>OV702299.1:506658436-507908436 GCA_916181665.1 Avena sativa
AGCGGGAGTCTTTACAGTTTGCCTCTTCAGAAGCTTCGCCGCCTCAGACATGATGACAACGAACTGGTGTCCTACTGTTGCATATAGATTTAGAAAACTCAACGTTTCTTGTGTGTCTGAAACTTGCCAGACCTGATCCGCTCTCCTGACAGGAGGAAGCTGTCTGTTTTGGCCTCGCGGCTCTAAGATTCAGAACTGCTGAAAGCGTTCAGTGCAATGGATGAACAAGTATTGCAGTGACACTGGTTATAATTGCTGCGGTGTTGCTCTTCTGACATCCATCTATCTGATGTGGTTGCTACCATAGTTGCCACAAATCCGGGTCGTCTGGCTCGAGGAACGGGGTCGCGGGACACGGTTCGATCATTGTGTTTCCATTGCTTTGCTTTGAGTTTTGAACAAGGAGCAGGAAAGGAATTTTTCCTGTCTTGTGTGTTGTTCTAATGCCGAGCACCTGAGTTCTGAATGTTTGGCTGCTGGGCGATTTATCACGACTCCCAGTAATATCACGCTCGAATAAAGTTGCAAAATAAATCATCGAAGGGCGTTTGGTCTAGTGGTATGATTCTCGCTTTGGGTGCGAGAGGTCGCGATTCTCGCAACGCCCCATTTTTTGCTTTTTTAAATAAAACAATCAGTGCATTAGACAGGCATCCAGAAGACAAGAAAAATTCAGCACCGGCATACGTAACAGTTGTGTTAACTTACTATAAACGACCATTGGTTCAGTATGTCAGCCGGTTTTGCGTCCGACACGGTTTACAAACTTTACACGTGGATAGCCCGAATTGCATCAAACACCATTAAGAGCATCTCTAATGAAACCCGTAAAAGGGCCAAATTCGTAAAATTCCGACGAAAATACGGGCCGTGAGCTGAGATGTCGAGCTAACCGAGCTTGTAAAAACCCTGGCCCGTATTAGTTTTTCCCGGGCCCCATGAACACCACTCCGCAGCCCCTACAAATAGCATGCGGGCGGGCGAATACATGTTCCAACCCGCCCACCGCCGCACAACAAATCCTATCCCCTCGCCACACAGCAGAAAACCCCTTCGGCGAGCGATTCAGGCCATGGCGGTTGCGGATCCACAACGGCGCCTTCACCATGTCAATGCTTCGGAGCGGATGCAGGCAGGAAGGAGGTCATAGCGTCGGAGGAGGACGTGGGCTGGCGGCCGCTCCCGTGGTCCTCCTCGCATCCCTGCTTCGAAGAGGTGGCCGCAAAGCTAGTGTGGTCCATCGAGGCCAAGCGCCGGGCTGCATGCTGCTGGACCAACAGTGGTTGCGGCAGCCCCCCCTCGCTGGCGTCCTATGTCGTCGACCTGCCTGAAGCAGAGGCGCCGCAAGCTCTCCTTTCCCCTTCCGGCGAGGCGCCGTCCTCGTCCTCCTCATCGCGCCCGAAGCAGATGAGCCGCGGCGACGAGGAGGAGATGGAGGCGCTGTTGCGCGCGCTCGCTGAGTCCAAGGCGGACGCGGAGGAGCGGGACCGCCGCGAGCGGGAGGAGGGGGAGGCGGCCATCTCTGCGGTGACCTTGGCCCGACGAGCCGAGGAGGCCGAGGCGGCCGCGGTCGCGGACGAGATGGAGGTCGTCGTCCTCAACGACTAGATGGCCGGCGCGGAGCTCCGGAGAGCACAAAGAGCTTGATTTTGGCCTCACGTGGACGCGCCGGCGTCCCGGCGAGGCCCCCCCCTAATTAAGTTTTTTTTAGGATTCTGAAGCATATTGTATGAACCACTTGATCTGCCGACGAATTAATGCGTTCGTGTGTAAATTTGTCGTCGAAGTTGTTAAAATTCGAATTTACGGATTGATTTCACGGGCTCCGATCTGCGCCGACGAACTAGAACCTGTAAATCACGAGCATAGCAACTTGTACTCGCAATTTACAGGCTAGTCATTTACGGGTTACATTAGAAATGCTCTAACCCGATGCGGCGATGCCGAATCTTTGTTCTGAAATATCGTGGAGTCATGGCTCAGAATTTCTGCACCATCATCCTTGTAGTACAACGGAGTTCGTGCTGAGTTCAAATAATATTGAAAAAAACATAATACCTATATATGTATATGCTATCTAGGGCCCATCCCGAGGCCCAGGACGAAACTAAAATTTAGGGCCCTCTAGTATTATATATATAATGATCAAAAGTAAATAATTAAAATATACCCAATTGCAATATTCATATAAAAATAATAATATGATATATTACCTTAAAATTTTCTCCATGAATTCCTAGAAGTAAAATCATTGACAATGGAATCAATATCGATCTCGTCTAATAACATTTTCTGGATACATGGAGTTGCCAAACCATTTAACCGCTCTTGAGATATCATAAATCTCAAATAGTTTCTCAATAATTTTAACTTTGAGAAGTTTCTTTCGGCTAATGCAACAGTATTTTTTTTCTCTGGTAGGCCCTTTTTCCACTAACTTATCCCTTGCTTTGTTATCAAGACTAGTACAATTTAACGGATCATAAATTTCCATTCTATCCTCATCAACACTAGCAGATTTTGAAGGAGATAAATTAGATACGTGCTCATGATCACTCACATTGTAATTATCCATGTTAATGCCAACGTTGTCCTCCCCTCTTCTATGCGTCATAGGAAATTAACCACGCTTGCTGAAAATAAGAAAAATAACTACTATTTAGAAATAGAATTAGGGCAGTCCGTCCTTGCAATGTTTGAGAATTGATGCCTTCTGACGTTTGTGTGATGTTGTCCTTGCGAGCGAGCTTAGGGCAGGGCAACACAAATGAGATGGCCAACGAGCAAGAAACGACGGGCGACAAGCAGCGTCACAGGTTCACGGAGCTTGGAGTCATGGCGTGTGTCAATGCATGCCCATTATCTGGTCGAACGGAAACGGCCGAACGGGGACTCACGAGCTGGCCCTATGCGTTAAAGAGATGGATGTGATTGCTAATCTCGATATGATCGCTATTTCTATTTCCTAATCAGAAGCGCTAGGTTGGTCTAGGAAAAAAAAGCCTAATTTGGCCTAGAGAAAAACGTGACGTTTTATTTTTTCTTGAAATATATACTATGTTGGTATAGAACAAATATTTGAGAAGGGCCCCTAATTGTTTTGGCCCGGAGCTGCTGCCCCTCCAGTCCCTCCCAAGGCCGGCCCTGATGCTATCTTTCTTAAACCACGTACTATGTATCTGGTGATGAACAAGATAACGAAAAGCTTGTTTTTCTCATACAGGTACGTACGTATATATGTGAGCTGCTACACGAGAAAGAGGAACCGTAGTTGTCAAGATTGGCCGTGTGCTAACATGGTTAGCTATGAGCTTGCAAAGCTTGGTAGGGATAAGCATAGAACGGCGGTATGGCTAAGAAATTTCCCCCCAAGATTGCTGTAGCCATTGCCAATGACTGTAATCCTCCTGCATTTTAATCCAATCCTTTTTCTCTGCAGAAAAAAAAGGTACGTACATATATGTAACATTGCAACTTTTTCTTACAGAACAATTTCAACTCCACAAAGTTGGAACAGAATTAAGCCGACCGGGTACGTAATTAACTCCCTCTAGCACAAAACTCTACAAAAACCGAGTTACACATTTGGCAGCAAGGAAAGAACAGCCTCCAATTCATATTCGTTTTTGAGATGTACTACAACTTCAGATCGAAGTACAGCGAGAACTCGAGACACACAAGGTCGGATCAAGCATCAAGCTTGAGGCCGCTGGATGCCGTAGCTAGCTATTATTAGTCCCGGAGGTCGACGCCTTCGTTGTTGGCCTTGTCGCACTCGTCGATCCACTCGCTGTAGACGTCGATGGGCTTGGTGAGGGCGTGCCGCCTGGTGAAGTAGATCTCCTTGCAGACGAAGCACTTGGCCTCGGCGATCCAGTCCGTGCGGTCGATCACTGGTGGAAAAATGGCCTCCAGTCTCGGGCCGCATCTGGCTCTAATTCCGGTTTTGGGCCCGGGAATGCGAAAACGGGACTAGAGCCCCCCTCTAGTCCTGGCTCGCTACGGCCCGCGACTGATAACAGTCACGTGGTTGTTTCAGCGCCGGGGGGGGGGGGGGGGGGAGGGGGAGGGGGGGCGAAAACCCTCTAGTCCCGGGCTGTAACACCACCCGGGACTAAAAGGTTTCCTGCCGTGGCAGAGAAGCACACATTTCTCTGCCGCGGCAGAGATTGTGTATTTCCTTTTTTTTGCCATTTCGTTTCTTTTTCGTTTTGTGTTTCACTATAATTCAAACATATATTTCAGTATACATATTATACGCTACTACATACACACTACACGTCGATGCATTTATATAATTAATTGATCCCTTGCAAGCATACATATAATCAATCATATAAAAAAGGAAGAAATATTTTGAAATTACATGGTCATGCTGAATATATATATCATATCAGCTACATGAAGATGACTAAGGCAAATTGAGTTCCACATCATCCGCATAATGCTCTCCATGTACATCAAGGACTTTCTTCATCATAAATCCCGCCAGCTTCTCTTGGATTGCTCTTATGCACTGGTCTGGCTCTAGTTTCTCCCGCAAATCATAAATATAATGTGAGTCAACTTTCCGCTCACTGGTCAACTCGCGGATGTACTCGCAGATATAGTATCCACATAAATGAGTTTCCGGTGGCTGCTGTAAATTTTTCACCATTTTATAAGTTAACTCCTCTTTGAATGGACCTGGTATTTTCTGTCTGAATCGTGTCCAACACCTGCTCGGCAAAAAAAATGAACAAAGGAGTTATTAGTTACTTGATATCAGGAAATGAATGAAAGAGGACGATATAATACGATAATGATTGAAATTACTTATGGAGCATTGCTTTTATGTCGCTCCACTGCTCTTGGTCCCAACTTAATGAGTCGTGGACTTCAACTAGGGAGTTGTCAACTTGAATGTTTAGCAAGATCCAGTGGAATCTCCAGACATTTACATAAGCATACATGCATAGCTCATCCAGTAAGCAAAAATAAAATGTGTACAAGATATAAACACTCACTTGAAGTTGTAAGGAAATAGTATTTTCTTAACAAAATTATGCTCGGTTAAGAACCGGTACAGGTCTTCCTCCACGTCCTTGGGGTGATTCTTTAACGTATATTCATTAATGATATATGGGTCAATGAACCCAACGTCGTATCTTCTAGCTCTTTTGCATTCAAGCATCTTCATTCTGCAGAATATAATATCATCATACAAAAGGATATATAGTTAGGATAATATATTAAATGCAATGAACGAGCTGAGCTACAAACTTAATTATAGAAATAAATAACTTACAGACAGTAGCAACCAATGATAGATTTGTCGAGGGCGCGCTGGTTGTATAACTGAAACAGTTCGGTCATTTGAACCTGTATCGAGTATGGTTTGAAGTGATGCTCCTTTCTAACGTCCACCGGAAACCAATCTTTCTGATGCTTTTTTTGTGCTTGCGACATGTACCATTCGTGCAGATTTCGCATATGTGTGGATAGACGCGCGAGATCCTCATTACTGACTAGAGGCTCCCCTTGGACATATTGCCGTACTATCTGACCCACTGGCGTATCTTCATAGCCTAAATATTGACCAAGAGACATACTTGCTTCGTTAGCAAGTGCTTTGGCCTGCGATACAGTGATTCCCATAAGTGCAGCAATATTACGGGCTCTAGGGTCCATTATTTGCATGTCCATATCCATTTCAGCTCTGAAGGCCTTGTCGAGGTCTGAAATGACTTTGAGCGGGGCGACCGATTGATTCTTCTGTGCTCCAAGCTGGGCAACTTGCTTCCCGCTTTTTGCACTTATGATTTTTTTCTTCTGTGCTTGCTTAATAATCTCCCGGTCATAGTCTGATTCTAGATTCATCGATATCTGGGATGGTTGCTCAAGAATGGACTTAGCCCACTTTTTGGATTTTTCATTATATACCGGGTTTGGCTCAGGCTTTTTGGGTGCAAAATGTGCCTTAACTTGGGCAGCCACATCCGCGTTAGTTTCCTCATCGGTCTTGTCATAAGGTCTCTTTGGAAGAGCCGGCGGGATGTCGACTATCTTCGGCGTTTGACCTTTCTTCGATGTGGGGCGCGGGGGACCGTCAAACTTCCGTTTCTTCGACGAGGTAGTAGTATTGCACGAAGGCAGAGGCGGAGATCGAGTATTACGCGGAGGCGGAGATCGAGTTGATGTACTCCTGCTGCGGCGATCGTCAGCGGGGCGGGGTGGACTTGGAGGTTGGCGATAATCGGGTTGGGGTGGACTTGGAGGTTGACGATATTCGATGCGGGGTGGACTTGGATTCCTTGGAGTCGGTGGCCTTGGCGCCGAGCCTGGAAACTTGACGTACTTCTTATTCCATAGAATGATGTTGCGCTTGACATCTCCTAGTTTCGTAAGGCCTTCAGGCGTAGCGATTTCAATCTCTAGGTCCGCAAAATCCTCCACTATGTCATCCACCGTGACACGAGCATAGCCTGGTGGAATCGGAAGTGAATGGTGGAGTGCTCCAGGTAGACAAGGTAAAGCAGTGCCGATCGCCACCTTGAAGGACAGGTTGTTCATTGGCTGATGTAGCTCACATTGTGCCATCTCTCTGACATCATCCACGGGGTAGTGAGGAGCCGGTGCATCATCCAGCAGTGCTTTATCATTAGTCCGGACCTCCGTGGAAGCCACGCTGCTTCTTCGCTGGCTAAGATTCAATGCAGGATCATCAGACCGCGGGTGAGTTGACGACGGCGGCCTTTGGCTAATTTCATGCACGAGGTTCTTCAGATCAGCTAGGTCCTGCTCTACCCTGGAGATCCGGTCTGCCTCCCGGTCCTTCTTTCTCTGATGGCTTCTGTAACTGGCATCGTATTGAGGAAACCCTTTCTTCCACGAGACACCGACGCCTTTGCCTCGTGTTCGTCCTCCCTTTTCAGGATTTCCTAGGGTGCGTGTCAGCTCGTCGTTCTCTCTCTCGGGACGGAACAATCCCAATTGAGCATCGTTCATTGCTTTAATAAGGTCTTGGGAGGGTTTTAGATTTTTCTCATGAAATAATGTCTTCCCTGTTTCTGGGTCCAAGGATCCCCCATGCCCGTACCACCAGTGCTTTGACCTCTCGGGCCATCCATCTGTACCAGGAGTGACGCCTCTAGCCCTCATTTCCTTATCCATAGTTTTCCACTTAGGGACGACACTCTTGTAGCCACCTGTCCCCATTTTATGATGGTATTTCTTGTTGGCAGCATTTAACGTGTTATTTGCCGACTTTGCCTTTGCTTCATCAGATTGCTTGTACTGTACAAAATCGGGCCACTGTTCTCTCAACTTCTCGTTTACTCCTTTGAAGTCTGGAGTTTTCTTTTTTGCGACATATTTCGCGTATAAACTTTTCTTGTGGTTCCGGTACAGTTCAGCCATCTTGCTCAGTGCTCACTCCTTGACTTTCGCTCTATTTTCAAGCCCACCCGACCTTGGGGTAATACCATCTACCTCAAATTCCTCATACTCTGGAGGTAGTATGAAATGCGCTATGAGCTTCTGCCAAAGGTCATCTTTGGCATCATCGGTGACATAGCTGTTGGATTCTTCACCGGGTTTCTTTGACTTATTCCATTCTTGGATGGTGATCGGCAGGTTGTCTCTAACAAGCACCCCGCATTGATTTATAAACATCCTCCGGTGCTTCTCTAGAGCAATCGGTTCACCATCATCATCTATTTCTTCGATGGTGAACCTCTGATTACCATCCAACTTTTTGTTCGGCCCTCGTTTCGTTCGAGCTGTCGATTGCTTTGATCCGGTGGGCTAAAAGAAGAAGAGAGAGTGATTAATATATATCTAGATCAGTTAATGAATCGAGGTAACACGAGACTTTATATATATATATATATGTACCTCGCCAGATCCTGTCGAGGGGCCATCATTATTGTTGTTATTTGTTTGCCCTTCGTCCATCTGGTCTTCCCCTTGATACATTAGGTTTTCCTCTAGTCCATCACCAGATGGATTCAGATATGAGGATATCTCTTCCTTGAGCAAAATATCTTCGTCGATAGTAATATTAAGAGGAATTTCACCTCTTATCATGCCCTGAAGAAAACCTTCACCGATGCGACCAGGATCTTCGGATGGATCCATGACTTAATTATCTATAAAAAAAGAGAGTTAAACAGGTTAGAAAAAACAATAATCATAATAACTAAAACAATATAATCCTAATTATAATAATATTATTTGTGCTAAAACAATAATCATAATAACTAAAACAAAAAAAATAACCCTAATAAAACAATAAATAAAACAATATAATCCTAATAAATAAAACAAAAAAATAACTAAAACAATAATCCTAATCCTAATTCTAAAATTTTAATTAAAACAATAATCCTAATACTAAAACAAAAAACCCTAATATAAAAAACTATTAAAAAACTATAGAAAAAACTATAACAAAAAACAAATAATAATCCTAACTATAAAAAAACTATAGAAAAAAATATAACAAAAACCCTAATAATCCTAATTATAATAGTCCTAATAATCCTAATTATAATAATCCTAATTATAATAATCCTAACTATAAAAAAACTATAAAAAACTATAATAAAAAACTATAAAAAACCACCCGCGCGGCCTCTCGATCGAGCTCACCGACGAGGGGCGGCGAGGCGGCGTCGCGCGGCGGCGAGACAGAAAAATGCGTCGGCGTGCGGAGCGGCGACACGTCACGGCGGAGCGGCGGCGGCGGAGCGGAGTGGCACGGCGGCGGCAGACAGCACCTCCCCTGTGTCGTCTTCGATGCGTGTGTGTGCTTCGTCTTCGCTGCGTCGAGGAATGCCAAGTGCTGGGCAGGGGAGGTGGCGCGCAGAATATACAGGGACCCCCCTTTAGTCGCGGGTCAATCCACATGACGGGACTAAAGGGTCTTCAGTCCCGGGACGTGGCTTAACCCGCGACTAAAGACCCCCCCTTTAGTCGCGGGTTAAGCCACGGCCCGGGACTAAAGGGTTTTTTCGGCCGCTTCGTTTTCGCGCGCGCAGGCACCCTTTAGTCCCGGGTCCAGCCACGACCCGCGACTAATTTTTTTTTTGTAAATTTTTTTTTTAATTCAAAACTAATATAAAATCTTTGGAAAATCATATCTTTTATTGTAATAATCCAAATAAAACAAATAATATGTCTATTATTATCAGAAAAATATAAAGAATCTTAATATAATATCCATTTATCTGTTTGCATCATTTATAAATTATTTCATTTGTAAATTTTCTTTTTTTAATTCAAATCAAATATAAAAACTTTGGAAAATCATATATTTTATTGTAATAATCCAAATAGAACAAATAATATGTCTATTATTATCAGAAAAATATAAAGAATCTTAATATAATATCCGTTTATCTGTTTGCATCATTTATAAATTATTTCATTTGTAAATTTTCTTTTTTTTAGTTCAAATCAAATATAAAAACTATGGAAAATCATATCTTTTATTGTAATAATCCAAATAAAACAAATAATATGTCTATTATTATCAGAAAATATAAAGAATCTTAATATAATATCCATTTATCTGTTTGCATCATTTATAAATTATTTCATTTGTAAATTTTCTTTTTTAATTCAAATCAAATATAAAAACTTTGGAAAATCATCTCTTTTATTGTAATAATCCAAATAAAACAAATAATATGTCTATTATTATCAGAAAAATATAAAGAATCTTAATATAATATCTATTTAGTCCCGATTGTAGTCACAAACCGGGATAAAGATATTTCCCGCCATTTCCCACCGCTTCCCGCCAAGTTTTCCCGCCCTTTCCTTTCTACGAGAGCTTTTAGTCCCGGATGTAGTCACTAACCGGGACTAAAGATATTTCCCGCCATTTCCCAAAGCTTCACGCCAAGTTTTCCCGCCCTTTCCCTCTATATTTAGGGCGATCGCGCCATGGCTATCCACACATCCACACCTTCCTATCTTAGAACAATGGACAACGCCTACTGGGCCATTCTGACCCTCGAGGAGACCGAGGCGTTGTGCGCCTCCAACTACCCTTGTCCGCCGGGCTACCGGCCGCCCGCCGGCTGGATGTTGAGCGCTGGAGGGGTTCCTGTCCCTCCTGTCCCTCAAGGTTCCGCACGCCAGGCGGCCATCACAAACCACTTCTACCACGAGCTCACGCCGGAGTAGCGGATGGATCCCCAGTGGGATCCCGACAACTACGACACCTGGAATGCCTTCTTCGCTATTAGGCGGGAAAGAGAGCTTGCCAGGTACGAGGGTGATGGCCCGCCCCCGGTATATGCCATGGATGGGCTGAGGATCCCCGGTGTGGTAGGTGACGATGACGATGATGATGATGATGACGAAGAAGACCCTGAAGCTGCGTACTATAGGACTAGGCATGATTATGACTAAAGGGGGCGGCTTTAGTCCTGAGTGTTAGCTAGTCCCGGTTTGTCCCGGTTTTTAATATTAATAAATGTCTTGAGTGTTACCTAATAAATAGAGGGAAATGTCTATAATGAGAGGGTTCATCTTTAGTCCCGGTTGGAGAAACCAACCGTGACTAAAGGGATTGCGACAGACTGGGCCAGGCAACACTAATAATAGGAGTGAGTGTCGACATTATATCGTGCGGCTTGTACCTTGTCCCGGATGGTGTCACCAACCGGGACTAAAGATGAACCTTTAGTCCCGGTTGGAGACACCAACCGGGAAAAAACATGAGTCAGCACTAATAATAGGGGTGAGTGTCGACATTATGCTGAGCTGCTTGTACTATAAATAGGCATCCTTGTGAGTCCAGTCCTCCAGCCAGTTTGATGAATCTCCAAGATGGTTTTCGAGAGCAGGGACACCACTACATCCAGTTTCAGGGAGATGCCGCCGGAGCCCAGTCCTCCGGCATCTCCGAGAAGCTGGTCATAGAGGCACTCCCTAATATGTGAAATTAGTTAGCTCCCAGGCGTATTGATCTAGTTAGAGAAGTTACAAGATGCAAGATGGTTTTCGAGAGCAGGGACACCACTACGGCCAGTTTTAGGGAGATGCCGCCGGAGCCCAGTCCTCCGGCATCTCCGAGAAACTGGTCATAGAGGCACTCCCTAATATGTGACCTCACGCGTTTGGAGATCAGATCTTAATGGTAAGTATGAATCGGGACTAAAGGCCCTCCTTTAGTCCCGGTCCAGCCACAAAACGGGACTAACACACTCAAGATTGTTTGCAGACAACACTATAAAAATGGACACATTGAGCATCTTCACTCATAAAATGTTACAATTATTACATATCATTTCTTCGCGTGTGTTCCTTTCTGATCCCATCGTATCCATGGAGCATCTTCATTCATTAACATGATGCTTGGGTCATCCTTCACCGCGAAGGGCGGAATTTCATGAAACTTATCACAATCTTCGGACATGTCTGTCTTGTCCTCCACTCCCACGATGTTTCTTTTTCCTGAAAGAACTATGTGGCGCTTTGGCTCATCGTCTGATGTATTCGTTTTCTTATTTTTTCTTTTTCTAGGTTTGGTAGACATGTCCTTCACATAGAGAACCCGAGCCACATCATTGGCTAGGACGAATGGTTCGTCTAAGTACCCAAGATTGTTGAGATCCAACGATGTCATTCCGTATTTCTTGTCTACCTCAACCCCTCCTCCTGTCAGCTTGACCCATTTGCACCGAAACAAGGGGACCTTAAAAGTAGGTCCATAGTCAAGTTCCCATATCTCCTCTATGTAACCATAATATGTGGTCTTTGACCCATTGTTGTCTGTTGCATCAAAGCGGACACCACTGTTTTGGTTGGTGCTCTTTTTATCTTGGGCTATCGTGTAAAATGTATACCCATTTATCTCGTACCCTTGGAAAGTCGATATAGTCGAAGATGGTGACCTAGACAACAAGTATAGCTGATCTCCAAGAGTGTTGTTTTTGATGAGATGTTGCAACCAACCGCCAAAACTCTTCATGTGTTCATCTCTAATCCAAGAGTCATGCTTTCCAGGGTTGTTGGAGCGTAAGATTTTCTTGTGTTCCTCGATATATGGGCTACCAAGATAGAATTATGTAGAACGGTGTAATGTGCTTCGGTGTAAGAATGTCCGTCCCTATATATTATTGATTTCCTTCCTAGAGTACCCTTTCCACTCAGTCTCCCCTCATACCGCGATTGAGGAAGACCAATCGGCTTAAGGTCAGGAACGAAGTCAACACAAAATTCAATGACCTCCTCTGTTCCATAGCCCCTGGAGATGCTTCCTTCTGGCCTAGCACGATTACGAACATATTTCTTTAAGATTCCATGAACCTCTCAAAGGGAAACATATTGTGTAGAAATACATGACCGAGAATGGAAATCTCTTCGACTAGGTGAACCAGCAGGTGCGTCATAATATTGAAGAAGGATGGTGGGAACACTAACTCAAAACTGACAAGACATTGGACCACATCATTCTGTAACCGTGGTAGATCTTCAGGATTGATTATCTTATGAGAGATTGCATTGAGAAATGCACATAGCTTCATAATGGTTACTCGAACATTATCTGGTAGAAGCCCCCTCAATGCAATCGGATGCATTTGCGTCATAATCACGTGGCAGTCATGAGACTTTAGGTTTTGGAACTTTTTTCTGCCATATTTATTATTCCCTTTATATTCGACGAGAAGCCAGACGGGACCTTAATGCTTCTTAGGCATTGAAAAAAATATTTCCTTCTCTTGTTTGGTAAGAGCGTAGCTGGAATGACCTTGAAACCATTATGGATGCAGGCCATCTGGGTCTTTCATACGTTGATAGTCCTTTCGTGCTTCTGGTGTATCTTTTGTCTTCCCATACACGCCCAAGAAGCCTAGCAGGTTCATGCAAATATTCTTCGTCACATGCATCACATCGATTGCAGAGCGGACCTCTAAGAATTTCCAATATGGTAGCTCCCAAAATATAGATTTCTTCTTCCACATGGATGCGTGTCCTTCAGCGTCCTTCGGAACAGATTTTCCTCCAGGATCCTTTCCAAAGGTTACCATTTGATCCAAATCTTTGACCATATCAAATATATCAGCATCAGTACGCTCCTTAGGCTTCGTCTGGTGACATGCCAGACCGTTGAAATGCTTGCCTTTCTTTCTTAAGGTGTGCTTGGCCAAAAGAAATCGACGATGCTCATTGTATACATTCTTCTTACAATGTTTCAAATATATACTTTCAGTCTCATCTAAACAATGTGTGCATGCATTGTATCCCTTGTTTGACTGTCCTGAAAGGTTACTAAGAGCAGACCAATCATTGATTGTTACGAAAAGCAATGCTCGGAGGTTAAATTCTTCCTGCTTGTTCTCATCCCACACGTGTATCCCGGGTTCGTGCCACAACTGTAAAAGTTCTTCCACTAATGGCCTTAGGTACACATCATTATCGTTGCCGGGTTGCTTCGGACCTTGGATCAACACTGGCATCATAATGAACTTCCGCTTCATGCACAACCAAGGAGGAAGGTTATAGATGCATAGAGTCACGGGCCAGGTGCTGTGACTGGAGCTCTGCTCCCCAAAGGGATTCATGCCATCTGTACTTAGACCAAACCTTAAACTCCTTGCGTCATCTGCAAAGTCCGGGTACTTTCTATCGATTTTTCTCCATTGCGACCCATCAGCGGGGTGTCTCAACATCCCGTCTGACTTACGTTCCTCTTTATGCCATCGCAACAACTTAGCGTGCTCTTTGTTTTTGAATAAGCGTTTCAACCGTGGTATTATAGGAGCATACCACATCACCTTGGCAGGAACCCTCTTCCGGGGGGGGGGGGGGGCTCGCCCTCAACGTCATCAGGGTCATCTCGTCTAATCTTATACCGAAGTGAAGTGCATACCAGACATGCATCCAAATTCTCATACTCCTCACCGCGGTAGAGGATGCAGTCATTAGGGCATGCATGTATCTTCTGAACCTCTAAACCTAGAGGGCAGACAACCTTCTTTGCTTCGTACGCACTGGCGGGCAATACGTTATCTTTTGGAAGCATATTCTTCATCATTTTCAGCAACTTTTCAAACGAGGAGTCAGGTATAGCACACTCAGTCTTCCATCGCAGCAATTCCAGTGTGCTGCCCAGTCTTTTCAGACCATTTTTGCAATTTGGGTACAACAACTTTTTGTGATCCTCTAACATGTGATTGAACTTCTCCCTATCCTTTTCAGTTTCACAATCTCTTCGTGCATCGGCAATGGTCCAACCAAGATCATCAGCAGGTTCATCATGTGTCTCTTCTTCATCCTCCCCTTCAGCATCCCCCATGAAAGTATCTCTGTACTCAGGGAAACCATGATAGTTGTCATCCTCCTCCTCTTCTTTATTGTCTTCCATTATAACCCCTCTCTCTCCGTGCTTGATCCAACAATTATAACTGGGCATGAAGCCGGACTTCAACAGGTGGCTGTGAAGGGTTTTTGAGTCAGAGTAATCCTTCTGATTCCTACATCCATTATATGGCCAGAATACAAAACCATTGCGCTTGTTTGCATCAGCAACACGGATGAATTCATGCACGCCATTAATGAACTCGCCAGAGCGTCGGTCAGTACCGTACATCCGTTCCCGGACCATCTGCATTATAGTAAAAGTATATCAAAAACCATTACACAACATGATAAAATTATTACAAGTTATATTGAGAGTTTCTAGAGCATTAATTTTGAATTTTGAAAAATTTACATGCACCAATTTGTGAATTGGAGAAAACAATCAACATGATAAATGTGGAGTTTTTTTTATTATTGTTCTATCAGTGAAAACCTCATTCCATTCTAAGCTCTGAAACTCTAAAATTACACATTTCAATTTTCAGTAACTATGTGCCTAATCAAAATTTGTTACACATATATATCAAAATCCTTCTAGCTACTTCTAGAGCATGCACGCATTTGATCCATATCTCTATACTTCTAGAGCATTATAGAGCTAAAGTAGCAATAAGAGATGAAAGAATGAAGTTCTAACCTTTTAAAGCTTTGGATTTAGGTGTTGCAAACTAAATCTTGACAAATCTTGAGAAAAAAATGGCATAAACTCTCTTGCTTCTTTGAGAAAAATGGCCACCATATGCTTTAGGGCAGCAGGACAAGAGGCAGAATATATAGTAGTGGACAACTAGTCCCAGGCCGTGATACGACCTGGGACTAATAGTCCATGAAAGGACCAGCTGACTATGACCAGGCCATATTACGGATCGGGACTATGACCTGGTCCGGTCCGGAACTAGTGACTACAGCCATTTCTAGCCGTTAGAGGCCTCACGGCTCGGGACTAGTGCTCCCACTAGTCGCGGGCTATACCAGGCCGGGACCGCTGACCTTGTTCACATCGAATCGAAGATGGTTTTTCCAGTAATGGATCTTGCACTCCACGCTGCCGGAGTGGTTGCACAAGGGGCAGCAAAACGCCGTGTCCAGCTTCGCCGCCGGCTTCTTCCGCGACGCCGTCTTCGAGCTCCCCGACTTGCGCTTCGCCATCGAGTACAGGGTACCGCGCGCGAGATCTCTCTAGCGCGGTCGCAAGAAGTGCAAGAAATTGTATTCCAGACGAGGATCAGGAGAATTCGGGGAGAGCTATGATGTGTTCGTAGGGGCGGCATGGGCTGTCCTTATAAAGGTTCCCATACGCGTGAACTGTGTCCGTCCCGGATTCAGCTTCGAGCTGATGCCATGGCGGACCGGTGCACCGCGGTAACGAAACAACCGACTTGTGGCCCCATCGACTAAGAGTCGGATTCTGCGATTGGACCAACCGTGAGCGACGCGTTGACGTTGACGTAGTGGGCTGGACCGGCTCCCGTTTCTCCTCTCCATCGGCCCTGATCAAGACACATCGATCAGGCCGTTCCTTTTCCTCCTTGCCGGCTTGCCCTAGTTCTATGCATCAAATCCACAGCGCCGTAGATTTCGTCTCGCCATTAGAACCCACGCGGAGGACTTCCTCCGTCTCTTCGAGTGATCGAGCACTCATTGACAGCCACGCCAAACAGCCATGGCAGAGGTCTCGCCCCTCCACAGAGTGATCGACGCCGGCCGGTGGGACGCCGAGCGCCTCCTCGGCCGCCTCATAATGCTCGTCCACGCCGCCTTTCTCGACGCCGGCTTCGTGCCCCACGCCCACTCCGTCCCAGCCAAGTCCGATCGTGTTCCGAGGCGGGTGGGCGCGACGGCCTCGACCCTGTCCCTCCGCTACGCCGCGCCACAATCGCAGCTCCTGCAGGACGTCGCGCCCGTCGCGCTGAGGATGCGCGCGCACGAGATGCACGTCGTCTTCTACGTATCCGTCCCCAGGTTCGCCGGAGACACGCGACTAGTCACGCACTGGGCGTGCGTGGACGTTCGCTCCGCGGCGCCGCTCCTTTCGGGCGGCCTCAACGACACCGCGCGCGCGCTGACGGAGCACGACGGCGCCTCGCTGGCCTCGCTCTGGAGGGAGCTCACGGAGAAGCTGAGCGGGCGCGCCTTCGATAACCTGTGCCGCGAGAACGCCTTGGCGTCGCTGCCCCGCGACGTCGTGCTGGCGATCCTGGCCAGGCTACCAGACCGCAAGGACCTCAAGAGGCTGGCGAGCACTTGCGCCGAGCTGAGGCGCCTCGTGGCCGAACGCGACAGCGAGATACGGAGTCAGAAGCTCGTGGATGACTTTGATAATATTGATGTGATGCTGGAAATTATAGCATTGCAGATGTCTCGTGCTTTGGACCCCACATGTTCCAATTATATGCTCTGATCCGTCCAACCTTCTCCGTGTTGAGATTCGATCAAGAGTGAGGTGTTAAGATTGGATGAGACGGCCAGCACCATAATCAAAACATACCCCCTGCCTTGTTTGTACAGGTTGTTTTCTCCTATCTTTAGAGTATCTCCACTCCACCCTCCCCCCACTCACCCCACACACACACACCACAAACAAACGGTTTTGGAGGGCGCCGAAAAATCGCTCCTAGCCAAACCCCCACATAAAATTTCACCGAGCGGGTGCTTAGAAAACATCCGGTAGCCCAAACCCCTCCCACTTTTGGCCCCATGGGTCCACCCGACAACCTCTTCACTATCTTTAGTATTCAGAACATGACTGGATAGTAACCACCCTCTATAACTAAAAATCATCCGGCGTCCCCCATACATACGGGCTATCGCCGGACGCCATATGGGGGACGAGTGGAGATGCTCATGAAAAGGCAAAGCTCCCACTGGTTGCTCCCGAAAATAATCCAAACGTATCCGTGAAGATTTTTTTTTTGAACTTGACATATCCGTAAAGATAATTGCCCTTAAGAAAGATGGATATGAGATGACAATGAATTTGAGATATATGACCATGCCACTAGGTTTCTCTTCAACTTTTTTTCCCTGATAAAGAACGGTTTACTATTACTTAGAAGGTCTCAACACTAGATCCGCTTTCTGCACAATTGGGACGCATACAACCACAACAAATCCAAGCATGCAAAAGAAAAAAGTGAAATGCGAGCAATCTTGAATAAACTGTAAATCATCTAAGATAATGGAGGTCCAGTCCGTAGATCATGCTGCTATTCATGTTGGATAGGAATGATCATGAATGGAGCATACTGCTTGTAAACATGTACACACTTAAAGATTATTCTCTAGGTGTGTATATCTTTATACGTCATGATTCTTCACACGTTGTAGAGATGAGAATGGAGCAAACTGGTTCACCGGTAGATAACCTATATAAAAGAAAAAAATATTATTAAAAATCTTATTATTTCTACACAGTCAAATCAACTAAATAACGGCAAGCGCTTTCATCCTAATAAGATTTCTAAATGCATGATCAATTTTATGTAGCTAATTGCCAAATATATTAGCACACTACTAGGAGAATACAAGCCAACAAGCATTTGGATGATTGATTATATAGAACAAGCAAATGTGTATTAAAAGAACAAATATTTTATTGTCTCAACCTGGTGACAAAAAGGCATATCGTACTTCCATACCATACCAAACTATGAATCATATACCGCGCTGCACATTGGTTATTTACTAACCTCTGGATCGTTCAATGCGTTTTTGTTTTCTCCATGCACGATCAGCCGCAGAGGTAGAGTAGCAATAACCAGGGTGCCACGACGTAGAAGATGGTGGTACACAGGAGAGAAAAAGTTTTCTCACGGCAGCGGTTCCATGTACTATAGGAAATAGGGAAGGCGCCAACGGCCAGACCCCGTAGTATTCTCCGTATGAGGGTTGGACAATGCACTTTCTTGATGGTTTAGGTTTGTTTAGGTCATATCTACATGGAAAACCAAGGATAGGCCCAAGGTTTCACCTATTTATCTATGTTTGACCCGCGGCGGAAGTCTTCTCCTACATGTCTAGCATACTTCTCTAATTGTTATCGTATGCAACGTGAAAGGTCACATCCGGGAGCTAGGTTTTCCATATAGGAGCAATCCACCACCCTTGTGCATGTATGATAGGGCCACACGCATGTTCCCGTGGTCCCGGCCCTCGGGCGCTCCTTTTCCGATGAAACCCTAATCCGAGGGCCCCGCGGGTCTAACCCCGTAGCATTTTCCGTACGAGGGTTGAACAATGCATTTTCTTGGTAGTTTAGGTTTTTTAGGTCATATCTATATAGAAAACCAAGGATAGGCCCAAGGTTCCACCGGTTTACCTACGTTTGACCCGTGGCGGGAGTCTTCTCCTACATGTCCAACACACTTCTCTAAGTGTTATCGCATGCAACGTGGATGGTCACATCCGTGAGCTAGGTTTTCCATCTAGGAGCAATCCACCACCCTTGTGCATGTATGCTAGAGCCACACGCATGTTTTCGTGGCATCCTGGCCCTCAGGCGCTTCTTTTCCGACGAAACCCTAATCCGAGGGCCCAGCGGGTCTAACCCCGTAGCATTCTCCGTACGAGGATTAAACAATGCACTTTCTTGGTGGTTTAGATTTGTTTAGGTCATATATACATGGAAAACAAAGGATAGGCCCAAGGTTCCACCGGTTTATCTACGTTTAACCCGCGGCGGGAGTCTCCTCCAACATGTCCAACACACTTCTCTAAGTGTTATCACATGCAACGTGGACGGTCACACCCAGGAGCTAGGTTTTCCATCTAGGAGTAATCCATCACCCTTGTGCATGTATGCTAGGGCCACATGCATGTGTATTTTGTTGTTTTCATTTTACATTTATGTTTTAGCATCGCGTTCCAGAAGATTCGCGTTGTTATTTTATGCGGGTGGTGCGGGATATAGAAATTTGAGGTGCAATCTCCAAGTTATCTATAAATTATATCTACATCAAAATTATAGTGGAAAATAAATAAATGAACTATATGAATTTGATACTTGGCACAAAAAAAAGGTAAATAAAAAAACACTTGGTAGCTAGGCCGACGGCAATGACCCCATGCCACCTCTACACCGACGGGCAGGCCGTCGGCGTAGCTTAGTGCCCTAACGCCGTTCCGTATAGCTGGGCCGATGGCTGCCGTCGGCCCGTGGGGTCTATGCCGATGGTATAGTTGGGCCGACGGTTGCCGTCGGCCCGTGGGGCCATATGCCGACGGCCTCCCAGCCCGCCTGCCGATCCCGTCCATTTGCATCGACGGGCCTGACATTTAGCCGTCGATGTAGCCCGAGGCCGTCGGCATATAGACTTATTCCAGTAGTGACGGTCTACCCGAATCTTCTGCCAAGAAATGCGCATGGTAGTAAGTCATATGGTGAGTGAGGATGATTTGTTGTAGACTTGTATCGACTCCCACAAGGCAAGGAACTGGTCCAATAAGATGGTGATTCCCCTGGTTGTGGACCCTTTGAAATGTGCGCAATAAGATGGTGATTGAACGTGTGTTTCCCACCCGGGCAACTGACTCTATTTTCGCTTTGCTTGCCTTCTTACAGCAGTGGTCCCTCTTAGTGCGGCAGCGTGACCGGCCAGCTTTCGAGGCCTCCCTTCAGGCGCTGAGGACGACGGCATCCCCCTTCTCGGCGCCGACGACCCCACCGTCGCCGCCTCCTGCGTCGTCCTGAGGGACCTACCGTGTCCCCTTCTTTTGCTTTTTCTCCTTGGGCAGTGATGTGCTGTGGCCCCAGCGATGTGTGACTTATTTTTTCTATCCTTTTGGCCTCGGTCATGGTGGTTGTATGTCCGTTTGTGTACTTGGGATTGTGATTTATTTATAAAGCGGGGCGCAGCCTGATTCGAGAAACTGGTCCAATTCTTCTTCATCCCTGCTACGGTTCATTCCGGTTCATTCCCCTCGTCCATCTGCCCCGTTAGAGCAACTCGCAACTCCAGCAGCCGCTTTAAAATCTGGTGCTATATATCACGCTGCAACTAGATACAGCGCACGGCGCCGGCGCGATCTCTACGGAGGCTGCAAATTGCAGCGTACACAAAGCAACGAAAAATTATCTTCCATCAAGCGCACTAAAAGCACGTGAGCGTCGCCGGTGTCCGCCGCTCCTCCGCCTCGATCCACCGCTGCCGCTTCCGTAGCAGAAGCCCGCCAGTCTCGCCGGCATCCACCGCTCCTCCGCCTCGATCCTCCGCCGCTTCCGCAGCAGAAGCCCTCCAGCGTCGCCGGTGTCCGCCGGTCCTCCGCCTCGATCCGCTGTCGCTTCCGGAGCAGAAGCCCGCCCGCTGCGGCGTCGGTCCGAGGGTCGACCCACCCTGTTCCTCCCGTACCCGTCGCCATGGACGCCCCCGCATCAAGTTAAAAAGCTCCAGGAGCTCTCTTCCCTAGCAGGACGAATCGAGCCCGGTCGCCCTCATGTCGACCTCGTCTTCCACTTCCGGCCGACCCTCTTCTGTTGGACTCCGGCGTTGCGGTCGCCGTCGTCCACGTTTGACTCCACCACTTGCTCCACGGTGAGCCAGTGTAGCTCCTGGACCTCCCCTTTGTGCTCTTTCTGCTCTTGTTACCTGATTGCCTTGCACAATTTCTTCGTGCCTTTCTGGAAATTGGCAAAATCATGACCATTTGGTATCATTATGTGATTGAGGTCCAAGGAGATGTAGACATATGAGAAAACTCTGATTAGCCAGGAACTAGTTACTCATAGATTTACTGAGAAGAGGTTCAGATTTACTGAAAAAGGCACAACAAGAGAGCGTCCCACAGAACCTTGAGTCCAAGTTGGTCAATATGACGAAACTTGCAAATCCATCAAAAAACCTCACCAAACAAGTAATGCATATCTGAGCCGAAGCTTACAAATCACGAGCAGTAATTGCAATTTAGCTTAAAACTTCTAAACAAATAGGGTGCTGATCACAAACAAAACCTGACGGATTGATACACAGGCTGACATGTGTAACCTTCTGGAATAACACAAACAAAGCCTTTTGCGACTCAATAATACACTACGTATGTGACCTTCTGTCGTGACACGAAATTACAGCAAGTAGCTAAAAAAAATTTGGTTATATGTTGTGCAGATAATCTCTTATCTACTGCTGCTTTGTTTCTTTAATCAGAAGGTAGTTGGCCAACATTTGGTTTGTGAATTCAGGTTTCTTTAGATCGAATGTAGAAACCTGTACATGAATCATTTGGTAGTTGGCCATACTGCAAATAAGTCATATACTAGTACATGAATCACATGGTACATTTACTATTGCTGAACATTTTTCATCGGTTTAGATTGCACCAGTACACTAGATTGCATCAGTTTACTTAGACCCACATATTTCCTTGCTGGTTATTACTTCGTGACATTGTTGTCATGATATAGATAAAGAGGTCAGAATGAACAAGAGAACGCCAAAATTGATATGTGTACACAGTTATCCGGGGTGTAAGTTTTAATTTCTCTCTACTTTTGTTTTGAGCAACTCTAGGATGGTGGTGATCATCATCTTATCTTTGCACAGCTTTTTGAAGAAAAAATTTGATGGCGAAAAACTACATAAGCTGGTTTCCAGGAGGAAGAAACTACCATATAAACCAGCGGATATGTGGACATATAACATGATATACCAAAATGACATCTTCTCTGAATCTTTGGTACATGATAAGAAACCATGCTATGCCATGCCATGCTTCCAATCTCGCTCTTTTGAAGCCTGTGATGACACAAGAAAATAAGATTAAGAGACTAAAGTTCTACGTCTCTATGCTAGAGCAGAACGAGTTGACATATCTCCGGCCTTCCTTCCAGTTAATGGACAACATTGTCCATATTGACAAGAAGTGGTTTGATAGGACAAGGAAGAATAACAACTACTATCTACTTCCTGAAGAATCCCTACCCTTGTGCACCGTGTGAGATAAGAACATCATTGGGAAAGTAATGTTCCTGACTGCCGTGGCGAAGCCAAGGTTTGGTGAAGGTGGCGCGGTGACATTTGATGGAAAAATTGGCACATGGGCATTTGTCCAAGAGAAGCCAGCAAAAAAAACAGTAAAAACAGAGATAAAGGGACTCTCGAGTTGAAATCTATGAAGGTTACTAAAGATGTTATGATGGAGTACTTGTGTGAGAAACTAATTCCTGCTATCCAAGAACGGTGGCCCGACGAAGATGAAAAAAGAACAATCTTCATTCAACAAGATAATGCAAAACCACATCTCCCCGGTGATAAGGCTTTTTTACAGGTTGTAGCAAAGACTGACCTGAAAATTAGGTTGTTGCGGCAACCTGCTAATAGTCCAGACATGAATGTCCTTGACTTGTGCTTTTTTAGGTCTTTACAGTCTCTCACCGATACAAGAGCACCGACAACTATAAAAGAATTGATAGAGGGTGTACAGGAAGAATACCATAAGTACGATGTCAAAAAGCTGGCTCGAAGCTTCTTGACACTACAGTACTATATGGTTGAGGTTATGAAATTAGGAGCTGGCGTCTTTAGAGAGACACCACAAAAAAAGGAAAGACGACAAGCAGAAGGACTACTACCAATCGCTACATGTGTCATGGCAAAATTTTACTCGCACAGACATTGGCCCTTATAGCAGCAGGGTAATCGAAGATTCATGACATTGGCCCTTACATCAAGTTGAAAAATAGCTGAGCTTAAACTCTGTGTCAACTATATTTCTTAGACAGAAAATTGTAAGTAATTACTCCCGTAAGCAAAAAAAATAGCAGGAGTATATTTTTTGGACATTGGTTCCCTTAACTATATTGAAGATTAATGGCATTGGTAATTGAAGATTCATGACATTGGTTCCTGTAACTATATTTTTTGAAGGACATTAGTTCCTGTAACTATATTTTTTGGATGCGTTGTTTTGCTACTACACACACTACATATTATCTACTCCATACTATTTGTAAATTCAGAGACAAACTGATCACAAATGTGCTGGGTTATAGGCTAAAAAAGTAGAGCTACAATATTGAAAACTTGAGATTTTTCGAGTGTTGAGCTACAATATTGAGAACCTGACCGTGCCACCTTCATAAACTGACCACAAACTTGAAACTAGAGTTCACAAATTGAAAACTTGAGATTTTTTGTCGAGAGAACCACCTTCTTTATATTTATTTAGTCAATGACATTTTGAAGAGTTATAGGCCGTTACAACATCTATCCTATTACAACAGAACCCACATCTATACACTAACATATTACATGAAAAAATACTCCTCTCAACATCTTCTCCAAGGCTATCTCAACATATTACAGGAAAAAAATACACCAATTACAGTGGCTGCCTGCATATATCCCGTGGCAAAGATCACCACATTGCTTTTTGATCTTTTGATCACACTGAAGCAACATGTTAGGTGCTTCGGTGTTGCGAACAATTCGTGAGTTCCACCATTGTAGAAATAGAAAGGAGGGAAAGCCAAGCCTGCAAAAGTTGACAGACAAGATAAATAAAACTGATTTTTTTCTATCAGTGTTTATTTAATGACCGTATTTAATTGGCAGAAGAAAATCTGCTAGGTGCAAACAATACAGTATTGGAAGATAATAGTCTGACTGCCAAGATACAAAAATCACGAAGCGTTTCGAACTAGCTGCATATCACCAGCAAGACTTGAGGATTTCTTGCTCCATGCGTAGCACTGCAATGAGACACAACAGTTCAAGCATTGCTCAACTTGAGCATATGACTAGGAACTTAATAATCAAGCGGAAGAGCAGATGCAGAAATATGACGGCTGGTCAAAGTGGAAAACCCGATTAGTATGAAGCAATTCTCAGACTGTTTTGATTCCTTTTGAGAAGGAAAATTGAGTAGCCCCACAATCAGACAGATGTACACACTAGGGAATACTTAAACAAGTGGTTTTGGTACTTTCTCCGATCCATATTAATTGACTTTGGTTTGTTAAAATTTGGATAAAGCTATATACTAAATTATGTATAGATTTAGTCAAATCTAGACAAATTTGAGTCAATTAATATGTGCCGAAATGTTAGAGTATATCACGATTTGGACATATCAGGTAGTTTCATATTGTAATCCAATTCTATCTCTAATAGTCTTCTTACCCCCAAGTCTTCTAGTACTATATAAACAGTCTAGGGCTCACGTTGTAATCACTACAAGCAATATTAATACAAATAATATTCCGCAATTCTACGTGGTATCGGAGCGGTTCGCTCCGCCTAGGGTTCAACACCACCGCTTCCGCCACGCCGCCTCCGGGGGGATCGTTCTCCGCCGGGGGCCGTGCAAATAGTAGATTAGATCTTTCTTCGCCAAATTTTTCTCGCCAGCCGCTTGACTGGCGTTTCTTCTTCTTTCGCCGATCATAGATCGGATTGCGTCATCCACAACCACATGCCATCATCACGCGCCTCTACTTCAACCTCGGCGTCGACTCATCTCCGCAAATCATCGCCAACGATCGTGCCAAGGAGGCTCCGCGTGGCGCCCCAAGGGACGCCTTCACGCGCTACGTCGGCTTCTCCGTCCTCACGTCGTCACCACGCCGGCCCGTCGTCGCCTACATCAATCGGGACGCAAGTCCCCGAGTACGCGCCTCGCCGTCAACAAAGGGTTGCACCTTTATCACCCGTGGTCATCATCGCCGACAACCATCTACACCAACAACATCGTCACATCATCGCCGCCACCACCAATCGTGGTCCTCGTCAAGGCCAACAAGTTCTTCTACACGAACGAGCTCATACAAGCGGAAAATACGGGTCTAATCCCCGAAATCAACGACCGCAACAATTTAATCGCCATCAACTACCTCGTCGTCTTCGTCCACCACGACCTTGCCGCCAGAGTCGCAATCTAATTTTTTATTTGCACAAGTTTGTGCTCAATTTTCTTCTTGCAGCCACTTCATCTACTCCGACACGGCGGACAACTTCTACACCGACCGTTTACGGAAATTTTCTTTGCTCCTCAATCCGGCTCTGGCACGCATGGTTCATGATGGTCCCTGTCTTCGCACGCTCGGTATCGGCAACACCGACGCGTGCCTTCGTCTCCGACACGCTCCCGAGTCTGGCAAGCTCGGCATTGCGGGTCGAGCTACTTCTCAAACTACGTCTACTTCAACCACTACGGCGAATTCTCCCGGCTCAACGACGACATCGACCACAACACAACGACATCATCAACCTCATCAACTTCATCAACGGCGACTACATCACCAATGGCATCATCGGTCAAGACTACAACGCCCTACTTCCGGCTACATCGACATCGACATCCTCTCCCATCTCCGTCTTCGGATTATGCTTCAGTCAGACCGTTCGCGTCACTACCGATCTGACTGCGGGGGAGTGTTAGAGTATATCACGGTTTGGACATATCAGGTAGTTTCATATTGTAATCCAATTCTATCTCTAATAGTCTTCTTACCCCCCAAGTCTTCTAGTACTATATAAACAGTCTAGGGCTCACGTTGTAATCACTACAAGCAATATTAATACAAATAATATTCCGCAATTCTACATGAAGTAACAGAATGCAGTCGGACTTTTAATACAGGCCACAAGTAGTGTGTGCACGGCAGAAGAGATATCTCCAGCTACAGAACCACTACTGAACATGACCACCACAGTTGCCCAGCAGAATTGAACATCGCCAAAGCTTAGCACTAGGTATGGACGCAGACGAGCAAGCTAGCAGGTATAAGCGCACGGTCCAAAACAAAACAGAACAAGTGCGTGACGCCCGTAGCGCACGGACCTACAAGGTCTTTGCCACCCTAGTCAAAAACGTTAGCTGCTCCACACGATCAACACTACAGGATCAAAAACGTTAGCTGCTCCACACGATCAACACTACAGGAAAGAACTAAGGCGCTGACGGCCAAATGCCGGGGCCGTCGGCGTAGCTGCCTTCCCTGGCCAGCCTGGCCGTCGGCATAGATGACGGTATCGAGGGTAGCCGTCAGCGTGGCCTTCGGCGTAGCAGAGCGGGCTGTGCCGACGTTGGCCCTCGGCGTAGGTACAACCCTCGGCGTAATCCCAGTTTAGACACGGCGATGGAAACAGCGTTAGGAAGACAGGCTGGCCGTCGGCACAGCTCTTTGAAAATAATTTTGGTCTGTGCCGGCGGCTAGGCCTCCAGATTTTTTTCCTTTTATCTCATTATTATTTGAAAAATTATAACTAAATCATTCTAATTCAGAAAAATACAAATAATATATCAAAATTTGCAGAAAAATAAGATCTATCTATCTATACTCAAATATTACACATTTATAAAAAATTAAGTGAAACATAAAACATTATATATAGTTTAAAACGGGCATTATATATTTAAAAACTGTCCAAACAACGTGAAACCTTCGTGTGGTGTCATATTGTGTGACATAGTTAGAAGGAAAAATATCAAACTTGTTATATTGATTATGTCTCAAAAAAACCTTCACAAAATGACCTATCTCGTTCGAGGTTTTTTGGCTTTCGGGTCAAATGACCAATGCTATGGCTAGAATGAAGGCATAGTTTGTGATAATGTGTCCATATTATGCATAAGTGTGCATCATGGGATGGCGAACAATGTTTTAGGAGGAATTTTTCCTTTTCGTCGCACTAAAAAGCCGTTTTCCATTTACCGAGTGCAAAAACGGACGTTTTGTGAACCAACCACCAAATGGCAAATTCAAAATACTACCATCACATTTTTAAAAATACTAGACCACCTCACATGAATAATGTCATAACAGGGGATCTCAAACATTTCCGTCTATCCCTGGTGAAAAAGACAAATTCCTGTCGAATCGGAAGGAAGTGGGTCAGATATGAACTACAGGTATATGATCGGATGCTCATGATTTTTTATAAAAATCATTTTTAGGTTCAAAATATGTTGTTTCATCATAGATTCACTTCAAGTTTAGCGAGTCTTAGCCCCGAGCTAAGAATCTTCATGCCCGCCCTTCGACAAAGTTTAACGATAGTTTAAAACGGGCATCATAAATTCAAAAAACGATCCAAACAACGTGAAACCTTCGCGTGGTGTCATATTATGTGACATAGTTAGAAGGAAAAAATATCAAACTTGGTATATTGATTATGTTTCAAAAAAACCTTCACAAAATGACCTATCTCGTTCGAGGTTTCTTGGCTTTCGGGTCAAATGGCCAATGTTAAGGCTAGAATGAAGGCATAGTTTGTGATAATGTGTCCATATTGTGTATAAGTGTGCATCATGGGATGGCGAATAATGTTTCAGGAGGAAGTTTTCCTTTTTGTCGCACCAAAAAGCCGTTTTCCATTTTCGAATGTAAAAAACGGACGGTTTGTGAAGCAACCACCAAATGGCTAATTCAAAATACTACCATTGAAAGGATACAAATGTCGCCTAGAGGGGGGGGGGGTGAATAGGCGATTAAATTTTTTCCGAGAGTGGCTCGACAAAGGCAGAATAAAACTAGTGTTACTTTGTCAAGCACAAAACCTAGAACAATCTAGGGTTCACCTATGTGCACCAACAACTTATGCTAAGCAAGACAAACAACTATGTGATAGCAAGATATATACTTCAAGCACGAAGGCTATCGCAAAGTAAAGTGCATAAGTAAGAGCTCGGGTATAGAGATAACCGAGGCACGCAGGGACAACGATATTTTACCGAGTTCCTCCCAACATGGAGTACGTCTCGTTTGGAGAGGGGGTGGTGTCTAACCACCTACGCCACAAAAGGCCTCCCTTATTCTACGGTGAATCTCACCCCAATGGGATCGATCCACGCTTCCACTATCGATGCACTTGTCGGTGGCAACCGGAACCTTCCACAAGGTTGGGGCACTTCTCCACAACTTAATTGGAGGCTCCCAACAAATGCCACCTAGGCCTCAACCTGAAACACAACAAACCGTCTAGGGTTCTAAGAACCCAAGATTAAAAAGCTTCTCAACTTTCACTTACCAAATCCTCCGGGGAGAACCCAAACCGATGCACCAAATGCAATGGCAAGAACACAAGTAGTGCTCAAATCCTTCTCTCCCAAATTCCACCAAAGCTACAAAAGCTTGTGGGGGAATAAGAGAGGAAGAACAATGGAGGAAATCCACAAAAGACTCCAAGATCTAGATCCCAAGATGTTCCTGATGGGTTATGCAACATAGTAAATCAAAAAAATTCTACGGATGCGAACGGGGAAGCCAAGATCTAATCTAGGAGATGCAAACAACGAGGGGGATAGATGAGATCTTCATACCCTTGAATAAATCGCACAGCGGAACGTTCAACGGAACGTGGTTGATGTAGTCGTACTAGCCTTCTCCTCCTCGCGATCCAATCCGATCCAACGCTGCAAGTGGCGACGCCTCCGAGAGATGCACACGTAAGACACCTCGACGTCTCCTCCTTCCTCGGTCCAGCAAGTGTGGTGGAGAGATAGATTGGATCTACAACACGACGGCGTGGTGCAAAGGTGGAGAGTTTCTGCAGCAGGGCTTCGCCTACGCGCAGTCGGGAGAGAGAGAGGAGGGCAGCAACTAGGCGGCTAGGGTTTGAGGAGGTGTGGGGGGAGGGTGCGCCCCTGCCCTCTTTATATAGAGGGCTTGCCGGCTGCCCTTGCCCCTCCTCCAAACCCTAGGGCCGGCGGCCACATGGGGTGGAGTGGGGGGCAAGTTCCCCCCTTCTAGAAGATCTCCCTAGGGTTTCCCCTAGGGCTTGGCCGGCTGGGCCTATGGGGGCTTGTGCCCCTGGCCCAATGCGCCCAGGGCACTCCCTCGTAGGCCCATGACCCCTCCGGAAGCTTCTAGAACCTTCCGGTACAATACCGAACATTTCGAAATCCAAAAACTGCTTTCCCTTATATGAATCCTATTCTCCGGACCATTCCGGAACCTCTCGTGATGTCCTGGATCTCATCCGAGACTCCGAACAAAAACTCATAAACCAATTATCCATTCTATCCTAGCATCGAGACACGTTAAGTGTGTGACCCTACGGGTTCGAGAATATGCAGACATGATCTTCTATCAATAGCGGGATCTGGAAACCCATATTGACTCCCACATATTCATCGATGATCATATCGGATGAACCACGATGCCAGGATTCAATTAATCCCATATATATATTCCCTTCGTCACGCGATATTTTACTTGCCCGAGATTCGATCGTTGGCATCAGCATACCTAGTTCAATCTCGTTCACAGCAAGTACTTTACTCGTTCCGTAATCCGATATCACTTTGTGATTAACTCCTTAACCACGTGCTTGCAAGCAGTGTTGATATCGATTACCGAGTGGGCTCGAAGTATATCTCTCCGACTTGGGAGGGACAAATCCCATCTCGATACATACAACCCAACAGGTACTTTCCGATCACCTGAGAGACACCTTTATGATCACCCTCTCATAGGATGACGTTTGATGACCTCAAAGCTTTCTTCCGATACCAGGGAGTTGCATTATCTCATGGTCTAAGGAATACAATATTTGACATAAGAAAAAGCTTCGCAAAGATGAACACAATGACACGATCTAATTGCTCTGCTTGATTTGGGTATGTCCATCATATCATTCTCCCAATGACATGATCTCATTATTAATTGACAACTCATGTCTATGGTTAGGAAACCTTAACCATCATTAATCAATGAGCTAGTCCATAGAGGCGTACTAGGGACACGGTGTTGTTCATAAACCACACAAGTAGCAAAGTTTCCGCTTAATACAATTCTAGCATGGAATATAAACTTTATCATGAACAAGAATTATAATAATAACATCTTTATTATTGCCTCTAGGGCATAATTCCAACAGTCTCCCACTTGCACTAGAGTCAATAATCTAGTTTACATCTGGGAACAATCTAACACCCATGACACTAAGGTGATGATCATGTTTTGCTCGTGGAAGAGGTTTAGTCAATGGATCTGCGACATTCAGATCTGTATGTACTTTGCTAATCTTCAGATCTCCATCTGTTATATAATCTTGAATTATATGAAACTTGCGATTGATGTGCTTGGTCTTTGGATGATATCTTGGTTCCTTAGCCAGTGCTATGGCGCCAGTGTTGTCACACAATATCTCCAGTGGGTCCAAGGCACTTGGAACCACACCAAGCTCAGTGATGAAGTTCCTGATCCAAACTCCTTCACTTGATGTTTCTGCAACAACCATGTATTCCGCTTCTACTGTAGATCCGCGATCACGCTTTGCTTGCAGCTTATCCAGCTCATAGCTCCTCCATTCAAAATATAAACGTATCCTGTCTGAGATTTAGAATCATCCTTGTCGGTGTCAAAACTAACGTCGACCTAACCTTTTACGACGAGCTGTTCATCACCTCCATAGACTAAGAACATTTCTTTAGTCCTATTTAAATACTTTAGGATGTTCTTCACGGCTGTCCAGTGTTCCACTCCTGGATCACTTTGGTATCTGCTCGTCAAACTAAGAGCATTGGACACATCCGGTCTAGTACATAGCATGGCATACATGATAGAACCTATGGCCGAGGCATAAGGCACTTTGCTCATAGCTTCTCTATCGTTTACCGTAGCTGGACACTAAGCCTTGCTCAATATCCTACCTGACAACATAGGCACTGAACCTTTCTTTGCCTTATCCATTCTGAACCTTTTCAGAACTTTGTCTAGGTATGTACTTTGGCTTAAATCTATCAGGCGTCTTTGTCTATCTCTATAGATTTTGATGCCCAATATATAAGCAGCTTCCCCTAGGTCTTTCATTAAAAAACATTTGTTCAAATAACTCTTCACATCGTTAAGCATGTCAATGTCATTTCCAATAATCAATATGTCATCCACATATAGTACCAAAAATGTCACTGAGCTCCCACTCACTTTCTTGTAGATACAAGCTTCGTAGCAATTTGGAACAAATCCAAAGCTCTTGATCACTTGATCAAAACGAAGGTTCCAAACCGAGAAGTTTGCACACCTTATCAGCATCCTTAGGATCGACAAAACCTTCGGGTTGCATCATATACAACTCTTCATCAATGTTGCCATTGAGGAACATAGTCTTGACATCCATCTGCCATAGTTCATAATCATGAAACGCAGCAATTGCTAATAAAATCCGAATGGACTTAAACATCACTACGGGAGAGAAAGTCTCATCGTATTCAACACCTTGAACTTGTCGAAAACCTTTCGCGACAATCCGTGCTTTATAGACAATAACATTACCATCCGCGTCCGTTTTCTTCTTGAAAATCCATTTGCACTCAACGGCCTTTCGGTCGCGAGGAGGGTCCACCAAAGTCCATACTTGGTTTTCGCTCATAGATCCCAATTCGGATTTCATGGCCTCTAGACATTTCTCAGAGTCTGGGCTCATCATTGCTTCCTCATAGTTCGCAGGTTCACTGTTGTCTACTAACAAGACAGTTAAGACAGGGTCGCCGTACCACTCAGGAGGGGCACGTGACCTTGTCGACCTGCAACGTTTAGTACTAGCATCGTCCGAAGCTTCATGATCCTTGTCATTATCTTCCTCTATTGTTGGTGCAGACGGCACTGGAACAATTTCAGGTGCTGCGCTACTCTCCAACTCAAGAGAAGGTTCAATAACCTCGTCTAGCTTTACTTTCCTCCCACTCACTTCGTTCGAGAGAAACTCCTTCTCAAGAAAGGATCCGTTATTTGCGACAAACACTTTGCCTTCGGATCTGTGGTAGAAGGTATACCCAATCGTTTCCTTTGGGTATCCTATGAATACGCATTTCTCCGCTTTGGGTTCGAGCTTGTCCGGCATCAACTTCTTGACATAAGCTTCGCACCCCCAAACTTTAAGAAACGACAACTTAGGTTTAGCACCAAACCACAGTTCATACGGTGTCGTATCAACGGATTTATATGGTGCCCTATTTAAAGTGAATACAGCGGTTTCTAATGCATAACCCCAAAATGATAACGGCAAATCTGTAAGAGACATCATTGGTCGCACCATATCTAATAGAGTTCGATTCCGGCGTTCAGACACACCATTGCGCTGTGGTGTTCCGGGTGGCGTGAGTTGCGAAACGATTCCGCTTGCTTTAAGATGCGTGAGAAAATCATAACTCAAATACTCACCTCCACGATTGGATCGTAGAAATTTATTTTTCCTGTTACGATGGTTTTCCACTTCGTTCTGAAATTCTTTGAACTTTTCAAATGTTTCAGATTTATGTTTCATTAAATAGATATACCCATATCTACTTAAGTCATCAGTAAAAGCGAGAAAATAGCGATAACCACTGCGCGTCGAAACACTCATTGGTCCGCATACATCGGTATGTATGATTTCTAACACGTCCGTTGCTCGCTCCATTATTCCGGAGAACGGGGTTTTGATCATCTTGCCCATGATGCATGGCTCACACGTGTCAAATGATTCAAAATCAAGAGACTCCAAAAGTCCATCAGAATGGAGTTTCTTCATGCGTTTTACACCAATATGACCTAGACGGCAGTGCCACAAGTAAGTCGTATTATCACTATCTACCTTGCATCTCTTAGCCTCAATGTTATGGATGTGTGTTTCATTGCTTTCGAGATTCAGAAGAAATAAACCATTCATAGCAGGTGCATGACCATAAAAGATGTTACTCATATAAATAGAACAACCATTATTCTCCGATTTAAATGAATAACCGTCTTGCAATAAACACGATTCAGATATGATGTTCATGCTCAACGCAGGCACATAATAACATTTATCAAGGTTTAAAACTAATCCCGAAGGTAAAACTAAGGAGAGCGTGCCGACGGCCATCACATCAACTCTTGATCCGTTGCCAACACGCATCGTCACCTCATCCCTCGCTAGCCGCCGTCTATTCCGTAGCTCCTGTTTCGAGTTACAAATATTAGCAACTGAACCAGTATCAAATACCCAGGCACTACAACGAGCGCTAGTAAGGTAAACATCAATAACATGTATATCAGATACACCTTTGATGGTGCCAGCCTTCTTGTCCGCTAAATACTTCGGACAGTTGCGCTTCCAGTGACCCTTGTCCTTGCAATAGAAGCACTCAGTGTCCGGCTTAGGTCCAGACTTGAGCTTCTTCTCAGCAGGGGCAACGCGTTTGCCGCTGCCTTTCTTGAAGGACTTCTTTGCACCCTTACCTTTCTTAAAGCTGGGGGGCTTGTTGACCATCAACACATGATTATCTTTCTTGATGTCCACCTCCGCAACTTTCAGCTTAGCGAAGAGCTCAGTGATCGTATCAGTGGAACCAATCTGATTATGAGTAACTATAAAACCTTTGTAGCTAGGAGGGAGTGATTGCAGAACTCCGCCAATCTTGAGCTCCCCTGGAATCTTGCAGTCCAGTTGCTCAAGGTGTTGAGTGTAGCCCGACATCTTAATGGCGTGCTCACTAACGGAACTCCCTTCCTCCATCTTGAAGTTAAATAATTTCTCAGAGATCTCATATCTCTCAGAACGGGTCTGAGTCTGAAACATAGTTTTCAGTTCCTCAAGAATTTCAAAGGGCCCGGCGAACTCCTCAAAACGATTTTGAAGGTCCGATTCCATAGCAAACAACATGGTGCTCTTAATCACACCATAATCATCCTTGCGCGACTGATAAACAGCTTTTTCATCAGCCGGCGCATCTACAGCAGGGGCGTCACCTAGCGCTTTCTCAAGGACATAGTCCTTTTGTCCGCCAGCGAGAATGATTCTCAGATTGCGGAACCAGTTGGTGAAGTTAGACCCATTGTTCTTAAGCTTTTCTTTCTCAGCAAAAACGTTGAAGTTGAAGTTGGACTTAGCCATTTGATCTATCTGAAACTATGAGTGCATGTTCAGGTCTTTTGCAGTAAAGGGCAGTTGCTTCAGTGTCCAATTATAGGAATAAGTACAAACAGTTACTCTTCTAGCTAGGATATATATGTATCTTCTTATAGTAAGTCAAATTTTGTACTGGCTCATAATAATAAATTGCATACTCTTCATCAGGTGATCCCTTGCTACATGAGAAAATATTTCCTAGACATGCATGCTGTTCTGCCATTCGAGAACACAAGTTTTCAAACTACTCTGAAAATCAAGGAAGATTTTTCATTCCATGTTGAGCTTACCAGTATTGATGGGATAACCTATGTAAATGGAGAATCTTGGAAAGAATTAGGCAGAGTTTACCAATTTAAGGTTGGTATGGAGCTAATATTCAAGGCTGACACACGTACAAAGCAAACTGAGGTCTGGAAATGACCCAATCATCCATCCATGTAAGTTTCCTACTTAATTCAACAAATTTATGTTGTACACATAACCATGACTATATTACTTGGGTGCGACATGTGTACTCCACTAATTTCAGTTGTATTAAATTTATACACAGCATACTACCTGATGTCCCCTGAGAGGCGTCCCATTGTTGACTCACTCTCTAGCACTGATGGGACCATGATTAATTGGAGGATGATGAAGACGGTGATCAACACAGTTGAAATCTTGGATTACCTTGTTCTGTTCCACAGAGCTGGAGAGTATGAGGAAGGAGAATTGGTTTTCGGTGTGCTGCATACTCTAAACTGGACAAACAACGTGAACTTCAATAAACATGTGGTAATCATTAAGAACACATCTTCTCTTATGCACAAAGTACTATGCGAGGCCATATATATATTATACACTAATTCTATTTTCCTGTATTTTAACATGTTTATTTTCCGCTAGATGTTCTCTTGACTTTAAATCTTTGCATGCAACAGAAAATCTCAAGCCGTTTGATTCCTGAAACAATGGAAAAATATGGTACCATCACAATTTGTTGTCACCCATAAACAGAGGTGACATCTACATATACAATTTCTGAGCTTGATGGTCGTATGTGTGTCAGCGGATGGAAAGAGTTCATGACGAAGGAAAATCATCTCAAGATTGGTGACAAGATGCTGTTCTTGCTCTACCTGGGGACTTAAGGGCTTTACTTGTTTGCTACCCATGTGCCTGAAATTGGTATGAACTAGGAAGCCAGTGATGATGGTTTCTCTGTCCAACTATGGATGCAGCCCCGTTGCTACAATAAAAAAACGTGTTAAGACTCTATATTAGATTGTCGAATTCCCTGATATTATCGTGCTGCTAGTTGTAATTCTTCGAACATAGAATCTGCGATGTTGTTCATCTCGCGTTGCTTAACAAATTCCACAATGAAGAAATAGCCGTCGAAATGCCCTGAAATTCCGTGTTTATCTCGCGTTTGCTATCCATGTGTCCACGTCGCTGGCCATGTCGCTGTCACTGTAACCGATCAGCTTCCCTCTTTCTCCCCCATAGCTGCAGCCAAACTCGAGTGTTCCTGCAACATACCGCAGGATGTTATTAAGTTAATCATAACATTAAAGATAAATTAAACCTTAAAAATTTGCAATATTAAACTTACTTGACCATTCATGAATTCATCATCTGTGATGACGACTCTGAAGCTATTGTTCTGACGACCACCAGGTTGGCATATGTTGCTTGGTTGTTGGCATGTATCACAAACTTGAGGAAAATTAGATTTATTTAAAAAATAACAAAAGAAAGCAGAAAAAAGTTGCCCGCTAAATCACTGGAGTATGTGAGGGACCCCAGGATTGGACCCACAGGGCAGAACGGCCAGCGTATATGGTATCAGTTGAGAGGAGCTCGATGGCTTACTCTCAGCCGGGTATATAAGCTGGTCGATCTACCAGTCGGTTAGCGAGGTGGGATTAATCTCCACGTCCACATCGCCTGCTACGCGCGCGCTACCAAATTTGGGCCCAATCTTGGGGTGGTCCATGGGCCGAGCGAAAGGCCTACGTAGCTCCGCCAGGTCTCCGCCGAAACTGCCTTGCCCCCACACGCCGCCGCCGCCGTATCGGCACTGCCCCCAGACGACGCCGCCGCCATATCGGCAATGCGCGACCGACCAATCCGCCACCGCGACCTCGCCGCCATCCAAATTGGATCAGTGTAAACGGTTGCCCTGTCGACTTGTACTCAACCTATCTCTGTTGCCTCCGCCGCTCGTCAGACAAAATTACAAGGTTTGCACCAATACAGATGTACTACCTCTGTTCCCCTTTAATTGACGACAGCACCAGCCAAATTGCTCACGTGCTCCGCGTTAGCTCGCGTCGATTAAAACTGGACGTATAGATTAGTCAATGGCGATTGCTATTGCTGTCAGATAGTCTAGCTGCTTAGGTTCACATATGAGTGTTGCTCTCATGTATCTGTTGTTTGGAAATACTTACTTGTAAACTAATGCTGCTGCTATTTTATTCTTAACAAGACCAGCTGCAAGGAGATAAGGAATAATGTCACGAGACAAGAGCTGGATGAAAAAGGATAGAGAGTCTCTGGAGTAGCAAAGTGGCATCAAGAGTTTCTTGGAATTTTGTTTCGATGGTGCTCACCCAGACTCAAGAATCCCTTGCCCGTGTATGAAATGTCTGAATAATGCTCAGAGAAAGAGAAAGGATGTCCATATGCACTTGCTTCGGAATGGGATGGATCCGACCTACACTAACTAGATATACCATGGTGAACAACCCGATGAGGACAACATGGCTGAAGATTCAGATGATGAAAACGCTGCAGATGATGGTGCTGAGATATGTGACATGCTCCAAACTCTCGTAAGGGGCACAAAAGTGGGAAATAATGCAGGAGACACCGGCGGTGATGGAAATAAACAGGAGCCAAATGCATCAGCCAAGGCGTTCTACCAACTATTGGAAGAGGAAAAAACAGGGTTGTACCTAGGTTGTGAGGAGGTCACAAAGATATCTTTCATTGTGAAGCTTTACCAAATCAAGTGCGTGACTGGGATGACCAATAGAGCATGTGACTTAATGCTCCAGCTGTTCAAGAAGTTGATGCCAAAGGGTCACTGCATCCCTAAAAATCTTGCAGAAGTAAAGAAGGTCATCCGAGAGCTTGGTCTGGATTACAAGAAGATACACGCGTGTGAAAATGATTGTGTGCTATTCCGTAATGAACATGCTGATGCCCAAGAATGCCCTGTCTGTCATACGTCTCAATGGAAACCTAGTCGTACCGTAGACAAAGACGATTCATCGAGCGGTAAAGCAAAGAATCCAGTGCCACGGAAAGTTCTATGGTATTTCCCACTCATTAAAAGACTGCAAAGGCTGTACATGACAAAAGATATGTCAGCTGATATGAAATGGCATAAGGAGAAACGTACCAATGATGGCGTAATGAGGCATCCTGCAGATTCGAAGGCCTGGAAACACCTTGATGAAAAATATAGTGAAAAAGAATTCGCAAATGATGCTCGCAGTGTTCGGCTTGGCCTTGCTTCGGATGGATTCAACCCCTTTGGGCTCATGAGTATATCACACACTACATGGCCAGTCATTCTGATCCCATATAACTTGCCACCCTGGATGTGTATGAAACAACAGAACTGGATAATGTCGATGATTATTCCAGGACCAAAGTCAGCAGGAAATAACATTGATGTGTACTTGCAGCCTTTGATTGATGAACTGTTAGTTCTATGGGAGGATGGTGCTGAAGCATATGATGCTGCAACTGAGGAAAATTTCACGTTGTATGCGTGCATGTTGTGAACCATCAATGACTACCCGACTTACGCAGTGCTGAGTGGTTGGAGCACAAAAGGCAAGCTAGCATGCCCTTACTGCCACAAGCATACAGATTACTTATGGCTCAACTATGGTAGAAAGCATTGCTACATGGGACACCGACGTTTTCTAAATAAATACCACAAATGGCGTCGAAACAAGTGTATGTTCAACAACAACACAGATACTAGAGATGTCCCGGTGCCACTTACGGGCATAGAAGTTCTACAGGAGCTAGATAGCATTCAGCACGCACCATTAGGGCGGTCAAATAAGAGAAAGCGACCAGAAACTAATCCCTGGCACAATTGGCGGAAGAAAAGTGTGTTTTTCCAGCTGCCGTATTGGAGGCACTTGCTCGTGAGGCACAATTTGGATGTTATGCACATCGAGAAGAACATTTGTGACAGCATTCTGGGGACATTGCTTGACATGGATGGGAAATCAAAGGATGGTGCGAAGGCTCGTCTTGATTTGGAGGACTTGAAAATTAGGGTGGATCAGCATGCAAGGCCCACCGGTAAGGGTAAGTACAATTTTAAGAAAGCCGTATATGCTTTAAAAAAGGAATAGAAGATGATGCTCCTCAGGTTTCTGCAGAGCATACAGATGCTTGATGGCTATGCTTCACACATTAAGCGATGTGTGGTCCTCGAGCAGTGCAAGTTTATTGGACTCAAAACTCATGACTACCATGTTATATTACAAAAACTTCTTCCTATTGCGTTGCGCAAGCTTCTGCCAGAGAATGTCCTTATCCCATTGCTTCAGCTTAGTAAATTCTTTTCTGATTTATGATCCAAGGAGTTAAGGGATGAAGATTTGGAGAATTTGGACAAGCAAATCGCAGAAATTCTATGTCAGCTAGAGATGATATTTCCACCAGCTTTCTTTGATATTATGATGCATCTCCCAATTCATCTAGCTAAAGAAGCAAAGTTGGGAGGGCCTGTACAGTACAGATGGATGTATCCAGTTGAGCGATACATGCGTACGCTGAAGGGATATGTGCGTAACAAGGCTCACCCAGAAGGTTCGATTGCAGAGGGGTACATACTTGAAGAGTGCATGACGTTCTGCAGTCGATTCGTTCAAGGCATGCCTACAAAACTAAGTCAGTCCGAACGCCATGCTGATGGAGGTACATATGAACCACCAACATGGATTACCATAATGGGTACAGTTGATTACTCCAAGAAAGGTTTTTCCCGTGAATTAGTCTCTTTGGAAGGTATTAATCAAATGAGGCACTACATCATAACAAACTGCTTGGAATCCGAGCCATGGATTGAGTAAGGATACTTATGTATTTGTTTCAATTCATGACATGCATTAATACTTTGGTCATGAAGTAACCATCATTATTTTTTGAAGGAAACATATTGAGGAGCTCAAAAGGAAAAATTGTCCTAATCCTAAAAAGAAACACAAGGAAGAATTGGTTGGCTGGTTCGAGAGACGGGTAACTTACTTTCACATTTTGGTTTAAACCTACCTCTCCTTCATGTTCATAACTTCAGATAGCATGGGGGAATTACTAGTAAAAAAATTTGTCTACATTACGCTCACACATATTCTATTCTATGAAACAGATCACACAACTCCATAAAGATGGGAAGGTCAGCAAACTGTTGTATGCACTAGCTAAAGGGCTTGATCAAATTGCTCGTGTGTACAACCGTACAATACTGAATGGATATTACTTTCGAAATGCCTATATAGAGCAGGAATTGAGTACCCAGAATAGTGGCGTCGTAGTCAATGTGCAAGAAGGCAATGACAGTACTGATCACTATGGGGTGATAAAGAAAATCATATTTCTTGACTTTCCTCCTGATAAGGAGGTTGTTCTATTGCAGTGTCACTGGTTCGACGTGCCTACTGCCAATAGAAATCAGAGTAAGGGATATAAGAAGGACAAATATGGAATTATTGACCTTGACACTACTATACACCGATTCAAGGAAGACCCTTACATTCTAGGCATCCAAGCTGAACAGGTTTTCTACGTGAGAGATGTGAAGAACCCTAATTGGGCAAGTGCTATTAAAATGAACCCACCCAATTTGTTTGCTCCTTCTGTTTTAAATGGTGCAAACGTTGATGATGCTGCAGAAGGAAGTGAACATGCTGAAGCAGATGTACATGATGTCGTCGATGCAGGAATTACAGTTCCAGAATTTAATCTACCTGACCAGATGACTAGTTGGTGCAGAAATGATGATGAAGGAACCAGCGTTGATGTTTCAGTCATACAAAGTATAAGGCCTGCTGAGTTTGACGAAGATCAAGTGGAATATGATGCTGATACGGATGATGATGAGGCTTACGTAAATGATGGCCATGTTGCTCCTTTGGTACAAGATGAATCCGATGATGACCTAGGATTCATCTAGTAGGTTGTCTGTGCACTATTTGGCTTAAAGGTTTTGCCATGATCATGGACACATTTATGTGCTTGAAAGATCGTGTAATAATATACTTTGAGTTTAAAAGGTCCAAAGTTTTAGTGTCAAGTAATTATGAATTGCGATGCTAACTGTTCAAGTGAAATTTGCATCTTACATGAGTTCTTGATTGATTATTCAGTACTGTCACTTTTTGCAACACAAGTAAATGCTAAGTGTTTCAGAATTACAGTTGTTCGGACCTACAAAGGTTCAGCTGGTTGATATAGTAAATAACTCTGACAGTTTTACGTGAATTTTATGTCAAAAAAAGGTGACAAAAATGAAGATATATACTGGACCATACATGAACACGCATCCTAAATAAATTTCAATTAGGCTCGGGTGCCAAGTCCCAGGAGGTCTGTTTAAGGTAAACTTGCAAAAAATATCGGCTCACCGAATATTGGTGATACTGGACCATAAATGAATTGTTGTCCTAAGAAAATTGCAATATTAATCAAGGGCCACGGCCCAGGAGGCCCGTTAGCTATGCTATGAACTTTCTCGTTCCAAAAAACTTGTTCGTTTTCGCGGCAGCTGGTGATTGTTGCATTATGGTCAACCTATTACCATATGGCCCGAATTGTCGCAGTAAACAATAGTTATTGCCGCAGGATAAATTTGAGGCGAAAAACATATGATATTTACCACGCATACTTATTACGTTGGAAGAACTAGCCTCTAAGGCAACAAAATTGCTACCTCGCGCAACGGAGCTTATTTGTCGCTAAAACGCGATTGTATTCCAACGTGATGCAGATCGTTACAATAGGCGGCCTCTACCGCAACAAATTTGACAATGTATCGCGACCAAGAATAGTCGTGGAAATATGAGCGGCCTATCACCACGACCGGAGAATTTATGGTAATTTTGTACTACATCGCAGCGGAAAAAAAACGTAGCGATAGATTATGTCGCAATAGACCGGTTTTCTTGTAGTGTTAAGCTTTTCTTTCTCAGCAAAAACATTGAAGTTGAAGTTGGACTTAGCCATTTGATCTACAAATTTTTCAAGTAAAATTTAGACTATGTTCATGATAACTAGTTCAACTTAATCAAATTACTAGATGAACTCCCACTAAATTCAACATCCCTCAAGTTGTTTAGTGAACATGATCCAAATTCACCACACCTAATCCGATCTTCACGAGAAGAGATGTGGTTTCAATGATGGACAACAAAGTGTCAATCATATCATTCATATGACTCATGCTTAACCTTTCGGTTCGTGTGTTCCGAGGCCATGTCTGTACATGCTAGGCTCGTCAAGTCAAACCCAAGTATTTTCGCGTGTGCAAAACTGGCTTGCACCCGTTGTATGTGAACGTAGAGTTTATAGCACCCGATCATCACGTGATGCTTGAACACGACAAACTTTCGTAATGGTGCATACATGGGGAGAACACAATTTTATCTTGATCTTTAAGTGAGGAATCATCTTATAATGCTACCTTCGCGATCTAAGCATAATAAGATACATAAAAGGATAAACATCACATGCATATAATTTTATGTGACATGGTATAGCCAATCTTCGCGCAATGATCTCCATCTTGTGCGTGCCAGCATGATCTCCATCACTCCATCATGATTGCCTCTACCACGAATAGCAACTACAATTATTGCTAACTACTTAGCGATAAAGTAAAGCTATTACATGGCATATAAGAAGTTGACACACAGGTCATACACAATTATAAAAACAACCATATGGCTCCTGCCGGTTGTGTACTCATCGACATGCAAGTCGTGAAATATTACAAAACATAATCATTGCATACAACATACACATCACATCTTGGGCCATACCATATCACAGAAACACTCCCTGCAAAAACAAGTTAGACGCCTCTACTTTGTTGTTGCATGTTTTACGTGGCTTATGGGAGTAACAAGCTAAGAACGATTCTTACCTACGGAAAGCCACAATGGTGATATTACGGTTGCCAACATTCGGTGTAAATCCCATGACAACTATAGTGAGAGAAACTGGCATCCACCAGCCGCATGTGTGGAACAAGCCACACGTCAAGTGCAGAGCCGGTCTCGCGAAAGAGGTCACGTAAAGTTGGCCTGGACCGCTTCGATCTCACTATCCCGCGTCATAAGAAGTACACAACAAGAGGCTTGCAACAGAAAACATCAACGCCCGCAACAAGCATGTTGCGTTCTACTCGTGAAACACATCTACGCATAGATCTAGCTCTGATACCACTAATGGGTTATGCAGCATAGTAAATCAAAAAAATTCTACGGATGCGAACGGGGAAGCCAAGATCTAATCTAGGAGATGCAAAAAACGAGGGGGATAGATGAGATCTTCATACCCTTGAAGAAATCGCACAGCGGAACGTTCAACGGAACGTGGTTGATGTAGTCGTACTAGCCTTCTCCTCCTCGCGATCCGATCCGATCCAACGCCGCAAGTGGCGATGCCTCCGAGAGATGCACACGTACGACACCTCGACGTCTCCTCCTTCCTCGGTCCAGCAAGTGTGGTGGAGAGATAGATTGGATCTACAACATGACGGCATGGTGCAAAGGTGGTGAGTTTCTGCAGCAGGGCTTCGCCTACGCGCAGTCGGGAGAGAGAGAGAGAGAGAGAGGAGGGCAGCAACTAGGCGGCTAGGGTTTGAGGAGGTGTGGGGGGAGGGTGCGCCCCTTCCCTCTTTATATAGAGGGCTGGCCGGCTGCCCTTGCCCCTCCTCCAAACCCTAGGGCCGGCGGCCACATGGGGTGGAGTGGGGGGCAAGTTTCCCCCCTTCTAGAAGCTCTCCCTAGGGTTTCCCCTAGGGCTTGGCCGGCTGGGCCTATGGGGCCTTGTGCCCCTGGCCCAATGCAGCCAGGGAACTATCTCGTAGGCCCACGCCCCCTCCCGACAAGTGGGGCCACGTTGGTCCCACTCTGGAAGCTTCTAGAACCTTCCGGTACAATACCGAACATTCCAAAACAATTCCGAAATCCAAAAACTGCTTTCCCTTATATGAATCTTATTCTCCGGACCATTCTGGAACCTCTCGTGATGTCCTGGATCTCATCCGAGACTCCGAACAAAAACTCATAAACCAATTATCTATTCTATCCTAGCGTCAAGACACGTTAAGTGTGTGACCCTACGGGTTCGAGAATATGCAGACATGATCTTCCATCAATAATCAACAGCGGGATCTGGAAACCCATATTGACTCCCACATATTCATCGATGATCATATCGGATGAACCACGATGCCAGGATTCAATTAATCTCATATATATATTCCCTTCGTCACGCGATATTTTACTTGCCCGAGATTCGATCGTTGGCATCGGCATACCTAGTTCAATCTCGTTTATAGCAAGTACTTTACTCGTTCCTTAATCCGATATCACTTTGTGATTAACTCCTTAACCACGTGCTTTCAAGCGGTGTTGATACCGATTACCGAGTGGGCCCAAAGTATATCTCTCCGACTTGGGAGGGACAAATCCCATCTCGATACATACAACCCAATAGGTACTTTCCGATCACCTGAGAGACACCTTTATGATCACCCTCTCATAGGATGACGTTTGATGACCTCAAAGCTTTCTTCCGATACCAGGGAGTTGCATTATCTCATGGTCTAAGGAATACAATATTTGACATAAGAAAAAGCTTCGCAAAGATGAACACAATGACACGATCTAATTGCTCTGCTTGATTTGGGTATGTCCATCATATCATTCTCCCATTGACATGATCTCATTATTAATTGACAACTCATGTCTATGGTTAGGAAACCTTAACCATCATTAATCAATGAGCTAGTCCATAGAGGCGTACTAGGGACACAGTGTTGTTCATAAACGACACAAGTATCAAAGTTTCCGCTTAATACAATTCTAGTATGGAATATAAACTTTACCATGAACAAGAATTATAATAATAACATCTTTATTATTGCCTCTAGGGCTTAATTCCATCAGTTCCCCCCACTTAGAGGAGAGATGGATTGGTGGGATTGTAGATCTAGATCTCCTCTTTCAAATCCCTAAAGTATATGCAAGAATCAAGGGAGGGATTGAAGGGGAAGCAAGCTCAAGAGGGTCAAGAATGGAGGAGAAAGCCTGTAAAACTCAAGCAAGGACATTGGGGAAGAAGGGCCCCTTTTTATAGGCCCACGGATTTCTGACCATTTTCTGCCCTGTGGGGAAAAGTCAGACCGGGGACTCCGGTCTACACCGGAGATTCCGGCCCAACCTCCGGACTAGCCTCCAGACCACCTATCAGACTGTCCCATGCTGAATTCTGGAGCCCCACCAGGGACTCCAGGGGACACTCCGGACCACACCGGAGACTCCGGTCCACACAGACCGGAGACTCCGGTCTGGACCAAATAAGAGGCAAACTTCAAATAGCGATATCTAGAGTTTGGAAACTCCGATTGACCCGAAACCAATTTTGTTGGAAAGAGGACAACAAGAGCTACCCAAAAATATTGGATACCACCAAGATAGAACATTTCATGTATTATAATGTGAGATACCTCTCTTGGTGAGAAATCGTAAAACCTCAAAGATCAAAAACACAATATGATATAAAAGGGAAATCCGTTTTTGATGAACTAGAGCTTGTTATGAATATTACCACAAGCTCTAGAACCTCACATGGATAAGATCCAAATAACAACCAAGAAAGGATGATTCAAAGTATGCAAAGGTTTGAGCTCGCTCGGAAAGATATGATCGATTTACTCAATTGAGAGCCCCTCTTGATAGTATGGTTATCTATCCTATAGACCGGTCTCCCCTAACACCACGAGACCGGTAAGAAGGAAACCCTATCAAGATCATACCTTTGCCTTGCGCATATTCCACTTGATTATGATGTAGACGGTCTTGTACTTCTCAAGATGGAACACCTTTCTTGATTGCTCTTGTACGCACTTGCTTGATGAAGTCTTGCAAGTTACTCCCCCATACAACATGGGGAAACCTTTACTTTGACCTTGTATTCATCGATCCATGATCACCAAGGATGGAAAGCTTTAAGCATGGGATCTTCTAGATATTGCACATCTTTAGCTTGCACATCATTTCTTCTTTTCTTCATTATGTTGATGCCTTGAAGGTACACCAGAGATATTACTCCATCTTATTCTCAAGACATACTTGCCATAAGTTTAACTCTCACATGACCAATCTATGGATCATTCTTTAAACACCTTGGTCACCACATGATCCTCTTCACTTCTTCTCCAAACCTTGAAGCCAACATATGGTTCAAGCATTTCCTATGGACAATTCCTACAAGTACAACTTGATACAAGCATTAGTCCATAGAGATTGTCATTAATTACCAAAACCACACATGGGGGCCCACATGTTCTTTCAACCATCACATTTTTCAAAAATACTAGACCACCTCACATGGATAATGTCATAACAGGGGGATCTCAAACATTTCCGTCTATCCCTGGTGAAAAAGACAAATTCATGTCGAATCGGCAGGAAGTGAGTCAGATATGAAGTACAGGTACATGATCAAATGCTCATGATTTTTTACAAAAATCATTTTTAGGTTCAAAATATGTTGTTTCATCATAGATCCATTTCAAGTTTAGCGAGTCTTAGTCCCGAGCTAAGAATCTTCATGCCCGCCCTTCGACAAAGTTTAACGATAGTTTAAAACGGGCATCATAAATTTAAAACGATCCAAACAACATGAAACCTTCGCGTGGTGTCATATTATGTGACATAGTTAGAAGGAAAAATATCAAACTTGGTATATTGATTATGTCTCAAAAAACCTTCACAAAATGACCTATCTCATTCGAGGTTTCTTGGCTTTCGGGTCAAATGGCCAATGTTATGGCTAGATGAAGGCATAGTTTGTGATAATGTGTCCATATTGTGCATAAGTGTGCATCATGGGATGGCGAACAATGTTTCAGGAGGAAGTTTTCCTTTTCGTCGCACCAAAAAGCCATTTTCCATTTTCCGAGTGCAAAAAACGGAAGGTTTTGTGAAGCAACCATCAGATGGATAATTCAAAATACTACCATTGAAAGGATACATATGTCGCCTAGAGGGGGGGTGAATAGGCGTTTTTTTCCGAGAGTGGCTCGACAAAGACAGAATAAAACTAGTGTTTACTTTGTCAAGCACAAAACCTAGAACAATCTAGGGTTCACCTATGTGCACCAACAACTTATGCTAAGCAAGACAAACAACTATGTGATAGCAAGATATATACTTCAAGCACGAAGGCTATCGCAAAGTAAAGTGCATAAGTAAGAGCTCGGGTATAGAGATAACCGAGGCACGCAGGGACGACGATATTTTACCGAGTTCCTCCCAACATGGAGTACGTCTCGTTTGGAGAGGGGGTGGTGTCTAACCACCTACGCCACAAAAGGCCTCCCTTATTCTCTGGTGAATCTCACCCCAATGGGATCGATCCACGCTTCCACTATCGGTGCACTTGTCGGTGGCAACCGGAACCTTCCACAACGTTGGGGCACTTCTCCACAACTTAATTGGAGGCTCCCAACAAATGCCACCAAGGCCTCAACCTGAAACACAACAAACCGTCTAGGGTTCTAAGAACCCAAGAGTAAAAAGCTTCTCAACTTTCACTCACCAAATCCTCCGGGGAGAACTCAAATCGATGCACCAAATGCAATGGCAAGAACACAAGTAGTGCTCAAATCCTTCTCTCCCAAATTCCACCAAAGCTACAAAAGCTTGTAGGGGAATAAGAGAGGAAGAACAATGGAGGAAATCCACAAAAGACTCCAAGATCTAGATCCCAAGATGTTCCCCTCACTTAGAGGAGAGATGGATTGGTGGGATTGTAGATCTAGATCTCCTCTTTCAAATCCCTAAAGTATATGCAAGAATCAAGGGAGGGATTGAAAGGGAAGCAAGCTCAAGAGGGTCAAGAATGGAGAAGAAATCCTGTAAAACTCAAGCAAGGACATTGGGGAAGAAGGGCCCCTTTTTATAGGCCCACAAATTTCTGACGGTTTTCTGCCCGTTGGGGAAAAGTCAGACCGGAGACTCCGGTCTACACCGGAGATTCCGGCCCAACCTCCGGACTAGCCTCTAGACCACCTATCAGACTGTCCCATGCTGAATTCTGGAGCCCCACCAGGGACTCCAGGGGACACTCCGGACCACACCGGAGACTCCGGTCCACGCAGACCGGAGACTCCGGTCTGGACCAAATAAGAGGCAAACTTCAAATAGCGATATCTAGAGTTTGGAAACTCCGATTGAACCGAAACCAATTTTGTTGGAAAGAGGACAACAAGAGATACCCAAAAATATTGGATACCACCAAGAGAGAACATTTCATGTATTATAATGTGAGATGCCTCTCTTGGTGAGAAACCATAAAACCTCAAAGATCAAAAACACAATATGATATAAAAGGGAAATCCGTTTTTGATGAACTAGAGCTTGTTATGAATATTACCACAAGCTCTATAACCTCACATGGATAAGATCCAAATAACAACCAAGAAAGGATGATGCAAACTATGCAAAGGTTTGAGCTCGCTCGGAAAGATATGATCGAGTTACTCAATTGAGAGCCCCTCTTGATAGTATGGTTATCTATCCTATAGACCGGTCTCCCCAACTAACACCACGAGACCGGTAAGAAGGAAACCCTATCAAGATCATACCTTTGCCTTGCGCATATTCCACTTGATTATGATGTAGACGGTCTTGTCCTTCTCAAGATGGAACACCTTTCTTGAATGCTCTTGTACGCACTTGCTTGATGAAGACTTGCAAGTTACTCCCCTATACAACATGGGGAAACCTTTACTTTGACCTTGTATTCATCGATCCATGATCACCGAGGATGGCAAGCTTTAAGCATGAGATCTTCTAGATATTGCACATCTTTAGCTTGCACATCATTTCTTCTTTTCTTCATTATGTTGATGCCTTGAAGGTACACCAGAGATATTACTCCATCTTATTCTTCAAGACATACTTGCCATAAGTTTAAATCTCACATGACCAATCTGTGGATCATTCTTTAAACACCTTGGTCACCACATGATCCTCTTCACTTCTTCTCCAAACCTTGAAGCCAACATATGGTTCAAGCATTTCCTATGGACAATTCCTACAAGTACAACTTGATACAAGCATTAGTCCATAGAGATTGTCATTAATTACCAAAACCACACATGGGGGCCCACATGTTCTTTCAACCATCACATTTTTCAAAATACTAGACCACCTCACATGGATAATGTCATAACAGGGGTATCTCAAACATTTCCGTCTATCCCTGGTGAAAAAGACAAATTCATGTCGAATCGGCAGGAAGTGGGTCAGATACGAACTACAGGTACATGATCGGATGCTCATGATTTTTTACAAAAATCATTTTGAGGTTCAAAATATGTTGTTTCATCATAGATCCATTTCAAGTTTAGCGAGTCTTAGTCCCGAGCTAAGAATCTGTTGGAATTATGCCCTAGAGGCAATAATAAAGATGTTATTATTATAATTCTTGTTCATGATAAAGTTTATATTCCATGCTAGAATTGTATTAAGCGGAAACTTTAATACTTGTGTGGTTTATGAACAACACCGTGTCCCTAGTATGCCTCTATGGACTAGCTCATTGATTAATGATGGTTAAGGTTTCCTAACCATAGACATGAGTTGTCAATTAATAATGAGATCATAGGGAGAATGATATGATGGACAGACCCAAACTAAGTGGAGCAATTAGATCGTGTCATCGTGTTCATCTTTGCGAAGCTTTTCTTATGTCAAATATTGTATTCCTTAGACCATGAGATAATACAACTCCCTGGTATCGGAAGAAAGCTTTGAGGTCATCAAACGTCATCCTATGAGAGGGTGATCATAAAGGTGTCTCTCAGGTGATCGGAAAGTGCCTGTTGGGTTGTATGTATCGAGATGGGATTTGTCCCTCCCAAGTCGGAGAGATATACTTCGGGCCCACTCGGTAATCGATATCAACACCGCTTGCAAGCATGTGGTTAAGGAGTTAATCACAAAGTGATATCGGATTATGGAACGAGTAAAGTACTTGCTGTGAACGAGATTGAAATAGGTATGTCGGTACCGACGATCAAAATCTCGGGCAAGTAAAATATCGCGAGACGAAGGGAATATATATATGGGATTGATTGAATCCTGGCATTGTGGTTCATCCGATATGATCATCGATGAATGTGTGGGAGTCAATATGGGTTTCCAGACCCCGCTGTTGATTATTGATGTAAGATCATGTCTGCATATTCTCGAACCCGAAGGGTCACACACTTAACGTGTCTCGATTCTAGGATAGATTGGATAATTGGTTTATGAGTTTTTGTTCGGAGTCTCAGATGGGATCCGAGACATCACGAGAGGTTTCGGAATGGTCCGGAGAATAAGATTCATATAAGGCAAAGCAGATTTTGGAGTACGGAATTGTTCCGGGTTAATCGGTATTGTACCGGAAGCTTCTAGAACCTTCCGGAGGGGGACCAACGTGGTCCCACCTATCGGGAGGGGGCATGGTACTATGAGGGAGTGCCCTGGATGCATTGGGCCAGGGGCAGAAGGCCCCATAGGGCCCAGCCGGCCAAACCTAGGGCAAACCCTAGGGGAGCTTCTAGAAGGGGGGGAAGACTTGCCCCCCACTCCTCCCTCCCTTGGCCGCTGGCCTAGGGCTTGAGGGAGGGGCAAGGGCTGGCACCCACCCCTCTATATAAAGAGGGCTGGGGGCACACCCTCCCCCTACACCTCCTCCTCCAACCCTAGCCGCCCTGCTGCCCTCCTCTCTCTCCCTCCCGACTGCGTGTAGGCGAAGCCCTGCTGCAGAAACTCTCCACCACTTGCACCGCGCCGTCGCGTTGTAGATCCAATCCGTATCTCCACCATACTTTCTGGACAGAGGAAGGAGGAGACTTCGAGGTGCCGCACGTGTGCATCTCTCGGAGGCATCGCCACTTGCGGTGTTAGATCGGATCGGATCGCGAGGAGGAGAAGCAAGTACGACTACACCACCCACGTTCCGACGAACGTTCCGCTGTGCGAATCTTCAATGGTATGAAGATATCATCTAATCTCTCTCGTTGTTTGCATCTCCTAGATTAGATCTTGGCTTTCCCCGTTCGCTTCCGTAGAAAATTTTGATTTGCTATGCTGTGAAACCTTTTAGTGGTATCAGAGCTAGATCTATGCGTAGACGTGTTTCATGAGTAGAACGCAACATGGTTGTTGCGGGCGTTGATGTTTTCTGTTGCAAGCCTCTTGTTTGTGTTCTTCTTATGACGCAGGATAGTGAGATCGAAGCGGTCCAGGCCAACTTTACGCGACCTCGTTCGCGAGACCGGCTCTGCACTTGACGTGTGGCTTGTTCCACACATGCGGCTGGTGGATGCCAGTTTATCTCACTATAGTTGTCATGGGATTTACACCGGATGTTGGCAACCGTAATATCACCGTTGTGGCTTTCCGTAGGTAAGAATCGTTCTTAGCTTGTTACTCCCATAAGCCACGTAAAACATGCAACAACAAAGTAGAGGCGTCCTTGTTTTTGCAGGGAGTGTTTCTGTGATATGGTATGGCCCAAGATGTGATGTGTATGTTGTATGCAATGATCATGTTTTGTAATATTTCACGACTTGCATGTCGATGAGTACACAACCGGCAGGAGCCATATGGTTGTTTTTATAATTGTGTATGACCTGTGTGTTAACTTCTTATATGCCATGTAATAGCTTTACTTTATCGCTAAGTAGTTAGCAATAGTTGTAGTTGCTATTCGTGGTAGAGGCAATCATGATGGAGTGATGGAGATCATGCTGGCACGCACAAGATGGAGATCATTGCGCGGAGATTGGCTATACCATGTCACATAAAGTTATATGCATGTGATGTTTATCCTTTTTTTGTATCTTATTATGCTTAGATCGCGACGGTAGCATTATAAGATGATTCCTCACTTAAAGATCAAGATAAAAACTGTGTTCTCCCCATGTATGCACCGTTGCGAAAGTTCGTCGTGTCCAAGCATCACGTGATGATCGGGTGCTATAGACTCTACACTCACATACAACGGGTGCAAGCCAGTTTTGCACACGCGGAAATACTTGGGTTTGACTTGACGAGCCTAGCATGTACAGACATGGCCTCGGAACACAAGAACCGAAAGGTTAAACATGAGTCATATGAATGATATGATCGACACTTCGTTGTCCACCATTGAAACCACATCTCTTCTCATGAAGATCGGATTAGGTGTGGTGAATTTGGATCGTGTTCACTAAACAACTTGAGGGATGTTGAATTTAGTGGGAGTTCATCTAGTAATTTGATTAAGTTGAACTAGTTATCATGAACATAGTCTAATTTGTACTTGCAAATATTGTAGATCACATGGCTAAGTCCAACTTCAACTTCAACGTTTTTGCTGAGAAAGAAAATCTTAGAAACAATGGGTCTAACATCACCAACTGGTTCCGCAATCTGAGAATCATTCTCTCTGGCGGTCAAAAGGACTATGTCCTTGAAAATGCACTAGGTGACGCCCTGCTGTAAATGCGCCGGCTGATGAGAAAGCTGTTTATCAGTCGCGCAAGGATGATTATGGTGTGATTAAGAGCACCATGTTGTTTGCTATGGAATCGGACCTTCAAAATCGTTTTGAAGACTATCCCGGGCCCTTTGAGATTCTTGAGGAGCTGAAAACCATGTTTCAGACTCAGGCCCGTTCTGAGAGATATGAGATCTCTGAGAAGTTCTTTAACTGCAAGATGTAGGAAGGGAGTTCCGTTAGTGAGCACGCCATAAAGATGTCGGGCTACACTCAACGCCTTGAGCAACTGGACTGCAAGATTCCAGAGGAGCTCAAGATTGACAGGGTTATGCAATCACTCCCTCCCAGCTACAAAAGTTTTGTAGTGACTCATAATCAGATCGGTTCCACTGATACAATCACCGAGCTCTTCGCAAAGCTGAAGGCTGCGGAGGTGGACATCAAAAAGGATAATCATGTGTTGATGGTCAACAAGCCCCCCAACTTCAAGAAAGGTAAGGGTGCGAAGAAGACCTTCAAGAAAGGCGGCGGCAAGCGCGTTGCCCCTGCTGAGAAGAAGCTCAAGTCTGGACCCAAGCCAGACACTGAGTGCTTCTATTGCAAGGACAAGGGTCACTGGAAGCGCAACTGTCCGAAGTACTTAGCGGACAAGAAGGCTGGCACCATCAAAGGTATATTTGATATACATGTTATTGATGTTTTCCTTACTAGCCCTCATTGTAGTGCCTGGGTATTTGATACTGGTTCAGTTGCTAATATTTGTAACTCGAAACAGGAGCTACGAAATAGACGGCGGCTTGCGAGGGATGAGGTGACGATGCGCGTTGGCAACGGATAAAGAGTTGATGTGATGGCCGTCGGCACGCTCTCCTTAGTTTTACCTTCGGGATTAGTTTTAAACCTCAATAAATGTTATTATGTGCCTGCGTTGAGCATGAACATCATTTCTGGATCGTGTTTATTGCAAGACGGTTATTCATTTAAATCTGAGAATAATGGTTGTTCTATTTATACGAGTAACATCTTTTATGGTCATGCACCTGCCATGAATGGTTTATTTCTTCTGAATCTCGAAAGGGATGAAACACACATCCATAACATTGAGGCTAAGAGATGCGAAGTAGATAGTGATAATACTACTTATTTGTGGCACTGTCGTCTAGGTCATATTGGTGTAAAGCGCATGAAGAAACTCCATTCCGATGGACTTTTGGAGTCTCTTGATTTTGAATCATTTGACACATGCGAACCATGCCTCATGGGCAAGATGATCAAAACCCCGTTCTTCGGAATGATGGAGCGAGCAACGGACTTGTTGGAAATCATACATACCGATGTATGCGGACCGATGAGTGTTTCGACGCGCGGTGGATATCGCTATTTTCTCACTTTTACCGATGACTTAAGTAGATATGGGTATATCTATTTAATGAAACATAAATCTGAAACATTTGAAAAGTTCAAGGAATTTCAGAATGAAGTGGAGAACCATCATAACAGAAAGATTAAGTTTCTACGATCCGATCGTGGAGGTGAATATTTGAGTTATGATTTTCTCACGCATCTTAGAGCAAGCGGAATCGTTTCGCAACTCACGCCACCCGGAACACCACAGCGCAATGGTGTGTCTAAATGCCGGAATCGAACCCTATTAGATATGGTCCGATCAATGATGTCTCTTACTGATTTGCCGTTATCATTTTGGGGTTATGCATTAGAAACCGCTGCGTTCACTTTAAATAGGGCACCATCTAAATCCGTTGAGACGACACTGTATGAACTGTGGTTTGGTGCTAAACCTAAGTTGTCGTTTCTTAAAGTTTGGGGATGCGAAGCTTACGTCAAGAAGTTGATGCCGGACAAGCTCGAACCCAAAGCAGAGAAATGCGTCTTCATAGGATACCCTAAGGAAACTATTGGGTATACCTTCTATCACAGAACCGAAGGCAGTGTTTGTCGCAAAGAACGGTTCCTTTCTTGAGAAGGAGTTTCTCTCGAAAGAAGTGAGTGGGAGGAAAGTAGAGCTAGACGAGGTTGTTGAACCTTCTTTTGAATTGGAGAGTAGCGTAGCACCTGAAATTTTTCCAGTGCCGCCTGCACCAACAATAGAGGAAGCTAATGACAAGGATCATGAAGCTTCGGACGATGCTACTACTGAACGTCGCAGGTCGACAAGGTCGCGTGCCCCTCTTGAGTGGTACGGCAACCCTGTCTTAACTGTCTTGTTAGTAGATGACAGTGAACCAGCGAACTATGAGGAAGCGATGATGAGCCCAGACTCTGAGAAATGGCTAGAGGCCATGAAATCCGAATTGGGATCCATGAGCGAAAACCAAGTATGGACTTTGGTGGACCCTCCTAGCGACCGAAAGGCCATTGAGTGCAAATGGATTTTCAAGAAGAAAACGGACGCGGATGGTAATGTTACCGTCTATAAAGCACGGCTTGTCGCGAAAGGTTTTCGACAAGTTCAAGGTGTTGACTACGATGAGACTTTCTCTCCTGTAGCGATGTTTAAGTCCATTCGGATTTTATTAGCAATTGCTGCGTTTCATGATTATGAAAACCATTTTTAGGTTCAAAATATGTTGTTTCATCATAGATCCATTTCAAGTTTAGCGAGTCTTAGTCCCGAGCTAAGAATCTGTTGGAATTATGCCCTAGAGGCAATAATAAAGATGTTATTATTATAATTCTTGTTCATGATAAAGTTTATATTCCATGCTAGAATTGTATTAAGCGGAAACTTTAATACTTGTGTGGTTTATGAACAACACCGTGTCCCTAGTATGGCTCTATGGACTAGCTCATTGATTAATGATGGTTAAGGTTTCCTAACCATAGACATGAGTTGTCAATTAATAATGAGATCATATCATTGGGAGAATGATATGATGGACAGACCCAAACTAAGCGGAGCAATTAGATCGTGTCATCGTGTTCATCTTTGCGAAGCTTTTATTATGTCAAATATTGTATTCCTTAGACCATGAGATAATACAACTCCCTGGTATCGGAAGAAAGCTTTGAGGTCATCAAACGTCATCCTATGAGAGGGTGATCATAAAGGTGTCTCTCAGGTGATCGGAAAGTGCCTGTTGGGTTGTATGTATCGAGATGGGATTTGTCCCTCCCAAGTCGGAGAGATATACTTCGGGCCTACTCGGTAATCGATATCAACACCGCTTGCAAGCATGTGGTTAAGGAGTTAATCACAAAGTGATATCGGATTACGGAACGAGTAAAGTACTTGCTGTGAACGAGACTGAACTAGGTATGTCGGTACCGACGATCAAAATCTCGGGCAAGTAAAATATCGCGAGACGAAGGGAATATATATATGGGATTGATTGAATCCTGGCATCGTGGTTCATCCGATATGATCATCGATGAATGTGTGGGAGTCAATATGGGTTTCCAGACCCCGCTGTTGATTATTGATGTAAGATCATGTCTGCATATTCTCAAACCCGAAGGGTCACACACTTAACGTGTCTCGACGCTAGGATAGATTGGATAATTGGTTTATGAGTTTTTGTTCGGAGTCTCGGATGGGATCCGGGACATCACGAGAGGTTCCGGAATGGTCCGGAGAATAAGATTCATATAAGGCAAAGCAGATTTTGGAGTTTGGAATTGTTCCGGGTTAATCGGTATTGTACCGGAAGCTTCTAGAACCTCCCGGAGGGGGACCAACATGGTCCCACCTGTCGGGAGGGGGCATGGGCCTATGAGGGAGTGCCCTGGCCGCATTGGGCCAGGGGAACAAGGCCCCATAGGGCCCAGCCGGCCAAACCTAGGGCTTACCCTAGGGGAGCTTCTAGAAGGGGGGGGAAGACTTGCCCCCCACTCCTCCCTCCCTTGGCCACCGGCCTAGGGCTTGGGGGAGGGGAAAGGGCTGGCCGCCCACCCCTCTATATAAAGAGGGCTGGGGGCGCACCCTCCCCCTACACCTCCTCCTCCAACCCTAGCCGCCCTGCTGCCCTCCTCTCTCTCTCCCTCCCGACTGCGTGTAGGCGAAGCCCTGCTGCAGAAACTCTCCACCACTTGCACCGCGCCGTCACGTTGTAGATCCAATCCGTATCTCCACCATACTTGCTGGACCGAGGAAGGAGGAGACGTCGAGGTGCCGCACGTGTGCATCTCTCGGAGGCATTGCCACTTGCGGTGTTAGATCAGATCGGATCGCGAGGAGGAGAAGCGAGTACGACTACACCACCCACGTTCCGACAAACGTTCCGCTGTGCGAATCTTCAAGGGTATGAAGATCTCATCTAATCTCTCTCGTTGTTTGTATCTCCTAGATTAGATCTTGGCTTTCCCCGTTCGCTTCCGTAGAAAATTTTGATTTACTATGCTGCGAAACCCTTCAGAATCTTCATGCCCGCCCTTCGACAAAGTTTAACGATAGTTTAAAACGGGCATCATAAATTCAAAACGATCCAAACAACATGAAACCTTCGCGTGGTGTCATATTATGTGACATAGTTAGAAGGAAAAATATCAAACTAGGTATATTGATTATGTCTCAAAAAAACCTTCACAAAATGACCTATCTCGTTCGAGGTTTCTTGGCTTTCGGGTCAAATGGCCAATGTTATGGCTAGATGAAGGCATAGTTTGTGATAATGTGTCCATATTGTGCATAAGTGTGCATCATGGGATGGCGAACAATGTTTCAGGAGGAAGTTTTCCTTTTCGTCGCACCAAAAAGCCGTTTTCCATTTTCCGAGTGCAAAAAACGGAAGGTTTTGTGAAGCAACCACCAAATGGATAATTCAAAATACTACCATTGAAAGGATACATATGTCGCCTAGAGGGGGGGTGAGTAGGCGATTTTTTTTCCGAGAGTGGCTCGATAAAGACAGAATAAAAGTAGTGTTTACTTTGTCAAGCACAAAACCTAGAACAATCTAGGGTTCACCTATGTGCACCAACAACTTATGCTAAGGAAGACAAACAACTATGTGATAGCAAGATATATACTTCAAGCACGAAGGCTATCGCAAAGTAAAGTGCATAAGTAAGAGCTCGGGTATAGAGATAACCGAGGCACGCAGGGACGATGATATTTTACCGAGTTCCTCCCAACATGGAGTACGTCTCATTTGGAGAGGGGGTGGTGTATAACCACCTACGCCACAAAAGGCCTCCCTTATTCTCCGGTGAATCTCACCCCAATGGGATCGATCCACGCTTCCACTATCGGTGCACTTGTCGGTGGCAACCGGAACCTTCCACAACGTTGGGGCACTTCTCCACAACTTAATTGGAGGCTCCCAACAAATGCCACCAAGGCCTCAACCTGAAACACAACAAACCGTCTAGGGTTCTAAGAACCCAAGAGTAAAAAGCTTCTCAGCTTTCACTCACCAAATCCTCCGGGGAGAACTCAAACCGATGCACCAAATGCAATGGCATGAACACAAGTAGTGCTCAAATCCTTCTCTCCCAAATTCCACCAAAGCTACAAAAGCTTGTGGGGGAATAAGAGAGGAAGAACAATGGAGGAAATCCACAAAAGACTCCAAGATCTAGATCCCAAGATGTTCCCCTCACTTAGAGGGGAGATGGATTGGTGGGATTGTAGATCTAGATCTCCTCTTTCAAATCCCGAAAGTATATGCAAGAATCAAGGGAGGGATTGAAGGGGAAGCAAGCTCAAGAGGGTCAAGAATGGAGGAGAAATCCTGTAAAACTCAAGCAAGGACATTGGGGAAGAAGGGCCCCTTTTTATAGGCCCACAGATTTCTGACTGTTTTCTGCCTGTTGGGGAAAAGTCAGACCGGAGACTCCGGTCTACACCGGAGATTCCGGCCCAACCTCCGGACTAGCCTCTAGACCACCTATCAGACTGTCCCATGCTGAATTCTGGAGCCCCACCAGGGACTCCAGGGGACACTCCGGACCACACCGGAGACTCCGGTCCACGCAGACCGGAGACTCCGGTCTGGACCAAATAAGAGGCAAACTTCAAATAGCGATATCTAGAGTTTGGAAACTCCGATTGACCCGAAACCAATTTTGTTGGAAAGAGGACAACAAGAGCTACCCAAAAATATTGGATACCACCAAGAGAGAACATTTCATGTATTATAATGTGAGATACCTCTCTTGGTGAGATACCTCTCTTGGTGAGAAACCGTAAAACCTCAAAGATCAAAAACACAATAGTGTGCATCATGGGATGGCGAACAATGTTTCAGGAGGAAGTTTTCCTTTTCGTCGCACCAAAAAACCGTTTTCCATTTTCCGAGTGCAAAAAACAGACTGTTTTGTGAAGCAACCACCAAATGGCTAATTCAAAAATACTACCATCACATTTTTCAAAAATACTATACCACCTTACATGGGTAATGTCGTAACACGGGGATCTCAAACATTTCCGTCTATCCCTGGTGAAAAAGACAAATTCCTGCCGAATCGGTAGGAAGTGGGTCAGATATGAACTACAGGTACATGATCGGATGCTCATGATTTTTTACAAAAATCATTTTTAGGTTCAAAATATGTTGTTTCATCATAGATCCACTTCAAGTTTAGCGACTCTCAGCCCCGAGCTAAGAATCTTTATGCGTGCCGTTTTAAACGGGCAAATGAAATGATGATAAGAATCACGGCATAGTTTGTGATAAGTTGATATTGATATCATATTTGGATTCCTCTCATTTTTCTAATCAATTTAGACATATTATTTGCCGAATTCCGATTTACAGATTTAAAGATATTAATTATTCCATATTAAATAAAAAATACAAAAAAAATCATTATATTTTTATTTTAATTCAATAATATTTTTACTTATTCATTGTTGTTTACTTAAATAATTGCTTGTAATTTCAAAAAAATACAACCATGTAATATGATGATATAAGAGTTAATAGGAATGATATCATAGTATTGACAACAATGTGTAAATTGCTTTGCGGGAAGAGATTATAAAGGAACGAGAAATTTAAGCATGCTAGAGCTGGAGTAGTACTATGATGGGTGACCGAACGGAAACTTTTACTAAGACTGCAATTTAATCAATTATTAACTATAAATAGTATTAAAATGATTAAAACGAGAGATTAAGGAGTCAAACAATTCAAAGATTTTAAAAGAAATTAAAAAAATACCGTCGGCGTAGCTCCAGGCTGGACCGTTATCGAAGATGGCCGTTGACTGACACGCGGGACCCGTTGGAAGGGCTGTGCCGACCGCCACGGAGCTGTGCCGATGAGGACGTACGTTGAGGGGGCTACACCGACGGCATAGCCTGTGCCGACGGTAATTTGGCGCTATGCCGACGGCCGGCTGCAAATCTTTCCTGTAGTGCAACTCTCCCATTGACCTTCTTACCCCTCGATGCCACGATCTCCTTTAGTTTTTATCAACTAGAGTATATCCCATGTTATCTCACTCGGGTCTTTTAAGAACTGCTTGTCGATTCATCGGATTCAGACCCATCCATTTTATCAGGATCCACAATATCTTCCCCACTGCCACCATCATCGTCAGAATCATCCACGTTCTTGTGATCTACCACATCATCTTCAAAATTCGCTGGATTCTCCCTCCACTTTAGGATCAGGTCTTCATACTGCTTGTTGTTCTTCTTAAGTTTTTGTTTCGTCACATTTCTCCAAACAGGCTATTCGTCACCAGCCAGACATACAATAGTATCGACGCTAACTGCGTCAAAAGGAAAGAAATAGGTGGCAACGCCGGGGCCTCAGCACAGCACATCAGAGCCAAAAAAAACCCTGAAAAAAGAGGCAACACCGCCTCCGAGCCCGGGACGAAACATATGGTCATCCACTACCTCCGTGCCGCTGGCTGTTGCCGGCATCCGGGTGATCTTGACTCACTACAACAACTTGGCTTGAGCCGTATCAAAAATCTAGTCTGTCCTCTTTTCTTTTCCCTTGGTACTCATTACGGTCACTGCGCCGGTATGATCCGGTTCCTTCGTATGCCGGGTTATCCATGTTTACTTCCCCCGACATAAGTAGAGGCTGCGTCGGGTCTCCCATACAAGTCAACGATCTTAATTGTCTCGGCTAGACTAATCGGCATGTCTCTCTGCAGCCTTTACCACAGAACACTTCCATGTCGGCAGCCTTGCGCAAACCACGCAATGACTTGTGATTCGATTACTCCTTCTCAAGAGTTGTGCATAGTACACCATCTGGTAAGGAATTATCTATTCGTTTTGCTTGGCCTCTGTTTACATATGGCTAATTGATGTGGGTGGTTAGGCCTCTTATAAGTGCTAGTGAAGTTACTGACAAAAGCTTCCTGGAAATCGACCCAGCTGTTGATACTTTCTGGTGGCAAATTGTTCAACCACACTCTCGCTGGTCCTTCCAACATCTGTGGAACATATCTCACAGCCCACCTAAGATTTTCCTGCGCTATATTCACAGCAATCCCGTAATCAATCAACCAGTACTCAGGCTTGGTGATGTCGTCATATGTTTTGGTGCCTCTTGATAATTGGAAGTTTGGCATAGGTGGTTCTCTCATTATCCTTGGTCCAAAACATGCAGGACCCACGAACCGCGTTCTTCGACAAGTTCCGCCATTTTCATCTTATCCAACTTCAGTCTTGCATCATCAGGATGAAGGTTCATGTTTCCTATCTGAGATCCAAGTGTATTGTACAAGTTATCTAGCACTTCATATCCGGCACTGATCATCGCCGAGTATCCATCGTTCTACTTGTGTGCATCTGGATCTACTTGTTGCCTCACATTCCCGGTGCTTTGCTGCGGCCTAGGTGCTTGCACTGGATCCTGTGGAGGTGGATTTCCTCCCCCTGCCGAGTGATGGTTGCGCAGAGGTTGTGGCGCATAATTTTGGCCGGCTTTGTCGCGTCCTACATCTTCTTGTGGTGTGTTGCACATTTCCCGGGCCGACATTGTTTTGGGCGATATTCCTCTGGTCGACATTACCTTGAGCTACTGCTGGATCGTATGCGACCAACTGCTTATTTCTTCCCGAGGTAGCACTTCCTTCTCGCCTTTGTCTTGGAGGGCCGGCGTGCGGAGATGCTGCTTCTTGGCTGATAGACTTTGCCGGCTCTAGCGCTGCCGAGTGAACCACTTGCGATCCACCGTCCACGTTTGGGTTTGCTCTATAGTATTCCTCATTTATCTGTCATGCTGCACGCACCAGCCCATTTATTTGTTCTTGTTGTTTCCTTTTTGCTTCACCCGTTAGATGGGGTAACTCGGCCATTGCTGCTTCAGCGGCTCTGAGGTTTGCTCCTGCAGTGGCATATCTCGGCTTAACTATTGTCATCTAAGAAATAGAAGGTCCAAACTTTGACCCAGCATCCCTTGCAATCTCGTTATTGAGATTTCTCCCTTTGATTCTCACACCTTCGAGTCCGGTTCGATGTCCCTTGACTTGGTTTGCCGAGTTATATTCTCGCAGAGTTATGTCCTATTCTTGTTGCGCGCGAGCAACGTCTTGATCCTTCTCTAGTAACGTCTGCTGAGTTATCTCTAACTCGGTTTGAGCTTGAGCGGGGTCAACCACTGGTGCTACTGGCTCTGCTAGTTTGCCTATAGCCTCTTGCAACTCTTTTGCCCTAGAGTTCATAGCTATGTTTTCGGGTCTTTCCAGTGGCAACTTAGTTATTCTTATTGCTCTTGGGATCTTATTCAGATCATCCTCATCTGTCGGATCATTTATCACTGGGACTACCATAGGTCCAGTAGGCGGGCGAGATGGTGCTGGTGCAGTCAGCATTACCTCTGCGGATCAAGCGTGATGTCGACCGCCAGCGGCACAAACAAGTGGTGGATCGGCCTCCTCGATGACTCGCTCATGATACGTGCTATATATCGACTCGCAGCGCGACATAGACTTGATGCTCGCCGAACTTGACAAAGCGACAGTATCTTGGGAACGGTTTTGTGCCTAAGCACCCCGCATTGTCGCTAACGAAGTTGAGGCGCCAAATCTTTGGACAAGGACATAGAGGATGCGCTCGCCAGATGAAGCGATGACGTTGCTCGCTCGGATGAACACTCCAGCAAGCGCCACTGCTGGCCCCACGCTGGGCGCCAACTGTCGTGGTGGTGTCACGGCAGATTCCACGGGTAGGTTTATGTTGGGGCCGTATGGATGCAAGAGGAATCCGGGAAGGGAAAGTGCGGTGAAGCCGCACACGAATAGAAGGGTGCAATCCCTTGAACACTTAGAACTTGGTGGAACTAGTTTGTTTATTCTCTCTTCCTCTTGATTACAAGTGCTCCTTGAGCTGTTTTCCAAGTAGCTACAAGGATGAAGAAGAAGTGGCCAGCCTCGGGGCCCTAGTTGCGCATGTCCTCCTTCTATCTATGCCTCTCCTTATATAGACAGAGGTGCTAGATTTACATTGTGTATCCTAGGGTTTACTGTTTGGGCTTTGTCTTTACCTTACGGGTCGGGTCACAGGGTCATCCCTTGGCCCTGGACCCAGTCAGCAAAGCATCCTTGCCAACGGTCTTTCGGTACGTGGGTGCTCCTTCTTTTGGGTGTCACCTCTTGCTTTATGCGTCATCTTGTTCTTTAGAGCGTCACCCGTCTCCTTTAGCTCAGCTTTACTATGGTCCAGTCCTAAGCTTACTCGAAAAGGAGCCTATTTACCTTATTGACCCGGCCTCACTCCTTGAGACTTGGCCTGGTAGTACCGGTAAATAGCGGGTTTATATATCGCTCGTGCCGACATACTCTTTATGTCGGCCAAGCATTGCTGTTGAGACCTGACCATCATTTATTCGGCTAGTGTTGTCCTGACTCGGCTAAGGCCAAGCCAAACTGACACTATCTTTTACCTCTTATGACCCTACCGGGGGTCACCCTCCCGACAGTATATACACGTATAGTATCTCAGCTTTCTGGTACGGTTTAATCTTTCTATGCGACCGAAAAAAGGTATTTCGTCCGGACTAGTCAATACACGACTAGGGATTGTTGTCAAAGCTTTTGACAACCTAGACTCCACGGAAAATATCACGCTTCACGCTGAGATGGGCATTGCAATTACAACAAGTCGGGGTTCTCAGCTTACGGCTGTGGCCTTCCTGTGTTAAGAGTTTTTCCATACGTTTCCCTGCCCTGAAACAGACATACCGTCTTAACCGTATTTTTTTCCTAGGACCTTTCCCTCGCTTCAAAATGTCCTTTCTGATACCGAAGCCATGCTCTCCAGGCAAAAGCCGTGGTTCGGAATCAAATGTCATGTCCAATATTTTCCAGTGATTATCCACTGAAAATTTCGTATCTTCGTTACTCATAAATTCCGTGTCTAGTTGCCCGTGATGTTCATGCTCATTGTGAGCACCAGATATCACCTACCCAGGTAAAGACAGTTAACCACTATAAGATGATGTTCCATTGTTAACATTCATTGCTTGGCATAGTAAAAAAAACCACTAACATCACTCCTCTTTTCTAAGCTAGATTCGTCCTGATACAGTGATTCGATGCTATATTCAAAACCAACTTCCAAGTCTGAATATTCGTCCTCGTCGTCATGACCACCGGCTACCACCTACATAACAAAAAACAAAGAATGTAAGATGCCATTTCACTGGTACCATTCATGGATTGACATTACAAAATATTCAACATACTTCCCTCATGTTTTCTAAGTATGCCGGTGACCTGGAATCGATTCCGCCCATTATTATGACCACCAAACCAGTCGTTCTTGGGAGGTACATTTTCATAGGTTCTAGATCTGTTCTCCGAACTAGAATCCTCTCGCCCATGTAACCATTATCGTTTTTATTCCAAGTTGAGCAAGAGTCCCACATCTCTCCGAGAACTACACGGCAATAGTTAATCATAGAGAAATAAATAACTAATACAAACTAATTTCACACAGCATGATCATGATCAAAGTACTCCACGTAGGATTACTATTGATCGCGATCGTGACATCGTGATCAATAGCAGTCCTACGCGGAGTACTTGTCCAAACCTACTCGTATATGTACAATACACACAAGTCGCCGTGCCTTCCATCTACATAGGTTGTCTGGTGAGAGTTTTTTCTTTCAAAATGGGGAAGATCATCCGGGCCTCTACATTCAAAGAATGCACACACACAACCTTTCTATTAGATTGTTTACAACAACTTAAGAACTTACAATTACAAAGATCTGGCTGAAGCCACCAAACTAGCGACAACTCGCTACTCCCACAACCATAATAAAAGGGGTGTCCATGAACAGGGTTGACACCCTTGTCGCCCATCTGCGAGCAAGTGGCACAAACGGACCCTCAGCGCGTACCAATACAATGCTATAGAAGTCCTCGCCGCCGTCGTCTTCGAAATATATACATCTTCAATAGAAATTATTGAATGACCTTGCGATGACTGCCGTCAACTCCACCGTGACACCAAACAGCTCCACCATCCTGCGCAAATCCCTGGCGACGGCGGGAGCGGAGACCTAAAGGTGGCCGAGAATGACGGCCCGGCGCGGTGAGCGAGCCGGTCTGGTGGGAGTGTTGGAGGAAAGACCGCCGTGGCGAAGCTCGATCGCGTAGGGTGTCGCCTCAGAGCTAGCTAGCGTGACTTCCGAGGCCAGCCATCATCTTATCCTTTTCACGCGTGATAAACGCTAGTACTCCTTCGATCCCACGTGATAAGTTTCTTTGGAGCTTACAAGCCTAGATAAACTGTTGTTCGGTGCCAGATTAGACCGGACGGGTTCCACGGTACACTGACGCATCAACTGCCAAACCAATTGACGACGAGACGTGCGCCGATCGACCCCGTGGAGATCTTGATCACATCTGTGCAAGCTAGTCAAGTGACATCACCGATTGACTGACTGATCCTTTGGAACGAAATCTCTATATATACGCCCATTGGTTCTTCGTTGGCCACACGATCGAGAGTTCCACCCTACAAAACTAGTTTAATCATTCACCAAAAATAGGCTACACCGATGCACGTCGGCCCCGCCGCGAGTCCGGTCAGGTGCTCGAGCGAGGGTAGCTACACCTACATTACATTACATATAGCCTCTAGCTCCAAGCTCCGCCACGCCGGGCAGAGGTTAGCGAGTGAGGCTTGATCGAGGAGCCAAGCTTCGACCCCATCGATTCAGCCACAATAATGGCGACTCTGGCTCTGCGGCTCATGGTGGCCGCCGCGCTCCTTGCGTTGGCTGCCACGACGGCGTCGGTCTCGGCGTACCCGGCGGCGCCGCCAAAGAACCGGAGCAGCGGCTGCTACTGCTACCCTCGCCTGTTCAGCTTCGGCGACTCGCTGATCGACACCGGCAACTTCATCCACTACTCCAAGTCGCCGGGCTCCGAGTCGCGCCCCCCCTACGGCAGGACCTTCTTCGGCCGCCCCACAGGCCGCTGGTCCGACGGCCGCCTCATGGTCGACTTCATCGGTACGTGAGCGCTTGCTTAATTAATCACACTTCACGTGCATGTGCATGCACGTTTAATTAATTTCCTTTCCTAGCATGACACGCACGTCTACGTGTGCAGTGGAGAGGCTGGGGTTCCCGTACTGGCCGGCGTACGTACCTGCAGGCCAAGGCGCCCGCAACGAAGGAGGACTTCCGGTACGGCGCCAACTTCGCGGTGGCGAGCGGCACGGCGCTGAACCAGCTGCTCTTCTAGAAGAAGCGCCTCGACGTCAGCGGCATCACCCCCTACTCCCTGGGCATCCAGATCGGCTGGTTCAAGAAGGTGCTCGCCGCCATCGCCCCCACCGACAAGGAGCGGGAGAAGGTGATGGCCAAGTCGCTGTTCCTGGTCGGGGAGATCGGCGCCAACGACTACAACCACCCCTTCTTCCAGAACAAGACGCTCGGCTGGGTCAAGCCCCTCGTGCCCAAGGTCATCAGATCCATTGCCATGTCCATCAAGGTACGTCAAGAGATCCGATCGAAGCTGACCACGCACGTTCACTGGAGCATGCATGGGCTACTGATCATATCATAATCAATTAGTATATTTCTTCGTCAACGTCAGGCTCTGATCGAGCTGGGAGCCAAGACCATTTACGTGCTGGGCGTCTTCCCGCTCGGCTGCGTGCCGCGGTACCTCTTCTTGTACCGCGGCGGCGACCCCGGCGACTACGACTCCGCCGGCTGCCTCAGGTGGCTCAACGGCCTCATCGGCTTACACAACCGGATGCTGAGGGCCAACCTCGGTGGCCCTCCGCCGCGCGCACCCCGGCGTGTCCATCACCTACGTCGACTACTACGACGAGGTGCTCAGCATCACCACCAAGCCGGCGCAGAACGGGTTCGACCCGGAGAAGGTGCTGTACGCGTGCTGCGGCGGCGGAGGGCCGTACAACGCCAACCTCACCATCAAATGCCCGGATCCAGGGGCCGTGCGGAGCCCGGACCCGTCCAAGTACGTGTCCTGGGACGGCCTACACATGACGGAGGCGGTGTACAGGATCATGGCGCGCGGCATGCTCGACGGCCCGTTCGCCAAGCCGCCGATCATGTCTAGATGCAATATATAGAAAATATTAGAAAGGTATCTGTAGTCTGTACAGAAACATTTTGCTAGATTTTTTTTTCGGTGTGTACCCTTCCGATCTAATGTAAACAATTGTTGCGAGCATAGATCCCACGCTGCACGCTGAATAAAAACGTTCTACCCGCAAAAAGGAAGGTAAATACTACATCATTGATTACGTATGACAATAATAAACCCATGAGGGTCTCCATCCCAGCTAACTACTGACTTGGAGCATCTCTAACCCATCCGCAATAATAGGTTAAGAGAACTTTTTTACTCCTCTAAAGGTTTTGGCCGCACCTAACCAAAACAAAAAAAAACGGTCAGAGAACTTTATTTAGAGAACGCCATCCCCCTCTTCTATTTTTGCTCGGCCGCCAATGTGGGGACTAAAGTTTTCCCTCCTGCCTCACGGCCAAGGCTCCCGCCCAATCTCGGCGTCAGTCATTGCCGGTGACACCGTTCTCCCCTTCCCGATCGGAATGTCACCAGAGCTCGGTTTCGCTATCCCGCCAAACTTTCCCGCTGATGTGCTGCCACCGAAATCGACCCTCACGACACCGTCGATGCTGCAAAAGCGGTTGGGCACCACCAACGTCAGAAGGAAGGTGGGACAGCCTCCCCTTGCGCCAGGGTTGAGCGGCACACGGGCGTGGAAGCCGACGGAGACCATGATAGACCATTCGCGGGTGGTGGAGCTGAAGAAGAGGAAGGTCGCCACGACCTCCACACCCAAGTCATCAACCACGACGGCTAACTGCAAGGCCTTCTCCACGACGAAAGTTGCTTTGTCTCACACATAAATTACTTTATTGGTCACCAAAGTTGGTACATCGGGCACCAAAGTTGCCTCGTCATGCACCCAAGTGGCCTCATTGGGAACCAAAGTTGCTCTATCGGACACTGAAATTGGCTCATTAGACAGAAAAGTTGCCTCGTTGGGCACCCAAGTGGCCTTGCCAGGCATTGATGACTGCAAGTGTACAGATAGTTTGTAGCTAGTTTTAAAATAAAGATATCGATCCCACAGGAGCAGTAGGCAAAATACTAAAATGCTTTTAACTAAAACTAAACGAAGTACTTAAGGAATAATTTTAAGATGCAAGAAAGGTAGAATTGTTTGGGGGGTTTTGATTGAGCGAAGTAATTAAAGTAAAGTAAAACTTAATGCAGAAAGTAGGAATCGCGTTTGTAAGAAAGCTTGGAACTGCAATAGAGAAAAAGGCGCTCTCGGGGAGTGGTGGATACACCGGTAGCAGTTTAGATAGAGTAGTCAAGCTAATTATAGCCAATATTCTCATGACATGTATGTATGTGGGAGGAGCTCCATATATGAATGAATAGGCAGCAACCACTGCTGACATCTTCCTTCAATACCACAACTAACAAATAAACGACATCAATCGTATTACCTCGCTATTAAGAGATTTCTCCCATGGCATGGACATGGTTTAATGAGTTCTTCTTGCTTCTTCAAGTTAGTACGTAAAGAATAACAACAACTTTATAGTCACAGTAAGTGCTATCATCTCTCCGTCTAGCAACAAGTAATCCCCTTCATCAAGTCCCGTAAGAGGCAAATATTAAGAAGGTGCACAACTCCCAACATCAAGATGAAGACAATTAACACATACACATAATGATGTATAACACAATAATCTCTATCTTATCTCAATCATATGTTAGGGTTTCTCCATCTTCCCAAGAACTAATGGTCTACTCAAACATGGAGGCAATCAACATCATGGCAATGATAATGGAAACAATTGTAGATGAATAGTTCTTTTATAAATTCACAACTAGTATGAGAATTACAACAAGATCTAGATGTGGTGGAGATGAGATGGATGGAGATGATGGTGGTGCGGCGGTTGATGAAGATGAAGATCGATGCCTTGGGCTCCCAGATCTGCGTAGGGCGAAGTGGATCCCTTGGGCAAGTTCCTCCTCCAGATCCCTTCTGGAGGTGAGGTTTTCGGCGATTTCTGCGTGTTCTTTATGTCGTCTCTCCGATCCAGTTGCACGGGGTGAAACTATTTGAGGAGGCGGAGGTGGCGCCAACTATACGGCGGGAACTATACGGCCGGAAAAGTTATTCCCACTGTATATTTGGTCGTTAAATCTTCTGTGTCCTCCAATTGCATCGGATTTTCTTCTTGTGTTATTGATATTTCCCAATTTAGCGATTTACGTTGTTTTTACTCCTTTTCGCCACAATACAACTGCTCCAAGAATTGTGTCCATCGTATCCATCATCTGTCCTAATCCTGGTGAAAATAGACATAAAAGATGCGCGCGAACGCCATAAAATACCAAGATCCTACCACTACAATGCAAAATAATAATATAAAACATGATGCAAATATGCACTCATCAACTTTCTTAATCTTAGATTCTTGCTCGTCCCAAGCAAGGCTGACTTAATGAATTTGATCCTCATATTCATGAAGCTGAGTCGATAAAAAAATGAGGCATTTGCAGTATGTGTTTATCATATAAGATACATAGAAATAAGTTTATGAATACTACCTTACTCGAACCATCCAGATAATATTAGCAGGCTTCCACACCTTAGAATTTAACAGTTCACAAAAGATTACTCTCAACATGATATAAAAGTATTATGTTCGACCGAATGAGTTAGCGAGGTAGTCCCAAGTGTTTTAGGATTAACATATTCACTTGGAATTTAAAATATCAAACGTTTCTTTGTCTAACTACACTATGGTGGTGTATGCCTATTTGCTCTTTGCACATTCGCTCTTTTTTTCTTGATATATATATGCTCACACTTTTGTTTAAGTGTTGTGCAAAGGAGCTAGCCATACATTCCACTTCATGTAGGAATTCAAAGTTTAACGATCTCAATTACCAAATTCCAATTGTATATAAAGCATTTTTATGGCTTGAAGACTCTATCTCGACTTATTCTCACTCTAATTTGATAGCACTTTTAATTTTCCTTTGTTCAAGGTTTCTTTCTCAACTTGACTGATTAGATTATTTTTCCTTTTGTAAATCAAACCATGAACTTACAACATATTGACTAAATTATCTTTATATGTTCCATTAATACCAATGGTGTGGAAGACTCCTATTCCTATCATCAAGTGCAGGTAAAATTTTACTCAAGCCATTCATATATCCAATAAGACACGCACAAACTCAATAATGCTCCATATATGATAATAAACTTAGAATTTCATAAATGGGATCGACTAGTCCTGAAGGGAATCCAAATGATGCAAACTTTATTTCTAAGCTCGAACTAATGCTAAACTAAAATAGTAATATAGAACTTATAAGATATATTACAAGGTATTAAAGATCTCCCCAAGATTGGAATCAAGCCAGGCGAGATCAGATAACTCCTTGCTAGTACCTATTCCTCCTCATGGGTTAGAAGAGTATTGCCTTCTTCCCCTGTGTTGTGAACTTTAGCTATGCTTGCGAGGCGGCTGCTGAGCTCGGTCATGTCGAATTGAATCTTCAAAATTTTCTTCTGGAGGAATTTCTTCTCAGCTATCAACTCAAAAACAATTTTAATCAAGAAACCAATTCTACCATCGATGTCATTGACATTTTGCTCAAGGTCTTTGCTCATCACCCAGTAGGAGTCAATCCCTTCTCCAATAGTTTCAACACATGCTCTCGAAGATTTTTCCAACTGATAGATCTTATCATGAATCTCATCTTAACGCACCTTCTTAGGATTAAGAGGCGGCGGACCAAGAGGAGGTTTATAATAGGATCCTATGTTGTGACGATAGGTATTAGGGAGATACTCATCCTTGCTCTTTCTCCGCTCTGCTTGGCTCATCATCTCCATCCTCTACGGGAACATGTTCTTTCAATTTGGGACTGGCTTGATCTCCGAGCTAGATGATGATGATGCTTCTTTAGGTTCTACTTCTTCGATGCTCTTCACGGGCTTCTCTTATTTCTTCCTCCAAATCTTGTTGACATGGAAAGGCTGCATGGCTTCGCTGCACGGATATTGTTAGAAGGGGCTTGTATAGGGATGGCGATGATTTTTCGAGGCAGGAGGTTGTAGCTCTGCGAAAACTTAATGAAAAAGGTTAGATGCGATCAGCTTTAAAAAGGGAGGTCGAAAACCCTAGCCGGTTTTCCGTAACTGATGACCCACAAGTATAGGGGATCGCAACAGTCTTCGCAGGTAGTATTACCCAATTTATTGATTTGACACAAGGAGAGCCAAATAATACTTGTAAGCCTTAACAACTGAGTTGTCAGTTCAGCTGCACCTGGAAATAGTTCTTGCTCACAGAAGTTTATCAGTAGCAACAGTTTGGTAGTAGCAACAACAAAGCAACAACAACAACAACAGTGAAATAGGAGAAATGGTAACAGTAATGGTAACAATAGGATTTGAGTGCGGTAGGCATAGGGATGGATGGACAGGCGTTGCATGGACGAGTCTAAACATGTAACTTCAAGAATTAGGGCATTGCAGATAAATAATAACAAACATCCAAGTACTAAACAATCCTAGGCATGTGCTCCATATTAGTAATACGTGCTCGCAATGAGAACTTGCACATCTTCTGTCCAGCCAGCCCGTGGCAGCGGGGCCTCCAGGAAACTACTGGAAATTCAGGTGCTCCTTTTAATAGAGTACCAGAGCAAAGCATTAACACTCTGTGAACACATGTGATCCTCACACCACAGCCATCCCCTCTGGTTGTCCCAATTATTGTCACTTTGGGGCCTTTGGATCCAGACAATGATATGTGTACACAACTTGCAGATAAGATCACAAACAATACTATCCTAATGATTCAATAATAAGTTCAGATATGAGGTCATGGCACTCGGGCGCTAGTGACAAGCATTAAGCACAACAAGTTGCAACAAATTCAAATAGCACTAATAGAGATACTAGGAACTATGCCCTAACAGATCTTATTCGATTACATGATAGAACTCATCCAATCCCTACCATCCCCAAGCCTACAGCGGGGGATTACTCACTCATGGATGAGGGAAACATCGGTGGTTGATGGATATGTGTTGGTGATGACGATGGCGATGATCCTCTCCAAATTTGCCGTCCCGGCTGGGTGCCAGAACGGAGTTTCTGGATCCGAATCTTGGTTTCTGGTGGCGGGGCAGAGCAGAACTCTTTGTAGAAAACTATCGAACCCCCCTTGGTTTTTAGGTCAAAAGGCAACTTATAGGCGTAGAGGGAGGCCGAGGAGGTGCATGGGGAGGCTGCACCCCCTCCAGGCGCTGGGTCAGGTGGGCCCATGCCTGGGGTGGGTCTGGGCCCCCTAGGCCTCCCTTCCGTCTCTTCTTCTGGCTCTCTGGATCTTCTGGTGAAATATAATTTTTGGCATATTTTCCGGGATTTTTCCTAATATTTCATTTTCTGCACAAAAACAAGACACCAAGGTAATTCTGCTAAAAACTGCGTCAGTCTGTGTTAGTTGTATCCAAATCACACAAGTTTAGAGAAGAAACAATAGCAAAGTATTTGAGAAAGTAGATACGTTTTGGATGTATCAACTCCCCCCCCCCCCAAGCTTAGCTTATTGCTTGTTCTCAAGCAATTCAGCTGAAAACTGAGTGCGATAAAAGAACTTTCACGAACACTTTGCTTCATATGATGTAAATATTCTCAGCACAGGAGTATATGCTTAGACAATTCATAAAGAGTATGCAACTAAGTCTACTCAATAGTCATTGCAAGCTATGAAGAGAAACCAACTCAATAATAATAAGTAGCATGAAACATAAACATAAGCAACATTGCAATGCTCATAATAAGGTATGATAGAGTGGTATCTCGCTTGCCTTTGTTTGAAGAGCACAATATACATGCCAAGGCACCTCTGAAGTTCACATGAATACTAGATATAAAGATATCAGAGATACAAGCATCAAAGCCATGACATAGTTAACCAAGTTTTGTAACAAACACAAAAATGACAACTATGCTCTCAATAAGGTGCTCATAGAATAAGTGGTGACTCAACAAAGTTGTGAAAATGGTTTTGTGAAGGTTTGAAAGGCTTCCCAATGCTGAAAGGAAGGTACTCATTAGCTTTGAGCTCTCATTGCCCCTATCATAGGCATCTTCATGTGGTTAAGGTGAAAGTGAGGTCCACTCTGAATCATATGCTTGATAGACCATAGACTGGAAATCCCAAGTCCCTTGAGTACGAGGGTCGCTCCGCATGCTACTCAACTTTGGTCACCTGAAAGTTCTTGTCATTGTAAATACATGCATATCATCGAGAACCGCCAACGGGGTACCTCTTGCACATGGCATAGGAGCTTTCCCATGACCAAAATGATAAGGCAAGAAGACAATGAGCATCTCAGCAATCTTTTTTTTTACCATATGCATAAATTTTTATTGAGGACGCTTCATAGATGCTCATTATGATGATGCTGCAAGTTTCCACCATGATTAAGCATGGCTTACGCTAGCGGCACAGGCATTTCTCTAACACAATGTATAAACTCCATGAACTCACAACCTCCCCTTTTATTTCACATCATCGACATCCGTAAACAAAAGGGCAAGGAATAAACTGGATGAGATACCCAAAAAGTGTTGAAAGCGTTTTCCATGACAGCAAGGTTCTGCTGACTCCTAGTATATAATTAGCAAGCATATAATTTTCATGGACTAGTCACAATGGTACAGGATTATTAAGAGCAAGGAATAAAGTGTGCCATCAAGTTCGTGAGAGCTTTACTAACTAACTTTCTCAAAACAGACAAACATTTTATTGTGGAAGAAAACACGACATATATAAAATATGCACTAAATTAGCAAACGGTGCTAATAGGTAGGTATGGTGGACACATCTGGCAATATTGGTTTTAGGGAGTTGGAAGCACAGGTAGAGCACATACTCAGTGCAAGTGAAGGCTAGCAATAGAGAGGGAGCGATAAACAAGAGAGCAATAGCTGTCATAATCATGCTTGCAACAAAACAAGACTAATTATGGCATGAACGTGATACAAGAACTCTGAGGAAAAATAAATCATCGAGGCTTACTGACTATTGATTAGTCATATGCATGCGTGAGCATGTGCCAAGTCGATTCACATGAGCAGTCAGAGGAGGATACCACAATATCATACCAAAGTATGAATAAAACAATACAAGCAAACATTCATATGACATGCTACAGACTATTAGCAAGCTGGAGCTAATCATAGACAAGCAAGAACTACTAAGCATCCATAATGACATACACCTTACACAAACAGGCTAAGCATGTTCATAATGATGAGTATATGTACAAAAATGAAATAAATAGAGTTTGTTACCATCCTCTTACCACACCTCGAGTTGTCTTAATCTTCATTATTGCCCTTCACTTGTGTGACTTGAATAATTAACATGAAACCAAAATCCACTGAGGACGGCTGAATCCTGCAAAGAAATCATAAAACCAAAAAAGAACAACAAATATTTTTGGTGTTTTCGATTTTTTAGAAACAAGCAAACAAAAAAGCCAAACAAAAACAAAGCAAACCAAACAAAGCAAATTATTTTTGGATTTTTCTTTTAAGACAAACCAAAGCGAAGAAACAAACCAAGAGAAACAACGAAAATATTTTTGGGTTTTTAGAAAGAAGCAACAAAACCCAAAAAGAAAGCGAAACAATGGATATACAAAGAACCGATCGAACGTGATATATAAATGAGCGTGATGTCGGTATACCTCCCCCCAAGTTTAGTCTTTTGGCCTAAGTGGGGCTCAATCCCATGGTGCCCAAGTAGATGCACCTCTGTAGTATGTCGAGGAAGCTCCCTCATCCTGGTATGAGCTCGAGGCCTCCCCCGTGTAATATGTAGGGGGATCGTATGATGGTGCTTCCTCTTGATAGTGCCCATGGAAGTTGAGAGAACGCAGGTTGTCTTCCATCTCCGCCTTTGAGCGTGACCAAGATCCCTGAGAAATGTTGAACAAAGTGGTTTGGGGGAGAGGGATCTCTGTCTCTTCCCCGTCAGTAAACAATATTCTATAAACCAAGTTCTCAAGATTAGAGCTAGTGGTGACAAAGTGGTGTGCCTTCATGGCAGCAAGATCAATCTTCTGAGGATCCAAAACCGTATCATGTGGATCAACAGCAATGTCCAAGGCAGCAGCAATACGAGTAGCAATAACTCCCCCATAAATGGGTCCCTTAGCAGCTAAGCGACGAGCAATGAGAGAACCAAGATTATACTTATCCTCAGTGTTGAGCGCAGCAGCTAAGAAGGACAATTGATAGTTGGAAATATTACTAGTGTTCTCCCTACCAAGAACACTAGTGGCAAGATAGTAGGCAAAATACCTGATGGCTGGAAGTTGAATGTTTTTATCTTCCCCCGCTGAGCTCTACGGTCATCATCATTGGTTATTCCTCGGTAAAGCTCTAACAAATCAGCGGGTAGAGCTTGAATCTTCTTTGATGACCAAGTTGTACCAAGTCCCAGGGCCTTGCAAAATTTCTTCAATGTCATAGAATGAGCCCTGCCATAAATTTTCAAAGACATGGAAGGCTTGAACATACTATTAGTAAAGGAGAAACTCTCCACAAATGTTTTAGTAAGCAAAGCATATTGTGCACTCTCATCCTGCATGTAACTTGTTAGTCCAGCTCTCTGCACCAAAGTCATAAAATCATTAAGAATTCCAGCAGCTTGCAAGAAAGTTTGGCAAGGAAAGGTGGAGGGGTGCACATCCCCTTCATCTCCCTCGTCACCAAATCGCTGAGTGATGAGATCCTCATTGTACGAGGGTCTAGTACTGGTAGATGACCTTGGAAGCCTTGCCCTTCTAGGTGTATCACTCTCAAATATGTCATCAAAAGGTGTGGTGGTCCATGACTTCCCTATTCTGAAATTTTTAAACAACCATCAAACCAAGTTATTTCTAAGTTGATAAATGATGAGCAACTACTATAGGAACTTGCTAGAGGACAACACAAGCATCAAAACAAAGTTTCTAAGCATAGAAAAAGCATGCAAGCTCAAACAACTTGTCACCTATAGCAGCAAAATGCTCAAGATACAATCTACCAATCACAAATCTAATTGGACAAGTGGAGGAGGCACATACCAAGGAGCAATCCCTCGAAAAATCAAGACTTGAGATGGGCTGAACAAGGAGATCGAAAATCGTGAGCAAGAACAGCAAGAACTCGAGCTTGAGCAAGTTTTCCGATGTTTTTTGGGAGAGAGAAAGAAGGTGGCTTTGAGGAGGCAGCATGGAAGGGCCTAGGTGGGCCAGACCCCCCTAGGCGTCGCCACCTGGTAGGCAGCGCATACCAGGGGTCTGGTGGCCTGGGGTGGCCGCCTGGGTTACCTCAGGTGCCACTCTGCCCCTTTTTTCGAGGAAAAAATTATTTTAATTTTTCTAGGATTTTTTGGGAAACTTTATTTTTGGCCAATTTTCAGGGTATAAAAATTGATTTTCTTGCAAAAACAGTTTTTTCAGAAGAAGCAAAAGCAAACCAAAAGCCAAACTACAGCAGCTCTAAGAAACTCAAACAAGCAAACAACTAGCAAAATTAAAGCTAAAGCAAAGACTAGGAAGGAGAAAGGAAAAAAGAAAGCAAGTATAACCATAGTGGAAACATTATTTTGTTCATAAAAATCCTTTTGTTAACAAGGTTGATCAAGTCTTGTTACCAAAACAATCTTATATGAAGCAAAACTTTGCATTCCACAAGATGATTATGTTACCTCATACTTGATAGCAATGGTCCCAATCATAATAGTTTCAAAATTTTCTTGTGGAATGGGACAATATATTTCTCCAACCTTAATGCCTTCAATATTTTCAATGGAGTTCAGACAATAGCTCTTAACAACCTTCTTGGGGAAATAGACAGTGTGCTCTTTTTCATTAATATTGAATGTTACTTTTCCTTGATTGCAATTGATGACAACACCTGCAGTATTAAGAAAAGGTCTCCCAAGAATAATAGACATATTATCATCTTCAAGCATTTCAAGCACAACAAAATCAGTTAAAACCATGCAGTTGTGATCAAATTGAACAGGAACATCCTCACATATACCAACAGTAATAATAGTTGACTTATCAGCCATTTTTAAAGAAATATCAGTTGGTATGAACTTTTCTAGCTGGAGTCTCTTATAGAGAGAAAAAGGCATAACACTAACTCCAGCTCCCAAATCACATAAAACAGATCTAACATAATTATTCTTAATGGAGCAAGGAATAGTTGGTATACCTGGATCACCAAGTTTCTTTGGAACCTTACCATTGAAGGAATAATTAGCAAGTAGAGTAGAAATCTCCTCATTAGGAATCTTCCTTTTCTTAGAGACAATATCCTTCATATACTTTGAATAAGGAGGCAACTTAATAGCATCAGTCAAAGGAATTTGCAAGAATAAAGGTTTCATCCACTCACAAAACTTGTTGTAGTTTTCCTCCTCCTTTGACTTGTGTTTCTTACCTGGAAAAGGCATAGGTTTCTGCACCCAAGGTTCTCTCTCTTTACCATGTTTATTAGCAATAAAATCTTCCTTTGTGTACCTAGTGTTCTTAGTGTGCTTCTCAGGTTCTTCCTCACCTTCCTCCTTATCAGGAGACTCATTTTTATCATTACCACTTTCAGTTTCAGCATTAGAGACATATATACTATTAGGATCTACAGTAGGTTCAAGTGGTTCCTCAACTCTCTTATGTTTCTTTTTCTTCCTCTTACGAGGGCTACCACTATCCTCACCTTGTTGGAAATCCTGCTCTATTCTTTTAGGGTGTCCTTCAGGATATAAGGGATCTTGAGTAGCTATACCACTTCTAGTTCTAATTCCATAAGCATGTTTATCTCCTAAAGCATTAACTAGCATATCCTTTTGTACCTTAGCAAGTTGATCAAGTTGGGTTTGAACCATTTGAAAGTGTTTACAAAGCATTTTAATATCATTAGAAGTTCTTTCCACAATATCTTTCAACTCATGGATAGCTCTAGAGTTTTCCAATAAATAATTCTGAACTTGTTTATTAAAATACCCTTGCTTAACAATAAAAGTATCAAGTTTCTCTAAACATTGATCAGGAGGCTTACCATGAGGAATATCACCTTCACCAAAGTGTTGGAGAGAGTGTACCTCAATAGTAGATGAGTGGGGAATTGCCTTACATAATTCTTCTATAGGAGGTAAATTCTTCACATCTTCAGCTCTAATACCTTTCTCCTTTAGACACTTCTTAGCTTCCTTCATCACTTCATCATTTAATGCAATAACTCCCCTCTTCTTTGTTGTTGGTGCTGGAATTGGTTCAGGAACAACTGGTTCAGGAGTAATAGGCTCAGGTGTATTCAGCTCAGTTGAAGTCCAATCATCATAATTCTTGCTTATCTTAGTCATTAATTCTTTAGCATTTGTAGGAGTTCTTTTCCTAAAAGCACAATCAGCAAAGCTATCTAGGTAGGTCCTAGAATCATCAGTTAGTCCATTATAATAAATATCAAGAAGCTCATTCTTAGGTAATGGACATCCAGGATGTGCATGAATCAAGGCACAGAATCTTTTCCATGACTCAAGCAATTTCTCTTCTTCTCCATGTTTAAAATCAAAAAGTCTCTGCAAAGCACCATGTCTAGCACTGGGAGGAAAATATTTCTGGAAGAAAGAGGCAATCAAGCAATCAGGCCTATCAATGGAACCAAGAGGTAATCTATTAAACTAAGCCCTAGCTTCTCCTTTTAGTGAAAAAGGGAAGATCTTAGCAACAAAGTACTTGCGCATCTTAAAATCATCAGAGAACAAAGCACTCATAGTAAAAAGCTCATTCATATGAGCCACAACACTCTCATTTTCAGTCCGACAAAAAGGTTCTTTCTCAACAATATCTAAATAAGATAAATCAAGAGAGAAATCATAGTCTTCATCTTTAATATCTATGGGAGAAGTGGCAAACTTAGGATCAGAGGACAACTTAGGCATAATAGTACGTCTAGCAAGGAGACTCTTAATAGCACTAGTACCATGTGTGTTTCGGCACTCTTCAACAAAATCATTAGTGAACTCAATGTAACCATCATTAATATCATAACTCTCACTAGCCTCAGGTGAGCTAACAGGTGTAACAGCGTCTTCACTAGGAGTTTTGGTATTTCCTAGACCAGCCATAGTAGCATCTAGAAAAGGACCTAATGAACCACTCGCATCAAGCACAGTAGAAGTAACATCATGAGCATCAAAAGCAGTTTCAGACTCGGCAGTAGTAGCAGTGTGTGTATCATGAGTATGTGGTGGTGGTGTGACAACCTTACTTATAACCGACGGTGAATCAAGAGCAGCGGAGGTGTTTAGGACTATCCCTCTTCTTGTAGTGGATGGTAAAATAGGGAACTTTCCATCACGAGACTTCCCCATGATGAAAGGAGTAGCAGTGAACAATAATAGATCCAAGTGAACTTACGAATAAAGCTATGCTCCCCGGCAACGGTGCTAGAAAATAGTCTTGATGACCCACAAGTATAGGGGATCGCAACAGTCTTCGTGGGTAGTATTACCCAATTTATTGATTCGACACAAGGGGAGCCAAAGAATACTTGCAAGCCTTAACAACCGAGTTGCCAGTTCAGCTGCACCTGGAAATAGTTCTTGCTCACAGAAGTTTATCAGTAGCAACAGTTTGGTAGTAGCAACAGCAACAGCAACAGTGAAACAGGAGCAATGGTAACAGTAATGATAACGGTAGGATTCGAGTGCGGTAGGCATAGGGATGGATGGACGGGCGTTGCATGGACGATTCTAAACATGTAACTTCAAGATCTAGGGCATTGCAGATAAATAATAACAAACATCCGAATACTAAACAATCCTAGGCATGTGCTCCATATATAGTAATACGTGCTCGCAATGAGAACTTGCACAACATCTTCTGTCCAGCCAGCCCGTGGCAGCGGGGCCTCTAGGAAACTACTGGCAATTAAGGTGCTCCTTTTAATAGAGTACCGGAGCAAAGCATTAACACTCCATGAACACATGTGATCCTCACACCGCAGCCATCCCCTCCGGTTGTCCCAATTATTGTCACTTTGGGGCCTTTGGATCCGGACAATGATATGTGTACACAATTTGCAGATAAGATCACAAACAATACTATCATAATGATTCAATAATAAGTTTAGATATGAGATCATGGCACTCGGGCCCTAGTGACAAGCATTAAGCACAACAAGTTGCAACAAAGTCAAATAGCACTAATAGAGATACTAGGAACTATGCCCTAACAGATCTTATACGATTACATGATAGAACTCATTCAATCCCTACCATCCCCAAGCCTACAACGGGGGATTACTCACTCATGGATGAGGGAAACATCGGTGGTTGATGGAGATGCGTTGGTGATGACGATGGCGATGATCCTCTCCAAATTCCCCGTCCCAGCAGGGTGCCAGAACGGAGTTTCTAGATCTGAATCTTGGTTTCTAGTGGCGGCGGATCGGAACTCTTTCTAGAAAATTATCGAACCCCCCTCAGTTTTTAGGTCGAAAGGCAATTTATAGGCGCGGAGGGAGGCCGAGGAGGTGCCTGGGAAGGCTGCACCCCTCCAGGCGTAGGGTCAGGTGGGCCCGCGCCTGGGGTGGGTCTGGGCCCCCTAGGCCTACCCTCTGTCTCTTCTTCTGGCTCCGTGGATCTTATGGTAAAATATAATTTTTGGTATACTTTCCGGAATTTTTCCTGATAGTTTATTTTCTGCACAAAAACAAGACACCAAGGTAATTCTGCTGAAAACAGCGTCAGTCTGTGTTAGTTGTATCCAAATCACACAAGTTTAGAGAAGAAACAATAGCAAAGTGTTCGATAAAGTAGATACGTTTTGGACGTATCAGTAACGAGCAACTATACGGGCGCATGTATAGGTCCCGCCATATAGTTATGAACCGACCTAGATTTTTTTTCTACGACGGTACCAACTATACGGCCGGAAATTTTCTTCCCGCCATATAGTTGATCGTTAAACCTTCTGTATCTTGGAATAAAATTTCGGAGATGGGGTGGAAAACTATATGACCGCAACAATATGACTGAAAATTTAATTCCCGTCGTATAGTTGGTCATTAAAACTTCTGGAGCCACAAAAAATTACCAGCTCCTCCAATTTTTTTTTATTAATCTGAAACTTAATAAAATACCAAGTTTTGATAGAAAAATGACAGCTTAAATTTTCGACCAACATTAACATCCATTGAACGGGTTTTTAGAATAACCAAACTTCTTCTACTCACTAGAGTTTTAAATGTTCTTTATTCAGCACAAACTTAACTAAAACTCAATTTAAAATTTAAAACTTACTCAAACCTTTATTTCACATGGGTTGCCTCCCATGAAGCGCTCTTTTGTGGTCAATAACTTGACCATGGTGTTGCTCATTTCGTCTCGATTTTACCCTTCTTGCAGTTTCCAATCCTTGTATATCTTTGCTTAATCACCTCCTCAAGGGTGATCACACGTATGGTGACTGCACTTATATATTTTTTGCTCGATAATGCTTCAAGCGTCGTCCATTCACCATCCATAAAAGAGAGGGTGTTTTTTCTTGGAGCTTCACTGCTCCCGATGAATAATCTTCTTTAACTATATAGGGTCCTTCCCACTTCGATCTGAGCTTTCCTGAAAACAACTTAAGACGAGAATTATAGAGCAACACCATGTCTCCACTTTTAAAAACCTTGTTTTCTATTTTTCTATCATGCCATCTTTTTACTTTCTCTTTAAACAATCTAGCATTTTCATAAGCCTCGCTCCTAAACTCATCTAAAGCATGAATATCTAATAAACGTTTTTCCCCTACTGCTTTAAAATCATAGTTTAAGTTCTTGATCGCATAAAAAGCTTTGTGTTCCAATTCTAAAGGTAAATGGCACGCCTTACCGGAAACCATCTTATATGGTGTCATACCCATTGGATTTTTAAATGCAGTACGGTATATCCAAAGAGTGCCATTTAACTTGTATGACCAATGTTTTCTTGATTTGTCCACCGTCTTCTCGAGTATGGTCTTTAATTATCTATTTGAGAGTTCCACTTGACCACTCATTTGAGGATGATATGGTGAAGCAACGTGGTGAGTTACTCCATATTTGTAGAGGATTTTCCTGAAAGTTCCTTTCATAAAATGAAAACCACCATCAGTGATTAAAAATTTAGGAACTCCAAACCTGGGAAATATGACATCCTTGATCATCTTCACTGAAGTAGCTGCATCTGCATGGCTTGTTGGAATAGCTTCAACTCATTTAGTGACATAACCGGTAGCAACAAGAATATGAGTGTAACCATTTGATTCTACAAAAGGTCCCATGTAATCCATTCCCCATACATCAAAGGGTTCAATTATAAGACTATAATTCATTGCCATCTCTTGTCTTCTACCTATACTACCCCTTTTCTAGCAAGCATCACAATGTTCTACATACATGTGTGTGTCCTTGAACAAGGTGGCCAATAGAATCCGGATTGAAGTACCTTTGCTGCAGTTCGCTTGCCTGCATGATGTCCTCCATATGGGCTGTCATGACAAGCTTGCAAAATTGCATTCATTTCATGGTTAGGAACACACTTTCGAATCATTCCATCAGGTCCATAATGATATAAATAAGGATCATCCCAAAAGTAATATTAATCATTAAAGAATTTCATTCTTTGATTTCTCGTCATACCAGGAGGTATAAATTTTCCTCCAAGATAGTTAGCATAATCCGAAAACCAAGGATCGACGATTTCAATGTTTGCTAAATATTCTTCCAGAAATTACTCATTTATAGGTACGAAGTCAGTAATTATTCCCTCCATCCTAGAGAGATGATCTACTACCGGATTATCCGTACCCCTCCTATCTGCTATTTGCAAATCATATTCTTGCAGTAATAAAACCCACCTAATCAACCTACGCTTCGCATACTTTTTCAAAAGGAGGTGATGCAAAGCTTGGTGATCTGTATGAACTATTACCTTAGAATTAATGATGTAAGATCTAAATTTGTCACAAGCAAAAATTATAGCTAGGAACTCTTTTTCTGTAGTAGCATAATTTTTCTAAATCTTATTAAGAGTTCTACTAGTGTAATGAATAATATTTAAATTCTTTCTGTCTCGCTGTCCTAACACAGCTCCTAAAGCATAGTCACTAGCATCACACATGATTTCGAAAGGTTCATCCTATTTTGGAGCTTGCATGATAGGTGTTGAAACTAATTTGTTTTTAAGGTTTTCAAAAGCTGTAATGCAGTCATGATCTAAGTAGAACGGAGTTTCTTTCTCAAGAAGGTTGATGAGAGGCATAGCTATTTTAGCAAAATATTTTATAAAACGCTTGTAAAAACCTGCATGTTCCAAAAACATTTTTAAGTTTTTTATATCCTGAGGTATTGGAAGATTTTCTATAGCATTTATATTGGTCTTATCTATTTCTATACCCTTCTCTGAAACCTTAATTATGCCCAAAAACTTTACCTTCTCTTTTCGGTCCATTGATGACTACCGGTGGCGGATCTAGTGCGGGGCCGAGGAATTTCTCGCCGGAGCTCGACGATTTGAGCGGCGGTGTGAGCAAATGCGCGGTGGTGGCATGGAGGGGGCGGTCGTGGAAAGAGTGGTCGAGATCCATAAAACGCCCTCATAACCAGAATTATATAGTTCGAGGGGGTGGATTTGTCGGCCCCCAAAAATTTCTGGGTCGGGCTCCATTTGTGGCGTCCGCTCGGACCAAAAAACACGGCTCGGCTTGTAAACCCGCCGGAATTATATGGGTCTGGCGGTTTTCTAATTTCTGCTAGGAAATAACTCCAATTTGTGGTTACGACAGTATTTCCACAGAATAGAACATGTCCACGGCAATTCCACAGAAGAAGAAAAAAAGACCAGCAGCTATAATTAAATGAAGGTTACAGCCGCATTTCCACGGAATAACAAACTGTTACTAAACAAATTTGCAGAGCACCTCAATACATTAGTAATCACTCCAGTACAGTACACCACATACACATTATAAAAATACTCATGCTAAAATGAACGCGACTGTGACGGCCATAATGCTCCCAGCTTGTATGGATAAAACCCAAAAAAGAGAAAAGTAAATCATTTAAACAATTTTTTAATACATGGTTTATCAAATTGTACACTCAACTGAAGTATATATAAAGAAGAACCTACAGGCTATACATGCTTAAATGTTACCACGTATAGTACATTTGTAACTATGTTCAGAAGGAAGCTACATGCTGGTTTAATATAATTCTGCTCATAACAGTTGTCATACTACTACGTGAGAACAATTCATATCAAGTTCGTATAAGTGGCGGGCAGTAAGAAAACACATACTCAACTTGTTAGTCAATCTGATACCTCAAGCTTATAGTATACCTGGATACTATATGTATTCCTTACTACAGTAAACTTTGATTTCAGATTAAGCTGAGCAAGATTCAGTCACAGTAACTTGATTTCAGATTAAGCTGAGCACGATTATTCAGATTAGATAATGTGATACCTCAAGCGTATAGTACATTCAGTCATTCAGATTAGACAATCTAATCATCAGACTCCTGAATTAGGGGTCCGGGCCTAGCCGTACTCGGATCGGACACAGCAGGAACTTCCCAAATTAAGTACATACGCCTGGCAGCGACTCCTATTCGGATCCGGAAAGAGGAATTCGAGTCGTACGTGTCCTCCCACCCACCGACCTACTTCTCCAGCAATAAAAGGAGCACCACCGAGCCATGTTGATCGACCAAATTAACAGATGGAGAAGCCAACAGAAGCAGAAGCGCGGCGAGACCAAGCTGTAGCGACAGCAATGTCGTTGGACGTGGCGAACTGCATGCGCTACTGCCCGGACTGCAACCGCGCCGTCGTGGTGTTCCGCGACCCCGCCTCCCGCGACACCGTCTGCACCAGATGCACGCGCTTGCTCAACCATCGCTACGTCGACCGCTCCACCGACTGGTGCACCTTCCTCCTCGACGACCACGACGTTCGGGCCGTTGGCGCCGCCGCCACCACCGCCGTCCAACCGGCAGGCGGCAGCGCGCAGTCGTCGTCCAAAGCCAGCGACAACGGCACACATGGAGGAGCAGAGGGCGCCTGCTCAGCCGCAGCGGTAGTACCGAGGATGCCGAAGGTGCGCGCCGCCGCGGTACACGACAAGTCGCTCGCCGACGCGTTCCACTCCATGGACGACATGGCGGAGCGGCTGGGGCTCGCGGAAGCCGTCAGGGACCGCGCCAGGGAAGTGTTCAGGAAGCTGGTGGAGGACGCCAGGGCGTTCCCCAAGGGCGGCAAGTGCCGGAACCGGAGAGCGCTGCAGGCGGCCTGCCTCCACGTCGCGTGCCGCGCCGTGGGCACGCCTCGGACGTTCAAGGAGCTGGCGTCGGTCACGGGTGACAGTGCCACGGCCGGGATCAAGGACATCGGGAGGCTCGTCAAGCACCTCAAGCTCCATCTCCATATCGGGGAGGAGGATGGTGGTGTTGGTGGGCAGGCGGCGGCGGGGGAGATGATGATGATGATGATGGGCGCCGTCGTGCGGGCGGGAGACTACCTGCGGCGCTTCGGCTCGCTGCTCGGGATGGGCGACCAGGATGTGGACCCGGCGTTGGAGGCGGCGCGGAGGCTGGAGAAGAACCTCGACGTCAGGCGCAACCCCGATTCAATCGCTGCCGCCGTCATCTACATGGCGCTCCAGCGCACAGGTGCCGGGAAATCCATCCGTGACGTGTCGGCGGCTACCGGCGTCAGCGAGGTCACCATCAGGGAGGTGTACTACAAGGACCTAACCCCACACGCCGACCTGCTATTCGCCTAGGCAGATATTGATCCTTGGCCTATGACTAGCCCCAATGGGAGTATCATAGGTAGTATTATGCACTATATGCATGCAAAATGCTTATGTGTCACTGCAATTAATGATGAGAGAGATGCTAGTAGTATCATAGGTAGATACGGTATCATAACACATAAAAATATAAAACTTAGTGTCAAAAAAATCTTGTACACAAATTTGCATTGAGATTCTACAAAACAATAAATACTATAAGACTATGATACTAATACATGATACCATGCATTGTAGATATAGTATCATACACTAGTATCATATGCATGATACTAAGATACGATACTCTCCATTCTGACTAGTCTATGTGGTTACCATTCTACGAATTCTGAGTTTTTTTCCTTGTAAGTCTCATGTATTGGGTCATGAATGAATATGCAATTAAACTCGTCAATGTTGGTCTTGTCTTGTGTAGTACTACTACCTACGAGGTCCAGGTCAAACGATAAAATTAGATTGTATTTTTTTTCTTAACTAGTTGAGTGCCCGTAGGATGATACTGCTGACGCCCATTGTGCGAGTTATCAAGTTTTTTTCTTTGCCGCACATATGAACACAATCACTACAGGAATGGGAAGCTACGCCGACGGCCGGTCGCTACGCCGACGGTCAAACGTCGGGGCCATCGATGTAGCCATCGTCTAGGCCAGCTCCGCCAAGCAGCCGTCGGCGTAGAATTGCCATCGGCATATCCTATGCTACGCCGAGGGCAGCCCTCGGCGTAGCTATTTTTTATTTTATCTCATTAAACTTTGAAAAATCATAACTAAATCATTCTAATTCGTAAAAATACAAATAATATATCAAAATTTGAAGAAAAATAATACATATCTATCTACACTCAAATATTACACATTTGTAAATAAAAATTAAGTAAAACATAAAACATATATATTTTAAAACGGGCATAAAAAATTCAAAAATGATCGAAACAATGCGAGACCTTCGCGTGGTGTTATATTATGTGACATAGTTAGAAGGAAAAATATCAAACCTCGTATATTGATTATGTCTCAAAGAAACCTTCACAAAATGACCTATCTCATTCGAAGTTTCTTGGCTTTCGGGTCAAATGACCAATGTTATGGCTAGAATCAAGGCATAGTTTGTGATAATGTGCCCATAGTGTGCATACATATGCATCATAGGATGGCGAACAATATTGCAGGTGGAAGCTTTCCTTTTTGTCGCACCAAAAAGGCATTTTCTATTTTCCGAGCATAAAAAACGGATGGTTTTATGAAGCAACCACCAAATGGCTAATTCAAAATACTACCACCACATTTTACAAAAATAATAGAGCACCTTATATGGACAATGTCCCAACAGGGGGATCCGACACCTTTCCGTCCACCTTTGGTGAAAAAGACAAATTCCTGCCGAATCGGTAGGAAGTGGGTCAGATATGAACTACAAGTACATGATTCGATGCTTATGTTTTTTTACAAAAATCATTTTTAGATTCACAATATGCTATTTTATCAAAGATCCAATGCAAGTTTAGCAAGGCTCGGCCCCGAGCTAAGAATCTTCATGCCCGCCGTTCGACAAAGTTTGACGATAGTTTAAAACGGGCATAAAAAATTCAAAAAGATCGAAACAATGCGAAACCTTCGCGTGGTGTCATATTATGTGACATAGTTATAAGTAAAAATATCAAACTTGATATATTGATTATGTCTCAAAAAAACCTTCATAAAATGACCTATCTCATTCGAGGTTTCTTGGCTTTCGGGTCAAATGACCAATGTTATGGCTAGAATCAAGGCATAGTTTGTGATAATGTGCCCATATTGTGCATACACATGCATCATGGGATGGCGAACAATGTTGCAGGAGGAAGTTTTCCTTTTCGTCGCACCAAAAATCCATTTCCCATTTTCCGAGCACAAAAAACGGACGATTTTGTGAAGCAACCACCAAATGGCTAATTCAAAATGTTACCACCACATTTTACAAAAATACTATACCACCTTATATGGACAATGTCCCAACAGGGGTATCCGAAACCTTTCCGTCTACCTTTGGTGAAAAAGACAAATTCCTGCCGAATCGGCGGGAAGTGGGTCAGATATGAACTACAAGTACATGATCCGATGCTCATATTTTTTTTAAAAAAATCATTTTTAGGTTCACAATATGCTATTTTATCAAAGATCCAATGCAATTTTAGCGAGGCTCGGTCCCGAGCTAAGAATCTTCATGCCCGCCGTTTGATAAAGTTTGACGATAGTTTAAAACGGGCATAAAAAATTCAAAAACGATCAAAACAATGTGAAACCTTAGCGTGTTGTCATATTATGTGACATATTTATAAGTAAAAATATTAAACTTGATATATTGATTATGTCTCAAAAAAACCTTCACAAAATGACCTATCTCATTCGAGATTTCTTGGCTTTTGGGTCAAATGACCAATGTTATGGCTAGAAACAAGGCATAGTTTGTGATAATATGCCCATATTGTGCATACACATGCATCATGGGATGGGCGAACAATGTTGCAGGAGGAAGTTTTCATTTTCGTCGCACCAAAAAGCCATTTCCCATTTTCCGAGCACAAAAAACGGACGATTTTGTGAAGCAACCACCAAATGGCTAATTCAAAATGCTACCACCACATTTTACAAAAATACTATACCACCTTATATGGACAATGTCCCAACAAGAGTATCCGAAATCTTTCCGTCCATCTTTGGTGAAAAAGATAAATTCCTGCCAAATCGGTAGGAAGTGGGTCAGATATGAACTACAGGTACATGATCCGATGCTTATGTTTTTTTACAAAAATCATTTTTAGGTTCACAATATGCTATTTTATTAAAGATCCAATGCAAGTTTAGCGAGGCTCGGCCCCGAGCTAAGAATCTGTATGCCCGCCGTTTGACAAAGTTTGACGATAGTTTAAAACGGGCATAAAAAATTCAAAAACGATCGAAACAATGCGAAACCTTCGCGCGGTGTCATATTATGTGACATAGTTATAAGTAAAAATATTAAACTTGATATATTGATTATGTCTTAAAAAAACCTTCACAAGATGACCTATCTCATTCGAGGTTTCTTGGCTTTCGGGTTAAATGACCAATGTTATGTCTAGAATTAAGGCATAGTTTGTGATAATATGCCCATATTGTACATACACATGCATCATGGGATGGAGAACAATGTTGCAGGAGGAAGTTTTCCTTTTCGTCGTACCAAAAAGCCATTTCCCATTTTCCGAGCACAAAAAACGGACAATTTTGTGAAGCAACCACCAAATGGCTAATTCAAAATGCTACCACCACATTTTACAAAAATACTATACCACCTTATATGGACAATGTCCCAACAGGGAGATCCGAAACCTTTCCGTCCACCTCTAGTGAAAAAGACAAATTCCTGCCGAATCGGTAGGAAGTGGGTCAGATATGAACTACATGTACATGATCCGATGCTCATGTTTTTTTACAAAAATCACTTTTAGATTTACAATATGCTATTTTATCAAAGATTCAATACAAGTTTTCCTTTTCATCGCACCAAAAAGCCATTTTTCATTATCCGAGCGCAAAAAGGAAATTTTCTAAAGCAACCACCAAATAGATAATTCAAAAACGGAGGGTTTATGATTAGTTGATATGGATATCATATTTGGATTCCTCTCATTTTTCTGATCAATTTAGACATATTATTTGTTAAATTCCGATTTATAGATTTATAGATATTAATTATTCCATATTAAATAGAAAAATACAAAAAGTAAAATTATTATATTTTTATTTGAATTCAATAATATTTTTACTTATTCATTAATGTTTACTTAAATAATTGTTTGTAATTTCAAAAAATACAAACATGTGACATATTGATATAAGGGTTAATAGGATTGATATCATAGTATTGACAACAATGTATGAATTACTTTGCGAAAACAGATTCTGAAGGAACGAGGAAGTTAAGCGTGCTGAAGCTGAAGTAGTATTAGGATGGGTGACCGGCCGGGAAGTTCGACCAAGACTGCAATTTAATTAAATATTAAGTATAGTTAGTGTTAAAAATGTTCAAAACAAGAGATTAACGAGTCAAACAATTCAAAGATTCAAAAATTGAGAAAAAAATAAAATTATTTAAAAAAAATGTTTTTGCAACCTGTCGACAAGCTATGCCGACGGCATTTTGATACGCCGACGGTCTCTATGTGCTCTGCCGAGGGAGCCCTTTGCCGAGGAGGCTACGCCGACGGCGTACCATACGCCGAGGGCATTTTGGCCTACGCCCACGGCTTTTTGCCCTCGGCGCAGCGCGCGCGTCCTGTAGTGAATGCACGTGAATATTCTAAATTTTGACAGTAACACCGTCATATCGAGGGAATAAACATGCAATTTGGATTAATCAAACTTGATCATTGCTTTTGTCATCCATTCTCCTTTTCCACCTAATTACCCCTCGGTTTCTTTTACCATTTTGTCGCTCATGTTTTTCATATTCGTCCACTCCACTCTAACAACAGGCAACAGCATGGTAAGGATGCAGGATATCATCGCTTCTCCTTCCTCACTAGCCTTTTGATTTCACCTCTTTCACGGCTATCTCACCTATTGTGCTACATCTACGTAGTCACATAGTCACCTCTCCAACATAGTCATCACTATACTTCGTAGGCGCCTGCAATGGCGTTGTTGACCACGGGTAACAACTGTACACCTCATTAACTTTGCTTGTTAAGCTCTATTGGTAAATGATCTTGGATTAAAACTTAGATTCTCTCGAATCAGGCTTTTTTCTGTTTTATAAATAAAGCACACATGTGAAGCTGCTGCTGGATTGGACATCACATCGTCCAAAGGATGTCCGAACACTATTAGGGCCAAACAGCATAAGCAGAAGCCCAAAAGAAAATATAAAAGAAAGGAAGAAAAAGAAATGCACAATAACGCCTGATCGACAACCGACGAAGACGATGACGACGCTGCTGCCCGGACTGTTATTAGGATTTCTCTCGGTACACGTAAGGGAGTGGGGAAGGATACATCCGACGTCCTCCAAGAAGGAAGGCGGTATTTGCAGATGTCATCGCGTCGGAGCCAGCTGAGCCGGCAAGGATTGGCTCAGATTGGCTCATCAATCCATGCGCGAAGGGTCTTGCTTGTGAAGTTGGCGCCAAAAAAAAATGATGTTTTCCTGAATCTTGATATCATCTCGTAAGTACTTTTTAACCAACATGCAGCACACGTACATACATGAATACATAATCTTTGCAATTTTATTTAGGACAGCGACTACCACAGTTTGGTGCATGTGGCTGTAAATATTCCACGCTCGAGAGGGTTTTCACAAAGCCGGTGTTTCCAAAATACTAGAACAACAATACTACATACATAATTCCTTCTCCATCCACGAACAAAAACTCTGTTCATGACTCGTTTGTACCAACAAAAAAAATACAAACTGAAATCTCACATAGGAACACATTTTTTTCATAAAAAGTGAAGACTAATCCTCCAGCGATGAAAGTCAATGAGATCTGAACGTCGATTCGAATGAAAAAAGTAAAGATATGCACTTCCGGCGGACATGCTCGCCCAGTCAGCAGATACGGATTAAAAAAAGGCAAGAAGATGAACGAACTACTCCATCTTAAGGACGAACTTGGGCAGAAAAAATAGCCATCTATTGTCCTTGCGACGCGCCGTCAACTCGAAACCGGCAACAACTGATGCCCACAAGTATAGAGGTCCATTAAAATCTTCGATGGAAAATATTACTCAAATTTATAGCTCGACACAATGAGAACACAAGAATACCAATAAGACTTTATCAATTGAGACGTCACTCTCAACTATACTTATGTATCAATATTCTCAAAAGGAAAATGATGATTGCAGCAGTTGGATCAAAACAGTAAGACAAAACAGCAAACAGAAACAACAGATTTCTATTTTTTACCGGAAGTAATGAACTTGTAACTTCCAGTGGTTAAAAGTGTAGGCACGAGGTGACCAGCATGGTGTTGCGTGAAAAGATTGATCCTATAATGTAAGTATAAACAACATGGTGCGTATCTCTAACTCTAGTGTGTATAGGCGTGTCTTCCAAAAATAGTTATACATACTAAACATGAGAATATATATATAACATGTATTGTCCTATCTGCCCATTTCACCGGACCAACTTTGAACTATAGTTAATTAAGGTCCACCCTTTTGAATAGCATGGAACAAAGCATTAACACTCCATGAACACACATAATGCTTAAACTATCACACATCACCCTTGTTTTCCCTAACTGTCACTTTAGGGTTCGCAGGTTCAATATAATAGCAGGTAATACACTTTGCAGATAGATACCAAACTCATATATATATGATGGGACAATAAAAGTTCAGTACTGAAATCATATCACTTGGGCCCTACTAACAACCATTAAACATAGCAAAAGTGCATCAACGGTCATACAAGAATATCTCCAAGACAAGGACCTCAAATCTCAGCATATATACGTTATTACATGATCAATATCATCCAATCCCCATCCACCTCACATGCCTACAAAGAACTACTCACTTATAATGCACTACTAGGAAAAGGGCTATAGGTAATCCGCACATCCGTGGCCCACATGGTTGAAGTGCCCCACGAGTAAAATAGGCGTGGCTCACCTGTGGGTAGTGCCCTACTAGTAACTAGAACAACCGTGGCGCACATGGGGTATGTGCGCCACAGATATGTATGGTCCAGGGGCCTGCCAGCCGCATGCCACGTACCCGTAGCGCACATGGGGTAGGTGCGCTACGGTTGTGGCAAGTTCTGTGGCGCACTATGCCATGTGCACCACGGATGTATAAACTTAGTAGTAGGGCACCTTGCCCTAGTGCCCTACGCCTAACTATCCTGCACCAACTCCCCCCCTCCCCCCGTGGATCGCCTTTTTAGGCTTTGCAAAAAATAAAAGAAAATGATAAACACTTCAAAAAATTAAATCCTTTCATATTTAGGTAGGTAATGCGGTATAGCTTCTAGCAAAATTAACAAACATGAGTTTCGACTTTATTTGCAAAAAAAAGTCATGCCACGGTAAGAGGCCGTAACTTTTGCATACGATATCGAAAAAATCGTATAATATACCAAAATGACGAGAACGAGATTTCGCATCTGCTCGCAACGACCAGCGATTTTTTAGATTTTCAAAATTCGAAAAGAGTAAAAAGTTACGGTCAAAAGACCGTTTTTTCCTGCAGAAAAAAAATAGAGGGCGACTTACCCGTAGCGCACCACCACCTAGTGCGCCACGGATAAGCTTGGGCGGGATTCAAATTTCGAATCCTCACCCCGCCCACCTACCTTTCCCTTCCCCCTTTTCCCTCCCCCTTTTCCCTCTTCCTTTTCCTTTCACTTCTCCTTCTTCCTTCTCCCTTCTCCTTCTTCCTTCTCCTTCTCCTTCTTCCTTCTTCCTTCTCCTCCTTCCCCTTCTCATCTCCTTGCAGTGACGGCGCGACGACGGCCTCCTCCTCTCCTTGAAGTGACGGTGGCGCGGCGGCGGCACAACGGCGGCCTCCTCCTCTCCTTGCAGTGACGGCGGCGTCCGACCTCCCTTCCTCCCTCTCTTCCTTCCTCCCTCTCTTCCTCCCTCTCTTCCTCCATCTCTTCCTTCCTCCCTCTCTTCCTTCCTCTCTTCCTCCATCTCTTCCTTCCTCCCTCTCTTCCTACCTTCCTTTCTCCAACCACACCCTTCCTACCACCTCGACGCCGGCGAGGACTAGAGCGGCCACGACCCCTCCCGCACCTCCCTGCCACGGCCATGCTCCGGCGAGGTGACATGACTGCGGCGGTGATGCACGGACCCGATTACTTTTGCAATTCAAAACGAGGGTGTTTTTTGCATTTTTTTTTGTTTTTTTGAAAAACACATCTGTGGCGCACCCTGTACCCCTACCCGTGGCGCACCTGGTAGTGCGCCACGCCTATCTCGATATAACCGTGGCGCACCATGCAGTGCGCTAGTGCGCCACGGAAGGCCTTTTCAGGTGCGCCACGAATAGGCGTTTTTCTAGTAGTGATGATGGAGAGTGAGCACATGATTGATGGAGATGACGTTGGTGAAGAAGGTGCCAAAATCTCTCTCTCCAGCGTGAAGAGCAGGATCAATATGATCCCGAGAACGAAGATCGTCATGGTGGCGACGCACTATTTCGTGAAAGGGGCGTCCTTCTGGTAGGGTGTTTTTGTGGTATATAAGGGAGTACGCGAAAGGAGGCACTAACACTAGTATAGAAAACCTTATAGCAACACACCTTATCGCCAGCGAACTTGGACCAAAGTCACCGGCGGTAAAGGCCGCGCCGCGCGCTACCGCCGGCGAATGACTTCCAGTGTGCCAGCGCTACATCATTTACCGCCGGCGAAGCAGGGCTACATGCGCCAGGGTTAAGGTGGGATGCCTCCATCCCAGATGAGTCGCGCCATACCACCGGCGAAGCGAACCTGTATGCGCTAGGATTAACGTGGGTACTAGACTAGTAGCCGAGGCGCCGAGTGTAGGGGTTCGTAGCATGGAAAACAAAAAAATTCTACCGCATGCACACAAACAAGCCAAGATCTATCTACTAGATTGTAGCAATGAGTCAATAGAAGCACTCACCCTCGAAGATTCCAAATCTGTTAACGAGAGTAGATTCTCATGGGTGAAGTAGTCGTACACTTGCCGATCTCAAGATCGCGTAGGCGATCCTTCCGGCGCTGCGTTCGGGCAGCGCTTTCGCAGTCGGTCACACGTTCGGTACTCGATGAAGACCTTCCTCTTCCTTGTTCCAGCAGGCAGCGGAGGTTGTAGTTCTCTCCTCGTGATTCCGGCAGCACGATGGCGTGGTGTCGGAAGTAGAGGGAAGATTCCGCAGGGCTTTTCCTAAGCCGGTGCGAGTTATGGTGGATTAGGGTTTCCCGGTGATCTAGGGTTTTCCGCGGCGGCTAGGGCGGCGGCGGCGGCTGGCGGCGAGGGTGACGAGGTTTGATCTCGTCAATGCCCATCGTTATGGACTTGGGTTTTGGAGAAGATGGGGATGCTGGAGATCGCGGAACGGTTAGCAAACAAGCAATACGGGACACGAGGTTTACCCAGATTCAGGCCCCCGGAGGGAAAACCCTACTCCTGCTTGTCTGCTCTTTGATTACGGCGGAACCGGTGATTACAGGGGTGCGCAGATGCGATCTGGCGTGAAGGTCCGTATGCGGAAGTATGAGAGAGAGATCTAGGTCGCGCCCTCCTGGCCTTTATATAGACTTAGGTAGGTCCCAGGCACAGATCTAGTCGGTTACAGGTTCTAGGGTTTACCCCTTTGAATTTCCTATCTACTCTAGTCTTGCTCTCCAAGGATCCGAAGGCGTCATGGGCCTTGGCCACCCGAAAATCTTCATGGGCTGGCGTATATTTGCCGTGGGCCTTCCTTGGGTTGGACCAGGTATGCTGAGATCGTGTACCCACGGGGTATAACCATGTCAGTAGCCCCCGAGTGTTCAGTCGAATCGTAGATTCGGCTGAGGACTCTTCAATCCTTCGGGTGCAACTCTGTCTTTCAAGAGAATGTGTAGGGATTGTTGATGCGTGTGCCTGACTCTCCCGACGGATCAGGGTCAGTTAACTGTCTTAGGACAAAACAACACGATCTTCTTCAGATTCAAGTCCCTCGACTTGAACCCGGAACATATGCTGGCGTAATTCGACTCAGGCCGCGGAGGACTTACAGGAGTGTAATTCCAGTGAATTTAATTGATGTACCCAACGCGTCTGTCAGGATTTTTCATCGCGCCTGTTGGCACGGGTTTATACTAGCAGAGCGCAGTCATGTGCGTTACCAAGCCATCAGATGATATCTGTAGGTCTTATCTTTCCGTCGCAGACACAACATCCGAATTTTATCACCGCGGAGGTGTTTTCGGGTAGCCAAGGAGAATGCTACTCACTTAGCGTTTAGTTGGGGCAGAGTTGCTGAAAAAGATTTTGCATATTGATCCGAAGGATCGCAGTCGAAATTTTATAGGGTGCGCGACCAGCGCTCCCTATGGGAGTAGCCCCCGAGTGTATGTTCGAGTCGTAGACTCGAGCGGAGACTTTAATTCAGTCGTTGTTTAGTGTCAGGTCCGTTGGACACAAAAAAATTCGGATGCTTAAATCCATCCTCCCTATGGGAGTAGCCCCCGAGTCCGTAGTGGAGTCGTAGACTCAACGTAGGACTCGAAGAAACAGTTCAGTGTTGTAACGTGTTGTTCTTTTTTTGGGTGCGCGGCCAGCGCTCCTGATAGGAGTAGCCCCCGAGTAATTGGTCGAATCATAGATTCGAGTGATACTCTTAGCTTTGAAGCCGAAGAAATTGTAGCTGTTGCTAGTGTAGCTTTTGATGACGTCAGTGCTAACGATCGATGACCTCAAACGTCTGCTGCGCCAGAGATGACTTGACTAGACGAACATGGGTCCCACTTTCTAACCTTGAATTGACCGGTCATGCGCGGCGTGGAGATAATTACGGCGTCACCTCGATTTCCGCTCGTAGTGGATGGCGTATTAGCGACGGTTCGTTGCGATGCTGACACGTGTATGGCCAGATCCTGCCGTTGGCGTTAGGTCTTCTCGATAGACGGTTGTCGTGCATCGTCTTCGTCTTTGTAATCATTGGGGAAACTTTAGTTTGTTTTTACCGCAGCTATTCTCGTTTCACTGCTTCCTTGTTCTCTGAGAGTTCTTGCTGCGCGCTGGAATATCCTTTCATATTTCCTTCTTCCATCCTGCGCTCTCGCCGCCGGCGCCGCCGTACCGCGATGGGGAAGTCGAAAAAGTCTTCTTCTGCGGTTGGTACCAGCGCTGCTGGAGGGAAGAAGAGTGCCGCGCTACCCGTGTCACCGACGGTGGCTGGCGGCGATCGGAGACGCGGGAGAGTGATCTTCGCAAGCTTCGTGAGCGGGGCTTGATCCCGCAGGATAGGGAGGCCATAAAACTCCCAGGCAACGAGGTAATCCCCCGTCCCCCCGCTGGGTTTCGGGTTATGTTCCTCGAATTCGTTATTCGCGGATTTTCCTTCCCAGTCCACGACTTCCTTCGTGGACTGCTTTTTCTTTACGGTGTCCAATTGCATCATCTTTCCCCCAATTCTCTTCTTCACATTGCTTGTTTTATCACTTTCTGCGAGTACTGGCTCGGTATCGAGCCGCACTTTGGCCTTTTCCGGAAACTCTATTCCGTGAAGAGGCAATCTGGTTCGGATGGTGTTTATCCCATTGGGGGTTGCATCATCTCCCTCAAACCCAATCTCCTTTTCTTTTCTTTTTCCATGTCCGAATCTGTCCAGTACTGGCGGAGGCGATGGTTTTATATTCGCGACTCCACAGTGGCTGGGTAGCATTTTGGTCTTGCTCCTTTCGACCCCTCCCAAAAGATCGAGCCGAAGAGGTCCTGGAAAAACCAGATCTTGGATGGCGAGGTAGCGGAGATAGAGGCTCTCTATCGTCGAGTGGAGGATCTCCAGTTGATTCCGGAGAAGGAAGTGAACGGTGTGGATATCATCCGCACATTTCTTGAGCGTCGGGTGCAGCCACTCCAGGCTAGGGTGCACTCAATGTTCCTTTATGTTGGCCGCCATGATCCGACGAGGGTTTCGGCTGAGAAATTCTCCCAGGGAGATCTCGACAGGGCCCTTCGTTCGCTGCTGAAGTTCAAGGCTGGAGAGGATATCCCGGGGAAGTCGCTGACTTATCCGTTTTCTTCTTCGCTTCCTATTCCGCAGGTGTAGATTCGTGCGTGTAGCGCTATTTTCGACTGCATTGTATTTGCATTTGTTTGCTAACAAATTTTCTTCTCTTGTGCAGAGCTTCAAAGTGCCGGGCATGTCGCCTCCATTACCCGAAGTATTTCCGGATGCTCCAGATAATGATGTGGTGGATTCCATGTCCGAGTTGCCGTCGGCGCGGTCTCCGGCTGAAGAGGCCAACGAGTCGAGCGAGGACCACACTCGCAAACAGTCACGGAGCTCCAGCGATTCTTCGGATGCCTCGACTCCTCCGACTCCTAGGAACCCGCTGTGTCTTGAACATCACAGTGATGGGCATGGAGGCTCTTCCTCTCCGATTCCTGCCGTTCCCGTGCGGGCTGTAGCACCGCACCCGCCGGCGAAGCGGAAGAAGGAAGAAAAGAAAGAAGAGAAGAAGGAAGAGAAGAAAGAGGAGAAGAAAGTTCGGAGACCCCTCCTGTCTTCAACCTGAGCGAGCTTGACTCGTAAGTTTCCTTTGTCCTGCACTGCTTTTTCTTGCCTGTTTACTTTGTGCTTGTGCTAATTTGTCCTTGTGCAGGCATTCTTCCAACGACTCCTCCAGCGATGGTGCTCAGGAGATGATTGGGGAGTCGAAAGTCGCGTCTCCTCCTCCTTAGACGGTGGCTACCTCTGAAGGCGCTGCTCCAAACCCTTCTCCGCGGGAGGTTCAGGTGGTTGCGCCTCAGAAGGCTGCAAGCGGACCTTCGGAGTTGCCATCGGATCATGTGAGTAGTTCTGCCTCCTGCCACGGGGGAAGCCCCCGAGCATCTGTAAAAGAGTTTTGTTGTTTGTTCTTCCTTCGAGTCTCGGGGGGAGCCCCCAAGCGCTTTCGTGTGTGTAGTTTGCTTCTGCTCTTTCTGTTGGGCGTAGCCCCCGAGTCCTTCTCTTGACTAGTAGGTCTTCTTCTTGCAGCCTTTTGTGCAGGATGCCAAACGACTGGTGCAGCAGCACCTGGCGCTGGAGGCCAGCCTCAAACAGCTTCAAGGTACTTTTATGCCTTGCTGTTTGCTTCTTCTTGTATTCTTGTCCTGTTATCCAACGTTTGTATTATTTGACTACAGAGGAGCACAACACCTCCCTTCGTGAGATTGATGCTCTCAAAAAGAGCCTCGGTCAAGCGAAGAAGAAGGCTAAGGTCGCCGTGGATGCGAAGGAGCGCCTCAAGCTGGAGCTGGCTACTGCGGCCGAGGCTAAGGAGCGCCTGCAGCGGGAGGCCACGGACCGCGAGGAGCAGCTTGCCACCGCCACGGCTTCACGCACGAGAGAGGTGGCCGGCAAGCTTATGGCGGCTGCCAAGGCTGTTTCGGGTGAGTATGTTCGCTGTCCTCTTTTGGTTTCCTTGTCTTTCTTTTGCAGTGTTGTCGTTCATTCTTCTTCCTTGCTGTTTTAGATGTCGCAGGCATCAAGTTTGATCGCGGTACTCTGGAGCACGGGAGTGCTCTGGATGATGCTGCTGCGGCTTTTGAAGATCGCTGCGGCACCGTCATCAACTCGCTTGCCAAGGCCAAGGAGGTCCTTGGGCGCTTCTACAGGGAGCTTGTCCCCAAGGGCGGGGCCCTTGATGATGTTGATGCTCTGGCGGAGGCGCTGTCAGCCGAAGCACCTGTGGCGTACAAGCGCAAGCAGAAGGGCATCAGTGCATCCGTCGGGCTGGCAATGGCCTTGGCGGCTGGAGCGGAGCTGGACCTTCCCCAGGTCACTTCCCGGATGCCGACGACTGCTGATGGATCCGAGGTAGCCTTCGCTACCTATTCTGCTCGCTGTAAGCGTTATGGGCTGAAGCTGATTGATCTGCTGGCCGAGTACGCGCTACGGCAGCAGGGGGAAGCCAAGGCGAGGCAATCCGGCTACTCAGGGTGCCGCGTCTTAGGCGCTGTAGCTGTAGGATAGTTGTAGTCTCTTTTGTTGTAATTATTTTGATGAACAATCCTTGTGCCACGTAGTGGCTTTTGATGCACTTAATGAATTTGTTGAGTTATGTGCTCCTTCGTCTGTGTGTTCATGTCTTTGCCTTTATGCTGATCTAGGGTCCTTCGGGTGCTGATCCCGTTGACACCTCGCCTGCAGCGCGGCTGCGGCCATCCTTGGATGATTTGTCGCAGCTTGCTTTTCTTCGAGACCGTGTTCGTAGTCTCGAGAAAGAGTTGCTTGGGTGCGTAGCCATGCCGACGTTTGGAAGTCCAAGGCGGATCGCGGTGCTGCCAGAGAGGAGTACTTGATGGCGGAATTGCTTCGATTATCCGAGCAGCTTCACTGTAAGTTTTTCGAGCTGTTGCCCATTTCTTCGGATGCGCCTGCTGGCATTGCGTCTTACTTTTGTGCAAGTATTGCAGGTGCTAACCTTGCTCCAAGGGAGGAGAAGGAGCGTGTTGCTGTTCGGGTCAATTGTTTGACTCAACAGGACATGGAAGCCGGCGGGTTCTTCTGGATGGATCGTGACCGTGCTATGGTCCTTGCGACGGTGCAAGATCGCGTTCACCAAGTATCGCAGGTGCTTCGTCAGGTGCAGACTTCACTCGCGTCGGTTCTGCATGTGATGTTTCCGCTGGATGCTGCACCAACAACCCTTTCTGGTCTTCTGTCGAAGTTTTGTAACGTGAATCGTGTCAAGGAGTTGGTGCGACATCAGCTCATCGCAGGAGTGAAGGTTGTGTTGTCCCTTGTGAGGCTGCATTGCCCTGATGTAGATCTGTCCGTTGTAGCGGCTGGGCCACCCCCTCGACCAGATGGTGGTGTGTGGGATATGCGTCCGCATTACGCGGCTGTAAGGCAGTATGCCGAAGAGATCATAGATCTATTTGAGCAGCGTGCTCAGGTTATTCTTCAGAATAGGTAGTGCCTGTAAAAGAGATAAATGTAAAATTTGTATATATTTGACTGGGCGTGTTTTGCCCTTTGTTATAAAGGTTTGGTTGTTGTTTGAGCACATAGTGCTTTGTTCACATACGTGTCCTTTTCGTGAGCCTGACGTGGTCAGCTACTCAGGCGTACACGTGTTATCCTCAGTCGACGAAATCGTGAGGTGGGGGGAGCCCCCGAGTGCGTTTGTAGCATGAAGTAAAAGTGCCAATAGAAAAACGAAATTTTTGGGGCGAGACACTTAGCTTTATTTATATCGTAATGGAGGAGGTACATTGTTCGGCTGAGTAGCCTTGGCTGAATAGCCTTATTGAAAGTAAAGGGGTAGGTAGCTAGGGGTAGAATCATCGCAGCTGTGCGACGTTCCATGCGTTGGAGTATGCGACTCCAGACTCCACGTGCTTGAGGCGATAGGCGCCACCTGGGATGACTTCGGTGACGATGTAGGGTCCTTCCCATGGTGACTCGAATTTCTTCGGTCGTTCTTGCTTGAGTCGCAAGACGAGGTCTCCTTCGACGAAGGACCTTGGGTGCAGCCGTCGGCTGTGGTAGTTGCGGAGACTCTGCTGGTACACCGTTGATCGAGCTGCTGCTATGTCTCGTGCTTCGTCGAGTGTATCGACGGCGTCTCCGAGTGCAGCCGTGGATTCGGCTTCGCTATAAGCGACGACCCGGGGGGCCTGGTGGCGTACTTCGGCTGGTAGCACGGCTTCGGCTCCGTGCACCATGAAGAACGACGTGTAACCGATGGAGCTGTTTGGCGTGGTACGCAAGCTCCATAGGATGTAGGGTAGCTCTTTCGTCCAGGCTCCGGCGAGTCGCTCGAGTGGGCTCATGAGGCGCTTCTTGATGCCAGCGCCAATTAGGCCGTTGGCTTTTTCCACCTGCCCGTTCGTTTGCGGGTGCGCCACAGAGGCGTATGTGATGTTGATTCCGAGGCCTTCGCAGAAGTCTTGGAATTCTTTGGAGATGAAGTTCGATCCATTGTCGGTGATGATGCTATGCGATACGCCGAACCTGTAGACAATGGATTCAAAGAACTTGACTGCAGTCTTGCCCTTTTGGTTAGTGACAGGCATTGCTTCGATCCACTTGGTGAATTTGTCGACTGCGACCAGGAGGTAGACGTGCCCCCCTTTCGAGGACCTTGGCAGTTTGCCGATCATGTCGAGGCCCCATTGGGCGAAGGGCCAGGCCAAAGGTATGGGCCTGAGCTCTGACCCGGGTGCGTGTGGTTCGTCAGTGAACCTTTGGCACCCTTTGCATCTTCGGACGATGTCTTTTGCATTGTTCATGGCCGTTGGCTAGTAGAATCCAGCTCGTAGAGCTTTGGCGACAGGGAGCGACTGCCTGCGTGATGGCCGCAGATGCCCTCGTGGATGTCTTGAAGTATGGTTTTTCCGTCACCGATGGTGATGCACCATTGTAGTACACCCGAAATGCTGCGCTTGTACAACTCGCCATTGATGAATATCAGGTAGTTCTCCGTCTATTAAGTATGGTTTGACCGGCGAGATATGCGTCGGGCATCTGTCGGGCTATCAGGTAGTTCTCCGTCTATTAAGTAATGGAGGTATGGTCGTGTCCAGGTTTCTTCGACTGCCATGACCTGCATCAGGTTGACCGTAGCGACCTCTGTGTCCAGTTTTTCGGGTCCTTCATGACCTTCGGGTAGCGTAGGCCCCGAGTGTTCTGCTTCTTCGGGTGATCCCTTGGGGAATTTCCGCTTGATGGATGGCACGCAGATCTGTTCGAGGAACACACCTGGTGGCACCCTTGCGCAGGTGGACCCTATGTTGGCGAGTCTATCGGCCTCCTTGTTGCTTTCTCTTCCAACGTGCCGAAGCTCGCAGCCGTCGAATTCTCCCTCGAGTGAGTTGTAGAGTGCGCGGTACGCGATCATGTTTTCGGCGTGTGCGTCGCACTCATTCATCGTCTGTTGGACGACGAGGTTGGAGTCACCGTAGATGACCAGGCGTGTTGCGCCGTAGATCTTTGCCATCCTCATGCCGTGGATGAGGGCTTCGTATTCGGCCTCGTTGTTGGAAGCTCGGAATTTTATCCGAAGGACGTACTTCATCTTGTCTCCCTGCGGGGAGGTCAGTATGACCCCGGCTCCTGCTCCAGCTTCGCGCTTGGAGCCGTCGAAATGCATCGTCCATGACTGTGACATGTCTGGGGTGTCTGGCAGCTGCAGCTCCATCCAGTGTACAAGCAAGTCCGGGAGGACCTGAGACTTAATTGCGAGTCGCTTCTCGTAGACGATGTCTAGGGGTGACAGCTCGATGCCCCCACAGGGCCACGCGTCCTGTGGCCTCCGGGTTGTTTAGGATGCTGTTTAGGGGTTCTTCGTTGACGACCATCACCTGGTGCTCCTGGAAGTAATGGCTCAACCGACGAGCCGTCATGAACACGCCGTAGGCGAGTTTCTGGTAGTGAGGGTACCTCTTCTTTGTTGGCGTCAATACCTCGCTGAGGTAGTAGATTGGGCGTTGGACCCAATGGGTCTTGCCTTTTTCGGGTCGTTCGACCACCAGCACGGTTCTTACCACCTTGTGTGTGGCTGCTATGTACAGCAGTAGGGGCTCGCGCTCCTTTGGCGTAACCAAGACGGGCGAGGTGGAGAGCAGTCGCTTTAGATCTTCGAATGCGTCGTCCGCTTCAGGCGTCTACTCGAATTTATCTGCCTTGCGTAGCAGTTGGTAGAATGGCAGGGCTTTCTCGCCCATGCGGCTGATGAACCTGCTCAATGCCGCTATTCGTCCTGCGAGCTGCTGGACACCCTTGAGGTTCTTCGGCTTCTCCATGGCCATGATGGCCCGGATTTTCTTCGGGTTCGCCTCGATCCCTCGCTGGGAGATGAAGTATCCAAGCAGCTGACCCGATGGGATGCCGAAGGCGCACTTTTCGGGATTGATCTTGATCCTGTAGCGGTCGAGATTATCGAACGTCTCGCGGAGATCGTCGATGAGCGTTCTTGCCTCCCTCGTTTTGATGACTATATCGTCGACATAGACTTGGACGTTGCGACCGATCTGGTCCTTCAGACATGCCTGCATGCATCGCTGGTACGTGGCACCTGCGTTCTTTAGCCCGAAGGGCATTGTGTTGTAGCAGAACACTCCGAACGGTGTGATAAACGCCGTTTTCTCTTGATCTTCGACCTTGAGTCGAATCTGGTTGTAGCCTGAGTAGGCGTCGAGGAAGGAGAGTTTCTCGCATCCTGCAGTCGAATCGATTATTTGATCGATCCGAGGGAGAGGGAAGTGGTCCTTTGGGTAGTGCTTGTTCAACAACGTGAAGTCTACGCACATCCGCAGGATGTCCATGTCCTTCTTGGGGACCATCACTGTATTTGCGAGCCACTCGCTGTCTTTGATCTCCCTGATGAAGTCTGTAGCGAGTAGTCTGTTGATTTCCATTCCGATGGCTTCGGCCCGTGGCTCGGACAGTCTCCGGATGGACTGCTTGACGGGCTTGGTGTCTGGAAAGACGTTGAGTGCATGCTCGGCGAATTCCCTGGGAACTCCTGGCATGTCCGCTGGACACCAGGCGAAGATTTCCCAGCGCTCACGGAGGAATTCGACGAGCGCGCTTTCCTATGCGGGGCTGAGGTCGTTGGCGATCAGCGCCGTCTTGGAGGCATCCGTCGGGTGGACCTGCACCTTCTTTGTGTTGACGGTGGAGTCAAAAGACATATCAGGTGCGTTTTGTCATGCGACTGGGGGTGCCCCGTTGTCCGTCACCTCACGGAGCCTTACGAGCTCATCCTGCATGCCGAATGACTGGGAGATTCTGTTGAAGTCCCTGTCGCAGTGGTCCAATCGGGTGAAGCTCCCGTGGACCGTGATGACGCCCCTGGGTCCTGGCATCTTGAGTAGCAGGTATGCGTAGTGTGGGACAGCCAAGAACCTTGCGAATGCTACACGCCCGAGGATGGCGTGGTATTGTGATGGCCAGTCCACCACTTCGAATTCGAGCCGCTCGCATCGGAAGTTGTCCGGCTTGCCGAAGATGACGTCGAGCCATATTTTTCCCAGGGGGAATATGCCCTTTCCTGGGATGATGCCGTGGAACGTTGTGTCTGACTGTTCCAGGCTGCACAGCGGGATCCGCATTGCTGCTAGAGTGCTTGCGAACATCAGGTTGATGTCGCTGCCGCCGTCCATGAAGACGCGGCTCATCTCGAAACCTTCGATCTGCGCCTCCAGCACCAGGGCAGCATGACCTGGGCGAGGGATCTGGCAAGGGTGATCCGAACGACTGAACGTGATGCAGGACTCCGATCCGCTGAGGTACTCAGGGATGGCGGGTGGAGTTGTCACGGCCAGGTTAATCTGACGGGTGATTTTCTTCTGCACCCTATTCGTGGGGCGCCCCTTCTGGATCATCAGTGCTCCTTTCGGCGGGGGATCCCCTTGCCCAGCGTTGTTCTGTGCTGGTGCGACTGGTTGGTTCGGGCCTCCTACAGGTGGCGGTGGAGGAGCTCCATGCGCTATTTCACATGGTGCGGGTGCGTTCCCGAATCCAGGGGGTGGAGCTTGCTGCCTCATCTGAACCATGCTTTCGCTGAGCTTCTGGAACTCGCGGCAGTCCTTGAGAATGTGGCTTGCCTTCTTCTTGCCATCCTACTTGTCGATGTAGAAGTGGATGGTGCATGGACCCGAAAGTTTTTCGTATGCTGAGGGTCCGTTATCGCGATCACGGCGCTGCCACGACTGTGATGGGCATCCTCCATCACGGAAGTTGCCTCCGCGGTATCCGCCACTATTGCGGTTGGCATCGTTGCGGCGATTGGCGTAGCCGGCCACGACCATGTCGGGTCCATCGTGATCGTCGTAGACGCGCGGTCTCCTCTTGTTACGGCGTTCCCGTCGTCGGCCGTAATTGTGCCCGGTGGACGGAATCTTCACCGTCGGCCCACCTGTTGGCGATGTCCATGAGGTGGTCAAGTGTCTTGGGCTTGACGCGCCCGAGTTCCTCCTTGAAGTCCTGGCGCTTGACGCTGTCCTTGAAGGCGTCGATGGCCCTTTCTTCGGAGATGTGCGCCGCGGAGTTTTTGGTGTTGGACCAGCGCAGTATGTATGAGCGAATGGATTCGCCCGTTTGTTGAGTACAGGCTCGCAACTCCTCGATCGAGGCGGGCCTCTTACTGTTGCCTTTGAAGTTTCGGATGAAACTATAAGCCAGCTCCTCCCAGCTTCGGATGGATCCTGAAGATAGGCTGCTAAGCCAGATCCGGGCTGCGCCTGTCAGCTGCAGCTGAAGGCATTGCATGGCGGTTTCCTTGTTTCCACCGTGCAGCTTGACGGATGACAGGTGGTCCCTGAGCCATGCCTTGGGGTCCTGCGTACCGTCGAACTTTGGAGTATCCGAAGGAAGCTTGAAATTTCAAGGCATCCGTGTCCGTCGGACAGATCTGCTGAAGCACCGGGCTCCGCAGAGTTCTCCTTCGTCTTCGTCCATCTCGGATTCAGACGAGCATGCGCGCTTGGCTCGCGCTTTGTCGATTTTGCGCTGTGTTAGCGCGTCTCTGGCGTCGTAATCGCGGTTGCGATGACGCGAGCTCTTGTGCCTTCGAGGAAGGTCATGGTCCTCTTCTTCGGATGAAGGAGTGGGGCTGCGGTCGAACCTGACCATAGCTTTCTTTTTTGGCTCCGTAGGAGTTTCTTGATGGAGCGCAGCTCCCACGAGTCCGAGTCCGGTGAGTGCGGACTTGTGCATGGCTCTTTTCAGGTCCCCCTCTGGAGGTGGGTGGGCCGCGAGGTACGCAGTGGCTGCTATGATCGCAGCTTGAGGTGTCTTCGGGATGATGTTGCCGTCGGCATCCATCTCCATGAAGGATGCGTGGAGGGTTCGGGTCACCTCACGGCGCTCCTTGGGGTCCATGTTCTCCGTTCGGGAGCGGTGCTTGTTGCCGTGGTTGCCGTTCGAGCTGGAGCCGATGCCCATGGCGGAGAGCGCAGCTCGTCGCGCGCTGGACTCTGAGGCTGCTTGCTTACGTTTGTCAAGCACCTCTTGCATCTTGACCTGCTTCTTGTGCTCCTCGATTAGGAGCAAATGGTATGCCATCAGCAGGTCCCGTGAGGCGTCTGCAGGCAGGACCGTGCTGCCCGCCATGGTGGCGCGTGCCTGGGCCCATCCTTGTTTGCTAAGGCGGATGACATGGCCGGTGTTATCCCCTTTGGGTGGGGGGACTGGCTTCTTCTGTTCCTGCCGCTTCTGTCTTGCGGGTTAGGTGGCGGGTTGGGCGGCGGGTTAGGTGGCGAGTTGGGCGCTTGCTGATCCACGTCGCTCTGGATGACTACGACGCATTGGTAGCGCTCGTAGATTGGTCCGCTGCTGCCGCAACTTTCGGATCCGGAACCGTAGGTCCCTTCATCCGATGGCGGATCACACAGATCGGAGTTGCAGCTGCTGCTGTCGTAGGACTCATCTGTTGATGATGATGTGCATAGCATAGGGTGTGGGGCCCACGAAGCGGGCCTGATTGATGGTAGGGGCACCCGCTCAGGGAGGCGGAGGGTGCCAGTTTGCCCCACCTGAAAGCAGAAGCTCCCAAATAGGATCTCGAGTCCGTCGCCTACGGGCTCGAAGTCCTTCATGGTGGCCGGTGAGTGGGCAGTGAAGTCGAAAGCGCCGAAGAGGAGGTGACTCTCTGTCGCCGCAGAGTTGTAGATCGCTTGGGTTGGGACCGTCACGATCGCACAATCAGTGTCCCCAGTTCCCACAGACGGCGCCAATTGACGAGGTTTGATCTCGTCAATGCCCATTGTTATGGACTTGGGTTTTGGAGAAGATGGGGATGCTGGAGATCGCGGAACGGTTAGCAAACAAGCAATACGGGACACGAGGTTTACCCAGGTTCAGGCCCCCGGAGGGAAAACCCTACTCCTGCTTGTCTGCTCTTTGATTACGGCGGAACCGGTGATTACAGGGGTGCGCAGATGCGATCTGGCGTGAAGATGCGTATGCGGAAGTATGAGAGAGAGATCTAGGTCGCGCCCTCCTAGCCTTTATATAGACTTAGGCAGGTCCCAAGCACAGATCTAGTCGGTTACAGGTTCTAGGGTTTACCCCTTTGAATTTCCTATCTACTCTAGTCTTGCTCTCCAAGGATCCGAAGGCGTCATGGGCCTTGGCCACCCGAAAATCTTCATGGGCCGGCGTATATTTGCCGTCGGCCTTCCTTGGGCTGGACCAGGTATGCTGAGATCGTGTACCCACGGGGTATAACCATGTCAGAGGGCGCGGCGGCGCGGGTGTGGGGAGGGCTTGGCTCTTGTGGTGTTGGGGCAGCCCTCCCCCTCTATTTATGAGAGCGGGGCAGCCTTAGGTCGGGTGGGTTTGAATCCAAACCCAAAACCAAATTGGATTGAGAGAAGGACTTGTTTCTTCTCCCACTAGGAAACCATTGTTCCAGTTTGACTTTTCAAACTTCCCCTTTGACTTTCAATTTAGAGCTTTAATTCTCTCTTGCAAATGCGCACACCAAGTGACCTAGGATATGATCCAATCATTATACTTACCCATGACACATTCATGGTCCATTCTCCTTCCGTTTCGGTGAACCTTCTAGAACCTCTGCGATGAAAACATCGGAATCTTTCCCGAACTCCTAAATCGGACTTTCCTTATATGAATCTTATTCTCCAGACTATTCTGGATCTCCTCATGATATCCCGGATCCCATCCGAGACTCTAAACAACATTCGGTATCCCTACTAACATTCCATATCTACTAAACAACATCGAATCCTTAAGTGTGTCTCCCTACGGTTCGTGAATTATGCGGACATGACCGAGACACTTCTCCGATCAATAACCAATAGAGGAATCTGGAAATTCATATGGCTCCCACATATTTCTACGATTACTTTGTGATCGAATGAACCACTTACATACGATACCAATTTCCCTTTGTCTTGCGATAGTTTACTTATCCGAGGTTTTGATCGTCGGTATCTCTGCATACCTAGTTCAACCTCGTTACCGATAAGTACTCTTTTCTCGTTCGCCGTGATATGTGATCCCTTGTGAGCCATTCAGATGCTTGCAAGCCAATTGGATGACATTCCACCGAGAGGGCCCAGAGTATATCTATCCGTCATATATATGGACAAATCCCACTCTTGATCCATTTGCTTCAACCCATACTTTCCAAACACTCAATGCCTCCTTTATAGCCACCCAGTTACGGTGTGGTGTTTGATGTCATCAAAGCATCCTTCCGGTGATGGTGATTAGCATGATCACATGGTCGAAGGAATTAGGTTACTATGTATCAGAAAGCTTATAGTAAACGAACTATTAAAATGACTTGATCTTCATGCTACGCTTATCTATAGGAGTATGTCCATCACACCATTCTCCTAATGATATGATCTTGTTGTTAATAACATCTCAATGTTCATGATCGAGAAACCACGATCATCTATTAACCAACAAGCCAGTATTATAAAGAGGCTTTACTAGGGACTCTAATTTATTTACAAATCACACAAGTATTAAGTTTCCGGTTAATACTATTATAACATGAATGTAAACATTTATCATAAACACAAAGATATAATAATAACCACTTTTATTATTGCCTCTAGGGCATATCTCCAACAGTCTCCCACTTGCACTAGAGTCAACTAATCTAGATTAGATGGTAATATACCGAACACCCATGGCGGTTTGGTGTTGGTCATGTTTTGCCCTTGGGAGAGGTTTAGTCAACGGATCCGCCACATTCAGATTTGTGTGTACTTTGCAAATCTTTATGTCACCATCTTGGACGTGCTCTCAAATAGCATGAAAACGTAGCTTGATGTGCTTCAGCTTCTTGTGTGACATTGGTTCTTGCGCATTGGCTATGGCGCCCATGTTATCACAGTAGATAGACATTGGGTCCAGCGCACTTGGAACCACACCGAGCTCTGTAATGAACTCCTTCATACATATCGCCTCTTGTGAAGCCTCCGAAGCAGCTATGTATTCCGATTCAGTTGAAGATCTCGCCACAACGCTTTGCTTTGCACTCCTCCAGCTAACTGCTGCACCATTCAAAGTAAATACGTATCCAGATTGAGATTTAGAATCATCCGGATCGGTGTTCCAACTAGCATCGGTGTAACCATTAACAACGAGTTGTTCATCACCTCCATAAGAAAGAACCATATCCTTAGTTCTTCTCAAGTACTTAAGGATGTTTTTGACCGCTGTCCAATGATCCACTCATGGATCACTTTGATATCTGCTAGTCAAACTAACAGCATATGCAATGTAGGGTCTAGTACATAGCATGGCATACATAAGAGATCCTATGGCTGAGGCATAGGGAGTCTTACTCATCCTTTCTCTATCTTCTGCCGTTGTAGGACTTTGAGTTTTACTCAAGGTCGTATTGGGCAACATGGGCAAGAACCCTTTCTTGCTATCTTCCATTCCAAACCTCTTTAGAACTTTGTCCAAATATATACTCTGTGACAATGATATTAGGCGTCTCGATCTATATCTATAAATCTTTATGCCTAATATGCAAGCTGCTTCGCCAAGATCTTTCATTGAAAAACTATTATTCAAATAATCCTTGACACTACTAAGAAGGTCTACATCATTCCCAATCAACAATATGTCATCTACATATAGTATTAAGAATGCTACAGAGCTCCCACTCACTTTCTTGTAAATACAAGCTTCTCCATAAGTTTGTATAAAACCGAAGCTTTTGATTACTTTATCAAAATGTTGATTCCAACTTCGGGATGCTTGCTTCAATCCATATATGGACCGTTGAAGTTTGCATACCTTGTTAGCATTTTTAGGATCGGCAAAACCTTTGGGTTGCATCATATACAACTCTTCATCAATGTCTCCATTGAGGAACGTCGTTTTGACATCCATCTGCCATATCTCATAATCATAATATGCAGCGATTGCTAACATAATCCTTACAAACTTTAGCTTCGCTACTGGTGAGAAAGTCTCATCGTAGTCAACACCTTGAATTTGTCGAAACCCTTTTGCGACAAGTCGAGCTTTATAGACAGTAACATTACCATCAGCATCTGTTTTCTTCTTGAAAATCCATTTGTTCTCGACAGCCTTCCGACCATCCGGTAAGTCCACCAAAGTCCATACTTGGTTTTCGTACATGGATCCAATCTCGGATTTCATGGCTTCTTGCCATTTATTGGAATCTGGGCTCATCATCGCTTCCTCATATGTCGCAGGGTCATCGGTGTTGTCCACCAACATGACACTCATAACGGGATCATACCAATCAGGAGTGTTACAAGTTCTCGTTGACCTGCGAGGTTCTGTAGTAACTTCTACCGAAGTTTCATGATCAACATCATTAGCTTCCTCTCTTATTGGTGCAGGCGCCACAGGAACTACTTCCGGTGCTGCGCTACTCGCAAGTTCGAGAGAAGGTTCAACAACCTCGTCGAGTTCTACTTTCCTTCCAGTCACTTCTTTCGTGAGAAACTCCTTTTCTAGAAAGGATCCATTCTTGGCAACAAAGATTTTGCCATCGTATCTATGATAGAAGGTATAGCCAATAGTTTCCTTCGGGTATCCTATGAAGACGCATTTTTCCGCTTTGGGTTCAAGCTTGTTGGGCTATAACTTCTTTACATAAGCTTCGCAACCCCAAACTTTAAGGAACGACAATTTAGGTTTCTTCCCAAACCATAATTCATATGGTGTCGTTTCAACGGATTTAGATGGTGCCCTATTTAAAGTGAATGCGGTTGTTTCTAATGCATAACCCCAAAACATAGCGGTAAATCTATAAGTGACATCATAGAATGAACCATATCTAAGAGAGTTCGATTACGGCGTTCGGACACACCATTACGTTGTGGTGTTCCCGGCGGTGTCAATTGTGAAAGTATTCCGCATTTCTTCAAATGCTCGCCAAACTTGTAACTTAGATATTCACCTCCACGATCAAATCGTAAAAAATTAATCTTCTTGTTACGTTGATTCTCTACCTCACTTTGAAATTCCTTAAACTTCTCGAAAGTTTCGGACTTATGTTTCATGAAATAGATATACCCATATCTACTCAAGTCATCCGTGAAGGTAAGAACATAGCGATAACCACCGCGTGATGCTACACTCATTGGACCACACACATCAGTATGTATGATTTCTAATAAGTCCGTAGCTCGCCCCATCATACCATAAAATGGAGTCTTGTCATTTTACCCATCAGACATGCTTCACATCTTTCAAGTGATTCAAGAAGTCCATCAAAATGGAGTTTCTTCATACGCTTCACTCCAATATGACCAAGACAACAGTGCCAAATATAGGTCGAGTTATCACTCAATTTCAAATGTTTAGCTTCAATGTTATTAATGTGTGTATTACCACAATCGAGATTCAATAAGAATATACCATCTAACAAAGGTGCATGTGCATAAAACATATTACTCATATAAATCGAACAACCATTATTCTCGGACTTAAACAAGTAACCGTCTCACAATAAACATGATCCGGATATAATGTTCATGCTCAACGCAGGAACCAAATAACAATTATTTAAGTATAAAACTAATCCCGATGGTAGATGAAGAGGTAGCGTGCCGACCGCGATCACATCAACCTTTGATCCATTTCCAACGCGCATCGTCACCTCGTTCTTCGCTAGCTTCCGTTTATTCTGCAGTACCTGTTTCGAGTTACAAATATGAGCAACCAAACCAGTATCAAATACCCAGGCACTACTACGAGTACTAGTGAGATACACATCAATAACATGTATATCGGATATACCTTTCTTCTTGATGTTGCCGTTCTTCAAATCCGCCAAGTACTTTGGGCAATTCCGCTTCCGGTGACCTTCTCCCTTGCAGTAAAAGCACTCAGTATTAGGCTTAGGCCCAGCCTTGGTCTTCTTCGCCGGTGCGGTAACTTTCTTACCGCCCTTCTTGAAGTTTCCCTTTTTCTTAGACTTGCTTTGCTTCTTGAATTTGGTGGTCTTATTGACCAACAACACTTGGTGCTCTTTCTTGATCTCAACTTCTGCAGACTTTAACATGGAGAAGAGTTCGGGTAACGACTTGTCCATGTTTTGTAGGGTTCGCGGCATAGAAAACAAAAAATTTCCTACGATGGGAACTATGTACCAAGATCTATCTACTAGATACAAACAACGGGCGGATGTATATCCGTAGAGAACATACCCTTGAAGACCGACAAAGCTTAACGAGTTCGACTCGTGGTTGATGTAGATGATCTCTTGCCGATCTCAAGATCGAGAGGAAGTCCTAGCGCCGCAAATCAGCAGCGCATCCGTGCTCGCACACACGTTCGAGGCACCGAGCAACCTCCGCCTCCTCGCTCCAGCGATGTAGCAGAAGCACAACTCTTTCTTGCCGAATAGCCACCGGGAACATGTATCTCGCTAGTCCGAGTCCATGGGGATAAATTCTAGAGGGGGAGAGAGATCCTTCACGAGGAGGTGTGAGTGAGAGAGAGGAGAGGGGTGCCTTTTATAGGAGGAGGGGGGCACCAAAGGGGGTGGCCGCCAGACATGGGGGGTGCCCCCTCCCCTCCTTCATTCATGTGGGTGGACACTCCACTCACAAAAATCCATTCAAATCCCTCCACTCAAAATCCCACTCAAACATGCCATTAAATTTCCACCAAATTTAATGCAAACTCTCATTAAATAAAACTCTTTTATTTTATTCAGAATTTTGTCAATTACTTTAATGAAAAACATTCACAAATAACCCCTTGCTAGAATTCTATTTCACATGCATAACCACTTTATGCAATTTCACCCGAAAACCTGTTTCGGTATCTAGTGAAATAAATTCCTGCGCTTGTTCATTCTTTCGGCATGAAACTTTTGCTCCAATTGGATGTCGGTGTCTCTTAAGTGTGTCACCCTACGGTTCATGAATAATGCGGACATGATCGAGACCCCTCTCGGATCAATAATCAGAAGCGGGATCTGGAGACCCATACTGACTCCCACACATTCAACGATGACTTTCTTGTGATCGTTGGAACCTTTTATGCTAGTATCTTAATCCCTTTGTTTCACGATATATTACATGTCCGAGATTCGATCATCGGTATCTCCATACCTAGTTTGATCTCATTACTGACATGCACTCTTTTCTCGTTCCCGTGATATAACATTCTAGTGATCAAATCACTTGCTTGCAAGCTAACCAATGTGATATCACCGAGAGGGCCTAGAGTATATCTATCCGTCATCGGGATGAACAAATTCCACTCTCGATCCATGGGCCTCAACATAACACTTTATTAGTTCTGAATCCATCTTTATAATCACCCTGTTACGGTGTGACGTTTGATGTTATCAAGAAACTCTTCCGGTGTTAGTGATTGACATGATCTCATGGTCTAAGGATTAGGATCACTTCGTAAGTTGTTATAGCAATATAAACTCAATGACTTTGATCGTAATGCTATACTTCGGATGAATATTCATCACACCATTACACTAATGTTGTGATCCCGTTATTAACAACATCCAATCTCCATGATCAGGAAACCTTGATCATCTTGTTAATCAACAAGCTAGTTTATGAGAGAGGCATAACTATGAACTTTCTGTTTGTTTATTAAACACACATGTATTAACGTTTCCGTATTAATACAATTATAGCATGCAAAATAAATATCTATCATATACTTGGAATACTCATAATAAACACTTTATTATTGCATCTCAAGGCATATTCGCTTCATGTTTTGCATATTATAGTTCATCACAAAGTTCTTGTAACTTGGTGGTAGTGATTAGAGGAGATGGTGAATCCCCAAAGCATTAGAAATCACTATACCCAAGCTTTGAAGCTTGCTTGCGTGCCTAGACATCTTAAGAACGTGCTCACTGACGGAGCTGCCCTCTTCCATCTTGCAGTTAAAGAACTTTTCAGAAGCCTCATAACTCTCAAATGTCGCGTGAGCCTCAAATATCATTTTGAGTTCACGAACAATATCATGTGGGTCATGGTTCTCAAACCTTTTCTGAAGCTCCGATTCCAAACCATACAAGATAGCACACTGAACTGTGGAGTACTAATTCTTCCGAGCGAGGAAAACATTCTTTACCTCATCGGTAGCATTAGCTGTAGGCGGGTCACCCAGCGGTGCATCCAGCATATAGGTCAAATTACCAGCATTGAGGACAATCCTCAAATTGCGGAACCAATCTGCGAAGTTGCTTCCATTGTTTTTCAACTTTTCTTTCTCTAGGAACGCATTAAAATTGATGGTAGGGGCCGCCATTGATCTACAACATATTTGCAATAGTTTAGACTAAATTTATGACAAATTGAGTTCTAATTAATAGTTAAATTAATATAGGTGAACTCCCACTCAAAACAATATCCCTCAAATTGTTTTAATGATCACATGAACCAAATCCACCACATCAAAACCGATCATCACGGGAATTGATGTAGCTTCAATGGCGAACAATCAACATGTTCATCATATCTACTATATGATTCATGCTTTACCTTTCGGTGATCCGTGTTCCGAGACCATGTCTGTACATGCTAGGCTCGTCAAGATCAAACCTTAGCTTCCGCATGAGCAAATCTGGCTTGCTCACGTTGTATACACTCGCTGAATCTAACACACCCGATCATCACGTGGTGCTTCGAAACAACGAGCTATAGCAACGGTGCTTACTAAGGATGAACACTTTAAAACTTGATTTTTTTTGTGCTTGAGGGATCATCTTATAATGCTACCGTCGTGAACTAAGCAATACAAGATGCATAAAAGGATTAACATCATATGCAATTCATAATATGTGATATGATATGGCCTTTCTTCTTGTGCTTCCGATCTCCATCTTCAAGCACGAACATGATCTCCATCATCACCGGTATGGCGTCAAGGTCAATGGCGCCGCTTCATGGTTGTCGTCCACCAGCATCAACTATTACAAATACTTTGAATAGACACGCAAGTCTTAACGGAATTTAAAAGACAACCATATGGCTCCTGTCGGTTGCCAACTTACAATAAGGAACATTGCATACATCATATATAATCACAATCATGGCCATATCACATCACAACACACCCCTGCAAAACAAAGTTAGACGTCTCTAATTTTTTTTGCATATTTTACGTGGTTTGGAGCTTTCAATAAGTGTCGTTCTAACTTACGAACAAGAACCACAACGTTGATGCTTGAACTATCAAGTGCCCGTTGTGAATTGAATCTATACTATGATGGGAGAGACAGACACCCGCAAATCCACTTATGCAATACAAGTTGCATGTTAAGCGTGGAGCAAGTCTCATAAACGATGTCATGTAAGGTTATCCCGGGCTGCTTCATCCCATCATACCGCAAGATGCAAAGTACACAAAAAGCAATTGATAATAAAAGCAACACCGCCCACAATGACCATTGTGTTCTACTCGTGCAACAGATCTACATATAGACACAGCTCTGATACCACTGCAGGGGTTCGTAGCATGGAAAACAAAAAATTCTACCGCATGCACACAAACAAGCCAAGATCTATCTACTAGATTGTAGCAACGAGTCGATAGAATCACTCCCCCTCGAAGATTCCAAATCGGTTAACGAGACCAGATTCTCGTGGGTGAAGTAGTCGTACACTTGCCGATCTTAAGATCGCGTAGACGATCCTTCCGGCGCTGCGTTCCGGCAGCGCTTCCGCAGTCGGTCACACGTTCGGTACTCGATGAAGACCTTCCTCTCCCTTGTTCCAGCAGGCAGCGGAGGTTGTAGTTCCTCCTCGCGATACCGGCAGCACGACAACATGGTGTCGAAAGTAGAGGGAAGATCCCGCAGGGCTTCGCTTAAGCCGGTGCGATTTATGGTGGATTAGGGTTTCCCGGTGATCTAGGGTTTAGAAGACCGGGAGGAGGAGGAGGTGTCGGCGGCGGCGGCGACCGGCGGCGGCGGCGCGGGTGTGGGGAGGGCTTGGCTCTTGTGGTGTTGGGGAAGCCCTCCCCCTCTATTTATGAGAGGGGGCAGCCTTGGGAGGGGTGGGTTTGAATCCAAAACCAAACCCAAGTTGGATTGAGAGAAGGACTTGTTTCTTCTCCCACTAGGAAACCATTATTCCAGTTTGACTTTTCAAACTTCCCCTTTGACTTTCAATTTAGATCTTTAATTCTCTCTTGCAAATGCCCACACCAAGTGACCTAGGATATGATCCAATCATTCCACTTACCCATGACACATTCATGGTCCATTCCCCTTCCATTTCGGTGAACCTTCTAGAACCTTCTAGAACCTCTCCGATGAAAACATCGGAATCTTTCCCGAACTCCTAAATCGGACTTTCCTTATATGAATCTTATTCTACAGACTATTCTGGATCTCCTCGTGATATCCCGGATCCCATCCGAGACTCCGAACAACATTCGGTATCCCTACTAACATTCCATATCTACTAAACAACATCGAATCCTTAAGTGTGTCTCCCTACGGTTCGTGAATTATGCGGACATGACCGAGACACTTCTCCGATCAATAACCAATAGAGGAATCTAGGAATTCATATGGCTCCCACATATTTCTACGATTACTTTGTGATCGAATGAACCACTTACATACGATACCAATTTCCCTTTGTTTCACGATAGTTTACTTATCCGAGGTTTTGATCGTCGGTATCTCTGCATACCTAGTTCAACCTCGTTACCGATAAGTACTCTTTTCTTGTTCCCGTGATATGTGGTCCCTTGTGAGCCATTCACATGCTTGCAAGCCAATTGGATGACATTCCACCGAGAGGGCCCAGAGTATATCTATCCGTCATATGGATGGACAAATCCCACTCTGATCCATGTGCTTCAACCCATACTTTCCAAACACTCAATGCCACCTTTATAGCCACCCAGTTACGGTGTGGTGTTTGATGTCATCAAAGCATCCTTCCGGTGATGGTGATTAGCATGATCTCATGGTCGAAGGAATTAGGTTACTATATATCATAAAGCTTATAGTAAACGGACTATTAAAATGACTTAATCTTCATGCTACGCTTATTTATAGGAGTATGTCCATCACACCATTCTCCTAATGATATGATCTTGTTGTTAATAACATCTCAATGTTCATGATCGAGAAACCACGATTATCTATTAACCAACAAGCCAGTATTATAAAGAGGCTTTACTAGGGACTCTAATTTATTTACAAATCACACAAGTATTAATGTTTCCGGTTAATACTATTATAACATGAATGTAAACATTTAAGATAAACACAAAGATATAATAATAACCACTTTTATTATTGCCTCTAGGGCATATCTCCAACACCGAGGATAAGTGGTCTTCGATTCACATCCCACTTACCACACCCTCTATTGTCTTATCCACTCACAGGACCTTTTCGGCCACACACACACGCACCCACGACCCACAGCCACACTCACGCACCCTCTCTCCCTCGATTCCCCTCCCTCTCCCAAATCCTCCTCCGCCGCTCGCCAGCGCACCTCTTTGCGCCGCCACTATGCTCCGGCCGTCTCCATCCATCTCCGGCGGTTACACGCATGAATGACCTCCGCCCCAACACCAGCTCCTCGTCCTCCGTAGATTCCATGGTGTGGAGTCTTCGATCTGCAGCCCCCCTAACAAACCCTAGCACAACGCTCGATTCCGGCTAACCCATGGAAGAGGACGAGCAACCAAGGGAAGGGGAGGGGTGGATCTGCTATTGGTGGTGATCATGCTTGGAGGAGCACGGCTAGCTGCAGCGCCGTGCCAGGGAACCAGCGGGTGTCGTCGGCGCCGAAGCTCAAACTTGCCTAGGCGGTGGCTAGGCAGAGGAGCTGCTGGTGCGGAGGAGACGCACCCTGTTATCCTCCTCCAGCTCGGGCATGGCGGTGCAGGAGGCCGAACGGAACCGGGGTCGCTTGGCGGGGAAGCTTGCATAGCGGAGGAAGCCCGGCAGCGGCGGCGATGGCTGACATCTCTTCTGGTTCGTTCCGCTCCTCTCTGATCTTTTCTCCCGTAAAAATGAGCCAAGCCTAGGGGATAGGGCAGCCCTCGGGCCGGTCAGTTCATCGTTCTCGGCGGCTTTGCATGCCGGAGATCCAAGGGAAGTGAACATGATGTAGCTAAAAAATGTGTCTAGCACCATTTACTTGCCTATCTTCCCAATTTAGTCATTTTTGGACATCATAGTTGTGTTTATTTGTTAGTATTGGATTTAGTTGTCATACCCTTTCTGTTGTTAAAACAACAATTACCCTTCTGCTTGATGTGCCCAATTTTGTATCAACGCTTTGATGTTTCTGCTACATAGCGATTACTAATCAGGAAATATTTTTCTGTCACTTTTAGTCTGTGAGCATCAATGAGTTCCCGAAACTTTCTGCCTACAGTTTGATCATGTGAGTTTGTACACTTAATCTCTTCTTACGTCACTGCCTCAATAGACAAATAAAATCCGAGGAACACATTATTTGGTACAACATGAGAAAACAGGCATGGATGTATATTTGTTGTTTATCATTTATTGGTTTGTTGCTATTCACTTCTGAAATTCAAGGAGGAATGTTTTTACTGAATGCAATACTATGTTAAAAGAATATGTTGCTACCTTAAATCTACTTTAACTGGTTTGTTGGTAGTCGAAGCACATGAGCGGCTACACATCCATGACCTCCTTCATTCATTCTACATCAACCAGAATCTCATGGGAAGGTACCTGCCATTTCATTCTACACTGTTAAAAATGTTGCTATTAGGATGTTGTTATCTAGTCATTGCTAATGTTCCTATTCTCGTGAGTAAAATGTTATATTCTATGGTTTAACTAGAGACTGGTTTTTTTGTAAAGCTTAGCAGGGACGACATGGACACGGGGGCTGCGGTGGCAACAACGACGACATGGCCACGGGACTGCGGCGGCGACGACGATGACAAGGTCACGGGGCTGACGATGACATGGTCACAGGGCTACTGTTGCCATTTCTGCATTTTTCGGATGGGACCTCTCCAACAGCATCGCATGCCATGTAAGAAGGTCTCTCTCGATGAACTTCTATTTAACTTCAACAACACCCAAGTCCGTTGTTTGCGTAAAAATAAGTCAAGATACCTTGCTGTGACCAGCCTATACTATTCGTGTTTATTCCTAAGGGTATTACCATTTTTAACTGAACAATAGTCCGTGTAGATCACCTTGGAGAATGTGGAACAAAATATAACACTAATTTCAACTTTAGGATAATATGCAGATTGCCTTTTAATCTATACCCTCTGTTGTTAACTAAATTGTTTTCTACTCACCCAAATAATGGGAGTCAAACATTAATTTAGTGGATGCATCGAGGATTTCTAATATGTTGCATGGCTTCGTTAGTGAAATTGACAAATGTTGTGACGTTTTAGTGGACATGGGAAAGATTAGAATATATCTTAGGCTTATTTGATAAGCTCAAGGCGGACATCTAGGCTTTGTTAGAACTATTTTTGTAGTCAGGCATACATGGAAAAATACAACCATGTGATGTGTTATCTTTGCTACTCCATCAGGAAATGGTAGAACATGGTTCATAACATGTTATGAGTGGTTACATCAGACCGAAATTTTGTGCTTAGTTTCGTTCATATATTAGTTACCTAACATGCAAATTGCTGGTTCAAGCACTTGTTCTTTTACTGCCCGCATCTCTGAAATATTCATCTTTGTCAACTCTAGTTCCATTCTAAGAAATCAAGTTATGGGCACATCAAGTACGTTTTAAAATGAATTCCATGAAGACATGCTCTGTACTTGCATATTTGTAGTACTCCCATATTTGCAACAGAATTAACTAAACTTGCTTGTACTTGCATGTTATAGTGACTAAGAAGTTTCACGCCTACATCATGCGGCCTCTGCTCACGTCGGCGGTGACACAACGGTGACACAGGACCAGCATGCCAAGACTCCGAGGGCAGAGGATCCCACGAAATATGCGGTGGACACAGAAGGCGGATGAGGAGGAGCCCAAGGTGGTCCTGGTGAGACGGTAGAGGGATCTGCTGCGGCTGTGGAAGCAGCAGGACTCGTCCGTGTTGTCGTCCATGATGGACACCAAGCCGCTGCGCCGCCTCCTCCACCGGAGCAGGATCCATCCCTCAACCTTTAGTTGTGTTTGTTGAACATATTGTTGGTATGTGTGTTGTAATATAATACCTGTTCAGTTTAAATAAAATGAACAGAGACAACTTGGCCTGTGCGTTGACTGTGTAGGCCCACTTTTCTTTAATCCTATACTAGTTTAGTGCTGGCGAACATGGACAACTCGCCGGGGGTAATGCATGATACTGCTGGCGAACGTGGGCTATTCGTCAGGGATAACTTCAAATACCACCATCGAGCAGGCTGGTGCTGGCGGTAAGCCATTACCGCCGGCAAGGTGGTCGCCGGCGAACCCAAATTCGTCGAGGATAAGCCTTTTTGTTGCGTCGGCGGTAAGGTTTTCTCTACTAGTGTGAGGCGATGCTCGAGGGCCAAAAGGGCCTAAGTGGTATGGGCCCCACCCTAGGCCGCGCCACCTGCCCTCTTTTGGCCGCATGGCTCGCCTCGTGAGTTTCCATTTCCCAATGTCCTTGTCCTGGTAAAAACCTTCATGGTATTTTTCTTCGAATTAATTTCCCGTGTAAAGAGATAGAAAGAAGATTTTTTCTAAAAACAACGTGAAATTCAACAGTTTTACTTCAAGTTCAATGAGATTCCGGAGCAAAACATTGATCAAAGTACTTAGAAAAGTATATACGTTTTGGGTGTATCAACTCCCTCAAGCTTAGCCGCTGCTTGTTTCCTCAAGCAATTCAAACATAATGCCGACGCGATAAAAGACTTTGACAAGAACTTTGCTCTATGCATGCATATCGATTTAATAATATCAAGCTTTCATAATATGGCTTCTCTAATGAATAGCAAAATATTTTATCAACAATGTATTTTCTTGGTGTTTCAATGGTTATACATATTGCAAGAGAGATATCATACATCAATAATATTTTTTCAAGGTTAAAAACTTAGTGGCCATCAACAAAGTTCTCACGTTGCTTATAATTGAGTCAATTTGATGAGGTTTTTTAGTTCCCTGATTCTTTCAATGAGCAAGTTGTAATTTCATTATGCTTGCTTGCAAACTAAATATATCGAGTAATACTTCCGCTTTCTAATCTCTCAACATTTGAACACTCGTAGTGGATTCATACATAAGTAAGTTTGCTAGTATATTTAGTTGAAAATTTAATGTGGGATGGAAATAGGAGAGACATTTGCTTGTAAGGTTCATGTCTTGCATGAGAGGCAGGGGTTTCCCCCCTTTTTAACTTTAAGATTGCATAACTTGAATTTGCATATTTGCATTTGCTTATATCAGAAATAGTAACCGTAATAATAAGCCAACTCATTAGGTCCATTTGTTTAGGTTATGGATCAAGGGTTTTTGCCCTCCAACACTTTATCATGTTGGCAGAATTGGTTCTCAGGCTAGCAATTAAGGCTGAATTGTCAACTAAGGATACTATCAATAAAACTTATATATGCCTCTATGATGAGATTTACCATTTGAGAGACATGAATGATAGAAACATTAGACATAATATTTAAAAGATACACAGGAAAATATATTCCTCATTGAATGTGTGTCACGTTCATAAAAACAAGTATAATGTGATGCATAGACTTTTGGTTGATGTTACTATTCAATCATGGATGAATATTATCATCTAGTAACACCCAACTTGTAACCTTGTATAACTAGAGAAAATAAAACAAAATAGACTATTATTACTACTTCACTAAGTATTAAAGAAACCATCTTGCAAGCATTTGCTATTGTTAGATTGCATATATAAATATAGAAAATATGGCATACCCATTTTATCAATTCATACACATTGCTTCTGAAGAGGTTTGTAGTAGAAACAATATTTTTCTAACTAGCGCAACACCAATTCCAAGATATATCTATGAGTTAATGCTGTAACTAGGAGAGGTTTCGGTGACATGCCCTTATAGGCCAAAAGTTTTAACATTAGCGAATAACGTGGATGATGTAGTCGTACTCATAGCCGACCTCAAGGTCGTGTTGCTCCTCGCACGATAGTACGATCGCCATAACTGGTAGCACCACCGTGGTTCCACACACGTCAGGTGCTCAACAACGACTTCCATTCTGCCCAGTCCAGCCGGGATTGCTGAAGTAGGCCTTTTGGAAGGATCCAGCAGCACGACGGTGTGCTAGAGTGGTGTCGTCTCCCACGCGCGCACTGGTTCTTGCAACCGCAAGCACGAGAGCCAAAGAGAGAGAGAGAGAGGGGGAGGAATGTTCTCTAAGGAACATGCCTTAGAAATTATCCAGTTATTAATTATTATTTTCCCTCCCCACCTGTTCGTCTTTATATAAGACAAAGGGAGGGACTCCCACCTGCCAGTTGGCAAGGTTGGACAAAAGGAGGAGGGGGCGGCCAAGGGGGAGGTACCGACTGGGTGGGCCCCACCTATGCACGCGGCCCAAGGCCGGATGGGCGGGTGCCCTAGGCGGCAGCCTCCCCACATGGGTCCATCCCTTAGGAAAGTGGACCATTAGGAAGGTTTTGCCCAAAATTTATTTTTAAATAGTTTTTTATTATTAAATCACATTTAACATTTCCTCATGATCAAAAACTCCTGTTTGATCATTCCGAGCTACTTCGGACTTTACCTAGAACCCTTCTTGTTTTCTCTCTCCTTTCTACTGGTGATCCCGATAATTCTAAAATAATCTCCAAGCATCATAGAACCCTTAAGCGTATTGCCCTATGGTTCGGAAACATCACATACATGACCGAGAAACTTCTCTAATCAATGATCATCAGTGGGATATGGATACCCATAATGACCCATGTGGATTCCATGATATTATTGTCGTTTGAACAATAAATGTAGATTCCAATTCCTTTTGTTACTTCGATACATAACTCGTTTGAGATCTGATCATCAGTATCAACATACCTTGTTCAATCTTGTTACTGACAAGTCTACTTATCTCGTTCCCGTGATATCGCATCCTCATGACCTAGTCATTCACTACAGCTTCTTGAATGCAATCTCACCGAGTGGGCCTAATGTATCTTCCCGTCACGCGGGAGAACAAATATCGATCTTGATGCATACGCCTCAACATATCCCTTTGGAATACCTGATAGACACACCTTTATGATCACCTTGTTACGTTGTGATGGTTGATGCAGTCAAGGCAGCCACAAGTGATAATGATTAGATATGATCTCACGAATCTAAGGAGAAGGTCACTTCGTTTCTTAATTATTGCAATAATGAACTACATGGCTTTCTAATGCTTCAATACTTATGTTGGGTAAGCGTTTCCATCATGTCATTCACTAATGACATGACTTCATTGCCAATTGACATAAATACCCATAATCAGAAAATCTCGATCATCAATTGACCAATGAACTAGTTGAATAGAGGCTATTAGGGACTTGGTTTGTTTACATACCACACATGTACCAATGTTTCCAATTGATACAGTTATAAACGTATAAAACTATTATGAACTTATTAAGATATGATAATAAACACCATTTATTATTTGCCTCTAGGGCATATCTCCTTCAGCTTCCTCATTATTGCTCTTCCTCTCCCGACCGAAACTGCAAAACACATCCATATATAGCATAAAATCGATCAAATATAAAGCTGATGTGATACTTCCTTTTATATCAAGATAACCGTGAGTGTACTGAAGTTTGTCTTCTAGGATATTTATTGGAGAGTTTCCCAAGAATTGAAAAAGTGGTTATCATATACAATATATCATTAAGCTGCATCCGCCGCCAAAAGAGAATTTGTTAAGCCTTTTTTCATGGAGGTAGTTATATTAGCCTGCTGGAATATATGGAAGCAAAGAAATGATAAAATATTTCAGGATGATAGGCCATCTTTTAATGGTTGAAAAGGATGCTTTGTGCATGATATATCCTTGCTTAAGTATAGGATTAAAAGGAGACATATTGATTCTCTGATGGCATGGATAGCTAGCTTGCGGTAATTTCTTTATTATTTGGTTAGTTTGTATAGATAGTATCTCTTTTATTTGTGCGGAAGTTTGTACAGTTAGTCCCCCCTGATGTATTCCTTCAACACCTTTTTCTTTTTGATTAATTTATTTGTTGTGGGGCTTTTGCCTCATAGTCTTACGGTTCAAAAAATATATTAAGCTCATTGGGAGATTACTCAAACAAGGAGGATAGGAAGGGATCCCCGCACCTTCAAGAGAAGTTGAGAAGAAGTCCATTGAAAATAAGAAGGAGGAGGAAATCTAGATGGATCAGCTTGGTCCAGAGGAGGGGTTCAAGTTGATTTAGATGAGGAAAGAAGGACACAAACGGTTCAGCACGCTCGTAGGGAATGAAGACGAAGATGTGCACCTAACCCCCAAGGAGGATGGCAGTTTCTCGCTTGAGAAGATAAAGTGGGAACAAGAGGAAATTCAAGCCTCGCCCAACAACCTTGACCGTCATATCAAGAAAGTGGAGGTAACATCCCTAGGATCTTATAAATATATTGACTTGTCACGTCACTATCTTGATCAGGTGGATAACAAAATAATAAAGGGACCGAAAGCCAATCTTGGCATTACTCTTCGTTCGCTAAAAATTCAAAAGGAGACGGTGGAGCTCCAACGGAGCTTTATAGTGAACTTGGATTCAATTAATGAATAGCACATGAAGCACATTACTCTTTTGGAGGCAATTCGAAGTATTAAATGTGTTTGAGGACACCTCGCAAACTCCTTCAGTTAAACTTGATGATTGTATGATATGATAATAATTAATCTTCATATAAGCTATTAGCACAAAATGCATGAAAGCCTCTAAGTTATTTGATATGTGAAAGTGCGATAGAGCTCACAATATGATTCTATGTCCAATATTATAATTGTATGCTTCAAATGCCTCATATATTGTGACGACTCGTGCTTCATAAACCTAATGAATTTTTCCATTAAGCTACTATCTTGCTCGGGGACGAGCAATAGTCTAATCTTGGGGAAGTTGATGTGCATATTTGAAGCATTTTTTACTTAATGTTTTTGCACTTGTAGCGGTAGGATTATGTTATTTTACTGCGTTTGCGCGCACCTTTTATGTTTGTTTCAATAGGATCCTAAAACACTAAGTCAATGATGAACATATCAATAATAACTATCATATTATGTGTTAATATGGTATCTTGACATGATAAAAGTCATTTAAATGATTTTCTATGCAACTAGGCGAAGGAGGACGCAAGGAGAGACTCCAAGAGCCATAACGAGCGTCGGTACGGGGGAGGCCTACCCGTACCGCATGCCCGTACTAACCTTGGCTTTGCCTCGTCAAATACTTTCACCATATAAGATCTGACATTCACAGACGCATAAACACTAAAGATTCACCTCTAGAAGGGATCTAGAGGAAGAACTTGTAGAAAGGCATTACCCCTGCTGCTTCACAGATCATTGGATGACAAGGCATCATTCCCTTCATCATCAACTGCTTCATATCCATCACCGACAACATTACCCATCTCATTTACCTTCATTAGTTATGATTCCAATTGCTACCGTGGGTTTGTACTCGAATTCCTCCATACACTTTCATTCCATCCATATAATTATGATGATGTTGTTGCTTGTCTCCTTGTGTGAGTAGTTTACCTTGTTTTTTGGGAGATGGAGAAACCCTAGCAATATTATATTATGAAATGAAGATGATCTATAACTTTGTGCTATGAACATGTGTTAGTTCTCTCACTAGATATTATATGAAGTCGATAGCATAATATTTTCCTTCGGGACTAGAGAGGGAACTACCCTTGGAAGTATGGAATTGCATACGACATGAAGTGACATACCGTGTTCGGCGCTCTACCATGTTGACAAGGGTGATAAGGAGAGATTCACTAAGATCATATCGATATCCACGGGGTAGCCCTTAATTGCAATGGATCCATATGTGGTTGTCGAAGATTGTTGCTATGATTATTTAGAGATGTGATGACCAATGATTTTCTGGGTACATATTATTATGGAGCTCTCCCCACACATGTCATAACAAAAGATATAGATTTATCCTACTCATAGTTAGTACCAATGCTAGTGATGGATCCTAAATCTCCGATAACATTTTGCTTACTGAAGTTCCGTTATAGTTCTCATCACACTTGTTTACTTCACTACATTCTTTAATCTTTTTTAACCAAACAACAACTCTTTCAAAACAATCTTACTTGATATCAAGGGCAGATCTAAGTATCCTTTGATAGATAGTGACGAGGGGCATAAATACCCTAACCAAATAGCTCTCTGTGGTTTGACACTCTTACTTTTGAATCTAGCTACAAGTGATATGTGCACTTGCAGTCATTAGAGGTCATAGTCGATGGCGAGGTGTAGGGCAGCGGTGGTTGTCTATGATAGAAAGGAAGGTTCAGGAGGTCGATAGACCCGTCGTTCTCCAGCTTCCATTGATCCGACGATAGCGGTTGGAGGTAGATGGGGCTCAGGTGAGTAGGTTAGGGTAGGTAGGAGCTCGGAATCGTATCCAAGGTGGTATCGACTAAGATTTTAGTGAAGGGTTTCGCAGCATAGTAAATCAAAAATTTCTACGGATGCGAACAGGGAAAGCCAAGATATAATCTAGGAGATGCAAACAACGAGAGGGATTAGATGAGATCTTCATACCCTTGAAGATTCGCACAGCGGAACGTTCGTCGGAACGTGGGTGATGTAGTCGTACTCGCTTCTCCTCCTCGCGATCCGCTCCGATCTAACACCGCAAGTGGCGATGCCTTCGAGAGATGCACACGTGCGGCACCTCGACGTCTCCTCCTTCCTCGGTCCAGAAAGTATGGTGGAGAGATGGATTGGATCTACAACGCGACGGCGCAGTGCAAGTGGTGGAGAGTTTCTGCAGCAGGGCTTCGCCTACACGCAGTCGGGAGGGAGAGAGAGAGGAGGGCAGCAGGGCGGCTAGGGTTGGAGGAGGAGGTGTGTGGGAGGGGGCGCCCCCAGCCCTCTTTATATAGAGGGGTGGGCGCCAGCCCTAGCCCCTCTCCCAAGCCAAGGCCGGCGGCCAAGGGGGGAAGGAGTGGGGGGCAAGTCTTCCCCTCCCTTCTAGAAGCTCCCCTAGGGTTTCCCCTAGGTTTGGCCGGCTGGGCCCTATGGGGCCTTGTGCCCCTGGCCCAATGCGGCCAGGGCACTCCCTCATAGGCCCATGCCCCCTCCTGACAGGTGGGACCACGTTGGTCCCCCTCCGGAAGGTTCTAGAAGCTTCCGGTACAATACCGATTAACCCGGAACAATTCCGAACTCCAAAAACTGCACTGCCTTATATGAATCTTATTCTCCGGACCATTCCGGAACCTCTCGTGATGTCCCGGATCCCATTCGAGACTTAGAACAAAAACTCATAAACCAATTATCCAATCTATCCTAGCGTCAAGACACGTTAAGTGTGTGACCCTTCGGGTTCGAGAATATGCAGACATGATCTTATATCAATAATCAACAGCGGGGTCTGGAAACCCATATTGACTCCCACACATTCATCGATGATCATATCGGATGAACCACGATGCCAGGATTCAATCAATCCCATATGTATATTCCCTTCGTCTCGCGATATTTTACTTTCCCGAGATTTGATCGTCGGTACCGTCATACCTAGTTCAATCTCGTTCACAGCAAGTACTTTACTCGTTCCGTAATCCGATATCACTTTGTGATTAACTCCTTAACCACATGCTTGCAAGCGTTGTTGATATCAATTACCGAGTGGGCCCGAAGTATATCTCTCCGACTTGGGAGGGACAAATCCCATCTCGATACATACAACCCAACAGGTACTTTCCGATCACCTGAGAGACACCTTTATGATCACCCTCTCATAGGATGACGTTTGATGACCTCAAAGCTTTCTTCCGATACCAGGGAGTTGTATTATCTCATGGTCTAAGGAATACAATATTTGACATAAGAAAAGCTTCGCAAAGATGAACACGATGACACGATCTAATTGCTCCGCTTAGTTTGGGTCTGTCCATCATATCATTCTCCCAATGATATGATCTCATTATTAATCAAAAACTCATGTCTATGGTTAGGAAACCTTAACCATCATCAATCAATGAGCTAGTCCATAGAGGCATACTAGGGACACGGTGTTGTTCATAAACCACACAAGTATTAAAGTCTCCGCTTAATACAATTCTAGCATGGAATATAAACTTTATCATGAACAAGAATTATAATAATAACATCTTTATTATTGGCTCTAGGGCATAATTCCAACAGTCTCCCACTTGCACTAGAGTCAATAATCTAGTTTACATTTGGCAACAATCTCACACCCATGGCACTAAGGTGTTGATCACGTTTTGCACGTGGAAGAGGTTTAGTCAATGGATCTGCGACATTCAGATCTGTATGTACTTTGCTAATCTTCAGATCTCCATCTGCTATATAATATTGGATTATATGAAACTTGCGGTTGATATGCTTGGTCTTTGGATGATATCTTGGTTCCTTAGCGAGTGCTATGGCGCCAGTGTTGTCACACAATATCTCCAGTGGGTCCAATGCACTTGGAACCACCCCAAGCTCAGTGATGAAGTTCCTGATCCAAACTCCTTCACTTGACGCTTCTGCAGCAAGCCATGTATTCCGCTTCTACTGTAGATCCCGCGATCATGCTTTGTTTGCAGCTTCTCCAGCTCACAGCTCCTCCATTCAAAATATAAACGTATCCTGTCTGAGATTTAGAATCATCCTTGTCGGTGTCAAAACTAGCGTCGACGTAACCCTTTACGACAAGCTGTTCATCACCTCCATAGACTAAGAACATTTCTTTAGTCCTATTTAGGTACTTTAGGATGTTCTTCACAGTTGTCCAGTGTTCCACTCCTGGATCACTTTGATATCTACTCGTCAAACTAAGAGCATTGGACACATCCGGTCTAGTACACAGCATGGCATACATGATAGAACCTATGGCCGAGGCATAAGGCACTTTGCTCATAGCTTCTCTATCATTTACCGTAGCTGGACACTGAGCCTTTCTCAATATCTTACCTGACAACATAGGCACTGAACCTTTCTTTGCCTTATCCATTCTGAACCTTTTCAGAACTTTTTCTAGGTATGTACTCTGGCTTAAAGCTATCAGGCGTCTTTGTCTATCTCTATAGATTTTGATGCCCAATATATAAGCAGCTTCACCTAGGTCTTTCATTGAAAAACATTTGTTCAAATAACTCTTCACATCGTTAAGCATGTTAATGTCATTTCCAATAATCAATATGTCATCCACATATAGTACCAGAAATGTCACCGAGCTCCCACTCACTTTCTTGTAGATACAAGCTTCGTAGCAATTTGGAACAAATCCAAATCTCTTGATCACTTGATCAAAACGAAGGTTCCAACTCCGAGATGCTTGCTTCAGTCCATAAATGGAACGCTCAAGCTTGCATACTTTATCAGCATCCTTAGGATCGACAAAACCTTCGGGTTGCATCATATACAACTCTTCATCAATGTTGCCATTGAGGAACGCAGTCTTGACATCCATCTGCCATATTTCATAATCATGAAACGCAGCAATTGCTAATAAAATCCGAATGGACTTAAACATCGCTACGGGAGAGAAAGTCTCATCGTAGTCAACACCTTGAACTTGTTGAAAACCTTTTGCGACAAGCCGTGCTTTATAGACGGTAACATTACCATCCGCGTCCGTTTTCTTCTTGAAAATCCATTTGCACTCAACGGCCTTTCGGTTGCTAGGAGGGTCCACCAAAGTCCATACTTGGTTTTCGCTCATGGATCCCAATTCGGATTTCATGGCCTCTAGCCATTTCTCAGAGTCTGGGCTCATCATCGCTTCCTCATAGTTTGCAGGTTCACTGTCATCTACTAACAAGACAGTTAAGACAGGGTTGTCGTACCACTCAGGAGGGGCACGCGACCTTGTCGACCTGCGACATTCAGTAGTAGCATCGTCCGAAGCTTCATGATCCTTATCATTAACTTCCTCTATTGTTGGTGCAGGCGGCACTGGAACAATTTCAGGTGCTGCGCTACCCTCCAATTCAAGAGAAGGTTCAACAACCTCGTCTAGCTCTACTTTCCTCCCACTCACTTATTTCGAGAGAAACTCCTTCTCAAGAAAGGAACCGTTCTTTGCGACAAACACTTTGCCTTCGGTTCTGTGATAGAAGGTATACCCAATAGTTTCCTTAGGGTATCCTATGAAGACGCATTTCTCCGCTTTGGGTTCGAGCTTGTCCGGCATCAACTTCTTGATGTAAGCTTCGCATCCCCAAACTTTAAGAAACGACAACTTAGGTTTAGCACCAAACCACAGTTCATACGGTGTCGTCTCAACGGATTTAAATGGTGCCCTATTTAAAGTGAATGCAGCGGTTTCTAATGCATAACCCCAAAATGATAACGGCAAATGACTAAGAGACATCATTGATCGGACCATATCTAATAGGGTTCGATTCCGGCGTTCAGACACACCATTGCGCTGTGGTGTTCCGGGTGGCGTGAGTTGCGAAACGATTCCACTTGCTTTAAGATGCGTGAGAAAATCATAACTCAAATATTCACCTCCACGATCTGATCGTAGAAACTTAATCTTTATGTTACGATGGTTCTCCACTTCATTCTGAAATTCCTTGAACTTTTCAAATGTTTCAGATTTATGTTTCATTAAATAGATATACCCATATCTACTTAAGTCATCGGTAAAAGTGAGAAAATAGCGATATCCACCGCGTGTCGAAACACTCATCGGTCCGCATACATCGGTATGTATGATTTCCAACAAGTCCGTTGCTCGCTCCATCATTCCGGAGAACAGGGTTTTGATCATCTTGCCCATGAGGCATGGTTCGCATGTGTCAAATGATTCAAAATAAAGAGACTCCAAAAGTCCATCAGAATGGAGTTTCTTCATGCGCTTTACACCAATATGACCTAGACGACAGTGCCACAAATAAGTAGTATTATCACTATCTACTTTGCATCTCTTAGCCTCAATGTTATGTATGTGTGTTTCATCCCTTTCGAGATTCAGAAGAAATAAACCATTCATAGCAGGTGCATGACCATAAAACATGTTACTCATATAAATAGAACAACCATTATTCTCCGATTTAAATGAAGAACCGTCTTGCAATAAACACGATCCAGAAATAATGTTCATGCTCAACGCAGGCACATAATAACATTTATTAAGGTTTAAAACTAATCCCGAAGGTAAAACTAAGGAGAGCGTGCCGACGGCCATCACATCAACTCTTGATCCGTTGCCAACGCGCATCGTCACCTCATCCCTCGCAAGCCGCCGTCTATTCCGTAGCTCCTATTTCGAGTTACAAATATTAGCAACTGAACCAGTATCAAATACCCAGGCACTACAACGAGGGCTAGTAAGGAAAACATCAATAACATGTATATCAAATATACCTTTGATGGTGCCAGCCTTCTTGTCCGCTAAGTACTTCGGACAGTTGCGCTTCCAGTGACCCTTGTCCTTGCAATAGAAGCACTCAGTGTCCGGCTTGGGTCCAGACTTGAGCTTCTTCTCAGCAGGGGCAACGCGCTTGCCGCCGCCTTTCTTGAAGGTCTTCTTTGCACCCTTACCTTTCTTAAAGCTGGGGGGCTTGTTGACCATCAACACATGATTATCCTTTTTGATGTCCACCTCCGCAACTTTCAGCTTAGCGAAGAGCTCGGTGATCGTATCAGTGGAACCAATCTGATTATGAGTCACTACAAAACTTTTGTAGCTGGGAGGGAGTGATTGCAGAACCCTGTCAATCTTGAGCTCCTCTGGAATCTTGCAGTCCAGTTGTTCAAGGCGTTGAGTGTAGCCCGACATCTTTATGGCGTGCTCACTAACGGAACTCCCTTCCTCCATCTTGCAGTTAAAGAACTTCTCAGAGATCTCATATCTCTCAGAACGGGCCTGAGTCTGAAACATGGTTTTCAGCTCCTCAAGAATCTCAAAGGGCTCGGGATAGTCTTCAAAACGATTTTGAAGGTCCGATTCCATATCAAACAACATGGTGCTCTTAATCACACCATAATCATCTTTGCGTGACTGATAAACAACTTTCTCATCAGCCAGCCCATTTACAGCAGGGGCGTCACCTAGCGCACTTTCAAGGACATAGTCCTTTTGACCGCCAGAGAGAATGATTCTCAGATTGCGGAACCAGTTGGTGAAGTTAGACCCATTGTTTCTAAGCTTTTCTTTCTCAGCAAAAACGTTGAAGTTGAAGTTGGACTTAGCCATTTGATCTACAATATTTGCAAGTACAAATTAGACTATGTTCATGATAACTAGTTCAACTTTAATCAAATTACTAGATGAACTCCCACTAAATTCAACATCCCTCAAGTTGTTTAGTGAACACGATCCAAATTCACCACACCTAATCCGATCTTCACGAGAAGAGATGTGGCTTCAATGGTGGACAACGAAGTGTCGATCATATCATTCATATGACTCATGCTTAACCTTTCGGTTCATGTTTTCCGAGGCCATGTATGTACATGCTAGGCTCGTCAAGACAAACCCAAGTATTTCCGCGTGTGCAAAACTGGCTTGCACCCGTTGTATGTGAGCGTAGAGTCTATAGCACCCGATCATCACGTGATGCTTGGACACGACGAACTTTCGCAACGGTGCATACATGGGGAGAACACAGTTTTATCTTGATCTTTAAGTGAGGAATCATCTTATAATGCTACCGTCGCGATCTAAGCATGATAAGATACATAAAAGGATAAACATCACATGCATATAACTTTATGTGACATGGTATAGCCAATCTTCGCGCAATGATCTCCATCTTTGTGCGCGCCGGCATGATCTCCATCACTCCACCATGATTGCCTCCACCACGAATGGCAACTACAACTATTGCTAACTACTTAGCGATAAAGTGAAACTATTACATGGCGTATAAGAAGTTGACACACAGGTCATACACAATTATAAAGACAACCATATGGCTCCTGTCGGTTGTGTACTCATCGACATGCAAGTCGTGAAACATTACAAAACATGATCATTGCATACAACATACACATCACATCTTGGGCCATACCATATCACAGAAAACACTCCCTGCAAAAACAAGTTAGACGCCTCTACTTTGTTATTGCATGTTTTACGTGGCTTATGGGAGTAGCAAGCTAAGAACGATTCTTACCTACGGGAAGCCACAATGGTGATATTATGGTTGCCAAACTCCGGTGTTAATCCTATGACAACTATAGTGAGAGAAACAGGCATCCACCAGCCGCATGTGTGGAACAAGCCACACGTCAAGTGCGGAGCCGGTCTCGCGAACGACGTCACGTAAGGTTGGCCTGGACCGCTTCGATCTCACTATCCCGCGTCATAAGAAGAACACAAACAAGAGGCTTGCAACAGAAAACATCAACGCCGTCAACAACCATGTTGCGTTCTACTCGTGAAACACATCTACGCATAGATCTAGCTCTGATACCACTGAAGGGTTTCGCAACATAGTAAATCAAAATTTTCTACGGATGCGAACGGGGAAAGCCAAGATCTAATCTAGGAGATGCAAACAACGAGAGGGATTAGATGAGATCTTCATACCCTTGAAGATTCGCACAGCGGAACGTTCGTCGGAACGTGGGTGATGTAGTCGTACTCGCTTCTCCTCCTCGTGATCCGATCCGATCTAACACCGCAAGTGGCGATGCCTCCGAGAGATGCACACTGCGGCACCTCGACGTCTCCTCCTTCTTCGGTCCAGAAAGTATGGTGGAGAGATGGATTGGATCTACAACGCGACGACGCGGTGCAAGTGGTGGAGAGTTTCTGCAGCAGGGCTTCGCCTACACGCAGTCGGGAGGGAGAGAGAGAGGAGGGCAGCAGGGTGGCTAGGGTTGGAGGAGGAGGTGTTTGGGAGGGGGAGCCCCCAGACCTCTTTATATAGAGGGGTGGGCGCCAGTCCTAGCCCCTCTCCCAAGCCAAGGCCGGCGGCCAAGGGGGGAAGGAGTAGGGGGCAAGTCTTCCCCCCCTTCTAGAAGCTCCCCTAGGGTTTCCCCTAGGTTTGGCCGGCTGGGCCCTATGGGGCCTTGTGCCCCTGGACCAATGCGGCCAGGGCACTCCCTCATAGGCCCATGCCCCCTCCCGACAGGTGGGACCACGTTGGTCCCCCTCCGGAAGGTTCTAGAAGCTTCCGGTACAATACCGATTAACCCGGAACAATTCCGAACTCCAAAAACTGCACTGCCTTATATGAATCTTATTCTCCGAACCATTCCGGAACCTCTCGTGATGTCCCGGATCCCATCCGAGACTCCGAACAAAAACTCATAAACCAATTATCCAATCTATCCTAGCGTCGAGACACGTTAAGTGTGTGACCCTTCGGGTTCGAGAATATGCAGACATGATCTTATATCAATAATCAACAGCGGGGTCTGGAAACCCATATTGACTCCCACACATTCATCGATGATCATATCGGATGAACCACGATGCCAGGATTCAATCAATCCCATATGTATATTCCCTTCGTCTCGCGATATTTTACTTGCCCGAGATTTGATCGTCGGTACCGTCATACCTAGTTCAATCTCGTTCACAGCAAGTACTTTACTCGTTCCGTAATCCGATATCACTTTGTGATTAACTCCTTAACCACATTCTTGCAAGCGTTGTTGATATCGATTACCGAGTGGGCCCGAAGTATATCTCTCCGACTTGGGAGGGACAAATTCCATCTCGATACATACAACCCAACATGTACTTTCCGATCACCTGAGAGACACCTTTATGATCACCCTCTCATAGGATGACGTTTGATGACCTCAAAGCTTTCTTCCGATACCAGGGAGTTGTATTATCTCATGGTCTAAGGAATACAATATTTGACATAAGAAAAGCTTCGCAAAGATGAACACGATGACACGATCTAATTGCTCCGCTTAGTTTGGGTCTGTCCATCATATCATTCTCCCAATGATATGATCTCATTATTAATCGACAACTCATGTCTATGGTTAGAAAACCTTAACCATCATCAATCAATGAGCTAGTCCATAGAGGCATACTAGGGACACGGTGTTGTTCATAAACCACACAAGTATTAAAGTCTCCGCTTAATACAATTCTAGCATGGAATATAAACTTTATCATGAACAAGAATTATAATAATAACATCTTTATTATTGGCTCTAGGGCATAATTCCAACATTTAGTACGGCTAGGTCGAGCTCGTTGCCGACAAACTAACGTTCCCGGGATTGTGTATTCGGTGAGAAGTCGATTGAGGGAGATGGTTGGGTGCTCATTTTATAGGGAATTGAGGGCGTGCCATCTGAGGATTGGCTGAGCATGTGGCTAGTGATGGGGAAGGTATGGGGCGGTGTGTCTGCTTGCGGGTGGTTATGCATGCGTGGGGGAGGGTGCTGGGTGTCAGAGACACAAAATGGTGGTGCTACGGATGGCAGCCTCATTGAAGTGGCCATGGAGCAGCCCAAAAGCGTTGTTCGATGATGCACTGACAAAATAATCGACATGCGCCACTGTAGTAACAAACTGGAAACTGGTTTCTTGATATATGAGCATACCAATTACCCAACACTAATGTTCAGATTTCTAATAAATATTTCAATAAGAGATTAATCAAACTTGTAGGAACAATTGGTAAATAAATATTGATACAATGAACAATTTGTTACTCTTCCTAACCATCTCACAGATATAGAGATTTTCAGTAAGAGATTAACAAAATTTATAGAAACAATTAATACATAAATTATTGATATAGTGAACAATTGTTACTCTTCCTAACTATCTCATAGAAATGGAGATAAAAAAACATGGTTGCATGTATCCATAAACATAGCACAATTTCTTGCGGTTTCAGCATTAAGGCAATAAAGATCATGAAGGAACACAGGTGCAACTAATACTGACGAACATAAGCATCACCACAAGAGATACAAAACTTAACCAAAAAATAAATAGGTGCGGCCGATCCATAAGAAGTTTGGGTCGAAGAGACCATGTATGCGCTCGTACATGTGCCGCTCCCCAAATTCGTGAGAGGCAACAATTGCCATAGTTGAAGACGGCACAATGACGACATCGTCGCACGGGATACATGACACAACAACATGCGTGGTGCAGATGTGAAAGGGGACACGACGCGCGAGGATGATCTCATGTAGCCCTTCTTACGACGTTGATCTGGTGGAGCCGCCGTATACGACCACCAGCTGCAACGCCCTGACCTCCCGGTACATCGAGAAGAAGAACCGCGGGGCAGGGGTTCCGTTCCTCCTATCAGAGGAGGTAGGCGACGCCGGTCGCCACAGATCGACCAGGTGCGGCGGGGAGAACCTAGAGGATACTCTGTTGGGGGCTCTTCGACCGTGTTCGCTTGCTAGGGGTGGGAGAAGAAGAAAAAAAATACCACATTGGTGCAATAAATTGGGCCAGGCTGAATCGACGTATCATCGAAGACTAAACCCAAATTTGAATCGGAGTGCATTAGTTTGAATCGGAGAGTCTAGTAGAGAAGAGAGAGAAGTGGGAGTGTGATCAGTGGAAACCCAACCAAAAAAAAAAAAACACGAGAGTCCACGTTTCGTATTTTAGTCTGTTTTTACAGTGAAAAAGCAAAGCAAATCAGCGCCGTTAAGTAACGAATCGGCGACCGCCGCATGGCCGTCGTCACATCGTGCTTCCGTTGCGCGACCGCCGCCGCGCTCGCACTCCAGCACCACCAACCCGCCTTCCTCGCCGTCCGCCTCCGCCTCCCGCGCCACCGGATCCCGACGAAGAGGACCATGTCCTCCTCGGCGGCCGCTGCCCTTGCCTCGCTGCACCAGGCCGGAGCATGGTACGTGGTGCCGGACCTCAGCCTCCGGGACCACCGCTTCGCCGTCCCGCTCGACCACTCCTCCGCCGGCTCCCCCTCCATCACCGTCTTCGCCCGCGAGGTCGTCGCAGGTGCACGAATCGCGCTTCTCCCCTCCCCTGCCCTCTCTCCGGCCACGCCGACCGCGCGGGGCCTCTCTGCTCGCGGTCACGCTGTCACAGAGTTAGGGAAATGTGTGATTGTCAATCTTACTGCCCCGAATCTACATGACTCTGTAAATGTGTCACTACAGCCGGAAAAGAAGAGGCGGCTTTGCCTTATTTGATGTATCTACAAGGGGGGCCTGGATTCGAAAGTCCTCGTCCCATGGAATCAAGTGGATGGGTAAAGAAAGCGTGCGAAGAATACCGTGTGGTATTGCTGGATCAGGTGCTTTCCAAATTCTTCGACAGATGCTCTGTATACTCTTCCATTTTCGTTCTTCTGCTGACATCCTTTTAATTGGCAGCGAGGAACAGGACTGTCCACGCCATTGACAACATCTTCTCTTTCTCAAATAACATCGGCAGCAGAGCAGGTCGATTATTTGAAGCATTTCAGGGCAGATAACATAGTTAAGGATGCAGAGTTTATTCGTCTGCATCTTGTACCAGATGCCAAGCCTTGGACAATTCTGGGACTGGTATAGAGTATGTAAGACCTTGATGTACTTGTTCGTCTTGCATTTTTTTTTATCTTTGTTAATGTAGCACTGTTATTTATGCTGCCTATCGTTTTTTCTATTACAGAGTTATGGTGGATTTTGTGCTGTTACATATTTGAGTTTTGCTCCAGAGGGCCTGAAATCTGTCCTTTTAACTGGAGGGCTTCCACCACTCGGAAAGCCCTGCACTGCAGATACTGTGTATAGAGCCTGCTTTAAGCAGGTTCAGCTACAAAACGAGAAGTACTATAAGAGGTATCCTCAAGATATACAAGTCATTCATGAGGTTGTAAGATACTTAAGTGAATCTGAAGGTGGAGGAGTAAGTCATTCTTACAGTGTAAATGTTTGGGCTTCCTTTCCTATGTGAATCTGAAACTTGTACCTTATGCAACATATTTTTATCAGGTTCATCTTCCATCAGGTGGCAGGTTAACTCCTAAGATGTTGCAGTGCCTTGGACTATCTGGTTTAGGTTCTGGCGGAGGATTTGAAAGGCTGCATTATCTGTGAGAAATACTTACATCATCTTCATGGCTTGGACAAAAGAATGCGATTTATCTGATATGTGCCACTCCTTCCTATTTTATCTGGGACAGACTCGAGAGGGTGTGGGATCCTATACTAGTTCCTGGCGCAAAAAAGAATATAAGCTATTACTTCTTGAAAGAGGTACTCACTATCACAATTCCTCCATAATATTGATCTTTAAAATTTAGCATACAGTGGGCAATGTTTTATAGTTTTTCGTTTTTCCACTTCAGTGTTTCTAATGGGTAGCCTAACATTATATTCTTCTGCAGTTTGAAATGTGGTTAGGATTTGATCAAAATCCTCTTTATGCTCTCTTGCACGAGTCTATCTACTGTGAGGTAACTTCTGGGACTTGTTATTACTGTTTAGATCGTACTGTAACATTACTGTGTTCCTCAAATCTAGCATTTTTCATGGATTCAGGGAGCTTCATCAAATTGGTCAGCCGATAAGATTTCCAGTGAATTTGGAAGTTTATTTGATCCTGTTAAGGCTACAGAAGAAGGCCGCCCTGTTTATCTTACTGGAGAGGTATGCCGAGATCCTTAAGAGAAGCATCATTCATGTCATGTTCCTTACTAAATTAGTAACCCATGAAGTAAATTACATACCGAAGTGTGGCAACTAGAAATTTTAAAGTTGTGTTTTATTTTCTAAAAAGATCACCCCGACATTAAGTGTGGTTGGCAATGTTCTTTTTTGAAAGGGATGGTATTCAGGAAATAACTCTTCTATTTTAGCTATTAATGTGAGTCCAACACTACCTTTTCAATACCTTGGTAACCTTTGGGTAAATCATGTTGAGACGGACTTATGCAATGATAGGAGAATACTGCTTAGCAGCATCCTGTTAAGTACTGGGATAGCATAGCTAAGATTTGTTACACATTCCTAACCTGTATTCGCTTCCAAAATGCAGATGGTATTTCCGTGTTTTTTCGAGCAGATCCATGCTTTACGACCCCTAAAGGAGGCTGCCCATTTGTTAGCTGAGAAAGAGGACTGGCCTCCATTGTATGACATCAGCGCGTTGAACAACAATAAGGTTCGATCTTCTTCCTAAGATCATATAGTTCCATGTTAAATAAAAAGTGACTTGCAACTGCTTAGTTTCACAGTAGGTGTTTGGTGCGGTGACTGCTGTTTCACCTCAAAATTTGTTTGTTTTCTTATTTCTCTTGGCATGTGTTAAATAAAATTTGACAGCATTGCGTACAATCTCTCTTAGCAAACAAAATAAACCATATTTTTTCTGTAGGAGTAACTCTGTGGTATTGGTACCGCCTGTTGGTTACCCGCTTGCACCACAACTCCATAAGGCTTTGTAGCGCTAGAACTTGATTCTTGTATTCATCATTGCCTATGGCATGCTGCAGGTTCCGGTGGCCGCCGCAGTGTACTACAAAGACATGTACGTCAACTTCAACATCGCCAAGGAGACGGCCTCCCAGATTGCTGGGATCCGGATGTGGGTGACCAACGAGTACATGCACTCTGGCCTCCGCGACAGCGGTTCCCATGTGTTCGAGCATCTCATGGGTCTTTTGAAGGGCAAGAAGCCTCTGTTTTAGGCTTTAGCTCATCGTATCCAGGTAAATTCGATATCCCCATCGTCTCCATAGCTGCTCTATATCCGTGACTTCAGAAATGAATAGCAACATGCTCCTGGTTAATAATTTTTAAAGTTTGCTTGGGGTTCGGGACATACTTGCGGAAGTAGGAATTAAACTAGGTTATGCAAAATTCGCCAAGTCCTGGAATTGGGACATCACTTGTCAGCCTGAATAAATAACTTCCGGACAAAGAGGACGAATAAAAGATAATTAGGATCTTTCTAGTCTTCAGATTGCTTATCAGACAAGTCTAGACCTCATCTATACTTACAGTCTGAAGCACAGTTTACTACTCTCAAAAACAAATGCTTATTGAAGCTCAAATCCTCAAACCCTCTTCACTTTGACTTTTAAGCATATCCGGAGTAAAGGAGGTAATAAAGGATGAAGAGGAAAATGCTTATTTTCCACTCGCTCCGAGTTGGTTTGCATATATGAAATCCAACAAATATGTGTTGCTAATCTACTGCCACTAACAAAAATGCATCGGCAGCGTGCCCGTCACTGGGAGTAACCTCCGTCAATACTACAGGTATATATGCATGTCAAATCTGTTAGTCTACATAGTAAGTTGAATAAGCCTCACCTAAACTAGCTAGGTAATGGCCCTGATGAATGTGGAAGCCGGGGACTGATGAATGCGGAAGCCAGGGACACAGAGATTTTTACGTGATAATGACAAAGTATGTATGAACAAAACAAACGATTTGGGTGCTCCCAAGTTGAGTTTGTCCATTTGCACTTTTGTTTCAACTATCTTCAACAAACAATAATACTTTTCATGTGCTGACATGTCAAAGGAATTGGACACACTAGCTCCTCCAAGAAAACCACTACACGTCATAAGCATTTTATAATATGCAGAAATGCCAAATTGAGCTCAGCCTCTAGGGGGGCGGAGCTTTTCGAATTCAACAATGGATTTTAAAGACTTCAAAAAACTATAACAAACCCTATATGTACATAAAGATGCATTATACAATTGTGTATAATTTCAGTAAGATATACTAAATACTAAATTTGGATGAGTCTAGATACTAAATAGTGTCTAGATACATCTAAATTTAGAAAAAATTGCGACATCTATTTTGAGACGGAGGGAGTACATTATACTCAAGGCTACATAAAAACCTATATGTACATAAATTTCTGTGCGCACATGGTTTTATATTTTTAAGACTTTGAAATACCATTTTCGAATTTTCCAAAATATCAGGCTCCATGGAGCCTGAGCTCCAAAGCACTGCAGTACTTTATATTACTTTATATTTTTTTTATATATAGAGAGTGAGACATGAATCAGAGTTACAAAGGGTAGACACGTAATGGTGAAGTTCATCACCCGCTCTCAGCATGCCGAGGTAGTTCCACCAGCACAGTCAACACCGTGCGAGACCAAGATCCTCTCCATCGTCAACGATTGTCATGACCTTCTCTTCAATCGAGTTCTATTGATGCCCCGGCCTTCCAATGACGACGCCAACAAAAACCATCAAGGCGACGCTCGTAGAGGCTGTAGTGTACAATTACCATACCATGGGCCAGCTGAGGGAGGTATATGTTGTGGGAGGGCCCACAACCTACTCCAAAGACGTAAAGCTCATATATGGCATACTCCCTCCGTTCTAATTTACTCTATGTCCTAGAAAAAATCAGACAAATTAGTGTTGCATTTATTAGTACTACTTAGATATCTGAACAACCAATCAAAGCTACCTTGAAAATAACAACATCCAATAGAGAGAGCATGACCACTTCGTTTTTTATGTTTTTATTGACTAAAAGCTAGAATGTAGATTATTTCAGAACAAATTTTAGAGCTAGAATGTAGACTATTTCAGAACGGAGGGAGTATTACATAACTCTTTCGAGGCTCACATGAGAATGTATGCTGAATGTTTCACCAAATGAGCAAACATGAGAAATGTGGAAACGTCGTTGATCGGACCCCTTGGGTCCAGTGGCTAGTTGGACCCCGTAGGCCGTAGGCTTCAGAACTCAAGGTCAAGCCAGGATGTCTTACGCAGTGAGAACCTCAAGGCAAGATCATGAGAATGCATCTGGCTTATGCATTATCTACAACAAATCGTCAGCAATCTTGATAAGAGGAGATGAGGAAGAAATTCAAAGGGTATCCTCGGTCCCACAATGCCCTTTGGGATCCTTACCATGCAAATACTTAGGCTCCAGCTTATGCAATGATTGATTGAGCTATTCACATCCTTCCTTTTTGACAACGAGGACTCCTCACGCAGTCTGCTCTCAGCAAGACCAATTCATCACCTACTGGTCACTGGATCCCCCAAATGGGTTCTTGAAGTTATTGAGGAAAGTCTACGTGTATACTTTTGGGGAGGAACTGAGACGGTTCAAGGTGGTCAATGCTTGGTGGCCTGGAAGACTATTTGATACCCCAAAAGCTTCCATGGCTTGGGCATGAGAGACCTGGAGTGGCAGGGGCTTGCATGCCTATAAGGTGGGAATGGTTAAAAAGAGCTGATCCTTCTCGTCAATGGCACAATCTTGTATTGTGTTTGACAGCTTGGTTCAAATCGAGATGGGCGACAGTGGTAAGGTCCTGTTCTGGATAGATAGGTACGTGCTGCACACTACACCAGTAGACAACGAAAATGAAAGGAACAATCTCCCGGAAGAACCAAGTTATATTGTATTAATTCAGTAAAAAGTTATATTGTATTTATGTTCAACATTTCCCAATAACAATGTATACAATAGATTTTGAGCGTGCAACACACATTTTATAAGACAAGTGAATGAACACAGGAAGAGGAGCAAACACTAACTACCGATGCATTTACGATGTATCAGCAACAAATTCTTGTATCACGATCCGTACTGCAACTGGAATTCGCACCGAGTGGACACCTCCATCAGACCAGGTCAGGCTCCCAAAAGTGTAACCCCCTTGCACTGTCTGCTTTGCTGTGAGCGTGACCCTAAATGTCGCGCTTCTGCTACCACTACCTTCAGCGAAAGTGATCACGGGTGGCTCCACCGACATGGTTACCCCTGGCGGAGCATCAACAGCTGCTCGGTAAGTTGCTTCCACTGGGCCAACATTTGTGACAGTGCGCATGACTGTGACAGGGTCCTCGAGGTTTGGTATGGAGATCGACGGGAGGTTGAGATTAAGTTGGTAGGATTCGCAGTCACTAAGCAATCCAATTGTGCAGTTGAAGAGCTTATTGTACTCTCTCGCATCCACATCGTAAACCAAGCCGGGGTCAGCGGCTCTTTCCGGGTTCATGTGGCCACTGCCAAAGTCAAAGGGGTCAGCTTGTTTCCTTGGGACCCCCTCGGCTTGGATCAACATACCTAAATGATCGGTCGTGGAAGCTGGGGCCGTTGAAGAGAAATGATTGAGTTAATCATGCAAGGAAATTTGAGTTATTTAAAAGCAATTTTGCTAATCTCCTGTGTGTACCTGTGGTGACGATAGCAGACTTGATCATAGCAGGTGACCAGTCGGGGTGAATAGACTTGAGCAGCGCGGTGACCGCTGAGACATGTGGACATGCCATGGAAGTTCCGGACGCCAACACGTAGGAGCCACCCATAGCCGCCAAGATGCTGACTCCTGGTGCAGCTACATCAGGCTGTTCAAAACATGCATAGAGACACAAGTCTTCATTTACTCATACATTTAATGGGGCTAGGTACTGCAAATGTGTGTCATATGTATTATCGAAATAAGAAATACCCATGTTATTCCTTCTTATAAGTTTGACTTAAGTCGAAGATCTTTATGTTTGAGTTTGTCAGTAGGAAAAATATCAACATCTACAGATCTACTAATTTCATCTTGAAGTACTATCCATAGCATAAAACTGATAAAACTCTGACTTGCTTCAAAACCTTGAGTATAGTGGGAAACAGGGTGCTGGGGCCTCTCGATGAGAAATAGGCGACCCTTGGCGCCAACACCTCCTTCCCTACAACGCTCACAGTAGGCGACACCTTCACCACCGGATTCCTAGCATTGCCATGAGATGGACATGAGTTCTTGGATGGACAAGAAAAAAAGAGGTATCTGCCTGGTTTCGGATGGCCAATCGCAGTGCTCTCACCCTGTGACATCCCTATAGGAAAGAATTCTCTGCGCGATCTCGAAATCCACGAGCACACACGGCATAACACCCTCGCACACTGCCAGGCTGGTTAGGCTGTTCGCAGCGTTCTGTGCGAAGATGAGGCCCTCCGCGCCAGCCTCCGTCGTGAGGTTGATGGCATCACGGAGCGCTACCCGAGGTGGCCTGACAGACGCCATCTCCGGTGCGTAGCACAGCACAATTTTACCGGTGACGTTTCTGGAGGCCAGTGTCTTCACATCGCAGCTGCATGCGCATGTGAATGTATCAGGTTCAATTTCATCCAGAATCACAGAATCATAACTAGGCAAAAAATAATGTGGGAGAAGAGCAAATATGTCAAGTGGCTGGCTGCTTTATTTCATTACCTCCTGGCATAGACAAGGGCCTTAAAGTCTCCACTGATCACAGATGCGTTGTGGTGAAGAGATTGCCCCTGCGTTTCAAATAAAACACGAAATATCTCACTTCGTTTCTTTTTTCCGAACCGGATTTTCCCCACGAAAGAGCAACCTTTGAATGTGAAATTGTATCAGAAAACATATGGATTAAAATGACATAAATTCTTTTTGGTGTGTGTGTGTGTGGGTGGGGGGGGGGGGGGGAGGGGGGTTCATGTGAGTGATCATAAAACCTGTTTTTAGGCTAACTTATTTGATTGCACACCCTAAAGAAAAGAATGTTCATACATACCACCAGCTTTTCATTGTTCCCTAGCGTCATTACGGTCGGGAAAGACCGGTCCATGGTGCTAGAAGCCACGGTCGTGACCCACGGCACGGCATTTGACACTGTGGAAGGCACGGGGCCATCGTTCCCGCCGGCAAAGACGACGGAGATGCCTCTCAACACAGCATGCAACGTCCCGAAGATCTCCTCGCCGGCACTGCCTCCCAGTGAAAGCGATAGGACGTCCACTCCATCTTCTATTGCATCATCAATGGCCGCGAGAATCGCCACCTCAGGGCATCTCCCGCCCACCCAGCACACCTTGTAGATACCCAGTCTAGACCGTGGCGCCCCGCCACGTGCCACGCCGGCGCCAAGGCCGCCCCCTTTGTGGCTCACGTTCCAAACCTGCCCGCCGGCAATCGTCGAGGCGACGTGTGTGCCGTGGCCGCTGAGGTCCCTAGGTGACATGTAGTCACTCTTGAGCTCCTCATCACTGACGCCACCGCTGTACCACCGGGCGCCGATGATCTTCCTGTTGCAACTTGTGGCGTCCCACGCCTGGCCAGCCTGGCATATGCCCTTCCACCGTGCAGGCACGGGGCTGTAACCGGAGTCGTCAAAGCTTCGGGATTCAGGCCATATGCCTGCAGCAGAAACATGGAATCGATTCAGTTGATGATGATGTTCATCATGATCCTATTCTTGGGGTTTTTTGTGTGTGTTCTGGATCTGTGAACGGCGATTTATTATTTATTTAGACGTGTCATTGCAAATTAACCTGAATCGATGACCCCGATGATGACATCTTCGCCGTACTTTGCTTTTTGCAGAAGGCCCTGCTGCTGCGATGGTTGGAGGTCATAATTCAGGCCGAGGAAGTCCCAGCTCTGAGTCGTGTGCGCTTCGTGATAAGTGTTAGGCTTCACACTGAGAACTTCGGGGAATTCTGCACTTGGAACATGTTCATTAGCGCCAGCCTATCATGAAAAAAAATTTAAGACAGCTCTCAAATTTTGTTTCAACTGAACCCCTTGGAGGTACTACATATGCAGTAAACAAGGAAAATATCAATAATATCATGATATATATAATTCCTTAGAAGCATGACCGCATTAAGGAATTTTGTAGATATTGGTATTGCTTTTTAAAGAAGCGGAAGCTACTACCTCTGTTTCTTAATATAAGACACTTTGCAAATTGAAATTGAACTGTCAAAAGGTCTTATATTTATAAATAGAGGGAGTATTAATCTTGTTATATGACCTTTTGAACTGATAAAAGTTCTTATAAGCCTTCAAGATTGGCTGTGATGGTACAGGTGGTGATATTTATGAACCCATACTCATAACCTACCCACGTCTTATCGGGTTACCCAACCCAAGGGCATAAAGATAGCACGCTCATGACATATGTTACAGATGATTATTTTACTTGCAAGTGTCTCAGCTTGAGATTCAGTGAGCAGTGCTGCAAATCCAGAAAACCCGTGCTTGTAGCTGTAAACCAATGAATTCAGGGCTTCATCCTTGCTGTTGAAAGTAAAAGGAAAGAAGAAAATGTGTAGTGTCACTAGAACTGTAAAAGGCAAGCAGTTCGATCCACATGTGTTCTATATGTCCTACTATATATGATTCTAACATGAACTAGTAGCGGACTACCTCCCAAAGACAGAGGTTAGTATGTCATGGTGCGACGCGGTAACCATGGACGGGTCGTCATGTTTCTTCTCCCCCATATACACGATGTAGATCTGGAATTCGGCGCAAAACGTTTTCAGTAAACGATATCACACGATACACATAAAAGAAAAGAAAAGAAAAGAAAAGAAAAGGCAAAGGAAGTCTAGTGAAAGATGCATCTTACCTTGCTGGAGGCGTTGGCTGAAAGAGGCAGCACTGCCACCAGAAGAAGCAGAGCACATGAGAAAGTTGCTCTCAAATCCATTTCTGGTTTTCGAGAAGAGTGTTACTCGAGTTCTAAAATCCATGTATGTATATATATCGCCAAACGGGGTTGCAAGATGCAAGAACGGTTCAGAAGAAGGCACAGTTAGGTGGCATGGCACACGCGAGGAAGACTAGAGATCATGTCCAGTAGGACACGCCACGATCAAAATAACAACTACCAAGTTGACATGATACATATTGTATATTCAGGTTTCTGACGTAATAACCCTGATGGCCTGATCCATGTCCAGTGGTCATTACAAAGTCTGACGAAAGTGGAGGGGATTTCATAGAGTATGGTGGACTTTTGGCTCACTGAAACATTCCACGAGCAGAATTTCTTTAGCTGGTTCGTTCCTCCTCTAGTAGGCAAATTTACAAACGCGGGCAATTAATACTCTCAATTATTATTTGAGCCGACCTTGGTACGCAGAAGTTCCATTGCATTTGGTGGATATATAAGGCCGCTCCTGTTGCGAAACGGCAAGGTCGTCTCTTGCTTCGACGTCACCTGCTTCTACCTCACGCCACCCGACTAGCTCACCCCTCTTCCTTACCATGTGTGGTCATTCGTTGTCGCCCGGCGCTTGTGCCTGAGTTAACACGGGATCCTTGCACGGAATGAAAACATTTGTCATATTAACCTTTTCATTCCTACAATGAACGTTGAGGTCATCTACCTCGGAGCTTTCGTCTTCCGAGCTTAAATACAACTTAGTGGTATGATATTATCTTCTCGAAAGTCAGACCTATTATATATTTGTGCTAAGATTTACACTCATAAATTTGTCATATGTTGTAGGTACCTCTTGGAGCAGTATTGGGATCATATGGTGGCTCTCGGTTGAGAAAACCAAGTGCTAGGAGTCCATGTTAGTACTAGTTTTCAAGTTATTTTTATGCCATTTCATGTTTTGGTAGTTATTATGCATCAATTATGAAAACTGGATAATAGGAGCATAGTCAAGCCTTTTCCCGCACGAGAGGTTGATTGCAAACCAACTCTCGTTGAGTGGTAAAAGAAAAGGCAATTTTCTATTAATTCTAGCCTCTTCCTACTGAATTATCTCTCACAGATCATGTCCTAAGCAGTCGTGTTTTATTTCGAGACAATACTTGTGCAACTACGAAGAGCTAGATTGCAAATGTAATGTTGGAACCGACTGAATCGTCCGTGCTGTTTCAGAATCGTCCAACCAGCTCTGAGGCTTCGCTAAGAATAAAACGTGGGTCATGCATCCCCAGCTCTTGTAAATAAAGTCCAGAACATGTAGAATATATGCATAGAGCCCTTGTATATGGCCTCGTTGCGAGGGAAAACACTAAACCTAGAATATGACTATCTTCAAGAAAAAACCTTCACAAAAATCTTATCATGTATGAATTATCTTGGCTTTCTACCCAAATGATTCTGGTTTTGTCCATAACCATGGCATACTTCATTATAGTTTCCCAAATGGTGCACAAAGGTGTATCTTGGCATCGCGAACATAATTCCCAAAATATATTTCCATGGTTTTCCTTTTTTATTAGTGCAATTTTTTTTTGTAAAGTAGCTACAAAAAAGGGGGAAATGGCACCACTCCAATTTTCACGCAAAGTAGAGCTTCTGCGATGGCCAAAACCCATATATGCATAATTTTCTCACTTTCTGCCTACTTTTCCCCCATTTATTTGAATTTCATCCAATTTTCCAAAAGCAAATCGAATTTTAAATACATGTATGTTAAGGTTTTGTTCAAAAGTTTGGAAAATAATTTTAACGTACCCTAGCAAAATTATATGTTGCATCTGCAAGACAATATGGAAGATCCACCCCTGTTATGAATGGAAATGCCAGAAATTTCGACCTATTTTGACAATAGAAAAGAAAATGAATATTAAATTGAAAAAATGAAAATAAAAACAGGTGCATTGAGTCATTGTATGTGACATAGTTGTCAGGAAAAATACTAAACCTGAAATATGACAATATTGAAGATAAAACCTTCAGCAATCATGTATGAGTTATCTTGGCTTTCTACCCAAATGACCATGGTTTTTACCATACCGATGGCATACTTCATTACAATTTTTGAAAACTATGCAGAGAAGTGTGTCTTGGCATGGAAATAGAATTCCAAAAAGTAGTTTCCAATTTTATTCACAAATGAGTTTCCTTTTTATTAGTAAAAAATAGGTCTTTTGTGAAGCATCTATGGCAAAATGTGTTGGGGTTAACTCGGGAGGGTGGACAGATTTTCAAGGTTCTGGGGGGGGGGGTGAGGCATGGACTCGTGGGGATAAGGGAGAAGATGTGGAAGCAAAGAACACGAACACGAAGAACATGGCGACTCGCGCAACACAAACACAATAACTTGACCAATTGCTCTTGCCGAAGGTCAGCGCTCCAATAAAATCCTCGCAAGCAAGTTTGGGGAAGACATTCCTTCGCTCCCAATCAAAGAGGGAAGAACACCTTAGAGAGGATCTTTACAACTCAACTCATGAGAACACAAGAAGAGGCCTTGTACTCTTAGACACCATCAAGGTAAAATCTGTTGGGAATATGCCCTAGAGGCAATCATGTATGATGAGATTTCTCATTGTATTCATAAATATATAAAATTGTCCTTGTATAAATATCTGATGTGTATCATTGAATATGTGATTCGGTTGTGGAACTATGCATTCATGTTGTTTGTACTAAATATTCTTGGCCATTGAGGTTGTGCTGGACACACAACTTAGACCAATGTAAAAGTCGGCTTGATGACTTGATTCCACTTGTCATGGGCATGGTGATGCCATTCCGACTTACACAAACTCGGCTTAAGAGTTTAGGGAGTCGGATTGACCCATATTGAGGTACAACGAACAAGTAGGCATTTGTATATCTCAATCAATGTAATCCTTAGACCTGAGGTTGTTGCATAGTCCGAGTTGAGGATCACCGACTTAGGTTCTGTCAAACGCTAATCCGTAACTGGGCAGCTATAAAGGCAGAGTTCGGGTCGACTGAGAATCAAGCTGCGTGATGTGAATAACCAAGATAGGATTTTGCCCCTCCACTCGGAGAGATATTCTCTAGGCCCTCTCAAAAGATATGATTTGGAAAGCATGGCCATGCATGACTCGGTTAAGTGTTAACCGAGACGGTCGACTAAGAGTTAGTCGGGTGAATTACTTATCTCGGATCGAGAAGAGAGTCGGACTATTTAAGGGATGACGAATATTCGCCTATAGTCTGACAAGGTATGTCGTGAGGCAAAAGGGACTCGGATGTAAGTCACATTGGAAAGGCAAATCGTCATGACTCATTTGGTACTTGGGAGTCGGCACGTTCTGCTAGGAGCCGTTGCCGACTGATCGATTGTGAGTCGGACTCCAATCGTGTCTGAATAGCCATGAGCCTGCCGGGTCACACACTTAAGAGCGGGAGTAAGTTCAGATTGGATCTGAACCGGAAATCTAGTCGGGTTGGATCCGAGCCGGATTAGGACTGAGTCAGTGAGTCGGACTCGCGGTGACTAGTGTTATATGGACTTTAGTGAATGGGCCATGAGAGGTGAGCCCACGTTCACTCCCTATATATAGTGGAGCACAGTACCCCAGAAGGGTTAATCATTGATTGGTTAGGTTATTCCATGTATTGGAAACCCTAACTCCACAGCAGTCCTGCCGTCGATACGAACCTAGCAGTTCGCCGCCGGTGCTCCTCCTTGTACGTGTGGATACCAGCAGAGGTGATGTATGATCAGCACCAGGACGATCAGATCGCAAAGGACTGCACTGCATCAACTGACGCGCTTCATCAGTAATCCGCAACTGCGCGTCTAGTGGTAAACCTCGTGGCCTTATATCTCGGCTAGATCTTGGGATCACCACGTTAGAGGAAAAAGTTTTGTTTTATCTCTGCGTGGCCCAAAAAAATCCAAAGATATCTTGAGTGATAAGGGCTCCCTTAGCAAGGGAGTGAGACACAACTAGAGGATCCAATTTAGGGTTCTGGTCTTACCATCTATGTCCAGGATTTAAAATGTGGGTGGAGCATATATATAGCCAGCCACTTAAACAAGGGTAAAATAGGCACACAAAAATGGTTGGGGCGTTACATGGGCTGAAACCCAGCTGACAATGGTGTGCATGATTCACTTGGGCTGGAGACTCCAGGGTGGCGAGTCTAGAGACTTCGGGGTCGCAAGTCTTGAGACTCCAGGGTGGCCGGAGACTCCGGGTAGGACTCCGAGGTAGACTCCTAGCCAGTGTCTAGGTTCTCCTGGAAGTTTGGTCAACTTTGGGTGGCCAGAGACTCTGGGATTGATGGACTAGAGACTCCGGTCTCAGGCGTAGACTTCGGTGTGGTTGACGGAGAATCCGGGCTGGCAGGGCCAGAGACTCCTAGGATTTCCAGTAGTGTCGGGTCCTGGTGGATGTCCTCCTTCTCTAATAGCTTGACGGTGATCTTGGAATTCATACATGAGTATACAAAGTGTGTTCGCATGAAGTAGCAAGCCATTAAAAGGAGTATGGAAGTCACACTTGGATAGAAGCGAGTTAACCTTATCTTGGAGGATCTTGGCTTAGGCACGAGTTACAGGGTGCACTTGTGGGACTTGGCGGTGAGTCGTCGGTAGGACGAGCTCCACCAATATGGCACCACTAACATTTTCATGCAAACTAGACCTTATCAGGAATTTTATCATTTTTATCTACTTTTGCCCATATGTTTGAATTTCAACCAACTTTCCAGAAGTAATTAGAAGTTGGGACTAGATATGTGTTAAGGTTTTTTCCTAAATTTTGGAGTGGCGGTACGACCCGTCCTTGAGCGCTACCGCACCATTTTCTCCCATATATTGTTCAACCCGACGCTGTCGGATTCCCTAACGTCTCTACCCCTCCACCGCCATTTAGCCCGCCCCCGCAAGCGCATCCCCACCCATGGTCCGTGCCAAACTAGGCACGAAAATCCATGGAGCTCGGAGGCATTGGAAGCCCAATCTCCTATTGATGGCGACCACTCGAAGTTGCAGATTGGTTCGGGAGAGGGAGCTCTCATGACTGCGGCGAGTAGGGGGCATGACGGCAACACTCCACGAGCAGGACACGGCGAGGGCAGCGAGAAAGCGACAGTGAAGGTGATACTCATGGCTCTAGAGATGATGGCCAATAGGGCGAAGAGGACTCTTAGTTCTTTTTTTCTTTTCACATTTTTTAAAGATATTCTGTTTGTTTTTATTAGGCTGATATGTGTGGCCCAGTCCACATTAGCAAACTGGCTTCGCCTAGTGGGACCCTTCTGTCAGAAATCCTAAAAAAAGTGAAAAAGAAGAAGAAAAAGACCCGCTATAGCGATCAATTCCTTATAAAAGCAACATTAACACCACCAAAACAACACCAGGATTCCAACCTCTCTAATAACATTGCCTTCAAGAAGGAAACAGTGCACAAACTCCATCGTCGCTCGATCAAAGATTATAGGATTTCACCCTATAGAAAGTTGCTCACAAAACATAGCCTTTGACAAGTCCATTGTTAGGCACAGCCAATTAAGGCCAGACCTTCGATTTTCATCCAGTGGGTAAGATTGTGAACTTCTCTTGTGCTGTCCCTCACTAACAATCGTTGCCGCGAGTCACTGGTCACCAAGCCAGTTCCTCATTGCCACAAGGACTCAAACCACCATTGCTAGCCCTCATGTTCCTGCTTTCATGACATTCTTCATTCTGACTTCACCATGGACCGAAAGACGTGTACTGTGATGGTAACAGACAGAGCTTCGTAAATCTCCCTCTAAAACCAAACGGTTAGAAAAAACAAGGGTGCGCATGACCGAATCCCATCCGATCCAACAATCTCTAACCATAAGGCGCCCATGGGAGTTCGCCGACCGAGCCTTCTGGAACTCGACACTCTGGCCTGATCGCCGAGAGCAGTCATCAAGCAGATCATCACCTTGGTGCGAAAGGAACCCGATGACCGCCTCTATTATTCAAGCCGAGACATTAGCCCTCACGCGACCCACTGGCCGTAGAGGAGAAGATGGACCTGACCGCTGACGACCTTGGATCCGGTGTCAGATCCAAAGATCCACGAAAAGCACACCGTCTGGTCATGCACGCAGTTGCTGCCGCGACCCACTGGCCTAGAATGGATCCAAGATAGGCCAGCTGACACCGCTGCCCGCCATGGCTGTAGCGCCTCCGATGGCTCCAACGAGGAAAGGCCTCGCTGATGTGCCCTCCTCTAGCGTTGCCACCACCGCGCCTCCGCCTCCACACTCCTTCGACCACATGCGTCTGCCGCCATGAGTCACCGCCCGACGCATCACAACCGCGTGTCTTCTTCCCTTTGGAGAGACGGGCGCTGCCACCGCCACCGGCGGCAGCGGCCAGGGGAGGCACAAGGGGAGAGCGGTGACTAGGTTTACGGGAGCCTCCGGAGTCGCCCTAGCTAGGCTGAGACGATCCACGAGATTTTTTTTCAATGATCAGTTAATTGCAGAAATGACGAATGTTCTCGACAGCAATATACTCCCTCCGTTTAGAAACATAAGACATTTTAGCTTTGTAAAATGAATATATCAAGACGTTTTTTAATGTATAGGTCCACTCTAAACCTCTACGAATCTACTCCCTCCGTTTCAAAATATAAGATGTTTTAGCTATGTGAAACAAATGTATCTAGACTTGTTTTAGTATGTAGGTTCACTCAACTCTAGAATGAATCTACATAATAAAAGAAGTCTAGATTCATTTTCTTCACAAACCTAAAACATCTTATATTTCGAAACGGAGGGAGTATATACTAAAATAAGTCTAGATACATTCGATTCGCAAAAGCTAAAGGATAGAGTATTATATATCACTAGCAGAAGTGCCCGTGCGTTGCACCGGAAAGACCGATATAATTCGTATGGTGATATTTTTCTTGTCTCATTACACCGGCTTGAGTTGGACGTTTTTCTTATATTGACAAACCTATTCACAACAATTATCCATGGGTTTGGTGACTAAAATATAGCTTTCAGATCTAAAATCTTGTTTCGTCTAGAATGTTAGAGACAATTTGACGGTATTTCACATTGTATCACACATGTGTGTAAAAAATCAATTCCAAATATATTTTTAAATAATTTGCATTCCGAGCTACCTAAAAATAAGAAATGTGCATATCAGAATATACATATCTTTTAATCTTCTAAAATTTTGACTTTTAAATTTCTAAAAAATGAAAGGATTATTGGATCCGGAGGCAGACACTTTTCGTGGTTTTCTAACCATGGCTTGCATACATTTTTACATATGCAGTCATGCAGATTGCTGGACCATGAGTGTTACAAATAAATAATTATTCGCCGAGCAACTCGCATGCACCTGGGCTTGAATCTAATGGAATCATCAAGGCACCTCCCTTTGATTTTGCATTTGCCTTTGGTAAAGATTACCAAAGCTCAATACCCGTGAGAACAGTGGCAGAATGGTGATAGAAGAATGGCCACCAATAACAGAGACGCTCACACCTGCCAAAATAATAATCCAATTAAAAGAAAAGTGACAAGAATACTGCGACCATGCTCTTTCTTGTATTCGCTAACAGACAAGCAGATCATTTATTGTACGAAGTACCACTTACCAGTAACATGTACATTAGCCTTGGCAGCATAGAAAGTCCTGACACGAACAACATTAAGAGTGGTCACACCAAACTACCAGCCTTGTTGAAAACTTCAGTAGCAATTGGAACAGTTGAGTTCACAGGGTTGCTGATCATGTTGATAAGAGCCTAAAGTACAATACGAAAATAGGCACTTGTTACGAGCTAGCACTACCAGCTTCAGCAGGTTGAAGCACACACGAACCGATTAAATGTGAATTATCAACGCAGCTTCCCGCGCCTCGGGGACGGCTGCCGCTGGAAGGTCGACGCGGAAAATTGGACAGGAGTTGCGGAGGGAGAGGATGCAATCCTGGAACTCCTGGTAGTAGACCTCGACCGACGGCGGGGACTGGAGGGAGGCTGCGTGTCTGGAGGGGACATCAGCACTATTTTTGTTACTGCTAGATACATCCGAATTTAAATAAACTCGAGTCAACTAATTTAAATCAGAGGGAGTATTATACATATAAAAATAGGTTAAATAGAAACATATAATAAACAACAATGATATGAGCGCAAAAATACTCTGACTATATACATATTTTTCCTAATTAAAACCGCCTGCATGAGTTCCTCGAGGGTAGTCTCCACCAACTCGAGCTCCCTAACATCCACCGCCTTTTTATCGTGTCGGAAAGTTTATCGGCTCGTCAACCATCGCCATTCCGTTCTGTCAAATTGAGCTTGTATAGCATGGCTTGTTTGGCTTGTTGACATCCAATCTGCAAAAGTATTTAAATTGGTCAAATTTGATGTTAGGTAGCGATGTGGTACTATTCAATACGCGAGTCTGCAGGGACTCGGAAACCAGACAATTTTTTTCCTTTTGTTTATTTATTATTACTTTCCATTGGGCCTTTTCTTCCACTCGCCAATTCCATGTAAATAGGCCCAACCAGCCAACTAATCAAGGTCATGAGCTCAAGCTTTCTATATTGGTGGGAGGAGGACCTACGAGAGTTTTTAATGAAGCGTTTTTCGACTTATAGGTAGCATAGATGGTTAATTGATCTTAAACTGTGCGTCTAAAACTTTGTGAGTATCGTAAAGAATATCATATATAAATTGCTGCAGGCTATCATGTTCTATTGTGTCATCTAAATGCCAGCTATTACTCCAAAGTCATTGATAATCTCACTTATAAATTGATGCAGGCTATCTTGTTCTATGGTGTCATCTAAATGCCACATATTACTCCAAAGTTATTGATAATTTCACTTTCCCATTTAGATACTCGCTTTAGTATATCCTCCATGTCGCATGCTTCTCTTTTGATATTTTTAAACAGAACTTTCATCTCTGTAGTAAACTATGATCATCCCGTGTCGGTGCTTCCGTGAATTACATAAGAAAAGGGAGACATAACTTCCTCCAATGACTTCTACTCAATGACCTGAAACTCTGAAGAGAATCCGACGTCAGACGCATGGTCACTTAAGTATAGTTTAAAACCACAAATTTGAAAAATCCAGAGTTGCTCTTTTAAGTAATCTACAGTGGAAGAAAATAAATTATGTACGACCATATAATTAATCTCAGTCTTGTTCACAATGGTGTGCAACCAAAAAAATTCAGAATGGTGTGCAACCTTCAGAATGAATGGAAAAGAGGTCCTCAAGGCATACTCTGCACCTTCTTTAGCGAGGCATAATTGAGGTATAGAGGTCAGCCTGGACATGCAACAGTCTTTAGTTGGCAACAACGCACGAACGTAACCTCAAGCCTGTCGAAATGTTCTGAACCGCGTCATTGGAGTTCAGCAAGTCTGCATTCAGGGATTCATCTTTTTTCAGGCGAGGGCATGGGAAAGCTAGCTAGGATCCCAAGCTTGATAGACATAATAAATCACACACTATAGATACTCTAATAGGTAAGTCATGTGACAGTACAAATTACTCGATACACTTTGTTGACTGAATTTTCCTTACCTCAATCTACTGCTCGCGGGATCAAGCTCATCCACTGTTTGGCATGCGCCTTGTCGGCTCCTTGGCCTGATGTGAGGTCCAACGGGGAGTGGAAAGGAGGAGCAGAGCCTCGTCTACGCGGAGGTCGACGCGAGGAAGAGGCGGTGGCGGTAGCATCCGTACAACAATCCCGTGGACATCACCTCCGACGCTGGCAGAAATCCGGCAAGAAGGCTGCACCTTCCGACGGGCCAGGCCCTTCCCGAACGTTTCCACATCGATTCTCGACCAAGACCGGCTGGATTCCGGCCAATAATATCTGGACGCTGTTTTTTACTTAATTAACTTATAGGTGGCATTGGTGCGTTATTTGTTATTTGTGGCAGGGCTAAAACCGTCTAAAAAAGTGTTGGACCGGGAGAAACACTTCGTGCTTTATTATTAGGTAGGTATAGATTAGTAGCACAAAACCCGTGCGCTGCTACGATGCCACATTAAATTCATCAACGATATTTCATATAAAAAAATCTCCTACTTTGTTCCTTATTAAAGAAGCGACGACTACCCGGTGACAATGAAGTTGAACTCACAAATCAATTGGTGACTGACTCGGGACGCCAGGGCATCCGGTTTTTGCAGCATAATCAGTCTGCTCCGCCTTGGCACCGAGGGCCACGACCCTCGTCAAAGCACTACATAGCTCCTAGAACGGCGAACATGTATGTGTGCTTTTCCTGTGTTGTGAATAGAAGACACCGACGGCAGAGTAGAACTTTTCTCGTTGGCAGCCAGAGACGTCCTCCAGTCAGATATAGTATAATTTTCCCGTTGGTAGCCAGTGACGTCCTGGACTGACCGCAGGGGACCATGGCCGTGGCACCACCACACGCATGCGGCCGCTGGAGGCAGGCTAAGAGGTGGTCGTCGCCGGTAGCTTGTACTACATACATGTCAACAGCTTTGATTCACATATCACACGATCAGAAATAGGAATAGGATCGATAGTCTATTGTTGCATCTTCTACTGCAGGTCTGCAGCCACCAGATCAATCAACAGAGCCACCGGCCGCTCGTCGTCGTACCGTCGTGCTCTTCTTTAAAGTGGCCCGCTCAGCCTAGTACCACAAGCTCGACCGATACGTCTAGGCATCAGATAACCTTTCCCGGCCGCCTCGCGGGCGTGGCTGATGGTGAGGCTGGAGTACGCCGGGCTCGGTGGCATGCACTGCAGCCACCGGATCGATCAATGGAGCCGTCGGCCGCTTGTCGTCGTACGTGCTCTTCTTTATGGTGGCTCGCTCAGCCTAGTACCACGAGCGGCCGCCTCGCCTGCATGGTTGATGGTGAGGCCGGAGTACGTCAGGCTCGGCGGCGTGCACGGAATTCCGCGTCGACGACTCCACGCCGATATGGGCCAGCCTTTTGGTCGATTCGATCCTCGTAAATATAGAAGTTTACAGCTTGCCGTACCCGATGCAATCGATTCAACTATTGTTTGCATGTACCACTACAAACTAAAACCGTTGAGGAGTCTTGCACGTGTAGGGCTGCGTGGGTCAACCAGAATTTCTGGTGTTGGTTGAACGTGTGTCCCCTTGCCGTGTTTCAATCTGTATTCTGCCCGGGCTTTTAGGATCAAGGAAACCTTTAGGATATATACCGCCTGACCTACACACATCGGCATCGCATAATTTTTTATTTTTTAAAAACAAAACGGTACGATGGCAGTTGTGCTTTATTATTTGCTTTGGTGAAAGGGTAAAATAGTCCAAAAAAATGTTGGACCGGGAGAAACACTTCGTGCTTTATTATTACTAGCACAAAACCCGTGCGTTGCACCGGAAGAGAAAAAACTCACATTTTTTTAATAAGGGTCCATGTGTATCATGTCTCTAGGTTAGTTAAATCCATCAATTTGTCCAGAATAAACTTGTACTTGTGTACTTCTTAAAATATTTGACCCTGGATTTGAGGATAGTTTGGTTAAGGTTGAGTTAATCTAGAGAAGAAATGATTTCGCTTAAAATATACGATTTTTAGACGCATGGATGGATCGAGCAACGCAATCTATAGGAATCATACGGACTGAATGAATTGCTGAATGTGCACTACGGCATCATTTCATCACACAGAAATTGTGGCATCATTTCATCCGTCGGTCGCTAGCTAGCTGCACTATGGTATCACCGAGGAATTGTGGCGCAGCAGAGCATGGCATGGACCATAGTAGCAGCAGCACGCAGCATATGGTCTTGTTCAGAAGTGAGAACAAGAAAGAAAGGATTTCATTCTGCATTCGACGCTCAAAGCCATTTATCTATATGACAGCGATAAATACTGAAAACTGGAAAGTAGCTTTTCTGAATTGTCCCCCTGGCCGGCTGTGTAGAGTACAAATCCATCACTAATAGTACATCTAGGATGATCTCTAGGCCAAATAGATATGCTACCTGTACCTGTCCGCATTGGAGGAAGACGATCTTCTTCAACGAGCCCCCGATGCCGGCACGGTCCCCGATTGCCATCTTTTTTTTATCTCCAACCAGGCTCCCCCTGCTGAAGTACTCCAGCTCCATGCCCACGACGACAACGGATAAGCTGTGATGCTGGAGAACCCGTCCGCTGCCGACCTGCCGTGCCCGTGCTGTTGCGCCGCGTCCTCCGATCCCCTTCCCCGAGGCGTCCAGCCACTCACCCTCCAAGCTCGTCAGCGTCCGCCGCCAAGGACCAAAGCGCACCCCGTTTCCCGAGGGCCGCCCTCCACCACGCCTCCCTCGCGCTTGCTGCCCTCCTTACCGGCATATTATATGCTCGAGTCGTCACCCATGGCCGCAAGCCTCTCTAAACTGGTATATTTTTCGTTTAGGAGAGCGAGGTGGTACTATTGAATATACGTCCTAGCAAGAAATCGAGCCAGCAGCGAGAGCATGATTGGGCCTCTGAACCACGTGGATCATATGGATCCTAACAAAGGATGAGTCCAAGTCCAGGTGACGCGGGGGGTGGGAGAGAAAATCATCCAAAAAACTTACCGATGGCGCTAGGGTAATAGGTGATTTGGTGGAAGGGTAAATCGGTCCAAAAAAGTGTTGGACCGGAAGAAACACTTCGTACTTTATTATTAGGTATAGATTATAATATAATTATAATTATAATTATAATTATAATTATAGGATAGGATAGGATAGGACTAGGACTAGGACTAGGATAGGATAGGATAGGAAACATACCCGTGCGTTGCACCGGAAGAGAACAAATATGCTCTGAAAAGATGTACAAGGCTTTCTCAACTTTTTTATTGACCCTACATGTAAACATAGTTCTGAAGCATAGAAATAAATAGCCACATCATCTCAAAAAGAATAAGATCGTACTTTATTTAGTTGATGATGAAATATAATTAAACAAATAACTGGGACTATAGTAACCTAACGGTTGAAGAACACATAAATCATCTTTTTTTGTTTAAATGTTTCGCTCTCGCATCACCTTGAAGGCATCAAACCTTGGATGGAAGCATTCTCCAAAAGTATTATAAATATTACTCCTGACTAATTTATAGGTTCTAGAATTCTTTTTGCAAAAATACCTCTTCCTAAATCCTAATATAATAAGCAGTTCTCTGTGTGCATGCAAGAAAAAAAATCTAAACCCGCACCACAAGGCAAACTTAAGAAATAATGCAATATTGTGCAAACTGTAACAATGATCCACTTCTATATTATCCTAGTGCATTTACTTTCTTCTAATATACTGGGTAGCGCCAGTGTCCTATATGCATTCGACAAAAATATGTTGGTCTTTTGACTCTCAATTGTAACCGGTAGAAATTTGTTGTACTACCTACTTTCAGAATTAATTGACTTGAATTTGTGTAGATTCGAATGTATCAAGACGTATTTTAATGTATAGATACATTTGAATCTAGAAAACCTTGTTCCATAGATAATTTAGAAAACCATGATAATTTACATTGATTCGGTACCTCTTGAAAAATGCCTATGGAGCAGAGAAATCTTGTAGGATTCAGGTAAAGCATTTTCTCATGAAGTCATTTCAAATCGTGAAAAAGGTTAATCTAGAAAACCATGAAAAACGCTCGATCTATATGACAAAGTACAATAGTAATATACCCCTAGTAAACCCTCCATACATGTCAAATAAAATTCGGTTTAAATAATCGTACAAATCCTAAATATTGATTTGTGCAAAACCTGGAATTGAAAACTGCAAAATTAATCCTAGATTGCTGCAACATGCTAACCAACAGGAGTGGAGACAGGAGAGCAGTTTGGCCATGGCGCCATGTGCCGCTCCAGCGCGAGCTCTCCATAGCAGCTGCCGTCCGCTTATTCCCTCTCTGATCTGTACCTACGAATCAAAGTATTAGATCCCAAATTCATTGTACAAAACTCAAAGAACCCAAAGGACATAAAAGGCCCACATTTATTTGCCGGTGTCATGGCGTCCTCCGCCAAGCCGGCGCTCCTCGATACCGTGGAAGCTAAGATGGATTTGCTGCTACCGCTGGCCCTGCTGGTTTTACGTAGGCAGGCAGAGTGTTCATGTGTTCATCTTGTGTTGTTTAGTGCTACTCCTGTTTTCTTTTGCCATCGTCTCAATATTGCTCCATGTTTGGTCAAACTGAGACATCAAGTCCCTCCCAAATCCAATGGTGTTGCCTTATGCGTCGCTGCACCGCCGGCCTCCATGGTGAGAAGCACCAAGCTATCGAGCTTGTACGTCTACCTCAGGCTAGCTGGAATCTAAGCGCTCCCTTATGCATCTCCACACCACCGGACACCTGATATGGTCACAACAGTCTCGTTTCTAGGAGCCGCTGGCGTCGCTCGAAGCTCCCGTGAGGTGTTCTTGGCTCTAGTGCGTACGGATTTCGACGTCGGCGGAGTCGGGGTGGAGTAGATGTGGTTGATCCGTGGTCATGGTTTAGGGCTTCGTCATGGTTGGAGCCACCGGCGTCGCTCGAAGCTCCCGTGACCTAACGGTGTTCTTGGCTCGAGCGCGTACGGATCTCGACGTCGGCGGAGTCGGGGTGGAGTAGATGTGGTTGATCCATGGTCATGGTTTAGGGCTTCGTCATGGTCGGAGCCATTGGCGTCGCTCGAACCTCCCTTGGGTGTTGGCTGTTCTTGGCTCGAGCGCGTACGGATCTCGACGTCGGCAGAGTCGGGATGGAGTAGATGTGGTTGATCCGTGGTCATGGTTTAGGGCTTCGTCGTGGTCGATCTCGATTCCTCGATCTCACGTGTACTTTTATAGGAAAGGATCTCATGTGTATTTATAGGAAATCACGGGTAGCAGCTAGCTAGGATAAACAGACCGGCTAGCTAGGAATCCCTGAAGTTTTTTCTAATCAACATGGAATTGACGTCCACCAAGCGTTCTCCGTTTCATGCGGGAGAAGGCAATAGCTAGGAAGCCTGGATTCTCCGTTTGACAGAGTAGAATCCAGGCCCGAGCGGGATAAACGGAATCCATCGTTCGACGGGCTCTAAAACTCAAAACTATCGACGAAAATGTTTTTTTCCGACTTACCGGTAGTATTAGTGGTAATACGTGGTTTTGTGGGAGGATAAAATCGTCTAAAAAAGTGTTGGACCGGGAGAAACACTTCGTGCTTTATTATTACTAGGACTAGGACTAGGACTAGGACTAGGACTAGGACTAGGATAGGATAGGATAGGATAGGATAGGACTAGGACTAGGATAGGATAGGACTAGGATTAGGTATAGATATAGATTGTGTAGTATCCTTCTGACAACGAACATTGATACCAATGTGAACTACAAATCTATAATAGCCTTTGACATGATGATGTCCTAATTTTCTATGCCTTCCTGGCATAGTAGCTACAACTTAAAGAACGATCCTGATGGGTTCGTTATCGTACGTAGGGTCTTCAAACTGCTCTGAACACATCGTAAGGTCTTCAAACTCCTCTTTTAAAAAGAACCCAATCAATTCCAGCCAGAAATCTGTTCCAGCCCTAACAACATACGACCGATGGCCGCCGCGTCTGGGTCTTCCAGCCGACCTTCATGGACGAATCTCGCGCCGGATCTACTGGGCCTGGTTCTCGCGCGGCTGCCGTCGCACGTTGACCGCGTCCGCGTCTCCGCCGTCTGCCCGGCGTGGCGATCCAGCGCGCGGCTGCAGGGCCCGTTGCCGACGCTGCTCCCGTGGCTCGGTCTCGGCGATGGCGCCTTCCTCAGCCTGCCCGACGGCGCAATAATCCACCGCTTGCCTGTTCCCGACGACGTCCTTTGCCAAGTCTCCACGGGAAGCGCGCTCTACCTCGTCCACGCCGACGGCAGTCGCTCCCTGATGAGACTTTCCTCCTCCGCCGCCACCGCCCTAGCCGTCGTCGTGCCGGAATATTTCCGCTTCGAAATAAAATCGCTGCACAAACACCTCGCACAAAACATCCGCAAGGCGGTGGTCTCCGATCACCTCTCCGCCGTTCTGATCAGGTCCAAGGTCAGGATCTCCGGGAGCGTCATGCTGTCCACTCGCAAGCCGCAACGGCGCGTCACTACGAGCCGCTCGCCCGTGTCCGTGTGGCATCATTCGCTGGGTGGGACAAACAAGGTCATCGCTGACATTGCCATCTTTAAAGGGGAGCTCTACGAGCTCACCACGGGACAAGAGCTCTTTGTCCTGAACCATCGGCGGCGCTTGGAGACGGACAAATCGTGCATACCTGGTGTTCCATGGCAATCTCCAAATCGGTTAGTGAAGAAGAAATACTACCTCGTCGTGTCGGCAGACCAGCTGCTGATGGTGAAACGAGTTATCAGTTTGGCACCGGCATTCCAGCAGCCGGCTAGCCGGTTCGAGGTCTTCGAGGCCACAAACCTGAGGAGCGGCCATGGACGATGGAGAAAGGTCGACAACTTGAATGGCCGTGCACTCTTCATCAGCGAAGGCTGCTCTCAGTCTCTCCCAGCCACTACAATCGGAGTTCGAGAAGATTGCATCTACTTTGTGGCCGAGGGCAACAACACATCATACTCCGGTAAGAAGATTCATGAGGGTCCATTTCTTGACTCTGGTGTGTATAACATGAGAGAACAGACAACGACGCCTTTGCCATTCGAGACGGTGCGTGCGGCACACAGAGGTCCATTGTCTTCAACTTGGATTTTTCCGGAATAAATCAAGTTGCTTGACACTTCATTGACTGAGGACGGTACCTGCTGTTCTCGGTATGTGAAGGTCATTTGTCAAATTTTGCACATAAAGGACGCACATATAGGAAGACGTCGTCGTATCTATCTACTTTTCCTCCGTCCACAAATAAGTGCACTTCTAGTCTTGTCTTAAGTCAAACTTTACTATGTTTAACTAACTTTTTAAGACAATGTATCAACATTTATGACACTAAATTGATACCATTAGATTTATTTTTAAATCTAGTTTCATAATATGTCAATCTAATATAACATATGTTTTTATATTTCTCTATAAAGTTGGTCAAATTTAATTATCTTTGATTTAGGCAAAAGGTAGATGTACACTTATTTGCGGATGGAGGGAGTACAATTTTATCAAAGATATCAATAACATTCTTTACCCGCATGCTAGTTATTCCTAGCAACATCCTTCTTGTTAAGACCACCCCTATTCCTCTTTTATTGGGATTTCCAGTTTCCATTTTTTTTACTTTATAAATTAGCACAATTTACTAGGGATATATACAACGAGTGAAGTAAGAAACACCCGTCATGATGCAAACGTCATTAAAACTGTTGTACTCTAAGTGTTCCATGCCGCTAGCCTTGTAAGGTGACATTAGCAACGCATTTCTTGTAAGGTCTTTTTTTAAAGAGTAACCATGTATTTCATTAATTGAAAAATAAGTTGTAATAAGTAATATACGTGGAAACTAAAAGACAAACTAGGATAAAATAATTGTCCTGAATTTGCAGATAAAATCTTAAGAAATCGAGAAATACAAAAAAATTCTTAAGGTTTCATGCAACCACCAAAGTCATCGGCCGCCGTCCAACTCCAGCGCCGCCGAGACAGACACCGGAAGAGATGCTGAGCCTCCACCATTGCAAGATCCAAAAAAGCACCATCGTCAACGAGCCTTTCTGAGTCGATGAACAGGCACGATGCACGTAGCGAGGCAGATGTCGCTGTGGCATGTCGACCGGGGGACGTCCCGGTGCTGTTTTGGACCAAGATCTACTGCCTCCCATCGACGAAGAGAAATCATCTTTCCCCGGCTTCCAGCGTCGTCGCAGGTAACAATGAATGCCAGCGATGGACCGAGAAACAGATTTTGCCAGATCTGAAGAACGGCGATAAAACCAAGTTGTCGATCTGAAGTACCGACCAACACATGTTGCCATCAACTTCGAGGCGTCGCCGTAAAGGTCGTCGCTGGTGTGGAAATAGAGATGAGGCAGATTTATTTGCCCGAACGTTACTCCCACCACCCCAATGGTTGGGCGTCAGCCACGTGGCGTGGCACACACCTTTAGTCCCGGTTTGTGTTACAAACCGGGACGTATGCTCTCGCCCTCTATAAATGCAACGCCCCAGCCCTCTGCCTTCACTCTGTTTTTTCTTGGTGGAAGGTGTGAGGGGTGTGCTAGTTTTTTCCCCTATGCATGCATTCAAGGTGTTTGATAAAATGTTTGAGTGAATGATCCCGTTCAATTTCTCATAAAACAAAAATATAGAAGGTGTCCGAGACGCACTTGAGCTTTCTCCTCTTTATTTTCCTCGATCGAGGTTAGCAATCTTATCTTTTCTCTGTCATTCATACAATGCATGTGTCGATGTGAATTGGTCATTTCACTATTTATGATGTCCTGTTTTTTGATAAACTTACTTATATGATGCAGATGAACGGTCGGAAATGGATGTACGGTGACCGGCGCGTAGCCGGGTATATGAAAGGCGTGGATAAATTTATCGATGTGGCTACGGCAAACAAAGAGAATGGTTTTATACGTTGTCCATGTGTTCAATGTCGGAACAACAAGGAGTACTCTTCCTCGAAAATCATTCACGGCCACCTGATTATGAAAGGTTTCATGCCCAACTATAATTGCTGGACCAAGCACGGGGAAAGAGGGGTTATGATGGAAGATGGTGAAGAAGATGATGATGATAACAACTATCATCATATGTTTCCTGAATACAGTGATACTGCAATGGAAGACAATGGAGAGGAAGGAGGTGAAGAACGGGCATCAGATGAGCCGGCTGATGAACTTGGTAGGGTCATTTATGATGCAAAGCGAGACTGTGAAACAGAAAATGAGAAGTTGAAGTTAGAGGGCATGTTAGAAGATCACAAGAAATTGTTGTACCCAAATTGTGAAGATGGCAGCACAAAGCTCGGTACCACACTGGAATTGTTGCGATGGAAGGCAGAGTGTCGTATAACTGACTCCTCATTTGAAAAGATGCTGAAAATAATGAAGCCGAAGTTTCCAAAATATAACGAACTTCCCGAGAGTACCTATGAAGCAAAGAAGACTCTTTGTTCTCTAGGATTAGATGTGCAAAAGATACATGCATGCATTAATGACTGCATCCTCTACCGCGGTAAGGAGTATGAGAATTTAGATAAATGCCCGGTATGCAATGCATTGCGGTATAAAATCAGACGAGATGACCCTGGTGATGTTGAGGGAGAGCCCCTCCGGAAGAGGGTTCCTGCTAAGGTTATGTGGTATGCTCCTATAATACCAAGGTTGAAACGCATGTTCAGAAACAAAGAGCATGCCAGGTTGTTGCGATGGCACAAAAAAGACCGTAAGAAAGACGGGAAGTTGAGACACCCTGCTGATGGGTCACAGTGGAGAAAAATCGAGAGAGACTTCCCAGACTTTGCAGGTGACGCAAGGAACTTATGGTTTGGTCTAAGTACAGATGGCATGAATCCTTTTGGGGAGCAGAGATGCAGTCACAACACCTGGCCCGTGACTCTATGTATCTACAACCTGCCTCCTTGGTTGTGCATGAAGCGTAAGTTCATTATGATGTCAGTACTCATTCAAGGCTCGAAGCAACCGGGCAACTACATTGATGTGTACCTTAGGCCATTAGTTGAAGAACTCTTACAATTGTGGGGCAAACCAGGTGTACGTGCGTGGGATGAGAACAAACAGGAGCCATTTGATCTACGAGGGTAGTTATTCGTAACCATCAATGATTGGCCTGCTCTTAGTAACCTTTCAGGACAGACAAACAAGGGATATAAGGCATGCACACACTGTTTAGATAAGACTGAAGGTACATATTTGCATAAATGCAAGAAGGTTGTGTACCTGGCGAATCGATGATTTCTTCTGACCAATCATCCCGTAAGAAAGAAAGGCAAGCATTTCAAAGGTGAGGCAGATCACCGGAAGAAGCCTGAACTCCCTGCTGGTGATGATGTATTTGGTATGGTCAAGGACATAGAAGTAATCTTTGGAAAGGGTCCCGGCGGTCAATTAGTTCCGAACGACGTCACTACAGGACACGCACCCATGTGGAAGAAGAAATCTATATTTTTGGAGCTGCCATATTGGAAAGTCCTGCGTGTCCGCTCTTCAATCGACGTGATGCACGTGACGAAGAATCTTTGTGTGAACCTGCTAGGATTCCTAGGCGTGTATGGGAAGACAAAAGATACACCAGAAGCACGGGAGGACCAACAAATTATGAAATACCCAAAGAACATGCATACACAGAACAAGACGGATAAAGGGCGTCACTTAAGTCGTGCCAGCTATGCTCTTACCAAAGCAGAGAAGGAAATCTTTTTTGAAGTCCTTTATAGTATCAAGGTGCCGTCGGGCTTCTCATCTAATATAAAGGGGATAATAAATATGGCAGAGAAAAAGTTCCAAAACCTGAAGTCTCATGACTGTCACGTGATTATGACGCAGTTGCTTCCGATTGCATTGAGGGGGCTTCTACCAGAAAATGTTCGAGTACCCATTGTGAAGCTGTGTGCATTCCTCAATGCAATATCTCAAAAGATAATCAATCCAGATATTATGCCAAGGTTACAGAAGGATGTGGTACAATGTCTTGTTAGTTTTGAATTGGTGTTCCCACCATCCTTCTTCAATATTATGACGCATCTCCTGGTTCACCTAGTGGAAGATATTGCCATTTTCGGTCCGGTATTTCTGCACAATATGTTCCCCTTTGAGAGGTTCATGGGAGTCTTAAAGAAATATGTTCATAACCGTGCTAGACCATAAGGAAGCATCTCCAAGGGATATGGAACAGAGGAGGTCATTGAGTTTTTTGTTGACTTTATTTCTTACCTTAAGCCGATTGGTGTTTCTGACTCGCGGCATGAGGGAAGACTAAGTGGAAAAGGCACGCTGGGAAAGAAAGCAATGATATGTAGGGACGGGGATTCTTTCACTAAAGCACACTACACAGTTCTACATAATTCCACCTTGGCAGCTCCGTATATCGAGGAACACAAGAATATTCTACGCTCCAAAAACCCGGGGAAGCCTGAATCACTGATTACAGATGAACACATGAAGTCTTTCGGTGGTTGGATGCGGACACATCTCTTGAATGACACCATTGTTGGAGATCAGTTATACTTGTTGGCCTTCTACTGTATTGAATTTCCAAGGGTACGAAATAAATGGAAATACATTCTACACGATCGCCCAAGATAAAAAGAGCACCAACCAAAATAGTGGTGTCCGCTTTGATGCAATAGACGAGAATGGACAAAAGGACACATATTATGGTTACATAGAGGAGATATGGGAACTAGAGTATGGAGTCTTTTTTAAGGTCCCTTTGTTTCGCTCCAAATGGGTCAACCTGAATGGGGAAGGGGTAAAGATAGACCAGTTGTATGGAATGACAACAGTGGATCTCAACAATCTTGGTTATAGAGATGAACCATTCGTCCTAGCCAATGATGTGTCTCAGGTTTTCTATGTGAAGGACATGTCCTCCAGACCGAAAGAAATAAAAAAATATGCAAACGAATACATCATATGATGAGCCAAAGCGTCACATAGTTCTTTTAGGGAAAAGAAACATCATGGGAATCGAGGACAAGACAGACATGTCAGAAGATTATAATAAGTTTGATGAAATTCCGCCCTTCACAGTGAAAACTGACCCAAGCATTCCGTTAAGTAAAGAAGATGCTCCATGGTTACGTCTAAAGCGATCATAAGGAAGGACATATGCCAAGAAGTTCATGCTCATATTATGTAACTCTAGTTCATGTTCTTCGCGGTTTGTGGCTTCACCGAAGGATATCTTTCGCGGTTTGTGGCTTGACCGGCACTATATATAGGGGGGCCTTTAGTCCCGATTTTGTAGTCTCAGTTTTTAATATTAATAAATGTCTTGAGTGTTAGTCCTGTTTTGTGGCTGGACCAGGACTATGAAGAAGTTGTCCCGATTCGTACTTACCATTAAGATCTGATCTCCAAACGCGCGCGGTCACATATTAGGGAGTGCCTCTATTAATAGTTTCTTGGAGATGCCGGAGGACTGGGATCCGGCGGCATCTCCCTGAAACTGGTCGTAGTGGTGTCCCTGCTCTTGAAAACCATCTTGCAACTTGTAACTTCTCTAACTAGATCAATACACCTGGGAGCTAACTAATTTCACATATTAGGGAGTGCCTCTATGACCAGTTTCTCGGAGATGCCGGAGGACTGGGCTCCATCAGCATCTTCCTAAAACTGGCCGTAGTGGTGTCCCTGCTCTCGAAAACCATCTTGCAGCTTGTAACTTCTCTAACTAGATCAATACGCCTGGGAGCTAACTAATTTCACATATTAGGGAGTGCCTCTATGACCAGTTTCTCGGAGATGCCGGAGGACTGGGCTCCGTCAGAATCTCCCTAAAACTGGCCGTAGTGGTGTCCCTGCTCTCGAAAACCATCTTGGAGATGCCTCAAACTGGCTGGAGGACTGGACTCACAAGGATGCCTATTTATAGTACAAGCAGCTCGGCGTAGTGTCGACACTTACGAAATAATGTCGACATTCACCCCTATTATTAGTGCTGACTCGTGTTTTGTCCCGGTTGGTGTCTCCAACCGGGACTAAAGGTTCATCTTTAGTCCCGGTTGGTGACACCACCTGGGACAAAGTACACGCCGCACGACATAATGTCGACACTCACCCCTATCATTAGTGCTGCCTGGCCCAGCCTGCCGAAATCCCTCCAACCGGGACTAAAGATGAACCTTTAGTATATTGAAAATCCGAACAATGAAAATCCTTCGCGTGGTGTCATATTATGTTACATAGTTGAAAGGAAAAATACCATACTTGGTATATTGATCATATTTTGAAAAAACCTTCACAAAATGACCTATCATGTTCGAGGTTTCATGGCTTTCGGTCCAAATGACCGATGTTATGTGCTGAATCACGACATAGTTTGTGATGTTGTGCCCATATTATGCATGTGTGTGGACATTGGTATGGAGAACAATGTTGCAGGAGGAAGTTTTCCTTTTTCTCGCACGGAAAATCCCTTTTCCATTTTCCGAGCGCAAAAAACAGGTCGTTTTGTGAAGTAACCACCAAAATGCCGTTTCAGAATGATACCGTCCCATTTTCCTAAAATACTAGACCACCTTACATGGACTATCTCCCAACCGGGACATCTCAAACCTTTTCGTCCATCCCGGGTAAAAAGGACAAATGTCTGCGGAATCGGTAGGAAGTGGGTCCGGTTTGTACTACCAGGTACATGATCTATCGCCCGTGATTTTTTGAAAAAATTATTTTTAGACTCGCAATATGTGGTTTCTTCAGAGATCCAATGCAAGTTCTAACGATGCTCGTCCCCTATCTTCATGCACACCGGTTCGACCATAGTTAGAAATTCAGATAATTCAAAACGGGCATAATAAATTCAAAAAAAATCTGAACAATGAAAATCCTTCGCGTGGTGTTATATTATGTTATATAGTTGAAAGGAAAAATACCAAACTTGGTATATTGATCATGTTTCGAAAAAACCTTCACAAAATGACCTATCATGTTCGAGGTTTCATGGCTTTCGGTCCAAATGACCGATGTTATGTGCTGAATCACGGCATAGTTTGTGATGTTGTGCCCATATTATGCATGCGTGTGGAAATTGGTATGGAGAACAATGTTGCAGGAGGAAGTTTTCCTTTTTGTCGCATGGAAAAGCCCTTTTCCATTTTCCGAGCGCAAAAAACGGGTCGTTTTGTGAAGTAACCACCAAAATGCCGTTTCAGAATGCTACCGTCTCATTTTCCTAAAATACTAGACCATCTTACATGGACTATCTTCCAACCAGGACATCTCAAACATTTTCGTCCATCCCGGGTAAAAAGGACAAATGTCTGCCGAATCGGTAGAAAGTGGGTCCGGTTTGTACTACAGGTACATGATCTATCGCCCGTGATTTTTTGAAAAAATCATTTTTAGACTCGCAATATGTGGTTTCCTCAGAGATCCAATGCAAGTTCTAATGATGCTCGCCCCCTATCTTCATGCACACCTAAAAGTAAAAGTGAATTTTCTTATTTATGCCAATCCTATTTTTTGTGAGTAAAATTTATTCATCTGTTTGTGATTTTGCCGACCTGCATGCTAGTCTCACCCCAGAGACATGTTTCAAACAATTGGGGGTACAGACTACATAGCTCCAAATACTATGCAAACGTTTGAAACTATAGCAGAGATACAAAGATAAAGCCTTTTCTTGTAACCCTCTCTGGCTTAATCTGTAACCCTCTGGCTTTCTCTGCTGGTCCATGGTCTCACACTCTCACCTGTAGTTAAGAAAGGAGTCGAACCACCGCCGAGTCCGATCTTCATAAATTTCCGTCCTTATCCCGAGTTTTGGATTCTCGCGCCTTCGCATCCTGACGTATTGAGCGAGCGGGAGCGACGCCACCGGCGATTCACGCCGGCGTAAGTTTCACCAGCATCTCCCCGCCCTCCTTCTCCGTTCTTGGCCTCGACCACACGTCCTTCTCCACCTCCTGCTCCTGTCCAGTTCCTACCCCTACCCACCACCTCGATCCTGCAGAAACCCTCTCCAGTATCGCTATCGTCGCCGGTGCTGCAGAGGCGACCTCGATAGTAGGTGTCGAATCCTATCCGCCCTCCGGCTTGTTGCCGACGCTGCAGAGACGGCCTCCGGCATGTGAAACGACTGGGGTTTTTTCCGTAAGGCAATTCGACTACTAGGCTTTTTCTGTAAGGCGATTCGACTGGGGTTTTTGTGATGTCACCGATTTGATTTCGGATTAGTTCGATTCGATATTCCTCGTGGAGGAAATGGTCTGCGTTAGTGACGGCAGTCTCTCATCTGATCTGAATATTTTGGAACTGCATGCTTGTTTGTATTTGCAGCTTCAGGGTTTTTGGTTGTTCGGATCGTGAGCATTGTATCTGCCGTCTGCCCGCTAGTTTCTGTTTCTGCCCGCTAATAATTCAAAACGGGCATAATAAATTCAAAAAAGATCCGAACAATGAAAATCCTTCACGTGGTGTCATATTATGTGACATAGTTGAAAGGAAAAATACCAGACTTGGTATATTGATCATGTTTTGCAAAAACCTTCACAAAATGACCTATCATGTTCGAGGTTTCATGGCTTTCGGTCCAAATGACCGATGTTATGTGCTGAATCACGGCATAGTTTGTGATGTTGTGCCCATATTATGCATGCGTGTGGACATTGGTATGGAGAACAATGTTGCAGGAGGAAGTTTTCCTTTTTGTCGCAGGGAAAAGCTGTAGGGGTTCGTAGCATGGAAAACAAAAAAATTCTACCGCATGCAAACAAACAAGCCAAGATCTATCTACTAGATTGTAGCAACGAGTCAATAAAGGAACTCACCCTTAAAGAATTGTAGAAGTAAAACCATCCTATCTCCCATGAGCTAGATTAAATACCAAAAGAAAAACAACTGCAAGCTCATGGATAATGGAATGGTGGAATTATAAGGTGGTGACAAGGATAAGGTGGTGGAGTGGAATAAAAGATATGCCCCCAACTCAACTTGGGCATTAAACAATATATCAAGAACCAAATACAATATCAAGAGGCAAATACAATTTACAATGCATATGAGAGAAGATCCAAAACAAAAAGGGTTTTATATGATGCTCAAATGCAAGGAGGCATGATGACATGAGCATGATATAATGATGATGCAACAATTATATATTTGAAGTAGCCATTATATTACTAGACCAAGTAGCATTACAATTGTTAGACAATTGGGATGCTACAACTCTCCCCCACTAAACAGGAATCTCGCCCCGAGATTCTAGGAAGAAGAAGAAGACACAAAGAGGGTAGGATACTTGGCACGGAGCTCATCTTCATGTTCCCAAGTGGCTTCATCAACGGAATGGTGCGACCACTGCACCTTGCAGAATTTGATGGACTTGTTGCGAGTCCTTCTTTCTGCGACTTCAAGGATTTTAGTGGGGTGTTCTTGATAAGACAGGTCTTCTTGGAGATTGATAAGCTCATGGTCCACGGTCCTGCCGGGATCCTTGAAGCACTTCTTGAGCTGAGAGATGTGGAAAACATCATGGACCTTGAGTTTTTCCGGGAGCTCAAGAGCATAAGCAACTTCTCCTCTTCTTCCACGAATTTTGAATGGACCGATGTATCTAGGAGCCAGCTTTCCTTTGATACCAAAACGGTGCGTGCCTCTCATGGGAGTGACACGAAGGTAAACGAGATCACCAGGGACATACTCCATGTCCGTGTGCTTTCTGTCATAATTGCTCTTCTGGCGACTTTGAGCAATCCTCAGATTTTCAAGAATGATGTGAACCTTCTCCTCCGCTTGAGTCACAATGTCAGGGACAAACAAAATTCTTTCTCCTGCACCCGACCAACCAATCGGAGTTCTGCATTTGCGACCATAAAGAGCCTCAAATGGTGCCATCTTTAGACTTTTCTGGAAGCTGTTGTTGTAAGAGAATTCAGCATAAGGAAGACATTCCTCCCACTTCATGCCGAACGAGATGACGCAAGCACGGAGCATATCCTCCAGAATCTGATTGATCCTTTCAACTTGTCCTTGCGACTGAGGGTGGTAAGCTGTGCTGAAGTTCAATTTTGTTCCCAAAGCATTTTGGAAACTTTCCCAGAACTTGGAAGTGAAGATGCTTCCACGGTCTGAACTGATCTCAAGCGGAACCCCATACAGAGAGACAATTCTGTTGATATAGAGCTCAGCCAACTGAATTGCAGAAATTGTTTCCTTGACGGGGAAGAAGTGAGCCACTTTAGAAAGCCTGTCAATGACAACAAAGATTGCATTGTTGCCCTTCTGCGACCTTGGAAAACCAGTGATGAAGTCCATCTCTACTTTCTCCCATTTCCATTCCGGGGGTTTCAATGGCTGTAGAAGACCGGAAGGTTTCTGATGGACAGCTTTCACTCTGCGGCAGACATCACACTCCGAGACATACTTGGCACAATATCGTTTCAAACCCGGCCACCAATATTGTGTTTTCAAGTCCATGTACATCTTTGTGCTGCCAGGGTGGATAGAAAGAACAGAATCATGCGCCTCCTTGAGAACTTGCTCTCTCAAACCCGGGTAGTTCGGAACAAACATCCGGTGTTCAAAGAAAAGCGTGCCTTGATCATCAACGTGGAAGGACTCATACTTCGGGAGCTGAAGGTTGGAGATGAGCTTTCTGGTGTATGGATCACCAAGCTGAAAGGAGCGAACCTTTTCTTCCAAGAGAGGGGTTGCTAGAAGGTTCATGAGATACCCTTGTTCCACAATTCAAGGTTGAGCTGACGGAATTCCTCGCACAAGAGAGGCTGTTGTTCTTCCATCATGAGGTTGTTGACATAAGCTTTGCGGCTGAGAGCATCGGCCATGACATTAGCTTTGCCCGGAGTGTAGTTGATGGTCAAATCAAAATCATTGATTGCTTCAATCCATCTCCTCTGCCGAAGGTTGAGATCAGGCTGAGTGAAGATATACTTCAAACTCTTGTGATCAGAAAAGATCTCACAATGGTTGCCAAGCAAGTAGTGCCTCCATACTTTCAAAGCAAAGACAACTGCTGCGAGCTCGAGGTCATGTGTAGGATAGTTGATCTCATGCGTCTTCAACTGTCGAGAGGCATAAGCAACAACTTGTTTTTCTTGCATGAGGACCGCACCCAATCCATGCAAAGAGGCGTCACAGAAGATCTGTAACGGCTTGGATGTATCCGGAGGAACCAAGACTGGTGTGGAAGTGAGCTTCTCTTTGAGTGTCTCAAAGCTTGCTTGACATGCAGGAGTCCAAAGGTATTTCTTGCCTTTCTTGAGGAGATCGGTAAGAGGCTTCGCTATCTTCGAAAAGTTCTGAACGAAGTGACGGCAATAACTAGCCAAACCAAGGAAACTCCGCACTTCTTTGACATTACCAGGAGGAAGCCATTCAACAATTGTCTTCACAGTTTCCGGGTTGACCGCAATGCCCTTGGCAGAGATGACGTGACCCAGATAGGTTACTTGAGGCAGCCAAAACTCACACTTGGAGAACTTTGCATACAAGCGGTTCTCACGAAGCTTGTTTAGGACACAGCGAAGGTGTTCTTCATGTTCTTCGTGTGACTTAGAATAGACTAGGATGTCATCCAGATAGACCACAACGAACTTATCAAGATACTCCATGAAAACCGAGTTCATGAGCCTCGAGAAGGTGGCAGGTGCGTTGGTGAGACCGAAAGACATGACCGTGTACTCATACAGGCCATAGCAGGTGGTGAAAGCTGTTTTAGGAACATCTTCCTTGCGAATCTTGATTTGGTGATAACCACTTCTCAAGTCAAGCTTAGAGAATACCACAGCTCCAGCTAGCTGATCGAAGAGATCATTAATCCGCGGAAGGGGATATTTATTCTTGATGGTTTTAGCATTGAGAGCCCGATAGTCAACACAAAGTCTATCAGTCTTGTCTCGCTTCTTCACAAAGATTGTTGGGCTACCCCAAGAAGAAGTACTGTGTTGAATGAAACCCAACTTCTCTTGTTCATCAAGTTGACGTTTGAGTTCAGTCAACTCAGCAGGACCCATCTTATAAGGCCGCTTGGAGATAGGAGCGGTACCAGGTTCAAGCTCAATTACAAACTCAACCTCACGATCCGGAGGCATACCTGGCAACTCTTCAGGAAAGACATCTGGGAACTCACAGACCACCGGAACACTCTGAATAGCTTCCATAGCATCATCATTCAGAGCCGCCAAAGAGAAAAGCGGGATAGCAGGAGTCAGACTTGGAGAATAGACTATATGGCCTTCAGGAATCTTCAGAGAAACCGAGCGTTCAGCACAATCAATCACAGCTGCATTTGCTGTCAACCAATCCATGCCCAAGATGACATCAATGTCAGAATTGCCCAGAACAATTAAGGAAGCCGAGAACGAAGAGCCACCAATCTCAATTTGATTGCCATGGCTGATTTTAGAAGCTGCCATTGTTGCTCCAGGAGAAAGGATCATTAACCGCTTAAGAAGAGGATCCATAGCTAACTCATTCTCATTTGCAAACTTGTGAGACACAAAAGAATGCGATGCACCAGAATCAAACAAAACTCGTGTAGGGACTGAGTTAACGGAAAGCATACCCATCACAACTCCAGGTGCATGCTCAGCTTGAGCGGCGTTGACACAGTTGGCACGAGCAACAGTAGACCCGGGCTTGGTGTTGATGTTGAGAGCCCGAGGTGGTGGTGCACGAACCAAAGGAGAGCTTGCCGCAGATCTTGGAGGTGGTGGAGGAAGAGCTTTGTTTTTCAACGGACAGTTCCAGTACTGATGCCCAGTGTCTCCACAAGTGTAACAAGCACCAGATGGACGTGGAGCAACGTAGCCAGGGACTCCGCCAGGCGCTCCAGGGTAGTGGTGGTTGTAGCCCCTGGGAGCAACAGTGAGGAAGTTTGGTGGCCTTGCCGCGAAGCTTGAAGGTCTTGGTGAATCCGGGAGCGACGGTGGGGTGTTAGGAACCCAGACACGACGCTTAGAAGGAGTTGACATAGCTAAAGAGCTTGCTGCATCACGGTTGTGTTTCTTTGACTCCTCAAACACTTGCCTACTTGCCTCTTCCTGCAGAGCTGTATGCTGAAGTTCCAGAAAAGACGCCGGCCTTGCATGTGTGATTGCATATTTAATCGATGCATTGAGCCCTTGCCGGAACCTCTTTTGCTTCTTCTTGTCATCAGAGATCTCATCGCCACCATAACAAGAAAGGTTCATGAAGTTTCTGATGTAGGTATTGACATTATCATTGCCCTGCTTGAGGTTGAGAAACACTTCCTTCATCCTCTCCATGACAATTTTTGACAGATACTGCTCTTTGAAAGCTCCAGTGAACTGTCCCCAAGTAGGCTGAAAACCAGTGCAGTTTGCCTTCAGGTAATTCTCCCACCAGAGAGCTGCATCTCCCTTCAGAAGGTGAGTAGCACACTTTACCCATTCTTGCTCAGGAACATCAGCAGTTGCCAGTAACCTTGACATCTCACGCAACCAATCATCAGCATCAAGTGGTTGATCAGAAACATCAAACTGGCGTGGGTTGAACTTCAGGAAGCTTTTGATGTCTCCTCGCTTGGGAGGTGGAGGTAGCGGAACAAACTCATTCCTCCTGACACTTTCTTCAAAACGCTGCTGGTTCTGCTGCATTGCTGCCAAGGCATTGGCGATGCTTGACAATGCTGCCCCCAGTTCAGGTTGTATGTCCTCCTCAGAACGGCGTGGTGGTGCCATCCTGTTATTGATATAAAACACAAGTCAGTACTATGATGGAGAATAATAATAATCCAAAATAGTATCAAGATGGAATTACTCAAGATTAAAGGATACAATTTACTAAGATGATATTAAAATATCAACAAAGTTCAAAGCACCTAGAAGATATTAAGCATATCGCACACGACTGAAAAGGAGTGTGGTACACAGATATATCAAAGAAAATTTTTCCGCAAATTTCGGCATTAAAATACCAATAGATGCGCAAAATCACTTAACGAATCAAGATTAGTGACTCTACCAATTCCATATACAAGAGCGAATGATAAGAGTAGTGGTATGGTCGCGACTCCATCCCGCACTCAAATCATTACTCCGCACATGAATAAGTAAAACACATATCCCAACACCTTCTTCTCACGATGAACCTAAAGATTAGAGACTACGGAAACGAACACCCCAAACAAGATGACGTCGGATAACAAAGAGTAAGACAGATCGCGTCGGTATACCACGAATCAGATAGATCGCGTCGGTTTGCAAAAGCCTGTCGGTATGGAATGTACCAACAAATGATAACCAAAAGGCCGATAAAGATAACAACTTGGATGCAACAGATAGACAAGGAATTACACACACACACACAACCTATGGTACTACGGAAACCCAGAACACGTGAATCCTAGTTTGAATTTTGAGAAGAGGATTGAAAACGTTACACTTCCTTACCAGAAAAGGGTGGGTGGGTGGGTAAGAAGAAAAGTGGAAGCAGTCCTACTCTCGCGTTTTGTTTTTCCCTAGTATACATAACTACCAAAAATATTTGCTAGACAGACAACGACCATTTGACTGAGACCCTGAAGGGCGGGATGGCTCTGATACCAATTGTAACTACCTCGGTGAATTACGCTCCTAGTTACAAGCCTGGATGAGCGGAAATGGTTAAAATAGTACGATGGGGCCCAAATGCCACTCACAGGTAGACCTTTCAGCCGTCCTAACCATTTCCAAACATCGGGACAAGAACGGGCGGCGTAATCGGCAGACGAAGGGATCAACTACATACACAAATGAGTATGTATGCAAGCCACCATACAATGGTTCTCAGAGTCATTCCATCTAAAAAGAAAGGAAATATAGCAACGCCATACGGCAAGATCCAAATATCCTAGATAGATATAATAGTTTAGGATATCTCCTCATACATCAAACATCAGAGTATCAAGCGGAAGCGAAAAACAAGATCCGAGTACGGATAAGAAGCAAATCGGCATAAGATGCCCCATAAATAAACACATCCCGCCCACAGATCTCACGGATCCCCGTTCCCGGAATCTCTACACCGAATGATCGTTGCCCACATCGTCCGTCTCCTCCACCCAGTATCCATCTTGCGAGCTTACCTGTTCATCTGAATCAAACAATTTATCGTGTGAGACCCTAGGGGTACTTAGCAAGTCTTTATGCCTCTAAAGGGGACACAACCTGGGGTGACGCAATTGCAGCAAAAGATAAACCCTAACAGTTCTATAGATACTCGCTAACCATCCGCCTAACCAGAGATAGACGGATGTCCGTGAATTAATAACAACAGTTATAACAGTAATATCCACAGATCCATCCTCCTCCTCGCTTACCGACGAGGAAGCGGACGAACAACCCCCCCATCTGTTGGCAGTTTTATTATCCATTCCATGAGTGTTGTACTATTTACTAGTCAGGTACTTAGTCAAATTAAAAGCGGTACTTTAGTTATACTTGTCTATGATCGAGAAACTGTGCTCCAAGTCGTCCATAACCGCGGACACGGCTTTCAGAAAGTTTTACCCTGCAGGGGTGCACAAATAGCAACACACACTCGATCAACCTCGGAAAAACCAAATCAAAACCCAACGAGGCAGTCACGACAAAGCGATCACAGGATTCAGAAATATTTCAGGGGGCCACCCCATTAAGCTACCCGCGACGAAGTTGGCCGACTTCGAGACGGTCTCAAGGTTTGCGTCAATGGCTGTAAACGACTGGGAACCCGAAAATGTGACTGGGCTTGTCGATACCGCGAAAACACTCCGCTTACCTAAACAGTACAGGTGAAGTACCTCGCACAATTTTAAATAAAGCAGTAAAGCATGGCATAAGTACAGGATAGTAAATAAAACCTCAAACTAGTTTGTGTCCCCAAGAAATAAGAATGAATCAAGCTCTAGCTCAGGGGGGTTCATAAGCCTCCCGGATGTGGATAGCCCGAATATTCAAGGAACAGGAATCAAGTACTCGGGGTCCTACGGGACACAAGTGAGCCTGAAAAACCAAATAGCAAATATGGCTCACCGATGCCACTTTCATTAGTTATCCCATTACTAATCAGGTTAAGTTGTTTAGGTACCTCATTATCCATCAGACACTCACATACCCTACACATGTTGTTCTACGACTCGCATGGCTCAAACAACTCCTGTAGTAATGGCTCATGGGATGGAGGAACAAGCTTTGGTGGGGTTTAAAAAGTAAAGGCTATGCAATACTTGGGATTCAGATTAATGCAATCGCGACTCAATGATGCAAGAATAAGATAGAGGCAATAGGTACTATATGTATGCAAGCATGTGGTAGTGCTTGCCTGGCAGCTCAGTTGAAGCGAGAGAAGGATCTGGGTAGTGCTCCTGGGTATCTTGATATATCCCCTGCTCAGCGTCTATTCGAAGAAGAACCAAACAAACAAGGGCCAACATAAATAAAGTGCACAAGCATATGAATTAAAATGCGACAAGCAAACAATCATGCCATGATGAATGATGCACAATTTGCATGGCAATAAAGTAGCATGGCATGGGTGAGGTGTGGAATACAAGAATAAATCATTTTATTGAGTTTTGGCCCCATTTTATCCTCATATTAGTTGCTGTATACATTATATTTATATGATGCATGCTTCAAATCAAAACATGGAATGCATAAACAGAAAGGTCTCGTCGAGCTAATCATTTTAGACATATCATTTGTCAAATTTGGAGTTATAAAACAAAAGTTATTATTTAATTAAGGCAAAAGGGCATTTTAAAGTAATTTTAATCAACTTGGAAAATAAAGTGTTCAAAATATATTTTGAATGGCATATTTGAATTCCTCATATTTTTCTGATCTCAAAACATATATTATATGTATTATTTGGATTTATATTTTAATGTTATTTTAAAACAGATTTGAAATTTGAATTTACTTTAATTTGAAAAAGTTTGAGTTAAAACAGAAAAGCAGAAATACTTTTGTTACTCAGACAGATACAGACACAGACAATGACAGGTGGGGTCACTGGCTGACTCAGCAGCACAGCGCGCGGAGAAGCTTTTCTCACCGCGACTGGGCTAGACCTAGAGGCCGACAGGTGGGGCTAGCTGGCTCGGGCCCAGGTGCCAGCGGCGGAACAGCGCGGAGGCTGACAGGTGGGACTGGTGGACCGCGGGTTAGGAGTAAAATGTTAGGGGTGGTTTTATGCAAAACGGCGACGCGCACTGTGCTTCTTCTCTGAACCCTGACGACGGGTCGGTGCACGCCAGCGGCAGAGCGCGGCACGCGGGCTCGAACCCGCGACGCGGGCCACGCGCGCGATGGGCGGAGCCGCTGCGATATGGGTAGGGAGGTGACAGAGGGGCGGATGGCGGCTGGTTAAGCCGTCTACGAGGCGCAACTGCGAGCAGACGATAGCGCCGCCGTCGCACGCGGTGTGTTCGGCTAAACGCGCGGCGAGGACAGCATGCGGCGGCGAGGGAGAGGATGTATGGGGGGGTCCCAGGGCTCACCGTGGGGCGGTCGGTGTAGGTGGTTCGGGCTGGGAGCAGCCGATCGGCGAGGACGCAGGCGATCTGAAGCTAGGGTTTCTCGTCGGCCACGCGGTGCTGCGGCAGGTCCGAAGCTTCTCCTCCTCGCTGGTGTGGCTGGGGGTGATGCAGAGTGTCGCCTCGGTCTTCTCGATCACCTCCACGACGGGCACGCCGGCTGGAACGATGGATCGTAGGTGGAGCCGACGGTGTCCGGCGAGAGGGAGCTAGGGTCGGTGGAGAGGGAGGGAGGAAGGCCAGGGCGCCTCGGCCAGATCTGGAGAGGCCAGAGGAGAGCCGAGAGGGAGTGGATAGGGACGGGAGAGGAGAGGGGGTGCCGTGGGGGACTGGGTAGGGTTAAAGGTGGCTCGGCCACCTTTTTTTCCCCTCCTTCACGTGCTCGAGCTGGGAGGCCAGGGCAGGCACGGGCAGGGGCTTCCAGGTGGGGCAGGGTGAGGCCAAGGAGGGTGGTTCGATGTGGGGCATGCAGGGCAGAGAGAGATAAGAGAGAGGGAGGGAGAGAGGGAGCTCGGGTTGGAGCTAGGGTTGGGTAGTGGGAGGCTCGGGCTAGGGTTTCTGCTGGGGATGGGGTAGCTAGGTGGGGCCAGGGTGATCAGGTGGCCAAGTGGGGCCAGCTAGGTAGAGAGAAGAGAGAGGCCGAGAGAGAGTGGTGGTGTGGTAGCTAGGGTTTGGTTTAGAGAGGGTGGTAAAGAGAGGAGAGATTAGAGTATGGTTTAGGTTTAGAGAGAGAGATAGATGGAGTGGTTCCTTTTGACTAGATCAAGCATGATTAAGACAAGCTCAAGCAAGATATAGTCTAAAGAGAGAAGAGAAGAAAAGGTGGTGATGGCATGGATGGAGATGGTGATGGGGTTTTAGATGCCTGCATGCATCAAGCACGATCAAGCATAAGGGGTAGAGAGAGATATGGGGAAGATCCACTCAAAGATTCAAATAAAAACCAAAGGCTAGGAAAAAGGTGGTACTTGCATGGGCCATGCATAAATAATTAATACCATGCTTATTTTTGTGAAAACAAGATTATTTACATGGCATTATTCTTATGCATTCCAAAATGTGGAGTAAGGCCTAAGCAAAAGAATTGTAGAAGTAAAACCATCCTATCTCCCATGAGCTAGATTAAATACCAAAAGAAAAACAACTGCAAGCTCATGGATAATGGAATGGTGGAATTATAAGGTGGTGACAAGGATAAGGTGGTGGAGTGGAATAAAAGATATGCCCCCAACTCAACTTGGGCATTAAACAATATATCAAGAACCAAATACAATATCAAGAGGCAAATACAATTTACAATGCATATGAGAGAAGATCCAAAACAAAAAGGGTTTTATATGATGCTCAAATGCAAGGAGGCATGATGACATGAGCATGATATAATGATGATGCAACAATTATATATTTGAAGTAGCCATTATATTACTAGACCAAGTAGCATTACAATTGTTAGACAATTGGGATGCTACAACTCTCCCCCACTAAACAGGAATCTCGCCCCGAGATTTGAGGAAGAAGAAGAAGACACAAAGAGGGTAGGATACTTGGCACGGAGCTCATCTTCATGTTCCCAAGTGGCTTCATCAACGGAATGGTGCGACCACTGCACCTTGCAGAATTTGATGGACTTATTGCGGGTCCTTCTTTCTGCGACTTCAAGGATTTTAGTGGGGTGTTCTTGATAAGACAGGTCTTCTTGGAGATTGATAAGCTCATGGTCCACGGTCCTGCCGGGATCCTTGAAGCACTTCTTGAGCTGAGAGATGTGGAAAACATCATGCACCTTGAGTTTTTCCGGGAGCTCAAGAGCATAAGCAACTTCTCCTCTTCTTCCACGAATTTTGAATGGACCGATGTATCTAGGAGCCAGCTTTCCTTTGATACCAAAACAGTGCGTGCCTCTCATGGGAGTGACACGAAGGTAAACGAGATCACCAGGGACATACTCCATGTCCGTGTGCTTTCTGTCATAATTGCTCTTCTGGCGACTTTGAGCAATCCTCAGATTTTCAAGAATGATGTGAACCTTCTCCTCCGCTTGAGTCACAATGTCAGGGACAAACAAAATTCTTTCTCCTGCACCCGACCAACCAATCGGAGTTCTGCATTTGCGACCATAAAGAGCCTCAAATGGTGCCATCTTTAGACTTTTCTGGAAGCTGTTGTTGTAAGAGAATTCAGCATAAGGAAGACATTCCTCCCACTTCATGCCGAACGAGATGACGCAAGCACGGAGCATATCCTCCAGAATCTGATTGATCCTTTCAACTTGTCCTTGCGACTGAGGGTGGTAAGCTGTGCTGAAGTTCAATTTTGTTCCCAAAGCATTTTGGAAACTTTCCCAGAACTTGGAAGTGAAGATGCTTCCACGGTCTGAACTGATCTCAAGCGGAACCCCATACAGAGAGACAATTCTGTTGATATAGAGCTCAGCCAACTGAATTGCAGAAATTGTTTCCTTGACGGGGAAGAAGTGAGCCACTTTAGAAAGCCTGTCAATGACAACAAAGATTGCATTGTTGCCCTTCTGCGACCTTGGAAAACCAGTGATGAAGTCCATCTCTACTTTCTCCCATTTCCATTCCGGGGGTTTCAATGGCTGTAGAAGACCGGAAGGTTTCTGATGGACAGCTTTCACTCTGCGGCAGACATCACACTCCGAGACATACTTGGCACAATATCGTTTCAAACCCGGCCACCAATATTGTGTTTTCAAGTCCATGTACATCTTTGTGCTGCCAGGGTGGATAGAAAGAACAGAATCATACGCCTCCTTGAGAACTTGCTCTCTCAAACCCGGGTAGTTCGGAACAAACATCCGGTGTTCAAAGAAAAGCGTGCCTTGATCATCAACGTGGAAGGACTCATACTTCGGGAGCTGAAGGTTGGAGATGAGCTTTCTGGTGTATGGATCACCAAGCTGAAAGGAGCGAACCTTTTCTTCCAAGAGAGGGGTTGCTAGAAGGTTCAGGAGATACCCTTGTTCCACAATTTCAAGGTTGAGCTGACGGAATTCCTCGCACAAGAGAGGTTGTTGTTCTTCCATCATGAGGTTGTTGACATAAGCTTTGCGGCTGAGAGCATCGGCCATGACATTAGCTTTGCCCGGAGTGTAGTTGATGGTCAAATCAAAATCATTGATTGCTTCAATCCATCTCCTCTGCCGAAGGTTGAGATCAGGCTGAGTGAAGATATACTTCAAACTCTTGTGATCAGAAAAGATCTCACAACGGTTGCCAAGCAAGTAGTGCCTCCATACTTTCAAAGCAAAGACAACTGCTGCGAGCTCGAGGTCATGTGTAGGATAGTTGATCTCATGCGTCTTCAACTGTCGAGAGGCATAAGCAACAACTTGTTTTTCTTGCATGAGGACCACACCCAATCCATGCAAAGAGGCGTCACAGAAGATCTGGAACGGCTTGGATGTATCCGGAGGAACCAAGACTGGTGTGGAAGTGAGCTTCTCTTTGAGTGTCTCAAAGCTTGCTTGACATGCAGGAGTCCAAAGGTATTTCTTGCCTTTCTTGAGGAGATCGGTAAGAGGCTTCGCTATCTTCGAAAAGTTCTGAACGAAGTGACGGCAATAACTAGCCAAACCAAGGAAACTCCGCACTTCTTTGACATTACCAGGAGGAAGCCATTCAACAATTGTCTTCACAGTTTCCGGGTTGACCGCAATGCCCTTGGCAGAGATGACGTGACCCAGATAGGTTACTTGAGGCAGCCAAAACTCACACTTGGAGAACTTTGCATACAAGCGGTTCTCACGAAGCTTGTTTAGGACACAGCGAAGGTGTTCTTCATGTTCTTCGTGTGACTTAGAATAGACTAGGATGTCATCCAGATAGACCACAACGAACTTATCAAGATACTCCATGAAAACCGAGTTCATGAGCCTCGAGAAGGTGGCAGGTGCGTTGGTGAGACCGAAAGACATGACCGTGTACTCATACAGGCCATAGCGGGTGGTGAAAGCTGTTTTAGGAACATCTTCCTTGCGAATCTTGATTTGGTGATAACCACTTCTCAAGTCAAGCTTAGAGAATACCACAGCTCCAGCTAGCTGATCGAAGAGATCATTAATCCGCGGAAGGGGATATTTATTCTTGATGGTTTTAGCATTGAGAGCCCGATAGTCAACACAAAGTCTATCAGTCTTGTCTCGCTTCTTCACAAAGATTGTTGGGCTACCCCAAGAAGAAGTACTGTGTTGAATGAAACCCAACTTCTCTTGTTCATCAAGTTGACGTTTGAGTTCAGTCAACTCAGCAGGACCCATCTTATAAGGCCACTTGGAGATAGGAGCGGTACCAGGTTCAAGCTCAATTACAAACTCAACCTCACGATCCGGAGGCATACCTGGCAACTCTTCAGGAAAGACATCTGGGAACTCACAGACCACCGGAACACTCTGAATAGCTTCCATAGCATCATCATTCAGAGCCGCCAAAGAGAAAAGCGGGATAGCAGGAGTCAGACTTGGAGAATAGACTATATGGCCTTCAGGAATCTTCAGAGAAACCGAGCGTTCAGCACAATCAATCACAGCTGCATTTGCTGTCAACCAATCCATGCCCAAGATGACATCAATGTCAGAATTGCCCAGAACAATTAAGGAAGCCGAGAACGAAGAGCCACCAATCTCAATTTGATTGCCATGGCTGATTTTAGAAGCTGCCATTGTTGCTCCAGGAGAAAGGATCATTAACCGCTTAAGAAGAGGATCCATAGCTAACTCATTCTCATTTGCAAACTTGTGAGACACAAAAGAATGCGATGCACCAGAATCAAACAAAACTCGTGCAGGGACTGAGTTAACGGAAAGCATACCCATCACAACTCCAGGTGCATGCTCAGCTTGAGCGGCGTTGACACAGTTGGCACGAGCAACAGTAGACCCGGGCTTGGTGTTGATGTTGAGAGCCCGAGGTGGTGGTGCACGAACCAAAGGAGAGCTTGCCGCAGATCTTGGAGGTGGTGGAGGAAGAGCTTTGTTTTTCAACGGACAGTTCCAGTACTGATGCCCAGTGTCTCCACAAGTGTAACAAGCACCAGGTGGACGTGGAGCAACGTAGCCAGGGACTCCGCCAGGCGCTCCAGGGTAGTGGTGGTTGTAGCCCCTGGGAGCAACAGTGAGGAAGTTTGGTGGCCTTGCCGCGAAGCTTGAAGGTCTTGGTGAATCCGGGAGCGACGGTGGGGTGTTAGGAACCCAGACACGACGCTTAGAAGGAGTTGACATAGCTAAAGAGCTTGCTGCATCACGGTTGTGTTTCTTTGACTCCTCAAACACTTGCCTACTTGCCTCTTCCTGCAGAGCTGTATGCTGAAGTTCCAGAAAAGACGCCGGCCTTGCATGTGTGATTGCATATTTAATCGATGCATTGAGCCCTTGCCGGAACCTCTTTTGCTTCTTCTTGTCATCAGAGATCTCATCGCCACCATAACAAGAAAGGTTCATGAAGTTTCTGATGTAGGTATTGACATTATCATTGCCCTGCTTGAGGTTGAGAAACACTTCCTTCATCCTCTCCATGACAATTTTTGACAGATACTGCTCTTTGAAAGCTCCAGTGAACTGTCCCCAAGTAGGCTGAAAACCAGTGCAGTTTGCCTTCAGGTAATTCTCCCACCAGAGAGCTGCATCTCCCTTCAGAAGGTGAGTAGCACACTTTACCCATTCTTGCTCAGGAACATCAGCAGTTGCCAGTAACCTTGACATCTCACGCAACCAATCATCAGCATCAAGTGGTTGATCAGAAACATCAAACTGGCGTGGGTTGAACTTCAGGAAGCTTTTGATGTCTCCTCGCTTGGGAGGTGGAGGTAGCGGAACAAACTCATTCCTCCTGACACTTTCTTCAAAACGCTGCTGGTTCTGCTGCATTGCTGCCAAGGCATTGGCGATGCTTGACAATGCTGCCCCCAGTTCAGGTTGTATGTCCTCCTCAGAACGGCGTGGTGGTGCCATCCTGTTATTGATATAAAACACAAGTCAGTACTATGATGGAGAATAATAATAATCCAAAATAGTACCAAGATGGAATTACTCAAGATTAAAGGATACAATTTACTAAGATGATATTAAAATATCAACAAAGTTCAAAGCACCTAGAAGATATTAAGCATATCGCACACGACTGAAAAGGAGTGTGGTACACAGATATATCAAAGAAATTTTTTTCGCAAATTTCGGCATTAAAATACCAATAGATGCGCAAAATCACTTAACGAATCAAGATTAGTGACTCTACCAATTCAATATACAAGAGCGAATGATAAGAGTAGTGGTATGGTCGCGACTCCATCCCGCACTCAAATCATTACTCCGCACATGAATAAGTAAAACACATATCCCAACACCTTCTTCTCACGATGAACCTAAAGATTAGAGACTACGGAAACGAACACCCCAAACAAGATGACGTCGGATAACAAAGAGTAAGACAGATCGCGTCGGTATACCACGAATCAGATAGATCGCGTCGGTTTGCAAAAGCCTGTCGGTATGGAATGTACCAACAGTTGATAACCAAAAGGCCGATAAAGATAACAACTTGGATGCAACAGATAGACAAGGAATTACACACAAACACACACACAACCTATGGTACTACGGAAACCCAGAACACGTGAATCCTAGTTTGAATTTTGAGAAGAGGATTGAAAACGTTACACTTCCTTACCAGAAAAGGGTGGGTGGGTGGGTAAGAAGAAAAGTGGAAGCAGTCCTACTCTCGCGTTTTGTTTTTCCCTAGTATACATAACTACCAAAAATATTTGCTAGACAGACAACGACCATTTGGCTGAGACCCTGAAGGGCGGGATGGCTCTGATACCAATTGTAACTACCTCGGTGAATTACGCTCCTAGTTACAAGCCTGGATGAGCGGAAATGGTTAAAATAGTACGGTGGGGCCCAAATGCCACTCACAGGTAGACCTTTCAGCCGTCCTAACCATTTCCAAACATCGGGACAAGAACGGGCGGCGTAATCGGCAGACGAAGGGATCAACTACATACACAAATGAGTATGTATGCAAGCCACCATACAATGGTTCTCACAGTCATTCCATCTAAAAAGAAAGGAAATATAGCAACGCCATACGACAAGATCCAAATATCCTAGATAGATATAATAGTTTAGGATATCTCCTCATACATCAAACATCAGAGTATCAAGCGGAAGCGGAAAACAAGATCCGAGTACGGATAAGAAGCAAATCGGCATAAGATGCCCCATAAATAAACACATCCCGCCCACAGATCTCACGGATTCCCGTTCCCGGAATCTCTACACCGAATGATCGTTGCCCACATCGTCCGTCTCCTCCACTCAGTATCCATCTTGCGAGCTTACATGTTCATCTGAATCAAACAATTTATCGTGTGAGACCCTAGGGGTACTCAGCAAGTCTTTATGCCTCTAAAGGGGACACAACCTGGGGTGACGCAATTGCAGCAAAAGATAAACCCTAACAGTTCTATAGATACTCGCTAACCATCCGCCTAACCAGAGATATACGGATGTCCGTGAATTAATAACAACAGTTATAACAGTAATATCCACAGATCCATCCTCCTCCTCGCTTACCGACGAGGAAGCGGACGAACAACCCCCCCCCATCCGTTGGCAGTTTTATTATCCATTCCATGAGTGTTGCACTATTTACTAGTCAGGTACTTAGTCAAATTAAAAGCGGTACTTTAGTTATACTTGTCTATGATCGAGAAACTGTGCTCCAAGTCGTCCATAACCGCGGACACGGCTTTTAGAAAGTTTTACCCTACAGGGGTGCACAAATAGCAACACACACTCGATCAACCTCGGAAAAACCAAATCAAAACCCAACGAGGCAGTCACGACAAAGCGATCACAGGATTCAGAAATATTTCAGGGGGCCACCCCATTAAGCTACCCGCGACGAAGTTGGCCGACTTCGAGACGGACTCAAGGTTTGCGTCAATGGCTGTAAACGACTGGGAACCCGAAAATGTGACTGGGCTTGTCGATACCGCGAAAACACTCCGCTTACCTAAACAGTACAGGTGCAGTACCTCGCACAATTTTAAATAAAGCAGTAAAGCATGGCATAAGTACAGGATAGTAAATAAAACCTCAAACTAGTTTGTGGCCCCAAGAAATAAGAATGAATCAAGCTCTAGCTCAGGGGGGTTCATAAGCCTCCCGGATGTGGATAGCGCGAATATTCAAGGAACAGGAATCAAGTACTCGGGGTCCTACGGGACACAAGTGAGCCTGAAAAACCAAATAGCAAATATGGCTCACCGATGCCACTTTCATTAGTTATCCCATTAGTAATCAGGTTAAGTTGTTTAGGTACCTCATTATCCATCAGACACTCACATACCCTACACATGCTGTTCTACGACTCGCATGGCTCAAACAACTCCTGTAGTAATGGCTCATGGGATGGAGGAACAAGCTTCGGTGGGGTTTAAAAAGTAAAGGCTATGCAATACTTGGGATTCAGATTAATGCAATCGCGACTCAATGATGCAAGAATAAGATAGAGGCAATAGGTACTATATGTATGCAAGCATGTGGTAGTGCTTGCCTGGCAGCTCAGTTGAAGCGAGAGAAGGATCTGGGTAGTGCTCCTGGGTATCTTGATATATCCCCTGCTCAGCGTCTATTCGAAGAAGAACCAAACAAACAAGGGCCAACATAAATAAAGTGCACAAGCATATGAATTAAAATGCGACAAGCAAACAATCATGCCATGATGAATGATGCACAATTTGCATGGCAATAAAGTAGCATGGCATGGGTGAGGTGTGGAATACAAGAATAAATCATTTTATTGAGTTTTGGCCCCATTTTATCCTCATATTAGTTGCTGTATACATTATATTTATATGATGCATGCTTCAAATCAAAACATGGAATGCATAAACAGAAAGGTCTTGTCGAGCTAATCATTTTAGACATATCATTTGTCAAATTTGGAGTTAGAAAACAAAAGTTATTATTTAATTAAGGCAAAAGGGCATTTTAAAGTAATTTTAATCAACTTGGAAAATAAAGTGTTCAAAATATATTTTGAATGGCATATTTGAATTCCTCATATTTTTCTGATCTCAAAACATATATTATATGTATTATTTGGATTTATATTTTAAAGTTATTTTAAAACAGATTTGAAATTTGAATTTACTTTAATTTGAAAAAGTTTGAGTTAAAACAGAAAAGCAGAAATACTTTTGTTACTCAGACAGATAGAGACACAGACAATGACAGGTGGACTCACTGGCTGACTCAGCAGCACAGCGCGCGGAGAAGCTTTTCTCACCGCGGCTGGGCTAGACCTAGAGGCCGACAGGTGGGGCTAGCTGGCTCGGGCCCAGGTGCCAGCGGCGGAACAGCGCGAAGGCTGACAGGTGGGACTGGTGGACCGCAGGTTAGGAGTAAAACGTTAGGGGGGGTTTATGCAAAACAGCGACGCGCACTGTGCTTCTTCTCTGAACCCTGACGACGGGTCGGTTCACGCCAGCGGCAGAGCGCAGCGCGCGGGCTCGAACCCGCGACGCGGGCCACGCGCGCGATGGGCGGAGCCGCTGCGATATGGGTAGGGAGGTGACAGAGGGGCGGATGGCGGCTGGTTAAGCCGTCTGCGAGGCGCAACTGCGAGCAGACGATAGCGCCGCCGTCGCACGCGGTGTGTTCGGCTAAACGCGCGGCGAGGACAGCATGCGGCGGCGAGGGAGAGGATGTCTAGGGGGTCCCAGGGCTCACCGTGGGGCGGTCGGTGTAGGTGGTTCGGGCTGGGGAGCAGCCGATCGGCGAGGACGCAGGCGATCTGAAGCTAGGGTTTCTCGTCGGCCACGCGGTGCTGCGGCAGGTCCGAAGCTTCTCCTCCTCGCTGGCGTGGCTGGGGGTGATGCAGAGTGTCGCCTCGGTCTTCTCGATCACCTCCACGACGGGCACGCCGGCTGGAACGATGGATCGTAGGTGGAGCCGACGGTGTCCGGCGAGAGGGAGCTGGGGTCGGTGGAGAGGGAGGGAGGAAGGCCAGGGCGCCTCAGCCAGATCTGGAGAGGCCAGAGGAGAGCCGAGAGGGAGTGGATAGGGACGGGAGAGGAGAGGGGGTGCCGTGGGGGAGTGGGTAGGGTTAAAGGTGGCTCGGCCACCTTTTTTTCCCCTCCTTCACGTGCTCGAGCTGGGAGGCCAGGGCAGGCACGGGCAGGGGCTTCCAGGTGGGGCAGGGTGAGGCCAAGGAGGGTGGTTCGGTGTGGGGCATGCAGGGCAGAGAGAGATAAGAGAGAGGGAGGGAGAGAGGGAGCTCGGGTTGGAGCTAGGGTTGGGTAGTGGGAGGCTCGGGCTAGGGTTTCTGCTGGGGATGGGGTAGCTAGGTGGGGCCAGGGTGATCAGGTGGCCAAGTGGGGCCAGCTAGGTAGAGAGAAGAGAGAGGCCGAGAGAGAGTGGTGGTGTGGTAGCTAGGATTTGGTTTAGATGGGGGTGTGGTTTAGAGAGGGTGGTAAAGAGAGGAGAGATTAGAGTATGGTTTAGGTTTAGAGAGAGAGATATATGGAGTGGTTCCTTTTGACTAGATCAACCATGATTAAGACAAGCTCAAGCAAGATATAGTCTAAAGAGAGAAGAGAAGAAAAGGTGGTGATGGCATGGATTGAGATGGTGATGGGGTTTTAGATGCCTGCATGCATCAAGCACGATCAAGCATAAGGGGTAGAGAGAGATATGGGGAAGATCCACTCAAAGATTCAAATAAAAACCAAAGGCTAGGAAAAAGGTGGTACTTGCATGGGCCATGCATAAATAATTAATACCATGCTTATTTTTGTGAAAACAAGATTATTTACATGGCATTATTCTTATGCATTCCAAAATGTGGAGTAAGGCCTAAGCAAAAGAATTGTAGAAGTAAAACCATCCTATCTCCCATGAGCTAGATTAAATACCAAAAGAAAAACAACTGCAAGCTCATGGATAGTGGAATGGTGGAATTATAAGGTGGTGACAAGGATAAGGTGGTGGAGTGGAATAAAAGATATGCCCCCAACTCAACTTGGGCATTAAACAATATATCAAGAACCAAATACAATATCAAGAGGCAAATACAATTTACAATGCATATGAGAGAAGATCCAAAACAAAAAGGGTTTTATATGATGCTCAAATGCAAGGAGGCATGATGACATGAGCATGATATAATGATGATGCAACAATTATATATTTGAAGTAGCCATTATATTACTAGACCAAGTAGCATTACAATTGTTAGACAATTGGGATGCTACACCTTGGCTGGCGGTGGAGGGAGAGGAACTCCTCCCCAAGTAGGTTTCCTACTCTCCCTCCACCAAGCAAAACTGCCGTTTGACTTTTCAAATTGGTGTTTGACTTTTCAAACTAGGATTTGATTTATCCCTTTATTTTGCTCAGCCATTCCAGATTGTTATGACACATTCATGTACCCTTCCCCTCCGGAGTGCCGGACCTTCCGGACCCTTCTAGAACACTCCCGATGAAAACACCGGAATCATTCCCCAACTCCGAAACAGGACTTACCTTATATGAATCTTATTCTCCTTCATCCATATCGCTTCTTGTGAAGCCTTCGAAGCAGCTATGTATTCCGATTCAGTTGAAGATCTCGCCACAACGCTTTGCTTTGCACTCCTCCAGCTAACTGCTACAATATTCAAAATAAATACGTATCCGGATTAAGATTTAGAATCGTCTGGATCGGTGTTCCAACTAGCATCGGTGTAACCATTAACAACGAGTTGTTCATCACCTCCATAAGAAAGAACCATATCCTTAGTTCTTCTCAAGTACTTAAGGATGTTTTTAACCGCTGTCCAATGATCCACTCCTGGATCACTTTGATATCTGCTAGTTAAACTAACAGCATATGCAATGTCGGGTCTAGTATATAGCATGGCATACATTAGAGATCCTATGGCTGAGGCATAGGGAGTCTTACTCATCCTTTCTCTATCTTCTGCAGTTGCTGGACTTTGAGTTTTACTCAAGGTCGTATTGGGCAACATGGGCAAGAACCCTTTCTTGCTATCTTCCATTCCAAACCTTTTTAGAACTTTGTCCAAATATGTACTTTGTGACAATGATATTAGGCGTCTCGATCTATCTCTATAAATCTTTATGCCTAATATGTAAGCTGCTTCGCCAAGATCTTTCATTGAAAAACTATTATTCAAATAATCGTTGACACTATTAAGAAGTTCTACATCATTCCCAATCAACAATATGTCATCTACATATAGTATTAAGAATGCTACAGAGCTCCCACTCACTTTCTTGTAAATACAAGCTTCTCCATAAGTTTGTATAAAACCAAAACTTTTCATTACCTTATCAAAACGTTGATTCCAACTTCGGGATGCTTGCTTTAGTCCATATATGGACCGTTGAAGTTTGCATACCTTGTTAGAATCTTTAGGATCGACAAAACCTTTGGGTTGCATCATATACAACTCTTCATCAATGTCTCCATTGAGGAATGCTGTTTTGACATCCATTTGCCATATTTCATAATCGTAATATGCAGCGATTGCTAACATAATCCTCACAGACTTTAGCTTCGCTACTGGTGAGAAAGTCTCATCGTAGTCAACTCCTTGAATCTGTCGAAACCCTTTTGCGACAAGTCGAGCTTTTTAGACAGTAACATTACCATCAGCATCTGTTTTCTTCTTGAAAATCCATTTGTTCTCGACAGCCTTCCGGCCATCCGGTAAGTCCACCAAAGTCCATACTTGGTTTTCGTACATGGATCCAATTTCGGATTTCATGGCTTCTTGCCATTTATTGGAATCTGGTCTCATCATTGCTTCCTCATATGTCGCAGGGTCATCGGTGTTGTCCACCAACATGACACTCATAACGAGATCATACCAATCAGGAGTGGTACGAGTTCTCGTTGACCTGCGAGGCTCTGTAGCAACTTCAACCGAAGTTTCATGATCATCATCATTAGCTTCCTCTCTTATTGGTGTAGGCGCCACAGGAACTTCTTCCGGTGCTGCGCTACTCGCAAGTTCGAGAGAAGGTTCGACAACCTCGTCGATTTCTACTTTCCTTCCAGTCACTTCTTTCGAGAGAAATTCTTTCTCTAGAAAGGATCCATTCTTGGCAACGAACATTTTGCCCTCGGATCTATGATAGAAGGTATACCCAATAGTTTCCTTCGGGTATCCTATGAAGACGCATTTTTTCACTTTGGGTTCAAGCTTGTCAGGATGTAACTTCTTTACATAAGCTTCGCAACCCCAAACTTTAAGGAACGACAATTTAGGTTTCTTCCCAAACCATAATTCATACGGTGTCGTTTCAACGGATTTAGATGGTGCCCTATTTAAAGTGAATGTGTCTGTTTCTAATGCATAACCCCAAAACAATAGCGGTAAATCTGTAAGTGACATCATAGAACGGACCATATCTAAGAGAGTTCGATTATGACGTTCAGACACACCATTACGCTGTGGTGTTCCCGGCGGTGTCAATTGTGAAAGTATTCCGCATTTCTTCAAATGCTCGCCAAACTCGTAACTTAGATATTCACCTCCACGATTAGAACGTAGAAATTTAATCTTCTTGTTACGTTGATTCTCTACCTCACTTTGAAATTCCTTAAACTTCTCGAAAGTTTCGGACTTATGTTTCATGAAATAGATATACCCATATCTACTCAAGTCATCTGTGAAGGTAAGAACATAACGATAACCACCCCGCGATGCTACACTCATTGGTCCACACATATCGGTATGTATGATTTCCAATAAGTCTGTAGCTCGCTCCATCATACCAGAAAATGGAGTCTTAGTCATTTTACCCATCAGACATGCTTCGCATCTTTCAAGTTATTCGAAATCAAGTGATTCAAGAAGTCCATCGGAATGGAGTTTCTTCATACGCTTCACTCCGATATGACCAAGACGACAGTGCCACATATAGGTCGAGTTATCACTCAATTTCAAACGTTTAGCCTCAATGTTATTTATGTGTGTATTACTATAATCGAGATTCAATAAGAATTGACCATCTATCAAAGGTGCATGTGCATAAAACATATTACTCATATAAATCGAACAACCATTATTCTCAGACTTAAACAAGTAACCGTCTCGCAATAAACAAGATCCCGATATAATGTTCATGCTCAACGCAGGCACCAAATAACAATTATTTAAGTATAAAACTAATCCCGATGGTAGATGAAGAGGTAGCATGCCGACCGTGATCACATCAACCTTCGATCCATTTCCAACGCGCATCGTCACCTCGTTCTTCGCTAGCTTCCGTTTATTCTGGAGCACCTGTTTCGAGTTACAAATATGAGAAACCGAACCAGTATCAAATACCCAGTCACTACTACGAGTACTAGTGAGATACACATGAATAACATGTATATCGGATATACCTTTCTTCTTGATGTTGCCATTCTTCAAATCCGCCAAGTACTTTGGGCAATTCCGCTTCCAATGACCCTCTTGCTTGCAGTAAAAGCACTCAGTATCAGGCTTAGGTCCAGCCCTGGTATTCTTCACCGGTGCGGCAACTTTCTTACCACCCTTGTTGAAGTTTCCCTTTTGCTTAGACTTGGATTTCTTGAATTTGGTGGTCTTATTGACCATCAACACTTGGTGCTCTTTCTTGATCTCCACTTCTGCAGATTTCAACATGGAGAAGAGTTCTGGCAACGTCTTGTCCATGTTTTGCATATTGTAGTTCATCACAAAGTTCTTATAAATTGGTGGTAGTGATTGGAGGACACGGTGAATCCCCAAAGAATTAGGAATCACTATACCCAAACTTTGGAGTTTGTTTGCGAGCCCAGACATATTAAGCACATGCTCACTGACGGAGCTGCCCTCTTCCATCTTGTAGTTAAAGAACTTTTCAGAAGCCTCATAACTCTCAACTGCCGCGTGAGCCTCAAATATCATTTTGAGTTCACGGACAATATCATGTGGGTCATGGTTCTCAAACATTTTCTGAAGCTCTGATTCCAAACCATACAAGATAGCACACTAAACTGTGGAGTACTGATTCTTCCGAGCAAGGAAAACATTCTTTACCTCATCGGTAGCATCATATCATTCTCCTAATGGTATGACATTGTTATTAACATCTCAAATGTTCATGATCAAGAAACTATGATCATCTATTAATCAACAAGCTAGTATTATGAAGATGCTTTACTAGGGACTCTAATTTAGTTTACAAATCACACAAGTATTAATGTTTCTAGTTAATACTGTTATAGCATGAATGTAAACATTTATCATAAACACAAAGATATAATAATAACTACATTTATTATTGCCTTTAGGGCATATCTCCAACAGTATCCCACTTGCACTAGAGTCAACTAATCTAGATTAAATGGTAATATACCGAACACCCATGGCAGTTTGGTGTTGGTCATGTTTTGCCCTCGGGAGAGGTTTAGTCAACGGATCTGCCACATTCAAATCTGTGTGTACTTTGCAAATCTTTATGTCACCATCTTGGACATGTTCTCGAATAGCGTGAAAACGTAGCTTGATGTTCTTCAGCTTCTTGTGTGACCTTGGTTCTTGCGCATTGGCTATGGTGCCCATGTTATCATAGTAGATAGACATTGGGTCCAGCGCACTTGGAACCACACCGAACTCTGTAATGAACTCCTTCGTCCATATCGCTTCTTGTGAAGCCTCCGAAGCAGCTACGTATTCCGATTCAGTTGAAGATCTCGCCATAATGCTTTGCTTTGCACTCCTCCAGCTAATTGATGCACCATTCAAAATAAATACGTATCCAGATTGAGATTTAGAATCGTCTGGATCGGTGTTCCAACTAGCATCGGTGTAACCATTAAAAACGAGCTGTTCATCATCTCCATAAGAAAGAACCATATCCTTAGTTCTTCTCAAGTACTTAAGGATGTTTTTGACCGCTGTCCAATGATCCACTCCTGGATCACTTTGATATCTGCTAGTTAAACTAATAGCATATGCAATGTCGGGTCTAGTACATAGCATGGCATACATTAGAGATCCTATGGCTGAGGCACATGGAGTCTTACTCATCCTTTCTCTATCTTCTGCCGTTGCTGGATTTTGAGTTTTACTCAAGGTCGTATTGGGCAACATGGGCAAGAACCCTTTCTTGCTATCTTCCATTCCAAACCTTTTTAGAACTTTGTCCAAATATGTACTTTGTGACAATGATATTAGGCGTCTCGATCTATCTCTATAAATCTTTATGCCTAATATGTAAGCTGCTTCGCCAAGATCTTTCATTGAAAAACTATTATTCAAATAATCCTTGACACTATTAAGAAGTTATATTATTCAAATTAATATTCAAAAAATATAAGTTAATTCATTATTAATTTTAAATGGTTCATATTTTAAATGGTTACATTAATTATTTTTTAAAAACAGAAAATGGTTTTGAATTAGTTATTCAAATCCAGACACTTTTTTATGTTTAAAGTTTTTCTAAATTCCAAATTAATATTCAAAAAATATAAGTTAATTCATTATTAATTTTAAATGGTTCATAGTTTAAATGGTTACATTAATTATTTTTTAAAAATAGAAAATGGTTTTGAATTAGTTATTCAAATTCAAACACTTTTTATGTTTAAAGTTTTTCTAAATTCCAAATTAATATTCAAAAAATATAAGTTAATTCATTATTAATTTTAAATGGTTCATATTTTAAATGGTTACGTTAATTATTTTTAAAAATAGAAAATGGTTTTGAATTAGTTATTCAAATTCAAACACTTTTTATGTTTAAAGTTTTTCTAAATTCCAAAGTAATTATCATTTAAAAAAATTACAAATTTAAACCCCAAAATAAAAAATAAGGCGGGAACAGAGAGAAAATTGCTGAATTTTTTTTGAAAACAGGGTCATATGTCCCGGTTGGTGCCACCAACCGGGACTAAAGACCCCTGCGCGCGCCCCTTGGGCTGATGAAAAAATATTGAACTATACGTCCCGATTGGTGGCTCTAACCGAGACGTATGACCCTTTAGTCCCGGTTGGAGCCACCAACCGGGACAAAAGGCCCATTCGTTTATAACTGACGCGCCTCCTCTTCTTCTTCCCCATCTCACTTCACTGCTTCTCACCGACGCGCGCACAGGAACCGCCCACGACGCCGGCAGGCTGCCCGAGCTCGCCGCCACCCGCGCGTTCCGTCCGCCACCACTGCTGCCTCCGTCCGCGCGCGCCCCGGCTACTTTTCCCCCTCGCACGTGACCTCAATCGCCCGGATTGGAAGCTCCGTCCGCCGTCTGTCTCCGTCGATTCCGGCGTCTCCCGAGCTCGCCCGGCCTCGCCACTTCTGTCGTGTTCCTGGTAAGCTGCTGATCCTCACGTGCTCTTCTTTCTCTCCCTCTCCTCCTGTACTATTCTCCCCGCGTGTGCCCGACGTCGCCGCCGCTCGAGCTCGACGGAGGCGACGCTCCGGTGACCAAGAAGGAGCGGCGCCGCCACTCTCTTGCTCCCTGCATCACCCTCTCTCTAACGCGCCCATCCGCGCGTCCAGGCGTGCCCGCTATCGCCGTCGCTGCCGCTGCCTGAGAGCTCACCACCAGCGTGACATCGTGCTGATGTCACTCGTGCGTCACCTTGCTCGCGTGGCAGCTGATGTGGCCTAGGGCCCATCATTCAGCCTTAGTGGGTAGGCTCCTCTGTGGTATAAAAATGATCTGATGCGTGTGTTGACATCAGCATGCATGGAGGCTGAGTTGGCACTGGGGCCCTTCTGTCAGTCTCACTGGCTAGGGGTCGCCCCGGTGTAAAAACTATTTTCCTTTTTTTTAATTCCAGAAAATGATTTAATATTGTAAAATCAATAACTTATTGATTATAAGTCAGAAAAATACAGATAATATATCAAATTGTTCAGAAAAATGAAACCTATCTATTTAACCTATAATCATGCATTGTTCAACAACTTAAATGACAAGTATAATTAGAAGAACAAATGCACCCCTCTCATATGTTCCAGAGTTTCCCCGAGTTAGGGTTTTCACCCCTCGGAACCCTGATTAAATCGTCGAGCATGTCTTAGGGTTACATTCCAATGCAAATTAACTTGTCATATCATCATACTTGCTTGAGCATTGCATCGATGCCATGTATTGAACAAGCTAGGCGTTCGGTTCTTCGCGGTAGAATACGAGATCGAGATCAAAGACCTAGGTCAACACCATCGAAGATCGAAGATTTCTTGATAGCCATCGCATTGTAGATGCTTAGCCATGATATTAGTTGTCATAAACCCTAGTTAAATCGATGTTGCACCTAGGGTTAGTCGGTGTGTCCTCACCAGGGCATCCCGAACCCGAGGGTTGATTGATTGCCGCCTTTCTTTTTGGTATTGGTTCTTCATGATAGGATCCGAGCCCGATGGTTTCTCCGAATTAGGGTTTCTGATATTGTAAATTCATTTTTATTATTCTGTATGTATATATTAGGGTTTCTCCGAATTAGGGTTTATATCTCTCAACACCGTACCTAACATTCTCCCTTAGCCGCTTTGACTTATCCGTTTTTCCACCTATGCAGAAAATATGGACCCACACGTCAGAGACGAAGAAAAGGAAAAGTTGATCCAAGGTGTGATCCGCAGGGAAGAAAATTTAGATGTATCGACGTTTCTAAACAACTCCGGTGAGGGTGATCCTCTTTTTGCCGGAAGAGACGACTTGCTTGAGGTTGAAGGTGATGCCTTCCGCGAGGGAGAAGGCGATGCCTTGTGTGATCGAGAAGACGACCGGTCCGGCGAAGTGCATGTAATATAATTAATTCATTAATTAATCATCTGTTATCTATATAAAAATAGTAACGACGATCTTTCTTCTTTTAGCCCTCCGGATCGAAGAAATCTACTGAAAAGAGAAGACGAGGCCCAACCAAAAAGTTGGAAGACCATGAGAGGTTCAGGATCGAAGATGTCGCTGAAGACGGCAAACCGACGTCTCCCGAAGTTGTCGCAAACAAATTTGTGGCACAATGCGGAGTAATCATTACTGATCACCATTCGAAATTGGAATAGGCCTGCTGATGCGGAAGAAGAGGGAACATGTTTATTTGTCCCTAACCACGCCAAAGATTTACTGTGGAAGAGGCTCATGGTTAATTTCAAACTACCGAAGATAGAGCTGGATCCAAATGCGGAGGATCCAGTTGAGGACGCCTTAGAACATGGGAGAGCCATGGAGGCTAAGGTCAGGGAGTGGGCTTTGAAGAAGATGGCCCAGTGTTTCACCAAATGGAAGAAAAGATTGCACCTTGACTATGTCGTGAAAGAGAAGACTCTCGATTTCAAGAATATTCAGTTTGATAAGATAAAACCATTCTGGGCTGAGTTTGTGAAATACAAGACATCAGAAAAAGCTAAGAAAATGTCTGCAACGAATAAGCTGAATGCTGCTAACAAGAAGTATCACCATACTATGGGGCAAGGTGGCTACAGGGCTGTCATTCCTAAGTGGGAGAAACTTGAGAATGAACTGTGTGCTAAAAAGATCACCCCAGAGACAGACGATTGGGTAGAACGTGCAAGGAATTGGTTTTACTGGCATGGGGGCACGTTGGACTCGGAAGGGAAGTTTATATATAACATACGACATAAAGAAGACCCCTTGCCAATCGAGAAGATGAGAAAAGCAGTAAAGGTTGTTAAAGATGGGGACTTCATTCCCGATAGAGAGAATGATGAGCTCACACCCGCCCTTGGAAATAAGGAACATGATGGACGAACACGAGGCACAAGCGGCTCCAAACCATGGAGGACTGGGTTTCCCAAAGAGAGGAAGAAATATCCTGATAGAAGCCGTCAGAGGAGAAAGGACAGGGCGGAAGTTGAAGCAGATATTCAGAAAGAGCGAATGCGTATAATTGAAGAACGAATAAAGCAACAACAAGATGAAATTAACGCACTTAAAGAGCAAAGTACTACCGGCCCATTTCAGCAGCACACTGCATTTGATGCTACCGGCCTATCGAATAATCAAAAAAGCAGTGTGGCTTCCACCGAGGTCCCGGGTGATGACAATGGCGATAACGATGGTGCACCGACGATAGCTCCTGTTTGCTACCCAGTGGATGATATCACATAGATGACACATTGCGAGCTACATGTCAAAGTTGTGAACATATCAATGAAGGTGGCGGTCGGCTATGCCTTACCAATTGGACCCATGCCAACTTACCACTGTCGTCCGGTTCCAGAGGGCTACGCTGTTGTCGGGGTGGATGAAATCATGCCCACCTTTGAAGTTTTGGATCTTCACTACCCTGCAGGTGAAGGGGATGTGACTGTACTGGGAGACGCAACAAACGTCACCATTCTATGGCCAAAGGAATGTATCGTGCTTCAAAATCACACGCCAAGGCCATCTTCGCCGCCGCCTCACCCATCTCCAGCGAGGTCGTCGCCGCCACGGCATCCGTCTTCGTTGCCTCACCCGGCTCCGTCGCCTCACCCGGCTCCGTCGCCTCACCCGTCTCCGGCGCAGCCATCGCCGGCGCCTCAGGATAAAAAGTGTAAGCGTACCGCTACTCTGCGTCGTGGTAAGCGATCGCCGAAACGTAAACAAGAGCCTCTTCCAAAAGTACCAAAAGTTCCTCCCAGGAGAGCTTATGACTGCACTGAAGAGGAGACTACGGCGATCGTTGATGCGGAAACAACAACGTTTTTCGCTAAGCTGAGGCGGCCGAAAGAGCCAGAGTTCCCCAGCACCAAAGAAGAAAAAGCCAGAGTGTTGAAAATGCTAAAGAGTCTTCATCAACCCGAGCCAAAGCTGTCATCAGACTATGGGCGTTCTATTCTCAAGTCACATGCGGCACAACAATCCTCGAAGAGCAGTACTGCTGCAAGCGAGAAATCTATTGCCCAGCTCGGAGAACAAGCAAAACAGTCTTGCGCCCCTCTCAAGGTGATTTCCCATACCAATGTGGGGTCGAGCAAATATGGGGCCGAGGAGCAGTATGATCCTGAGGTAGTTGCACAATACGGAGAAGCTGCCGCTGCTCAAGGTATGAGTATTGCTCAGTACTTATCCCAGTTAGAGTACTTTCCCGTGAGTGAAGTAGCATACAAATATCAGTACGGCAAACCTCTCGTCAAACCTGAGGAGGTAAATAATCTTCCAACAAAAATGCGAAGATTGCATAACTGGTACATGCATGCCACAAAGGCCGGGGCTAACTGGATAGTGCTGAAGGTTACAAAAAAGCATTATGGGAAAGATATAGATGACATGATATCCATTGAATTTGATGAACTGTTTCAATTATTCAATCAAGACGCCTTGGACAAATCGATCATCAGTGCCTATTGTCTGTAAGTACTAATTCTGTAATTAATTTAGTCTCCAGCTATCTCACCTTGTGTATTGCATGTATATAATCATACTGTAATATACAGAATGAAGATTCTCGAATGCAGCAGAGAATAAATCTATGGCATTGGCTTCATTGACCCATATTGGGTTCATGAAGCTAATCTCAAAACAAGCCCCCAGGATACGGAGGATAATATAGTACACGCGTTAAGGTTTCAAGAAACCAGAAGGGAAATACTTTTTCCTTACAACTTCGAGTAAGTGTTATTGTCTTCTATACACTTTCTATTTCGCTTACTCGGTGTTAAGTATATAATTGATTAGTTATGCATTCGCAGCTTCCACTATATTCTGTTAATCATTCAACTTGACAAAGGGCGTGTACTAGTCATGGACTCGAAACATAAACCCCTTAAGCAGTGGAAGGACATGCAGATGCTTCTCCAGCGGTAATTCTAATCATTACGACACTATATCGGCAACGTTCGTGAATTTTATGATATCAAGTAATTAATAACTTATTTTATTTGTTTTCTTCGCCGGGCAGCGCTTGGAAACGGTTCACCAACAAGGCTATGGGTGTTTGGAAAGCGGAGCTTACATTTCAAGCACTAGATGTAAGCACCACCAGCTATATCCGCGCATCTCTTTGATTCTAGTTTTGATACCGTTATTATCATGCTTGATTATTATTTTGATTGAACTATGTTCTCGTAAAGTGCCTGACACAGGGACCAGGTAACAATCTATGTGGATACTATGTTTGCGAGTTTATCCGGCTGACGTGCGATGAGAAGGGCGGAAATTTAGAGCAACTCCACGTACGTAAACAATTTCTATAGTTTTTAATTACAATCAAATTGTGTTTAGTTTCATTAATATAGGCTGACTCCTTTTTTAAATCAGATCGAACGTCTACAGGATGGTCTTCTACCAAAGGATCGCGTACGAGCAATTCAGGAGGAATTGTCGGGATTCTTGGATGCAGAAGTCCTAAACCCAAAAGGGGAATACTATTCGGCTGTGTATAGACAATAGGGATTGTAAAAAGAGCAACTTTTGTATGTAGTGCATGAACTCGATCCGTGTATCCAATGTAATATTGTCATGATGATCTTGTGTAATATAATGGTTCCTTCATTGATGAGTGTAAAACACTAAATAAACAATAAAACAACCTAAATGAATTCTCTGCCGCGGCACAAAAAGTGGCGAAAATGCTGCCGCGGCAACAAAAGTTGCCAAAATGAATTCTCTGCCGCTGCAGAGAAATGTGCCAAATCTCTGCTACGGCAGAAGGTTATTTGTCCCGGTTCGTGTTACGAACCGGGACGGTTGCTCCACCCCCCTCGCCCTGACGCCGCCACGTGTACCCCCATTTGTCCCGGTTGGTGGGGCAACCGGGACTAAAGGTTAGAGCTTTAGTCTCAATTGCCCCGTTCCGGTTGGGTAACCGGGACTAATGCCCCTTACCAACCAGGACCAATGGGGCGTTTTCTACTAGTGAATTGATATCACAGTTCTTAGTTCCTTGCGCTGTCACTGTCCCGAACTGGAAAAAAAAAGCGCTTGTTCACAATGAACATGATCACTTCTAAACCCACATATTTATACGTCTCAAATTCAACCACACATTCTACGTTACTTGTCCTTAAACGAAGCTTAAACACATTACTGAGAAGAGCTGCGTTTTTGGCATCAAAATCTTCAATGTGGAACTATATACTTGTTGTGGAACTATATAGTTGTTCTTCCAATATGGATAACACGGGTACTCCATTTAGCTAGGTTGCACTGATTAGCCTGATTCTTTCATTTTATCACTTGGCCAGAAAAATCTAGGCCAAAAGTAACAAAGCCTCTCCCGGAACACGCTTGTGATATTGGAAAAAAAAAGACATCATGTATAAGCGGGAGTCATCCCCTAGATGTGTCATACTCCAAGATATGGTGTTTTTTCTGTTTTTATATGAGATATTTTTTGTTACTCCATTCGATCTATATTAGTTAACTCAAATTTATCTAAATACGAAGATATCTAGTACTAAAACTTGACTACTATATACATTTGTATTTAGATAAATCTAAGTCAACTAATGTGGGTCGGAGGTAGTATATGGTGTCTTTCCTCTTCTTTTGATGTTAGAGAATTAATATTCAGAAGAACTGGGGTACGTTGGAGGAGAAAATTGTTGGGGCTGTCCAAAAGTTCTTTAGGTCCGGTATCATGCCTGAAGGAGCTAACACTACTTGCATTGTTTTAATTCCGAAAGTTGTATTGAATATCTGCCAATTAGTTTATGCAATGTGGTATACAAGGTTGTATCGAAATGTTTGGTGAATAGACTGAGGCCTCTATTGGATGACATCATATCTCCAGCTCAGAGCGCCTTTGTCCCTGGAAGAATGATCACTGATAATTCTATGGTGGCCTTTGAATGCATTCACCACATTAAGTAGGAGAAGGACCCCACAAAGAGATTTTGTGCTTATAAGCTAGACTTATCAAAGGCTTATGATTGGGTTGACTGGTCTTTCTTGAAGAAAGTGATGCAAAAGCTGGGTTTTTTTCACCGTTTTGTTGGATGGATAATGATGTGTATAACGTCGGTGAGATATTCTATTAAATTCAATGGAACCCTCTTGGATTCATTTGCACCGACGCGTGGACTTTGGCAAGGTGACCCTTTATCCCTGTTCCTATTCCTATTTGTTGCTGACGGTCTTTCGGCTATGTTGAATAGAAGCATTGGTGCAAACATGATCTCTCCAATTAAAGTGTGTCAGCGCGCTCTTGGAGTATCACATTTATTATTTGCCGATGACACTCTATTATTTTTCAAGGCTACCAAGGAGCAAGCTGAATGTGTCCATGGTGTCGTAAATATGTATGCGTCTGCTACAGGCCAACTTATTAACCCATCAAAGTGCTTTCTTTTATTTGGTGAATCGTGCAATGCTCAAGTGAAGGAGGAGATAAGAGAAGTTCTGTAAGTTACTACAGTAGCCTTCGATGAGGTGTACCTTGGGCTGCCAACTCTGGATGGGAGGATTTTGAGGGAAAGGTTACAAAATTTACAAGCTCAGTTGACCAAGAGGTTGCTAGTTTGGGGAGATGGACATCTGGCACAAGATGGACGAGAAGTTTTTATTAAGGCAGTTGCACAAGCTCTACAAGAATATATCATGGGAGTGTTTAAACTACCTCTCTCGGTTTGCGATGATCTAACCAGACTAGTCCGTAACTTTTATTGGGGCTCCAAAGAGGGAAAGAGAAAAACACACTAGCGTTCATGGGATAGACTTCAGCGGCCAAAGTTGCAGGGCAAATTGGGGTTCCGAGATTTTCATGCTTTTAACCAGGCACTCTTAGCTCGCCAGGCATAGAGGCTAATTGTTAAACCAAACAGCCTATGCGCCCAGGAACTAAAGGCCAAGTATTGCCCAAACGGAAGATTAGAAGATACTGTCTTCTCGGACAACGCATCATCGACATGGCAGGCCATATCACACGGCCTTGATCTTCTGAAGAAAGGTCTTATCTGGAGAGTGGGTAATGGGGATCAGATCAAAATTTGGAGAGACCCATGGATACCTAGGCCTACTTCGTACAGGCCACTGTCGGCAAGGAGAAGGTGTCGCCTACACCATGTGTCCGAGCTCATCAATCAATTTGGTGCATGGCTTGACCTGCTGCAGCAATACTTCCTGCCGGCTAATGTCGCTGAAATTCTAAAGATTACACCATCTCCTCGGTTGGACGGTGATCAGTTAGCATGGGCACCGACTAAACATGGGTTATTCACAATACTTAGTGCGTATTATGTTGCGATGAACAAAATTTGGAGTGGCACCACGGAATCATCGAGTTCAGCTCCTGATGGCAATCACAAGTGTTGGGATCTTGTTTAGAAAGCTGCAGTACCTCCCAAAGTGCAGCACTTTGCTTGGCCTTTGGCTACGGATTCGTTATCTACACGGAAGAATAAGTGCTCACGAACATTGGAGATTACCGCACAATGTCCATTTTGTGGTATAGAAATAGAAGATAATTATCATCCCTTTATAAGATACCCTTTAGCAATTCAGCTTTGGAACCATATGGCGGAGAAGTGGACGCTGCCTACCCTCAATTCGATTGTGCATAGTGGGAAGGAGTGGCTGCTGAACTTTTTGGCTACCCTAAGCGAGGGAGTGATAAGCAGAGTACTCATGATATTTTAGAGAGCATAGCACGTGTGTAATGAAGTAGTACATGGTAAAAATCCCCTGCCAGTTGAAGCATCAAGGACTTTTCTAGTGGCCTATATGGAATCTCTCTTGCAGATTAAGCACCATCCAGGAGCTGATATTTCCAAGGGGAAATTTATATTGGACTGGGAAGAATCAAACTTCCATGCTGTACGCCAAATACAACCAATCGTCGAGCCGGTTTGGGTTGCTCCTCCCCCAGGATGGTGTAAACTAAACACTAATGGTTCTTACGGAGGTGGTGGAAGTGCGGGTGTAGGTATGATCCTTCGAGATGAAAAGGGGGAGATTATTTTATCAGCTTGCCGCCAAATTTTCTCGTGTTCGGATGCCTTGGGTGCGGAACTTGCTGCTGTACGAGAGGGACTAGTTTTGGCCTGGTGTAATAGTCCGTTGATCATCGAAACGGATTGTTTGGAGATCGTTAGCCTATACAACAAGAAGGAGAAGGATTGATCTGTCTACATGTCACCGGTAGAAGAGATCAAAGCCTTGCTGGAGGCTCGTCAGACTTGTATTGCTTATATTAGGAGATGTCAGAATACTAGTAGTCATTTTATGTTATGCTAGATTAAATGCTCGAACGGCAATCTGGCTTGTCTTAAGTCCCGAGGGTTTGTCGAGTATATGTCAGAAAAATTGTAACCTTTGATTTTGTGTTCTGAGCAATACAAGTAATTTCGAAAAAAAAGAGAATCAATATTCTGACAACGTGAATCTCACGGGCGTGTTCTCAAATATTCAGATTCCAAAAGCTACGGAATAAACCAGAACGATACGGAAAGGGATTGCATTGGATCGATCGAGCTATTAATTGCAACCAGCCGGGAGAACCTATCCAGCCCTAGCCCGCCGACACGCACGATGGACGCCGCTTCTGGATCTTCCCGCTGCCCTCCATGGCCGGATCCCCCGCTGGAGCTCCTGGGCTTGGTGCTCACGCGGGTGCCGTCGCACGCCGACCGCGTCCCCCTCCGCGCTGTCTGCCGCGCGTGGCACTCCAGCGCGCCGCAGCAGCACGCCTCCCCACCACTGCTGCCATGGCTCGTCCTCCCCGATGACACCTTTCTCAGCCTACCCGACGGCGCGATCCACCGCGTGCCCATCCCATACGATGTTTGTTGGCGAGTCTCCACCGGCGCTGCGCTCTTCACCGTGCACGGCGACGGCAGGTGCGCACTCACGAGCCCATCCCCGGTCGCGACCACCCCTCTCCCGGAACCACCGTTCTGGTTCCGGAAAAACTCACGCGCCAACCACTGTTCAAATGGCATCAGCAAGGCCGTGGTTTCCGATCACCTCGTCGCCGTCCTCGAGACAAGCGGTTCGTCTCTAGCCACAGCGGCGGTCCGCCATGGAAGACGACCAAGTGGGCGCGGCCTGGAGGCACCATCACCGCCGACATCGCGCTTTTCAAAGGGAAGCTGTACGTCCTAGTTTAGACACTTCGTTTTATTTGTTTCATGCATAGTTGTGTTGTTCTAGGAGCGTCTTAGTTTTCGTTTTCTTTGCTTAGGTTGTTTAGTTTGCTTGAATAAAATAGTTTGGACTCTCATTCTTGTTGTATTATTTTATAAATAAGTTTGCTTGGTGTTGAAAAGGAGTAGTAAGTTCTTGCTTGTAAGTGCAAGAGGAACTTACATTGACTGTGACTTAGACTTTAGAATGACATGCTAGGTATTGTTTTGACCTTATGCTTAGTGATTATTACTGTAGCATGTCTTGTTCCAAAAAAATTGGGATTGCTTAGTGTGTCTTGAAGAAATTATGCGTTGTTTTAGCATGCAAAAACACAGTATTGTGGTATTCTCCTTTGATGTTTTGTTTGGGTTGACTTAGCACATGCTCACACCATGTTATGACTCTCATAAGTTACCATTAGCTTCTATGATCATTTAGTCCTCGACTTGTAATACCACTCCATGCTTTGATTAGTAATGCTTTGTTGCTCTTCATGATTATAACCATTATGCTCTCTTAGTTGGTTGCTCTCAGTCTTTTGCTAGCCTCCACTTGTATGAGTAAGCTCTATTCATGCTTCCAACTCTCAAGAAACCAAGTTATTCCAAAGTATCCACTATAAACTCCTATGCATGGTGTTACACCATTCTAAGTATATTCTTCTTTTCATCTATCTTCCAATTAAAAACTATTTTGTTATGTGAAAACTTAGTGATTAAAGCCCTCACAAACTTGATGGCACACTTTATATTCTTTGCCCCTAATAAACTTGAACCATTGTGACGTCTATATTGTATATGCTTGCACTTATACGTTGGAATTAGCAGAACCGTGCCGTCATGAGAAACGTTTTCAACATTGCACTTGTACTTTGTACTCAGTTGATATCATGCTCTTTTTTCTATGGATGTTACCGGTGTGAAATAAATAGGGAGCTTTTAAGTCCATGGAGTTTGTATTTTGTGTTAGACAAACGCCTGGGCCGCTAGCCAAATCCATGCCTACTCATGGTGGAAACTTGCAGCATCACCATAGTGAGCTATCTATGAAGCATCCTCGATAAAAAGCTATGCATATAGTAAATAAAAAGGTCGCTGAAATGCTCATTGTCTCCTTGTCTTTGTTGGAGATATGCCCAAGAGGCAATAATAAAGTGGTTATTATCATATCTTCATACTTATGATAAATATTTACATACCATGCTATAATTGTATTAATCGAAAACATTAATACTTGTGTGATTTGTAAACATAAAAGAGTCCCTAGTAAAGCCTCTTGTTAAACTAGCTTGTTGGTTAATATATGATCATGGTTTTCTGATCATGAACATAGAGATGTTATTAACAACAGGGTCATATCATTAGGAGAATGATGTGATGGACATACTCCTATAGTTAAGCGTAGCATAAAGATCAAGTCATTTAATATAGTTCATTTGCTATAAGATTTCTGATACATAGTAACCTAATTCCTTCGACCATGAGATCATGCTTATCACCATCACCGTAAGGATGCTTTGATGACGTCAAACACCACACCGTAACTGGGTGGCTATAAAGGTGGCATTGAGTGTTCGGAAAGTATGGGTTGAGACACATGGATCAAGAGTGGGATTTGTCCATCCATATGACGGATAGATATACTCTGGGCCCTCTCGGTGTAATGTCATCCAATTAGCTTGCAAGCATGTGACTAGCTCACAAGGGATCACATACCACGGGAACAAGAAAAGAGTACTTATCGGTAATGAGGTTGAACTAGGTATGCAGAGATACCGACGATCAAAACCTCGGATAAGTAAACTATCGTGAGACAAAGGGAAATTGGTATCGTTTGTAAGTGGTTCATTCGATCGTAAAGTAATCGTAGAAATATGTGTGAGCCATATGAATTTCCAGACTCCTCTATTGGTTATTGATCGGAGAAGTGTCTCGATCATGTCCGCATAATTCACGAACCGTAGGGAAACACACTTAAGGATTCGATGTTGTTGAGTAGTAATGGAATGATGAGTAAGAGACCGAATGTTGTTTGGAGTCTCAGATGGGATCCGGGATATCACGAGGAGATCCAGAATGGTCCGGAGAATAAGATTCATATAAGGAAAGTCCTGTTTCGGAGTTGGGGAATGATTCCGGTGTTTTCATTGGGAATGTTCTAGAAGGGTCCGGAAGGTCCGGCACTCCGGAGGGGAAGGGTACATGAATGTGTCATGACAATATGGAATGATTGCATCATGTACTAGGTATCATGGCTGGGCAAAATAAAGGAAGAATTCAAATCCTAGTTTGAAAGTCAAACGCCAATTTGAAAAGTCAAACGGCAAGTTTGCTTGGTGGAGGGAGAGTAGGAAACCTACTTAGGGAGGAAGTCCTACTCCCTCCACCCGCCGGCCAAGGAGGAGGAGTTGGAGGAGGACTCCCTCCTCCCAACCGCGCCTCCATCACACCTATAAAAGGAGGGGCAGGGGTGCCCCTCTTCCCTACACCTCTCACACCCCAAACCCTAGCCCCAAGTCACCGGCCACCTCCAGTGCAGCCGCCGCCTAGGGCATCCTCTAAGTCGCCGATTTAGGGTTTCCCCAAACCCTATCCGCCGGCCAAGCTCTCCCTTGGTGCCTCTAAACCCTAGATCGCCAAGGCCCTCTCTCATACTCCACCATACTCGCTCCGGCTTAAGGCGAAGCCCTGCGAGATCTCCCCTCTACTTCCGGTACCACGCCGTCGTGTTGCCGGAATCGCGAGGAGAGTGCTACAACCTCCGCTGCCTGCTGGAACAAGGGAGAGGAAGGTCTTCATCGAGTACCGAACGTGTGACCGACTGCGGAAGCGCTGCCGGAACGCAGCGCCGGAAGGATCGTCTACGCGATCTTGAGATCGGCAAGAGTACGACTACATCACCCATGAGAATCTGCTCACGTTAACCGCTTTAGATCTTCGAGGGTTAGTATTCCATCGACTCGTTGCTACAATCTAGTAGATAGATCTTGGCTTGATCATAGATTAGATCTTGATTGTGTGTTCATGCGGTAGAAAATTTTTGTTTTCCATGCTACGAACCCCTACAGTGGTATCAGAGCTGTGTCTATATGTAGATCTGTTGCACGAGTAGAACACAATGGTCATTATGGGCGTTGATGCTTTTGTTATCGATTGCTTCTTGTGTACTTTGCATCTTGCGGGATGGTGGGATGAAGCGGCCCGGGCTAACCTTACATGACATCATTCATGAGACTTACTCCACGCTTGGCATGCAACTTGTATTGCATAAGTGGCTTTGCGGGTGCCTGTTTCTCCCAACATAGTTAAGATGCAATTTACAACGGGTGATTGACAATACTAGTATCAATGTTGTGGTTCTTGTTCGTAAGTTAGAACGACACTTATTGAAAGCCCCAAACCACGTAAAACATGCAAAGAAAATTAGAGGCGTCTAACTTTGTTTTGCAGGGGTGTGCTGTGATGTGATATGGCCATGATTGTGATTATATTTGATGTATGCAATGTTCCTTATTGTAAGTTGGCAACCGGCAGGAGCCATATGGTTGTCTTTAAATTCTGGTAAGACCCGCGTGTCTATTCAAAGTAGTTGTAATAGTTGAAGCTGGTGGACGACAACCATGGAGCGGCGTCATTGACCTTGATGCAATGCCGATGATGATGGAGATCATGTTCGTGCTTGAAGATGGAGATCGGAAGCACAAAAAGAAAGGCCATATCATATCACATATTATGAATTGCATGTGATGTTAATTCTTTTATGCATCTTGTATTGCTTAGTTCACGACGGTAGCATTATAAGACGATCCCTCAAGCACACAATTTCAAGTTTTAAAGTGTTCATCCTTAGTAAGCACCATTGCTAAAGCTCATTGTTTCGAAGCACCACGTGATGATCGGGTGTGTTAGATTCTGTGAGTGTATACAACGTGAGCAAGCCAGATTTGCTCATGCGGAAGCTAAGGTTTGACCTTGACGAGCCTAGCATGTACAGACATGGTCTCGGAACACGGATCACCGAAAGGTAAAGCATGAGTCATATAGTAGATATGATGAACATGTTGATTGTTCGCCATTGAAGCTACATCAACTCTCGTGATGATCGGTTTTGATGTGGTGGATTTGGTTTGTGTGATCACTAAAACAATGTGAGGGATATTGTTTTGAGTGGGAGTTCAACAGCAATTTGATTAAAAGTTGAACACTATTTATCATAAATTAAATCAAAGTGAATTTGCATAGTTGTTGTAGTCATTGGCATCCGTTTACCACCTTGCACTTAGTTATTATTGAGATGATAGAACTATAGAATTCTGGTTAGTTACTTTACGAACTGGTATCGTATTGTTTTGAAGTGTTAATCTAAAGTTTAAAAGTCCTATTGCAAACTTTCAGTAAGTTCCGGTTACTCCATGAAGTTTAATAATTGGTATTAAATCAAGAGTGAAATTCCAAGAGTTAGTGTATGATTATCATGTTTGTCTCCATGATTCTTGATATTCAAAGAATTGTCTTAATATCAAGGTTATCTAGGATCTGAAAGAGTTGTTTCAGAAACCATGATGTGTGGAAGATATTGTGATATCTGAAACAAAGTTTTGGTTGCAACATGATAGAGTATAATATGACAAAAGTCATGTTCTCATATTTGATGAGAATTTGCAAAAGGTTGGAGACACTAGTTGTCCTAATCCTCCAAAAAGGTTTTGGAGAGCAACATTATACTCGTGATTCACCGTTATAAGCTAAAGTAGCTTGATCATGAATAATCCCATGAGAAGGGTGAATATTTGATGTAGGTAAAATATTTACTACACTAAGAGATTACTAAAGAATGGAATTTGAAAGCACACCAAACATTTGATGATGATGATCTACTTCAAAGTGCAAGTCCAAAGACATTGGTATTTAATTATACACGCTTTGGACTATGTGTCATATGTATGACTCCACTATTGATGTTGATAGATTCTTTCAAACAGAAAACGAAATACTGAAAGAGAATCTCATAAATATATGACAGAAAAGAAAAGACTAGAATTGTTCAGCTTAAGTATATAGATGATATACATGTTATGGCTATATTCTTTGCTTATTAAAAAAATGTGGTTCTTAAGTATTTGATACTGAATTTGTTGGTATGAATCGTCATACGAAACAACAGAATTCATGAACTACAATGGCCTGAGTAACTAGCAAAAGAATATGTGAAGATGTTCATCGAGAACAAATAAAGGGTTATTGTGTTGCTCGTTAAACATCAAAGATTGCCTTCAAGATTTGTTTTATTAGGTATTATGAGAACAAAAGGGTTGTTCAAATAATTGCCGTAATCCATAAAAGATGGACGATTCTCAAATCTCGTTGGAGAAATCACATCCATAAAACTAGTGCTAAAAATGTAGAAAGACAAATTGATTGAAAGATCACTTAGGAAGTGACATCGCCGTTTAAATTATATTGGAAAGAAAACATGAGGAAACTCCATGTGGATGGAATTTTGGAGTCATTTTGATTTTTGATCAAATGACGCTTGTGAAACTTTCCTAGAGATAATTAAAACTTCGTTCATAGGCCAAAAGGGAACGAATGACTAGCTTATTGGAACTTATACATATTGTTGTATGAAGTCCATTATGTGTAGTCAAGAGCGATGGATTTCAACTTCATATGCTTTCTCCGAAAATTTGAGTGAATATATGAATATTTACTTAATAAGGATGAAGTATGAAACATTTGAAAAGTTCAAAGATTTTCAAAATGAAGTGCAAAATCATTGTAACAAGAATATAAATAGTTTATGATAAGATCATAAATGAAGATATTTGAGTTACAAGTTTAGCATAATACCTAAGATTTAAGGAATCATTCCGTGGATTTGCATTTCCCGAAACACCATAAGAGTATGGAGTGTTCGAGATATGTAATTAAACCTTGTTTGACATGGTAAGATCAAAGGTGTAATTCATAAAAACTGTCATTATATTTTAAAGATTAAAAGCTTTAGAGACTACCGTTTTCCACTGAAAAGAGCTCCATCATAATCCGTTGAAATGACACCATATAAAGTTATGGTTTGGGATAAAACCCAAGTTTTCCTTTCTTAAACATTGGTATGCTATGCATAACAAAGATGTTTGCAACCAAAGTCGGATGAACCTATCTTTGTATGTTATTTTGAATAAATGTTCCTCCATAACATCAGAGACAAAAATGTTTGTCGCTTAGAACGTCAAGTTTCTTAGAGAAGGAATTTTTCATGAAAATTTAAGTGGGAGGACAATAGAACTTTGATAAGGTTAAAAGAACCTTAGCTATATGTGCAAAGTTGCGCAGCGCTAAAAAGTGTTCCGGAGGTAGCAACAATGCTCATGGCTCACGTGCCTCAAAGGTTGTGGTCACGAAGATCTAAGTTCCTATTGAAACAAGTAGGTCGGGTAAACAATCAAATACCAAGATTTGAGAGTTAAATCATTATTTGACAATAATGATCCGACTACATGCAAAGAAGCGATGATAGGCCCTGACTCTGTCAAATGGCTTGAAGCCATAAAATCCGTGATAGTTCCATATACGAGAGATCAAGCTTTGAACTTGAAAGACCCTCTGGAAAGGTACAAGACCTTACAGTCGTATTTGGATCTATAAAGAAATAGACATGGATGTTTCACATCTATGAAATTATTGACATGTTGGGAAAGAGTTCACAACAATGTTCAAAGGTTGACTATGACAAGATCTGATCTTTCATAGCGATATTTAGTCTAGACAGATTAATGTAGCAACCACGACATATATTTTTGTTATGTGTTGAATAAACAAAACAAGTTCTTCTAATAGAATGGTTACCAAGGACGTGTGCATGACACGGTCCAAAGGGTTTTGTTAATTCAAAGGATGCTAAAAGTATATGCAAATTTCAATGGTTGAAGTAAGCATCACGGAGTTGGAATCTTCACTATGATGAAACTATTAAAAGAGTTTGATTTCATTGGAAACGATGAAGATGCTTGCATTTGCAAGAAATTAAGTGGGAGCGCTAAGACATGTTTCTAATACATTATGTGGAAGACATATTGTTGATTGGAAATGATGTATCTTTTATTAACACAGGATAAGAATTTCATCTCGATGAAAGACTTAGGAAAAACCCAAATATTTGGCATCAATAGATGCTAATATGGTTGTGCCGAAAGTACATAGATGATATATTGAATGAGTTCAATATAGAAACTACAAGAAAGGTTCTTGTCGCACAGAAAGGATTGAATGAGTTCAATATTGATGATATATTCAAGTGTATAGACACTTGGTAAGTGAAACAAAGATTCAAGTATAGATTGATACTTGATGTATGAAATTACAAAGAGTATTTATATCAATCATGTTGTGATATGTACAAATCCAGATATGTCCTATGCTCTAAATGTTATGAGCATATACCAGAATGACTCATAAGATGATTATTGGACGATAGTAAAGATATTCTTATGATCTTGTAAAAGAAATAAGAATATATTATTTTGTAGAAGTGACAAATAGATGGTTAGTGCATTGTAAATGAATTACATTGATACTAATTTTGTCACAAAGTACAAATTAAGTTTATCTCAATCTAAACTAAGGGTGGCACAATATGATGGAAAGTAAGTTCCATAATGGATTTGGATGAGTTCCAAAGTTGAGACATTGTGACAGATACTACAACAAAAGGCTAAGTATATAACTGCTGTTATAGCAGCAAAAGAGGGCATTTGTGTCAAGTAGTTTGTTATCAAACTAAGTGTAGTTCACAGCAGGGATAAGACTATGTAGCTATATTGTATGACAATATTATCAACATGTTTTAACCCCAAAGAACTAAAGGTCACACCAAAGGACCAAATTTGTACAAAGCCGTCTCATTAGAGAATGAGTGAAGCGTAGAGACGCAAAGACATGCAATTACACACGGACCTGGAAGTGTCAGATCCGGAGATCAATTGACCACTAGCAATCGTGTACATACAACACCAGAAAGCCATAGGTGTTGAATACACAAAGGTTTTGAAACTAGATTATTGACTCTAGTACAAGTGGGAGACTGTTGGAGATATGCCCAAGAGGCAATAATAAAGTGGTTATTATCATATCTTCATACTTATGATAAATGTTTACATACCATGCTATAATTGTATTAATCGAAAACATTAATACTTGTGTGATTTGTAAACATAAAAGAGTCCCTAGTAAAGCCTCTTGTTAAACTAGCTTGTTGGTTAATATATGATCATGGTTTTCTGATCATGAACATAGAGATGTTATTAACAACAGGGTCATATCATTAGGAGAATGATGTGATGGACATACTCCTATAGTTAAGCGTAGCATAAAGATCAAGTCATTTAATATAGTTCATTTGCTATAAGCTTTCTGATACATAGTAACCTAATTCCTTCGACCATGAGATCATGCTTATCACCATCACCGTAAGGATGCTTTGATGACATCAAACACCACACCGTAACTGGGTGGCTATAAAGGTGGCATTGAGTGTTCGGAAAGTATGGGTTGAGACACATGGATCAAGAGTGGGATTTGTCCATCCATATGACGGATAGATATACTCTGTGCCCTCTCGGTGTAATGTCATCCAATTAGCTTGCAAGCATGTGACTAGCTCACAAGGGATCACATACCACGGGAACGAGAAAAGAGTACTTATCGGTAACGAGGTTGAACTAGGTATGCAGAGATACCGACGATCAAAACCTCGGATAAGTAAACTATCGTGAGACAAAGGGAAATTGGTATCGTTTTTAAGTGGTTCATTCGATCATAAAGTAATCGTAGAAATATGTGTGAGCCATATGAATTTCTAGACTCCTCTATTGGTTATTGATCAGAGAAGTGTCTCGATCATGTCCGCATAATTCACGAACCGTAGGGAAACACACTTAAGGATTCGATGTTGTTGAGTAGTAATGGAATGATGAGTAAGAGACCGAATGTTGTTTGGAGTCTCAGATGGGATCCGGGATATCACGAGGAGATCCGGAATGGTCCGGAGAATAAGATTCATATAAGGAAAGTCTTGTTTCGGAGTTGGGGAATGATTCCGGTGTTTTCATTGGGAATGTTCTAGAAGGTTTCGGAAGGTCCGGCACTCCGGAGGGGAAGGGTACATGAATGTGTCATGACAATATGGAATGATTGCATCATGTACTAGATATCATGGCTGGGCAAAATAAAGGAAGAATTCAAATCCTAGTTTGAAAGTCAAACGCCAATTTGAAAAGTCAAACGACAAGTTTGCTTGGTGGAGGGAGAGTAGGAAACCTACTTAGGGAGGAAGTCCTACTCCCTCCACCCGCCGGCCAAGGAGGAGGAGTTGGAGGAGGACTCCCTCCTCCCAACCGCGCCTCCCTCCCACCTATAAAAGGAGGGGCAGGGGTGCCCCTCTTCCCTACACCTCTCACACCCCAAACCCTAGTCCCAAGTCGCCGGCCACCTCCAGTGCAGCCGCCGCCTAGGGCATCCTCTAAGTCGCCGAGTTAGGGTTTCCCTAAACCCTAGCCGCCAGCCAAGCTCTCCCCTTGGTGCCTCTAAACCCTAGATCGTCAAGGCCCTCTCTCATACTCCACCATACTCGCTCTGGCTTAAGGCGAAGCCCTGCGAGATCTCGCCTCTACTTCCGGTACCACGCCGTCGTGCTGCCGGAATCGCGAGGAGAGTGCTACAACCTCCGCTGCCTGCTAGAACAAGGGAGAGGAAGGTCTTCATCGAGTACCGAACGTGTGACCGACTGCGGAAGCGCTGCCGGAACGCAGCGCCGGAAGGATCGTCTACGCGATCTTGAGATCGACAAGAGTATGACTACATCACCCACGAGAATCTGCTCTCGTTAACCGCTTTGGATCTTCGAGGGTTAGTATTCCATCGACTCGTTGCTACAATCTAGTAGATAGATCTTGGCTTGATCATAGATTATATCTTGATTGTGTGTTCATGCGGTAGAAAATTTTTGTTTTCCATGCTACGAACCCCTACAGTCTTGTCATTTAGGTTATGGGATAGCTCATGTACCATGTGCAAGGGGTACCCCGTTGGTGGTTCTCTATGATATGCAAATACTTACAATGACAAGAACTTACACGTGACTGAAGTTGAGTAGCATGAGGTGTGGCCCTCGTATTCAAGAGACTTGAGATTGCCAACTTATACTTTGTCAAGCATATATTCCATAGTTAGTTCATTTTAACCTTAATCACTTCAAGATGCTTATGATAGGGGCAATGAGGGCTGAAAGCTAACAAGTACCATAATTTTTGGAAGATCTTTTTGAAACTTGAAATTCCTGCTTCCTTTACAAAAAGGCCTTTCTTCCACCACTATTGAGTCTCCACCTTCTACCTTTAGGCACCATTAAGAGAGCATAGTTGTCATTCTATGTGCAGTGTTCCAAAGCTTATTAATTGATGCATATTGTGATATTACTTGTTCTCGTGCTATTTGTTTCTAGTCACCCTTGTGAACTTTTGAAGGTGTCCTATGCATCTATTTGCTACTCTATGAGGGACAAGCTGGTTGTCACTATGCTATGTTTTCTGTATGTGAAATAAATAAACGTTTTTAATGCATGTTATTCATGATCTTTGTTTATAGCCTTTCATGTTACATGCGTAGTTACTATGTCCTATCGTTAGAACTCCATCTTTCATGCACATGTTTAGAGTTCTTTGATCTCAGCTTTCAATGCTTGCAAATGGTTAGATCTTTATTATGAGGGTGCATGTCACCTCAAAAAACTATTATTTTATCACTTACCTACTCGAGGACGAGCAGGAGTTAAGCTTGGGGATGCTTGATATGTTGTAAACGTATCTATAATTTTTTATGTTCCATGCTTGTTTAGTATCTACTTTGGTTTGCTTTGTCTATACTTTGAGGTGCTTTTTACATGTTTCCTGGTACTAACCTATTAACAAGTTGCCACAGTGCCAGTTGCCTGTTTTTTGCTGTTTTTGGTTCCAGAAAAGCTAGTAAGGAAATATTCTCGGAATTGAACGGGACAAAATACAAAGGCAATAACTTTTCGTGGGAAACAAGAAGTCCAGAGGGGAGATGGAGAAGCGGGCCAGGGCGCCCAGACCCCCCTAGGCGCGGGTGGGCCTTGCCCCACGCCTAGGCAGGGTGTGGGGCCCCTTGCCGCCTCCTCAGCCTACCCCTTCTCCTATAAGAAGCCCCCGATGCAAAACCCTAAGCACCCGATCAAATCTCCACGAAACCGTCTGTAGCTGCCGCCACCATCGTCCCTAGATCGGGGGGATCTGATGTTCTTCCCAGCACCCTGCCGGAGGGGAGATCGTCCCGGAGGCCTTCTCTCCGGTATGATGTGTGAGTAGTTCCACCTTGGACTATGGGTCCATGTAGTAGCTAGATGGTTGTATCTCCTCCTTTGTGCTTTCATGTATAGATCTTGTGAGCTCCGTTCATGATCAAGATCTAATCTATTTGTAATCATGCATGTTGTGTTTGCAGGGATCCGATGGATATTGAGATTATTATGTTGGTTTGATTAATGGTTTTGTCTTTATGATTCTATTATGTCTATGTTGTTTGTGATCTTGCATGCTCTCCGTTGTTAGTAGCTATCTTGTCCAAGTAGTTGCTAGTGACTCCAAGAGGGGGTATTTATGCTCGATAGTGGGTTCATGCCTCTAGTTTCCAAGGGAAGTGACAGAAATCTCTTCGGTTGTAGATGTGTTGATGCCACTAGGGAAAAAACAACGGTCTCTTGTTCATGGAACATGTGGACTGTTTACCTTACACACTTTGCTTAAAGCAGTTGTCTATTGCTTGCAACATAATACTAGAGGGGGTTCGGATGATAACTTGAAGGTGGACTTCTAGTCATATATGCAGTTGGATGTCGGTCTATGTATCTTGTTGTATTGCCCAATCGAATCTCATATTATCTTTCTGACTAGTAATTGCATTGTTATGTATTGGTCAGTTCTTGTCAATTGCCCTGCTGTAATTTGTTTACCCTTCATGCCATGTTGTTTATCTAAGGAGAGCACCTCTAGTGAACTATGGATCCCGGTCTAATCTTTACCATTGATACATCTTCCACTTTTACTTGTTTACTTGCTGCAAACCACTATTACCTTCCACATCATACGTTTAATCCTTTGTTACAGCAAACCGGTGAGCTTGACAACCTCACTGATTTGTTAGGACAAAGTCTTAAGTTTGTGTTGTGCAGGTCTCCACGTTGTTTGCAACACATGTGCGACGTTTTCTTCCTCCTACTGGTTCGATAACCTCGGTCTCAACTGAGGGAAAACTTGTTGTTGTGCTCTTCACACCATGCGCTTGGGGTTACCAACGAAGTGCCACGTCGAGCACCATCAATCTCAGATGAAACAACATATTATGAATCTAAAAATGATTTTTGTAAAAAAATCATGAGCATCAGATCATGTACCTGTAGTTCATATCTGACCCACTTCCTACCGATTCGGCAAGAATTTTTCTTTTTCACTAGGAATAGATGGAAAGATTTGAGATCTCTCTGTTAGGATATTGTCCATGTAAGATGGTCTAGAATTTTTTTTAAATGTGGTGGTAGCATTTTAAATTAGCCATTTGGTGGTTACTTCACAAAACCGTCATTTTTTGCACTTGGGAAATAGAAAATGACTTTTTGGTGCGACGAAAAGGAAAACATCCTCCTGAAACATATCATAAACTATGCCTTCATTCTAGCCATAACATTAGTCATTTGACCCGAAAGCCAGGAAACCTCGAATGAGATAGGTCATTTTGTGAATGTTTTTTTTGAGACATAATCAATATACCAAGTTTGATATTTTTCCTTCTAACTATGTCACATATATGACACCATGCAAAGGTTTTGCATTGTTTGGATCGTTTTTGAATTTATTATACCCGTTTTAAACTATATATAATATTTTATATTTCACTTACTTTTTATTTACAAATGTGTAATATTTGAGTGTAGATAGATAGATTTTATTTTTTTGCAAATTTTGATATATTTGTATTTTTCTAAATTAGAATGATTTAGTTATGGTTTTTATAAAATTAATGAGGTAAAAGGAAAAATAGTTAGAAAAAATATCTGGAGGCCTACACCGACGGTCTAGCTGTCGGCACAGACCAACCAATTTTTTCCAAAGAGCTACGCCGACTGGCCGTCGGTACAGCCTGGCTGGCTTTCTAACGTTGTTTACGTCGTCGTGTCTGAACTGGAGCTACGCCGAGGACGAGACGTACGCCGAGGGCCACCATCGGCATAGCCCTCTCTGCTACACTGACGGGCGCGCTATACTAAGGACTACACTCGGTACCTTCGTATACGCTACCGGCCGTACCTACGCTGCCAGCCGGGCTGGGCGACTGGCCGCTATGCCGATGGCCCTGACATTTGGCCGTCGGCATAGCCGGCCGGCTGTCGGCGTCTCCATTTTCTCCTGTAGTGACGTGAGGAAAGACTAGATCATGTCTAGTAGGACACGCCATGATAAAAACTACAACCAAGTTGACATGATACATATGGTAGTACTTCCTCCGATCCATATTACTTATCACTAAAATAGATATATTTAGCACTAAAATATATCTAGATATATTTATTTTTATAAAAATTAATATGAATCAGAGGGAGTAGTATATTCAGATTTCTGATGTAGTATGGATTTTTTTTTAAATGGGAGAGATCTCCATCCTCTGCATCAATCGATGCAAACGGCTCTTTATTACTATTTCATACTATTTCAGTGGATATATAAGGCTGCTCCCGGCAAGGTCGTCTCTTGCTTCGACGTCACCCGCTTCTACCTCACGCCACCCAACTAGCTCACTCATCTTCCTTACTATGTGTGGTCACTCTTGAGTCTTGTCGTCGCCCATGCTTGTGCCTGGGTTAACACCGGATCCGTGCACGCTCGATCGGCCTAGGAATTAGCCTCCCGATCCGCTCTACTCCGTTCGAGGAGGAGGAGGAGGCTGTTTGATGGATCAACATTTCAATCGTGTTAGAGGTAAGACTAGCAGCTTCTCAGTTACAAATTGATTACTTAGAACACACATGAAGTAGGCATGCGTGGACGTGCACGGTGCACTTCGTCCAACAATAATGGCGGCGGCGACACGGCCTGGCATGGTGCGAGCCGACGCGCCCGCTCCTCCACCCAGTTCATCACAAGCACCGCATGCATCGCTGCTGTTCTACCGTACTGCAGTCGTCCTCCTTACTGCGACCTCATCGCCGGAGCAGGGGGTAGAGGATCCGATCCCGCGGCTCCATTCGATCCGTCTCTGCGCCTACAAAATCAATGATGCAGAAAGAAACCATGTAATGTTTAGTGATCAACAGTCATGATTGTGTGCTGCACATGAAATTCAGAACCACCGAGCTCACTGACAGGATGCTGCTGATTGCTAAGAGTGGGTTCATGTATACGATTCCACCAGAAGTGTTGGAGATCTCAACAGTTCCAATGCCTCCGTTTCAAAATACTAGATAATACCCTGCGCGTTGCTGCGGAAATTTGTTGTGGTTTTTCTCAATCATAGGGTGTAAAAAAATATAATTATATTTTGAATTTATAATCTGTCAAATTTCATATATAGGATGGTATTCCATGTAAATTTACTTAAGTTGTAGATATACATTGCATGATAAAACTGTAGTAATATATAGCCTGGACAACACTTTTAGTAGGATCTATTTGATCTTGTCTGCAGCGAAAACATAGATCATATCGTTTACATGTATATATATATACATACAGATACATGTGTAGCTGAAATAGGGAAATCATATTTTTATAATGAAACAGAGTAGATGACGATTGGGAAAAGGAATAGCTAGAACAACCATTCAAGCAAATAACCCTGAAGGCAAGTGCTCGTACATTCAGAAATAGAAAGAGAGCATTTCCAAGTAGTGAACCTTGCATGAAAAATATCTACCATCAATGAAGAAAATACTCTGAAGAATTTTAGAGGACCAGAAAGAATACGTAACCAAAAGGAAATAACACTTGCCACAAATTTTGCCATTCAGATTTTATTCTTAATCCTAATAGAATGTCAAGAAAATAGAACCTAAAATATAGGGAATCAGTAAAAACATGGTGGTGGACTGAAACTGGTCGCCTGGAACGGCAAGGGCTGCATGTGTGTTTTGCCCAGCAGGCCGGCGGCTCAGTATCAGCAGGTGATGAGCGACGATGGGACTTGAAATTTGTCCAATCAAGAACAACGTTATCCCAAGGAAAATCTTTTGGATCAAAATGATAGCGCGATCAGTGAAATCTCGCCCAACGGAGAACAGAAGCGTAGCAGCTCTTACCTCAAAAAAAAAGGGGAGCAGCTCTTGAGCAGGGGGCGAGCATGAGTTGTAAGGGAGACGGGAACGTAACAGATGCAGTGTTTAAATTAGAGAGCAACTCCCCATTAATTACTATTGCAGTAGATGAGGGAGACGAAGGAATTGGGAAAATCCATCAGTTTCTTTTTCGAACCTATAGTGCGTAAGAAAGGAATGGGATATGGTTTCGTGTGTAGAAGATGAATAGGAGATGGAAATCCATAATTAGGGGAGTAAATTAGGAAGTTATTGAGGAAAAACACAGTGGGGAAGATGAGACAAATAGAACGCACCACGAACATTAAACAACTCACTTGGTACAAAAGTTGACGGTGCCAGAAGATGACATGGCATAAGAAAATGTTGAAGATGACGTGGACCAATTAGATGTTTGCTGATGTGGGTAGCCTGCATGTTGAGAGAAATAGGATAGTGAGGGACTCCTATTTAAATATAGAAGATAAGACTTTTTAGCAGTTTTATTTAAACTACTAAAAAGGCTTATATTATATGGAATGGAGGTAGTGTTGAGTTGATCAAGTTGTCCATTTTATTTGCTTTAGTTTTCTTGACACGTTGTTTTTTGTCATCGTTGATAGGAATAATCCCGATGTGTGCTTGTTCATGTGGAGGACTGTTTTTTTTTCATTCGGTCCTGTTGTAAACCTGTGTACATGATCGATTCCGTGGGATGGCGTGGAAGAAGTGGATCATGGGCAGCCTAGGAATCGGTCACGATCGCAAGACGTCGTGCACCTGGAATAAAAGGAGCCCGCAGAAAAGACGCAAGCTTTAACGCGTCGCAAAAACCCACTCTCTGCTTGTTCTGTCCGTGTGTGTTCTTCAGAGTTTCAGGGTTTCAGAATTTCCAATTCCACTGTGTTCGCGTGTGTTTGATCCGGGGCTGCTATATCATTTGGTATCAGAGCCCTAGGGTTGGAGGCGATTTGGTGGCGGAGGAGTTGGTGGCGTTGGAGCCGCGGTGCCGAAGATCGACAACAACCCGCAAGGGAAGGCGGAGGACGTCGATGGAGGTACGAGCGTAGGAGCGCTCGTCGCCAGAGCATCATCGCGGATTAGTGCCAATACACTACCCGCAACTCACTGAGACCAACTACGGCTTGTGGTCCGTCAAGATGCACATCATACTGCGCAATCTCGACTGCTGGTCAGCGGTCAAGGGGAAGGCGGACTACGACCAGGCAAAGGACGAGGACGCGTTCACCACGCTCTCGCAGTCCCTTACGGATGCCCTGGTCATGGCGATCGCCGAGTACAATATGGCGGCGGAGGTGTGGGAGGCGATCCGGACGATGCGGGTCGGCGACGACCGTGTCAAGAAGGCTCGCGTCATGGTGGGAGGTGATCCGGACGATGGGGCCTACTCTGAGCCAGGTGGAGAAAGTATTTGATGGGTGCATGATGGCCAAGCAGCGTCGTCAGCCCTTCCCATCACAGGCCAGTTACCATGCAACAAGTCAGCTGCAACTGTTCCATGGTGACCTGTGTGGACCAATTGAGTCAGCAACTCTAGGAGGCAAGCGATACTTTCTTCTGGTGGTTGACGATTACTCATGCTACATGTGGCTAGCCCTTCTTAGCACTAAATATGAAGCTTTGAACTCTTTCAAGAAAATTCAGATAGTTGTCAAAGCAGATAAAGATCTCAAGATGAAGGCTATCAGAACCGACCGTGGGGGAGAGTTTACCTGAGGAGCCTTTGCAAGTTACTGTGAAGATCTGGGTATAAAGCATTTTCTCACGGCTCCCTATACTCCACAGCGAAATGGAGTGGTGGAGAGAAGGAATCGTACAGTTGTTGGCATGGCAAGAAGCTTGTTGAAAAGCATGGGAGTGCCTATAATATTTTGGGGAGATGCAGTGTGCACTGCAGTTTATTTGCTTAACCGTTCCCCAACCAAAATTGTGAGTGGCATGAAACCATACCAATCATGGCATGGAAATAAGCCTGCTATCCACCACCTCCGCACATTTGGATGCATTGCACATGTGAAGAAAATAGGGCCATGCCAGAACAAGCTCTCAAATCGAAGCTCTCAATTGATTTTCATTGGGTATGAGCAAGGATCAAAAGCATACAGGTTTTATGATCCAGAGAGAAAGAGGTTAGTGGTGTCCAAAGATGTGAAGTTTGAGGAGGATAGGTGCTAGGATTGGGGAACCAGCGTCACCGCAGGAACCAGTACAGAGGAATCCTTCGCTGTTCATTATCCAGCACGGCAGACAGTTGTTGCAGCAGACTCTGCCGCGGCAGGAAAAATAGGCAACTCCTCTGTCATGGCAGCGACGACAGTAGAGGTAGCTTTGTCCGAACCAGGAACACCACCTGATTCTGATAGGACTCGACGCTCATGTAGTTTGAGTTCCATCTCGTTCAATCTTGGATCATCGTCACCCTCGCCTGACTCAGTCGGGCAATATTCACAAGCAATGGAAGGCACTGCAGGGAGCCCATGGACTGAACCATCTCAAGGGCCTCAGCGAAAGAAATTGCTGGATGAAATTTATGCAGAAAGCTGATAAGTGGATACTGCATATTTTGGCCTTTGCCTATTTGGAATTGAGGAACCAAACACTTTTGCAGAAGCAGAGCAATAGGAGTGTTGGCAGAAGGCTATAAGGGAAGAGATGAACTCCATTGTCAGCAACAAGACGTGGAGCTTTTGTGACTTGCCAAAGGGCCACAAGCCCATCGGACTTAAGTGGGTTTACAAGTTGAAGAGATATTCCTCAGTTGTTGTTGTGAAGCACAAAGCAAGACTAGTGGCAAAAGGTTATGTTCAGAGGCAAGGAGTGGATTTTGATGAGGTTTTGCCCCCGTAGCTAGACTGGACACGGTGACACTGCTACTTGGTTTGGCAGCTCAACAAGGTTGGGAAATTCATCATATGGTTGTAATGTCAGTCTTCCTCAATGGAGAACTTGAGGAGGAGGTGTATGTGGCCTAGCCAGCAGGTTTTGTGAAGAAGAGTGAGGAAGAGAAAGTGTTGAAACTGCATAAAGCTTTGGATGGGCTTCGGCAAGCTCCAAGGGCATGGAATGTCAAGTTGGAAAAGACTCTGGTAAATCTTGGTTTCAACAAATGCCCCTCAGAACTTGCACTGTACAAATGAGAGAAGAATGGTGAATCACTGCTGGTAGGAGTGTATGTAGATGACTTGGTGATTACTGATTACAGGCAGAAGTGTTACAGAAATTCAGGCTTTCAAAAATCAGATAAAGTCTCTGCTCAGTATGAGTGATTTGGGCTTGCTCAGCTACTACCTTGGAATAGAGGTAACGCAAAGCTCATATGGCATATTTATCATCAATCTGCATATGCAGAAAAATATTAGAGAAGTGTGGAATGAAGGATTGTAATCCATGTCAGACTCCAATGGAAACATGCCTGAAATTGTCTAAGAATAGCACAGCTGAAGCAGTCAACAACACATATTACAGAAATTTTGTTGGAAGCCTGCGCTATCTACTGCATACAAGGCCTGATCTATATTACTTAGTAGGCATTGTGAGCAGGTTCATGGAAATACCAACTATTGAACACATGAATGCATTGAAGCACATTCTGAGATACATCAAGGGAACTTTGAACCTTGGCTGTCACTATGACAGGGGAGGAGAGCTACAGCTGATAGGATTCTGTGACAGTGACCATGGTGGAGATGTAGATGATAGAAAAAGCACCTATGGTGTCCTGTTCTATCTTGGTACAAACCCGGTGTCATGGTTATCACAGAAGGAGAAGGTAGTTTCTATTTCATCATGTGAAGCTAAATACATGGCGGCCACAACAGCTACTTGTTAGGGTATCTGGTTAGCAAGACTGTTGGTTGAGATGCAGAGTATGAAGCCAAACACAGTGAAGCTAAAGATAGACAATCAATCTACCATTTTAGTGAGCAAAAACCCTATTTTCCACGATCATAGCAAGCACATCAACATCAGATATCACTTCGTGCGAGAGAATGTGGAGGCAGGGAAGATGAACATAGCACATGTCAGAACCGAAGGCCGGTTGGCCGATATCCTGACTAAATCTCTCGGGAGAGCAAAGTTTCAGGAACTGAGGAGCTCAATTGGCATGAAGGAGAAGACCTAAGGACAACCAGATCAAGGGAGAGAAATGTTGAGTTGATCAAGTTGTCCATTTTATTTGCTTTAGTTTTCTCTACACGTTGTTTTGTGTCATCGTTGATAGGAATAATCCTGATGCGTGCTTGTTCACATGGAGGACTTTTTTCCATTCAGTTTTGTTGTAAACCTGTACACGATCGACTCCGTGGGATAGCGCAGAAAAAGTGGATCATGGGCAGCCTACGAATCGGTCACGATTGCAAGACGTCGTGCACCTGGAATAAAAGAAGCCCGCGGAAAAGACACAAGCTTTAAAGCGTCGCAAAAACCCTCTCTCTGCTTGTTCTATTCGTATGTGTTCTTTAGAGTTTCAGGGTTTCAGAATTTCCAATTCCAGTGTGTTCGCGTGAGTTTGATCCGGAGCTGCTCTGCCAGGTAGTACCTTGGCTATCAACATCATCTAACTAAAGTGGCAATGCCTGCTCCCACTGCTCACTGGCTCTAACTAGTTTTAGCAATATAGCCATGGTCCTTCCGCCAACGCCTCCCACAAGATCAATAAAGAGAAGAGTTGTATATATGTTTGATCATATCCAACAACGCCCTTATTTCTTAGAAGCAACAGGGTCATCTCTAGGTGGCAATCCCAGGCCCAGCTACCACGTAATTGTTGACACCATTTTTGTTTTCGGACATAAAGAAGCGATATCGATTATGAAATACATATATATATATAATAATTAAATGATAAAATAAATATTTAAAATGAGAAGGTAAATGGTTCAACCCATATGTCATCGGTGGGCGGTTCATTCTCTAAATCCTCGCCATCATGAGTAACCCTATATTTTCAAGATTCTGCCACGGGATAAACGTCGGCACGACATATAAATATTCTTTAGAATTCATCATTGGCGCGACATATAAATGTTCGCCAGAATTTATCGTTGGGCGATATTAAATTTAGAAAAAAAATACCCAATCACGGATTTAAAAAAAAGTTTGGCGTTATCTCGGCAACCCTGTAAAATAACGCTATGAGGGTATAAAAAAATGATACCATATAACATATAAAAATATAGTCATATATTTGATTTCAGAGATTAATTGGAGGTGACTACAATATATAACTATAACAGTCAGATAGTTAACCAATATAGACCACTACATATGCAAAAAATGCTTGCAGGATGCATAGTCGACGTGTGCAGTTGTTAATCACATGCATGCATGGATTAGCCGGCCCTATTACAAACTTAATCCTTAAAATAATTAAGCCCATATACGAAACGTGCTTCGGCCTGCATCTTTATTAATTAAAATTTTCAAAGCCCAACAACTAGTATCATGCTTTAGCCTTCTTGCATTGCTTAACAAATCAGACGTACGTATACCGAGTCCACGCACGTTAGGAAACTTGACAACCAATCTGCAATCAAGCCCACGTCGTCTATACACGATTTTCAGGACGTGTGCGCACTCTGCCACGATTCGTAGAACGTGCGCGTCTCTGTCCCGCGGACTCGCTTGCCGGGCACACGCCTATATAAAGACCAGCAGGCGACGCTGCGCAGCCCCCGCTGCTCCTGAATCATTCATACTCGGCGTTAGATTCATCGATTGCTCACAGGCTCTCCTTGCCGCTAGCGCTAGCTATTGCTCGCCGTACGCACCGGCTGCCCGGCCAATCGCCATACCGGCCGGCCGCCCGGACGCTCGCCATACACCGTACACGCCGGCCACCCGGCTGCTCGCTGTACCGCGCTCGGCCGCTCGCGGTACAGACAGCTGCTAGCTGCTGCCCGTCGGTAAGAAACATCAGATATTCTGTCTCTTGTTTATCATGGATTCCTCCTCCTCTATCTGCTAGTTTGGTCACATTGACACAAACTAGGAGATTTTCTCTCCTTAGTGGATACATGTATTTTTGTTCTTGGCTTGATCATGTGGGTATATGCTTAATTGCCTTCTTCTCATGATCATGATAAAATTGGCTCTTGTTTGGTCACATTGACACAAACCAAGATGCTATAAACTCACGTGTATATGTTACCAAAAAATTTAGCTTTTGGCTTGGTTACATTGACACAAGCCAAGATGCTTTAAATTCATGTATATATGTTACCGAAATTTTGGCTCTTGGCTTGGTCACATTGACACAAGTCAAGTCGCTCTAAAATCATACATTATTAAAATTAGGCTCTTGGCTTGGTCATACTGACACAAGCCAAGTTGCTCTAAAATCATATATTAAAATCATGCTCTTGGTTTGGTCACATTGACACAAGACAAGTCGCTCCATATTCACATGTTAATGAAATTTGGTTCTTTGTTTGGTCACATTGATACAACCCAAGTTACCATAAATTCCTAAAATATGTATATGTTAGTAGTCTCGTTCAACCACATATGGTCATTTTGGGATTAGTATTAGATAAACAAATAAACAAAACTTTATGTCAGTAGCATGCGTCTTCAACTAGTAGATAAATACTGGTCCATAATATGTGTACGTGAATGAATAAAACAAAGTTGCACTAGTCCGAGGGCTCTAGAACATAGCTACCTTTGTTTTCATGTAGCAAGCAAATTAAACCATGTGGCTCCTTCATATTAATGTGTGCATGACCAAAAATATATTAGTCCATGTTGCATATAGAGAACATGGAGTAAAATAAACTAAACAAATATACGCTCTTGGTTTGGTCACATCGACACAAGCCGAGTTGCTCTAAATTCATATGTCACTAAACTCATGCCGTTGGTTTGGTCACATTGACACAAACTAAGATGCTCTAAATTTATATATATTACTAAAATCATGTCGTTGGTTTGGTCACATTGATACAAACTAAGGTGCTCTAAATTTATATATATAACTAAAATCATGCTTTTGGTTTGGTCACATTGACACAAACTAAGGTGCTCTAAATTTATATATATCACTAAATCATGATCTTGGTTTGGTCACATCGACACAAACTAAGTTGCTCTAAATTTATATATATCATTAAAATCATGTTTTTTTGTTTGGTCACATCGACACAAGTCAAGTTGCTCTAAATTCATATGTCAGTTAACTTACGCCTTTGGTTTGGTCACATTGACACAATCCAAAGAACTCTAAAATCATGCCTAACCGAAATCGACTCATATTTGATAAGTTAGGTAGAAATGTGCCGCAGCGCATGTACGTATATAATGTGTGTTATATAATGGCCAAATATTAAATTATCACATATTATATCACGATACAAGTAAAAAATATACAATAAAGTCTAACTAGTCGAATCTCTAAAATAGATAAACCTAGTCTAGCAAGTAAATTAAAGAAACCGTTATATGATCCGCCATGTTTTAAAAGGAACAAAATACTCTAAACAACTGTCATAAAACCTCATAAAAAATGGATTAGCATCCGCTTTGATAATATCTCCTTGCTTCTTTATCATGCATGCAAGACCAAAAGTAAAAAAAATGCAATATGTTGTAAGACAAACTAGTGCCACATGCCCTAGTACTATATTAAATACAAAAACTCTATATATATGCAGCTATCGATCGATGCATGCGTGTATATTAAATATAAAAGTTATATATGTGCAGCTATCGATGTATACGTGTAAAAAATAGTATGCATGTCCCATGTTCAAAACTGCATGCACCATTTTGGATACTCCTTAGTCGGCTAATGAAACAACTTCGCAAATAATCAAACTATATGCCAATTAAACAAATAATATATATCTCATGTATGTGTTCTGTTTGTACTTACAAAACTAGTGCAAGTAGCAAATATTCTGCTTGCATTACCCATACTAGTACAAGCGCCAAATATCATATACCTGATAAAATAAATGATAACAAATACTCTCCCGAGTGCGACGACGACGATGGCATCAAGGAGGACTTTAGTTTCTACATTTTGTAGTCCTTTTTTATTATTTCTACATTCTGTAGTATTCATATGTTGTGATGCTATGTAGTAGATATTGTTGGAATTCTTAATCAGGGGTTTTCTCTACGGAGATGTAATTAACGGAATTTCTATATAAATGTATGAGTTCCGGAAGTATGAACTGCAATCTATGATATTTGTCATTTATATTTGCGCAATTTAAATTTATATTCTATCTGTCTCTATGACGCGGACGCGAGTACTTTAGTCGCCCCATTTTCCCGTCATCAGTAATGCCAACACGGATTTTCCCAGCGTAAGTTAGGCCCTCGGCACCATCTGTGTCGGACGTTTGTTGGAGATTCGTGCGGAGTCAACTCGGTCATCGTTCACTGAACATTTGTATTTAGACCCTCCTGCTAGAGAGAGCATGACCACCCAGCCCCAAACCAAAGTCAATAGGAACACGTCGTTCTCCTCCCGATCTGGATCAGGGGCCTCTCCACCCAGTCTCTTCCTCCCCAATCTTCCTTCTTGTCGGTGGCTTCCCAAGACCACGCGTTGCTGCCGCACCATGGCCATGGAGGAACACAAGTCATACACCTCTCTGTCTCCTCCTCATACACCTCTCTAGCTCGAACACAAGTCCTCGTCGCGACCTCCTGCACCGAGCGGCCATGGATCTCCCATGGTCAGGGCACACACGGTGAGCTGCCCCTTTGAAGGATCTGGACAAAGACCCCTTTGTTCTGGGATTTATTGGGGTGGATCTAGGCATGAAGGGCTTGGATCCGTCGCCTCCTCCATGTTTTTTTTGGATTTTATGTTTGGGATCAATTCCTTCCCAAATTGATTTGTGGATTTGCTTGGATCCGTGGCCTCCTTCGTGTATGGATCTTATTTATCCGGACATGTTTTTTGTTTTGTATCAAACGGGGTGTTACTACCTTGTATCTTGTAATTTCATGAAAACTTCTATGGATCTTGAATGTATCTCTATATTTTCTTTGATAAAATATAAATGATGCATTGTGTATGAATATTGTGTGAATCGTATGTACGAATATTGTTGGAATCTGGTATACGGATATATGATGGATCTTTACGTTTCCTTTGATAATAAACTACTCTGAATCTTACTTGGATCGTTAAATTTATGATGGATCTTGTATGAATTTGCTGTCAAACTGTAGTAAAAATATGTATAGAAATTGTATGAATGTTCTTTGAAAAAAATTATATGAAACCATCTGAATCTTGTATGTATCGTTGAATTATTTATGGATTTGCTGTGGAATTTGAGTGAAACCTTCTGGATTTGATAATCTTTGAAAAAATTATATGAATCATATATGATTCTTTGAAGAAATATATGTATAAATTTATTTAGATTGGATCTGATGTATTAGCTTGATTTGATAATGTATAAAACTTGTATTATCTTTAAAAAATCTTGGGAAAATGTATGAAATTTGTATGGATATTTGTAGAAATATTCTTGAAAAAAATATTATACGAAATATTGTTGAAAATATAATTATGTAACAAATTATTGTTGAAAAAATTGTTGCAAAACATATGAATCTTGTACGAAACTTCTGAATCTAGGATGAAACAAAGTAAGAGTGTCTGAAAATTGTTAAATAAATAGTATTAAAATAAAAATTATCAAATGTGTTTGTTGAAAAGATTTTATCAACTTCCATTTTAAGAAACATCTGTGAATCATCAGTAAATCCAAAACGAGAACATGAGAAACGTTGAAAGGAGAGGGAGCGTTGTGCAAAATTTAATTGAACTAGAAGAAGGAGATGGAAGGGGCAAACTATAAAACTGTTAGCACGAATCCAACTTGGGGGGGGGGGGGGGGATGCATTCCCGCACGTACTGCTCGGTAGTAACGTGGGCTCCTATTTAGATATACTCCCTCCGCTCCGCAAATAATTCTAACTTTTTCCTAAGTAGAATTTTTATTAAATTTGATCAATTTTATAGATAAATATAGCAACATATATTACATAAAATCAGCATATTATGAAACTAAATTTGAAAACAGATTTAGTGTTACCAATTTATTATCATAAATATTGCTATATTTTATTATAAAATTAGTCAAATTTTAACAAGTTTGACTTTGAATAAAACTAGAAGTACACTTGTTTGTGGATATAGAGAGTAGAAGATTAGACGAGGAAGTGGAAGATATGTGCACAGCACAGCGCTGGTGGCAGCCTATGTTCTTTACTTGAAAAACATGCACGATCTTTATTGATTGATTTACGTACCCCCAACAAAAATCTTACAGCAGAGAGCACACTTGTTGCGCGGTCATCGATCCATGGCGCACTTGTTCCAACATATCTGTACTCCCTCGATCTTCCTGCCGGCCGGCTCACGCGGATTCGGAGAAGGTGAACCCCGAACCTTGCAGCGCCTCCTCCACGATCTTGTCCAGACGCTCCGCCATGGCGGCCGTCATGTGGTTGCTCCAGTCCCCGGCGACCCCCTTCCGGAAGAAAGTCTCGTTCTTCACGTACATCTGGCTACCGGTCTTGTTGACCTCCATGTTCTTGAGGGCGTCGATGCTGCAGAGGTCCACGATGTCCTTCACCACCCCCGTGGCCACCTCCTCGTCGGAGAAGGCGCACCCCATGAACTCCGCCAGCTTCCTCACCTTGTCCACGGGCTCCCGGAGCATCTCCTCGTAGCGGAGGAAGAGCACCTTCTCAGGCATCCTCTGGCTCGCCTCCCAGTAGCCGGCGACGTGGCGCCACTGCGGGCCGCAGATGGCCCGGCCGTCGCAGAAGAGCTCGAAGGCGTCCTCGATGGTGTAGGGCGGCGCGGGCGAGCTGGCCTCGGCCTCAAGCTTCTTCTTGGTGAAGAGCCACATGGAGACGAGCGCGTCCTTGGGGTCCCGGCAGATGTACACGATCCGGCCGCCCCCCTCCGCCGCCGCGACGCGCGCCGGCAGGAGGGTGTAGGGAATGTGGGTGGCGAGCAGGCGCGGCGAAGGGAGCCCCCCGAAGGCGTCGTCGTTGGAGCGCGCAAAGGCCATCTCGAGGAAGTCGACGCAGTCGTGCGGGTTGCGGTGGCGGAGCGGGTGGCCGGGGCTCCGTGGCGGGTGCTCGGCGCGGTTGAGCGTGGCAAAGGCGAGGGCCTTGAGCCAGGTTGTCCCGGACTTGAGGAAGCTGGCGAGGAAGACGTCGGACGGCCTCGGCTGGAACCGCGCGCTCGCGGCGGCGAGGCCCAGGAGCATCGGCTCGGCTATCCAGAAGCCGCCGTACTGCCTGAGCGGGAAAGGCGGGCACCGTGTCTCGACTGGGAGCGAGGAGATCACGATCTCGGCCATGTCCATGTCCGCCATTGATCAGCGTGTTGGGTGGGACTTGGGCTAGCTTCTCAGATCTCACTTCTACTCTAGCTATAGCTGCAGACACATATTTGTACACAGACAGGATATGTGCATGGGGCCGGCTGCCCCGCGCGGTTCTGGAGATGCATAGTGGTTGGTTATCTTGATATTACCGGTTGATGATCTGGGCCGTGTGAATGTGCATGGAGATTGTTGTACCACCGAATTTGGAATGGCAATAATTGACAAATACTCCCTCTGTTTTGGATTATAAGTCCCGCGCGAATAACTAGGTTGTCAATTTAAATAACAAAACATAAATAGTATAGCATAAAAATTATACCATTAGAAACTTTAGAGGTTATATTTTCTAATGGTATAACTTTTATGATATATAAGTTATATTTTATTGGTCAAATTAACAACCTAGGTATGCACGTAGGATCTATAATCCCGAACAGAGAGAGTACTACATTTCTCGAACATACGTGGCCCACGACAGTTAAGGATTGGATGGTACTGTCGAGATTGTTGTATCAGCGAGTATGACGGAGCTGTACCATTAAAGATCTGGACCCACGGCGGAAAATGTTGTTGAATACCTGGACCATGCATGGTACGACTCGGCTTCCGTCGCTGATTTGACGGGTCCACGCGCTGCTTTGTTTTTTTCGCCGAGTTCGCTGCGCCCGGCGTTTCCAGGGCGTACCCGGGATCTTGGGAACAGCCTGGGTAGTCTGGACCAAAGTTAGCCAAATCCGGACGAAAACAGGTTCCTGGATACGTGACTGGACCGATTTTCGGTGTCCGGATCTAAATTTGGCGTCCGGATCGACGTCCTGTGTAGCCGAGTGGAGATGCTCTCGGTAGTGCGGGAACGCGGAGCTGTGCAGGCTCACGTAGCAGGTTGTCTTCTTGGACCCATACATGGTCTCCAAATTCAATCACTGGACCTCGCCGTTTCTCGACAAAGATGCCGAAACGGTTCGAGAGGTTGATGGGCTGAAGTTGGAAATTGCTGAATTGAAGTCGATGTAATTACTAATTTGCTCTAAATTTATGCAGATTAGTGGTGTCTATGTTGTGTTTCTTATGCGATTTGCAACTGCTGGTTTATGGAGAGAGCACAGGCTTTGATTCATGGAGATCTCCATACCGGTTCCATCATGGAGACCACAGACTCCACTCAAGTGATTGATCCGGAGTTTGCTTTCTACGGCACGATGGGTTATGACATTGGGGCCTTCTTGGGGAATATGATTCTGGCATACTTTGCACAGGATGGGCATGCTGATGAAGCAAATGACCGTAAAGTATGTATTGCAGTATGACTTATAAAACTTTGTCTTATTGATACCCAAATTTACTCTAAATACAAGTGTATGACATGCTAATTTTGCGATAGACCTCTTATGTTACTTTGAATTGTATTCTTTTGTTAAGAAATTTTTACAGGATTAATGTTTTGAATCTGGTAAATCTTAATGTTAAGAAATTAAAGGAGGCATATACCCAGATTAAATATAATGCTTATCTCCTGTAGAAGAATGAATAATTGATAGTACCATAAGATATTGTTAGATATTATTGATTCTGTAGACTATAGTTTTCATATAGAGAGGAGGTTGGATGGCTGACAGATTTTATCACCTAAAAAACTTGCGGTGTTTGGAATAACTTACGTAGGAGTAACTAAAAGTCTGTAAGCATCTTTGGCATCTTCAATATTATTACTCAATGGCAGTTTCCTATCTGTTCCAGGATTACAAGGAGTGGATATTGAGGACCATCGAGGAGTCATGGAATTTGTTCCAACAGAAATTTGTTGGACCGTGGAACAAACACAAAGATGGAAAAGGGGAGGCATACCTGCCCGCCATATACAACAACCCGGAGCTTTTGAGGTTGCACAGAGGAAGTACATGACAAGTCCGTTTCATGATAGTCTTGGATTTGGTTCAGCCAAAATGATCAGGTAGTAGTTACCCACTTACTAATGTCCAGTTACTTGCTGAAGCTGAATCTCATCTACCTTAGACTACAGTGATACGTCAGTCTTCTCTTTAGCTGAAATGATTCAGAGGTCCATTAGGTTAGTCTCAGTGCATAGGTTTCGGATTACAGTTCTGACATGGTGTCCCTTTTTCATAATGGCCAAGCAAATCCAGCCTTAATGATTGTAGCACAAAGAAAGACGATCAAATGTACTTTAGAAATGCTATACAGAGAATAATAAGTAGCGTAAAGAACTTACTGAATATGCTTGATCTTCCATGTGCAGGAGAATAGTTGGAATCGCTCTTGTCGAGGATTTTGACTCAATTGAGGATGCCAGCAAAAGAGTATCGTGTGAGCGCCGCGCGCATGATTGCGCAAAGGCAATATAATCCTGAAGGGTCGCTACCAGTTCGAAGAGCATCGAGCAATTGAGGCAGTAATATAACTCACCGATAATTGCAGGTAATCTCCAAACGAGGCAATGGCGTGTCCTGGGAGGGCGCATGCGACGTCTCGGACCACGGTGCCGAGGGGCGCGGACGGGGCAGCGGTGAGCGCGGCCGACGGAGGCGGAGCGGCAGCAGACTGGGTTTCCAGGAAGCAGAGCCCGAAGCTCGATGGCCCACGGTGGCCATGCTCGATGATGGAGGTGATGTCAAAGAGCTTGATGAGGTCGCCAACGAGGCAGGCCTGGGCAGGGGAAGGGGAAGCGGTCGGCGTGAGCCTTCCGCGGGAGACCTCCAACTGCAAAGCGGAGCGGAGCGGCGGCGGACCCCCCTGCCAAGGAGCTGCGGACGGCGCGCCGTCAGCCCTGACGCGAGGAAGATGAAGCTTTGATTTGGTCTATTAGCAAAAGGATTTGAATAAGGGAGGTTTTTTTTTAAAAAAAAAACTTAATTAACACAGTGGCTGCGTCAATTAATTCGGGCCGGAGAGAGTATCAGAAAAGTTAACTCCAAAATGTTAGTGCCCTGCGTGACATGTACAATGCCATTCTATTGATATTCAGGATGTAATGAGGTTTGGAACCATAGTATGCTGAAGATTGCAGCTGCATATCCAATCAAGACTGCCAAGGACGATGAAGATCCATACAGGCCTGATGAAAATGACGAAAGTCCAGATGAACCTGGGTTTGATAAGCAAGATAGTCAGATGAAGATACCAAATGCTGAACAATTCCTTTGTCAGCGTAAGTGGGTACTTGTATAAGTAGGCATGCTGCTATCTCATAGCCAAGTATTAAGATCTTTGCTCGTCTTAAACTGTAATAAATACTGAACAATTATGTTGTCATCTTAAGTGGATACTTTGTATAAGTAGGCCTGTTGCTTTTCAGAACCAAGTATTATGACCTCTTCTATGAAACCTGTCTATTGTGTCCTGCTATTACGTGACCTTTTATGTTTGCTTAATGTTGTGCATATTCCTGGGGTGTGTGTTCTTCTTTTACTGATGCTCATTCAAGATTGCTTTTGTCATTGTTATACAAAATGAAAGTAAATTAGAATTTCAAGGGGTCGTGCGCCAAGGCGCACCCCTAATCTAGTTTGATTAAATGGCCCAGGCGGCCCACGGGCAGCCGTGTGCGTGGCCAGTTACAGGCATAATGGCATATATGCAAAGTTGCAAACCCAACTCTCCGGCCGTGAGTGGTAAATAAATAAGCAATTTTCTATTAGGTCTAGCTAGCCTCTTCCTAGTGAATTAGCTGTCATCGATTATGTCCTAAAAGCAGTGTATTATTACAGAGACAAAACTTGGGCAACTACGTACGAACTAGATTTGCAATGTAATATGCTGAAACCGACTGAATCTTCAGTGCTGTTGCAGAAGCGTCGAACCAGCTCTCTTGCTTCGCTCAGAATAAAACATGAGCCATGCATCCCCAGCCGCGGTGCTGGGATGAGCCTCGATTGACGCCCATTGCAAGCTGAAATCGTGCTCAGGGATCTCCAGCAGAGCCAAGCTTCATGTCTACTGGACCGGTCTAAGCTCCAGATATCTTACCGTGGCTGACAGCCAGAGATCCAGGTGCCAAAGCCTTATTTGGCCCCCAAACAGCTTCTCATGTTATACCAAACTTGTTAGACGAACAGTTGCCGACCCTTTCCTTCGTCGACGGCGCTTTTGTTGCGCTCTGCAACTGAGGTATACCATAAGGCCTGCGTGTTGGACAAGTGGATGAGATCACACACCTTTTCTCATATATTTGATACCAAGTGCACATTACTTACAAGCAGTCGCAGCAAAGCAAGGTATCATCCATTGGCTTGCCACCAACATTCCTATGTCAACCTGCAGGACAGTAGAGTCAGCACGCTCCACAAATGGATATCAGGGATATTCTAGGGATAACATTAATTGCCTTTTCAGCAAAGAAACAAACTAGTACTCCACTTTGTCTAAGGACCAACAGGTTACTATAGACCATCCAAGCTAACCAAAACTACACAACATCGTTGAACCAAAGTGTTGCTTGACAAGAGAAAGAGAAAGGCAAGACATGATACCTCTTCATGACTAATAAAGCCAAAGTAATCTCTTTTATCATAAAATTTATTAGCACTTGGGGTTGAAAGAGTTTTTTGCAAGCCAGCTTCATCTTGTCTGTTCTCAGAAGCTTTTATTGTTAGATTGGAAGTAACAGAAACTTCACTCTCTTGGTATTCTGGCAGCTTTCTTATCGTGCCTGCTGGTTGAATACCATACCCTTTTGTTCCCCAAACCTCAAAACGGGAATCCTTGTGACAGATCAATTCTTTGCCAGCGACAGTTGAATACAATGAAAAATTTACATCGGGTCTACGCAAGGGTTGCTGGATGTTTCCAAAAACTGGAAATTTCAACTGAGCTGCTTCTGAGAAAAGGACGGGATCTCTGACTCTGTTGCCAGCAAACTCCACAATTTTTCTTAATAACCAATAACAGTTTGTTACCATGTGACTACTGTCAAGACAGTTTGAATCTCCGTACACTGCAATTCGCCCTTCACCTGCTTCAACCATCCCAAGAATCGAGGAGAGCTGACAAAAGAAATAAATAAGACTGGGATAACAAATTCATAAGGAAATGTTACATGATGCAATGTTTGAGAAAGAATATTATAGAGTAAAACAGGATCCATCAAAATCTTCCGATGGATAAAACTGTGTGACCAACACAAAAAAACAAACTTGAATCTACAAAAAGCCACTAAGCCACTATCAAATCATAATGAAGGGTCAAACCATCGCAGTAAATATGCTACCTATCTGCTCTAACAATATCTTTTCATGAGTTAGCCATTATCATCTTCCTCGATATCTACAAAGGGATTAAGGCTGGTCCTAGTGGGAGTATCATAGCTACTAGTATCATGCATGCCATGTTGGCAAAAATCTGATGTGGCACAACAATTAATGAAGAAAGAGATAATTAGAGTATCATAGGTAGATACCGTATCATAGCTCGTAAAACTAGAAAATCCTCATACAAATAAATCTTGTACACAATTTTGCGTTGAGATTCTACAAAACATTAAATATAGTACTAGTATAATACTACCATATGATACCATGCACTATAGAGATAGTATCATATACTAGTATCATATGCATGATACTAGTAGTATGATACTACCACTATGACCAGCCTAAGGGATGGCAGGGAACTAGGAGCAAGTCTACAGCAGACGGTTGTTTAAATCATCTTCAATGCAGCTGAGTGTGTTGAGGGTAACAGAAATTACCCAACTAAAAGGTAACAGACGCTAACCTTGATCTTCTCCTGGGACTGGGAGTTCTGTGTATCTGGAGTTGAGCTATCCTGTGCAGTTTTTGAGTTTTCCTGGAGTTCGAAGCTATGCAAAAAACCTCCTGCTGGGAACTGCACTATATCAGTCCCAGAAGCATAGTGGGACTGCTCACCGTTGATCGAGAAGTCACCGCTCAATATTTTGTCCCCAAAAGCTATGCCAAATGGTGCCAAAAGTTCATTAAGCGCAGGAATATTTGCACCTCCAGTAATTGGAGTCCACCAACTGCGGGTATTTTCATCAAAGAATGTCATCTTCACCATTGTATCAACATGATACCACTCAGCAAAAACAACAACGCCAAGCCCCTTGTGTACAACATCATCCCTGAGCTTCTGAATCTCTTCATTGAAGTACTCATCCTCAAGATCAACCATGAGCAGTGTACCATAATTGCTAGCATCAAAGCAGGTAAGTGGTGACCCGAGGGTCTCAATATAGTATCCTGCATCTCTCAGCATGTTGAACAGTATGTGAAAATTTGTGTGCAGGTGATCACCATGCCAATCAAGGATATCATTATGCACATTAAGTGAATCTCTTGGAACATATCCAGATGGGTACTTGATGTTATGAAATTGGTCCCACAGTATTCTTCTTGACCTAACAGGTGTTGGAACCACCATGATCTTCAGGTAAAGAACACACGTACTACTTCGTGGGCTGCTTTCCCCCTGAGCAGCTGGGCTGTAAATCGACAGAGTAACATTGCCACTAATTATGCCTGAAAACTGAGAACCTTCGCCTTTAACTTGCATGTGCAGGGCGAGGTACCCTGTCCAAGGCCAGATGGTGTCAGAGTACGTGAAGTGAACGCTAAGAAGATTGCCCACATCTTCAGATGGCTGCCACACAGGTGGATCCTTAACATAACCAATCACCCCCATCCCGTTCAGAATTGTAGCATTAAAGACTACTGGCATAGCTCCAGCATACAGTGGTTGGCGACAAAAAGGCCAGAAATATGGACAGTCGGTGAAATCAAGCATGTTAGGAAATATGCTTGCACGTGGTTGGTAATTTTTCAATATTTCATATGATTGCCACCTGGAAAAGGATGGTAGAATGAATGACTAAATGAGCATGACTTCAGCAAACAATAAAGTAAAAGGGCAGGCAAAGTTGACAGCGATACATTTGAAAAATCCAACACACCATAGACCTATGAAGAAATGTAAAACAGAGGCAAGAAACTTACAGATCAAGCTTGCCCGCACCCTGCTCATATATATTTGGCCCCAAAAGCTTAGAAGCACCCTCAACAAGGGCCTGTTTCATACTAGCAGGGTTAAGGATGGATTTCCGCTTGTCTTCTGGTACAACACTAACAAGCAAGCATACCACTCCAGCAACCACCGGGCTTGCAACACTGGTACCTGAAAGGGTCTTACAACCTGTGCTGATCTTAGAACCCATTATATCACGACTATATGCGACAACATCAGGTTTTACACGGCCATATCTGCAAAAGTTGAAGACATACTATTCTGAGGATGCTATTTCCAAAATGTGAGAAATGAAAGTGAGTGTAAAGAGTAAGATTACTAAGAACTGTAAAAGGAACATAATTAACATAACTACAACATAAATTATCTGCTTCAATTTTTTTCAGTAACAGTTACAGCCTAGGTATCTACTGCATGTCTGTGTTGAAGTTAGGAGTACGGAAAATGGTTTTTCTCATTACATTTAACAAAAAAACATAGATATGTTGCACTAACATCCCAAGCAAGAAGCTCCATAAAAGGTGCAGGTGTTGAGATATGACACACTAAAATAAAAAGGTGTAATTGCAGCCATTCAAGAGTCATAATGATGTAAATACAACCTCAGCTTGGAACTTGGTATGGCATGACTAATTTTGCTTAACCCCAGATATGATATTATGTGAGAGACCACATATGAGATAGCCAAGTTTCATAAGAAAAATCCCAGCAATACCTCCATAGCAAAGACGTAAATATGAAGTGTACATAACCTAAACCTTCAATCAAAATTAAAAAGTAGTACATATATAGAAAACTCACAACTGCTACGGCTTTTATAGGCTTTGTGCACCGTTCTACTGCATGCCAATGTTTGCTTTTTTAAGAAGATTAAAAGGGCTCAGCATAATTGCCTTCACGGAGATGAAAAACCAGCGACAGCCCAAGAAAATAGTACACTACCAAGTAAAAAGTTGTACCCATGAGGAAGTTCCCAGGTAGTCATGCCTCTAGAGGAAAATGAAGCTATATGGTTGTTGTAATCAATACCACCAACGCCGATGACATCGCTTTGATCAGCTGGGTTATTTAATGTGCCATAGAGTGGACCATCATTTCCAATAGCTGATACCATGATAATGTTGTTTGCTGTGAGCTCCCAAACCTACAGAACCAATTCAGAAGATTTTCAAGGTCCCGCTAGAAATTTATAAAAACATCTTGACCCAAATTTCCACTCATTAATCACCAGGTAACATACCCGTGACTCTACTGGCTCTTTTTTTACTCATGCAGTGAAACCAGAAATATGAGAAGACAGCAATGTAAAGAGCGGAAAAATTGTTGGGTCTATTCAAGTCAATGAGAGTCAACATTCATAAATAACATTTGCCAATGAATGTCAGATAGGCAATTAGATCATGATAGATATGGAAGTACATCATTCCTAGTGGACTTAATGGTACAAAATTATTTGTTCAAGGTAACTTCTTAATTATGTTAATAAGTGGTCCATTCTTCCCATTGTTGTTACATCAATAAGCTCACCTATTTACCAACAACCAAAATTAATAGATGATAACTGATAGACAAAGAAAGTCAGGGTACACACTACTAAGTTCTAATGATACTGCCAGTTACCAGTAGCCCATCATTAAAGGGCTACACAAGTCACCATCATTACTTAGTAACTACAAGCTGTCGTACTTCTAAGTTCTAACGACATACAGTACAAAATCCAAAAGTTAATGTAATACACATAAGAAAGTGAAGAGCTAAACCAAGCAAATGTAAGTTTGACAATCATAACCAACTTATACCTTTTCCACGAAGGGGAGATCCAGATAATCAGGTCCACCAATACTCAAATTCAATACATCCATACCAGTTGCTATCGCATAATTAAATGCATCCAAGAACCATGATGTGTAGGATATCTGCACTGAGAATAAGAAGAAATTCTCAAAATCTTATCAGCACAATTTTCAACATAATTAGTTGTATGCACTTCCAAAAGATAATAAAGCATAGCACCTCGAGGCTCGGGGAGTATACATTCTATTTTGTGCCTATAGGAATAATAATAATATATATCAAAAGCATGCAAGACCCTGTAAGACTAATGCTACGCCTTTGCAGAAAGTTACAAGTTACAACTCAGTTACCCTAGTTTTGAGGATATTCCTTCCATTTGCAATTGCAAAGATCAAAGAAGATAAAATAATTAAGATTGTGAGAAAATCTGGTGGGTGTGCTTATATAGCAACCAAGTCCAGTACCTGAGCATCTGTGAACACTCGAAATGCATATATCTCAGTGTCTGGTGCAAATCCAGGGCATTCTGCATCTTGACCAGCAATAACTCCAGCTACAAATGTTCCATGTCCAAGGTTGTCATTTAATGTGTCTTCATTTGTCCAATTTGTACGCTCCTACAAAGTTATCATGTCTTAGAAAGACTTCGCCTTCTAGGGAAAATATAAACTACCAGAGAATGTGATATGCAAGAAAATAGAGCAATTTCAAGTTTGTCTTGCAACAACATTAATCAGGATAGCAAACTATAATTTCTTTTGCTTTCCATGAGAGAATATAAAAATATAGCAATCTCCCCAAGGGATTGCCACCATAGTTATATGACTTGAATTAATGCTGCAAAATCTCAGAAAAGGCACTTCAGTGAGCACAATGTGTTAGGCATAATAACACTGATAAGTGCACAGTAAGGTATTCTGCATGCTTTTCAAGAGCAGACACATGAATTTGCACAAGGATAGTTGTTTGCCTTACTTATTACTTCTAATTCATGTTTTCTTACCTCTTATGCATGCATAGTATACCAAAATACTGGTAATATCATTTACTCAATATTACATTATCATACCTTAATATTACGAAAGTGTGGGTGATCTGCTCGAATACCAGTGTCAAAAATGGCCATTTTGACTTTCCTACCAGTGAAGCCTCTTCCCCATAGTCGTTCAGCTCCAAATAAAGATGTTACAAGTGATTTCTGTTGAAGGACACATGTCATGACAACAAGCAGAATGCCTGATCAATTCACAAATAGAACATCGTGTACTCATATTAGCGTTACAACTTAGGGCCACAGACGGCATCACGCTATTTCCGAGCAATTCTAGTTTAAGCACGGTAGATACTGCATAAACATTCGTTCCCGTTTCCAATTTCCACATATAATGCTAATATTCAGGATCAATTTTCAAATTGAATACAGTATTAAGGCCACCATATTGAGTAACTACAAGAAATCAAAACGTTCGTTCCCGTTTCCAGTTTCCACATATAATGCTAATATTCAGGATCCATTTTCAAATTGAATACAGTATTAAGGCCACCATATTGAGTAACTACAAGAAATCCATACATGAAAACCTACACTAAAATACAATGATTTTTCGCAACAACTTGACAATAAGAACATGTAAGATGTTAAAAATGGCATTCAATTCCATTGACAGGCTAGCTGTATACAGATCTTTACGGACTCCTGTTCAGTTGAAAAACGCTACCAAGAACATGATCGACGGTAAAGGAACAATAATGCAGAGATGTGTCCACCATGAGTACCGAGAGAAATGAACCTGCATCTGAAGCTTCCGCCTCCAACTACAAGAAGAAGAGCTACTATTCTGGCTGGGAACCGCATCGTTACCGTCGCCTCCATCCTCCTCCGACTCGAATGACATGGCGGTGAACCGCTTTCCCGGCCGCTGCCGCTGCTGCAGCGGCCTATCAACCGACAGGACGCCCCGCGAGTAGCTGGTGTCGACGTGCATGTCCCGGACACGCGCGAGCGCCCGGACGGCCGCGGATACGGCGTCCCGGTGCGCGTCGCGGATCTCGAGCACGGCGAAGTCGGTCGAGTGCGCGGCCGCGGGGTTCCGCCGCTCCACCCACCGCCACGACGGCGACGCGGCCCTGCGGAGGCCGGCCTCCAGGTACTCCCGGTGGTGTTCGGCGGGGCGGTACTCGAGGAACCGCACGACGTACCTGGCGGCAGGCGCGGCTAGGGTTTCCCCGCCGCGGCCGCGCCCGCTGGGGGAGTCGGAGGGGAGGAACCGGAGCGTGAGGAGGATGAGCGGGAGGACGGCCGCGTACGCGAGCCTCCTCTTCTCTGCCGCCATCGGCGGGGCGCGGCGCGATTCGCCGGAGATCGGCGGCCCCGCGCGGTGGCTCGCCGGAAATGCGCGTGTGGGTCTAGAGAGAAAACAAGACAGGGACAGAGAGCACGAGGCCAGTTCACTGCGGGAGTTACGGTGACGGGGCCGTACAGTTACCCTTCGCACTGACGGTGGGCCCGTCTATTGCCCCTGTCAGTGCGCTTCAGTAACCCGGGACGTTAATTACGTCGGGCTGTCCAATTCTATCTCGGGGCCCAAGGCACGGCCCAAAGTAGTAGTAACGAAAATGATGCGCGAGAAGAACCCAGCCTCTCGTGCTGTTGCAGGGTGTGTGATTAGTCCCACCTCGGTAGCGGAGACGGTTGCCAGAGAGGGAAGCACGTATAAGAAGAGGAGGTGGGCGAACTGGAGAAGGCATCTTTGCGCTTGGGGCAATGACGCAGCTAGTGAGGTTATACCGAGGCGCGTCAATTGCTGGTTGAAAACTATTTCCAAACCCCCTCTTTGGCCCTCCGGGGCCACTGAGAATTTCTGAAAGGGCTCCCTCTCCTCGGAGAGGGTAAAGCCCTACAAATCTATTTCAAACTTTTTCAACTAAGTATGTGTTTTGTCTGTACAATATTTTTTCAACTAGTAGGTGTTTTGTCTGAACAAGTTTTGATTTTATCCTTGTGCAGCGATATCTAGGTACGACATTAAGTCGTACTACCTTTGTTTTTTAATGTGTAGGTTTGCTTCTTGGCGATCAAATGTTTCTTTAGTATCACACCTTCAGGACACAGCCTGAAACAAACGCAGAGCCAACCCAAACGAAACCCAACCCGAGCATTGACAATCTTTCAACATCGAGTACCTGATTTTTATTTGATTATTATACATGAACAAGCTAATTCACAGTAAAATGCCAATTGACATGCCACAACGATTGCATTACAGGAAGTAAACCTGGGATCTGACTATCCGTATATATGTAACACGAAATTAGATTTCACATGTTCATTGTCACCTGTGACCATCCACTACTCTATATCCTTGCCTGTCGCCGTAAGTTACAGCCATGCTCTACCATCAGTCTTTAGCAGCGCAAATGCGCCACCGTATTTCCTTCGGTGAATGCTCAAAAGCTATGGAGACACAACGAAAGCATTCTACTACAGCTCATCCTTCACACCATCAGCGGCCACCACCGTTTCAACGTCAGAGGTTTGCGGGATCTCCTTGATTTTGATGTCAGAAGTTTGAAGGCTCTCCTTGATTTCGACGTCGGAAATCTGAAGCTTTTCCTTGATGAATCTCGTCATGTCTTTTAGACTTAACTTCTTTGAAAGCTTGATCTGCATTTCCGAAAAGAGAGCAACATGTATCACTAACATGTGGCAAAGAATAACTCACGGCATGTTTGCATTTGTTTCAGAAGACGTACCGGGTTGGTCTTGTCGTCGGCGGGATAAAGCAACAGGGTGGGGTAATTGTTTACCTGCATGGTAGCATGGAGAATTGCAAGAGGAAGTTATACCTTGATATGCACCATGGCCTTATTAGATCCTTTCCTCAGGCAGAAAGGCAACAAACTATGCTTCCAGGTTCCAGCAGTCAAAGCAAACATACTCAAATTTCACATCTCTTTCTACAAATGTAAATTTAGTGAATATGCTAGTTACTCATTTGTTAGACCGCCTACAGTACTTGAGCTTTTCTTTCCAGGAGGGATTAGCATATACAGTCATAAGTAGAAGCCAATTTCACCAGAACCACATCTTCAACGTATGGGAAGTCATTGCTTTGTTTCTTTTTTACAAAGCTATCTTTCAAACTCCATGCATGACAATATTTGCAGTGGACAACAAACGAACTCCACATAAAAATTTGCAGTGACCAATAAACAACTCCACAATATCATATGTCAATATTCATGTGTTCTTCAAGTACACAATGTTACAGGCTTAGTTACTATTTTCCTGGATGTAAATAACAGTGCTGAAAATTTCACATGGTGGAGTAAGTTTAGAGCAACCTGATTTTAAGTTTCATAAATTATCAGACAAAATATTGATATAAATGATCAGCATGACCTTAAATTATCTATGTTGTGGCCATATGATGGTAATGCAAAGACTGAATTACCTTCAATTTGGGATGTTCATTCACAGAAGCATCAATGCGTGCAAATTTTAGATTGTCCAAACCACTGAAATGCTTGGCCAACTTCTCGATGTTTTTGCTTATCGCTTCACAGTCAACACACCAAGGTGCATAAGCCTATGTTTTACAGGTAAAAGATAGTGTGTAAATCTTCAATATAAATTCATTACAGATTGTGAGTACTAGAGCACAAAAAGAATCACAGGTAAATAACTCAAGTAAACTAAATACCTCGAGGAACACATGTTGAGGGCTTTCTAGGACAGAAGAATCTAATGTGCGCCCAACAACCTTTTCAACAAGTCCCTTCTGCAAAATATTTGGTGAGGGTCAAACATACTAATTACACAATCTTCAGAACCTATCATATGTATGTTAAAAGAGGTTATTAAAGAGCAAAGGCTAACTATACATGCTAGAAACAGCAAGTGTATAAGTTGCTTCAACTCAAAATCTCGGCGTATTTAAGTTAACTGCTAACAGAATCTATATCATTATGCACTAAACTTGAAAGGTTCGAAACTTGGCAAAAATGAAAGCTTACTTCTTCGGGTACTTTTTCTGATCGGAAGTATGGAGGAAGTGTACCATCCAAAAGGCTTAAGCAGAACTCCTGTTGTTCAGTTGATGGTATACTTAATATATTTGGCTCGAGTAAAATACCATACCAGTCAAATAAATAACTCAGTACCTTTAGGTTCTTCGTGTTAATATCTGCCTCCAACAGATATTTGGAACCATCATTGGTATTAAATGCTGTAACCTGGTAAACTTTATAGTTTTAGCAATAGTCTGTATTGTTAAACAACAACAAATAAGGAAACAAATCTACCGTAGTGCAAGCAGTCAAACACACGTGCACACCTGCATCTACTGGGAAATAGACATAAAAAATGGAATTTTTTCTCCAAAATTAGACTCATGAAAACAATGAACGTACTGTAGGTTTATCTCCTTCAAGGCCATAGAGTGTCAGGAATGGTTTTGCAAGGTTTTCTTCGGCAGTGTCAACATATATAAACATTATCTGCAAATCCAGGGGGAGAACAGTAGCCATTTACATGATTATGACAATGGCCAGGAAACAGTAAAGACAGCTACATCTACTTGTACCAAAAGTGCTCACCTTTGTCTTAAATCCTCTGGCAACCTCTTGAATAATAGATTCAAGATCTTCAAAATCATAAGCTTCGGCAAAGGTGAAGACCTGGCCCAAATTTGTAGGAAATTATAACTAATTAACCATATAAAGAAGACCAAGAGTCCATTTCTAATTTCCATATCCAATAAAGGCTTATTGCATCCTTCCACCCCTCTAGGGAATCAACGTGATGTATATTCAAAGGGTTCCACTTGCTCAAATTAGAGTTATAGTGAGCAAGGCTGAGAGTACCAACCTGCAGCTTAATTGGGCTTCCATAGACTTTAGCGGAGTTTAGATCAGTGAATACAGTAACCAGCGGGAATTTGTTAAGCTCCACAAACTGTAATATCGCTTTCTCTTCAAACGCTCCATCTGCAAAATGATTTTACATGATTTAACGGTCTAATGAACTTAGTTTCTGATTGTTACACCTAAAATACTGTAAACCGAATGGATAAACACGAGCCAGTGGAATTGAAGCTTAATAAATCACTTACTAGTCAAACCATGACATGCTAAGCAAAAAATGTAAATAACATACAAAAGGGAAACATGTAAACAATTGCAGAAGATACTTACCAAACTTTTCAAACTTCTCCGGTTCACTTTTAACAAGGCCCATGAACTGTTCTTCAGATGCAATACCTGGAAAAAGAATCTTGGCCACATCCCTATCATTGGTTTCTACAAATTGTACTTCATCTTCAGCAATCGCTGCCTTCACAAATTCTTCGTGTTCGGCTCCCTGCCAATAATTCATACGGGTAAACAAAACTATAAGTCTATAATCAGATCCAGCAAATCCATAGCTTCAATCTCAAGTTATTGTCTGAAGAGCTAGAAACTGAACATTCGCATCTACCATTTCGCGTACCTCGTAATTCTTGAACAATCCAATAGCAAACGTTTGGCCCTTCTTGAGAAATTCTACAGCCGAATCCTTGGACTGGAGCGTGATTACTGGTGTGCCGGTCTTCTTTCTAACCCAAGTAACTATGCCGTCCCTATCAACAAGACAGAGACAAACCTATTATAGGCAATTCGTCGAGCACAATATATACAAGAATAAAAGAGCAACCCGAATACTCACTTGGTGTGAAGTCCAGTGTAGGTGTGCTCTGTGCCATTGACGAAGAGGAGCACGGTGGGGAAGCCGCTGACCCCGACGGCAGCGGCGGCCTTGGGGAACCGCTCCCCGTCGAGCTTGGCGAAGGCGACGGCGCTCCCCATGGCGCGCAGCGCCGCGGCGGCCTCGGCGAAGCGCGGCATGAGCTGCGCGCTTCGCTCGCACCAGGGCGCGTACCCGAGGAGCAGGAGCTCGGCGTGCTCCTCCACGGCGCGCCGCGCGTTGTCGTTGTCGAGCACCAGCACCATGGACTGCGTCCGCCGCACCGCCTCCGCGGCCCCGCCGTCCTCCGGGGCCGCCGCATCCTCCTCGTCGTCCACGGCCAGCAGCGCCTCGAGCACCTCCGAGTCGTCCACTTCGTCCAGATCAAGCCTCGCCGCCGCCGCCGCCGAGACGGCGAGCAGGGCGGCGAGGAGCGCCACCACCGCGAGATGCCGCCGCGCCCTCATTGCGTCCCGAGCTAGCCGCGCCAGCCTCCTCCGAGATCTGGGAGAGGGAATCCCACACGACGACGCCACGAGGAGGAGAGATCGAACAAAAATGGGGAGGGGGACGCGACGTGCTCTAGTAGTGGTAATGGCGAGCGAGCTCGAGTGTTCAAACGGTAATGACGAACACCGCTGCTGCCGCGCCGATCACGGACTGAGTGAGGCTGGCGGTTGGGGCCGGGTGGGTGGTGGGACCGCCCGTCAGTGAGGGTAGTGGGGGTAGGAGACGTGTCGGCAGCATCGCGGGACGGGAGCACATGGGGTTGGGATCGTGACCGCGTGATTAGTGGCTAAGCGAGAATCAGTGGAGATGCATGTGGTTAGTGAAGGAAGGTCAGCTCTTCATCTCGAACGAAGTCAAAGGGGCTTTTGTCCGGATGAAGGAACTTTTTCGAAAATCAGTCGTAGCTCCCGAGGTCTAGTTATCCCCTAAAAAAAACTTAAAATTCATTTTCAAGTCTCCAATTCTTTTAAAAACATACAAGTACAAATATATTTTCACATGTGATCTTCAAAAAAAGGACAAATGTTGAAAAGAAAAATGAGTTACGTTAGAGCAACTCCAACAGCTTATCTATATATGGGTAAGAGTGTTTTTATAGGTAAGATGACCAAAAAACTAGCTCCAACACCTTACCCATAAGTGGTCCCCCATCAAACTTTTTTAGATGATCACCCATTTTTTTGGCACCTCTTACCCATATACGGGTAGATGGACACAAATTTTGGGTAAGAGGCAACTCTTACCCATATGTTGCCACGTCAGCGAAAACAAAGGCGGGAAGCTACCAACCGCTCGCTCCTGACCCGCCCGACGATAACGTCGCTCGCCGCCATCCCTCCGGCCACCAGCGATAGCCCCTCGCGACACCACTTTGTGGCCCTCCACCTATGACCCACCCGCTGGCCTCCTCCGTCCCCATGCACCCTCCTACTAGATGGAATCAAGCCACAACGGCCGCCTCGGTGGCGCATCGCAAGCTATGATTCGTTGTTGGGGGCCTTCTAGGCTCGCGTGCATCCATGCTGCCACCCCCACTTGCGAGCTCCGCCACCACCCCCACCCCGCGAGCTCCACCGACACCCCTACCCGCGAGCTCTGCCGCCACACACACCCTGCCGGCCGCCGGCGTCGATTCGGCCAAGCACGTGCTCCGCGCACCTTGCCGGCCGACCACACGCGCCATGCGCAGTAGGCCATGCGCGCTGCAAGAAGATGGGGCGGCGGAGCAGGGGCGCCTGGGCGATGGGGACGGGTGTGCTAGGGAAAAAGATGAAGAAAAGGAAGAGAAAAAAGAAAAAATTAGACTCACTGACAAGTGGGTCACACGTGCAAACCACTTTTGGGTAACCATATTATAGTTAAGCTGAAAAAGCAGGGAGTAGCTTAGTTACCCAAACCTCCTCTCTCCTCTTACCCAAATATTTTTTCTTACCCATATATAGGTAAGCTATTGGAGTTGCTCTTATGTCTTTTCAAAGACACGATTTTGTGATTTTTGTATAGCCTACAAGTTAATGTATTATGTAGCAAAACTCTGAAAATATGTAGATAACATGTGTGTGTCCACGTGATTCTTTTTGGAAAATTTTCAAAATATATTAGAAAAAAGTTTTATCCATTGACGGATATGGATACGGGTGACGGCCTCTCGTGCGTCTCCCATCTCCCTCTCTCCTTTGAGAGTCGCCACCATCGTCCCGGGCCAATCCGAAGCTCCTTCTGGCGGCGATGCCGATCGGAGGGTGCCAAGGAGCAACGCCGGACCTAGTAGCTTAGGTTTTAGGGTTAGATTTAGCTGTTATTGTCCCTCAGTGGCGATTTGGCGTAGGACGCTGGATCCCATCGACCGGATCTGGCGCGCCTGATGCTTCTTCTCCCTCGAGGCGCTGCTCTGTGGCAAGGGCGGTGGCAAGATCGGAGCCTGAAGCTAGGCATCTCCAAGAATAAGGTTGTCCTCTCTGTTCTCTGGAGGTCCCCGGTGACGCCGTCCGTCGAGTTTCCATGGTGGAATTTGGGCGGTGACAGCGAATCCGGAGAGGTCTTCTTCAATACGTGGATCAAGGATGCTCCGGCTCGTCAACACTGCTATCTTCTACGCCCGCATCCCCGAGTCTGTGGCAGGTTCTTCGGGTCTGACGGTGAGCCGCTTCTTCTTTGGTTGTTTCTGCGCTGGCTGTGTCCTCCTCTCTGTCTTTCCTCTTCTCCTTGAGCTCCATGGTGGGGATTAGGGAAGAAGCTCACAGAGATGAAGCTCAGGTGGAGTGGATTTGGGGTCAAGGAGCCTTCTCATCTAGGAGCCTATCTTCTGCGTCCAAGAAGACGCCGAAATCCATGGCTCCAGCGACTCTACAACCTCCATCGGGAGGCCCTGTTCGAGCTCAGACGCTGGGCTCCTTGCCGGGCCGGAGGCAAGTGGCGTAGTCCCCGTCGTCGTCCATGGCTACAGTGGCCTGAGCTCAATGCTCCGTAGTGGGGAAGAGGAAGGGCTAGTTTGTAATTCCAGTTCTTTTAGCAAGGTCCTTTCTACAAATGCTAGGAGCCCATGTGTATTTTTCTTTTCTTATGGGGTTCTCTGTATTTTCTCTGTACCTCCACTGTTATATTAAATGAAGGTTCCAGCCCCTTCTAGGGCACTCCTATGTTCAAAAAAATGCGTGATGTGCCATCATACATGGTAAACTACAAGGTGAACTTTTTTTGCAGGGGACCTATACGGTGAACTATGAGGTAGAAGGGTCGGTGACGAGGTGTTGACAACATCAGCATGCCTAAGCTAGAGAAGGAAACCTTGTCGAGATTATTGATTGCGGTAGAAAGCAAATACACCGGTGAAAATGGCGGAGCTGAAGAAGAAGATGTCGTTGAAGTTAGAGTTAGGAATTGGTGAACCAGGGATTTAGATGGAAGGCTTGACCAAACAACAACAAACACGGTACTGAAAGCATCATTCCTTCTAAAATCCCACCTAAACATGAAAAACCATGGACACCACCGATAGAGAGGGTTGTATTGAAGAGGCGAGAGGAATAAGTTGACCGAGAAAAAAGAAAACAAGAAGACCCGTTGGACCTAGATCTGACACTCGAATGTAATCATTGGAACATTTTCTTAGAGAAAGGCATTCTGGCACTCAGGAGCATATGCTCATGGATTTTAAAAGCGTTCCAAACACAATTTAAAATGCCGAAAAATTGACAAAAAAAGTCCTCGTGTGCAGCTTGACATTCTATATGCTCACAAAGTCATCGATATTTTTTGTTGTGTGTGAAAAAAATCGATGCTAAAAAAGACTTTACACAAGATATTTTTCCTTTTTACATCTGTATGTGTCGGTTTTCAGTGAAACTTGTATGTGCACGCCAATTTTTCTGTTCAGAATTTTTTGACATTTCAAATTTTACTCCGTTGGCAGGAACATATGCTCCACCGTGCCAAAGTGAATTTCTCCAAAAAAAAAAACCAAGAACCTCCAAGGCAAGTTTACTCTCCAGCTAATTAAATGGATCTCATCTCTTTCTGAAAAATGGAGCTTTTCTAAGAATATATAATACCAACAAAAACAGAAGGCCTAGTTCTCTACATAGGAAGTTGCAAACATGAGGATATTATCTTCTACTCCATCCGACCCATAGTAATTGTACTAAATCAGCAACACTTACTATGGATCGGAGGGAATACATAATTTTCTCAGAAACAAAAACACGGCCGCACAAAAGTAACTTATAAACAAAAACCGAAGCTCAAAGAAGTTCTTATGTACTACAGTGTATGTTTATTGTTCTTCAGCAGAACATTAAATACAGGCTTTAGCTGCAGGGACAGAATGGCTCGCCGATGAGTAGTACTTCAGGCCTTGTACATGGCGCATGCCTTCTTGGGGAACCTGATGGGCGTCGTCGCCTTAGAGTTGACGGTGATGTGGCATGTTACGTGCACCTTGTGTGTCACCCGCACGAGCTTGCCGATAACGTAGCCCCGAGAGATCAGCTCGAAGTCCACCGTCAATGGCACCGACCCTCCATTGCTAGACAGGGTTAGCCCGCCCCCTGCGCCGTAGAGGGGGACCTTCTGGCCGTGGATGATCGCCGACACGCGGTGGTGACTCTTCCTCGGTTGGTAGTACTTGCGAACCTGCATTCATAGGATAGATCTGAACATCAGCTTCTTGAACTTTTTTAACCGGCATTCTGAGCCAACCAATAACGGCATCTTGTTGATGAAACAAAAGCATAGATTGGGGTGACAACATATGCTGATTCGCCGGACGATTTTTCACCGTCTTATTATTTCCTACTATTCAGATGTTCCTACACTGAATGGCCATCCCCATCAATCTCAAAGTTACTCATGAATCCTAGTTTAAGTCTGCAGGGCCTTCAGTCCAGTGCTTTTAGAAGGGAAAGAAGAATCCAGCATATTGGAACATGTTTGCAGGATTCAATCTTCTGAATACAGTTCGCAAATTCACCCTTCACTTCAGTGGTGAAATGCGGAGGGGGGGAAAGGACAATCGGTTATTCACTTATTTCATGCTCATGATTGAATACCATTATCAGATATGGACAAATAAGTTGTCACATTGAAGCATGGACAATACCTAACGGTTGTTACAGGAGAAGAAAAAAGGCAAGGAATGCTGATAGGCATACCTGTCCAACCCCGATAGCGATCTCTGAATAGAGCAGACGCACAGGGCCCGAAGTGACATGTATTCCGAACATTGAAGCAGGGTTGTACACAAGGAGGTTCAGGGAGCAGTTCAGTGTGACCATCTTGGTTGGAACCCCACTGTGGTCTGTACCCTCACCAGCATAGAAGTTGTCCATGGCGATGCTCTGTGCAAAACAGAAAAGAGGAGCTTAGTACAAATTTGACAGAACCGACAAATTCAAATCCAGAGAAAACTTTGTTAAGGATTGTGAAGGGTGTATGACTAGTACTACTACTGCATATTTAAATGTAATAACAGAGACAGTCAGACATTCTGGTTGCAGTGGCAGCCCAGAACATCTCTGTCAGAAACAGAACAAAAAGAAACCATTTCCTTTGCCTTGTGGTCATTGTTTTATGCTTCTCCGCAGTATTTATTTAATACTACTAGTACTAGTAGTTAGCTATCAGTAACGTCCAACGAAGTTTTCTTTTTTTTTTAGAAAACGAAATTACTTCAGCTGATTTGGTTATTCTTCAGTCTGCAGACATTTACTCTGTTTTCGTGTTCAGAGCAATGAACCACAGAGACTAAGCGCAAATTTCTTCAGAGAAAACACGCTGAAATGGATCTGCCACCAACTTTGTTTGCCAAATATCATTATAGTATTAATTACTGTTTCCCATTACTTAGAGTGTGTTGGGTGCGAAAGCAAAGAGGGAACAACAACCTAGCTAGAGTGTGTTGAAGCAAGGAGTAAATTGAGCTCCCTCGAATGCATGAACAGATGTAGTATACCTTGACGATGACATCTGGCTCGTACGGGCGCGCGGCGCCCCAGATGATGAGGCAGAGTACGGTGAAGAGGAGGACGAAGCTGAGCAACGCCAGCAGGACCTTGCATCGCCCGGAGAGGCCGCTGTCGCCGCCTTCGAGGCCCTCGTAGGATCCCTCCTCCTGGATGACGCTGCACTCCGGCCATCCCTTGGCGTTGACCGCCTTGATGTCGTGCGGCTTGCGGCCGCTGCCGCCGCGTAGGATGCCCGAGAAGCGGCTGACGGAGGAGGCCCTGGAGTGGCGGCCGTAGGAGGGGTGCGAGGGGGACTCGTTGGGGCTGGCGTACACGGGCGTGGCCTGCATGGAGGAGGACTTGTAGCCGCCGCCCCCGCCCCCGCCGCCGTCGTGCGCCGAGTCCCGCGACGGGCTCTGCACGTAGTAGGCGCCGTTGGGTGCGGCGGCGGTGCCCCCCCGCTTGGGCGACCGCGGCGGCGACGACGCCGCCAGGCTCGTCACGTCCGACTCCGACTTGGCGTGCATCCTGCGGGAGCCGCGGCGATCGGTGATTCGGAAAGCGGTGAATGAATGAATTTCCTCCGAAAGGAACCGAGGAGCACGGCAGTTTTGGGAAGAGGTTTTGGATTCGATTCGGCGGAGGCGGACGAATCGAGGCCGATCTACGGCACGTACCTGCGTGGGGAGGAGCGGCAGGAGGGGCGGCCGGAGGAGCTGTGGCGGCGGGAGCAGCGGCAGCTAGCGGAGCGGGAGTGGTGGTGGTGGTGGTGGGGGTGGGGGTGGCGCAGTGGCAGAGGAGGCAGAGCGGGGGGTGTGGGGTGGGGCGGAGTGGAGCAGTGGCAGGAGAGGAGAGCACTAAAAGAGCGGAGCGGTAACGCGCCGGAAAGGGCCGGGCCAACCTCCGGGCGCGCGCGCGCGGGATCCTCTGCGGCGCGCGGTGGCGTGGCGTGGCGGCGAGTGAGAGTGAGAGAGAGGCGGTGCGCGGTGGCGCGTGCGGGAGGATGACGGGATCCAGTTGTTGTTGGTGGTGGTGGGATTTCACGGCGCCGTGGGGTGGGGGAATGGTTTACTGGAGTGTCGGCAGCGGCGAGGGGAGAATGTTCCCTTCCTTCTCCTCGCGGCTCGCGCGGGGCGGCGTGGCAGCAAGCTGCCAGCGTGCACGTATCCGTTTGGATTTTCACACGGATCGCGCGCGGGGTTTCCCATTCTTGCACCCGTAGACGACGCACGCGCGCGGCGTCATTTTCCACGCCGGCCATCTCTCCGATGATCGCGTTTGGTCCAAGATAGTACTACGTACATTATTAGCAACGCAAAACGTGTAGATTTACACTGTCGGTGTACCGATTGCGCATTTGCTTACAACTTCGTTTTGGTTACCGCGGAGATGTAGCGTTAAGACTGGATAGATACCAGGAGACGAGAGCATCTCCACTCCCCAAACGCTATCCGGAATCAGCGCCAGATTGGTCGGTTGGGGGCGTCATTGTGTGTTGGCGCGATTGAGGCACGACGCTACCAAGGCGCGTTACCTAAAAAAAATTAGTCAAACTTCATTTGTATTACAGTAAAAAAAATAACAAACCTAAAGAAATGGACAGTACTAGGCGTCCCGGAGGATTTGTGTTTTTATCCTCCGGGTCCTCGGCCAACCACGTGTCCTATTTTTGGGGTCAAAATCCCACTTTTACTACAGAAAGTCTCGCTTCTACATATTGTCCCGTTTTTGCTGCATGTAGCAAAAAAAGGATTCAGTCCAGAAAATAAAAAATCAGACTGGACCTTGCCGGAGATTTCGGCGGACACCCCGTCGACGACCGTGTAGCAAAAAAATGTCCTAATGTAGCAAAACCGCGCCGGAGACTCTCGACAGAGACCTCGCCGGAAACCTCATAGCAAGAAGTTTGTGCTATTGTAGCAAATATAGAAAAATAATTATGCTAATGTAGCAAAAGACCACTTTGACGGAGACATCGTCGGAGCGAAAACTTGTAGCAAAAAAATATGCTATTGTAGTAGCGCCGCTCGTCGCAGGTAGCAAACCCCATGTAGCAAACCTCGACTACCCTTGTAGCACAGCGTCGACTCGTATGTAGAAGACCCGACGCTCCTTGTAGCATCGTCGCCGATAGCACCACCATCGACCCATGTAGCAAATCTCCATGCCATAGGTAGCAGTGCCGCTGGCCCCATGTAGCAAACATCGACGCCTAATGTAGCAGTGCCGCCGTCGAGCATCACTAGACGTAGCATCGTCGCCGACGAGCAGGACATATGCACTGCCTTCATCAGTCAGCTCAAGAGAGGAGGGAGCGGCGAGCGCCTCAGTCGTGGCCACTATCTCTGGCGACGGCGACGCGCGGCGATGGGGGCGATGTCGTGGCCATGGCCGCACGGGGCGACGGGGGGCGATGTCGTGGCCATGGTGGCACTCGACCTCTATGTACGAGAGAGGAGCCAAGCTCGCAGGATCTCCGAGCAGCAGCAGAACCACCAATGTCGGCAAGACCTCCGGTCAGCAGCACCACCGCCGGCGCAACCACTGCGCGCGGGCAGCGCTACCACCGACGCAAGCGACACAGCTCGTCGGCGGCCAGAACTGTCGCCCACGGCGGAGCACATGCAGATATGGGGAGGCCCAAGGCGGAGGGGCTGCAGGCGGCAGGCAGTAGGCGGCGAGGCTGCAGCGGCGCGCGGCTGGTTGTGTTCTGCTAATCTGGGAAGAGGATTTGGGAAAAGATAAAGGGAGAGAAGAGGGCTAGGTCCCACCCACGTTGTCACGCGCGAGGCAGTGACCCGGGGAATCGCGAGGCGTTATCCCCCGGCGGATCTGTATCATTTTCCTAAAGAAATTTGAAACCGTCTAAGCATCGTCGTCCTGGCTAGATGGAACGGCCCTAGTCGTCATTCTTCATGCCCCACTTCTTGGCCTCCCACTCGGCCCCCTCCTAGGCTTGTCTCGCCCATTGTGCTTCCACCATTCGCCCGCGCTTCGTCGCAGCTGGAGAGCGCCCTTCTATGCGCAGCTGGTCGTTCATCGTCGCCTCCACTGCTTCGCACATCTACTAAAAATGGTACCGCTCGTTCAAAGCAATCCAGGCAGCCTTGTGAGTGGCGGCAATAGCCTCATTCTACATGTTTATGCCAGAATGACCTGCCGCTCGGCCTCCATGAGGAGGCGGACGTTATCATCCGTCGTCGCTCGCTCTCGGGAGATCTTCATGACACGGGCTTCAATAGTCGTGTTGCAGTCCTCGAGGCTACATACCTCGTTGCTCTTGTCATGAGCACTCTTGTAGGAATAAAGGGGAACACAATTGTTGGCACCTCGGAATCATCCAACGAGGAAAAGTCCAACATGTCATTTTCGTCCTTTGAACTAGGAGGCGTTGAGGCATTGCACAAAGCTGACGACGACCATGAGGAAAGACTCGGTGGTAAAAAGGCGAAGGTAGGATTCACATGTGGTGAGAGGAGAGCCATCGCGGGCAATATTTAACGTCGGAACAGGCGAACACGGACGCTGACTCGCATTTATGCCGTCATAGAGGAGACATGACGCCGCTCTCCAGTGGCAGAGCTTGGCAGAAACAATTGATGGGTTTCGCAGCATAGTAAATCAAAATTTTCTATGGAAGCGAACAGAGGGAAAGCCAAGATCTAATCTAGGAGATGCAAACAACGAGAGAGATTGGATTAGATCTTCATACCCTTGAAGATTCGCACAGCGGAACGTTCGTCGGAACGTGGGTGATGTAGTCGTACTCGCTTCTCCTCCTCGCGATCCGATCCGATCTAGCACCACAAGTGGCGGTGCCTCCGTGAGATGCACACGTGCGGCACCTGTTGGAATTATGCCCTAGAGGCAATAATAAAGATATTATTATTATAATTCTTGTTCATGATAAAGTTTATATTCCATGCTAGAATTGTATTAAGCGGAAACTTTAATACTTGTGTGGTTTGTGAACAACACCGTGTCTCTAGTACGCCTCTATGGACTAGCTCATTGATCAATGATGGTTAAGGTTTCCTAACCATAGACATGAGTTGTCAATTGATAATGAGATCATATCATTTGGGAGAATGATATTGTGGATAGACCCAAACTAAGCGAAGCAATTAGATCGTGTCATCGTGTTCGTCTTTGTGAAGCTTTTCTTATGTCAAATATTGTATTCCTTAGACCATGAGATAATGCAACTCCCTGGTATCGGAAGAAAGCTTTGAGGTCATCAAACGTCATCCTATGAGAGGGTGATCATAAAGGTGTCTCTCAGGTGATCGGAAAGTATCTGTTGGGTTGTATGTATCGAGATGGGATTTGTCCCTCCCAAGTCGGAGAGATATACTTCGGGCCCACTCGGTAATCGATATCAACACCGCTTGCAAGCATGTGGTTAAGGAGTTAATCACAAAGTGATATCGGATTACAGAACGAGTAAAGTACTTGCTGTGAACGAGATTGAACTAGGTATGACGATACCGACGATCGAATCTCGGGCAAGTAAAATATCGCGAGACGAAGAGAATATATATATGGGATTGATTGAATCCTGGCATCGTGGTTCATCCGATATGATCATCGATGAATGTGTGGGAGTCAATATGGGTGCCCAGACCCCGCTGTTGATTATTGATAGAAGATCATGTCTGCATATTCTCGAACCCGCAGGGTCACACACTTAACGTGTCTCGACGCTAGGATATATTGGATAATTGGTTTATGAATTTTTTGTTCGGAGTCTCTGATGGGATCCGGGATATCACGAGAGGTTCCGGAATGGTCCAGAGAATAAGATTCATATAAGGCAGTGCAGTTTTTGGAGTTCGGAATAGTTCCGGGTTAATCGGTATTGTACCGGAAGCTTCTAGAACCTTCCGGAAGGGGGCCAACGTGGTCCCACCTTCCGGGAGGGGGCATGGGCCTATGAGGGAGTGTCCTGGCCGCATTGGGCCAGGGGCACAAGGCCCCATAGGGCCCAGCCGATCCTAGATAAGTTTAAACTCGTTTAAACTAGAGATAGGATTTCTAGATAAGGGAGAGTTTAAACTAGAGATAGGATTTCTAGATAAGGGAGAGTTTAAATTGTTTAAACTAGAGATAGGCTTGGAGGATGGGCAAGGGCTGGCCGCACCCCCCATCTATATATAGAGGGCTGGTGCGCCCCCTCCCCACACTACCACACCTTCCTCCAAGCCCTAGTTGCCCTGCTGCCCTCCTCTCTCCCTCCCGACTGTTTGTAGGCGAAGCCCTGCAGCAGAAATTCTCCACCATATACACCACGCCGTCATGTTGTAGATCCAATCCATCTCTCCACCATACTTGCTGGTCCAAGGAAGGAGGAGACGTCGAGGTGCTGCACGTGTGCATCTCACGGAGGCACCGCCACTTGTGGTGCTAGATCGGATCGGATCGCGAGGAGGAGAAGCGAGTACGACTACATCACCCACGTTCCGACGAACGTTTCGCTGTGCGAATCTTCAAGGGTATGAAGATCTAATCCAATCTCTCTTGTTGTTTGCATCTCCTAGATTAGATCTTGGCTTTCCCTCTGTTCGCTTCCGTAGAAAATTTTGATTTACTATGCTGCGAAACCCATCAGTGGTATCAGAGCTAGATCTATGCGTAGATGTGATTCACGAGTAGAACGCAACATGGTTGTTGCGGGCGTTGATGTTTTATGTTGCAAGCCTCTTGTTTGTGTTCTTCTTATGACGCGGGATAGTGAGATTGAAGCGGTCCAGGCCAACCTTACGCGACGTTGTTCGCGAGACCGGCTCCGCACTTGACGTGTGGCTTGTACCACACATGCGGCTGGTGGATGTCAGTTTCTCTCACTATAATTGTCATGGGATTAACACCGGAGTTTGGCAACCATAATATCACCGTTGTGGCTTTCCGTAGGTAAGAATCGTTCTTAGCATCTACTCCCATAAGCCACGTAAAACATGCAACAACAAAGTAGAGGCGTCTAACTTGTTTTTGCAGGGAGTGTTTTCTGTGATATGGTATGGCCCAAGATGTGATGTGTATATTGTATGCGATGATCATGTTTTGTAATGTTTCACGACTTGCATGTCGATGAGTACACAACCGGCAGGAGCCATATGGTTGTCTTTATAATTGTGTATGACCTGCGAGTCAACTTCTTATACGCCATGTAATAGCTTTACTTTATCGCTAAGTAGTTAGCAATAGTTGTAGTTGCTATTCATGGTGGAGGCAATCATGGTGGAGTGATGGAGATCATGCCGGAACGCACAAGATGGAGATCATTGCGCGAAGATTGGCTATACCATGTCACATAAAGTTATATGCATGTGATGTTTATCCTTTTATGTATCTTATTATGCTTAGATCGCGACGGTAGCATTATAAGATGATTCCTCACTTAAAGATCAAGATAAAAATTGTGTTCTCCCCAAGTATGCACCGTTGCGAAAGTTCGTCGTGTCCAAGCATCACGTGATGATCGGGTGCTATAGACTCTACGCTCACATACAACGGGTGCAAGACAGTTTTGCACACGCGGAAATACTTGGGTCTAACTTGACGAGCCTAGCATGTACAGACATAGCCTCGGAACACAAGAACCGAAAGGTTAAGCATGAGTCATATGAATGATATGATCGACACTTCGTTGTCCACCATTGAAACCACATCTCTTCTCGTGATGATCGGATTAGGTGTGGTGAATTTGGATCGTGTTCACTAAACAACTTGAGGGATGTTGAATTTAGTGGGAGTTCATCTAATAATTTGATTAAGTTGAACTATTTATCATGAACATAGTCTAAATTGTACTTGCAAATACTGTAAATCACATGGCCAAGTCCAACTTCAACTTCAACGTTTTTGCTGAGAAAGAAAAGCTTAGAAATAATGGGTCTAACTTCACCAACTGGTTCCGTAATCTAAGAATCATTCTGTCTGGCGGACAAAAGGACTATGTCCTTGAGAAAGCGTTAGGTAACCCCCCCGCTGCAACTGCGCCGGCTGATGAGAAAGTTGTCTATCAGTCGCGCAAAGATGATTATGGTGTGATTAAGAGCACCATGTTGTTTGCTATGGAACCGGAACTTCAAAATCATTTTGAAAACTATCCCGGGCCCTTTGAGATTCTCGAGGAGCTGAAAACCATGTTTCAGACTCAGGCCCGTTCTGAGAGATATGAGATCTCTGAGAAGTTCTTTAACTGCAAGATGGAGGAAGGGAGTTCTGTTAGTGAGCACGCCATGAAGATGTCGGGCTACACTCAACGCCTTGAGCAACTGGACTGCAAGATTCCAGAGGAGCTCAAGATTGACAGGGTTCTGCAATCACTCCCTCCCAGCTACAAAAGTTTTGTAGTGACTCACAATCAGATTGGTTCCACTGATACGATCACCGAGCTCTTCGCAAACCTGAAGGCTGCGGAGGTGGACATCAAAAAGGATAATCATGTGTTGATGGTCAACAAGCCCTCCTTTAAGAAAGGTAAAGGTGCAAAGAAGCCCTTCAAGAAAGGCGGCGGCAAGTGCGTTGCCCCTGCTGAGAAGAAGCTCAAGTCTGGTCCTAAGCCGGACACTGAGTGCTTCTATTGCAAGGACAAGGGTCACTGGAAGCGCAACTATCCGAAGTACTTAGCGGACAAGAAGGCTGGCACCATCAAAGGTATATTTGATATACATGTTATTGATGTTTTCCTTACTAGCCCTCGTTGTAGTGCCTGGGTATTTGATACCGATTCAGTTGCTAATATTTGTAACTCGAAACAGGAGCTACGGAATAGACGGCGGCTTGCGAGGGATGAGGTGACGATGCGCGTTGGCAACAGATCAAGAGTTGATGTGATGGCCGTCGGCACGCTCTCCTTAGTTTTACCTTCGGGATTAGTTTTAAACCTTAATAAGTGTTATTATGTGCCTGCGTTGAGCATAAACATTATTTCTGGATCTTGTTTATTGCAAGACGGTTATTCATTTAAATCGGAGAATAATGGTTGTTCTATTTATATGAGTAACATCTTTTATGGTCATGCACCTATTGTGAATGGTTTATTTCTTCTAAATCTCGAAAGGGATGAAACACACATCCATAACATTGAGGCTAAGAGATGCAAAGTAGATAGTGATAATACTACTTATTTGTGGCACTGTCGTCTAGGTCATATTGGTGTAAAGCGCATGAAGAAACTCCATTCTGATGGACTTTTGGAGTCTCTTGATTTTGAATCATTTGACACATGCGAACCATGCCTCATGGGCAAGATGATCAAAACCCCGTTCTCCGGTATGATGGAGCGAGCAACGGACTTGTTGGAAATCATACATACCGATGTATGCGGACCGATGAGTGTTTCGACGCGCGGTGGATATCGCTATTTTCTCACTTTTACCGATGACTTAAGTAGATATGGGTATATCTATTTAATGAAACATAAATCTGAAACGTTTGAAAAGTTCAAAGAATTTCAGAATGAAGTAGAGAACCATCGTAACAGAAAGATTAAGTTTCTACGTTCCGATCGTGGGGGCGAATATTTGAGTTATGATTTTCTCACGCATCTCAAAGCAAGTGGAATCGTTTCGCAACTCACGCCACCCGGAACACCACAGCGCAATGGTGTGTCTGAACGCCGGAATCGAACCCTATTAGATATGGTCCGATCGATGATGTCTCTTACTGATTTGCCGTTATCATTTTGGGGTTATGCATTAGAAACTGCTGCATTCACTTTAAATAGGGCTCCATCTAAATCCGTTGAGACGACACCGTATGAACTGTGGTTTGGTGCTAAACCTAAGTTGTCGTTTCTTAAAGTTTGGGGATGCGAAGCTTACGTCAAGAAGTTGATGCCGGACAAGCTCGAACCCAAAGCGGAGAAATGCGTCTTCATAGGATACCCTAAGGACACTATTAGGTATACCTTCTATCACAGAACCGAAGGCAAAGTGTTTGTCGCAAAGAACGGTTCCTTTCTTGAGAAGGAGTTTCTCTCGAAAGAAGTGAGTGGGAGGAAAGTAGAGCTAGACGAGGTTACTGAACCTTCTCTTGAATTGGAGAGTAGCGCAGCACCTGAAATTGTTCCAGTGCCGCCTGCACCAACAATAGAGGAAGCTAATGATAAGGATCATGAAGCTTTGGACGATGCTGCTACTGAACGTCGCAGGTCGACAAGGTCGCGTGCCCCTCCTGAGTGGTACGGCAACCCTGTCTTGACTGTCTTGTTAGTAGAAGATAGTGAACCTACGAACTATGAGGAAGCGATGATGAGCCCAGACTCTGAGAAATGGCTAGAAGCCATGAAATCCGAATTGGGATCCATGAGCGAAAACCAAGTATGGACTTTGGTGGACCCTCCTAGCGACCGAAAGGCCGTTGAGTGCAAATGGATCTTCAAGAAGAAAACGGACGCGGATGGTAATGTTACCGTCTATAAAGCACGGCTTGTCGCAAAAGGTTTCCGACAAGTTCAAGGTGTTGACTACGATGAGACTTTCTCTCCCGTAGCGATGTTTAAGTCCATTCGGATTTTATTAGCAATTGCTGCGTTTCATGATTATGAAATATGGCAGATGGATGTCAAGACTGCGTTCCTCAATGGCAACATTGATGAAGAGTTGTATATGATGCAAGCCGAAGGTTTTGTCGATCCTAAGGATGCTGATAAAGTATGCAAACTTCAGCGTTCCATTTATGGACTGAAGCAAGCATCTCGGAGTTGGAACCTTCGTTTTGATCAAGTGATCAAGAGCTTTGGATTTGTTCCAAATTGCTACGAAGCTTGCATCTACAAGAAAGTGAGTGGGAGCTCGGTGACGTTTCTGGTACTATATGTGGATGACATATTGATTATTGGAAATGACATCAACATGCTTAACGATGTGAAGAGTTATTTGAACAAGTGTTTTTCAATGAAAGACCTAGGTGAAGCTGCTTATATATTGGGCATCAAAATCTATAGAGATAGACAAAGACGCCCGATAGCTTTAAGCCAGAGTACATACCTAGACAAAGTTCTGAAAAGGTTCAGAATGGATAAGGCATTGAAAGGTTCAGTGCCTATGTTGTCAGGTAAGATATTGAGTAAGGCTCAGTGTCCAGCTACGGTAAATGATAGGGAAGCTATGAGCAAAGTGCCTTATGCCTCGGCCATAGGTTCCATCATGTATGCCATGTTGTGTACTAGACCGGATGTGTCCAATGCTCTTAGTTTGACGAGCAGATATCAAAGTGATCCAGGAGTGGAACACTGGACAGTCGTGAAGAACATCCTAAGGTACCTAAATAGGACTAAAGAAATGTTCTTAGTCTATGGGGGTGATGAACAGCTCGTCGTAAAAGGTTACGTTGATGCTAGTTTCGACACCGACAAGGATGATTGTAAATCTCAGACAGGATACGTGTATATTTTGAATGGAGGAGCTGTGAGCTGGAGAAGCTGCAAGCAAAGCGTGATCGCGGGATCTACAGTAGAAGCGGAATACATGGCTGCTGCAGAAGCGTCAAGTGAAGGAGTTTGGATCAGAAACTTCATCACTGAGCTTGGCGTGGTTCCAAGTGCATTGGACCCACTGGAGATATTGTGTGACAACACTGGCGCCATAGCACTCGCTAAGGAACCAAGATATCATCCAAAGACCAAGCATATCAACCGCAAGTTTCATATAATCCGAGATTATATAGCAGATGGAGATCTGAAGATCAGCAAAGTACATACAGATCTGAATGTCGCAGATCCATTGACTAAACCTCTTCCACGTGTAAAACATGATCAGCACCTCAGTGCCATGGGTGTAAGATTGTTGCCAAATGTAAACTAGATTATTGACTCTAGTGCAAGTGGGAGACTGTTGGAATTATGCCCTAGAGGCAATAATAAAGATATTATTATTATAATTCTTGTTCATGATAAAGTTTATATTCCATGCTAGAATTGTATTAAGCGGAAACTTTAATACTTGTGTGGTTTGTGAACAACACCGTGTCCCTAGTACGCCTCTATGGACTAGCTCATTGATCAATGATGGTTAAGGTTTCCTAACCATAGACATGAGTTGTCAATTGATAATGAGATCATATCATTGGGAGAATGATATGGTGGATAGACCCAAACTAAGCGAAGCAATTAGATCGTGTCATCGTGTTCGTCTTTGCGAAGCTTTTCTTATGTCAAATATTGTATTCCTTAGACCATGAGATAATGCAACTCCCTGGTATCGGAAGAAAGCTTTGAGGTCATCAAACGTCATCCTATGAGAGGGTGATCATAAAGGTGTCTCTCAGGTGATCGGAAAGTATCTGTTGGGTTGTATGTATCGAGATGGGATTTGTCCCTCCCAAGTCGGAGAGATATACTTCGGGCCCACTCGGTAATCGATATCAACACCGCTTGCAAGCATGTGGTTAATGAGTTAATCACAAAGTGATATCGGATTACGGAACGAGTAAAGTACTTGCTGTGAACGAGATTGAACTAGGTATGACGATACCGACGATCGAATCTCGGGCAAGTAAAATATCGCGAGACGAAGGGAATATATATATGGGATTGATTGAATCCTGGCATCGTGGTTCATCCGATATGATCATCGATGAATGTGTGGGAGTCAATATGGGTGCCCAGACCCCGCTGTTGATTATTGATAGAAGATCATGTCTGCATATTCTCGAACCCGCAGGGTCACACACTTAACATGTCTCGACGCTAGGATATATTGGATAATTGGTTTATGAATTTTTTGTTCGGAGTCTCGGATGGGATCCGGGATATCACGAGAGGTTCTGGAATGGTCCGGAGAATAAGATTCATATAAGGCAGTGCAGTTTTTGGAGTTCGGAATAGTTCCGGGTTAATCGGTATTGTACCGGAAGCTTCTAGAACCTTCCGGAAGGGGGCCAACGTGGTCCCACCTTCCGGGAGGGGGCATGGGCCTATGAGGGAGTGTCCTGGCTGCATTGGGCCAGGGGCACAAGGCCCCATAGGGCCCAGCTGATCCTAGATAAGTTTAAACTCGTTTAAACTAGAGATAGGATTTCTAGATAAGGGAGAGTTTAAACTAGAGATAGGATTTCTAGATAAGGGAGGGTTTAAATTGTTTAAACTAGAGATAGGCTTGGAGGATGGGCAAGGGCTGGCCGCACCCCCCTCTATATATAGAGGGCTGGTGTGCCCCCTCCCCACACTACCACACCTTCCTCCAAGCCCTAGTTGCCCTGCTGCCCTCCTCTCTCCCTCCCGACTGTTTGTAGGCGAAGCCCTGCAGCAGAAATTCTCCACCATATACACCACGCCGTCATGTTGTATATCCAATCCATCTCTCCACCATACTTGCTGGTCCAAGGAAGGAGGAGACGTCGAGGTGCTGCACGTGTGCATCTCACGGAGGCACCGCCACTTGTGGTGCTAGATCGGATCGGATCGCGAGGAGGAGAAGCGAGTACGACTACATCACCCACGTTCCGACGAACGTTCCGCTGTGCGAATCTTCAAGGGTATGAAGATCTAATCCAATCTCTCTCGTTGTTTGCATCTCCTAGATTAGATCTTGGCTTTCCCTCTGTTCGCTTCCGTAGAAAATTTTGATTTACTATGCTGCGAAACCCTTCAGCACCTCGACGTCTCCTCCTTCCTCGGACCAGCAAGTAGGGTGGAGAGATAGATTGGATCTACAACACGACGGCGTGGTGTATATGGTGGAGAATTTCTGCAGCAGGGCTTCGCCTACAAACAGTCGGGAGGGAGAGAGGAGGGCAGCAGGGCAACTAGGGTTTGGAGGAAGGGTGTGTGGAGGAGGGGCGCCCTAGCCCTCTATATATAGAGGGGGAGGGGCGGCCAGCCCTAGCCCCTCCTCCAAGCCTTGGGCCGGCGGCCAAGGGATAAGGAGGAGTGGGGGGATAGGGTTCTATCTCCAGTTTAAACGATTTAAACTTTCCCTTATCTAGAAATTCTATCTCTAGATTTAAACGAGTTAAATCTATCTAGAATCGGCTGGGCCCTATGGGGCCTTGTGCCCCTGGACCAATGCGGCCAGGACACTCCCACATAGGCCCATGCCCCCTCTCGGAAGGTGGGACCACGTTGGCCCCCTTCCGGAAGGTTCTAGAAGCTTCCGGTACAATACCGATTAATCCGGAACAATTCCGAACTCCAAAAACTGCACTGCCTTATATGAATCTTATTCTCCGGACCATTCCGGAACCTCTCGTGATATCCCGGATCCCATCCGAGACTCCGAACAAAAATTCATAAACCAAGTATCCAATCTATCCTAGCGTCGAGACACGTTAAGTGTGTGACCCTGCGGGTTCGAGAATATGCAGACATGATCTTCTATCAATAATCAACAGCGGGGTCTGGGCACCCATATTGACTCCCACACATTCATCGATGATCATATCGGATGAACCACGATGCCAGGATTCAATCAATCCCATATATATATTCCCTTCGTCTCGCGATATTTTACTTGCCCGAGATTCGATCGTCGGTATCGTCATACCTAGTTCAATCTCGTTCACAGCAAGTACTTTACTCGTTCCGCAATCCAATATCACTTTGTGATTAACTCCTTAACCACATGCTTGCAAGCGGTGTTGATATCGATTACCGAGTGGGCCCGAAGTATATCTCTCCGACTTGGGAGGGACAAATCCCATCTCGATACATACAACCCAACAGATACTTTCCGATCACCTGAGAGACACCTTTATGATCACCCTCTCATAGGATGACGTTTGATGGCCTCAAAGCTTTCTTCCGATACCAGGGAGTTGTATTATCTCATGGTCTAAGGAATACAATATTTGACATAGGAAAAGCTTCGCAAAGATGAACACAATGATACGATCTAATTGCTTCGCTTAGTTTGGGTCTGTCCACCATATCATTCTAGGTATGTACTCTGGCTTAAAGCTATCAGGCGTCTTTGTCTATCTCTATAGATTTTGATGCCCAATATATAAGCAGCTTCACCTAGGTCTTTCATTGAAAAACACTTGTTCAAATAACTCTTCACATCGTTAAGCATGTTGATGTCATTTCCAATAATCAATATGTCATCCACATATAGTACCAGAAACGTCACCGAGCTCCCACTCACTTTCTTGTAGATGCAAGCTTCGTAGCAGTTTGGAACAAATCCAAAGCTCTTGATCACTTGATCAAAACGAAGGTTCCAACTCCGAGACGCTTGCTTCAGTCCATAAATGGAACGCTGAAGTTTGCATACTTTATCAACATCCTTAGGATCGACAAAACCTTCGGGTTGCATCATATACAACTCTTCATCAATGTTGCCATTGAGGAAAGCAGTCTTGACATCCATTTGCCATATTTCATAATCATGAAACGCAACAATTGCTAATAAAATCCGAATGGACTTAAACATCGCTACGCGAGAGAAAGTCTCATCGTAGTCAACACCTTGAACTTGTCGAAAACCTTTCGCAACAAGCCGTGCTTTATAGACGGTAACATTACCATCCGCGTCCGTTTTCTTCTTGAAGATCCATTTGCACTCAACGGCCTTTCGGTCGCTAGGAGGGTCCACCAAAGTCTATACTTGGTTTTCGCTCATGGATCCCAATTCGGATTTCATGGCTTCTAGCCATTTCTCAGAGTCTGGGCTCATCATCGCTTCCTCATAGTTTGTAGGTTCACTGTCTTCTACTAACAAGACAGTCAAGACAGGGTTGCCGTACCACTCAGGAGGGGCACGCGACCTTGTCGACCTGCGACGTTCAGTAGCAGCATCGTCCGAAGCTTCATGATCCTTGTAATTAGCTTCCTCTATTGTTGGTGCAGGCGGCACTGGAACAATTTCAGGTGCTGCGCTACTCTCCAATTCAAGAGAAGGTTCAATAACCTCGTCTAGCTCTACTTTCCTCCCACTCACTTCTTTCGAGAGAAACTCCTTCTCAAGAAAGGAACCGTTCTTTGCGACAAACACTTTGCCTTCAGTTCTGTGATAGAAAGTATACCCAATAGTTTCCTTAGGGTATCCTATGAAGACGCATTTCTCCGCTTTGGGTTCGAGCTTGTCCGGCATCAACTTCTTGACGTAAGCTTCGCATCCCAAAACTTTAAGAAACGACAACTTAGGTTTAGCACCAAACCACAGTTCATACGGTGTTGTCTCAACGGATTTAGATGGAGCCCTATTTAAAGTGAATGCAGCGGTTTCTAATGCATAACCCCAAAATGATAACGGCAAATCAGTAAGAGACATCATCGATCGGACCATATCTAATAGGGTTCGATTCCGGCGTTCAGACACACCATTGCGTTGTGGTGTTCCGGGTGGCGTGAGTTGTGAAACGATTCCACTTGCTTTGAGATGCGTGAGAAAATCATAACTCAAATATTCGCCCCCACGATTGGATCGTAGAAACTTAATCTTTCTGTTACGATGGTTCTCCACTTCATTCTGAAATTCTTTGAACTTTTCAAATGTTTCAGATTTATGTTTCATTAAATAGATATACCCATATCTACTTAAGTCATCGGTAAAAGTGAGAAAATAGCGATATCCACCGCGCGTCGAAACACTCATCGGTCCGCATACATCGGTATGTATGATTTCCAACAAGTCCGTTGCTCGCTCCATCATACCGGAGAACGGGGTTTTGATCATCTTGCCCATGAGGCATGGTTCGCATGTGTCAAATGATTCAAAATCAAGAGACTCCAAAAGTCCATCAGAATGGAGTTTCTTCATGCGCTTTACACCAATATGACCTAGACGACAGTGCCACAAATAAGTAGTATTATCACTATCTACTTTGCGTCTCTTAGCCTCAATGTTATGGATGTGTGTTTCATCCCTTTCGAGATTTAGAAGAAATAAACCATTCATAAGAGGTGCATGACCATAAAAGATGTTACTCATATAAATAGAACAACCATTATTCTCCGATTTAAATGAATAACCGTCTTGCAATAAACACGATCCAGAAATAATGTTCATGCTCAACGCAGGCACATAATAACATTTATTAAGGTTTAAAACTAATCCCAAAGGTAAAACTAAGGAGAGCGTGCCGACGGCCATCACATCAACTCTTGATCCGTTGCCAACGCGCATCGTCACCTCATCCCTCGCAAGCCGCCGTCTATTCCGTAGCTCCTGTTCCGAGTTACAAATATTAGCAACTGAACCGGTATCAAATACCCAGGCACTACAACGAGGGCTAGTAAGGAAAACATCAATAACATGTATATCAAATATACCTTTGACGGTGCCAGCCTTCTTGTCCGCTAAGTACTTCGGACAGTTGCGCTTCCAGTGACCCTTGTCCTTGCAATAGAAGCACTAAGTGTCCGGCTTAGGACCAGACTTGAGCTTCTTCTCAGCAGGGGCAACGCGCTTGCCGCCGCCTTTCTTGAAGGGCTTCTTTGCACCTTTACCTTTCTTAAAGGAGGGCTTGTTGACCATCAACACATGATTATCCTTTTTGATGTCCACCTCCGCAGCCTTCAGCTTTGCGAAGAGCTCGGTGATCGTATCAGTGGAACCAATCTGATTGTGAGTCACTACAAAACTTTTGTAGCTAGGAGGGAGTGATTGCAGAACCCTGTCAATCTTGAGCTCCTCTGGAATCTTGCAGTCCAGTTGCTCAAGGCGTTGAGTGTAGCCCGACATCTTAATGGCGTGCTCACTAACGGAACTCCCTTCCTCCATCTTGCAGTTAAAGAACTTCTCAGAGATCTCATATCTCTCAGAACGGGCCTGAGTCTGAAACATGGTTTTCAGCTCCTCGAGAATCTCAAAGGGCCCGGGATAGTTTTCAAAACGATTTTGAAGTTCCGGTTCCATAGCAAACAACATGGTGCTCTTAATCACACCATAATCATCTTTGCGCGACTGATAGACAACTTTCTCATCAGCCGGCGCAGTTGCAGCAGGGGGGTTACCTAAAGCTTTCTCAAGGACATAGTCCTTTTGTCCGCCAGACAGAATGATTCTTAGATTGGGGAACCAGTTGGTGAAGTTAGACCCATTGTTTCTAAGCTTTTCTTTCTCAGCAAAAATGTTGAAGTTGAAGTTGGACTTGGCCATGTGATCTACAGTATTTGCAAGTACAATTTAGACTATGTTCATGATAAATAGCTTAACTTAATCAAATTACTAGATGAACTCCCACTAAATTCAACATCCCTCAAGTTGTTTAGTGAACACGATCCAAATTCACCACACCTAATCCGATCATCACGAGAAGAGATGTGGTTTCAACGGTGGACAACGAAGTGTCGATCATATCATTCATATCACTCATGCTTAACCTTTCGGTTCTTGTGTTCCGAGGCCATATCTGTACATGCTAGGCTCGTCAAGTTAGACCCAAGTATTTCCGCGTGTGCAAAACTGGCTTGCACCCGTTGTATGTGAGCGTAGAGTCTATATCACCCGATCATCACGTGATGCTTGGACACGATGAACTTTCGCAACGGTGCATACTTGGGGAGAACACAGTTTTGATCTTGATCTTTAAGTGAGGAATCATCTTATAATGCTACCGTCGCGATCTAAGCATAATAAGATACATAAAAGGATAAACATCACATGCATATATCTTTATGTGACATGGTATAGCCAATCTTCGCGCAATGATCTCCATCTTGTGCGTTCCGGCATGATCTCCAACACTCCACCATGATTGCCTCCACCACGAATAGCAACTACAACTATTGCTAACTACTTAGCGATAAAGTAAAGCTATTACATGGCGTATAAGAAGTTGACTCGCAGGTCATACACAATTATAAAGACAACCATATGGCTCCTGCCGGTTGTGTACTCATCGACATGCAAGTCGTGAAACATTACAAAACATGATCATCGCATACAATATACACATCACATCTTGGGCCATACCATATCACAGAAAACACTCCCTGCAAAAACAAGTTAGACGGCTCTACTTTGTTGTTGCATGTTTTACGTGGCTCATGGGAGTAGATGCTAAGAACGATTCTTACCTACGGAAAGCCACAACGGTGATATTATGGTTGCCAAACTCCGGTGTTAATCCCATGACAACTATAGTGAGAGAACTGACATCCACCAGCCGCATGTGTGGTACAAGCCACACGTCAAGTGCGGAGCCGGTCTCGCGAACGACGTCGCGTAAGGTTGGCCTGGACCGCTTCAATCTCACTATCCCGCGTCATAAGAAGAACACAAACAAGAGGCTTGCAACAGAAAACATCAACGCCCGCAACAACCATGTTGCGTTCTACTCGTGAATCACATCTACGCATAGATCTAGCTCTGATACCACTGATGGGTTTTGCAGCATAGTAAATCAAAATTTTCTACGGAAGCGAACAGAGGGAAAGCCAAGATCTAATCTAGGAGATGCAAACAACGAGAGAGATTGGATTAGATCTTCATACCCTTGAAGATTCGCACAGCGGAACGTTCGTCGGAACGTGGGTGATGTAGTCGTACTCGCTTCTCCTCCTCGCGATCCGATCCGATCTAGCACCACAAGTGGCGGTGCCTCCGTGAGATGCACACGTGCGGCACCTCGACGTCTCCTCCTTCCTCGGACCAGCAAGTAGGGTGGAGAGATAGATGGGATCTACAACACGACGGCGTGGTGTATATGGTGGAGAATTTCTGCAGCAGGGCTTCGCCTACAAACAGTCGGGAGGGAGAGAGGAGGGCAGCAGGGCAACTAGGGTTTGGAGGAAGGGTGTGTGGAGGAGGGGCGCCCTAGCCCTCTATATATAGAGGGGGAGGGGCGGCCAGCCCTAGCCCCTCCTCCAAGCCTTGGGCCGGCGTCCAAGGGATAAGGAGGAGTGGGGGGATAGGGTTCTATCTCCAGTTTAAACGATTTAAACTTTCCCTTATCTAGAAATTCTATCTCTAGATTTAAACGAGTTAAATCTATCTAGAATCGGCTGGGCCCTATGGGGCCTTGTGCCCCTGGCCCAATGCGGCCAGGACACTCCCTCATAGGCCCATGCCCCCTCCCGGAAGGTGGGACCACGTTGGCCCCCTTCCGGAAGGTTCTAGAAGCTTCCGGTACAATACCGATTAATCCGGAACAATTCCGAACTCCAAAAACTGCACTGCCTTATATGAATATTATTCTCCGGACCATTCCGGAACCTCTCGTGATATCCCGGATCCCATCCGAGACTCCGAACAAAAATTCATAAACCAAGTATCCAATCTATCCTAGCATCGAGACACGTTAAGTGTGTGACCCTGCGGGTTCGAGAATATGCAGACATGATCTTCTATCAATAATCAATAGCGGGGTCTGCACACCCATATTGACTCCCACTCATTCATCGATGATCATATCGGATGAACCACGATGCCAGGATTCAATCAATCCCATATATATATTCCCTTCGTCTCGCGATATTTTACTTGCCCGAGATTCGATCGTCGGTATCGTCATACCTAGTTCAATCTCGTTCACAGCAAGTACTTTACTCGTTCCGCAATCCAATATCACTTTGTGATTAACTCCTTAACCACATGCTTGCAAGCGGTGTTGATATCGATTACCGAGTGAGCCCGAAGTATATCTCTCCGACTTGGGAGGGACAAATCCCATCTCGATACATACAACCCAACAGATACTTTCTGATCACCTGAGAGACACCTTTATGATCACCCTCTCATAGGATGACGTTTGATGGCCTCAAAGCTTTCTTCCGATACCAGGGAGTTGTATTATCTCATGGTCTAAGGAATACAATATTTGACATAGGAAAAGCTTCGCAAAGATGAACACAATGATACGATCTAATTGCTTCGCTTAGTTTGGGTCTGTTCACCATATCATTCTCCCAATGATATGATCTCATTATCAATTGACAACTCATGTCTATGGTTAGGAAACCTTAACCATCATTGATCAATGAGCTAGTCCATAGAGGCGTACTAGGGACACGGTGTTGTTCACAAACCACACAAGTATTAATGTTTCCGCTTAATACAATTCTAGCATGGAATATAAACTTTATCATGAACAAGAATTATAATAATAATATCTTTATTATTGCTTCTAGGGCATAATTCCAACAACAATAGGGGGCCGAAACACAAAATCTAAGAGTTTAGGGGGCAAAAGACTATTTTTTACATATAGTCCTTCTCCTAAAAAAATTCTTTAGGATTTGGTACAAAGCTAGGGGGGGGGGGGGGGCGACTTGTACTAAGCTTTGCCAGTGCCGCTCTCTACATCGATGACGAGTCATTGCGATGACGGGACACCTCCTTGTGTTTGCCACACGCCTAGGCCACCAATAACAACAATTGGTGGGATCCATAAATTAGGTTGACCGGCCGGTGTGTGTCTATGACAAAACTAGCATGATACGCGTCATGTTGTTAGCGGCTCGTGTCTGGTGTGCCCGCAAGGAGTCCTATGAAGCGAGGGCGGTCTCGAGACGTCGAGCATGCTACTGAACCACGATAGACAAAAAACATTTGAGCACACGTATGGACACGATTTCCGATCTAGCATATCCAATTATCCTTTGAGACATCATTTGAGGACGTGGCTAAAGATGCTCTAAGATCCATAACCCGGGCTAATTCCGTGGGTCCTCCTCAACTCCACCTCACTTAGCTACATGCTTGCCGACTGCACCGTTCTCAGCTGCTATAGGATTGCACTGGAAAGTATTCCTATCCATATAGTGGGCGATCCACGTTGAAGCTACGGGGCTAGCTAATCCGAGAGCATTTTAGCAAATCCTTCGCATTTATGTGTGTTTCATATTCAAATTATGGATTCTCATGGATCGTGTGGTTCTTCGTAGAATTATTTCAATGAGTGGTCCACGAAAGTCTTAAGTCTGATGCAACATCATTTCGGTCGGAATTTTTCTCATCTCTTTGCAACACCTAGGAAACTAATCCTTTTCACATAGTTTGGTCCAATATACATCAGCAACGCTAAACCTGAAGGTTTACACTGTCGGTGTGCACTGAATGCACATTAAGGCCCATCGCTTTTTTTTGTTCGAAAGAAGGGAAGCTAAAAACTTATTTTGATTACTCCACTAACGAGCGCTAAGATGAATAGCCACATTTTTTTTCCGATAAAGGATACGGTCACATACATCAAAGGTTCGGCTACCCGTCGAGAATGCATCACGCTTCCGCCCTCTCAGCATTTCTCAGGAATTCTAACGGTGATATCGTGGCCGAATTTGGCAATAGACATGGTTTCATGAGATGTAGACATCTTTTTATTGGCTTACGCCTATATTGTTCCCATTTTCTCCCTTCTTGATCGATGAAATGTCAAGCCTCTTGCCACCTTTGAGAGAAAAAATGAAACGAAAATGCACACTAGCTAGAATGTGCAAAAGAGTCTTGGCATACCAATAAATTAGCAACCATTCAAGCAATATAATGACCAACTCTTTGTGTCATGGCTAAATTTTTTGCAAGCAACGCTCTGGCAGCAATTCAAATATACCCTATATCTCACAATCATGGCCCAATTTTCTCCGAAAACAAAATGTCACCGTGAGAGCAAACAAAACGAATAGCAGCGTGGTAGAGTATATTTTGCCTCAAACTAAACCTGGCTTGTTTGGGACAAGTAGTGGAAAAATGCACTAGATGTTTATCCGTGATATTGCAAAGCTAATTCTGAAGTCATGCGAAAATTCAAGAAAATTTTGAAAAACACCAACACAAGTCCTCTCACAAATCTCAAAACTCCATACACGAAGGGGGGAAACACTATCTTGTCATGAATAATACAAAATTGTAAATTCTCCTACGATTTTACAACAAGGTCTCGGTTTTGTTCCTCCATGCGTGGCCCGAACTTAAATAGGAAAAATAGCGGAATGGCAAATGCATTAAACAATAACAATATAAGTAGGTACGGCGCACACATCAACAAGTTAAACTTTTCAAAAGAATCAGATCTACTAAAGACTATCGTTTGTTTCAACGGACGAGCTGGTGCATGGGGTGATTGCCTGATTGGGATTGACAGAGACTGGAAATATCGTTTGGCCCCTTTCATGAAAAGTTGACTAAACTGTTGGGCAAGACCGAATTACTACTTAACCACTACCAGCCAGGAGCGGTTGTCTGCAAGAAACTAACACGCATTTTGCGAGGAACTTGATTCCGTGATGGGCCTCTGTACCGTGCACCGACATGTCTGCGTTGCTCACTTAGTTCGTGCACTGATCAACTGAGCTGCCAATTAATCAGATAAGTGCGAGCGACTGGGACGTGTACGTTAGCAACGCAAAACGTGAATGTTTAGAATGTTGGTTTATGGTTTACACCGAATGAGCATTAGCTGGAACTTTGTTTTAGTGTTTCACAAAATGACCTATCTCAAAAAAACCCTTCACAAAATGGCCAAGAAACCTCGAATTAGATAGGTCATTTTGTAAAGGTTTCTTTGAGACATAATCAATATACTAAGTTTGATATTTTTTCTTGTAACTATGTCACATAATATGATACCACGCGAAGGTTTCGCATTGTTTCGATCGTTTTTGAATTTTTTATGCCCGTTTTAAACTATCGTCAAACTTTGTCGAACGACGGGCATGAAGATTCTTAGCTCGGGGCCGAGCCTTGCTAAATTTGCATTGGATCTTTGATAAAATAGCATATTTTAAACCTAAAAATGATTTTTGTAAAAAATAATGAGCATCGAATCATGTACCTGTAGTTCATATCTGACCCACTTCCTACCGATTCGGTGGGAATTTGTCTTTTTCACCAGGGGTGGACGGAAAGGTTTAAGATTCCTCTGTTGGGACATTGTCCATATAAGGTGGTATAGTATTTTTTGCAAAATATGGTGGTAGCATTTTGAATTAGCCATTTGGTGGTTGCTTCACAAAACCGTCCGTTTTTTGTGCTCAGAAAATGGAAAATGGTTTTTTGGTGCGACGAAAAGGAAAACTTTCTCCTGCAACATTGTTCGACATCCCATGATGCACATGTATGCATAATATGTGCACATTATCATAAACTATGCCTTGATTCTAGCCATAACATTGGTCATTTGACCCGAAAACAAGAAACCTCGAATAAGATAGGTCATTTTGTGAAGGTTTTTTCAGACATAATCAATATACCAATTTTGATTTTTTTTTGAAACTATGTCACATAATATGACACCACGCGAAGGTTTCGAATTGTTTCGATTATTTTTGAAATTTTTATGCTCGTGTTAAACTATCGTCAAACTTTGTCGAACGACGGGCATGAAGATTCTTAGCTCGGGGTCGAGCCTCGCTAAACTTGCATTGGATCTTTGATAAAATATCATATTTTGAATCTAAAAATGATTTTTCGTAAAAAAACATGAGCATCAGATCATGTACATGTAGTTCATATCTGACCCACTTCCTGCCGATTCAGCAGGAATTTATCTTTTTCACCAGGGGTGGACGGAAAGGTTTAAGACCTCCTGTTGGGACATTGTCCATATAAGGTGGTCTAGTATTTTTTTTAAATGTGGTGGTAGCATTTTGAATTATCCATTTGGTGGTTGCTTCACAAAACCGTCCGTTTTTTATGCTCGGAAAATGGAAAATGGCTTTTTGGTGCGACGAAAAGGAAAACTTTCTCCTGCAACATTGTTCGCCATCCCATGATGCACATCTATGCATAATATGTGCATATTATCACAAACTATGCCTTGATTATAGCCATAACATTGGTCATTTGACCCGAAAACCAAGAAACCTCAAATGAGGTAGGTCATTTTGTGAAGGGTTTTTCAAACATAATCAATATACCAAGTTTGATATTTTTCCTTGAAACTATGTCACATAATATGACACCACGCGAAGGTTTCGCATTGTTTCGTTCGTTTTTAAAAATTTTATGTCTGTTTTAAACTATCGTCAAACTTTGTCGAACGACGGACATGAAGATTCTTAGCTCGGGGCCGAGCCTCGCTAAACTTTCATTGGATCTTTGATAAAATATCATATTTTGAACCTAAAAATGATTTTTGTAAAAAAATATGAGCATCGGATCATGTGCATGTAGTTCATATCTGACCCAATTCCTACCGATTCGGCAGGAATTTGTCTTTTTCACCAGGGGTGAACGGAAAGGTTTAAGATTCCCTGTTGGGACATTGTCCATATAAGGTGGTCTAATATTTTTGTAAAATATGATGGTAGCATTTTGAATTAGCCATTTGGTGGTTGCTTCACAAAACCGTCTGTTTTTTATGCTCAGAAAATAGAAAATGGCATTTTGGTGCGACGAAAAGGAAAACTTTCTCCTGCAACATTGTTCGTCATCCCATGATGCATATATATGCAAATATATGGGCACATTATCACAAACTATGCCTTGATTCTAGCCATAACATTGGTCATTTGACCCAAAAGCCAAGAAACCTCGAATGAGATAGGTCATTTTGTGAAGGTTTTTTCAGACATAATCAATATACCAAGTTTAATATTTTTCCTTGTAACTATGTCATATAATATGACACCACGCGAAGGTTTCGCATTGTTTCGATCGTTTTTGAACTTTTTATGCCCATTTTAAACTATATATAATATTTTATGTTTCACTTAATTTTTCTTTACAAATGTATAATATTAGAGTGTAGATAGATAGGTCTTATTTTTCTGCAATTTTTAATATATTATTTGTATTTTTCTGAATTATAATGATTTAGTTATGATTTTTCAAAGTTTAACGAGATAAAAGAAAAAATAGCTACGCCGAGGGCAGCCGTCGGCGTAGCATAGGATACGCCGACGGCTGCTTGGCGGAGCTGTTCTGGACGATGGCTACGCCGACGACCCCGACGTTTGGCCGTCGGCGTAGCGACCGGGCGTCGGCGTAGCTTCCTATTCCTGTAGTGAGTAAATAACGAAAAACTTAAGAAAAATAACAGCAAGAGAATACAGATTTAACGTGGAAAAAACTCTCTAACAAAAAGAGAAAAAATCGCACGCGTCAACCAGCGAAACTTCACTATATCGAGGAGTGTTTACAAATACCGGAGATTTTCACAAATGCAACTTATCCCAGACGGCTTATAGAGGTTTATATATCGATGGAAATCTAGGTCTTCAACGATTCGTACCGCACCAAGCCTTCATCGACGAGCCTCGCTCCGCTCGTCAGAAGCTGGCATATACTTTGTAGAATTTGGATCAACATATAACAAGAAATGTAGGAGTTAAGATTGGATACAGTCATACAAAGTATAAGGATCATACAGTCATACAGGACATATAAGGTCCATCCATGTTTTTTATTGCGAATAAAAACTTGTGTTACTCAACAATCATCCAGGATTATAGTGTTTTAGGCAAATGTCACTCAATCCTTCTGACCTGAAGAAAGCTAGACCGCCGTAACATGAGCAACCGAAGTTTGACGGTCCTAAAAAAATATTTAATCTCTTCCACAATCGAGGTATAGACAAAACGATCAATGCCATCATTTTGAATCATCTTCAAAGCCTGTGTACAGTCCACTTCGATGATCATCTAGGAGTTGCGCCAGTGGATAGGTCATTCTCAACTGCACCTCACTTAGCTACATGATTGTCAGCTGCACCGTCCACAACTGCTATAGGATTACACTAAAACATAAAACATAAGGTTCATATCCATAGTGGAGGATCCACGTTGAAGTTGTGGGGCCAGCTGACCCGACAACGGTTTAGCAAATCCTTCGCAATTCATGTACGTTTTCATATTCATAATATAAGTTCAAGTTATGATCCAAATTCATAAAAGAGGCTAGTCGTAGTTTGCAGGGATGCTTAGGGGTGCGGGGAGCAGGGTCTCCCCCGGCATGGATCGTTGATGATATATGTTTTCATCGTTATATATAGCTATTGTAAGCACTCTCCGTGTAGTGAAGTGTCGCTGACTGGTGCGCCGTGGTTTTTTTCTCTTTTTGTTGGAGAGGTTTTTCCACGATAAAATCATGTATCCCCGCGTGTTTACTTTGTTCGTTCTTCGTTATTTGCTCGTCGTATTTATAACAATATCTAAAACTGACATAAAATTTTCTACAATCTTGGCATTGACCCCACACGTTTTATCTTCCTGGCTCCAACTCTTAAGAAGGAAAAACATAGCTGGGAAAAAAATATACACATTTGAAGGACACTGTTAATAAAGAAATTTACAGTTGAAGGAACACATGCGAGCATTAAAAACGCATAAGGAAAACAAAGTTAAAATATTGTACTAATTGAGAAGGAAAATACATTAAAAGCGACGTACTTAGTCCGTTCATAAATATGCATGACATATGAATTTAGTCAAAAAATCATTTTTTTTAAATTGACCATGTATATATTTAGAAATAAAGACCTAAAGTATAAACTATCTCGTCGTGAATGGTACCAAATCCATATTCTCTTATTGTTGGGGTTTTTTCCTACATGTGCGAACTGAGCTTAGACCTAGAAAATAGTGGCATGGCGAATTCATGTAGTTTAATATTCTTAGATCTTTTGGGATTCGATCGTTTTTCGTATTTGTTGGTGTGGTTTAAGGTCAGTCTCTTTCGATCTACGACTGCATCTTCGGCGATGCTTGCTGCTCTAGTGCGCTGGTCTTATGCGGCCTTAGCACGATAACTTTCCGTCTGTCTACTACGACAATCTTTGCCCGGCCCTAGTAATGGAGGGGCAAGGACGGCGGCGCGCCGTCGGCTCGTGCTAGTGTCTGTAGTCGTCGCTAGGTGGTTCAATAACCTATTTGTAATTTCTGTTACTTTTATGACTTTTTGTAGTGTTGTTGATGATTATTAATAGATCGGTACAATTTCGCAAAAAAAAATCTCGAGAGTAGGTTACAATAATGCCAAAGATATTCTAGAAGTGATAATATAACTCTCTACAAAACCATCCAACCATTTGCATGATATATCAAAATAATAGGGAACAATGAGTAGGTACGGCGCACACATCAACAAGTTTAACTTTTCCAAAAGAATCCGGTCTACTAAAGACTATCGCTTGTTCCACCGGCCGGGAGAGCAGATGCATGGAGGCAGGTGATTGGGATCGACAGGGACGTCGAAATACCGTTTGGTCCCTTTCATGAAGTTGACTTGTTGGGGGCGAGCTAGCTGGCTGGAACTAAAACCACCCACCCAGGAGCGGTTGTTGGGTGCACGAAATTAACACGTACTACTACTAGTGTACCGTGTAATTGAAATGTCTACGTTGTTCTCTTCATTGGTTTATAGTTAATACTAAGCAATTGCGTTGCTAATTGATGAGATAAGAGCGTGTGGGACGTGTGAGTGAGTGAGTGAGTGGGAGAGCGATGCTTGGACGCCTTTTGTGGAGAGGATCCAGCGCTTGGATTGGATTCCTTTTTGGTGAAGCTTTGCCGTCGTGTGTGTCGGTGATGGCGCATATCCGGCTATTTGTCACCAATTTGTTTTGCCTTTACGCGTGTTGATTAGCTGAAGCCACTCGTTTTTTTTCCGAACAGAACTCTAACATTAAAAAAAAATCAAACAATACGAAACACCTCAAGAAAAACAAAAATTACAACAGGATTCTTGAGAAACCCTTCATCTTTAACGCTCAGACTGTGTCAATGGCGCGCCGCCGCTTCTCCCTGAGCCGGCGTGACATTGTTGGATGCAGACGGAAAGTCGCCAAACGGGCGATCCGAAGATTGCCACACCTAGACGAAGTCCACAATGTTAGGTTGACTCTCCCCGAACGAACCCAACGGTTCGTCGAACCCTTGCTCGCCCCCTGATGCGCCCAACCACATCATGGTTGGTGGGCCCTTGTGGCAGCGCAATATAAAGAGAGGGTGGGGGCCGGGGCATGGACTAGGAGATTCTTCGCGGCCGCCGCTCCCCCCACCTACATCCCTTCCAATCTAGGGTTTGCGCTTAGCCACGGGAAGTCCCACTGCCGCCGCCACCGCTTAGCTCTCTCCCTCCCCGCTCTCGCTGTTGACCACCATGGCCAATAGCTCATCGAGCTCGTCCACCGGCGAAGGTACCTACCTCCTCTCCCTCTCTCTCTGTCAAGGTTAAACCCTAGTAAAGCTTCTACCCGAATCGATCTAGAGCTAGCCGCAACAAACACACAAATACCACACCACTCCCACAAGCTTCTTGATGTCCCCGTTGAGATAACGTTGAAGCTGGAAAGACCTTATTGGAAGAGACACCGTCATCACCATCTGAGCGCCATCCCATCAAACTTGAACCCTAAAAATCAGTAAAACGCATCCCTCCGCCGACAAGGGCCTAGAACCACCCCACCTCCATGGCATGAAGGCCACATAAACAAGGCAGACTGATGATGGCGCCTAGGAGAGGCGGAAAACCCTAATCTCTTTGTCGGAGCAAGAGAGAAGAGGGGGAACAGTTCAACCGCGCAGACAAAAACGGAGTTAGCGTGGCGATCGTGTCGTGCATGCATGGACGACAGCACGACGTAGGAAATCAGTCTCTTCCGCATAATGATCAATCAATTATTCAATTATGTAATGCGTTAAGCGTGGCCGGAAAATGACCTGGCAACAGACCTTGAAAGAATAGCCAGTCGTTGGCCGGGGACGCGCCGGGCTTCCCAGTGACGCGCCGCCTACTGCCCGGTAGAGAAGAAGAAGAAGAAGAACGAGACGGAGGAGCATGCACGACGTGCTAACCTCTTCGTCTCGGCTGCTTGTGAACCTTGTGTGTTGTTTAGCTTCTCGATTAGCATCATCTATCGTTGGGTGAAGTGTCCCGGTAAGCATTTGGGTTTTGGAACGGCGCATGCCAATGCCATGTTGCCCATGTTGGGAGCTAGCTTGGCATGAACACTTGGTTAAATGTGATACTCCCATCAGTCTATATTACTCTCTCCATCCCAAATAGGTGTCTTAGATTTATCAGAATTTGGATGAATCTATATATTTCTTCCGATTCATATTAATTGACTTAAATCTGTTTAAATTTGAATGAATCTAGACACTATTTAGTATGTAGGTTTATCCAAATTTTAATAAATCCGAATCAATTAATATGGATCGGAGGGAGTACTAAATAATGTCTAGATTTATCTAAATTTTAATAAATCCAAGACATCTATTTTAAAACGGAGGGAGTAATAAACTCAACTTTGTCTAAATGTAGACAAAGTTAGTGTCCATTAATATCAACCGGAGGAATATGTGCAGATTGTACAAAGCGAAAAGATCAATCAGGTCTTTTTTTTTTCTTATACTTAGAAAAAGAAAAAACGGAGATGCAATAGCACGTCGAGCTGCGAGTCCGCGCTGGCGGGTGTATAAATGCCGAGTTGGACGCGTCACGGAGTTCACGCGTGGGCGTGGCTGCCTACAGTACTGACTGGTATTGTACAGCAGCGTCCACTGGGTCCGTGTCGCCTGACTACGGCCGGTGGACCATCTGGCCCTGTTGCTACCGTTGACATGTCGCAGCCCAGGATCCTTGTTTCATTCTTGCATGTGGGAGTGGGAACATCACGTCACGTGAACATGGACGGCACATTTGTAAACTACCGTTAGCCCAACATAAATCAGGACGGAGCTCGTATTAGGGTACCTTGATTTTTTGGTAAAAAAATCTGTCCCTTCGTCCCAAAATATAAGACGTCTAAGAGCATCTTCAAAATCACGTCCAGCCGACCCTTACTCTTTTTTCATGCCGGCGACCTGTTTTATCATCCGGTGCCTCTAGGCCGAACCCAACCCACAAGGGTGGGGAGGGGTTGGGGCAAGCGGGGCCGCCGAATAGATCTGAAAATGACGCTGGCCAACCTGGCAGTGGGAGAAAGCTTTGTTACCGTCCTTTCCCCGACTATATGTAGGCTCCACTTCTTCCCTCGCTCCACCTCCCGCCGTGGCCGCCATCGAGAGGCCCAGACTCAATTTCTACGAGGCAGTGATGTTCGCCCACTACGACATCCTCGCGCCACCGCGCGCGAGGCTTCTAATAGGCTTCGAGCTCAGCTACACCGGTGTGCCCGTGGCGCCGCCCTTGCGTGGCGTCGAGTTGGCAATGCAGATAGAGGAGCGTCGCGCAAGATGCCGGAGCGAAAGAGGGCGATGGCCTGGTACGCGCCCACGAGCACGTACTGGCTGAAGAGGTTCAAGAAGGAGTGGGCGAAGGAGCTTGCACTGTGCCGAGGTCACCGACGACAGCTCCATCAGAATCTACGCAACCCCGAAGGGAGGGAGCGCTTCTGGGCAGTGCGCGGTCGTACGGTCTACACCGCTATCGATGAGGCGCGTCGTCAAGCCGAGGAGATGCGTCATGAAGAATTCATGAGGAGGGCGGAGGCCGCCGAGATCGTTGACCTTGATTCCGACACGGAGGAGGAGGACAACGGCAACGCTGCGGATAGCGTCGATGGCAAAGACGGCGATAGAGGCGGTGAAAGCGACATAGTAGATTAGGCTGGCGCGGATTGACCTCTATAAGGCTCTAAATAATGTTCTAGATGGGGTATCGAAGGACTTGAGAGTATTTGACCACCTTATGGCATGTAGCCGAAACCAACACTAATTATGTGAACTATTGATCTAAAATTCTAATCGTATTAGTTTAGTTCATAGTATTTTTGGTTAAGGATACGAGGACATGCTTGCTCAATTGGTGAAAGGATGATTTAGATCCCTCCCAAGGATGTGAATTCGTGCATAAAATGATTTCACAATCCTAACTGTGGAGGAGTTGGTAACAAAATGAGTAAAAAATCATTAAAATACAGAAGACACCAGGCCACTTTTGATTATTTTCAGAGATTACAAGTTTACAACCGATTTTGACCATCGCTTTGATGAGTTATCGTTAGAGTTGCTTTAGAATTTCTTGTCTTTACTCAAGTGGCAAATTATATAGGTTCAATGTAAATAACTTTGCTTGGCTTACATAGATTTATCATGAAGATTTATCTTATTATGAGCATGAGCCTATATAAGTTGACCTTCAGATATTTGTTATCCATATGTGGAGAATTAAAGACTCCGAAGATTATCTTAAGCTCACATTGCTTTTACTGGTGGCGACGATAACAATTGAAAGGGATTTCTCGATGGCAAAGATCATGAAAACCAAGTTGCGCAGCACCATTTCCATGATTGCTGACTTATATGCTACATCGAGCAAAGGATAAAAGTCTTCAACGGTAAAATTACAGAGGGTTTTGGCGAAAAATTATAGAGCTTTTGCCATTTCCTAGGACCTCCATCCGTCATTAAAGATTTGCAATTGGTACGTTGTTTGTTTTACTTATACTGAAATACTCCCACCGTTTCATAATATAAAATATTTTAGTTTTTGTAAAAGGAGTGTATCTAGACACATTTTAGTGTGTAGGTTCACTCATGTTTACTCCAAACCTACACACTAAAATGGGTCTACATACACTTTCTTTACAAAAGCTAAAACATTTTACATTTTGAAACGGAGGGGGTATGTTACTATTTTTATTGCATTAAGTGATTATGTTTGGATCATATGTAGTACTAGGTGTCTCGAGACTATTTTGGTACCTCAAATTCGTTCTGTCCTCTGACCACTGAGATTAATCCAAGATCACGCAGTTTATACTGTAGTATACCAGCAGGTGTGCATGCCCAGCTACCAGGTAAATACGGCTCAAGAAATTCAGAGTTCTTCTTTCTTTCTTTCTTTCTTTCTTTCTTTCTTTCTTGGCAAAGAATACAGGATTCCTCAAACACATGGTTTTGAAAAAGAACTAAAACCTCCGTTACAAACACATGCGCTACCAGCACATTTCTATTCTACATTTGACTTGGTAGTAATGGCAGACAGAGTAGGCAATGCAAATAGATTCCAGTCTTATTCAGCACAAAAATGCGCAATCCAAGTTGAGGGATAACTTTATTGAGGATATGCACTTCATGACGTTGTACTATGTACAATCAGAGCTGACATTTGGGTAACAAATTCATCAAGAACCCCCCATTACAGGAAGCGATCAAACCAATCGCTTGCTTGCTTCACCATGTTTGCGGTCATTCTGTGGAAAACCCCTGGCTCTGCGACGAACTGAACAGTATACATGATAAAAAAAACTGTTAGTAATTCTAAAGTTGCCCTCAGTTTCTACAAGAAACACTTTCGCGGTCAACAAGATCATGTATTTGTCGCGGAGAATAAGGACACAGATCAATGGAATAAAGTTAGAAAGAAAAAGCAAAAGTTGTAATGTAACATATGCTGAAGAAAAGGCATCAAGCCAAGATACCCTTATCAGGGATAATGATTAGTGAATACTCCTACATAATTAATCAATCCCCCTTCTTCTGGTATGTGGCGCCCAAACATTTAGAACATAGCAAAAGGTGGTCCTTCCTCGAAATGAAAACTCATAGTACTACAGAAAGTCCAGGTCTAGAGCAATGCAGGGTTTCCAAAACAGCCCAGTGGACCCAGCATACCTAGCTGGCGGTCAGTACGGTTTCTCCATCGGTTACCAGCAGTTATCAGAGTCTTCTGCTGAGCCACCACGCATTATTTCAAAGAATACGCTGGCTGGCTTAGATACAAAGCAGAGGAAGAGTCCTAAAAGGCTTTGCTAAACAAGCACCGACATCTCTCCAGCAAATAAACAATTTTGCATGCGTAGGGTCTTTCTGGGGTTTTGTAAGTTATCATATTTATGGATAAGGTTTGGTTACGGAGCAGATTAAGGGTGTGTTTGGTTGAGCTGTGGATTCTGAAAAAGCTGCTGTGAGATGTAAACTGTGAAAAAGCTGCTGTGAGCTGTGAAGTGTGGATTTTCTGAAAGTTGTTTGGTTGTAGCAACTGTGAACTGTAGATTTGTTTGGAAATGTCTATAATGTCCCTAAGGCACGGAGATGATCTTTTGTATTCTAATTAATCAGAAAACATCCATATATATACTGGTTATTATATAAATCGCCATTTCAATATAATATCTTTAATTTTCGTAATTTCCATACATATAGATAATATTATCAGAAAGTGATATTCTCAAATCATGTATCACACAGAAAACATATTTCACATGATAATATCTTTATCTACATAAATATTTTATTTCTGTCTCGCTATATATAAGCAAAGCATAAGCGATCCTACTCCAAATGTCTGTTCATGAATTCCTTGTCCTTCACTTCCGTGACATCATGAACATACTAGCCTAATATATATCATTATACGTATTGTCAGGAAGCCAGAAACACAACTGGTTGTCCACGGTGATCAAGAGTGTATCATTATACATATTGTCGAGTGCCAGAAATACAACTGGTTGTCCACGATGATCAAGAAATACAGTCAAAATTAGTACGTACGAATCATTATACATGTCACCGGATGGCCGGAAACCCACCTGGTGTCCATGGTAATCAACGAGTATAGTCAAAACTAGTATGTAGGTATCATTATACACGTTGCCGGACGGCGGAAACACGCCTTGTATTCATGGTGATCGAGGAGGAGATGATGCGGCTGGCGGGCAGCGCCGCAGTCATTTTGGCCGTGAAAGGCTGCCTGGGCGGGTCGCAGTACAGGGCGGGGGCTGCTGGCGGAGCATTAGAGTACGGGCGGCTGAGAAGGCGGTGCGCTGCCGGCAATCCGGCGGGTCAGACGAGGCGGCGCGAATGCTAGATGGAGGCGGGGTTAGCTCGTGAGGGAAAGGAAAATCGAAACGGTATCACTTATGGGTGGTATTTCCGGGTAAATATTTGTAACTACAGAGTTCGGTTCGCCGTCAACGCGATGGAAGCAGGGTTCGAGCAGCGTTGGATTTTGTACTAAAAAAAGCTGGTTGCGTTTGGATAATCAGCTGTGAGATTTTCCCGTTTGGTTGGCGTTGAGCGTTGACAACGCGAAAGCAGGTTCCCAACGCGGAACCAAACGGACCCTAAATCTGTTACAAGTCTTCTGCACACACATACACAATTGTTTACAAATCTTCCTCTAGCCTACTATTGTAGAGTACTAGAAAAACCTGTACTACAGGATAATATCTGTGTGGCTGTTGCATACAACTCTGTCCATTTAGATTTTACCATTGATATATCAGTTTATGACAGACAAGACAATATTCAATCCACACACACATATATATAGGCTGGAGAAAACTAAAATTTTGTTTCAGTATTTATCTTTAACGGAGGAACAATTTAATTTTTTTAAGGAGAGAAGACTTTTAAGTGCCAGCTTCACAAATTTGCAAGCATACATTTAAATAGCAGATCCTTATTACCAACTACAACATTTTCTACCAGGATTAACCATTTAAAAAGACAAAAAACCATTATAAACCAAGCTCGTTGCTATTTTGGAAGCAAATCCTTTCTTCATAGATTTTAATTAGTGAGCGATCATGTCTATCCTCGTGACAAAAATACATTGGTTTGCATGCTTACCATGAACTTCTCTGCAGAACCAGCTTCTTCATAAGCATTAGCAGCTCTGGAGACAGCTTCTTGTAAACCAGGGGTTGGGCAGCGATGGTCTTTAGCACCTGAGTGATAAATGAAGCTTCAGCTGAAGGTACCATTGCTCTACTCCCATAAAAAAACATACGCTACTAATTTTATAATTTTTTTAATAAAAGGGTAAAAATAATTCTGCCTCAGTACAAACTAAGATACATATACAGATTCAAGGTCCCAACAAACAGATGCTCATCGAACACATAAAGTGAGAGATTAAGTTAGTTGTGGGATTGTGCAATAATTATTGGACAAAACAGAAGCACTCAATAAGATATATGATTGGTTTACCGTTTAGGAGGAGCAGCGGACGTGGTGCAATCAGAGGAACAGAGTAGGGAGCATCAAACTGTGAAGCCATGCCAGGTGCTATCTTGTCCCAAACCTGGTAAAACCATGCTAATTCACGAACATCAAGCGTTTCAAAAGGTCAACTGAAATAAAGGTTAAATGAATCAGATAGTCACCTTTTCCACAACTTCTGCATCTATTTCACTCTTCCCTAAATCAATTCTTGCTTCTAGAGGAAAAAAGGAAGAAAACAAGATGATTATTTACATACAAATGATTTGAGCTGATTTCAGTTGTTATCATTATTCAGTAGCCTGAGCCCAAACTTAAAAGAAGATGCAACAGAGTTGAATTGCTTTTAGGATGCCAGAGAGGATGCATCGTATCTCACCTTCAAACAAAGGTTTAATGCTATTAACTCTAGCTTGCCAAATGTTATTATCTATTGCCCATCGAAATCCCTGTAGTCACCACAAAGAGAATTGGTTTGTAGTCAACACACAGAGAATTGATTTGTAGTCACCACAAAGAGAATTGCTTTATATGAAACAAATTACAATACTAGTGCATCCATATTGATAAATTTCTGCTGTGCGTACCTGAACACCAATTATTGGAACGACAACACTGTACCGTGTATCCACAAAAGCAGCAAACCATGCATGCATTCCTGTATTCAGCTCCAAATAAAAGGTTAGATTTTCTACAAGAAAAGTGAAATCTATGTAATAACTTAATATCATGACATGACTATGATCCATAGTACCTCCGAGTGATTCACCAGTGATCCCGATTCTGGAGGGATCAACATCCTCCCTTGCGCGGAGATAATCTCCAAGCTTTATCAAGTCCCACACCTGCACATGTTCCTCACTGAGTATGGTAAAAAGCAAAAGGCTTAACAAAAATTTGAAGTGTGATATATACGGCCATATGATAGGAGAAATCATACAGAGAGAACCATACTAAAAGAACAAATCCAGAATTCAACAGAAGTATAAGAAGCAAACATTAATTGTAACAAGTGGAAATAGGATGACAGAAGTTTCCAGCTAGTATAGTTATGGCGCCAGTACAGTTAGACTAACATCACCACTGGTGGGTTATCCATGAGCTTAGTTCAAGAACAGACCACCAGGCTTGGCACTGGTCCAGCCCAACTAAAGGCACATTCCATATATTCGATTCGACTTTTTTTTCGGGGGTACAGAACCATCCATTTATTTGACAAAAAATTGATGGACAAATTGAGCAATACATCTTAAGAACGAACATTAATTGTAGCAAGTGGAAATAGCATACGGTACCGTATCGAAAATAAAATGCATTGTATCCCCATTCCTCCAAGATAATTTCAGTGCCTGTGTTTAAACCATGAAAGCAGGGATGATCAGGTCAAATGAAACTTATGGATACTACAGCAGTTAAGAATTGCATAATTCAGTAGCAGATAAAAAGGAAGTATATTACATCTATGTAAGTAGTCTTGTTCCTGGCCCTTTCACCATGATAACGAGAATCAATGGCAACAGAAATATAACCCCTGGAGGCGTATGCCTGCAAATGTGTAAGCAAGATTAAAAATAACAACCAGTGCTAGGCATAGATGTCCACTGCATAGGGGCAAGCCGGCATGGTGCAGACTTCAGATGAGAGGTTATTTTACCTCAAGCAGTGGACGCAACCATTCCTTGAATGCGTAAGAGCGGTGCAGTAGTACAATAACTGGCTTTCTTTTAGGAGCAGTGTCCTTAAGTCTCAGTAGAAGTACAGGCACACGTCCCTGTTCACCTGACTGTTGGGAAAAAGTAATTACAAATTCTCCTGTTTAGGAAAATAAAATTAAGCAAGTGTACACCGACTAGACTTATATAATGTAGGTTGCAGTGCATGTAACCCTGGATCTCAGAACCAAAACTAATGCCAACTACCAAGCTGTCCACAAACACAGGTGGGTCTTTCATACAAAGACTCTGAGTGGAAAAATGGAGACGATTTGACAAGTGTCTTTCATGGACATCGTCCCATCAAAGTTGACAGCTAGTACGATTTATCTATGAAGAGCACAATGACGATAATTTGAAGCAATATCAGCCTGTCCAGTGACATACTGACATCAGACACATCTAGAAAAAATGCACACACTACTACTAAAATTGCTCCTCCGCTACCTTTTGGGCTGCTCAGACGTACTCCATCCGTTTTAAAATATAAGATGTTTTAGGTTTGTGAAGGTAATCTATCTAGACACTTTTTAGTGTGTAGATTCGTAGTAAACCTCTCTGAACCTACATACTAAAAGACGTCTAAATACATTATCTTCACAAAGCTAAAACATCTTATATTATGTGACGGAGGGAGTAGTTGGTTTCCAAGAGTCACGAACAATTGCAATGTGAAGTGTGACACTCAGAAGCAAGCAATGTGCGGTGTAGCAGTATCCAGTCACAACCTGCGACGAACAATCAATTGATCATAGAACAGTACGGCCAAGTAGGCAGTACCTCAGTGACGAGGTAGAAATTCTCCTCGACCAGTTTCTCCTTGAAGTTCTCCACCTCCTTCCTGGGGCACGACTCCATGGCCTGGAAAAATCACCAGACCTTGAAGTTGAGTTAACACAGCCAACGGCAATCGCCCGGAGATGCGTCTGCTCTGATCAAGGATCCTGACCTTGCTGGGCACCAGAGGCTCGTCGCCCTGGTACATCGGCTCCTTCACCGGGCTCCCTTGCTCCACGGACAGAGGCACTGGCGCAATGAGCAGATCCAGAGCAAGCTGTTGAGCAACTCAAACTAGCGGGCACGACGGAGAGGGAGATAGGGCCGGCTTACCTTGGAGGTTGCGGCGGCGGCTGAGCAGGACCTGGAGGTACTCCGACCTGAGGTCTTCGGCGGAGGAGGCCATTGGGGCTTCCGGTGGCGTCTATGAGGAAGCCACTGGAACTAGGCGTGGATTGGAACTGGAGGAGTGGCAGCCAAGGCCCACTCCTACGAGGGGTAGCTGCCCCCGGCCACGCACGCCCGCTGCGGCGCTGCCTCCTCGTCACGTGCGCCCCGGGGCCGACGGCGGCGGGGGAGGCGCACGCGAGGCGCAGTGGGGGCCACATGACAGCCGCGGCAAGAGCCAGCGCAAGCGGGAGGGCAATGGCCCGCCGCAGCGCCGCGCGGTGCGGGCCTCGCTACGCCCGCGGGCGGGGAAGAGAGACGGATAGGGCGCGCAAGAGGCGTGCACGTAGGTGCGCCGGTGAGCGGCGGCGTGCGCCGGACACCGCGGATTGCACGGGGAGGCTGCTTCGCTTCGCTCCACCGGAATCGCGTCGATGGGGCTGAAATCCTCAACGAAACAGCCGCTGTCACAACCGTCGGATCTCACTAAACTGCAAGAAACCTGAGCCGTCCATCAAACCTGAGCCCACAACATTTCAAACAACATTTGTAACATTTTTTCCTTAATCTGTAAATTTTGTGTAAAAATGTTAAAACATTGGAAAATCCCCATCTAGCAAAAACATCGGCACCGTTCTTTTTTTGGAGACGTAGTTTTTGGAGAAGCTGGACTTCTGGTGCTGTCTTGGTGGTGATAGTGCTGTTGTTTCAATGAATGGATCACTGTAGCGAGACTTTTCTTTTTTTGTAATTGTTCTTTCTTTTTTGGTTGTGTGCATCTGTATTGCCGCTAGGACAGTGCGTTGTTGCAGATACGGGGTGTAATTGGTATCTTCTGATATTAATATATACTCCTCTAAAAAAAAAGCAAAAACATCGGCATGTGCAACATACTCCATTAAACAAGGCAAAATCTTGAAGGAAAATCGGTGGCAACATATACAACATGAAACAACAAACAAATACAAAAAACATGAAGCCAACCTTTAAGCATGAAAACAACATATGAACAAACATCCATAATCCATTAGAATTATCATTTCTCAGCGGCTACGTAGGACGACACAGAACCTAAACATGCATGGGGACACATAGTACGCTGATTTGCAGAGTCCGCTCACAGGTGTAAATGCCGATCTCGACACATGACGCAGTTTACGCGTGGCTACCTGCACTAACCAATGTTGTATAGTAGCCGTCTTCTACCGGGTCCATGTCACCTGATCATAGTGGACCATCTGCCCTTGTTGGTGTTGACATTTCGCCACCCACGATCATGTTTCATTCTTGCAATGTGGAGAGCATCATGTTACATGAACATGGACTACGCATCTGGAAACTTCACAATCTGCGCACACACCGTATTTTCAAAAGAATATGCAGAATAAAACTGCAGTTATAACAACACAAAGTTTCTCAAATCATGTCCTTCCAGATAGACAACAATGTGTCTGCATTTCTATTTTACATTTGACTAGTAGTAGCACACAATGTAGGCAACAATGAAACTAGGCTAACTGGTTCCAGTCTTATTCAACGGAAAAAATTGAAATCCAAGGGGAGGATAGTTTCATTGAGGATATGCACTTCATTAAGTACTACTATATGGTACTACTTCTGTTCCATATAATGGAACAGATTAAGTACAATGGGAGCTGGCATTCGGTTGACACATCCATCAAGAACCCTACAGGAAGCGGTCAAACCAATCGCTTGCTTGCTTCACCATGTTTACCGTCATTCTGTGGCCAACTCCTGGCTCTGCGATGAACTGAAGTACAAGATAAAGTTCTGTTAGCAATTCGAAAGTCAGCCTTTTTTTTCTAGTATGAAAAAAATGCTTCCGGTTAGTATTTTTTTAATGGTCTTCTGGTTATATTTGAGGTCAACACAATCAAAGTATTTCTCACGGTGAAGAGGGACACAAATTACTGGAATAAAGTTAAAAAGGAAAAGGAAAAGTTGCAATGCAACCTTTGCTGGAGAAAAGGCATCAAGCTAAGTTATCTTTCACCAAGAAAAGGCATCAGTGATTAATTGATTATTCTGGTTTGTGGCGCCCAAACATCATGGTCCCACATGGCTCAGCATTTACTAGAACATAGGGAAAAGGTGGTCCTCGAAATGAAAACGCATGCCACAGAAATTCCAGGTCTAGAGCAGGGCAGGGTTTCCAAAACAGACCAATGGAGCAGACATAGCTAGCTGGCGGTCAGTACGGTTTCTCCATCGGTTACCAGCAGTAATCAGTCTTCTGCCGAGCCGCGCATTATTTCAAAGAATATGCTGGCTGGCTGAAATACAAAAACAGAGGAAGAGTCCAAAAAGACTTGGCTGAACAAGCACCGACATGTGACATCTCTCCACATAACGTAGCAAATAAATAATTTAAATGGGTACGATCTTTCGACGGTTTCTTAAAAGTTTATCATACTCCTGGATAAGGTTGATCCAGAGCAGATTAAATGCGCGACAACTCTTTAGCGCGCGCACACAAAAAATGTGAACCAAGTTTTCCTCTAGACTATAACTGTACTAAAAAACACGTACGACAGGATAATATTTGTGTTGCTGTTGCATACAAACTCTGTCCATTTACCACTGATATATCAGTTTATGAAAAATAACACAGACAACCCAATGTTCAATCCACATGCGGGCTGAAGAAATTATAATTCTATTTGAGTATTCATCTTTAACAAAGAAGAACAGTTTGAATTTTTTTTACTTTTAAATGACAATTTCAAATTTGCAAGCACATTGTTGTATAGCAGATTCTTATTACCAACAATAATTTTTCTATCAGGTTTAGCCATTTAAAATGGAAAAAAAACATTATAAACTTGAGAAGTATTGAACCAAGCTCGTTTTTAACTTGGAAGCAAACCCCGTCTTCATAGGTTTTAATTAGTGAGAGATCATGTGTGACCTCAAGAGAACAGTGAAAAAACATTAGTTTGCATGGTTACCACGAACTTCTCTGCAGAACCAGCTTCATCATAAGCATCAGCAGCTCTGGAGACAGCTTCTTGAAAACCAAGGATTGGGCAGCGAGGGTCTTCAGCACCTGCATGGTAACTGAAGCTTCAGCAGAATTTTTATTTTTTTGAATTTCTTCAGAAGAAGGTAACATGCTCTACTAACATTATATTTTTTTTAATAAAAGGATAACGATTATGCCTCAACTAACAAACTAAAATACATAATGCAGATCAAATGTCCCAATCTTAATACAAACAAGTTCATGTTCAACACATAAAGTGAGAGTTTTTGTTCGATGTGAGATTATGCAACAAGTATTGGACAAAACAATAGTACTCAATAAGATCAAATGATTGGTTTTACCATTTAGGAGGAGGAGAGGACGTGGTGCAATCAGAGGAACTGAGTTGGGGGCATCAAACTGTGAAGCCATACCAGGTGCTATCTTGTCCCAAACCTGGTAAAACCATGTCAATTCATGATCATGAAGCTTTTACAAAGGAATCATCAGAAATAAATGTTAAATGAACCAGACAGTCACCTTTTCCACAACCTCTGCATCTATTTCGCTCTTCCCTAAATCAATCCTTGCTTCTACAGGGAAAAAAGAGAACAAAACAAGAGGAACATTTACATACAAATGTCCTGAACTGATGTAATATATTTCAGTTGTGATCATTATTCAGTAGCACGAGCCCAAACTTAAAAGTGGATGCATCAGAATTGAATTGCTTTGAGGATGCCAGGGAGGACGCATGGCATTTCTCACCTTCAAATAAAGGCTTAATGCTATTAACCCTAGCCTGCCACATGTTATTATCTATTGCCCATCGAAATCCCTGTGGTCTCCACAAAGAGAATTGAATTGTAGTCACCACAAAGAGAATTAATTTATATGGAACAAATTACAAAACCATGTGCATCCACCTGCCATGCATACCTGAACACCAATTATTGGAACAACAACACTGTACCGGGTATCCACAAAAGCAGCAAACCATGCATGCATTCCTGTATTCAACTCCAAATAAAAAGGTGGATTTTTAACAGAAAAGTGAAATCTATGTAATAACTCAATGTCATGACGCAACTATGATCCGTAGTACCTCCGAGTGATTCGCCAGTGATCCCGATCCTGGAAGGATCAACATCCTCCCTTGCACTGAGATGATCACCAAGCTTTATCAAATCCCATACCTGCACATGTTCCTCACTTAGTATGGTTAAAAATAAAAGGCTTACCACAATTTTGAAGTCTGATATATCAGGCCATAAGATAGGAGACAATCATACAGAGAGAACCATACTAAGAGAACAAATCTAGAATTCAACAGAAGTGTTAATCCAGCTAGTGTAGTTATGACGCCAGTACAGTTAGACAAACACTAACGCCAGCAGCTTATCCATGATCATAGTTCAAGGAGAGACCACCACGCTTGGCACTGGTCCAGCCTAACTGAGTATATTGGACGTAATAACATCTTATATTGTGGAACAGAGGGAGTATTTGCTTTTTTTTTTTTTGTGTGTGTGGGGGGGGGGGGGGGGGGGGGGTACAGAACCATCCGTTTATTTGGAAAAATAAGTATTTCATGGACAAAGTGAAGAATACAACTTAAGAAAGATCAAAAGATTAACTGTTACAAGTGGAAATAGCATATGGTACCGTGTCAAAAATAAAAGGCATTGTATCCCCATTCCTCCAAGACAATTTCAGTGCCTGTGTTTAAACCATGAAAGTAGGGATGATCAGGTCAAATGAAACTTATGGACACTACAATTATTTAGCATTGCATGAAACTGTAGCAAATAGATTACATCTATGTAAGTAGTCTTGTTGCTGGCCCTTTCACCATGATAACGAGAATCGATGGCAACCGAAATATAACCCCTGGAGGCATATGCCTGCAAATGTATAAGCAAGTTTAAAACCAACAACTGCTGCTACACATCGATGTGCACTGCAAAGGGGCAAGCTGGCATAGTGCAGATTTCAGATGAGGGGTCATTTTACCTCGAGCAGTGGACGCAACCATTCCTTACATTTGTATGAGCTGTGCAGTAGTACAATAACTGGCTTTCTTTTAGGAGCAGCGTCATTAAGTCTCAATAGAAGTACAGGCACGCGCCCCTGTTCTCCTGACTGTTGGAAAAATAAGTAATAACAAATTCTCCTGTTCAGGAAATGAGATGCAAAACAAAATCAAGCAAGCGTGCATTGATTCTAGACTATTGTAATGTAGGTCCAGTGCATGTGAGCCTGGATCTCAGAACCAAAACTAATGCCAACTACCAAGCTGTCCACGAGTGGGTCTTTCCGACAGAGACTCTGAAAGGAATCCTGGAGACGATTTGGCAAGTGAAACCCATGTCTTCCATGGACATTGTCCCATCAAAGTTGATACTAGCTAGAATGTAATATCAATCTGTCTATGAAGAGCACAATGACAACAATTTGATTCAATACCAGCCCGCCCAATGATATACTGACATGTACTACAGATCCAGACAAAATGCACACTACCTTTTGGGCTGCTCAAATGTAATTTCAGTTGCATAGATGTAAGCAATGTGCAGTGTGATACCCAGAAGCAAGCAATGCGCACTGTAGCAGTATCCAGTTGCAGGCGAAACAATGGATTGATCGTAGAACATAAAGGACAAGTAGTTGTACCTCTGTAATCAGGTAGAAATTCTCCTCGACCAGCTTCTCCTTGAAATTCTCCACCTCTTTCCTCGGGCACGACTCCATGGCCTGGAAAATTCACCAGACGCAGTGGAGTTATAACTCAGCCAACAGCAATCGCTCCGGTCTCGCAGTCGCAGGTGGAATGCGTTAGCTCCGATCGAGGATCCTGACCTCGCTGGGCGCCAGAGGCCGCCCGTCGCCTTGGTACAGCGGCTCCTTCACCGGGCTCGCATGCTCCACGGACAGAGACACTGGGGCAGATTCAGAGCAGGCCATTGATCAGCTCAAGCCGCAGATTCACGGCCGCGCGAGGGATGGAGGGAGGGCGATGGGGGTGGCTCACCTTGGAGGTCGCGGCGGCGGCGGCTGAGCAGCACCTGGAGGTACTCCGACCTGAGGTCGTCGGCGGGAGCGGCCATTGGGGCTCCGGTGGCTTCGGTGCGGAAGCCACTGGAACTGGGCGTGGACTTGGAACTCGAGGAGTGGCAGCCAAGGCCCACCACCTGCTTCTTCAAGTGGCCGCCTCCACACGCCCGCTGCCTCCTCGTCACGTGCGCCCCGGGGCCGGCGGGGGCGGTGGCGCACGCGAGGCGTGGGGCCCACATGGCAGCCGCGGCAAGAGCCAGCGCGAGCGGGAGGGCGATGGCCCGCCGCAGCATCGACGATCCTCCGCGCGCGCTGTCACTGCGCTCGTGCGGCGGGGAAGAGAGACGGATAGGGGGCGCCAGATGTGGCCACGTAGGTGCGCCGGCGAGCGGCGTCGTGCGCCGCACGTCGGGGATCACGCGGGGAGGCTGCTGCGCTCCACCGGAATCGTGTTGATCTCTGGTGGCTGAAATTCTCAATTAAACAGCCGCTGTCAGAACCGTCGAATCTCACTTAAGTTTGAGACTTGAGCCGTCCACTCAATGCTAACATCTAATCTTCCTCGTAACATTTCTTAAGTATATGCAACATCATTTCAAACGTTTTTTCTCGTAATCTCTAAAAATTATATAAAATATTACTTTCTCCGATTCATAATAAGTGTCGGTATTTTAAACTGCAGTTAGTAAACTGCGATAAATCGAAGGTAGTATAATACTACAACAGAAATTATATTCTTAGACCAGTCGCTGATTTACAAAACCTGTCAGGAGATGTGAACGTATGCTGTCAACCAGCTTAGAATCGTATTGAAAATTTAAAATGCCTTATAGATCAAACCGTTTATCCGATTTAAGATCTGTTTTCACTGTTGAATTAGTCACAATAAGATCTTCAAAACTAGATGTTGATATGTTTCAAGAAAAAAAATGGACAAAAAATTATCCATCCTAAACACATGAGTTATTCATGTTATAGTATGTAAGTTATCAACCCAATAACACATAAGTTACTCATCATATAAACATATTGGGTAGAAGTGTTCTCGCATACGTATTGAGCAAATTTAATTAAAACTCCGTAACCTAGTTATTAGGTTAATGAGACTTCATTATCATTAATACGTTAGCATCGATGAGCGATTAAGGCTTGGTATCCTAACATCCTTCAAGGCTTTATCGTCCGTACTCCACGGTAGCGATGATAACGGACGACGAAGTCGAGCCGCTAGATTAATGGTTGCATGTGGATGAGCATAAGACCCCATTTATTTATATCGTATACAAAAAAGGTTAGATTTAGTTCCTTTAAAAAAGTTATGCTTGATGTTTGACGCGGTAGCCTTTCGAGATTGAGTATTCCGTATGCTATGTAGCAACAACCCATGATTAGCAGAAGTTTGACATATGCAATGTATTCCATTTAACAAGGCAAAATCTTGAAGAAAAATCAACATGAAAAAACCAACATACAAAAAGTCCTAATCATGAAACAACATCTGGAACAAACATCCATAATTGATTGCAACGTGCCATACATGTGAACCGTAGCAGAGGGCACGCGAGATTACCGCAAATCGAAATACCTAATGCGACGTCAATTTTTTTGATTTCACTAACATGTCACCATCAACGGTGGAGGCATTGCCTTCCACAAATTTGGTTCACCGTAGACTCGTTGGAGGTAGACAGCGTGGTCCTTGATCCATTCCCGGACGGACTTAGTCTAGTCATAGTGAGAGTAATTTAGCTAGTAACATTTATGTATATGCAATGCTAAATAAGTAATTTGGTGACATGACATGATAATTAATAAAGAAAAAGAGGATGGTAGTAACTTAGCTAGTTACCATAACATCATATATATCAAGATCATATGAGTCTACAACCTAATTAATTAGTCATTGCATGGCACCACACATATATTACTCCCCACTATAAAGGTAGTAACATGAACTAAGGATGACAATTTTACCCATGGATATGGGTACCCGCGGGTACCGTATCCGCATGGGTAGGGTATGGGCACACATTTATACCCACGGGTAATACTCATACCCTACCCGCTAAGTAACGGGTACGGGCACGGATATAGACTTATACCCATGGGTATACCCATACCTTGCCCGTTTAAACTAACATGCCAAACTTATCGATAGAGTGTCAACCTACGCGACCAAGAAGCCTAGGAACAAGTATGCGATTGTGAATTATCAACTTCGATACTTTCAAGTACTCGATCTACCTACTATTAAGTATAGATAATTGTCTTTTTTTCAAATATATGTTATTGATGAACATAAAATTGCGAATAACTTGTATACTATTGGATCTACCCATCGGATACCCAATGGGTATGGGTACCCGGCGGGTATGGGTATGGGTAAAATTTTATACCCGCGGGTACGGGTATGGGTAAAATTTTATACCCATTGACTACACGGGTATGGGTATGGTATTGCTCTACCCTGCCCATACCCTACCCATTGCCATCCTTAACATGAACTAGTAACATGTGTATGTTACTAATCTAAGTTACTTAGCACTATGACCAGCCTTAACGTTTATCGGGGATCGGTTACGGGGATTCGAGTTCCACTAACCATATCCATTGTGGTTTGGACAAGGGATGTTGAGAAAGAAGATACCCATGAAGTTTGAGGTGCTTAGTAGGAGGCCGTTAGAGCACCTCCAACAGATGCGCTAAATTTGTTTTGCAGCGCGCGTCGCTCATCATTTCTTCACCTGAAGCGCTAAAACGACGGCGAGCTAGTGTAGAAAAAACCTTCCTAGCATGCGCGCTAAAATGCAGCGCTATAAATACAATTTTGCAGAGAAATAGTACAACAAAAGATCTAGAAAATAAGATAAAACTAAGAACATAGAACAAAAAATAGAGGTAGAGTAGTTCATATTTTACAAACCAGGGCAAATAAAATTAAGCCTAATCTAAAAATCGAAGTCCTTCTTGTTGGACACCGGAGTCGACGACCACAAGTCATCCCAACGGGGGGGTCGTCCTCGCCGATGGTCGCCGGACCTCGGAGCTGCGCCTCGGCGAAGGCACGCCTCTCTACCTTTTTGGCCCTCCGTTTGAGGCAACCCGCCTTCTTCGTGGCCTTCCGATCCTCGTACAGCTGCTCCTCGACGACGACGTCTTGGGGGAAGCGCGTCACCCACTGCATCCGCGCGCTCGTCCCGCTCGGCGATGAGAAGACGGTGCTCCGCGTCTCGACGACGGCGCTGCTCCTCCTATGTGACGAGGCACGACGAAGGCCTGCCTGCTGGCGGTTCCACACTCAATGATGGCTAAACCATCATCCAACAAATCCCCTGCCAACCCTTTCAGAAGCCCATTGTCATGTGCTCTTTGTACTAGAACAGCAAAGACATCAGTAGCTATGTCAAATAAGAGGGGCGAGAAAGGATTGCCTTGCCGCGATCCTTTCTTGGTTTTGAAGTAAGTACCTAACTTATCATTTACCATCACACATACACTACCACCTTAAACTATAGACCTAGTCCAACTAATGAAATCATTAGGAAAATCTTTCATTTTAAGAACAGAAAACATAAAATCTCAATTAATCTTATCATACGCTTTTTCAAAATCAATTTTAAATAAAACACCAGATTTTTTCTTTCTATAATGTGATGCATTATCTCATGTAATAAAACCACATTGTCAAAAATAAAACAACCTTTGACAAAGGCATATTGAGCTATAGAAATTACCTTATTAGCCACCAAAATAGCTCTATTATTAATAACTTTAACAAAAAAGTTAAAATAATATTTAACAAACAAATTGGTCTAAACATTTGAATCTTATCTGCCCCTTGTCCCTTAGGTAGCAAAGTGATTATACCATAGTTAAACCTATGAATGTCTGATTTACCATCATAAAAATCCTAAAATAACTTAAGTAAATCATCGCAAATAAGAGACCAGAACTTCTGAAAAAAAATCCGCCGGAAACCCATCAGAGGCCTAGAGCCTTGTTTTGCTCCATATCAAACACTGCAATTTTAATTTCCTCTAAATAAAAAGGTTCTATTAACATTTTTTGTCCTCCTTTAAGATATAGACTGGTAAATGCTCAGAAAGAGAGATAGACATAAAATTGACAACACCAAACAAGTTCTTATAGGGCATACATCAAAATGTTGTCATCACCCATAATCAGACCTTCATCTTGAACTAGTCGAAATATTTATTCCTACGCTTACAACCACTAGCTTTAAGCATGAAATATTTAGTATTACTATCCCCTTCAAGGAAATCCTTTTCCTTGGATCATTGCCTCCACTTAGTCTCTTCTTCATTTAAAATTCATTTAACTTATCAAAGTAATTCACAACTAAGATTATACTCGGCAGCAGACAAACGAGTAAATTCTTCTTCATTTAAAAAAGAAGAAGTTAATCTCACGTCTCTAAACTATTTTTGATTTTAACGCACACCATGGCACCATGTCATGTTAGTGACGTCAATAACGTGGCGGTCAACTATCCGCGTTGAGTCATCTCATATGGAAAGGCGGAAGAGCAATGAAGCGAGCTTGTGACTAGAAGCGGGACCCAGTGACAAGTCAGAGATTCTGGTCCGCCGCCGCTGCACACAAGACTTTCCCCCCGAGTCTCCTCCCCCCCTCCCACTCCCCACCAGCGTAACCGCCGGCGACCAAATGCATTTGCAGTTCTCGAGTAGCGCCGCCCGGTAGCGCTTCAAGGGTGAGAGGGCTACACCCGACACCGGCGATGGAGGCGGATGAGGAGCGGGCGGCGGAGGCGCAGCGGGAGAAGGAGGCCGGCAACGACGCCTACCGCAAGCTCTTCCTCGAGACGGCCGTGCTCCACTACACGCGCGGCGCCGCCCTCGACCCGCGCGACATCTCCTTCCTCACCAACCGCGCCGCCGCCTACCTCCTCATGTCCAAGGTCGGTTCAGCTCCTTCGATCCCCCCACCCAAAATCCTTGCTTTCCCCCCTTTCCCACTGGGCAGCCGGCCGAGCTGCTCGCTTCTCTCTCAATCGCATCCCTTTCGGTTTTCCATTTCAGTACAAGGAGTGCGTGAGGGACTGCGACGAGGCGGTGGAGCGGGGCAGGGAGCTCCGCGCCGAAAACAGGCTGCTCGCGCGGGCGCTGTCGCGGAAGGCGTCGGCGCTGCTCAAGCTCGCGGCCTGCGCCGGGGACTACGCGCCGGCGATCAGGGCGCTGCAGCAGTCGCTGGCCGAGCACTACAGCGAGGAGACCTGCGCCAAGCTGGAAGAGGCCGAGAGCGCCAGGAAGGAGATCGAGGAGCAGGAGCGGCTAGATCAGGAAGAGGCCGACCACCATCGCCACAAAGGTTTGGATGTTTCACTGATAATATAGTCTTATTATTACAATGCTGTTCATTATGGCAATGTAGTACTACTCCCCTAATTGGCAATGGAGTACATGATATATCTGGGAAGTCGATTGCTGTTACCGGTCAGCGGGTGTTCTTTGTGTGTCTACCTGTACCATCCCCTAATTGGTACTTGGTCCCATTGACGTTGGATCTGCCATCCTTAATACATCAAGAAATTGCTCCAAAAGGGTGGCCATTTAGTGTACACTTATTAATTTCTTGTGGTGATTCAAAAAAAAAAATAACTTCTTGTGGTTTCCAAACTCTTAGCTTCATATGGAAGAAGAAATGAAAACTACTATTAGTAAATTAATTATTTTACTTCATGTGAGTACAAGACTGAGGCTTAGAACTTTTTGCACAAACAATCTGACACAAGTCGATGGATTGGAGCACTCGGCGTTCTGTTGTAAAGAACTGCATGGTGAATGGATACTCTGACCCTAACACTGGATCTAACCAATTGTTCGGATTGAGGCATTTCAATGGGTTTGTCCATAACCACCTCACCCGTCATGAGTCATGACCACAATAGTTACAAAATATGAAACAGTGCCATTGCCCCAAATTCATGTGCTCATCCCATGATGGACATAACCCTCAAACCAAAACACTATGGTATGTGATAAATAAACAGGTGGACTCGGTTCGTATCAATCTATGTTCTTTCTTTAAGCGTTTTATATCTAGACCCCAATTAGCGGTATGTGCTCTCGTGATGTAGAACTAACACTTTGAGTCTGCGCACATGTTGCAGGAAATGAATTCTTTCAGAAGAAGAAATATCAGGAAGCAGCAGATCACTATACTGAAGCTATTAGAAAGAATCCAAATGATCCCAGAGTAAGGATTTGGTTTACGGTGATTATACTTCATATTAGCATAGGGATGGAACTTTATGTCATTAGTTGACTTTATAGCTCCATTGAAACTATTAGTCTTTGATTAAAAAAATATTCCCCACCACACATATCATCTATGTATCATGTGCACCTAGGTTCTTGTGCAACCGGTGCACCGAATACTACAAATCCAAGAAAAATGTTTTCAACAGTCTGCAAATAATTGTATGCAGCAACATAACATACATCTCAGTTTTGTTTTCAGATTTAACTTACAGCTTGAGAAATAAAAAGGGCAATTCATGTTTTGAATACTAGTTAATTTAAACTGGGCTATAAATTGAGCCTGTTAACATTACCACAACTGAATTTCTTATTTCTCGTTTCTTGAGTTTTGAGTTGAATTTGTAATTGAAATTTTTGATGTATTAGGTACATCCAATGTCTATGTACACATTTATTTTCAACATTTTTGAGAATTTGTAGCATGTGTTTTGGACGGTTGGTGCATGGGTTGTGCAGGAACTTCGGGTGCACTGGATATGTCCTCCATCTATGACCTGGTTAATGGTTATACATTCTTTATTGTGATTCATGCTCCGTGGGGTCCCTTCTTTTTATCTTGGCACCCCGATTCTTGAAATGTTTTTCTTTTATGATATTGTTATGACTGATTATCCAGGTCTTTAGCAACAGAGCTCAATCACACATCTATCTACGAAATCTATCTGAAGGTCTTGAAGATGCAGAGAAGTGTATTGAGCTGGATCCTACATTTCTGAAGGGCTATTTGCGTAAAGCAAACGCTCAATTCCTGATGGACAACTATGACAGTGCTCTGGCAACTTACATAGAGGGTTTGAAGTGTGATCCAAACAGTCCTGCTGTAATTGATGGCTTAAGGAGGTAGCTTTCTAACTTCCTGTTAGTTTTCTTGACATTATAACATGAACTGACTTTTTTGTTGTCCTAGATGTGCGGCATGCATTATGAAGTCAAATGGCAGTGATTTTGGGCCTGAGGATTTGAAAGAGATCTTGGTTGGTCTAGTTGATTTATTTTTAACAAATTTCCATCATTAATTTCTTCTTTGTAATTCTTGCAAATATATGTCTTTGATGTGTGGTTCAGTATGTAAACCTTGTGCTCAATGAAAACGGGTTAGTTGTTGATAGTTAAACAAGCTGTATGAGTAAATGAAGTAGCTCAATGAAAACGGGCTAGTTGGTAGTTAAACTATACGTCTTAAACAATCTGGTTAAGTTCTATATTACCCTAAATGACTAATTTGCTCTCAATGATCCTAACAGGGAGATCTTCGTTTAGACAATGATTTGCGTAACAAACTTAAAAAAAACATGGAAGAAGCTGCAGTATTCAAGAAGGAAGCCTCTGACGAGCGCTTGAGGCGGATTGAATCTGAACGAATGGTAAATTCATATTATCATGTTGATCATTTCTTGCTGAAAAAAGTTATCTTATCTAAGCTGTAGAGGTCATATAATAGCCCTATCATGTGTGCGTACAATCTCTGGGTCCATCCTTTCATTTTACAAAGTTCACTGGATATTGATGTTACATGAAAGCATATCAGTCAAGTCGTCTATCACAGAATGAATGACATATCTTTGGTACTTTGTTTTCTGCAGGCCAGGACATCAGAGGACTTGTATTTAAACCAGGTCCAACAGAGAAAAGAAACTGAGGAATTTCTTTCCAAAATACAAGAAGAGTTGCAACAACTTAAAGTACGGCAAGATGAGGTCATTGAGGAACTTCAGAAAGCCAATGAGCATAATGTGAATCTTCAACATCAGCTCTCAGAATCCAAAGACCATTACGACTGGCTTCTATCAGAACACGATAACTTACTACATGAACGGAATCGTTCAGTCAGAGAAGTTGAAGAATTACGTCAGAGAAGAGGGCAGCTTGTTTCAGTTTTGGTAACAGCAATGCACTGTGAATTTTCACCATCTGAAGTGGAGTGTGCAACACAAAATTTCAGTAGTTCACGGAAGATTGGAGAAGGTGGGTTTGGCTGTGTATACCAAGGTGTCCTCCGGAACATGACAGTTGCAATAAAGGTGCTGAGACCTGATGGTTTGCAAGGACGGTTGCAGTTCGAACAAGAGGTAGTTTCACCGAACTCAATCTGATTTTTTAACTTTGTCTTTGTCTTACTGGAAAAACGAGTTGATCTTTGGCTCCTTTCCAGTTGAAAACTGGAACTTGAGTAAAATTAGCGTTCTCAAAAAAAAGACATTCCCACATACACATTAATAGGTTCTTTCGGATTTTTGTTGCAGGTTGCCATCCTTAGTAGAGTGAGACACCCCAACCTGGTAACTCTGCTAGGAGCTTGCTCAGAGTTGTCTACACTTGTGTATGAGTTCTTACCAAATGGTAGCCTTGAAGATTTTCTTTCCTGTGAGGATAAGAGAGCAACTTTGACGTGGCAGATTCGCATCCGAATAATTGCGGAGATATGTTCAGCTCTGATCTTTCTGCATGAGAATAAACCTCACCCAGTTGTTCATGCAGATCTCAAGCCTGCTAACATTCTCCTTGATGTCAACTTAGTGAGTAAGCTTAGCGACTTTGGTATTTCTCGCCTGCTAGTTCAGTCCAGTAGCGACAACACAATCTTGTACCGCACCATGCATCCTGTGGGAACCCCGGTGTACATGGACCCTGAATTCCTCGCCACCGGGGAGATGACACCTCGCTCCGACGTGTATTCTTTTGGGATCATAGTCTTGCGCCTTTTAACTGGAAAACCTCCTGTTGCTGTGAAAAGGATTGTGGAAGATGCCATGATGCAAGGCAACTTGAACTCGGTAATTGATACCTCAGCCGGGGAGTGGCCTGATGTGCACGTCCAGCAGCTAGCGCACCTGGCTCTCGGATGCACTGAGCCAAGCAGGAGGTGTCGTCCTGATCTCTCAGGCGAGCTGTGGAGAGCGCTTGAGTCCATGAGGGATGATGCGATGCTATCTTCACCGTCTTCTTCGAGACCAGCGTTGGATGAAAGCAGCATACCGTCATACTTCATCTGTCCTATATCTCAGGTGAGTTGTAGAAAGGAAATATCTGAGTTTTTCCTTTTCAGGAGCAGCACATGAGTCGTGAGTAGATGACAATACTGGATAAGTGGTTTGTGATTTGTTTGTAGACAATACTGAATTCTACTAGTATTAAAAACCGCGTCTTCTATCTATTTTGGCTAACTGTCAGCGTGTGAAATTTCAGGATATCATGAATGATCCTCACATTGCAGCGGACGGTTTCACCTACGAAGGCGAATTGATCCGGAGCTGGCTCAGTACAGGCAGCGACACATCTCCGATGACCAACTTGCCACTCGAGCACGACGAGCTCATCCCCAACCTCGCGCTTCGCTCCGCCATCCAGGAATGGCACCAGCAGCAGAACTCGGTGCCGCAATAACCCGTTCAATCTGCAAGCTTCACTCCCAACCGCCCCAGTTATCGCCGCAGCACAATCTTGCACCTGGCAGGTAGAAGAGCAGTTGTCCATATACTGTACATTATTAACGAACAACGAGTGGTAGCTACTAGCTAGTATGACTCTGTATGTAATTTAAATGCAATGATTTCGTGAAACGGGGAGTAGATCTGTAGGCGATCTTGTGAAGAACCTATCCTATCTATGGCATGCATGAGCTGGGTGGCTATTAGAGTTATTTTTTTTACGGTGCTATACTTACTACTAGAGTAATTGTTGTTCTTGTAAACTGGTGTCATATCTGGCCAAGCTTCCAGCTACGTGTACAAGTACACTACACATGCCGGAGGCATGAACTTGGGGTTGGGCCAGAGCCAGACCATTGAAGCAACTGTGCAAAGCAGTATCCCATTGATTGTGAAGTGAGGGCTCCGTCTCCACGGCCACGGGGACCTCCCAGATCGAAAAGTGAGTAAGCTAGGGTCTAGCAGCTAGGAAAAGGACGCCCGCGTGAGTGTGCCTCTTTCATCAAGCCTTGTCCAGTACTACTACGTGCCATTGATGGTGTCCCTCGACACAACAGTCATGTGTGGGCCCGTGTCTACACTTGCCTGTCTTGCACAGTTGCGCTACAATATCGCAGGACAGGGCAGAGCTGGGATTTTAGCACAGTCGGATAGAGCATCTCCACAAACGGTTTCCACGAGGGCCTCCAAGTCCCTTTTTCAATCCGCGCTGCGAAATATCACCGAAGTCATTTCCCAAACGAGCCGTTAGATTTGGCCCAAATTATATCCGAGGTTTCCAGGCCAAACCCGGGGCGCTGAGAGTTGTCTGGAAACGCCGGATGGAACGGAAAAAAGTGGGTGGGCCAACCCTGCCAACGACACAACCCATTCCCTACCGCGATTCGGCTCTCCCGCGACACGCAGCCTTCTCCCAACCGCCTTCTCGGTGCTATGTTGTCCCCAGCGAAGCCCCGCCCCGCCCAGCCGAACCCACGCCTATAGAAATGTCTGCTGTTGTTGCCGCATCCTTTCCCCTCGGCCTAGGCCTTGTTTCGCCTTCTCCAGCCTTCGCCAGAACTCGGCTTTGCTCTGAGCTCCCACCCATATCGCCCGCGAAGTGTTCGTCGTTTTGCCGGTCCAGCCATGGACTCTGACGACGAGGAGATGTTCGCCCTGTTGCTAGAGGAAGAGACTGCCGCAGCCGCCAAGGATGAAGATCACATACAGATCCTCGGCTCCCTGGCCAAGCTGTACAAGCAGACTGCAGCGCCAAAGCGCGGAGGCTCGGCGAAGGGTCGCCGGAAGTGCAAAGCAAGACATCAGGTGGAGGGCTACTGCATGCTGTACGTCGACTACTTCGCCGACGAGCCGCTGCACGAAGAGGCCGTGTTTCGGCGCCGTTTCAAGATGAGCCGGAAACTCTTTCTCGAGATCGTACATTGCATGCCATCCGGGAGTACGACCCCTATTTCGTGTGCAAGAAGGACTACACCATCATGGTAGGGTTTTCCTCACTGCAGAAGTGTACGGTGACGATGAGGTTGCTCACATATGGAGCTCCGGTGACAGTACCGATGACTATCTCCGCATGGCCGAGTCCACCGCCATCGATTGCTTGTACATGTTCTGCAGGACAGTGATTGCAGTGTTTGGGCAACAATACTTGAGAACACCCAATGCTGAAGGCACTGCTTGGATCCTTGCAGACAATAAAACTAGAGGATTTCCTAGAATGCCTTGAAGCATTGACTGCATGCCTCGACATTGGAAAAACTATTTATTTGCTTGGCATGGAATGTACAAAGGCCACAAAGAAGGTTGCACTGTGATACTCGAGGCAGTTGCTACGCATGATCTTTGGATTTTGCACTCCTTATTTGGCATGGTAGGATTGAGGATTGAAAAACGACATCAACGTCCTCCATTCCTTAAATGTCTTTGTCAAGCTTGTTAAGGGTCATATGCTCCCACGTGGACTTTAAGATCAACGTACACCACTACAACAAGGGAACTATCTTGTAGATGACATCTATCCAAGATGACCAACATTTGTGATGACTATCTCAAGCCCCATGCATCCCAAGCATGCTTAGTTTTTCAAGGAATAGGAAGCCTGCAGGAAGGACGTGGAGCGGACATTTTGTGTGCTCCAACAAAGGTTTGCATTTGTCTGGTTTCCTGCTATGACCTGGTCAAAAGATCAGATGTGAAAAGTGATGAACTTTTATGTGACCTAGCACAACATGATCATTGAGGACGAGCGAAAGCATCCAACAGATTTGCTCGAGTAGGAGGAGCCACACTACAGACAGGGGCCTCTTGCATAGCCTGGTCACCAGGTGCCGGCGTCGTGAGCTGCCTTCATGCTATTTGTTAGGAGGTCCGAGACCCGACAGTGCATCAACAACTACATGATGATCTGGTGGAGCACATTTGGATACACAAGGGCAACACATAGCAGCTTGTCGAACATGATCTGGCCGAACTAGGCTAAACTAGGCTGAACTATGTTGTGTTTCAATCTATGACAAACTATGTCAAACTTTGTTGTGTTTAATTTCATGCCAAACATTGATCTGTATTTATATTTATGCCGAACTGTGTGAATTTGAGCTGAATTTGAGCGAAATATCGTTGATTTTGCCTTGTCTGAGAAACACGGCTAGGAACATGACTAGAAAACTGAGTTTCAGATTAAAAGTTACATCTATCTGACACTAAATAGCGCTAAATTTTGGTTTAAAAAGGCTGAATCGAGCGAAGATGCTCTAAGGCCACATGCCAGGTTGCTGTAAACAGCTAGGACACGGCTTTGCAGGATCCGGCTGGTTCTGAGTTCGTACGTTGCTACCCTGGGGTATGGTTTAAAACGTCTCCACATGCCCCCCTCCCCCCAAATCAATTATGGCCCAATGCAAATAATTCAAACTTTCTCAATCATCCAAATTAGTTCAAAATCCACATAGAACATGCAAATAAGTTCAATTTCATGGCCATCAAGCGGGCTCAAAATGCTATCAAAGTCCAGTGATCATATTACAAACCAATCATGTATAGAAATCAAATGGATGATGACAGGTCCTTGGCCACCGCGTGTATTGTCTCCTTGGCACAGCCGATGCTGCCGCCCTCATATCTTGTATGATGTTTTGACGATCCATTACGTACCAAGCATGTGCATTGGGGGCCATGATCGACATGGATGTTGTCAATATCTTGGACTCATTGGCCTTTTTGGCGACCATGGCTTGCGACCTTGGTGGATTCAACTCTAGCATCCCCTAGCTTGATCTCCTTGTCGATAACATAGCCTTCCATCTTGCATCATTCTCTTCATCTTTACCTCTTGGATTCCACCGAGGCCATTGATGTCGCGGCATTAATATCGATCTTTGCCTTCTTATTTCTGGTTGGGCGACGCCGAGGACACCGCCGGAGCGTCCAAATTAATGGGTTTACCATTGTCGAGGCAAATCTAGATTTTTTAGGGTGAAATAGTGGGATAAATCCCACTGCAGCTTTTATATCATCATAAATAAGATATTTACAAGCCAGTGGTCGAGCAAAATATAAAAAACAAACAAAACACTATTCTAACAAAGCTAAACCTGTGATTGCAAGAAAATGGCCTTCCATCTTGCAAAGGTAGGTCTTGTGTTGTTGAAAACTTTATCATTTTTGACTATCTAGATAGCCCAGACAGTTAAAATGATGATGTCCATGGAGAAAGGTTTCTTCAATTTTTCTCTAATGTCAGCAATGGCTTCAAAGACAGATGAAATATGAGTTCTCATTGGGCAAATGAAATCCGGATTTTCTCCCATGTTGCGCAAGTCCCGATTTTGACGAGGCGATGCATGAGGTTGAACTCTTTTTCGTCGTTTCAGGCTTTGTACATCTTCAATGCTTCCTTCAACTAGCAAAGAAAATAAACATCAAGGATGAGAAGTAATGCATAGTAAAAATTAACAAAAAAGAACTAAGTTTGAGCATTTACTTGATCCGCCATGGTCTTGCCACTATCTTTCCTTCTTATCGTCTAAGATATTCATGAAATTTTATTACATGTCACTTATATGATGCCCCACCTAAGTGACATCGCATTTTGGTTGCGGACCATGTGCACCTTCGGGTAATCTTCAACAATCTTGCACTCATTGAATTGGTTGAAGATCCTCTTCTAATATGCCCCATCAGTTTGTTGGGCGCCAATAATGGGCTCGAGGCTCACATCCTTCCATGCTTCACTTAAGCATTCATCCTTGTACATCTTCCATCTAATGCCTCAACTGCATTCTTATTATTCATTTTGTCACAAATATCGACACCAATCACTTCCTCTTCCTCTTCTTCTTCTCTGATTCATACTCTGCCTGGCAGCAGTGTCCTGGCCGCCGTAGAAACCGGCATCGCCAACACCACGGATAATGTTGGGAAAGATGGTGCTAGCCTCGGCCTCATCGGCGTCGAAGCCGACGCCTAGCATTCCGTCGAACACATGGAGGGTCAAATCTGGTATTATGAATTTTATGAATTCTTTTATGTCTGGAGGCCCAACACATGGAGGGACACCCCTAGGCCTCGGCCTCATCCATGTCTGGTTTAACAGTCCCTCTAGATATACATTCTTTTATGAATTTTACAAATACATGGTGAGAATCTACATGTACTTGTGAAACAAAAAAACAGAATTTCTTGAACCCCTAATATGTGTTTCATGAATGTTTCAGAAATCGGAGTCCATAGAGCCTGAGATCCATTAGCGTTTACCTTGTTGCTTGTTGTCAAATCCTCATGAAATTACTTCCACCATTTAAAATTATGTCCTCTTGGAGTATGTTACTCCCTTAGTTCACTAATGTAAGACCTTTTAACTTTTCTTTTAAAATATATGTTATCTGATACGTCCAATTTGCATCACCATTCTATATCATAATTTGCCTCTATTCATTGATATATTTCTTATTAAGAGGTATTACTTATGTCTTTTCATCTGTTTTTGCATGTTGGATGATTCTTGGAGGATGAACTTCCAGAGTCAGGATTCTGATGGAAAAAGAGGTGTTTCGATGCAATTTCGCGAAGATCAGAAAAATACCAGAAAAACTACAGAAAATCATATTTTCCTGGAAGACGAAGGAAACCAGAAGGGGAGGCGGAGATGGGCCATAGGGGGCCCACAGCCCGAGGCGCGGGCCACCCCTAGGCCGCACCTACAGGGGGTGTGGCCCACCTAGCCCACCTCTAGCTCCGCCCTCTCGCCTATATCTTCTCCTCGAAACCCTAAAACACAGGGAGCGACCAAAGAAAGATTTCGCCGCTTTGCGGGACGGAAAACACTGAGAGAGAAAGAGATCTCCGGCAGACAGATTTCTGTCGAGGAAATTCCTTCCCGAAGAGGGGAGATCGTCGCCATCAACACCTTCATCAAGCTAGACTTCATCAGGATCATCATCATCATCCCCGTCATCATCTCCACTAGCACCATCATCACCACTCCGTCCCGATGTAACAATTGAGTTGAATACTTGCATAGATCTTAGGGGAAACTTTCCCGGTGTTGATTACTATTATAGTTGATGCTTGTGAGTGGAACCATTGGATTATTGTTTATGTTCAGATTATTATCCATCATCATATCATCTTTGATCTTGATCCATATGATGTCTTGTGAGTAGTTCGTTTAGTTCTTGAGGACATGGGAGGAGTCATGTTGTTAGTAGTGGATTTGTGTTGCGATATTATTCAATGGTTTAGTATTTAAGTTGTGGTGCTATTCTTCTAGTGGTGTCATGTGAACGTCGACTACATGATACTTCACCATTTATGGGCCTAGGGGAATGCATTGTGTATTTGGCTACTAATTATGGGGTTGCCGGAGTGACAGAAACCTGAACCCCCGTTAGGACACCATTGCACAAGGGAGTGTAGGATCTCAGAGTTTAAGGTCGTGGTTAGGTTTATATCTTAACTATTTTCCTGTAGTTGCGGATGCTTGCAGGGGGTTTAATCACAAGTATGTATTAGTCCAAATAAGGTCGGTACATTAGCACAGGTTCACCCACACAACACTTACAACACCAAAGAAGGGTACTCAGCTAAATGAAGCGAAAGCACTTGACAGAATTCCCATGTGTCCTCGAGAACGTTTGGTCCTTATAAGTATTTCCACCGGCTTATCCTTTGCTAAGAAAGGATTGGGACACTTGCTGCGTTTGTTCGTTGTCTTTGTTACTTGCACTTTGTTTCTTTGCTTTATCAGAAAACCCCTAAAAATCCGTTTGCTAAGTATTTATAGAGATTTCCTGCTCCATACCACTAGTCAACACCTTTTGCTCCTCATTGGGATCGACACTCCTATTTATTGAAAGTACTACGATACACCCCCTATAATTGTGGGTCATCAAGACTATTTTCTAGCGCCGTTGCCGGGGAGTGAAGCGTTATTGAAGAGTGGAACTGGTAAAGGAAACTTCTACTGTGAGTATTGCTTTTTATTTCAGTTTGTTACTCTGTTTCCAATATGGATAACCCACTTGGTTTTCTGTTTGGTAAAGCTACTACCTCTATTAGGGTAGTAGATGAACCACCACCTGTTGAGATAGATCCTTTTAAGATACCTACAAGTATTGTTGATCGTGTTATGGATAATTATTGTTTAGGGGATGTAACTGTACATCCTAGTGATCATTTGCCTTTTATCCATGAATTATGCGGGTTGTTTAAGTGTGTAGGTATCACAACTAAATAGGTGAAGAAGAAGTTACTCTCTATATCCTTTAAAGGGAGAGCTGAAGAATGGTATAAGATGCTGAAGAATGGGCAATCCATGGAATGGGAGGAAATAATACCTCTATTTTATTCTAAATTTTATCCTCCCACTGAAATTCATAAGGATAGGAATCTGATATATAACTTTTGGCCTCGTGATGGAGAGAGTACAACTCAAGCTTGGGGGAGATTGAAGTTACTAATGCTTAAATGTCCTATTCATGAACTCCCTAACAATATTATTATCAATAACTTTTATGCTAGGCTTTTTCTTCATGATAAAGATTTACTAGATGCTTCTTGTGCTGGATCATTCACACGTATGAAGGAATAAGCTAAATGGGATCTCCTAGACCGTATTCAAGAGAACACTAAAGCTTGGGGGAATGACAAAGGAAGAAAGTCAGGTATAAATTATGATTATGAATGCATAAAATCTTTTATGGAAACTGATGACTTCCGTGATATTAGTATCGAGTATGGTCTTGATTCCCAAAGTATTGCCAATTGTTTTAAGGCTTTTGCCTCTTACATAGAAATTCCTAAAAAGAAGTGGAATAATTACCATGCACCTTATAAAGATGTTGTTAGTCATGTTTCTGTTAGGAGCACTGAAGTTTGTACTATTGACCATATTTTGCCTAAACCTTATATTGAGAAAATACATTTCCCAGCTAAGTTAAAGGAGTATTCTATGATGATTAGTGCGAATAACAAGAAAACTGTGGAACCTGATGAGCAAATAAATATTGAACCTGTGGTAGCTATTGTGAAAGATCTTGACATTAGAAATATAGAGGATGAGCACATTGTCTTCTGTCAAGACGCTTCTAGTATTATTTCTCATCCTAGTAAAGCTACAAAAGCTAGTGTCCCTGTGCTTTCTGTTAGAATTGGTGATCATTGCTATTATGGTTTATGTGATATTGGTGCTAGTTCTAGTGCTATTCCTTATGAGGTTAATAGGGAAATTATGCATGAGATTGGTCCTTGTGAGCTTGAGGATATTGATGTGGTTATTCACCTTGCTAATAGAGAGATAGTATGTCCTATTGGCATTGTAAGAGATGTCGAGGTTCTCTGCGGTAAAATTAAGTATCCTGCTGATTTTCTAGTGCTTAATTCAGTAGCTAGCAAAACTTTTCCTATCATTTTTGGTAGACCTTTCTTGAACACTTGTGGAGATATTATACATTGTAAGAAGGATAAAGTTTTAACTAAGTTTGACGGAGATTCCAAATTTGCTAAAGCTCCTTGTGAAAATATCTTGCCTAATAAAGATTTCAGGATGGAACAACTTGCTTCTATTGATCAGGTTTATGACCTTGGACCTCTTTTTGGTGATTGTAAGTATGCTCATTCTGATGATAAAGTTGTTGACAGTGATAGTTATATTGTCAACTTTATTCAAAATGCTACTGAAAGTTACTATGAGAGAGGGAAACATGATTTTATGCATCTCAATAATGTTAAGTTTCCCGGTTTTATGTTGAAAGCTTTGAAGTTGCATTTGTTTTGTCTTCCTATGCTAATGGCTTTTTATTTCAAAAATTTGTTTTCTCATGATACTCCCTTGCATAGGAAGTGGGTTAGACTCAAATGTGTTGGTTATTTGGTTCTTGATGCTCTCTTTCACTTCAAATATATATCTCTTTTGTGAGCATCTTTGAAATTTCAAAGCCTAACTTAACGGCATTAAAGAAAAGTACTTCTTGGGATATAACCCAATAGTTTTGTCGAGTCTTGGAAGTTATTACCTCAGTAATGACTGCTCCTTATCCTTTTTGTTTTGTTTTTTTGTGTCAAGATCAACTACTTTTGAGAAGTGAAGGAGTTGTGAAAAGTGGCTGTCCTGGGAAAGATTTTTGTGTTGTATTGTAAAAATTCGTGAAGGAGTTCAGTACTTCGGATGGATCTGCATTTTTCTATTCTTGTTCTCCAAGTTGTTACCCAACTTTCATTAGTTTTGCACTTTTTTATTTGAGCAACAAAAGGTTTTTGAAGAAATCAACCTTTACCTGCTCGTCTGTTTTGACAAATTTCTGCCATCAGTTGCATTTGCCTCTTATATTGATTCCCTTCCAGTTTCTTTTGGTTTTTTGGAAAGGAGTTGCTGCGGTAGCTTTTGTTTTGATGGATTTCAGTTGAAGTGTGAACCTAAAGGTTTATTGTTTTTACATACACTAATATTGCCACTAAAGTTTGTGTAAAGCCATGCATGAAAGAAATTTCCAGGAGAAGGAGAAAAAGGAATATGTCGAGTTCGTCTTTGAATAGGTAAAAGTGGTGAAAACAGAAGGTTCGTGAAAACCCTATCTTTTTATATTTTTGATGTTTTTATTACATACAAAAGGTTACGAAACGAAACAGAGGAGGAAACGGAGGCCAGGGTGGCCACACCCACCCTAGGCGCGGGCCCCCAGCTAGCCGTGCCTAGAGGGGGTGTAAACCCCCTAAGCTCCGTCTCCGCCTCGTTTTTGCACCAGTACCTTCCTTATGCTTTGAAACTTCGTAATATATAACCCCCCGGACCCCCCGAGGTTCGTATATCGTGTTCTCGTTGTGTTTTCGTTTCAATTTGTTTCTGTCAGAAAATCTTCTCAAGTTTAGAGCGTCATGTTCTCCGCCAACGACAAAGGCAAGAAGCCCGAGGAAGATGATCCTCAAAACCCCGCGTCATATCCTCGCTCCACGGTCAGGAGGAGATTTTGGTAGGGGATGAAGAAGACATGGAGGAGGGAAAACCCCGCATCATATCCTCGCTCCACGGTCACCTCCTCCACGTACCAAGAATCCCTTCCATACTCTTATACATGAGCAACAATACAAACATGTTCCCAAAAGGAAGTTTCCCTCGGTTTGGGATCTTCCTCGCTCTAACCATGCAGGGAAGGAACACACTAAGAAGGAAGAGTGGGGAAAGAATATCAAGGACTGGGACTCTCGGTCCGATATGATTATGAACCGCATTGAGAAAAATTCGGAGTTGATTCGTACTCCGACCTTCGAGATTGAGGATTTGAGGAAACTGATTGAGGAGCTTATCAAGAGAACACCACCACCACCGAAGGAGTAATTCGTCATCAGGTTTGGCATCCCCTTGGCTTGTTCAAGCTTGGGGCAAATTCCTTCCCGGAGAGGGGAGATCATCGCCATCAACACCTTCATCAAGCTAGACTTCATCGGGATCATCATCATCATCCCCACCATCATCTCCACTAGCACCATCATCACCACTCCATCCCGCTGTAACAATTGCATTGAATACTTGCATACATCTTAGGGGAAACTTTCCCGGTGTTGATTACTATTGTAGTTGATGCTTGTGAGTGGAACCATTGGATTATTGTTTATGTTCAGATTGTTATCCATCACCATATCATCTTTGATCTTGATCCATATGATGTCTTGTGAGTAGTTTGTAGGGGTTCGTAGCATGGAAAACAAAAAATTCTACCGCATGCACACAAACAAGCCAAGATCTATCTACTAGATTGTAGCAACGAGTCGATAGAAGCACTCACCCTCGAAGATTCCAAAGCGGTTAACGAGAGCAGATTCTCGCGGGTGATGTAGTCGTACACTTGTCGATCTCAAGATAGCGTAGACGATCCTTCCGGCGCTCGTTCCGGCAGCACTTCCACAGTCGGTCACACGTTCGGTACTCGATGAAGACCTTCCTCTCCCTTGTTCCAGCAGGCAGCGGAGGTTGTAGTTCTCCCCTCGCAATTCCGGTAGCACGACAACGTGGTGTCGGAAGTAGAGGGAAGATCCCGTAGGGCTTCGCCTAAGCCGGTGCGAGTTATGGTGGATCTAGGGTTTTCGACGATCTAGGTTAAGAAGGCCGAAGAGGAGGAGGAGGTGTCAGTGGAGGCTAGGGCGACGACGACGGGCCGGCGGCAGCGTGAGGCAGCTGGTGGCAGCGTGCGGCGGCGACGCGGCACATGTAGGAGGGCTAGGGATTGGTGTTTGGGGCAGCCCTCCCCCTCTATTTATGAGAGGGGGGCAGCCTTGGGAGGGGTGGGTTTGAATCCAAACCCAAACCCAAGTTGGATTGAGAGAAGGACTCTTTCCTTCTTTCACTAGGAAACCGTTGTTCCAGTTTGACTTTTCAAACTTCCCTTTTGACTTTCAATTTAGAGCTTTAATTCTCTCTTGCAAATGCCCAAACCAAGTGACCTAGGATATGATCCAATAATTCCACTTATCCATGACATATTCATGGAACATTCCCCTTCCGGCCCGGTGAACCTTCTAGACCCTTCTATAACCTCTCCGATGAAAACATCGGAATCTTTCCCGAATTCCGAAATCGGACTTTCCTTATATGAATCTTATTCTCCGGACCATTATGGATCTCCTCGTGATATCCTGGATCCCATCCGAGACTCCGAACAACATTTGGTATCCCTACTAAACATTCCATATCTACTAAACAACATCGAATCCTTAAGTGTGTCTCCCTACGGTTCGTGAATTATGCGGACATGACCGAGACACTTCTCCGATCAATAACCAATAGAGGAATCTGGAAATTCATATGGCTCCCACATATTTCAATGATTACTTTGCGATCGAATGAACCACTTACATATGATACCAATTTCCCTTTGTCCCGCGATAGTTTAATTATCCGAGGTTTTGATCGTCGGTATCTCTGCATACCTAGTTCAACCTCGTTACCGATATGTACTCTTTTCTCATTCCCGTGATATGTGATCCCTTGTGAGCCAGTCACATGCTTGCAAGCCAATTGGATGACATTCCACCGAGAGGGCCCAGAGTATATCTATTCGTCATATGGATGGACAAATCCCACTCTTGATCCATGTGCCTCAACATATACTTTCCGAACACTCAATGCCACCTTTATAGCCACCCAGTTACGGTGTGGTGTTTGATGTCATCAAAGCATCCTTCCGGTGATGGTGATTAGCATGATCTCATGGTCGAAGGAATTAGGTTACTATGTATCCGAAAGCTTATAGCAAACGAACTATTGAAATGACTTGATCTTAATGCTATGCTTATCTATAGGAGTATGTCCATCATACCATTCTCCTAATGATATGATCTTGTTGTTAATAGCATCTCAATGTTCATGATCGAGAAACCACAATCATCTACTAACCAACAAGATAGTATTATAAAGAGGCTTTACCAAGGACTCTAATTTAGTTTACAAATCACACAAGTATTAATGTTTCCGGTTAATACTATTATAGCATGAATGTAAACATTTATCATAAACACAAAGATATAATAATAACCACTTTTATTATTTCCTCTAGGACATATCTCCAACATAGTTCGTTTAGTTCTTGAGGACATGGGAGAAGTCATGTTGTTAGTAGTGGATTTGTGTTGAGATATTATTCAATGGTTTAGTATTTAAGTTGTGGTGCTATTCTTCTAGTGGTGTCATGTGAACATCGACTACATGATACTTCACCATTTATGGGCCTAGGGGAATGCATTGTGTATTTGGCTACTAATTATGGGGTTGCCGGAGTGACAGAAACCTGAACCCCCGTTAGGACACCATTGCACAATGGAGTGTAGGATCTCAGAGTTTAAGGTTGTGGTTAGGTTTATATCTTAATTGCTTTCCTGTAGTTGCGGATGCTTGCAGGGGGTTTAAACACAAGTATATATTAGTCCAAGTTAGGTCGGTACATTAGCACAGGTTTGAAGGGAATATGCCCTGAGAGGCAATAATAAAATGTTTATTATGTGTATTCCAAGTATATGATAGATGTTTATTTTGCATGCTATAATTGTATTAATACGGAAACGTTAATACACGTGTGTTTAATAAACAAACAGAAAGTTCCTAGTTATGCCTCTCTCATAAACTAGTTCGTTGATTAACAAGATGATCACGGTTTCCTGATCATAGACATTGGATGTTGTTAATAACGAGATCACAACATTAGTGTAATGGTGTGATGAACATTCATCCGAAGTATAGCATTACGATCAAAGTCATTGAGTTTATATTGCTATAAACAAACTATGAAGTAGTCCTAATCCTTAGACCATGAGATCATGCCAATCACTAACACCGGAAGAGTTTCTTGTTGACATCAAACGTCACTCCGTAACTGGGTGATTATAAAGATGGCTTCAAAGCTACTAAAGTGTTATGTTGAGAATCATGGATCAAGAGTGGAATTTGTTCATCCCGATGACGGACAGATATGCTCTGGGCCCTCTCGGTGATATCACATTGGTTAGCTTGCAAGCAAGTGATTTGATCACTAGAATGTTATATCACGGGAACGAGAAAAGAGTGCATGTCAGTAACGAGATCAAACTAGGTATGGAGATACCGATGATCGAATCTCGGACATGTAATATATCGTGAAACAAAGGGATTAAGATACAAGCGTAAAAGGTTCCGACGATCACAAGAAAAGTCATCGTTGAATGTGTGGGAGTCAGTATGGATCTCCAGGTCCCGCTACTGATTATTGATCGGAGAAGGGTCTCGATCATGTCCGCATTATTCGCGAACCGTAGGGTGACACACTTAAGGGACACTGGCATCCAGTTGGAGCAAATGTTTCATGCCGAAAGAATAAACAAGCGCAGGAATTTATTTCACTAGATACCGAAACAGGTTTTCGGGTGAAATTGCATAAAGTGGTTATGCATGTGAAATGGAATTCTAGCAAGGGGTTATGTGTGAATGTTTGTTATTAAAGTAATTGACAAAATTCTGAATAAAATAAAAGAGTTTTATTTAATGATAGTTTGCATTAAATTTGGTGGAAATTTAATGAGAATTTAAGTGGACTTTTGAGTGGAGGGAATTTAAAGGAATTTTGTGAGTGGAGTGTCCACCCACATGAAGAGGGGAGGGCAAGGGGGCAGCCCCCATGCGCCGGCCACCCCCTTGGGGTTCCCCCTCCTACTATAAAAGGAGCCCCCTCCTCACTTGTCTCTTACACCTCCTCGTGAAGGATCTCTCTCCCCCTCTAGAATTTATCCCCCATGGTCTCGGACTAGCGAGATACATGTTCCCGGTGGCTATTCGGCAAGAAAGGGTTGTGCTTCCGCTGCATCGCTGGAGCGAGGAGGCGGAGGTTGCCCGGTGTCTTGTACGTGTGTGCGAGCACGGATGCGCTGCTGCTTTGCGGCGCTAGGACTTCCTCTCGATCTTGAGATCGGCTACATCAACCACGAGTTGAACTTGTTAAGCTTTGTAGGTCTTCAAGGGTATGTTCTCTACGGATATACATCCGCCCGTTGTTTGTATCTAGTAGATAGATCTTGGTACGTAGTTCCCATCGTAGGAAATTTTTTGTTTTCTATGCTGCGAACCCTACAGTGGTATCAGAGCCAGGTTTATGCGTAGATGCTTTACACGGGTAGTACACATATGAGTATGTGGGCGATGATGATCATGTTGTTGCTCCTTTGTTGTAATTTTGGATATTGGTGGCATAGTGGGATGAAGCGGCCCGGACAAACTTTACATGTCCTCGCACATGAGACCTGTTCCACGCTTGACATGCAACTAGTTTGCATAAGTGGCTAGCGGGTGTCTGTCTCTCCTACTATAGTCAATATCTATTTTGCAAACGAGTTGTCAACAATTTGGTTATCCTCGTTGTGGTTCATGTTCGTAGGTAAGAATGGTTCTATCTCGAAAGCCCTAAGCCACGTAAAACTTGCAATGGATAAATTAGAGGCGTCTAGTTTAGATTGTTGCTAGGCTAGTGTTATGATATGGTAGTGTTGTAAGTAGAAGTATGAGATGATACTCTTACAACACACATAACGTGTAAACTCTATAGACCTTGGATTTACACATATAGGTATGATAGTGATCATACCACGATGCACATGATAGAGATCATCTACGGGAACCATAACATTTCACTAATAAACATGTGATGTTTGATAGCATCTTATATTGCTTGTTTAGCGCTTTGTTAGCATAATAAGATGATCCCTCTTTTAAATATCAAGATAAGAATGTGTTCTTCCTTTAGTATGCACCGATTATGTTTTTGTTGCTCCAAGACATCACGTGATGATCGGGTGTTCTTGGATCCACGGCCATATTTCGGGTGTAAAACAGTTACACACGTGAATACTAAGGTTCTAACTTGGCGAGCCTAGCATGTACAGACATGGCCTCGAAACACGGACCTAAAGGTTAAGCATGAGTCATATAGTTGATATGATGCCCATTTGATGCTCGCCTTTGAAGCTACACCGACTCACGTGATGATCGGACTTGGTGTAGTGGATTTGGTTCATGTAATCACCAAAAAGGCACGAGGGATGTCGTTTTTGAGTGGGAGTTCATTCGTAATATGGATTAGTTGAACTCAATCTATCATACACTTAGTCTAAACTTTACAAATTCTGTTGTAGATGGCACCACCTGCTTTTAATTTCAATGTGTTCATGGAGAAAGAGAAACTTGCAACGAACGGTAGCAACTTTACCAAATGGGCCATGAATTTGAGGATTCTCCTCTCTGCTGCACAAAAGCAATATGTGCTAGAAGCGCCGTTAGGCCCCCCACCTTTAGATGATGCCCCTGACGAGGAGAAGAATGTCTATCAGACTCGTCAGGAGGACCACAACTTAGTTCATTGCGGCATATTGTATGGGCTAGAGCCGGAACTTCGAAAGCGTTTCGAAAATGGCAATGCTTTTGATACAATGGGTGAGTTGAAAATGATTTTCGACACACATGCTGCTGTAGAGAGCTACAACGCTTCAGAAAAGTTCTTTAGCTGCATGATGGAAGAGCACAACTCCGTTAGTGAGCATGTACTCAAGATGTCGGGTTACGCGATAAGCTTGTGTCCTTGGGAATATCGATTCCCATTGACTTAGGCATCCATCGTGTTCTGCAGTCTCTGCCACCTAGCTATAAGAGCTTCGTGATGAACTATAATATGCAAGGCATGAAGAAGTCTCTCCCCGAGCTTCTGTCAATGCTTAAAACTGCAGAAGTGGAGATCAAAAAGGAACATCAAGTGTTGATGATCAATAGGAACACTGGTTTCAAGAAAGACAAGAAGGGAAAACGGAAGGGAAGTAAGGGCGGCAAGCCTGTTGCCGTGCCTGAAAAGAAACCCTGAGTTGGACCTAAGTCTAATACCGAGTGCTACTATTGTAAGGGGACTGGCCACTGGAAGCGCAACTGCCCCAATTATTTGGCAGACAAGAAAGCTGGCAAGGCAAACAAAGGTATATATGATATACATGTTATTGATGTGTACTTGACTAGTGCTCGCAGTAGCACCTGGGTATTTGATACCGGTTCAGTTGCTAATATTTGTAACTCGAATCAGGGGCTGCGGAACAAGCGACCGCTAGCAAGGGGTGAGGTCAAGATGCGTGTCGGCAATGGATCAAGCGTTGATGTGATCGCCGTCGGAACGCTGCCTCTCCATTTGCCATCGGGATTAGTTATAAACTTGAATAATTGTTATCTGGTGCCTGCACTGAGCATGAACATTGTATCTGGATCGTGTTTGATGCGAAGTGGTTATTCATTTAAATCCGAGAACAATGGTTGTTCCATTTATATGAATGAAATCGTTTATGGTCATGCACCAATGATGAATGGTTTATTTCTTTTGGATCTCGATAATAATGTTACACATATTCATAATGTTGATGCTAAAAGGATTAAACTAAATGATGATATATCCGCATATATGTGGCACTGCCGTCTAGGTCATATTGGCGTTAAACGCATGAAGAAGCTCCATTCGGATGGACTTTTGGAATCACTTGATTATGAATCATTTGATACATGTGAGCCATGCCTTATGGGCAAGATGACTAGAACGCCGTTTTCCGGTTCAATGGAACGGGCGACAGATTTATTGGAAATCATACATTCTGGTGTATGCGGTCCAATGAGTGTGTCGGCGCGAGGTGGATATCGTTATTTTGTTACTTTCACGGATGATTTGAGTAGATACGGTTATATCTACTTGATGAAACACAAGTCTAAAACCTTTGAAAAGTTCAAGGAATTTCAGAATGAAGTGGAAAATCATCGTAATAGAAAGATCAAATTTCTACGGTCCGACCGTGGAGGTGAGTATCTAAGTTACGAGTTTAGCACTCACATGAAAGAGTGTGGAATTTTTTCACAACTCACACCTGCCAGAACACCACAGCGAAATGGTTTGTCGGAACGTCGTAATCGTACTTTATTAGATATGGTTCGATCTATGATGTCTCTGACGGACTTGCCGTTGTCATTTTGGGGCTATGCACTAGAAACTGCTGTATTCACTTTAAATCGGGCACCATCTAAATCCGTTGAAAAGACACCGTATGAATTGTGGTTTGGAAACAAACCTAAGCTGTCATTTCTTAAAGTTTGGGGATGCGATGTTTACGTGAAGAAACTTCAACCGGATAAACTCGAACCCAAAGCGGAAAAATGCGTCTTCATAGGATACCCTAAGGAAACTATTGGGTATTCCTTCTATCACAGATCCGAGGGCAAGGTTTTTGTTGCCAAGAATGGATCCTTTCTAGAGAAAGAGTTTCTCGCGAAAGGTGTGAGTAGTCGGAAGGTAGAACTCGAAGAGGTTATTGAACCTTCTCTTTAAAGTATGGCGAGTAGCGCAGCGCCGGAAGTTGTTTCGGAGTTGGCTCCACCTGTTGAAGAGGGAACTAATGATAATGATCATGAAACTCCGAAAGAGAGTACTGCCGAACCTCGCAGGTCAAGCAGGACGCGTGCAGCTCCCGAGCTGTACGGAAATCATGTCATGAATTTCATGGTTGATGAAAATGATGACCCTGCGACGTATGAAGAAGCGATGATGAGCCCGGATTCCAACAAATGGTTAGAAGCCATGAAATCCAAGATGGAATCCATGTATGAAAATCAAGTTTGGAACATGGTGGACTTACCTCACGACCGAAAGGCCGTGGAGAACAAATGGATTTTCAAAAGGAAAACTGATGCTGATGGTAATGTAACCGTCTATAAAGCTCGACTTGTCGCAAAGGGGTTTCGACAAATTCAAGGAGTTGACTACGATGAGACATTCTCTCCCATAGCGATACTAAAGTCAGTTAGGATTATGTTAGCAATTGCTGCATATTTCGATTATGAGATATGGCAGATGGATGTCAAAACTGCGTTTCTCAATGGTAATATTGAAGAAGAGTTGTATATGATACAACCAAAGGATTTTGTCGATCCTAAGGATGCTAACAAGGTGTGCAAGCTTCAGCGATCCATCTATGGATTGAAGCAAGCATCACGAAGTTGGAATCTCCGCTTTGATGAGGTGATCAAAGAGTTTGGATTTGTCCAAACTTATGGAGAAGCTTGTATTTACAAGAAAGTGAGTGGGAGCAATGTGGCATTTCTGATATTATATGTGGATGACATATTATTGATCGGAAATGATATAGATCTTTTAAACGGTGTTAAAAGTTATCTAAACAGCAAATTTTCAATGAAGGACCTAGGTGAAGCGTCATACATATTAGGCATAAAGATCTATAGAGATAGATCTAGGCGCCTAATAGGGCTATCGCAAAGTACATACCTTGATAAGATTTTAAAGAAGTTTAAAATGGAAAATAGTAAGAAGGGGTTCTTACCTATGACACAAGGCATGACATTGAGTAAGACTCAAAGTCCGGCTTCGGCGGAAGAAAGAGAGATAATGGACAAGGTCCCCTATGCTTCAGCCATAGGCTCTATAATGTACGCCATGCTATGTACAAGACCGGATGTGGCACATGCTATTAGTTTGACTAGTAGGTACCAATCGGATCCAGGTTCAGAACACTGGAAAGCGGTCAAGAATATCCTTAAGTACTTGTGAAGAACTAAGGATATGTTTCTTGTATACGGAGGTGAAGAAGAGCTCGTCGCTAAGTGTTATGTCGACGCTAGCTTTGACACCGATCCGGATGACTCTAAGTCTCAATCCGGATACGTATTTCTCATGAATGGTGGAGCGGTTAGTTGGAGGAGCTCCAATCAACCTGTGGTGGCGGGATCAACAACGGAGGCCGAATATGTTGCTGCTTCAGAAGCGGCTCAGGAAGCAGTTTGGATGAAGGAGTTCATATCCGAACTAGGTGTGGTTGCAAACGCGTTGGACCCAATGGTGATCTATTGTGACAACAATGGTGCCATTGCCAATGCCAAAGAGCCAAGGTCTCACAAGCATTCCAAGCATATTAAGCGCCGGTTTCACTCCATCCGCGAGCAAGTCAAGGATGGAGATATAAAGATTTGTAAAGTACATACGGATCTCAATGTAGCAGATCCGTTGACTAAAACTCTCCCTAGAGCAAAACATGATCTACACCAGAACTCCATGGGTGTTAGATGCATCACAATGTAACTAGATTATTGTCTCTAGTGCAAGTGAGAGACTGAAGGGAATATGCCCTGAGAGGCAATAATAAAATGTTTATTATGTGTATTCCAAGTATATGATAGATGTTTATTTTGCATGCTATAATTGTATTAATACGGAAACGTTAATACATGTGTGTTTAATAAACAAACAGAAAGTTCCTAGTTATGCCTCTCTCATAAACTAGTTCGTTGAGTAACAAGATGATCACGGTTTCCTGATCATAGACATTGGATATTGTTAATAACGAGATCACAACATTAGTGTAATGGTGTGATGAACATTCATCCGAAGTATAGCACTACGATCAAAGTCATTGAGTTTATATTGCTATAAACAAACTACGAAGTAGTCCTAATCCTTAGACCATGAGATCATGCCAATCACTAACACCGGAAGAGTTTCTTGTTGACATCAAACGTCACTCCGTAACTGGGTGATTATAAAGATGGCTTCAAAGCTACTAAAGTGTTATGTTGAGAATCATGGATCAAGAGTGGAATTTGTTCATCCCGATGACGGATAGATATGCTCTGGGCCCTCTCGGTGATATCACATTGGTTAGCTTGCAAGCAAGTGATTTGATCACTAGAATGTTATATCATGGGAACGAGAAAAGAGTGCATGTCAGTAACGAGATCAAACTAGGTATGGCGATACCGATGATCGAATCTCGGACATGTAATATATCGTGAAACAAAGGGATTAAGATACAAGCGTAAAAGGTTCCGACGATCACAAGAAAAGTCATCGTTGAATGTGTGGGAGTCAGTATGGATCTCCAGGTCCCGCTACTGATTATTGATCGGAGAAGGGTCTCGATCATGTCCGCATTATTCGCGAACCGTAGGGTGACACACTTAAGGGACACTGGCATCCAGTTGGAGCAAATGTTTCATGCCGAAAGAATAAACAAGCGCAGGAATTTATTTCACTAGATACCGAAACAGGTTTTCGGGTGAAATTGCATAAAGTGGTTATGCATGTAAAATGGAATTCTAGCAAGGGGTTATTTGTGAATGTTTGTCATTAAAGTAATTGACAAAATTCTGAATAAAATAAAAGAGTTTTATTTAATGATAGTTTGCATTAAATTTGGTGGAAATTTAATGAGAATTTAAGTGGACTTTTGAGTGGAGGGAATTTAAAGGAATTTTGTGAGTGGAGTGTCCACCCACATGAAGAGGGGAGGGCAAGGGGGCAGCCCCCATGCGCCGGCCACCCCCTTGGGGTCCCCCCTCCTCCTATAAAAGGAGCCTCCCTCCTCACTTGTCTCTTACACCTCCTCGTGAAGGATCTCTCTCCCCCTCTAGAATTTATCCCCCATGGTCTCGGACTAGCGAGATACATGTTCCCGGTGGCTATTCGGCAAGAAAGGGTTGTGCTTCCGCTGCATCGCTGGAGCGAGGAGGCGGAGGTTGCCCGGTGTCTTGTACGTGTGTGAGAGCACGGATGCGCTGCTGCTTTGCGGCGCTAGGACTTCCTCTCGATCTTGAGATCGGCAAGAGATCGTCTACATCAACCACGAGTTGAACTCGTTAAGCTTTGTCGGTCTTCAAGGGTATGTTCTCTACGGATATACATCCGCCTGTTGTTTGTATCTAGTAGATAGATCTTGGTACGTAGTTCCCATCGTAGGAATTTTTTTGTTTTTTATGCTGCGAACCCTACAAGGTTCACCCACACAACACTTACAACACCAAAGAAGGGTACTCAGCTATATGAAGCGAAAGCACTTGACAGAATTCCCATGTGTCCTCGAGAACGTTTGGTCCTTATAAATATTTCCACCGGATTGTCCTTTGCTAAGAAAGGATCGGACCACTTGTTGCGTTTGTTTGTTGTCTTTGTTACTTGCACTTTGTTTTTTTGCTGTATTAGAAAACCCCTAAAAATATGTTTGCTAAGTATTTACAGAGATTTCCTGCTCCATACCACTAGTCAATAACTTCTGCTCCTCGCTGGGATCGACACTCCTATTTATCGAAAGTACTATTATCTATTTTGGTCCAAATTTAGTCTACTTTGAAATTTTTAGGCTGGTCATAGCTATCATACACTAATACTACCTCTGTTTTAAGGAATAAGGTGCACGCGCATTTTAAAGAAAAGTTAGATCAAATAAATAAAGCAACTAAAATTTGATTATATTGTGTAAAATTAATATCGTTGGATTCATATTAAATACACTTTCCAATAATAATAATTTTGTACCAACATTTTATATATATTTAGAATAAATCTTGGTCAAATTGGCAAAAGAGGGTGTCTTATTCCTTGAATTCGTATTGAAATACACTTTTCAGTAATACTAATTTCGTACCAACATTCTTTATATATTTATACTAGTACCTCCCTAATGCATAATATCATCTTGTAGTATCATACTAGTTGGCTTATATTTAATTATCTATAGAATCTCAATATAAACTATTGTACAAGATTTATTTTCTTCTCTCTTCATTAATTAATTGATGTTTCACGCCGGCTTTTTTGCCAACTTAGCATGCATAATATATTGCCACTAGGAGGAGCTGTAGAAGTTTTAAATTAATGAACATAAAGAGTATTAAATTATGGTACTCATTTCATTTTGAATGACATTTATGCCTAACTCAGCTATCACATAAATGCCATATCTCATCGTACACCCTCTATCCCGGTTTAAAGAGCACATACTACAAATTTTTGAGCCCTAGGCTTATTCTGATTGGGGCTAATTTGGCTCTCACTAATCCTTTGATTGGTTCTTCCTCTAAAATTAAATGTTTATGTGCCTAGGAGGTGGCAGAGTTTTGGATTGGATGATTTTCAATATATGTCCTTTAAATCGGAACATAGTATTTTTTTTTAAAACTCCACCGATTTTATTAAATATTAGGAACAACGGTGGTACAAAAAGAGACTTAGGCTAGCCATAGTGCAAGTAACTTTGTGAGTAACTAAGGGTCCAACGCAGCAAAATTGCTTACGTGGCAGTTAATTAATGAAGAGATAGGAAGATGAAGTAACATATTTGGTTACTGTAACACCACACATACCAAAGCGAAATAAGTCTATCATCTAATATATGATGCTTTGCTATAAAAGTAGTAACATAGCCTAGTAACTTATGCATGTTACTAGGCTATGTTACTGTCCACTATAACCAGCCTTAGAAGTCGTAAAAAATAGAATATACACTAATAGCCATTATTAGTTTATATTAAAACCATGAGCAAATATTATGTGTGTGTGTCTACTTAAGGTGAAAGTGCAACGGACTTCGTATAGAGGGAGAGGGAGGGGGTGAATAGACGTTTAAAAATAATTACGGTTTAGGCTCTAACAAATACCAAACAAAACTTATATTTAATTTATTAAGCACAAAACCTAAAACCAATAGGTTCAACTAAGTGCACCAACAACCTATGCTAAGCAAGACAAGCAACAAGGTGATAGCATGATATAATACTTCAAACACGATGGCTATCATAATGTAAATTGCATAAGTAAAGGGCTTGGTTGAGAGATAACCGATGGACGCAGAGACGATGATTTTTATTCCGAGTTCAATTTTAAAGAAGCTACTTCTCCGTTGGAAAGGTGCGATGGTGCAATTCTCCATGAACGTCACAAATGGCTCACCTTGAGGTGTGGTGGCTCGATGCTCACCCAACGCCACACAAGACCTCACCCGAAGATGTGTAGGCACGCAACTCACCTATGCAACAACATGCTTACCCTATTCTCCCATGAGCTTACCACAAAGGCCTACTCACGATCCACTAAGGGACACTTGAGGGCGGTCACCGAACCCGTACAAGATTGGGGCTATATCCATAACTCAATTGGAGGCTCCCAACAATTACCAAAAAGGCCTCTAGCTTTAGGAAGCTCCACAACTCAATGGAGGCCCCAAGGGAATCACACCACAACTACACAATCGTCTAGGGTTCCAAGAATCCAAGAGTAACAAGGTCACAAGCTTGAACTCGCCAAATCTCTATGGAAAACCCAAACCTATGCACAAAATGCAAGGGCAAGTCCTTCACTCTCAAATTCCACCAAAGATACAAAACCTATTAGGAGAATAAGAGAGGAAGAACACAAGATAATAACACCAAATTCCTTCAAGATCTAGATCTCAAGATTCCCTTTACTAAGAAGAGATATGATTTGGTAGAGTTGTAGATCTAGATCTCCTCTCACTTTTCCCTCAAAAATATGAAAGAATCATGGGAGGGAGAAGGAGTAATAAATCTCAAATAGGTCAACAATAATGGGCAAAAATGAGCCTCAAAGATGGGGAACCATTGGGGAAGATGCTCCCCTTAAATAGGACAAAGAAAACTAATCGTTTGGACTAGATCCGTGCGCCACCGGAACTTTCGGTGCTCCACCGATACTACCGATAAATAGAAACACAAGTTACTTAAAAAAATAGTATTCACAGGTAGTTTGGGCAGAAGTTGGACCAGTACTGCCGCCCAAGCAAAAACATTGGACATCATTGCATGAAAAGTTCAATAACTTTTGACTCCGAATTACGATTTTGATGATCTTGGGCTCGTTTTGAAGAGAACAACAAGCTCTACAAGATTATGCAAAGAAACATCATAGTACAATATGGGAGGATAAAAATAAAATGTATAAAGGTATGGCCTCTCTAGAAGCGACGAACCGGTAAAACCTCCAAAACCCAAAACACAAGGAGTTGAGTTTGGAAACTCCAATTGAGATGAAACCAATTTTGTTGGAAAGATAATAAAGAGTAGAATTCAACAAAAGGTGAAATATTTGATACCACCAAGGGAGAAAATATCAATTATATATATGTGAGATATTTCCCAAGGTGTGGAGCCCAAAAACCGAAAGATAAAAAACACATTAAAATATTTAAGGGATTTCTTTGATGAACTAGATCTTGTTATAAAAATAACCAAAAGCTCTAGATCCTGTAATGTACAAGATCCAATCAACAACAAAGAAAGATGATGCTATTTGTGCAAAAGTTTGAGCTCTCTCCGAAAGATGCGATCGAGTTACTCACTCGAGAGTCCCTGTTGATAGTACGACTATCTATCCTAAACCCGGTCTCCCAACTAATAACATGATACCGGAAAAATAGAAACCCTATTAAGATCCTACCTTTGCCTTGAGCATTCCACTTGAGATTGATGTAGATCGTCTTGTCCTTCTCAATATGGAACACCTTTGTTGATTACTCTTACTCGCTCTTGCTTGATGAAGACTTGCAAATTGCTCCCCAAAACACTATAGGGAGGCCTCTTCCTTGAACTTGTCTTTATAAATCCATGATCACCGAGGATGGCAAGCTTCAAGCATGAGATCTACTAGATATTACGCATCTCGAGCGTGCCCTTCTTCATTCATTTTTTAGGTTGATCTATCTTGATTCAACTCTTTGCACTTGTCTTGATCAACCTTCAATATTCTTCATCTTTCAACTTTGATACCAACACATGGCCCAAGCGATGCCAATGGACAAAACCAAATCATACATTAGTCCATAGAGATTGTCATTAATTACCAAAACCATACATGGGGGCATACATACTCTTTCATAAGGTATAAACACATTTAACACAACAACCTCTACACGTCTCCGGGGATACTAAGAATCACCGTCGGGACCGAGACCAAGACGGCGAAGACTTATTTGTTTGGTGCTTAGAGCAACTCTATAGGTGATGTGTACTAATAACCTTAGTGATGTAAAAACTAAAAATAACTTTTACATTACATGAGGTTAAAAATGGCTCTCAAACAGATGATCTAAACCTATTTTTTTTGGAGGTGATGCATAATTTTAGCCCAAGTGATGTAAATAGATATCCAAAACGCCCGCACGGAGAAACCCAATGCCACGCTGAAGTCGTCGGCGTGTTTCCCCCGCAGCCGCCACACGTCGCCGATTTATGTCATCCAGCAGCTGCCCGCCTAAAATCCACTGCGTCACCACCGAATCATGTGCCTCGACTGGCTTCCTTGGTGTGCTGCTGTGGGACTCTAGCCATTACTCGTCCAAGATCATCGTCAACCACATGTGATGGTGGATGAGGACCTTATACACGTCGGAGCTTGCCGCACGCGCGTACGACTACGACGTGTGGAAGTTCGGCCGTTCGCATGCGGAGAAGGAAAAATGCCGCATGTTTTTGCAGGTTCGGGCTCGTGACCTCGATGAGGCGGTGATAGCAAAATGCGCGATGCCCATTTGTAGCTCGTGCAGTATGAGATATAGTACTTTGCGGCGAGAGAAGCCGTGAAGACGAAGAAGGCTGCGACTATGGCGTTGGAGGCAAGACCCTCAACCATTGACATCTCATCGGGCTCCTCATCCGAGTTGGACTCAGATTTCTAGAACAACTTCAGCAGCTCCGACATCGACAAGTTTTAGGTTCTACGTATTAGAGTTAGTTCTTCCGAAGTTTTGATCTATATATCTATGTGTCAAAGTTTAGATTCAAAGTGTCGAACTCTTAGGGTCGAAATATCGAAGTTTAGAGTCCATCTACCATCAAAGTCAATTTTGAGTATATGGAACCGCTGAAATGAATTAGAGAAGTGTTCGAATTTATGTTTGAGTTGTAGAATTAGAAGTTTAAACTATCGAAAATGAATGAAAATTTGTGGTGTAGGGTGACCTATTTTACATCGGCTCCCGCTGCGGTACATGTGCCAAAAAACAAAATACGTGGCCTGGAAAAGCAGGAACTGCACAAGTGATATAAAACAACTCTTTTATGTTTTACGACGTGTAGTTTTTATGCCACCTGTTTTGGATGTACTATTATACATCACCCTTGACACTAGGGTGTCAAGTGGGACGGGTTGCAGCACTTCTTTTTCACTAACCCTTCACTAGTTTTATTAGCTTCCGACACCATTTTTGCCTATATTTTGCTTTTATGTGTGGTTATGTGGATGCCCCTTGCCACCCTACTGGACACTGCCAGCAGCACTATCGACCATTGCCACAAGCAAAAACAGTCCGAACACTTTGGCGGAACAAGCTGAGTCCTTGACAAATTAGTGCGACTTGTGGAGTACAACCGTGTACCACCCGTTCCACGGTTGATCGGTTTGCCGTAGCACGGCACGACCAAGTGTAGGCGTGCTGTGACCGAAGAGGAAAAAAGCGAGATACCGCAACACCACCACCGGCGGAAAGAAAAGTGACGACGGCCTTGCGTTGCGCGGGAGTACAAAAGTCGCGGCTGCATGGTACTGTTCCCGTGCATTTATTTTGAACAGAAAAAGAAGAGAAAACAACCCTGCATGCTGCTGCTGCTGCCCGCCGCATGACGCGCTGCGCCCCCTCCGGCCTCCCCCATCCATTTACTGCTACCCCGAGCAGGAGGGTCAGGGTCAGGGTCAGGGTCAGGGGGTGGAATGATGGAGGTTGCTGGCCAGACCCCGGTCGACACGTGGCCGCCCACTCGCCCAGCCACACACGGACAGTACCGGCCCCCTGGCGTGCAGCGTACAGGCGCCCGTCAGCGGCAGTCCGTCGCTTCGCCGCTCGCCGCTCGCCTCGCGCCCCGCGTTTGTCCCTCCGCTCCACCCTCCACGGCCTGCTACAGTGCCAGCCGGACTAGTCGTACGTCCATCGAGACCAGGCCCAGGCGAGCAGCGTGCCCGGCCAGCCAGCCAGAGCCAGAGCCAGAGCCAGGCCCCCTTATTTTTGTTTGTGCCACCGCGGTGTAACACGCACGCACTGTACGCGCGCACGTTTCGTACACTGCCACAGGAGCATGCATGCATTGCAATCGCATGGGGACTTGCTTGGCCACCGTTGGGCGTTGGCTGCTGGAAAAAAAAATCGATTTTAAAACCCGGAAACGGTTGTCATATCTCTAGACCAGCCCTATATACCAAAATTAGTTCTTTCTACGCACTTTGATCTCGCTCGCGGCGTATCTCAAAACAACTTTTTGATCGGTTATTCATCCTCAAATTACTTCAAGCCCAACACAACTAAACTCAGAGTCCTTTTCAGATGACCTTTCGAAAAAAAGTTATAACTTATTAGTATAAATATCTTATCCATTCTATTAACCCATGCACCGGGATCTCATAATTGTTCCATGTCCAACACTTCGAGCAAGCATCGAGGCACCGGAGTATATCCCGAGTGTTGCGTGGCCCGCCACCGTCTGCCTCGTTCCCGGCTGCTTGGCTTCTCTCCACTCTGCTCCGTCGCGCTCGAGATGAGCGCCACCACACCTCCCCTTTTTTTATACATGTAATCCAGATTTAGATAGAAATTTTTAGTGTGATTTTAGATGAATTTAGTTTGTAGGTGACTTAGTGTAGAAATTTTAGAATAAACGTGTAGATATTATATAGAAACTAATGGTATGAATTTGCAGAAAATATTAATATAGATGTCCATTGGTGGGATTATGTTTTACGTGATGCTAAGTAATTAAGATGGTATATATGCAGAGTATGAATCGGCCCTGCGTCATGTGTGGTTACTCATTGTGCATGGACAGGACATTCCGTACAGTGCTCCTTTAGAATTTTGAAACAAGAACCGTTGTTTTTTGAACTATATATATTTAATCTACATTGTTCGAACTATATGTTATGCCAGTTGGAATTAACTATATTATTTTCTAATGATTTTACTCAGAACATCACATGCAAGACAAGACATGTTTTTTTTGGAGCATATCTTTTCAAGAGAGCAATGCTATGAAACATTTGCAGTTGATATTGTGTCACACAAACAGCCCAGACCCACCTACACGGTTCAAGTTACCAACAAGCCCTTCGTCGCCTATTTCAGTGGAGAGTTTGGACACAATTTGTCACTCTCTACCGGGTGAACATCGGTGACCTGACCATCTTCACCCCCAACCGTGTGCATCGAATCACTTACTTCGACTCATCAACCCTGATTGGTCACAAGATGAGGATGGGTATGAGGATGAGTATGACGAGGAGTAGATCTCTAGCATGTAACTAGTAGTAGCATGCATGTTATTATCACTTGCGGTGACTCAACATACCACTGCAAGTGTAGTACACTATAATCGTTGACATGACACTTACAGAACACCGTTTCGCAAATATCACATCCCTCAGAGTGGTACAACAGAAACATTGCGGGTCCAAATTATAAACATACACATATTATTATTATTACAATACCAAAAGATCAGCATTTCGAAGTTATTCAAACTTATAAACCATACTTAAAATTTTCAGCGGAAGAACAAAACTTCAAACATATATCATAACTTGAGCTCAACTACTTATTATATAGGGTTTGTGTTGCTCGACTTAACTTAAGTATGGTATAACTATAGGAAACTACTCCGACTCGTTACCTCCAACTCCATAACGTATCTCGTAGTCCACCCATTCCACTCCTCCGAACAGGTCTGGTTCCTCGTAGTAGACATCTTCTTGTCCTTCGGTAGTGTATATTGGAGTATGTTTTGGCTCTTTAGAGTCTAAGCAGGGGGGTCAAAGGAAAGAGTGAGTAACAACGTTACCCAGCAAGTTCATTATATGCAAGGTGAGAGGTTTGATGCTCTAACTACCACCTCATACTATCAGTCCTTGGCACTATGCAATTTTTGTAAACTTTCTTCAAAGGTTGATTTTAATATAAAAACTATGCCCATCAGCCCTCACAAGTTGACCAGAACTTCCTGGAGTTCCTTTCCTGCCACGTTCGTAGCTCCTTCCCAAAACATTGAGTAACATGTCATAATTTTTTATACTCTTCAGAGGTGCGTTGCTTTACCCATGAGAGATCAAATCCTTGTTGCACAACCGGGCGTACTTTCCCGTCCACAATTTCGTGATGTGGGGCCAAATAGATGATCCAAGCTAATCACTACCCTTCTCCGCGACCCCACATGGAACATGATTCCCCAAGCAGTAATACCTCTGTTAACCCCCATATAGGAAGATATAACCCTAGTAACCCCTTGGAGACTCCAGTGAGCAGATCATGTCCCTGGCAACCCCCACCGAAGTGGCAGATCTACCTCCGACATCTCCTCATGGATAATCTAGACACCAATATCGTGGGAACATAAGGGTTCGCACCCATGTTGAGTCCTCGCAGGGAATCCATAGCTTCACGATAAGGTCATCCGTTCATGTGAAAGGAAGAAGATCCAGCTGACTTCTCCGTCCCATTCCAAATCTCATGGTTAACGCCTGATATACAATGCTAGAATCACTAATGTCATTGGTTATTAATACCTATATGATGGATCTTACTGCACATGGAATCCTAGGTTCCATTGCCAATCTTATATTTATCATCACTTAGGATGATAATAGCATTTTATTTCTTTGAGAAAATAGTGTTTTGTTTCTCCTTATTTGAACATAGGTGATAACACACAAGTTGCAAATACTTTGATAAAACACATCAAATGACATGAGCAAGTGATGAACTTGCCTTGTGACTGTAAGGTAGTGAAGTCAGATGCTTCTACTCGACCTTGGACTTCTATTTCTACAAAGGGATTTCTATTTTTGTGCCCTTGGTTCATTAGTTGTACTCTGTTTTCCCCACCCGCTTAACTTTTCCTCACTTTTTCCCATCTCCTACTATGAAACTCTCACACGGTCTGAAACTCGCTGTTCGCCAGCCTTGCCGTTACATGCTGACAGGTGGGGCCGCATTCAGTCGGGTCCCGTAGTGGACCCTCGCCGTTACATGCTGACAAGTGGGACCGTGGTCTGTCAGGTCCCGTAGTGGACCCTTGCTGTTACATGCTAACAGGTGGGGTCGCGTTAAGGGTGTTCCCGTAGTGGACACCTCTCTCCACTTATCCAGATCAACATGGGACCCACAGCTTATCCACGTGAGTGTCGGACCCACAACTTATCCACGTAAGCCAGCCCCACGCTCGTGCCCGTGTCGTTGCCTCCCCTTTCTTCTTCTTATTCTCCGCCGACAACGGCCCTTCTCCGGCGACGGCTGCCCTTTGTCGAGCTTCACTTCAGCCTCCCATTTGTCCCGGCCGTAGTATGGTGTCGTCCCGTTGACCTATATGAAGGATGACAATGGCAACCATGCACATAGAAGGTTAGATCTCGCACCAAAATGTTCCGATTAGACGGGGGCGCTTGCTGTGAAGAATGCGGCCGGCGAGCCGTTTCGATGATTTAATTGGTTTATCGAGTTAATGTCTCAGCTGCAATAAAGTGAAAGAGTGTTTATAATTAAAAAATAGGGAGATGGATGTATAAGAAATTAGAAAATAACACAACTCTTGAACACTTTCAAATTAAAAAAATTATACAACTATTAATATAAAAGAGTGTTTATAATTGACACAACTCTTGAACACTTTCAAATTACAATTTGGACATGATAATGTTGTCCTAAAAAAATCTTGAGAGTTACCATTTTTAGAGCGTGAAAAGTGATCCCTAAACTAAAATCTTTATGCATCATATCTTATACGAAAATTATACACCTTTGAACTCTTTGAAATCGCACTTAGTACATGATAATGTTGTGCTAATAAAATCCTGATCATTTATCATTTTCATGGAGTGAAATATAATGCATAAACTTGCGTATATAAAAATTATAAACCTTTGAACATTGTGAAATCGCACTTAATACGTGATAATGATATGCTAAGAAAATCTTGATAGATTATCATTTCCATAGAATACAATGCATAAACTTGCATATGGCAAAAATATACACCTTTGAACTCTTTGAAATCACACCTAGGACATGATAATGTTGTGCTAATAAAATCCTGATCATTTATCATTTTCATGGAGTGAAATATAATGCATAAACTTGCATATACGAAAATTATATACCTTTGAACACTTTCTCTTCAAATTATATTCAAAATCATTTGTTTATGGAGTTAAAGTACCAGTGGCAAACTCGTTATTTTGCATGGATAGAGGGTGCCCCCCGACAGATACATGGGTTATCCTGTCCGCTAGATAATAGGAGATCAATCAGAGGATCAACGGTTGATGGGTACGATTCACGTGACAAATATCTCGACCAATCAGAGCGTAGCAGCCAAGATAAGCACAGGTGTGAGAGTTTGTGACTAAGAAAGAGAGGGGAAAACTCAGTAGAACTTAAAAACCAAGGGCAAAACTGAGTATAACTTAAAAATCAAGAGCAAAACTGACAAAGGGATTCAAATAAAAAATAGAAAGAGATTTTAAAAATGGAAAATGCTTCTTTTATAAAGTAAAATATATCTTGGCATACATCAAACTATTTACAATTCAAATATATATTAGTTTGACAATTATTGCCTCATTCAGACAAACTATGTTTTGGGGAAGGATGTTTTGGGAAGAGACTTGAGTATAAAATCATGAACCTTCGTAGATAGTAGGTGATTTGAGAAGTGGTGATTTAGGTTAAAACTTAATTAAAATACATTTCTTATGGTGGCAGGTCACATAATAAGACTCCCTGGATACATGCCACTATGTTTTGATCTTTTTGAATTTGTTGTGCATAAAATGACTCAATTAGCTAGCTAAAACCCATTCGTTGACTCTCCGTTGACTAGCCACCAGAGGGTAAAAGTGAGTATATTGCACACGGCAGTGTTAATACTGGAGGGCAGAAATGAGTACAACCAAACTGCCAGTGTTACACTCGAGGGTATAACTGAGCAGAACAAAGTGGCCAAGGTTAGACACGAGGGAAAAAACGTGATGCATGGTATGCGTGTCGCGGTGCACGGGGCGGTAGCGGGCACGTGTGGTCGTGCATGGTGAAGTAGCGTACGCGGTTACAAAGTGCACAGTGGTGCAATGAAGTATCTCCTCCCTTCATCTTTATAGAGGCCTCCTCACTCTCACTCATCACTAGCTCACTCAGTCACGCAACCATCTTCACTGTCCCATCACCTTTTGCAAACCCCCAAGAAAACCCTAACCACGCCTGCGATGGAGAAGAACGACGCGGTGACCATCATCGCCTCCAAGGCCGCCGGCGAGGAGGCCCCCGTCCCCATACAGGCCCTCGTCGAGGCGTCAAAGGCAGCCGCCGTGACCATCCAGACCCCCGTCCCCTCTTTCGCCGTAGCCGCCGGCGAGGAGGCCCCCGCCGGTCTCGGGCAGATCCCGCACGACTGGGACCCCTACGAGGAGGAGGATTACATTAGGCTGGAGAACCCCTACGACACCAGCATCGCCGACTGATGTCTACGCACTTCTGTTCTTGTAGACAGTTGTTGGGCCTCCAAGTGCAGAGGTTTGTAAAACAGCAGCAAATTTCCCTTAAGTGGACAACCAAGGTATATCGAACTCAGGTAGGAAGTGGTCAAAGGTATCCCTCTCAAGCAATCCTGCAATCAAGATACAAGAAGTCTCTTGTGTCCCCAACACACCCAATACACTTGTCAGGTGTATAGGTGCAGTAGTTCGACAAAGAGATAGTGAAATACAAGTGATATGGATGATTATAAGTGGTAATGGTACCAGAAAAGAGCTTCTCACGGGGAGGAAAATACTAAAGGCAAAAACATGGAAGCAAGCAAACATGTAACAGATCTAGTTGCAAACGGTGTATCAATGTTTAGAAAAAAGGCCTAGGGATCATACTTTCACTAGTGAACACTCTCATATAAATATATTCTCTTCATGATACTACTCTGAACTACTCTCTGGTTGGACACTCTAATCGATGGTAGGGCTATAACAACACTCCTCAAAGTCCGCCTTCCCCATCTAGATAACCCCACATTGTCACCTTGAGCGCTAGATGGTTCCAACAAACACCACAATTTCATAAAGACATCCAACTCCAAATATAACTCATGATAAGTATTTGTAAACTCTAGCCTAAGTGCCACCACGGCGTGCACGTTGTGACTTTCACGCACGTGGGGAGAGCAGAGATCTATTGAAGCACTTGAGTATTTATGTAGACTCTAGCCTAAGTGCCACCACGGTATGAACATTGTCACTTTCACACATGTGGGGAGAGACGGAGATCTATTAAATCACTTGAGTAGCAAGGTAGATCTACTTGATTACAAAGGTCATGATCACAATATGATCATGCATAGAGAGAGAGAGATGAACACATAGCTACCGGTAGATCCCTTAGCCTTGAGGAATAACTACTCCATCCTCATCATGGGAATCAACAACGGTGATAAATATGGCGATGGTGATGGAGATCGAAGGAGATGGATTCAGGGGCACTTCCATGTCCCGGCAGGGTGCCAGAACAGATACTTCTATCCCCCAAATCTCCCCTTTGGTGGCGGTGGCGCTGCGGAGGTTTTAGTGGCTTTCTCCCTAGATGATTTAGGGTTTTTGAGTCGGAGGCTTCTTATAGGCGAAGGAGGCAAGCTCGATGGAGGCACAGGGGGCCCACACCCCTGGTGAAGCGCCCAGGGTAGGCCCATGCCACCCTAGGGTGTGGCCACCCTGGTGCCCTACTCCGTCTCTTCTTCGATTTTTCATATCGTTCCCGAAAAAATATGAAGATTGGCTTTCGTCCCGTCCAATTCCGAGAATATTCATTTTTTAGCTTTTCTAAAACCAAAAATAGCAGAAAACAAGCAACTGGCACTGTGCCATCTTGTTAGTAGGTTAGTTCCAGAAAGTGTATAAAAATACCTCAAAGTGTAGACAAAACATAAGACAAATGATATAAAACAAGCATGGAGCATCAAAAATCATAGATACGTTTATGACGTATTTGTAGGGGTTCGTAGCATGGAAAACAAAAAAAATTCTACCGCATGCCAAGATCTATCTACTAGATTGTAGCAACGAGTCAATAGAGGAACTCACCCTCGAAGATTCCAAAGCGGTTAACAAGAGCGGATTCTCGTGGGTGATGTAGTCGTACTCTTGCCGATCTCAAGATCGTGTAGACGATCCTTTCGGCGCTGCGTTCTGGCAGTGCTTCCGCAGTCGGTCACACGTTCGGTACTCGATGAAGACCTTCCTATCCCTTGTTCCAGCAGGCAGCAGAGGTTGTAGCACTCTCCTCGTGATTCCGGCAGCACGACGGCGTGGTACCAGAAGTAGAGGGGAGATCTTGCAGGGCTTCACCTTAAACCGGAGCGAGTATGGTTGACTATGAGAGAGGCCTTGGTGATCTAGGGTTTATAGGCACCAAGGGAGGAGGCTAGGCCGGCGGCTAGGGCTTGGGGAGAGCCCAAACTCGTCGGCTAGGGCAAACCCTAGGGCGGCGGCGGCTGCAGGAGGTCGGCGACTAGGGTTAGGGTTTTGGTGGAGAGAGGTGTAGGCTAGAGGGGGCACTCCTGCCCCTTCTTTTATAGGTGGAAGGGCGCCGACCAAGGGGAGGGAGTCCTTCCCCAAGTCGGCCTCCTTGGCCGGCGGGTGGAGGGAGAGGAACTCCTCCCCAAGTAGGTTTCCTACTCTCCCTCCACCAAGCAAAACTGCCGTTTGACTTTTCAAATTGGCGTTTGACTTTTTCAAACTAGGATTTGATTTATCCCTTTATTTTGCTTAGCCATGATACCTAGTACATGATGCAATCATTCCATATTGTTATGACACATTCATGTACCCTTCCCCTCTGGAGTGCCGGACCTTCCGGACCCTTCTAGAACATTCCCGATGAAAACACCGGAATCATTCCCCAACTCCGAAATAGGACTTTCCTTATATGAATCTTATTCTCTGGACCATTCCAGATCTCCTCGTGATATCCCGGATCCCATCCGAGACTCCGAACAACATTCGGTCTCTTACTCATCATTCCATAACTACTCAACAACATCGAATCCTTTAGTGTGTCTCCCTACGGTTCGTGAATTATGTGGACATGTTCGAGACACTTCTCCGAACAATAACCAATAGAGTAATCTGGAAATTCATATGGCTCCCACATATTTCTACGATTACTTTGCGATCGAATGAACCACTTACATACGATACCAATTTCCCTTTGTCTCACGATAGTTTACTTATCCGAGGTTTTGATCGTCGGTATCTCTACATACCTAGTTCAACCTCGTTACCGATAAGTACTCTTTTCTCGTTCCCGTGGTATGTGATCCCTTGTGAGCCAGTCACATGCTTGCAAGCTAATTGGATGACATCCCACCGAGAGGGCCCAGAGTATATCTATCCGTCATATGGATGGATAAATCCCACTCTTGATTCATGTGTCTCAACCCATACTTTCCAAACACTCAATACCACCTTTATAGCCACCCAGTTATAGTGTGGTGTTTGATGTCATCAAAGCATCCTTCCGGTGATGGTGATAAGCATGATCTCATGGTCGAAGGAATTAGGTTACTATGTATCAGAAAGCATATAGCAATTGAACTATTAAAATGACTTGATCTTTATGCTACGCTTATCTATAGGAGTATGTCCATCATACCATTCTCCTAATGATATGATCTTGTTCTTAATAACATCTCAATGTTCATGATAGGGAAACCACAATCATCTATTAACCAACAAGCTAGTATTATGAAGAGGCTTTACTAGGGACTCTAATTTAGTTTACAAATCACACAAGTATTAATGTTTCCTGGTTAATACTGTTATAGCATGAATGTAAACATTTATCATAAACACAAAGATATAATAATAACTACATTTATTATTGCCTCTAGGGCATATCTCCATCAGTCTCCCACTTGCACTAGAGTCAACTAATCTAGATTACATGGTAATATACCGAACACCCATGGCAGTTTGGTGTTGGTCATGTTTTGCCCTCGGGAGAGGTTTAGTCAACGGATCCGCCATATTCAGATCTGTGTGTACTTTGAAAATCTTTATGTCACCATCTTGGACATGTTCTCGAATAGCGTGAAAACGTAGCTTGATGTGCTTCAGCTTCTTGTGTGACCTTGGTTCTTGCGCATTGGCTATGGCGCCCATGTTATCACAGTAGATAGACATTGGGTCCAGCGCACTTGGAACCACACCGAGCTCTGTAATGAACTCCTTCATCCATATCGCTTCTTGTGAAGCCTCCGAAGCAGCTATGTATTCCGATTCAGTGGAAGATCTCGCCACAACGCTTTGCTTTGCACTCCTCCAGCTAACTGCTGCACCATTCAAAGTAAATACGTATCCAGATTGAGATTTAGAATCGTCTGGATCGGTGTTCCAACTAGCATCGGTGTAACCATTAACAACAAGCTGTTCATCACCTCCATAAGAAAGAACCATATCCTTAGTTCTTCTCAAGTACTTAAGGATGTTTTTGACCGCTGTCCAATGATCCACTCCTGGATCACTTTGATATCTGCTAGTCAAACTAACATCATATGCAATGTCTGGTCTAGTACATAGCATGGCATACATTAGAGATCCTATGGCTGAGGCATAGGGAGTCTTACTCATCCTTTCTCTATCTTCTGCCGTTGTCGGACTTTGAGTTTTACTCAAGGTCGTATTGGGCAACATGGGCAAGAACCCTTTCTTGCTATCTTCCATTCCAAACCTCTTTAGAACTTTGTCCAAATATGTACTTTGTGACAATGATATTAGGCGTCTCGATCTATCTCTATAAATCTTTATGCCTAATATGTAAGCTGCTTAGCCAAGATCCTTCATTGAAAAACTATTATTCAAATATTCCTTGACACTATTAAGAAGGTCTACATCATTCCCAATCAACAATATGTCATCTACATATAGTATTAAGAATGCTACAGAGCTCCCACTCACTTTCTTGTAAATACAAGCTTCTCCATAAGTTTGTATAAAACCAAAACTTTTGATTACCTTATCAAAACGTTGATTCCAACTTCAGGATGCTTGCTTCAATCCATAGATGGACCATTGAAGTTTGCATACCTTGTTAGCATCTTTAGGATCGACAAAACCTTTGGGTTGCATCATATACAACTCTTCATCAATGTCTAGTATTATTTTATTTTGGACATTGGATTATGTTGTTAAACAGAACTAAAATCAATACAAAGTTTGGTGGTGGTTTGATTTGAATTGGTGTTTGAATTGTTAGTTTGAAAATCAAATCAGAATATTCAAACAGAAAAAGGAAAAACTTTCTGTATAAAAAAAGTGAATCAAACCCAGCCTAGCTAATAGGCCCAGCAAGCCCAACTAAACTCCCCCGCTGGTGAACCGTTTTCACTCAGGAAAGGACCCGCGCAGTCACAGACAAGTGGACCCGCGCCCCTCTCTCTCTCACTATCAGCACGGCCCCACGCCAGCACGTCGTCGTTCTCACCCGCGACCACGTCTCCCTCGCCGTTGATGTCTTGATTGCGGCGATCAATTCGCTTAATTGGCAGGCTTAATTCCTCCGTTGATCACACACACATAAGCGCCACGCTCTCCTCTCTCTTGCCCCTCACCCGCCCCTCCTTCTCTGCCCCAGGGTTGTTTGAATTTGTCCCCACACCACCTCTGTCTCCGACGACGTCTCCGAGCAATTCCGGCACCGACCAGCCGCCCCTCACCTCCCACTGCACGCAACCTTGCTCGCCAGCACCAGGCGCACGTGCCAGTACCTCGCACTCGCCCGCGCGTGCCCCATAGCCTCGGCTTCATCATCACCTGAGTGTGCGCCGTCGTCTGCTGTCGCTCCGACGAAGTTCCCTGGTAAGCACCGACCGCCCCGAGCCCTCTCAATGATGCCCCCGTACTACCCATGATCGCCCGCATCTAACGCCCCCTCCCGTTTGCCTTAGGGCGACCTGCAACTCCGTCCCCGTCGACATCCAGACGAGCCCGACGCCGCTGCACACTCCGGCGAGCAATCGTCGCCTCTCCGGTGCGCCCCTCGCCAAACCAACAGCACCTCGAGCTTCACCTCGACCACGCGAACGCTGTAAGCCATTTACCCTTCTCCCTCGCTTCCTGCATCATCGGCAAGCTCACCACCAGAGCGCTCCGCCGCCTGTCGCCGTCGTAGCGCCGCCACTTTGTGGTCGAATGATTCTACACCGTTTGATTTAGATCTGACGCGTAGGAACAGATGACTTAACGAAGGGGTATCACTCGATCTACGCCGTGCAATATAAATAAGATCCTGCGGTCAGAACATCTCGATCCATCCGAAGCGGTACCGTCCAATGGAAACACGCCGCGTGGCACTGATTTGTTTAAATAGACAGAAACATTTCTATTTGTTGATTGAATTTGAAAATTGCATAACTTTTGATCCACACGTCTAAAATTTGCAAATTTTATATCAATGGATTCAGCAGAACAAGTACTTTGCAACCATGCATTTTGTTTAATGTTTTGCTTCTGGAAAATTGGTTGAATTTGCAGAAACTTGTGTAGGCTTATTTTGAATATGAAAATTGTTCTAGATATATTTTTGAGATGAAATCTTTGCAAAATATTTTGTTTTGAACCTACCGACCATAGGAACCAACTTGTGAATTTAAAAATGTATTTTGTGAAGATAAGGAATAAATAATTGAATTAGCTCATTTCTAGTCAAATAAAAATACTGTTTTTGGTTTAGAAATGATTTTTTGAGTAAAACCTTTGGGAGATGATTTGATTCAAACCTTCTGACTCTAAACACCAAGTTTTGAGAATTAAAATATATTTGATGAACCCTATGAGAATATTACTTTGCTAAAAGATATTTTCAACTACATAAAATATCACCTTAGCATAATATTTGGTTTATGAGATAAAACCTTTTGCAAATGGTTTTACTACTTTAGTAAATGACCACTTTGAACTTTATAATGTTTAGAGCCTAGTAGAAATCACTTTTCCAAATAAAACTATCTTTTGCATGCTTGCATGCATGACCTTGTTTTTGTTATTTTTTGTGTGAGAAATGGTTTGAATGCTAGTTGAATTTGTGTTTGCTTGATTGAATTGTAGTGAAGTTAGAAGAGTGTGATATTTGCAAGATCAAGAAGTGAACCAACATTCTCTACTAAAAAGGCAAGTGGAACTATCATCCATGTCCTACTATTTTCATTACACTTAGTGGAATTTTTGTAGTATCCATGATAGGGATACTATGTTATTATGCTATGCTATGTCCTATTAGGAAATCCATCTTCCTTAGTGAAAACATCATAGTTGTAGTATGCTTAGCCCTGCTATAGAATTTGGGGTGGAATACCATATCATGATTATATGAAGTTTTGGAAAAATATATGTTTTATATAATAAAACAAGTACTCAATGAACCACCTGGGTGGAATGAGGATACTCAATTTTGGACAAGGTGGCAACAAAGGGAACCATGTTTATATGGCTATCTTTTGTATGTGCACTAGAAGAAAACCACCCAGGGACTTAGAGATTGAACATGTTTCTCGTACAGTGGCTTCCGTGTTCAGCCACATGCTAAATGGGCTCTGACTTAGTCAACTACATAGTGGAAGACCCATGCATTGGCATCTTTAGGTTAACCAGAATTGTGTAAGGGAAATATATACCTATATTGGTGCCTGGTAGACAAGCTAGCATTGTGTATTTGGGAGGACTCCTATGGAAAGACTTTGTCACATTCTCGATCTGCCAGTACTCCATTTTGGTTAGTACTTATCCAGCGGCCACTGGTGGCATCAAGACGAGATTGTGTCATGTGGGTAAAGTATACAACTTCTGCAGAAGATCAAAATTCTAAGTACTTAGCCGTGTCCCCGTTTATGGACAGCCCTGAGCAACTAAGGCCTGAAGCTATGGAAGATCTCGACATTCCAATTTCTCAAAGTAAAACTTGATGGTGTCAACAAGGGATTAGAAGCACTTGGAGTTTTCCAAGGAGTTCAAAAAGATTTTCGAAAGATCAAAACTATTTTGAAAAGATAGGATAAAACTATATTGCTTTCTGCAAATGAGCCTAAACCCTACTTAGCCAAATATGCATATATTGATAGGTTCCACTTATTTCTACATAGTAGTGAAACTTGCCAATACAATTCAAATGTATTGACCCTTGTGGATGCAACTTATTATGTTGCAGGTTTGTTTGATGTTAGTGAAGTGTGTTGAATAGGATTACAAGTTTACAACCAACAGGATTGCCTGTGGCACTTTGAAGATGAAGGACTCCATGCTATATAGTTATTTTGTTGCATTGTAATGAGATAGCCAAATGAGCTATGTAAGATGTAATGAATTATTTTATTCCTGGTTATAAAGTTGTATTATGACCTTTGTTTCTTGATATTACATCTTAACTTGGATGCTAGCTATTGATCCAGGGACTAGCATTGTAAACACATGGATCTCTACCTTATTAAAGGTTGGGACCTCTTACAGATGGTATCAGAGCACTATGTTTCCTTTAGGATTGTAACCCTAGGATTGGACAAAACCCCTTAAAAAAATAGGAGTTGTATTTGTTCCAAAACTTATTTACAAACAATCTTGTAAACTCTTTCCTAATTTTTTTGGTTTTGATTCTACACCTCTTCCTTTTCAACTTGATGGACAAAGCCTTCACCATGACCAATGACTTCCACTTTAGTTCCACCAAAGATTTCAACTTAGACATCACTAAGGACTACAAGTGAGAACCCAGAGACATTAGATTGCCTACCAAAGACATTGATATCAAGTTAGTGTATGGATCATATTGACCTATGAGGTATGACCATACCAAGTTAATTATTTCAAGAAAACTTGTTGTTTCCTTCAACTCATGAGTTAAGCTCATAAGTTGTTAAGTGGATAGTTGCTTGTTGATTGATTGATTGTTTGATTGAACTTGGTTGTTTTGAGTGGTGTGTTAGAACTTCTTAAAAACCTATCCATCATTACTTATCCCTATCAAACCAATAGATGCCTCCCCGTCGTGCCAACCCCAACCAAAACAACAACATCACTCCTGAGATGCAGCAGATGATGACAGCTCAGACACAACTGATGCAGGAGATGACCATGTTCATACAGAATCAGAACAACAACAAAAACAATCAGAATAATCCTCCAGCTCATGATATGCTCACCAGGTTTCTAAAACTTAGGCCTGCAAGGTTCTCTAGAACAACTGATCCAATGGAAGCCAATGACTGGTTACGTTCGGTGAATAAGAACTTAGTGACTATTGGCTGCACCAATGCAGAAAAATTTAGGTTTGCATCACATCTACTTGAAGGACCAGTAGCAACATGGTGGGACAACTTTCAGATCACCACTCCCCTTGAAGATGTAACTTGGGCTATTTTTGAGGATGGTTTCCGCACAACTCACATCTCATCTGGAGTGATGCACTTGAAGAAAAAGGAGTTTCACAATCTGAAACAGCGTCACCTCAGTATGGCTGAGTATATTGAAGAATTCAACAATCTGGCACGCTATGCACCGGATGAAGTTGATACAGATGCTAAGAGAAAAGAGAAATTTCTCGAAGGACTTAATGATGAGTTGAACCTGCAATTATCTATTGCCTATGTCCCAACTTATCAATCACTCTATGACAAAGCCACCATCTTGGAAAACAAGATGAATTAGGTTGAGAATAGAAAGAGGAAGCATAAACTCAAGCATCACTTAGAATCATCACAAAAGAAGCGTTCACTCAAAAAGAGCAATGAAGATTCTGAACCACATCAGTATCACCACAACAACAATGGAAGTGACAATAATGGAAATGATACTTATAATGGAGGTGAAATTGGTCAGAATCAACATGACAATTTCAGGAAGAAAGATATTAGCCAGTTGCAATGCTATAATTGTAAGGAACTTGGACACTATGCATCGGACTGTCGTGAGAAGGAAAAGAAAAAGGATGCTAGAGGAGCCAATGGAAATGACTCCAATGTGACCCAGAAAGGACATGTGAACCACATTGACATGGATGGGAACCTTGAAGAGATAGAAGAAGTGGATGTTAGGAATTAGTTAACTCAGTTGAGTCAAATAAGGATTCCTTGTCTGGATATTAAGTGTTGAACCCATAGTCAAGTGAACCATCAATGTAACCCTATGAGACTTTATTTTAAGGGTGGTAGTACCCTAGTTGCCTTGAAGCCAACTTGTAACCTCTAGCCTTCCCAAATCTTGAGACGAGATTTCTTTTAAGGGTGGTAGCCTGTCACATCCCAAAATTTTCCAAATTTTGAAATGTGAAAAATAAATAAACAAAATAAAATTTTGTTGAAATTTAGGGTGAGAAGAATTTTTTTATTCCAATTGGAAACATCAAAACCTATTTTGATAAAATAAAATCCTAAAGGGATTTAAAAAAATAAACAATTAATAAATAAAAATTATAATAGTTGGAATCACTATTTTTGGATCTTTTAATAAAAAGATAGGATTTTCAAAAAAGCAAAGGTAGAAATATAAATAAGGATTATTTTATAGAGCCAAATTAAATCTTGGCCAAGCTTTCGAAATAAAATATTTCTATTTGATAAAAAGAGTAAAGGATTATTTAAATAAAATAATGAGGATTTATTAATATCTAATTTTATTTAAGTAAAGGTTTTTCCATTTTAAATAAACACTAAAACTTGTTAAAGTTTTATTTTAAATAAGAATTCCAAGTGTTTTGTATTTTCAAATAAAACCTACTGAAAAGGTTTTGGTATTATTTAGATTTCAAATAGAGTTTTTAAATAAATTAAATCCTATTTGAATTAAAGACTAAGGCATATTTATTTAATTATTAATAGATCCTAAAAGAATAAAAGTATTATTTTATTTTGGACATTGGATTATATTGTTAAATAGAACTAAAATCAATACAAAGTTTGGTGGTGGTTTGATTTGAATTGGTGTTTGAATTGTTTGTTTGAAAATCAAATCAGAATATTCAAACTAAAAAAGGAAAAACTTTCTGTATAAAAAAAAGTGAATCAAGCCCAGCCCAGCTAACAGGCCCAGCAAGCCCAACTAAACTCCCCCGCTGGTGAACCGTTTTCACTCAGGAAAGAACCCGCGCAGTCACAGACAAGTGGACCCGCGCCCCCCTCTCTCTCTTAGTGTCAGCATGGCCCCACGCCAGCACGTCGTCGTTCTCACCCGCGACCACGTCTCCCTCGTCGTTGCTGCCTTGATTGCGGCCATCAATTCACTTAATTGGCAGGCTTAATTCCTCTGTTGATCACGCACACATAAGCGCCACGCTCTCCTCTCTCTTTCCCCTCACTCGCCCCTCCTTCTCTGCCCCAGGGCTGTTCGAATTTGTCCCCACACCACCTCTGTCTCCGACGACGTCTCCGAGCAATTCCGGCGCCGACCAGCCGCCCCTCACCTCCCACTGCACGCAACCTTGCTCGCCAGCACCAGACGCACCTGCCAGTACCTCGCACTCGCCCGCGCGTGCCCCATAGCCTCGGCTTCATCATCACCTGAGCGTGCGCCATCGTCTGCTGTCGCTCCGACGAAGTTCCCTGGTAAGCACCGACCGCCCCGAGCCCTCTCAATGATGCCCCCGTACTCCCCACGATCACCCGCATCTAACGCCCCCTCCCGTTTGCCTTAGGGCGACCTGCAACTCCGTCCCCGTCGACATCCAGACGAGCCCGACGCCGCTGCACACTCTGGCGAGAAATCGTCGCCTCTCCGGTGCGCCCCTCGCCAAACCAACAGCACCTCGAGCTTCACCTCAACCACGCGAACGCTGTAAGCCATTTCCCCCTCTCCCTCGCTTCCTGCATCATCGGCAAGCTCACCGCCAGAGCGCTCCGCCGCCTATCGCCGTCGTAGCGCCGCCACTTTGTGGTCGAACGATTCTGCACAGTTCAATTTAGATCTGACGCGTAGGAACAGATGACTTAACAAAGGCGTATCACTCAATATGCGCCGTGCAATCTAAATAAGATCATGCGGTCAGAACAGCTCGATCCATCCGAAGCGGTACCGTCCAATGGAAACACGCCGTGTGGCACTGATTTGTTTAAATAGACAGAAACATTTCTATTTGTTGATTGAATTTGTAAATTGCATAACTTTTGATCCACACGTCCAAAATTTGCAAATTTTCAATGGATTCAGCAGAACAAGTACTTTGCAACAATGCATTTTGTTTAATGTTTTGCTTCTGGAAAATTGGTTGAATTTGCAGAAACTTGTGTAGGCTTATTTTGAATATGAAAATTGTTCTAGATGTATTTTTGAGATGAAATCTTTGCAAAATGGTTTGTTTTGAACCTACTGACCATAGGAACCAACTTGTCGATTTAAAAATGTATTTTGTGAAGATAAGGAATAAATAATTGAATTAGCTCATTTCTAGTCAAATAAAAATACTGTTTTTGGTTTAGAAATGATTTTTTGAGTAAAACCTTTAGGAGATGATTTGATTCAAACCTTCTGACCCTAAAAACCAAGTTTTGAGAATTAAAATATATTTGATGAACCCTATGAGAATATTACTTTGCTAAAAGATATTTTCAAATACATAAAATATCACCTTAGCATAATATTTGGTTTATGAGATAAAACCTTTTGAAAATGGTTTTACTACTTTAGTAAATGACAATTTTGAACTTTATAATGTTTAGAGCCTAGTAGAAACCACTTTTCCAAATAAAACTATCTTTTGCATGCTTGCATGCATGACCTTGTTTTTGTTATTTTATGTGTGAGAAATGGTTTGAATGCTAGTTGAATTTGTGTTTGCTTGATTTAATTGTAGTGAAGTTAGAAGAGTGTGATATTTGCAAGATCAAGAAGTGAACCAACATTCTCTACTAAAAAGGCAAGTGGAACTATCATCCATGTCCTACTATTTTCATTACACTTAGTGGAATTTTTGTAGTATGCATGATAGGGCTACTATGTTATTATGCTATGCTATGTCCTATTAGGAAATCCATCTTCCTTAGTGAAAACATCATAGTTGTAGTATGCTTAGCCCTGCTATAGACTTTGGGGTGGAATACCATATCATGATTATATGAAGTTTTGGAAAAATATATGTTTTATATAATAAAACAAGTACTCAATGAACCACCTGGGTGGAATGAGGATACTCAATTTTGGACAAGGTGGCAACAAAGGGAACCATGTTTATATGGCTATCTTTTGTATGTGCACTAGAAGAAAACCACCCATGGACTTAGAGATTGAACATGTTTCTCGTACAGTGGCTTTCGTGTACAGCCACATGCTAAATGGGCTCTGGCTTAGTCAACTACATAGTGGAAGACCCATGCCTTGGCATCTTCAGGTTAACCAGAATTGTGTAAGGGAAATATATCCCTACATTGGTGCCTGGTAGACAAGCTAGCATTGTGTATTTGGGAGGACTCCTATGGAAAGACTTTGTCACATTCTCGATCTGCCAGTACTCCATTTTGGTGAGTACTTATCCAGCGGCCACTGGTGGCATCAAGACGAGATTGTGTCATGTGGGTAAAGTGTACAACTTCTGCAGAAGATCAAAATTCTAAGTACTTAGCCGTGTCCCCGTTTATGGACAGCCCTGAGCAACTAAGGCCTGAAGCTATGGAAGATCTCGACATTCCAATTTCTCAAAGTAAAACTTGATGGTGTCAACAAGGGATTAGAAGCACTTGGAGTTTTCCAAGGGGTTCAAAAAGATTTTCGAAAGATCAAAACTATTTTGAAAAGATAGGATAAAATTATATTGCTTTCTGCAAATGAGCCTAAACCCTACTTAGCCAAATATGCATATATTGATAGGCTCCAATTATTTCTACATAGTAGTGAAACTTGCCAATACAATTCAAATGTATTGACCCTTGTGGATGCAACTTATTATGTTGCAGGTTTGTTTGATGTTAGTGAAGTGTGTTGAATAGGATTACAAGTCTACAACCAACAGGATTGCCTGTGTCACTTTGAAGATGAAGGACTCCATGATATATAGTTATTCTGCTGCATTGTAATGAGATAGCCAAATGAGCTATGTAAGATGTAATGAATTATTTTATTCCTGGTTATAAAGTTGTATTATGACCTTTGTTTCTTGATATTACATCTTAACTGTGGATGCTAGCTATTGATCCAGGGACTAGCATTGTAAACATAGGGATATCTACCTTATTAAAGGTTGGGACCTCTTACATGCATAAAGGATTAACATCACATGCAATTCATAATATGTGATATGATATGGCCTTTCTTATTTGTGCTTCCGATCTCCATCTTCAAGCACGAACATGATCTCCATCATCACCGGCATTGCATCAAGGTCAATGACGCTGCTCCATGGTTGTCGTCCACCAGCTTCAACTATTACAACTACTTTGAATAGACACGCGGGTCTTAACAGAATTTAAAGACAACCATATGGCTCCTGCCGGTTGCCAACTTACAATAAGGAACATTGCATACATCAAATATAATCACAATCATGGCCATATCACATCACAGCACACCCCTGCAAAACAAAGTTAGACGCCTCTAATTTTCTTTGCATATTTTACATGGTTTGGGGCTTTCAATAAGTGTCTCTCTAACTTACGAACAAGAACCACAACGTTGATGCTTGAACTATCAAGTGCCTGTTGTAAATTGGATCTATACTATAATGGGAGAGACAGACACCCGCAAAGCCACTTATGCAATACAAGTTGCATGTTGAGCGTGGAGCAAGTCTCATGAACGATGTCATGTAAGGTTAGCCCGGGCCGCTTCATCCCATCATACCGCAAGATGCAAAGTACACAAGAAGCAATTGATAATAAAAGCACCACCACCCAGAATGACCATTGTGTTCTACTCGTGCAACAAAAATACATATAAACCTGGCTCTGATACCACTGTAGGGGTTCGTAGCATGGAAAACAAAAAATTTCTACCGCATGCAAACAAACAAGCCAAGATCTATCTACTAGATTGTAGCAACAAGTCAAAGCACTCTCCTCGCGATTCCGGCAGCACGACGGCGTGGTACCGGAAGTAGAGGGGAGATCTCGCAGGGCTTCGCCTTAAGCCGGAGCGAGTATGGTGGACTATGAGAGAGGCCTTGGCGACCTAGGGTTTAGAGGCACCAAGGGAGGAGGCTAGGCCGGTGGCTAGGTCTTGGGGAGAGCCCCAACTCGGCGGCTAGGGCAAACCCTAGGGCGGCGGCGGCTGTAGGAGGCCGACGGCTAGGGTTAGGGTTTTGGTGGAGAGAGGTGTAGGCTAGAGGGGGCACCCCTGCCCCTTCTTTTATAGGTGGAAGGGCGCCGGCCAAGGGGAGGGAGTCCTCCCCCAAGTCGGCCTCCTTGGCCGGCAGGTGGAGGGAGAGGAACTCCTCCCCAAGTAGGTTTCCTACTCTCCCTCCACCAAGCAAAACTGCCGTTTGACTTTTCAAATTGGCGTTTGACTTTTTCAAACTAGGATTTGATTTATCCCTTTATTTTGCTCAGCCATGATACCTAGTACATGATGCAATCATTCCATATTGTTATGACACATTCATGTACCATTCCCCTCCGGAGTGCCGGACCTTCCAGACCCTTCTAGAACATTCCCGATGAAAACGCCGGAATCATTCCCCAACTCCGAAATAGGACTTTCCTTATATGAATATTATTCTCCGGACCATTCCGGATATCCTCGTGATAGCCCGGATCCCATCCGAGACTCCGAACAACATTCGGTCTCTTACTCATAATTCCGTAACTACTCAACAACATCGAATCCTTAAGTGTGTCTTCCTACGGTTCGTGAATTATGCGGACATGTTCGAGACACTTCTCCGAACAATAAGCAATAGAGGAATCTAGAAATTCATATGGCTCCCACATATTTCTACGATTACTTTGCGATTGAATGAACCACTTACATACGATACCAATTTCCCTTTGTCTCACGATAGTTTACTTATCCGAGGTTTTGATCGTCGGTATCTCTGCATACCTAGTTCAACCTCGTTACCGATAAGTACTCTTTTCTCGTTCCCGTGGTATGTGATCCCTTGTGAGCCAGTCACATGCTTGCAAGCTAATTGGATGGCATCCCACCGAGAGGGCCCAGAGTATATCTATCTGTCATATGGATGGATAAATCCCACTCTTGATTCATGTGTCTCAACCCATACTTTCCGAACACTTAATGCCACCTTTATAGCCACCGAGTTACGGTGTGGTGTTTGATGTCATCAAAGCATCCTTCCGGTGATGGTGATAAGCATGATCTCATGGTCAAAGGAATTAGGGTACTATGTATCAGAAAGCATATAGCAATTGAACTATTAAAATGACTTGATCTTTATGCTACGCTTATCTATAGGAGTATGTCCATCATACCATTCTCCTAATGATATGATCTTGTTGTTAATAACATCTCAATGTTCATGATAGGGAAACCACAATCATCTATTAACCAACAAGCTAGTATTATGAAGAGGCTTTACTAGGGACTCTAATTTAGTTTACAAATCACACAAGTCTTAATGTTTCCTGGTTAATACTGTTATAGCATGAATGTAAACATTTATCATAAACACAAAGATATAATAATAACTACATTTATTATTGACTCTAGGGCATATCTCCAACAGTCTCCCACTTGCACTAGAGTCAACTAATCTAGATTACATGGTAATATACCGAACACCCATGGCAGTTTGGTGTTGGTCATGTTTTGCCCTCGGGAGAGGTTTAGTCAACGGATCCGCTTGAGTACGAGGTACGCTCCTCATGCTACTCAACTTTAGTCACCGGTAAGTTCTTGTCATAGTAAGTACATGTGTATCATAGAGAACCGCCAACGGGGTACCCCTTGCCCCATGATACATGAGCTATCCCATATCAAAATGAAAAGGGAAGCAGACAATGAGCATCTCAACAATCTTCTTATTTACCATGAAAAAATGGTGCTTTTTTTCTCTCTTTCCTCTTTTCAATATGTCTCTTTTTTATAAGAACAAAGCTTCATAGATTGCTCACTATGGTGATGCTGCAAGTTTCCACCATGATTAGGCATGGCTTAGGCTAGTGGCCCAGGTGTTTATCTAACACACATACATAACTCCATGGACTTACAAGCTCCCCTTTTATTTCAAACCGACAACATCCACAAACAAAAGATCATGATATCAACTGTGTACAATGTACAAGTGCAATGTTGAAAGCATTTCCCATGACAACATGGTTGTGCTAATTCTAACGTATAAGTGCAAGCATATACAACATAGATGACACAATGGTTCAAATTTTTTAGGGGCAATTAAAAATAAAGTGTGCCATCAAGTTCGTGAGAGATTTAATCACTAAGTTTTCACATAACAAAGAGACTTTTTAATTGGAAGGTAGATGAAAACAAGAATGTACTTGAAATGGTGTAACACACCGTGCATAGGAATTTATAGTGGACACTTTGGAATAACTTGGTTTCTTGGGAGTTGGATGCATGAGTAGATCTTACTCATACAAGTGGAGGCTAGCAAAAGACTAGGAGCGACCAACTAAGGCGCAATAATGGCCATAATCATGTAGAGCGACAAAACATTACTAATCAAAGCATAAAGTGGTACTATAAGTCAAGGACTAAATGATCATAGAGGCTATGGTGACTTGTTCATAGTCATAACAAGGTGTGATCATGTGCCAAGTCAACCCAAACAAAGCATCAAAGTAGAATACCACAATACTATGCTTTTGTATGCTAAAACAACGCATGATTCCTTCAAGGCACATTAAGAAATCCCAATTGTTTGGAACAAGTCATGATACAGCAATAATCACTAAGCATAAGGTCAAAACAATATCTAGCATGACATGATAAAGTCTAAGTCACAGTCAAAGCAAGCTCCTCTTGTACTATTCAAGCAAGAACTTTCTACTCCTCTCCAACACCAATCAACTTATTTGAAACAACACAACGAGAGGGGTACAAACTACTTTATTAAAGCAAACTAAGCAAACTAAAACAAAAACTAAGATGCTCCAAGAACAACAAAACTTGTGCATGAAACAATAAAAACGAAGTGTCTAGAAAGACCTGAGATTTTTATTAATGAAGAAGGGGATGCCTTGGGCATCCCTAAGCTTTAACGCTTATACCTCCTGAATATTTCTTGGGGTGATACGGGGTGGTATCCCCAAGATTGAGCTTTTGTCCATTCTTCATCTTGTTACATCATTCTTCCTCTACACCTGCAAATTTTCCTTCATACAAAACTTCACACAATCTTCATTATCAACATTAGTGTATTCAAAAGATAATTGACCTTTGAGTTTCAGTTTAAAACAGAAAAACTTTCACTAAAAACACAATTTACTGTAGCAATTCCCTCAAAAATCTCAATTTCCCAAAAAGAACCCAAAAAGGAATCAATAAGAAGCAAATGCAAATAATGGTAGAAATCTGTCAAAACAGACCAGCAGGTAGAAACCGATTTTTTCGAAGACCTGATGTTGCTCAAATCAAAAAGTATTGAAATAACGAAAGTTAGCTAACATACTGGGGGATGTATTCAGAAAATTACAGCTCAATCCTACATACTGGTATTTTTCACGAAATTTTACAGTGAAGCACAAAATCTGTTTCGGGACAGCACCTTTCCCAAATCTTATTTCCCTCTCATTAGAGGTTATTCTTGGCACAAAAATCAAACAAAAAGGATAAGTAGAGATTATTAAAGAAGTAATAACTTCCAAGACTCAAGAAAACTATTGGGTTATCTCCCAAGAAGTACTTTTCTTTACCGCCTTTAAGTTAGGCTTGATAGTTTGAGAAGATGCTCACATAAGAAATATGAATTGAAGTAAAAGAGAGCGTCAAGAAGAAAATTTAAAACACATTTAAGTCTAACCCACTTCCTATGCATAGTAATGTTGTAAACAAACAAGTCATGAAAGCACAAAGCAACAAGCATAGGAAAGCAAAACAAGTGCAACTTCAAGATTTTCAACATAAAGAGGGGAAACTTAATGTTGTTGAGATGCATAAAACCATGTTTCCCTCTCTCATAATAACTTTCAGTAGCATCATGGATAAAATTAACAATATAACTATCACATAAAACATTCTTATCATGAGCCACATGCATAAAATAATTATTACTCTCCACATAAGCATAATCATTCTTATTAATTGTAGTGGGAGCAAATTCAACAAAATAGCTATCATTATTATTCTCATCACCATAATCATCAAATATAGGAGGAAGATTATAATCACAATTAACTTTCCCCTCAATAGTAGGTGGACTGAAAATATCATATTCATCATTGTAATCATCATACATTAGAGGTTTGGTATCATCATAAGCAATATAATAGCTATCTTCCAAAGCTGGGGAACTGAAAAGATCATTTTCATAAAAACTAGCTTCCCCAAGCTTAGACATTTCCATAGCATTAGCAATAATGGTGTTCAAAGAACTCATACTAATAACATTGCTATTAGCATGTAAATAAAGCTCCGTAGGTTTTTTAATTTTCTCTTCACACTTCATGTCCTAACTCAAGATAAATACTATAAAGCTCTCTGATTTTATTGTTGTTTTCCATTAAGCCTAACTAGTGAAAACAAGAAACAAAAGACAAAATTGCGGAATCTAAAGGAAATAACTTCGAGCACTCACACACCAAGAGGATGTGAGTACCTTTTACCTTACCTCCCCGGCAACGGCGCCAGAAAAGAGCTTGATGTCTACGCACTTCTATTCTTGTAGACAATTGTTGGGCCTCCAAGTGCAGAGGTTTGTAGAACAGCAGCAAGTTTCCCTTAACTGGATCACCCAAGGTATATCGAACTCAGGGAGGAAGTGGTCAAAGGTATCCCTATCAAGCCATACTGCAATCAAGATACAAGAAGTCTCTTGTGTCCCCAACACACCCAATACACTTGTCGGGTGTATAGTTGCACTAGTTCGTCGAAGAGATAGTGAAATACAAGTGATATGGATGATTATAAGTGTTAACGGTGCCAGAAAAGAGCTTCTGACGGAGAGGAAAAGACTAAAGGCAAAAAGATGGAAGCAAGCAAACATGTAACAGATCTAGTTGTAAACGGTGTTTCAATGTTTAGAAACAAGGCCTAGGGATCATACTTTCACTAGTGAACACTCTCATATAAATATATTCTCTTCATGATACTACTCTGAGCTACTCTCCGGTTGGACACTCTAATCCATGGTAGGGCTATGACAACACTCCTCAAAGTCCGCCTTACCCATCTAGATAACCCCACACTATCACCTTGAGCGCTAGATGGTTCCAACAAACACTACAATTTCATAAAGACATCCAACTCCAAATATAACTCATGATAAGTATTTGTAAACTCTAGCCTAAGTGCCACCACGACGTGCACGCTGTGACTTTCACGCACGTGGGGAGAGCAGAGATCTATTGAAGCACTTGAGTATTTATGTAGACTCTAGCCTAAGTGCCACCACGGTATGCATGCTGTCACTTTCACACACATGGGGAGAGATCGAGATCTATTAAAGCACTTGAGTAGCAAGGTAGATCTACTTGATTACAAAGCTCATGATCACAATATGATCATGCAGAGAGAGAGATGAACACATAGCTACCGGTAGAGCCCTTATCCTCGAGGAAGAACTATTCCCTCCTCATCATGGGAATCAGCAACGGTGATGAAGATGGCGATGGAGTTCCATGGAGATGTTGATGGAGATTGAAGGAGATGGCTCCGGGTGCACTTCCCTGTCCCGGCAGGGTGCCAGATCATAGACTTATGTCCCCCGAATCTCCCCTTCGGTGGCGGCGGAGCTGCGGAGGTTTTTGTGGCTTTCTCCCCAGATGATTTAGGGTTTTTGAGTCGGGGGCTTCTTATAGGCGAAGGAGGCAAGTGTTGTGGTATTGCCGACGAGTACGCCATGGAGGGGTCCTCACAGTGCGTGTTTAGAGATGTGGGGTAAGGCGGACGGTTGACGGGTACGAGGTAACACAGCTTACCCAGGTTCAGATCCCACAACGGTGGCAGAATCCTACTCCTGCTATTAATCACTATAATGGCAATACGCCGAGTTACAGAGATAGGTTCGCTGTGCCAGGTTGTATGAATCAATACTAAGTTGTGCTTGTTTTGTGTCCTAAAGGCTCCCATATGCCCGACTTATATAGTCGCCAGGTCCTAGGGTTACAGGGAAAAGTCCTAGCCGGACAGGTTATAGAGTCCTACACCGTCTATCACTAGTCTTGTGTAACTTGCACTCCAAGGCTCCGGGTATGCTGATGACTCCACCGTAGCCTTCCTTTATCCGGCATGGGTCTTCCTTCTGGATCCACCTAACTGGGCCGCCCAGCAGGCCACAGACCATGCTACCGACTATGGGCCACCCGGGTTAGTCGAATAAGAGACATGCTATGAGGATACCCATATAGCATATCCCCAACAGTAGCCCCCGGAGAACTCCGAGATCTTGCTCCGTCTTGCCTCCTCACGTGGAATGCTCTGTCTAGATGGATGTCGGCAAATCGTCAAGCAATACCTTGTAGTCCTCCCAAATAACCCTGCAAGGTTTTCTCTGTCTTCTATTAGTAAGTCGGAGAAATGCTGAGTCTTCCATCGTACTCTTCCATAGTCGGATTAAATCCGTCCATGCCGGAATCTTCGATGCGATGGCTCATCTACCATGTCAGTTATGACGACGTAGGCTTAGGTCAGCGACGCCTCGTAACTCACACATGCAGAGAACGTAATCATATCCGATTTTCCCGTGCGGGCTATATGAACCGTTGGCGGCGGCGGTTGGAGACGTGGAGAAATTACCACGCACGTTCACGAACACGTCGTCTACGCGTTAACCGTCCGATTAGCTGCACGAATCTTGACGCAGAGTAAGATAAATAGTAATCGTGGGACACTTGCCACTTTTTTACCCCATTCTCTCGCGTCATCGTCTTCTTCCTCCAGCCGCACGCCTCCTCGAGCTCTCCACGGAAAACCTCGAAGAAACCCTAGCCTCTCTTTGCATCAGCCGCATCCTTCCAATCCTCCATGGCTAGCAGCAGCTCCTCCCCGTCGATGGCGGCGTCGAGCGAAGCCACGGCGAAGCCGGCAAGCTCCATCGTCGTGCCCCCAGAGGGCCTGGTCATCCCTGCGTCGGTGGTGATTGAAACCACCGGCGGTGACCACAATCTAGCTGTGCTAGAGCTTCTGGAAGAAGAGCCAGACTCGCACAAGGGCGACTGGCGTGGCTCGAACATCACCGGCCACGACATCCAAGAGATGGTCGCCGAAGGCTACCTCCCCGCGACGGAGGGGCTCGCCTGGCGGGTGGCGCCGGCCGGCGAGGTGACACCTTCTCTCCAAGCCGGAGAAAAGGTGTACCTCAAGGCTCAGCTGGTACGCGGCGTTTCTCTGCCCATCTCCCACTTCTTTCTGTCCGTCTTGAACCACTTCAAGGTCCAACCCCATAACCTCTCCCCCAATAGTATCTTAGTGCTTAGCAACTTCGCGGCACTTTGTGAGGGTTACCTAGGGATTAGGCCTAGGTTAGAATTGTTTGTGTATTTCTTCACCGTCAAACATGAAGCCGGACACAGTAGGGAGGAGCTTAGGAACTGCGGCACCATAAGCTTCAAGATCCGACCTGGCCGGCGGTTCCCCGACATCGTCGGCCACGAGTCGTGCAAAAACTAGCAGCGAACGTACTTCTACGGCCCCGACATTCCTTTGGCAGGCCGAGAAGTGACGTACTCGGACTTCGTGGATGGAGCCGCCGCTGAAGTTTCCACATGGAGATCCCATGCCTCCCTTCCCTCCGACCTCGACGCTTCCCGCGCAATAAGGCGGATCGAGTGGTTCGTAGAGACGGGTTTGACCGGCTTGGACCAAGCCATGTGCTGGTTCATCAGGCGAATCCAACCTCTGCAGCACCGCGTGAAGTTCATGCACGAGTACACCAGTGATCGAAGGGATACCCTCCGGATCTCCGTGGATAACTTCTCGAGCGACTCCGTCAAGCTCCGTCTGAAGGACATCGTCAAGGTGAAGGATAAGAAGCGTGGCTTCACCATCACCTACGACATGTACGTAGACGACAAGTGCCCAAAGGTAGGTATTTATTTTCCGTGTATGACATTGCTCCAGTTTCTCCGTCTTGCCAATGCCATCTTATCTAACATGGCGATTTCTCACTTAACAGCTTAGCGATCTAGATGAGGACAACCTTGCTGCCAAAATCTACGACCCAAAGATGAAGGAAGTCACGGTCGTGTCCGATGACGATGTCCCGTTGGTTCGAAAGCGGAAGAGCTCCACCTCTAACGCTGCCGACGGAGGCAAGAAGAAGAAGACAGAGGGTGGAGCCTCCAAGAAGATTACCGCCGCCCTAGAGGCGGAAAAGAGAAAAGCCACCGGGATGTTTGCCAAAGCTCCCCCTAGTGTAAGCCTCTCATTCTTCGACATTGTCTATTTATCTATCTTGTTCCTGTACTTATGCACTTTGCACGTTTCAGGAAGAAAGCCACAACCAGCCTCAAGAAGTCCTCAAAGACTCTTGGGGCTTGTAGAAATATCAAAGATATGCTGCATCGCGACTCCTCCTCCTCCATCGCCCCTGCTACTCCTACCGTCAAGCCCTCCTCTGCTCCGACAAGCTCTCAAGTCCAGGAGGCACCAGGCCCTTCCGCCATGGAAGTGGATTCTGGCGCCTCTACCGAGCTCGCTGTTGTCGGCGAGCAGGCGACGCAGGAGAGCGCTGCCCTTCAAATGGCTGAAGCTCCGGCTAAGGATGCCATTGGTAGCGGCAAGGTGGTGGTGGGAGCTGGTACCTCTGCCGAAGGCGGCGCCTCTACTCCCCAGAAACCCTTCGAGTTCCCAAAGATAGTTTACCCGACGCTTCTACCGAGTAACACTACTATGGTTGCTGGAGGAGTGCCGTCATCTCTGACGTGCGGTCTCGAGGAGCTACTCCGACAAGCGGATATCTTGTGAGGAAATAGCATTTCCTTCGGCAAGCTGCTAGCCGAGAGCGCTACAAACCTCAAGATTATTGCACTTGTAAGTTTTTAATTTGCCTTCTGCATTTCATATGAGTATCCCACTGTAGCCCCCGAAGATATAGACGAAAAACCATAGGATTTGTATCTATATGCTCTAAGAGTGACTAAGTTAGAAAAAAATGTCACTGTAACCCCAAGCATTTAGATGGAATGAATTAATCCAACTAAATGCTTTAAGAGTAGCACAAGCAGTCTTCATAATTTTCAATGCTGTAGCCCCCAAGCCTCTAGTTGTAACTGAATTAGTTCCGACTAGATGCTTTAAAGAATAGCTAAGCAGTTTCTGAGTTAAAAACTTTATAATGTAGCCCCCAAGCTTCTAATCGAGAACTGAATTAGCTCCGACTAGATGCTTAAAGAAAAGCTAAGCATATTGCTAAGTTAAAAACTCTCGCTGTAGCCCCCGAGCCTCTAGGTGGAAAATCTCCGACTAGAAGCTCCAAGCAGACCAAATAACGATTTAACTTTGTATGTGTTTCCACAGAACGAGAATGCTCGGAGGGGCATGGCCAACGACAAGTACCAGAAGATGCGCGCAAATCTTGAAGCCGAAAAGGGTAAAACTGCCATCTTGAAGGAACAGATCATCAAAAACAAGAGTCTATTTTCTTATTGTGCATTTTCGTCTTACTTTTGTGCCCATAATCTCCGAGTACTCACTGTGTACTTTGTTTTCTTCGACTTGCAGAACATGTCGCCAAGGCCAAGGACATTGTCGAGCAGTCCAAGCATATCCAGCAGCTGGACAGTGAGAATAAGATCTTGAAGGAGGAGAGGAAGGAGATGCTGAAGATGCACGAGGATTCCATGAAAGACCTGCAGGATTCCGCCTCCGCGGAGATCAATCGCTTGAAGGAGGAGCTTGCGATCCTAAAGGATCAGAAGCAAGCTGCTGATGAGCAAAACCTTCGCCATAGCGAGGCGTTTAAGCTCCTCCAACAAGAGAAGGAATCCTTGGCGGACATCCTGTGGCAGGCCAAGGCCAGCATCTTCAGTAAGTTTCCTCCGCCTTGTATTTCTGTAGTCTGGATACTTAGAGTTTATCGAACTCATGCGCTCCTTGTCGGAATTTGTAGCTCCTATGGGTTTAACCCTCTCGCCTCCTTCGGACAAGGAATGTATGGTTCTTGCCGGCAATTTCATCAACACCGCCATTACCCAAGCCAAGGAGATTGCCAAGCCCCTCCAAATATATATCAAGGCATCGGACTCCGTGACAAAGTACTCGGAGATCCTGCACCGAGCCCCCGAGCATGTCACGAGCTGGAAAGCTTCATGTGCACGGGCTGGCGCAAGGATGTCGCTGTCTATGGTGAAGGCACACTACGAAGATGCCGACATCGACACGGTGACCTCTAGTATCCCCGACGTGGATGATGACGGCAAGGAGATCGATCACGAAGCCATCCTGTCATCACTCATGGGTTATGACACCAGGGTTGCCGAGTTGGTGGACGTTGACGTCTTCGTGCCCAGGAACCTCATCGACAGCGTCAACCAAGATTCCTCCGAGTCTCATCACAGCGCCAACGTCGAGGGTGATTCTCCTGCTGGTGATGATGCGGCCTCCAAGTCTCCTTCACCCAAAGAATGAAAAACACTTTGTAATTCTTGTTTCACCTTTGATGTGTGCACGGAAAAAACTTGGTGATGTAATCTTAAGGCGGAAAACAATGGTTGTCGTATCCTGCTACTTAAGAACTAATTCCCAGTATGTATATATTTTTTAAGCAAGTGTTGGCTTATCCATTACTCTGGTTTTTATGCTTGACTTTTCGTGAGTCGGAAGACTCATTGTCGGAACCATGCGCTTAGGTGATGATGACCAATGGCACCGTCAATAACCTGAGCACAAAATCGCTGACAATAAGTGCCGAAAGTCACTACTCCAGAATCCACATAAAAACAACAAAGAATGTGTAGACCAGAAAACTTAAGCTAACGCCTGTAGGCGGAATTTTCACAAGTGCAATCGCAAGTCTTGTGCATAAAGGTTTTACATGATCCAAAAATGAACACTAAAGGAGGTAAAAGACTCAGCAATATGAGTGAACCAAAGAGCTTTATTTCATTGATCATATAAGAGGTACACAATTAGATAAAAAATGCTAAGTGTAGAAAGGATGTAGTTGTGCTATGTTCCATGGCCGATCAAGCTCCGGGTAGTCATCATCCAGGTCACGTCGCTTACGCTTATGATCCTTGTTGGGTCTATCCTTGAGTTCACGATTGTCAACAAGGTAGTAAGACCCATTGAGAAGCGCCTTGCTTATGATGAATGGTCCTTCCCATGGCGGGGATAATTTGTGCGTCTTCTTCTGCTTAAGTCGGAGCACCAAATCCCCCTCTTTAAACGAGCGATGCCGGACGCGGCGACTATGGTAGTTGTGTAGCTTCTGCTGGTAGATGGCGGATCTTTGGCATGCCAAAACGCGCTCCTCCTCGAGAAGGTCCACATCTAGGCGTCTGGATTCTTCAGCGTCATCTTCGTCGTAGGCGGCAACTCTTGGTGCATCGTGGAGGATGTCGGAAGGTAGGATGGCTTCTGCTCCATATACCATGAAGTAAGGGGTGTAGCCGGTGGATATGTTGGGTGTAGTTCTTAAACTCCACAGCACAGATGGCAATTCTTCCGCCCAGGCTCCAGCTGCTCTATGTAGCGGTGCCTCAAGACGTCAGCCAGTAGAATCCTTGCCGGAAGGCTTTTGCGACCAATGATCGAGGAGCGTCGTGATGCCCACAATCTCCGAGATGGATTTCGCGTAGGATTTCCATACCTTCTAGCTGGGAAACACACTTTAGGTATACACCAGTAGTGCTCCTTTTGTAGAGTTGCCCATTGATTATGGTATAACCCTTTGCTCGTCGTACTATTTGCCATCTTTCGACTTCGTCGTCGGGCAAAGTTCCGTGTTCGAGATACTCCATGAACGGTTTTGTCCAAGCCGGAGGGATCTTTGTCACCATGTTAACGAAAGAATCATCTCTATCCGGGTTGTCGATGTCGGCGCCCTTCACGGATGGTGTGCGTAGATGCTCCAGGAAAACTCCTGGCGGAATTCGCTTGCGCCCTGATCCAAGTTTAGACAGCAGATCAGCCGCCTCGTTTTGTTCCTAGGTACATACTTGACTTCGTAGCCCAAGAAGCTCTTGGCTATCTCATCCACTTCGTCTCGATATGCCGCCATCATAGGGTTCCATGCATTCCAGGTGCCAGCCACCTGCTGGGCAACCAAGTCAGAATCTCCACAGCAAACTATGCGCTTGATGCCAATATCCTTTGAAGGGTTTCGCAGCATAGTAAATCAAAAAAATTCTACGGATGCGAACGAGAAAGCCAAGATCTAATCTAGGAGATGCAAACAATGAGGGGGAATAGATGAGATCTTCATACCCTTGAAGATTCACACAACGGAACATTCGACGGAACGTGGGTGATGTAGTCGTACTCGCTTCTCCTCCTCGCGATCTGATCCGAGCTAACACCGCAAGTGGCGATGCCTCCGAGAGATGCACACATGCGGCACCTCGATGTATCCTCCTTCCTTGGTCCAGGAAGTGGGGTGGAGATATGGATTGGATCTACAACGCGACGACGCGGTGCAAGCGGTGGAGAGTTTCTGCGGCAGGGCTTCGCCTACGCGTAGTCGAGAGGGAGAGAGAGAGGAGGGGCAGCAGGGCGGCTATGGTTGTGGAGGAGGTGTAGGGGGAGGGTGCGCCCCGAGACCTCTTTATATAGAGGGGTGGGCGGCCAGCCCTAGCCCCTTCCCCAAGCCCTAGGCCGGCGGCCAAGGAGGGAGGAGTGGGGGGCAAGTTTCCCCCTCCCTTCTAGAAGCTCCCCTAGGGTTTCCTATGTGTTCGGCCAGCTGGGCCCTATGGGGCCTTGTGCCCCTGGCCCAATTTGGCCAGGGCACTCCCTCATAGGCCCATGCCCCCTCCCGACAAGTGGGGCCACGTTGGTCCCACTCTGGAAGGTTCTAGAAGCTTCCGGTACAATACCGATTAACCCGAAACAATTCCGAACTCCAAAATCTGCTTTGCCTTATATGAATCTTATTCTCCGGACCATTCCGGAACCTCTCGTGATGTCTCGGATCTCATCCGAGACTCTGAACAAAAACTCATAAACCAATTATCCAATCTATCCTAGTGTCGAGACACGTTAAGTGTGTGACCGTTCGGGTTCGAGAATATGCAGACATGATCTTATATCAATAATCAACAGCGAGGTATGGAAACCCATATTGACTCTCACACATTCATCGATGATCATATCGGATGAACCACGATGCCAGGATTCAATCAATCCCATATATATATTCCCTTCATCGCGCGATATTTTACTTGCCCGAGATTCGATCGTCGGTACCGTCATACCTAGTTCAATCTCGTTCACAGCAAGTACTTTACTCGTTCCGTAATCCGATATCACTTTGTGATTAACTCCTTAACCACGTGCTTGCAAGCGGTGTTGATATCTATTACCGAGTGGGCCTGAAGTATATCTCTCCGACTTGGGAGGGACAAATCCCATCTCGATACATACAACCCAACAGATACTTTCCGATCACCTAAGAGACACCTTTATGATCACCCTCTCATAGGATGACGTTTGATGACCTCAAAGCTTTCATATGATACCAGGGAGTTGCATTATCTCATGGTCTAAGAAATACAATATTTGACATAAGAAAAGCTTCGCAAAGACGAACACAATGACACGATCTAATTGCTCCGCTTAGTTTGGGTATGTCCATCATATCATTCTCCCAATGACATGACCTCATTATTAATCGACAACTCATGTCTATGGTTAGGAAACCTTAACCATCATTAATCAATGAGCTAGTCCATAGAGGCGTACTAGGGACACAGTGTTATTCACAAACCACACAAGTATTAAAGTTTCCGCTTAATACAATTCTAGCATGGAATATAAACTTTATCATGAACAAGAATTATAATAATAACATCTTTATTATTGCCTCTAGGGCATAATTCCAACAGTCTCCCACTTGCACTAGAGTCAATAATCTAGTTTACATCTGGCAACAATCTAACACCCATGGCACTAAGGTGTTGATCATGTTTTGCATGTGGAAGTGGTTTAGTCAATGGATCTGTGACATTCAGATCTGTATGTACTTTGCTAATCCTCAGATCTCCATCTGCTATATAATCTCGGATTATATGAAACTTGCGGTTGATATGCTTGGTCTTTGGATGATATCTTGGTTCCTTAGCCAGTGCTATGGCGCCAGTGTTGTCACACAATATCTCTAGTGTGTCCAAGGCACTTGGAACCACACCAAGCTCAGTGATGAAGTTCCTGATCCAAACTCCTTCACTTGATGCTTCTGCAGCAGCCATGTATTCCGCTTATACTGTAGATCATGCGATCACGCTTTGCTTGCAGCTTCTCTAGCTCACGGCTCCTCCATTCAAAATATAAACATATCCTGTCTGAGATTTAGAATCATCCTTGTCGGTGTCAAAACTAGCGTCGACGTAACTCTTTACGACGAGCTGTTCATCACCTCCATAGACTAAGAACATTTCTTTAGTCCTATTTAAATACTTTAGGATGTTCTTCACGGCTATCCAGTGTTTCACTCCTGGATCACTTTGGTATCTGCTCGTCAAACTAAGAGCATTGGACACATCCGGTCTAGTACACAGCATGGCATACATGATAGAACCTATGGCCGAGGCATAAGGCAATTTGCTCATAGCTTCCCTATCATTTACCGTAGCTGGACACTGAGCCCTGCTCAATATCTTACCTGACAACATAGGCACTGAACCTTTCTTTGCCTTATCCATTCTGAACCTTTTCAGAACTTTGTCTAGGTATGTACTTTGGCTTAAAGCTATCAGGCGTCTTTGTCTATCTCTATAGATTTTGATGCCCAATATATAAGCAGCTTCCCCTAGGTCTTTCATTGAAAAACATTTGTTCAAATAACTCTTCACATCGTTAAGCATGTCAATGTCATTTCCAATAATCAATATGTCATCCACATATAGTACCAGAAATGTCACTGAGCTCCCACTCACTTTCTTGTAGATACAAGGTTCGTAGCAATTTGGAACAAATCCAAAGCTCTTGATCACTTGATCAAAACGAAGGTTCCAACTCCGAGATGCTTGCTTCAGTCCATAAATGGAACGCTGAAGTTCGCATACTTTATCAACATCCTTAGGTCGACAAAACCTTCGGGTTGCATCATATACAACTCTTCATCAATGTTGCCATTGAGGAACGCAGTCTTGACATCCATATGCCATATTTCATAATCATGAAATGCAGCAATTGCTAATAAAATCCGAATGGACTTAAACATCGCTACGGGAGAGAAGGTCTCATCATAGTCAACACCTTGAACTTGTCGAAAACCTTTCGCGACAAGTCATGCTTTATAGACGGTAACATTACCATCCGCGTCCGTTTTCTTCTTGAAAATCCAATTCCACTCAATGGCCTTTCGGTCGCTAGGAGGGTCCACCAAAGTCCATACTTGGTTATCGCTCATGGATCCCAATTCGGATTTCATGGCCTCTAGCCATTTCTCAGAGTCTGGGCTCATCATTGCTTCCTCATAGTTTGCAGGTTCACTGTCTTCTACCAACAAGACAGTCAAGACAGGGTTGCCGTACCACTCAGGAGGGGCACGCGACCTTGTCGACCTGCGACGTTCAGTAGTAGCATCGTCCGAAGCTTCATGATCCTTGTCATTAGCTTCCTCCATTGTTGGTGCAGGCGGCACTGGAACAATTTCAGGTGTTGCGCTACTCTCCAACTCAAGAGAAGGTTCAACAACCTCGTCTAGCTCTACTTTCCTCCCACTCACTTCTTTCGAGAGAAACTCCTTCTCAAGAAAGGATTTGTTCTTTGCGACAAACACTTTGCCTTCGGTTCTGTGATAGAAGGTATACCCAATAGTTTCCTTAGGGTATCCTATGAAGACGCATTTCTCCGCTTTGGGTTCGAGCTTGTCCGGCATCAACTTCTTGATGTAAGCTTCGCATCCACAAACTTTAAGAAACGACAACTTAGGTTTAGCACCAAAGCACAGTTCATACGGTGTCGTCTCAGCGGATTTAGATGGTGCCCTATTTAAAGTGAATGCAGCGGTTTATAATGCATAACCCCAAAATGATAACGACAAATCAGTAAGAGACATCATTGATCGGACCATATCTAATAGAGTTCGATTCCGGCGTTCAGACACACCATTGCATTGTGGTGTTCCGGGTGGCGTGAGTTGCGAAACGATTCCGCTTGCTTTAATATGCGTGAGAAAATCATAACTCAAATATTCACCTCCACGATCGGATCGTAGAAACTTAATTTTTCTGTTTCGATGGTTCTCCACTTCATTCTGAAATTCCTTGAACTTTTAAAATGTTTCAGATTTATGTTTCATCAAATAGATATACCCATATCTACTTAAGTCATCGGTAAAAGTGAGAAAATAGCGACATCCACCGCGCGTCGAAACACTGATTGGTCTGCATACATCGCTATGTCTGATTTCCAATAAGTCCGTTGCTCGCTCCATCATTCCGGAGAACGGGGTTTTGATCATCTTGCCCATGAGGCATGGTTCGCATGTGTCAAATGATTCAAAATCAAGAGACTCCAAAAGTCCATCAGAATGGAGTTTCTTCATGCGCTTTACACCAATATGACCCAGACGGCAGTGCCACAAATTAGTATTATCACTATCTACCTTGCATCTCTTAGCCTCAATGTTATGGATGTGTGTTTCATCCGATTTGAGATTCAGAAGAAATAAACCATTCACAACAGGTGCATGACCATAAAAGATGTCACTCATAAAAATAGGACAACCATTATTCTCAGATTTAAATGAATAACCGTCCTACAATAAACATGATCCAGATATGATGTTCATGCTCAACGCAGGCACATAATAACACTTATTGAGGTTTAAAACTAATCCTGAAGGTAAAACTAAGGAGAGCGTGCCGACGGCCATCACATCAACTCTTGATCCGTTGCCAACCCGCATCGTCACCTCATCCCTCGCAAGCCGCCATCTATTCCGTAGCTCCTGTTTCGAGTTACAAATATTAGCAACTGAACCAGTATCAAATACCCAGGCACTACAACGAGGGCTAGTAAGGAAAACATCAATAACATGTATATCAAATATACCTTTGATGGTGCCATCCTTCTTGTCCGCTAAGTACTTCGGACAGTTGCGCTTCCAGTGACCCTTGTCCTTGCAATAGAAGCACTCAGTGTCCGGCTTAGGTCCAGACTTGACCTTCTTCTCAGCAGGGGCAACGCGCTTGCCGCCGCCTTTCTTGAAGGGCTTCTTTGCACCCTTACCTTTCTTAAAGCTGGGGGGCTTGTTGACCATCAACACATGATTATCCTTTTTGATGTCCACCTCCGCAGCTTTCAGCTTAGCGAAGAGCTCGGTGATCGTATCAGTGGAACCAATCTGATTATGAGTCACTACAAAACTTTTTAGCTGGGAGGGAGTGATTGCAGAACCCTGTCAATCTTGAGCTCCTCTGGAATCTTGCAGTCCAGTTTCTCAAGGCGTTGAGTGTAGCCCGACATCTTAATGGCGTGCTCACTAACGGAACTCCCTTCCTCCATCTTGCAGTTAAAGAATTTCTCAGAGATCTCATATCTCTCAGAACGGGCCTGAGTCTAAAACATAGTTTTCAGTTCCTCAAGAATATCAAAGGGCCCGGGATAATCTTCAAAACGATTTTGAAGGTTCGATTCCATAGCAAACAACATGGTGCTCTTAATCACACCATAATCATCTTTGCACGACTGATAAACAGCTTTCTCATCAGCCGGCGCATCTACAGTAGGGGCGTCACCTAGCGCATCCTCAAGGACATAGTCCTTTTGTCCGCCAGCGAGAATGATTCTCAGATTGCGGAACCAGTTGGTGAAGTTAGACCCATTGTTTCTAAGCTTTTCTTTCTCAGCAAAAACGTTGAAGTTGAAGTTGGACTTAGCCATTTGATCTACAATATTTGCAAGTACAAATTAGACTATGTTCATGATAACTAGTTCAACTTAATCAAATTACTAGATGAACTCCCACTAAATTCAACATCCCTCAAGTTGGTTAGTGAACATGATCCAAATTCACCACACCTAATCCGATCTTCACGAGAAGAGATGTGGTTTCAATGGTGGACAACGAAGTGTCGATCATATCATTCATATGACTCATGCTTAACCTTTCGGTTCATGTGTTCCGAGGCCATGTCTGTACATGCTAGGCTTGTCAAGTCGAACCCAAGTATTTCCACATGTGCAAAAACTGGCTTGCACCCGTTGTATGTGAACGTAGAGTTTATAGCACCCGATCATCACGTGATGCTTGAACACGACGAACTTTCACAATGGTGCATACATGGGGAGAACACAGTTTTATCTTGATCTTTAAGTGAGGAATCATCTTATAATGCTACCGTCGCGATCTAAGCATAATAAGATACATAAAAGGATAAACATCACATGCATATAATTTTATGTGACATGGTATAGCCAATCTTCACGCAATGATCTCCATCTTGTGCATGCCGGCATGATCTCCATCACTCCACCATGATTGCCTCCACCACGAATAGCAACTACAACTATTGCTAACTACTTAGCGATAAAGTAAAGCTATTACATGGCGTATAAGAAGTTGACACACATGTCATACACAATTATAAAGACAACCATATGGCTCCTGCCGGTTGTGTACTCATCGACATGCAAGTCGTGAAACATTACAAAACATGATCATTGTATATAACATACACATCACATCTTGGGCCATACCATATCACAGAAAACACTCCCTACAAAAACAAGTTAGACGCCTATGCTTCGTTGTTGCATGTTTTACGTGGCTTATGGGAGTAGCAAGCTAAGAACGATTCTTACCTACGGAAAGCCACAACGGTGATATTATGGTTGCCAAACTCCGTTGTAAATCCCATGACAACTATAGTGAGAGAAACAGGCATCCACCAGCCGCATGTGTGGAACAAGCCACACGTCAAGTGCGGAGCCGGTCTCGCGAACGACGTCGCGTAAGGTTGGCCTGGACCGCTTCGATCTCACTATCCCGCATCATAAGAAGTACACAAACAAGAGGCTTGCAACAGAAAACATCAATACCCGCAACAACCATGTTGCATTCTACTCGTGAAACACATCTACGCATAGATCTAGCTCTGATACCACTGCAGGGTTTCGCAGCATAGTAAATCAAAAAAATTCTACGGATGCGAACGAGAAAGCCAAGATCTAATCTAGGAGATGCAAACAACGAGGGGGAATAGATGAGATCTTCATACCCTTGAAGATTCGCACAGCGGAACGTTCGACGGAACGTGGGTGATGTAGTCGTACTCGCTTCTCCTCCTCGCGATCCGATCCGATCTAACACCGCAAGTGGCGATGCCTCCGAGAGATGCACACGTGCGGCACCTCGACGTCTCCTCCTTCCTCGGTCTAGCAAGTGGGGTGGAGAGATGGATTGGATCTACAACGCGACGGCACGGTGCAAGCGGTGGAGAGTTTCTGCGGCAGGGCTTCGCCTACGCGTAGTCGAGAGGAAGAGAGAGAGGAGGGGCAGTAGGGCGGCTAGGGTTGTGGAGGAGGTGTAGGGGGAGGGTTCGCCCCCAGCCCTTTTTATATAGAGGGGTGGGCGGACAGCCCTAGCCCCTTCCCCAAGCCCTAGGCCGGCGGCCAAGGAGGCTCCGAACAAAAACTCATAAACCAATTATCTAATCTATCCTAGCGTCGAGACACGTTAAGTGTGTGACCCTTCGGGTTCGAGAATATGCAGACATGATCTTATATCAATAATCAACAGCGGGGTCTGGAAACCCATATTGACTCCCACACATTCATCGATGATCATATCGGATGAACCACGATGCCAGGATTCAATCAATCCCATATATATATTCCCTTCGTCGCGTGATATTTTACTTGCCCGAGATTCGATCGTCGGTACCGTCTTACCTAGTTCAATCTCGTTCACAGCAAGTACTTTACTCGTTCTGTAATCCGATATCACTTTGTGATTAACTCCTTAACCACGTGCTTGCAAGCGGTGTTGATATCGATTACCGAGTGGGCCTGAAGTATATCTCTCCGACTTGGGAGGGACAAATCCCATCTCGATACATACAACCCAACAGATACTTTCCGATCACCTGAGAGACACCTTTATGATCACCCTCTCATAGGATGACGTTTGATGACCTCAAAGCTTTCATCCGATACCAGGGAGTTGCATTATCTCATGGTCTAAGGAATACAATATTTGACATAAGAAAAGCTTCGCAAAGACGAACACAATGACACGATCTAATTGCTCCGCTTAGTTTGGGTCTGTCCATCATATCATTCTCCCAATGATATGATCTCATTATTAATCGATAACTCATGTCTATGGTTAGGAAACCTTAACCATCATTAATCAATGAGCTAGTCCATAGAGGCGTACTAGGGACACGGTGTTGTTCACAAACCACACAAGTATTAAAGTTTTCGCTTAATACAATTCTAGCATGGAATATAAACTTTATCATGAACAAGAATTATAATAATAACATCTTTATTATTGCCTCTAGGGCATAATTCCAACATCCTTGGCTACACGTAGTCCGTGAATGAGTGCTTCATACTCCACCATGTTGTTTGTAGCCTCGAAGTGGATCTGCAGAACGTAGTGTAGCTTGTCTCCTTTTGGTGACTGTAGCAGTACACCAGCCCCCGAGCCGTTGAGCAACTTTGATCCATCAAAGTGCATCACCCAGTACTCTGGTTCTGGCAACGGAGTAGCATCTGGCATCTCCGTCCAATCTGCAGTAAAATCCGCCATGGCTTGTGACTTGATAGCGTCGCGTCTCTTGTAGGTGATCTCGAAGGCGGCAAGTTCAATGCCCCACTTCACGACCCTTCCTGTAGCGTCGCTGTTATTGATAATGTCGGACAGTGGAGTCTTGCTCACTACTGTGATTGGGTGCTCCTGGAAGTAGTGCCTCAGCTTCCGCGAAGCGAGGAATACTCCATAAGCTATCTTTTGGTAGTGCGGGTAACGCTTCTTGGAATCCGTCAAGACCTCGCTTACATAGTAAACCGGTCGTTGAACTCCGTGCTCATATCCTGGTTCCTTCCGCTCCACCACGACGACAATGCTGATAACCCGGTTGGTTGCCGCCATGTAAATTAACAGGGGCTCACCAGGATCGGGTGCTGCAAGGATGGGCGCTGAGGAAAGAATCTCCTTGAGCTGCTTCAATGTTGTAACTGCCTCGTCTGTCCACGTGAATTTGTCTGCCTTCTTTAGCAACTTGTACAGCGGCAGAGCCTTCTCTCCAAGTCGGCTGACGAACCGACTAACTGCTGCAACACAACCTATTAGTCGTTGAATGTCCTTTAGGCATGTCGGATGGTTTATGTTTAAGATGGCCTTGATTTTCTCCGGGTTGACCTCGATTCCGCGCTGAGAAACGATGAAGCATAACAATTTGCCGGCTGGGACCCTGAAGACGCACTTCTTAGGGTTGAGCATCATGTTGTATTTCCGGAGATTATCAAATGTTTCTTTTAAGTCGGAGATTAAGTCATTTGACTTTTTAGACATCACCGTGATATCGTCCACATAGGCGTGAACGTTCCGACCAATTTGGTCGTGAAGGCAACGTTGCAATTTCCGCTGGTAGGTAGCACCTGCGTTTTTCAGCCCAAAGGGCATCATGACGTAGCAAAACGTGCCGTATGGGGTAGTGAACGAAGTGGCCAATTGGTCCGACTTCCTCATCTTGATCTGGTGGTATCCTGAGTATGCATCGAGAAAACACAAAAGTTCCGAGCCAGCCGTCAAGTCAATGACTTGGTCAATGCGAGGCAAAGCAAACGGATCTTTGGGACATGCTTTGTTCAAGCCGGTGTAATCAACGCACATTCTTAATTCATTGGTTCCCTTTTTAGGGACAAGTACAGGATTGGCCACCCATCGGGTGTGAAGGACTTCTCGGATAAACCCAGCCTTAAGTAACCTAGCTATCTCTTTGCCAATGGCGCGTCTCTTCTCATCTCCGAAGCGTCGAAGAGGTTGTTTCACTGGTTTACATTTTGGATCTATGTTTAAGCTGTGTTCGGAAAGTTCCCTAGGTACACCTTTCATGTCGGCAGGTTGCCAGGCAAAGATGTCCCTATTCTCATGGAGGAACTCGACGAGCGCGCTTTCCTATTTGGGATCCAGGTTCGTCCCAATGGCGACGGTCCTGGAGGCATCGCCTACCACAAGTTCCACCGACTTGGTCTCGATGGCGGCCTTGAACGCAGGAGCAGAGTTGGAGATCTGCTTCTTCGACGCGGGCATCTCTGAGTCATTGACCTTGCTCTGGATCTCCTTGAATTCTTCGCTATAGAGGATAACTTCTGCAACGGCTGCTTCATTGATCTCGCTGTCCCTTCCTTGGTAAAGCTTCCGGATACGGTGATGACACTGTTTGGTCTGGGTATCTTGAGTTTGTTGTAGACGAAGCATGGCTTGGCCATGAACGTGTGGAATATGTCGCAGCCGAATATGACGTGGTACACGCTCTTGAAGGGGACCACCTCGAAGGTCATGCGCTCTTGGCGGTAATTATTAACGTCGCCAAAGGCTACCTGAAGCGTAATGCACCCAAGGGACCGAGCCTCCCGACCAGGAACTACGCCATGGAAAACGGTGTTGGTCCGCCTTAGGTTTGCCTCCGTCAAGTTCATCTTCTGTAGTGTATCCAGGTACATGATGTTGATGCTGCTTCCACTATCCACCATGCACTTGGTGAACTCTACGCCGTCAATCAATGGGTTGATGACCATGGCGTACTGGTTCTCCGTGGGCACCAGGTCTAGGTGGTCCGTCCTGTCCCAAGTTATTGGAACCTCCGACCAGCACAGGTACTGGGGAACTGGGGGGAGAGTGGCCATCAGGATCCTTAGAGAGGTCTTTTGTTGTTGGACGGTGGGGGTGCCAAGGAAAGTGTGTTAGACTGGGGCCTTCTTTGCGAAGGGGTTCTTGCCCTTGTCGTCGCTCTTGGAGGCGTGCTTGGGGTCAACATCCTCGTCCATGTCACTTGAATCCTTGGACTCCTCCTCCTTCTTCTTTCCCTTGCCCTTGCCTCGCGGTCTATTCTTCCGACTTCGCGTGTAGCCGGACTCCGGGTCTTCCTTGAGGTCGTTGACGAACTTGCAGTGTCGATTGGTATGGGTGGCCTTGCCGTTGGCGTCGAGGTGTACGAGGCACGACATATCGCGGTACTCTTCGCAGGTTTGGGGTACGCGGAGCGGCGCCGAGGTGGTTTCACTTCCTCGTTGCTGCCCGCGGCCTGCTCCCCTTCCTCGGCCACGTTGTCTGCCTTCTCCTCGTCCTGCAAAAGTCATAGCGACCATGTCGGTAGATTGCTTTTCTTCTGGAGCGGTTTTCCGCTTTGTACTGTTGTTCGTCCGAGCTTGAGTTGGAACGGCCGTTGCCGGCAAAGACCCACGAGCATCGTCGTCGGCAGCTGCGAACTCACTAGCTAACTGAATCATCTGATTCAAGTCAAGCTGATGATTGTCTTGCAAGCGCTTTAGCTTATGTCGGAGCAACGTGCCCCTTTCCAACCCGTTGATGAAGGCGGCCATGGCGGTTTGAGCGTGCACTCCTGCGCAGGAATTCTTCATATCCAGCCAGCGGGAGAGATAGGCGCGAGATGTCTCGTCTTTTTCTTGCACGCACCGCTGTAGATCGCCCACAGTGCAGGGACGCTTGTATGTACCCTCATAATTCTTGGTGAATGCTTCTTGCATATCCAGCCAGTTGTAGATAGATCTCTCTGGCAAGTCATCGATCCATTGACGGGCCGTGCCCACCAACATTAACGGGAGGTACTTGACAGCGACGTTGGGGTTGCCTCCGGCAATCTCCACCGTGTTGCCATAGTCCTGCAACCATGTGACGGGCTTGGCGGCGCCGTCATAGGGCTTGATGGTCTTGTCAATCCGGAAACCTTTGGGGTAAGTTGCGGACCGTATTGTAGGTCCAAAACAACGTGGTCCCAGGTATGGTCCTTCCCGGGCCTCGTGGATCTTATCAATCGGCGAACGTGCGTCTTACGGCTCTGGGTTCTTCTTCTTGTTGTCAACAGGGGATGGGCTACGTGAACGACGCGGGCCTCTTCCGCCATGGTGACTGCTTGGCGGCGACGGAGGCGGAGGTGCCGGTGGGTTAGCCTTCTTGCTGTTACCCTCCTGCGACGCCTCACGCCTGTCATGGTTGCTTGTCGGACGCGGAGGGTCATGGTGTGACCTGCTCTTGTGTCCTTGGTGGCGCTCTTCATCATGACGGGTTTGTGCCGCGTTGTCGCGGATGACGATGTCGCACTGTTTTGGAGGGGCATATCCATATGATGGTGAGCCTTGTAGTCTTCCTGACGTCGGGGGGATCGGGGCGATGGCGATGGGCGACGAGGTTGGGATTTTCTCCATGGTCGGAGGATATGGGGATAGCATCCTTCCTGTTGCACGCATCCCTCCGTCTTCGTTCTGATGAACCCGTCTGTGATCCGACATCCTGAGGAGATCTGTCCCTTGGCGGTTTGTACTGGCTAGATCGGAAGAGCGCTGGGTCAGACTCGAGCCTCTGAGAGGTGGCTTTTTCCTGCTGCTTTACCGCCTTGGCCACTAGGTCGTAGACCTGTTCTACTGCCTCAGGCGATCTATCCTGCTCCATAAGGGTCTTGGCAACAGCAAGGTTAAGGAGTGGCGTGGGCATCACCTGCTTGCCTTCACTATCAATGTATGGCTTGGCCTGTGCCAGCTTCGAGGGAGCCCATCCTAGGTTGCGCGCACACCAGGATCGTTTATGACGCGAGCCGGAGCTTTCTTAGCCTGCTGCTGCTGTAGCAGAGTCTTGTACTCGGCCTCCATTGCTCTAGCTTTCTCTATGGACTTCTGCGCGTTGACCAGATCTCGATCTAGTTTAGCGCCTTGCTCCGCGATGGCTTGCGCCTCCTCTAGCAGCTGCTGGCGCTTCTCGTCAAGCTGAGTCACGTTCCGGATATGAGCAACGATTAGTGGCTCGACGAGGAGATTGTCGTACATCACTCTATCAGCTGGAGTAACATGGGCTGCTGCCAACGTGGATGCTGGAGGCGGCAAGTTTGCGGTGTTGTTGTTGCTCGGGCCGGTGCCGAGTTCTTGCGGCTGCTGCACTGGGTTGGGCGGAGGAGGCATGACCTTTGCGCGATCATTGTCAGCAGCAATAAGTGTCCCCTTCCCCTTTTCCAGCGCTGTAGGCGGAGCTTGCCCGGGTTGATCTTCTTCCATCGCTGTCCCAATGGTGACGAACACCCCTCGAGACATGACGGTGTTGTTAGCTTGCTCGTCGCGCGAGTACTCCTCCTCCATCTCCTGCATAGCGGAGTCTAGCTCTTCTGGACTGAAGTCTATCTCCTCTGAATCTGCACTGAAATCAGCATAAAGCGCGTCAATGACAGAGTCGGAGGGTGCCAGGACTTCCTCGATGATGGGCGGTGGAGGTGCAACGGCCTCGATGATGACTGGAGGTGGTGCTGCTGCAACGATGACGGCGAGAGGCGGTGGCGGCGACTGCTGAACCGGAGGTTCTGCGTCTCTGAGAGCAAGCTCCATCTGGGCTGCCGCGTCAGCCGCCGCGTAGCTGTTGACGGTGCTCACCATCTCTTCGAGGGTAAGGTGTCCTGTTGCCTGCTGCCGTCTTAAAAAATGTCGTAGAAGTGTGCCGCGGTCCAGTCCTTCCACGAAGTGATACAAAGCGTTATCATCGGGGTAGTTGGCCAGATCGGCTCATATACGGAGCCACCTGGCTAGATAGTCGCGGGGGTTTCACCTTCTCTCTGAACGCATCGCGCCAGATCGAAGATGGTAACCATGCCGATGAACTTGGATCTCTGCTGTCCAGACGCGCAGACGAAGCCGGCGGATTTGCAGTGATTTTCCACCTTTATATCCTGCACAAGGGCGGTTTGGGTGGGCCTTGAATTTTTCCGATCTTTGCCGGCAAACTCCGAGGAGAGGTCCGACACTGATCCTTCCGCGAACGTATCCTGCCCGTAGGCAGTCTGTGCGGGTCTTGATGCTTTCTGATCTTTGCCGGCAAACTCTGAAGAGAGATCCGACATCGATCCTTCCGCGAACGTATCCTGCCCGTAGGCGGTCCGTGCGGGTCTTGATGCTTTCCGATCTTTGCTGGCAAACTCCGAAGAGAGATCCGACATCGATCCTTCCGCGAACGTATCCTGCCCATAGGCGGTCCGTGCGGGTCTTGATGCTCCTCCGACTCCTAGGGAACTAGTGCCCGAGTCGGTTTCGCCGATGAAGAGGTGGATGTCTCTGATAGCAACGATCGAACACCGCGTAGGGTTCGTCTTCGCCGGGATCCAGAACTCGTCAGGGGGGACGATCGGAATGTTGCCAGAGAAGAGAACACGGCCGATGGCTACGGTTTTGCCGATTCCCGCGAAGATCTTGGTCCTCGCCCGCTGAAGAGCCTGAAGCACCTTTGCCCCATGGTGGGCGCCAACTGTCGTGGTATTGCCGACGAGTACGCCATGGAGGGGTCCTCACAGTGCGTGTTTAGAGACGTGGGGTAAGGCGGATGGTTGACGGGTACAAGGTAACACAGCTTACCCAGGTTCAGATCCCACAACGGTGGCGGAATCCTACTCCTGCTATAAATCAGTATAATGGCAATACGCCGAGTTACAGAGATAGGTTCGTTGTGCGAGGTTGTATGAATCGATACTAAGTTGTGCTTGTATTGTGTCCTAAAGGCTCCCATAGGCCCGACTTATATAGTCGCCAGGTCCTAGGGTTACAGGAAAAAGTCCTAGCCGGACAGGTTATAGAGTCCTACACCGTCTATCACTAGTCTTGTGTTACTTGCACTCCAAGGCTCCGGGTACGCTGACGACTCCACCGTAGCCTTCCTTTATCCAGCATGGACCTTCCTTCTAGATCCACCTAACTAGGCCGCCCAGCAGGCCATAGGCCATGCTACCGACTATGGGCCACCCGGGTTAGTCGGATAAGAGACATGCTATGAGGATACCCATATAGGATATCCCCAACATCAAGGTCGATGGAGGCTGAGGGGGCCGATACCCCCTGGTGGCGCGACTTGGTTGGGCCCGCGCCACCCTAGTGTTGGAGATATGCCCAAGAGGCAATAATAAAGTGGTTATTATCATATCTTCATACTTATGATAAATGTTTACATACCATGCTATAATTGTATTAACAGGAAACATTAATACTTGTGTGATTTGTAAACATAAAAGAGTCCCTAGTAAAGCCTCTTGTTAAACTAGCTTGTTGGTTAATATATGATCATGGTTTCCTGATCATGAACATAGAGATGTTATTAACAACAGGGTCATATCATTAGGAGAATGATGTGATGGACATACTCCTATAGTTAAGCGTAGCATAAAGATCAAGTCATTTAATATAGTTCATTTGCTATAAGCTTTCTGATACATAGTGACCTAATTCCTTCGACCATGAGATCATGCTTATCACCATCACCGGAAGGATGCTTTGATGACATCAAACATCACATCGTAACTAGGTGGCTATAAAGATGGCATTGAGTGTTCGGAAAGTATGGGTTGAGACACATGGATCAAGAGTGGGATTTGTCCATCCATATGACGGATAGATATACTCTGGGCCCTCTCGGTGGAATGTCATCCAATTAGCTTGCAAGCATGTGACTGGTTCACAAGGGATCACATATCACGGGAACGAGAAAAGAGTACTTATCGGTAACGAGGTTGAACTAGGTATGCAGAGATACCGACGATCAAAACCTCGGATAAGTAAACTATCGTGAGACAAAGGGAAATTGGTATCGTATGTAAGTGGTTCATTCGATCGCAAAGTAATCGTAGAAATATGTGGGAGCCATATGAATTTCCAGATTCCTCTATTGGTTATTGATCGGAGAAGTGTCTCGATCATGTCCGCATAATTCACGAACCGTAGGGAGACACACTTAAGGATTCGATGTTGTTGAGTAGTTACGAAATGATGAGTAAGAGACCGAATGTTGTTTGGAGTCTCGGATGGGATCTGGGATATCACGAGGAGATCTGGAATGGTCCGGAGAATAAGATTCATATAAGGAAAATCCTGTTTCGGAGTTGGAGAATGATTCCAGTGTTTTCATCGGGAATGTTCTAGAAGGTTCCGGAAGGTCCGACACTCTGGAGGGGAAGGGTACATGAATGTGTCATGACAAGTTGGAATGGTTGCATCATGTACTAGGTGTCATCACTGAGCAAAATAAAGGGATAAATCAAATCCTAGTTTGAAAAGTCAAACGCCAATTTGAAAAGTCAAACGACAAGTTTGCTTGGTGGAGGGAGAATAGGAAACCAACTTGGGGAGGAAGTCCTCTTCCCTCCACCGCCGGACAAGGAGGAGGAGTTGGAGGAGGACTCCCTCCTCCCAACCGTGCCTCCCACCCACCTATAAAAGAAGGGGCAGGGGTGCCCCTCTTCCCTACACCTCTCACACCCCAAACCCTAGCCCCAAGTCGCCGGCCACCTCCAGTGCAGCCGCCGCCTAGGGCATCCTCTAAGTCACCGAGTTAGGGTTTCCCCAAACCCTATCCGCCAGCCAAGCTCTCCCCTTGGTGCCTCTAAACCCTAGATCGCCAAGGCCCTCTCTCATACTCCACCATACTCGCTCTGGCTTAAGGCGAAGCCCTGGGAGATCTCCCCTCTACTTCCGGTACCACGCCGTCGTGCTGCCGGAATTGCAAGGAGAGTGCTACAACCTCCGTTGCCTGCTGGAACAAGGGAGAGGAAGGTCTTTATCGAGTACCGAACGTGTGACCGACTGCGAAAGCGCTGCCGGAACGCAGCGCTGGAAGGATCGTCTACGCGATCTTGAGATAGGCAAGTGTATGACTACTTCACCCACGAGAATCTGCTCTCGTTAACCGCTTTGGATCTTCGAGGGTTAGTATTCCATCGACTCGTTGCTACAATCTAGTAGATAGATCTTGGCTTGATCATAGATTAGATCTTGATTGTGTGTTCATGCGGTAGAAATTTTTTGTTTTCCATGCTACGAACCCCTACAGTGGTATCAGAGCCGTGTCTATATGTAGATCTGTTGCACGAGTAGAACACAATGGTCATTATGGGCGTTGAAGCTTTTGTTGTCGATTGCTTCTTGTGTACTTTGCATCTTGCGGGATGGTGGGATGAAGCGGCCCGGGCTAACCTTACATGACATCGTTCATGAGACTTGCTCCACGCTTGACATGCAACTTGTATTGCATAAGTGGCTTTGCGGGTGCCTGTTTCTCCCAACATAGTTAAGATTCAATTTACAACGGGTGATTGACAATACTAGTATCAATGTTGTGGTTCTTGTTCGTAAGTTAGAACGACACTTATTGAAAGCCCCAAACCACGTAAAACATGTAAAGAAAATTAGAGGCGTCTAACTTTATTTTGCAGGGGTGTGCTGTGATGTGATATGGCCATGATTGTGATTATATTTGATGTATGCAATGTTCCTTATTGTAAGTTGACAACCGGCAGGAGCCATATGGTTGTCTTTAAATTCCGTTAAGACCTGCGTGTCTATTCAAAGTAGTTGGAATAGTTCAAGCTGGTGGACGACAACCATGAAACGGCTCCATTGACCTTGACGCCATGCTGGTGATGATGGAGATCATGTTCGTGCTTGAAGATGGAGATCGGAAGCACAAAGAAGAAAGGCCATATCATATCACATATTATGAATTGCATGTGATGTTAATCCTTTTATGCATCTTGTATTGCTTAGTTCACGACGGTAGCATTATAAGATGATCCCTCAAGCACACAATTTCAAGTTTTAAAGTGTTCATCCTTAGTAAGCACCGTTGCTAAAGCTCGTTGTTTCAAAGCACCACGTGATGATCGGGTGTGTTAGATTCTGCGAGTGTATACAACGTGAGCAAGCCAGATTTGCTCATGCGGAAGCTAAGGTTTGATCTTAACGAGCCTAGCATGTACAGACATGGTCTCGGAACACGGATCACCAAAAGGTAAAGCATGGGTCATATAGTAGATATGATGAACATGTTGATTGTTCGCCATTAAAGCTACATCAACTATCATGATGATCGGTTTTGATGTGGTGAATTTGGTTCGTGTGATCACTAAAACAATGTGAGGGATATTGTTTTGAGTGGGAGTTCAATAGCAATATGATTAAAAGTTGAACACTATTTATCATAAATTAAATCAAAGTGAATTTGCATAGTTGTTGTAGTCATTGGCATCTGTTTACCACCTTGCGCTTAGTTTTAATTGAGATGATAGAACTATAGAATTCTGGTTAGTTACTTTATGAACTGGTATCATATTGTTTTGAAGTGTTAATCTAAAGTTTAAAAGTCCCATTGCAAACTTTCAGTAAGTTTCGATTACCCCTTGAAATTTAATAGTTGGTATTAAATCAAGAGTAACAATTCCAGTGTTAGTATATAAGTATCATGTTTTTCTTCATGATTCTTGATATTCAAAGGATTGTCTTAATATCATGGTTATCTAGGATCTGAAAGAGTTGTTTCAGAAACCATGATGTGTGGAAGATATTGTGATATTTGAAACAAAGTTTTGGTTGCAACATGATAGAGTATAATATGGCAAGAGTCTTGTTCTCATATTTGATGAGAATTTGCAAAAGGTTGGAGACACTAGTTGTCCTAAACCTCCAAAAGGTTTTGGAGAGCAACATTATACTCGTGATTCACCGTTATAAGCTAAAAGTAGCTTGATCATTGATGATTTCATGATAAGGGTGAATATTTGATGTAGGTAAAATGTTTACTACACCAAGAGATTACTAAAGAAAGGAATTTGAAAGAACACCAAACATTCGATGATGGTGATCTACTTCAAAGTGCAAGTCCAAAGACATTGGTATTTTACTATACATGCTTTGGACTATGTGTCATGTATATGGCTCCACTATTGATGTTGATAGATTCTTTCAAACAGAAAAGGAAATACTGAAAGAGAATCTCATAAGTATATGGCAGAAAAGAAAAGACTAGAATTGTTCAGCTTAAGTATATAGATGATATACATGTTATGGATATATTCTTTGCTTATTAAACAATGTGGTTCTTAAGTATTTGATACTGAATTTGTTGGTGTGAATCGTCATACAAAACAACACAATTCATGAACTAAAATGGCCTAAGTAACTAGCAAAAGAATATGTGATGATGTTCATCGAGAACAAATAAAGGGTTATTGTGCTGCTTGTTAAACATCAAAGCTTGCCTTCAAGATTTGTTTTATCAGGCATTATGAGAACAAAAGGGTTGTTCAAATAATTGTCGTAATCCATAAAAGATGGATGATTCACAAATCTTGTTGGAGAAATCACATCCATAAAACTAGTGCTAAAAATGTCGAAATACAAATTGATTGAAAGATCATTTAGGAAGTGACATCGCCATTTAAATTATATTGGAAAGAAAACATGAAGAAACTCCATGTGGATGGAATTTTGGAGTCCTTTTGATTTTTGATCAAATGACGCTTGTGAAACTTTCCTAGAGATAATTAAAACTTTGTTCATAGGCCAAAAGGGAACGAATGACTAGCTTATTGGAACTTGTACAAATTTTTGTATGAAGTCCATTATGTGTAGTCAAGAGCGATGGATTTCAACTTCATATGTTTTCTCCGAATTTGAGTGAATAGATGAATATTTACTTAATAAGGATGAAGTATGAAACATTTGAAAAGTTCAAAGATTTTCAAGATGAAGTGCAAAATCATTATAACAAGAGTATAAATAGTTTATGATAAGATCATAAAGGAAGATATTTGAGTTACAAGTTTAGCATAATATCTAAGATTTAAGGAATCGTTCCATGGATTTGCATTTTCCGAAACACCATAAGAGTATGGAGCGTTCGAGATATGTAATTAAACCTTGTTTGACATGGTAAGATCAAAGGTGTAATTTATAAAACTGTCATTATATTTTAAAGATTAAAAGCTCTAGAGACTACCGTTTTTCCACTGAAAAGAGCTCCATCATAATCTGTTGAATTGACACCATATAAATTTATGGTTTGGGATAAAACCCAAGTTGTCCTTTCTTAAAAATTGGTATGGTATGCATAAGAAAGATGTTTGCAACCAAAATCGGATGAACATATCTTTGTATGTTATTTTGAATAATAGTTAAGTATTCCTCCATAACACCAAAGACAAAAGTGTTTGTCGCTTAGAACGTCAAGTTTCTTTAAGAAGGAATTTTTCGTGAAAAGTTAAGTGGGAGGACAATAGAACTTTGATAAGGTTAAAAGAACCTTAGCTATATGTGCAGAGTTGCGCAACACCGAAAAGTGTTCCGGAGGCAGAAACAATGCTCATGGATCACATGCCTCAAAGGTTGTTGTAAGATCCCTCCTTTGTAAAGGAAAAAGGATCCCTGTGATTGCAATACTAGTCCCTGGATCAATAGCTAGCATCCACAGTTAAGATGTAATATCAAGAATCAAAGGTCATAATACAACTTTATAATCAGGAATAAAATAATTCATTACATCTTACATAGCTCATTTGGCTATTACATTACATTGCAGCAGAATATCTATAAGCATGGGGTCCTTCATCTTCAAAGTGCCACAGGCATACATGCTGGTTGTAGACTTGTAATCCTACTTCACTAATATCAAACAAACCTGCAACATAACAAGTTACAGCCACAAGGGTCAATACATTTGAATTGTATTGGCAAGTGATACTATGGTAGTATAGTGGAGTCTATCATATATATGCATTTGGCAAAGTGGAGTTGAGGCTTGCATTGCTCAAAACAGATTTTTCCTTATCATTTGAAAACACTAAGTTTTTGTTTGGCAAAAATCACCCAAGGCATCTACCAATCAAAGATTGAAGATCCTTTAACCCTTGTTCATCCACAAGTTTTTAACTTAGAAATTTGGATGATGAGATTCTTGATAGCTTCCATGTCTTGATGCTCAAATTGTCCTTTACCAGGGACATGGCTAAGTACTTAGATTTTACACTCTGCAGAGGTGGTGCACTTTCCCCACAAGACTTGGTTTCCCAAGACAAGATCTTTCAGAAGCCTTCCCTTAGACCAGAATGGACGCGTTCCAACCTATCATACCCCTACCACCAACTGTCCATTTGGCTAAGTTATTGCAACCTATATGATCCAGGCAGAGCCCATAATGCCAAGTGGCTGCACTTGAAGCTTCTCAACATTTGACATCTCAAATCTCTTTGTTCCTGGGTGGCCATCCACAAGTGTGATACACAAGGTAAACCATAAAAATGGGCCTTGTGTAACCACTCAACCAAAAACCACCAAGCAAGTCCCTTTCCACCCAGGTGATTCATTCACTTAGTTGTTTTATTAAACAAAACACAAGTCCTCAGACTTAGAAATTTTTCCATAGCATGAATATATAATCCACCCTTGTTTTCTATTAGCTAAGCTAAGCTTGATAGTAGTAGGAATATTACTTAGGAAATTTTCCACTAAGGTTTCATCTACTAGGATTTCCCATAGCAAGGTTTATACTCAGCAAAAATTCTATGCAAGACCTACTTAGAAATATCACTAATGCATAGTGAAAATAATGGGACCAAAGTATGAAGCATCACTTGCCTTTTTGGTAGAGAGTATAGGTTCACTCCTTGATCTTTGCAATGTTCACTCACTTCAAATCACTACAATTCAATCAAGCAAACAATATTTCAATCTACCATTCAAGCAATTCATTCCATAAAATAATAGAATCACAACAATGCATGCAAGCATGCAAGAGATTGTTTTATTTGTAAAAGTGGTTTCAAATGGTTCATAAACATTTGGAAACACCTAATGGTCATTTTATAAAGTGGCAAAGTCATTTGCAAAAGGTTTTACTTCATAAACCATTTTTTAAAACAAGGTATCATTTTATGTGGTGTGGAAATGTTTTTAATAAGGCATTAATCTATAGGGTTCACAAAATATGTTTTCAAACCATAAAATCTTGTGTTTAGGGTCAGAGAATTTATTTCCAAAACATTTCTCAAAGGTTTTCTTCCAAAACCATTTTTAATAATTAAACCATATTTTTATTTGACTAGAATTGGTTTTAAATCCAAGATTCATTCTTTTGTTTCTCCAAATACATTTTTGAATCCACAAAGTGTTTCCTATGGTCAGTAGGTTCAAAACACACCATTTGCAAAAGATTTTATTCTCAAAATCATTTTGGAATAATTTTTATAACCTAAACAAGCATACATAAGTTTCTGCAAAAACAAACATTTTACCAGAAGCTTTTTACTAAACAAATGGCATGGTTGGCTAGGGCTTGTCTTGCTGATTCCATTGATATAAAATTTGCAAAAATTGGACGTGTGGATCAAAAGTTATGCAATTTACAAATTGGAACATCTAATAGATTAGTTTCTGTTTTAAATCAAAAGGCTGGCCACGTGGCGTGATACTACTGGGCGATACCGGTTCACGCGGATCAAGCGATGTGAGGCGTTGGATTAAAATAGATCGAGCGGCATAGGATCACTCGTACCCCTTCGTTTAAGTTTCTATCCTATCCACGCGAACCAAATCCAACGGCTGCTGCGAGTTTGAAATAGAATGAGCGGCGTTGCGGTGGTGGCTGGCGGCGGCGCGCTCAGACGGTGACAGTGCCGGCGAACTAGGACACGCGGGAGAGGGGGAGGTTGCTCACCAGCCTTACAGGAGTGTGGCGAAGCTCAAGGTATGGTCCGTTTGTCGAGGGGCGCTCTGGTTCGACGTGGATTGCTCACCGGAGTCCACACGGTGTCGGGCATGCTCTGGTCGTCGTTGTTGGCGAGGCTACATGCCACTCGAAGGCAAGAGAGAGGTGTCGTTAGACGCGGCCGAGAGCGTAGATCACAGGAGCATCAACATGGGAAACAGGGGCGGACGGAGGATACCTGGGGAGTTCGCCGGAGTCCAAGCCGAAGACGGTGGCGAGCGGCGTTGAGGTTGCTGATGTTAGGGAGCTTGCGCGGCTGAGCTTAGAGTACTGAGAGATGCGCCAGAGGCCAAGGAGTGTGCTCGTGTGGTCGAGGGGGCGAGGCGCGGCCTGGGTTCATCGGAATTTGAGGGGGACCTCGTCGGAGGCAGCGACGGTGCAGGTGGAATTGGGGATGGCCTAGGGGCAGAGAGAGTCGGACGAGAGAGGGGAAAGAGAAAGGGGACGCGGGCGATTAAGTGAGCGAGGTTACCGTGCGGAATCAACGCTGCAATTATGTGAATTTACTCGAGGATTTGATTGACAGTGAACGACAGCGAGGAGGAAGAACGAGTCCGCGGTTGAAGACGCTGACGAGGCAGGTGGGGTCTGCTTGGCAGCGTGAGAGAAGGAGAGGGGACAGGGGTCCACCGGTCAGTCGCTGAGTGGGTGAGTTGCTGAGTGCGAAACGTTTTTCTGCGGGGTGAGAGGGAGTGGCTAACTGGGCTTAGTTGGGCCAGGCTTAGTTGGGTCGAGTCCGTTTCATATTTTTTTGTTCAGATACTTTTTACTTTTTCCATTTCTTATTTGTGTATTGATTTTGTTTTGTCCATTCAAACATCTATTTGAATACAAATGTCTCTCAAATTTTGTGTGGATTCGAACACTGCTTAATATTACAATCTGAAATCATTTTTAGGATAACAATCTTATTCTTTTTAGGGTCCTTTAATTATTTAAATTAGGCCTTTTCCTTACTTCATATAAGATTTAGGATATTTTAAATCCTTATCTAAATTTCACTTTTCCACAAAACCTTTTCAGTAAGTTTTCTTAAATTATTAGGGTGTCAAATAATTCACCTTGAATTATTTGGAAAAGATTTTAATATGTTTTATTAATCAATTAAAATTGGATTTGTTTTTATTCAAATAGAATTTGGTTTATGCCATTTTATTTTAATTTGGAAGATTATTTATCCTTTTATTTTTATTTGGATTTGGATTATATTCATTCCATTTGCTTAATGGATTAGGCCAAGATTTGTTTTGGTCTTTAGATATTCTTTATTTAATATTTTTTTATCTTTGTCTTATAAAATCCATATCTTTTTATTTAGAGATCCAAACTTGGGAATTCCAATTTGTGAAATCTTATTTTATCTTTGTTTATCTTTTTAAATCCCTTTAGGATCAATTGCTCACCATTTGGTATGGATTTAGATAAGGGCTTTAATAGCTTTAGGAATTCAATTTCTTATCTTATTAAATTCATAAGATTTTATTTATGGTTCCCAATTGAGTGAATCCAATTTCTATGGTCTTATAATATTTTCTATTTGTCTTTCTTGATCATTTGTGAATGTTTGTCGACAAACTTTTATATGGATCAAATCCCTAGGTTTGGAGATGCTTTGGAAATGATTTTTATTCCATTAGAGTTTAGGGTTTGGATTTATTTTCCAAGTGTTTGAATTTCCAGATACATTCATTGAGGAATGCATTTCTCTTGATTGGGATTTTTTGTTAGATTCAAACTTTTACCCAAAGTTTGTTCAAGATGGGATTTTAAGTTTCCATTTAGAAACAAAAGTTTCTTTTCACCCTGATTTTCAACAAAAAATTATTTTGTTTATTTTATTTTTCACATTACAAGATTTGGAAAATCTTGGGATGTGACAGTTGTGGTCACGGAGGACGAAGTTTCTATTGAAACAAGAAGGTCGGGTAAACAATCAAATACCAAGATTTGAGAGTTAAATCATTATTTAACGATAATGATCCGACTACATGCAAAGAAGCGATGATGGGCCCTGGCTCCGTCAAAATGGCTTGAAGCCATAAAATCTGTGATAGTTCCATATACGAGAGATCAAGCTTTGAACTTGAAAGACCCTCTGGAAAGGTACAAGACCTTACAGTCGTATTTGGATATATAAAGAAATAGACATGGATGTTTCACAACTATGAAATAGTCGACATGTTGGGAAAGAGTTCACAACAATGTTCAAAGGTTGACTATGACAAGATCTGATCTTTCATTAAGCGATATTTAGTCTAGACGGATTAATATAACAACCACGACATATAATTTTGTTATGTGTTGAATAAACAAAACAAGTTCTTCTAATAGAAGGGCTACCTAGGACGTGTGCATGACACAGTGAGGGTTTTGTTAATTCAAAGGATGCTAAAAGCATATGCAAACTTCAATGGTTGAAGTAAGCATCGCGGAGTTGGAATCTTCACTATGATGAAACTGTTAAAATAGTTTAATTTCATCAAAGACAATGAAGAAGCTTGCATTTGCAAGAAATTAAGTGGGAGCGCTAAGACATGTTTCTAATACATTATGTGGAAGACATATTGTTGATTGTAAATGATGTATCTTTTATTAACACATATTAAGAATTTCATCCTGATGAAAGGCTTAGGCAAAACCCAAATATTTGGCATCAATAGACGCTAATATGGTTGTGCCGAAAGTACATAGATGATGTATTGAATGAGTTCAATATAGAAACTACAAGAAAGGTTCTTGTCGCACAGAAAGGATTGAATGAGTTCAATGTTGATGATATATTCAAGTGTATTGACACTTGGTAAGTGAAACAAAGATTCAAGTATAGATTGATACTTGATGTATGAAATCACAAAGAGTATTTATATCAATCATACCGTGATATGTACAAATCCAGATATCTCCTATGCTCTAAATATTATGAGCATATACCAGAATGATTCATAAGATGATTATTGGACGATAGTAAAGATATTCTTATGATCTTGTAAAAGAACTAAGAATATATTATTTTGTAGAAGTGACAAATAGATGGTTAGTTCATTGTAAATGAATTACATTTGTACTAGTTTTGTCACAAAGTACAAATTAAGTTTATCTCAATCTAAACTAAGGGTGGCACAATATGATGGAATGAGAGTTCCATAATGAATTTGGATGAGTTCCAAAGTTAAGATATTGTGACAGATACTACAACAAAAGGGCTAAGTATATAACTGCTATTATAGTAGCAAAAGAGGGCATTTGTGTCAAGTAGTTTGTTATCAAACTAGGTGTAGTTCACAGCAGGGATAATGCTATGAAGATATATTGTACGACAATATTATCAACATGTTTTAACCCCAAAGAACTAAAGGTCACACCAAAGGACCAAATTTGTACAAAGCCATCTCATTAGAGAATGAGTGATGCGTAGAGACGCAAAGACATGCAATTACACACGGACCTGGAAGTGTCAGATCCAGAGATCAGTTGACCACTAGCAATCGTGTACATACGACACCAGAAAGCCATAGGTGTTGAATACACAAAGGTTTGAAACTAGATTATTGACTCTAGTGCAAGTGGGAGACTGTTGGAGATATGCCCAAGAGGCAATAATAAAGTGGTTATTATCATATCTTCATACTTATGATAAATGTTTACATACCATGCTATAATTGTATTAACAGGAAACATTAATACTTGTGTGATTTGTAAACATAAAAGAGTCCCTAGTAAAGCCTCTTGTTAAACTAGCTTGTTGGTTAATGTATGATCATGGTTTCCTGATCATGAACATAGAGATGTTATTAACAACAGGGTCATATCATTAGGAGAATGATGTGATGGACATACTCCTATAGTTAAGCGTAGCATAAAGATCAAGTCATTTAATATAGTTCATTTGCTATAAGCTTTCTGATACATAGTAACCTAATTCCTTCGACCATGAGATCATGCTTATCACCATCACCGGAAGGATGCTTTGATGACATCAAACACCACACCGTAACTGGGTGGCTATAAAGATGGCATTGAGTGTTCGGAAAGTATGGGTTGAGACACATGGATCAAGAGTGGGATTTGTCCATCCATATGACGGATACATATACTCTGGGCCCTCTCGGTGGAATGTCATCCAATTAGCTTGCAAGCATGTGACTGGCTCACAAGGGATCACATATCACGGGAACGAGAAAAGCGTACTTATCAGTAACGAGGTTGAACTAGGTATGCAGAGATACCGACGATCAAAACCTCGGATAAGTAAACTATCATGAGACAAAAGGAAATTGGTATCGTATGTAAGTGGTTCATTCGATCGCAAAGTAATCGTAGAAATATGTGGGAGCCATATGAATTTCCAGATTCCTCTATTGGTTATTGATCGGAGAAGTGTCTCGATCATGTCCGCATAATTCACGAACCGTAAGGAGACACACTTAAGGATTCAATGTTGTTGAGTAGTTATGGAATGATGAGTAAGAGACCGAATGTTGTTGGGAGTCTCGGATGGGATCCGGGATATCACGAGGAGATCCGGAATGGTCCGGAGAATAAGATTCATATAAGGAAAGTCATGTTTCGGAGTTGGAGAATGATTCCTGTGTTTTCATCGGGAATGTTCTAGAAGGTTCCAGAAGGTCCGACACTCCGGAGGGGAAGGGTACATGAATGTGTCATGACAAGTTGGAATGGTTGCATCATGTACTAGGTGTCATCGCTGAGCAAAATAAAGGGATAAATCAAATCCTAGTTTGAAAAGTCAAACGGCAAGTTTGCTTGGTGGAGGGAGAGTAGGAAACCTACTTGGGGAGGAAGTCCTCTTCCCTCCACCGCCGGCCAAGGAGGAGTTGGAGGAGGACTCCCTCCTCCCAACCGCGCCTCCCACCCACCTATAAAAGAAGGGGCAGGGGTGCCCCTCTTCCCTACACCTCTCACACCCCAAACCCTAGCCCCAAGTCGCCGACCACCTCCAGTGCAGCCGTCGCCTAGGGCATCCTCTAAGTCGCCGAGTTAGGGTTTCCCCAAACCCTATCCGCCAGCCAAGCTCTCCCCTTGGTGCCTCTAAACCCTAGATCGCCAAGGCCCTCTCTCATACTCCACCATACTCGCTCCGGCTTAAGGCGAAGCCCTGCGAGATCTCCCCTCTACTTCTGGTACCACGCCGTCGTGCTGCCGGAATCGCAAGGAGAGTGCTACAACCTCCGCTGCCTGCTGGAACAAGGGAGAGGAAGTTCTTCATCGAGTACCGAACGTGTGACCGACTGCGCAAGCGCTGCCGGAATGCAGCGCTGGAAGGATCGCCTACGCGATCTTAAGATCGGCAAGTGTACGACTACATCACCCACGAGAATCTGCTCTTGTTAACCGCTTTGGATCTTCGAGGGTTAGTATTCCATCGACTCGTTGCTACAATCTAGTAGATAGATCTTGGCTTGATCATAGATTAGATCTTGATTGTGTGTTCATGCGATAGAAATTTTTTGTTTTCCATGCTACGAACCCCTACACCTAGGGTGTGGCCACCCTGGTTCCCTACTCCGTCTCTTCTTCGATTTTCCACATCGTTCCCAAAAAACATGAAGATTGGCTTTTGTCCCGTCCAATTCCGAGAATATTAATTTTTTAGCTTTTCTAAAACCAAAAACAGCAGAAAACAGGCAACTGACATTGTGGCATCGTGTCAATAGGTTAGTTCCAGAAAGTGTATAAAAATACCTCAAAGTGTAGAAAAAACATAAGACAAATGATATAAAAACGCATGGAGCATAAAAATTATAGATACTTTTACGACGTATCATCGACCCATGGTCGGAGGTAACTAGGGTTCGGCTGTTTGTATTTTCAATCCTATTTTATTTGTCCTTCGAGTTACAATTAAGGGATTACCTAGTTAGTACTAGCATCGGTCGGTAGTTGGGGTTAATATTCGATTTGGTTTGAGATTTGGGGATTGGGGAATAATCAGGAGATCTCAATCGATTATAATTTATGCAAGTAATCAATCCCGATAATCATGTCCTTATTGCACTCTATTGTTTTTTCCAATAGGTGGATAGCAGTGACGTCTGAAGCGACGACGACTCTAAGAACACCAAGACTCGTCAGGTGCTGAGGAGGCTGAAGTCCGGCCAGTATGACAACTTCTTCGCCGGCGACGTCTACAAGTGCTCCTTCTGCACTAGGAGCCCCGCCATCGACTTCAACTCCCTCGTGAAGCATGCCAAGGACGTGAAGACCTATGGCACGTATGTGAATGTCAAGGGCTTCAAAACCAAGCACCAGGCGCTCGGTTTTCACCTCCGCAACCTCCATAAGGCGACCATCGAGGAGGGTCACATGCCCTCGATCAAGCCCAAGGCGCCCAAGGTCAAGGGATTAGGCAGCAAGAAGTGGAGGAAGCGCCAGAGGGAGGAGGAAAATGCCCTCCTAGCGGAGGCCAAGAGGGTCCACTGATCTTGTGCTGCTGCTACTGTAAAGCAGCTTCGTTTGTATTGTTGTCTATGTTGAACTTGTCCGCTGCTACTGCTGAGCAGCCTAATTGTCGAAACTCGTTTAAGTACCATACTATATATATACTATATTAGCTACTTTATCTACATTTGCTCTGTTTATATATCATATATTAGTTGCTTTATCTACATCTAATCTGTTTACTGAATATATTTATGGTGTTGGTTAGATATGCTGCTCTAGATTTGCTACCAGATTGGGAAAAAAGAGGCCAAAAGGAACCATGAATGAAGAGAGAAGCTGCTCTAGATTCGCGACCTTTTTGGCAAAAAAAATATAACTGTTAGTGGCATAAAGGGGAAAAGCGCTCTTTAAAAGGCCAATCATAAAAATAACAAAAAATAAATCTTTCAATTTAGGCGACAGGACGCACGTAACTACCAAACGCGTCCCACATAGTCCCACACCACATCTCCCAAAAAGCGTTCCTAACAAGCTGTAACATCCCAGCATTTAGGAACCAACGAAGGGTAGAACTAGGATTTTGTGCATAAGCATGCATTCATCTATAAAATGCGGCTAATTTTTTTGCCAAACTAAAAACCTAAAGTGATCAAAATTTCTTTCACTCTCAGTGTGTAGGGATAGCTATTCGAAGTGATAGTTATAAATTCTGACATGATCTTTATGAATAAATGTGTTTTGGGGGGGGGGGTTGGATTCAAATTTGAATTTTGAACTTATATTTAAAACTTAAGATTTGGTATTTTGAAATGATTTAGTAATATCATTGTTATAATAATGAGATAATAATTAATAACAGAATTCAAAATAAAGTAATTCAAATAAGAAATGACTCTTTATTTCTTGTCTTTATTCCATACACAATTTTATTTTACAATGATGAACTCATCAAACCAATGAGAGGTTCAGTACAATATAGGAATTACAAAAATTGTAATTTAAATAATAAACTATTATAAAATTGTTACAAAAAGAATAAAATAATAAATTACAAAATTCGTACAAATGAATCAAATAAAGATTACAATGAAAATCTACTTATCTATCTAACCTATACTAAATCTTGAACACCGGATCTTGTACCTACAACAAAATTCAAAACAAACAAAAAGGAAAATAAAAGATTAGTTATTAGAATACTCTCAGTGGAGAGCAGTGAGGTGCGCTGCTCATATTACATCATTGAGTATTGTTAAAGGGGCAAGTTTCACCAATATGAAAGAATTGCTCTTTCATAATAAATAAGCCACAAGTCAGATTTAACAGCAAGTAAGAGGGGCAAGTTTCACCAGGTAAGTAAAATGTAAATGGGTCAAAAGGTAAAACATCTCATTAATCTGATCCAAACCATGCACCAAGCAGACAGGCAACACAATCACCTAAATGCATGGTGAGAGCTGTCAACACAGCAGCAGCTACACAAGCAAAAGGGAAGAGCCCAACCGTGGCAAGGCTCACAACAACACATTTTCACCTTCCAACACCAAACCAGGAGCACACTAAGCTTAGAAAGAGCCAAGCAAACCATCAGCCAACCACACACCAGATCATCCCAGTAATCACCAGATGGTGACATAAGGAGGGGGTGGATCAGGTGGATAGCAAGGGCAAGATCAAGGCCAAGATTACAGGAACTAGAAGGTGAAAGACAAGCTCAAGACAACAGCACCATCAGAAAGATCTAGCCATCCAAATCAACCAGCCACAACACCAGCAAAACTAACAGTTGTGGTGAGTAAAATAAAACCTTCACATGATCTTATCATCTCTCTAGACTAAGATTCATGTGTTGTTTTATATCTAGATCTCTCAGAAATCACCCAAGTGGGGTGAATCCATCATAGATGATCTTTTAAATAAAGAATATACTTAAAATTTTACACATCAAACTAGGATCTCAGACCAACATCAAAGATCCTGGATAGGATAGCCAAATCCTATATTCCAACATGTCCATAGCTTAGCTTATGAATCCTGGGCACATCTCCTAGTGGAGTAGCACCTCAGAATTCATAAATCTTATGAAGACATATGAATCTATGAGCACCCAACCATCTTAGCCAAAAAGGATTCAAGATCCAGTAACTAATAACAATATCAAAACATATCCATGGGGAACAACACGAGAGGAATCTAATTCCAAGCCTCAGACCAACATCATAGGCTGTCATGTTTTAAAAAGGGAACTTCCAACTTAACTTTGACACAAATACAATACTAAGCATCAATAGAATCAAGCCAGTAGTAGAACCTAAACTTGTGTGCCATTTTAAGATGGTGTCACAAAGATAGATTCTAAATCGAGCAGATCCATTATTTAGCTTGCATAAATAAACCTGTAAGATACTAAATAACATCTTCCTAGAAGCAAATCAGGAATCATTACCAAGTCTATATCCATCCACATAATTAGGGTACCACTATAATCACATTATTACCCTAATTCTGAATATAATCTCACAAGTGAGAGCTCAACAATTCAGTGGGTAATCACTGACAGTACTACTGTCAGTACTAATGTTTTGATAGTAGTGAACTCACAAATCATCAACATCACAAGTAAAACTCCACAGTAGCATTACCATTTTGGCCATGCTCAACTATCAATTGGAATCAATACTATAAGGTCTCTAGCATCATATAATCAAATGAGATTAGTGAGCAAGTTAGTATTGGATCACAATCCTCATTAGTCATCACCACTAGTTCTAGTTCATCATATACAACTAAATAGAAGGAGGAACCGTAGAACAGGTCATGAATCCTAATTAGGGATGCCCACCAGAGACACATAACATAGATCAGGAGAGGCAGAGGACAGCAATCACGAGGGAAAGATCAAGATCAAACTCACCAAAGGTCCTCGCTGTAGTTTAGAAGAGAAAGCAAAGGGGACGAAGAGCACACGTCGGCACGGGGAGCACCCAAGGGGCGCTGCAATCCACACCGAGCCGAGGAGGTGGCCACAACAAAACTTGAGGTCGAGCAACACCACCACAGCACCACTGGGGCAGCGATGATAGCATCATCGGCACCACCCCAAACCCTAGGGTTCGGGACGGAGCCATCCTGTCCACAAGAGAGCCCCAAATCCAAATCGAATTGGACTGGATGAAGGAGCAGGGTCAACAACCATGCCATGCACCACGGTGGCGGCCAGAGAGGACCACGGCGGCGGGAATCGCACGGCATCGGTGTCGGCAACCACGAGTCGAGAAAGAAGAAAAGGAGAGAACAAGAGAGAGGAGGATGTGTACTGGGCTGATAGGGCCAGTACCACCTCGGGAGGGTATTTTGACCAGGCCAATTGGGCCAAGATTGGCCCAAATAGCCCAATGGGTTGGCCCAAACCCTGAAAGGATTTTAATAATTTAAGTAAGACCAAAATACCCCTAAAATTCATTAAATCTTAAAAAATACAATAAAAGCCTTAAAAATGCAAACAATATATTTTTATATTCATAATAAAATAACTTATTAAATTAAATTTAGAAACCTATTTTTAATAAATAAATTTTAGGTTAAAGATTTTATAATATATATTCCTTATGGAATTTTATAAAAATCAAGATAATACATAAAAATAAATAAAAATAACTTTTATTATATTTGGTTATTAAAGTATTTTAGAAAAAATACTAAATAAATATTAGAAGTTACCAAAATAAAATCTCCTTAATTAAAATGCTTATTCTTAAAAAGAATTATTAAGTAAATAAATATAAGAGTTAAAATTAAATAAAAAAAATTAGTTTTTAACTCTATTAATAATATACTACATTATAAAAGAAATAGTGAATATAATATTTATAAAATATTAAGGATATTCCATAAAATGAGTTTCTTAATTACCTAAAGAAATTCCAGAAAACTAAAATATTGGGTAAAACACATAAAGAAAATAAATAACAAATAATGCATTACATTACTATGCATGTTCATTTTTTCTTCTTTAAATATTGTCCTTACCAAGCAATAATGATGTTTTGTAGACATAGAAGCTCAAGGTCCAGTGCAAGCATCCGACTTCACTACCTTGCAATCACAAGGCAAGTTTATCACTTGCTCATGTCCTTTGAAGAGTCTTTATCAAAGTATTTATAAATTGTGTGATATCATCTATGTTTCGAAGAAAGAAAATATTATTTTCTTAAATAAATAAATTGTTGATATCATCCTAAGTGGTTATATGGATTAGAGGAGCAATAGAACTTAGGTTTATAGTTGAAACAAGGATAATCACTTAGGAATTAACAACCCATGACATCAGTGATTCTAGCACCATATATCAAGCGTTAACCATGAGATTTGGAATGGGACAAAGAAGTCAGCTGAATCTTCCTCCTTTCACATGAACAAGATGTCCATCTCGTGACGCTGATGTAATTATGAGACTTAGCATGGGTGGGACTCCTTAGTTCCCCGTGATATTGGTGTCTAGACTATCCCTGAGCGACCGTCGTAGGTATGTCCTCATATTGATGGGGGCGACCAGGTTCCTATCTGCTCACTAGAGTCCTCAAGGAGTCAACCATAGTTATTTTCGCTATGCAGAATAACAGAGGTCGTTCTACTTGAGGGGTCGTGTTCTATGTGGGGTCGCGAGAAAGGGCAATGATTGGCTTGGATCACCTATTAGGCCCCACATCATGGAATTGTGGACGGGAAAGTATGCCCGGTTGTGCAACAAGGAGTTGATCTCTCATGGGTAAAGTGACGCACCTCTGTAGAGTGTAACAACTGTAACTTGTTACTCCGTGTTTCGGGAAGGAGCTACGAACGCGGCAGGAAAAAAACTCCATCAAAGTTCTGGTCAACCTTTGAAGGCTGATGGGCATAGTTTTTAACAATAAAATCAATCTTTGAAGAAATATTTACAAAAACTGCATAGTGCCAAGGACTAATAGTCCGAGGTGGTAGATAGAGCATCAAACTTCCCACCTTGCATATAATGAACTTGCTGGGTAACGCTGTTACTCAGCCTTTCCTTTGATCCCCTGCTTAGACTGTGAGGATCCAGAAGACACCCTAATGTATGCAGCCGAGAGCCAAGAGGAGGTCTACCACGAGGAGCCAGATCTGTCCGGTGATGTAGAAGGGGTGGACTACGACATCGTCTATGGAGGAGAGCACAATGATTCAGAATAACTGCCTTAGTATTAGTAACCAATTGAGCCAAGCAACATTAACAATATATAATAATAAGTTGCCGAGCTCAATTCGGAGTTGAAGTTGTCACTTTAAAACTTCCGCTGAAACACTTTATATTTGGTTTGTAAGTTGAATCTTTTGAAATCTTCAACTTCTGGTATTGTAATAATAATGTGTGTATGTTTGTAATATGGACCCGCAATGTTTCTGTTGTACCACTCTGAGGGATGTGATATTTATAGAACAGTGTTTTGTGGATGTCATGTCAATGACTATAGTCTACTACACGTGCAGTGGTATGCTGGGTCACGGCACAAGTCGACCCCATGCAGTCCAACATGGCACGGCTCCACACGTCAGCATAACGCGTTCCTAACCAACCGGTCCTACTTGTCAGCACGTAATGGAGGGTCCACTACGGGACCCGACTGAACGCGGACCCACTTGTCAGCACATAACGGCAAGGCTGACGGACAACGGGTTTCGGATGGTGTGAGAGTTTCGGACAAGAAGATGGGTAAAAGTGAGGAAAAGTTAAGTGACTGGGGAAAACTGAGTACAACTAACGAACCAGGGGCACGAAAATAGAAATCTCTTCTACAAAACACTATTATTTTCCGGTAAGGACAATATTTAAAGAAGCAATAATGAACATGCATACTAATGCAATGAATTATTTTATTATTTATCTTCTTTGTGTGTTTTACCCACATTATTAAAATCTTAAAGTTTCTTTATTCAAAAAGTTAATACTTAATAATTCTTAAAATCTTGTAAATATTATATTTAATATTTTTGTGATAATATACATTAATGTAAGAGTTTAAAACTAGTTTTTATTGAATTTTAACTCTTATTAATATTTTCTTAAAATTCCATTAAAGAATAAGTATTTTAATTTAGGGGATTTTATTTTTTAAACTAAAATATAATTTAGTATTTTTTTCTAAAATACTATGCCTATTTAGGATTGTAAAAGTGAAATTTTTTATTTTTAGGTATTTTATTTATTTTTATAAAATTCCATAAGGAATTTATATCATAAAATAATTAACCTAAATTTATCCTATTAAAGTACAATCCACTAATTTTATTGAGTAGCTTACATTTTTATGAATACATAAGTATTTTATTTGTATTTTTAGGATTTTTATTTATTTTCTTAGAGCTTAATTTTTTTTTAGGTTATTTTAATCTTTTTAATAATTAAATTTAATCTCTTTTAAAAAAACTAGACCTGACCCGTTGGGCTAGCCCAGCCCGTCTCGGCCCAATTGGGTTGGGTCAAACCAACCCAGAGGGTCACTGGACCGCCTCATCGGCCCAACCCGCCTCTCTCTTGCTCGATCCAACCTTATCCTTTCTTCTTCTCCCTTTGGCAACCGTGGCTCGGCTCGCTGTTGCAGCTCGATTCCGGTCACTCTCGACCTCCCCTACTGCTGTTGTGGTGCGGGATGACGATGTTGACAACGATGTGTCGTCCTATCCGCTTCGATAGGCCCCCTTCAGCTTATTATTTTCTTCCTTCATATCCCCCTTTCCTCATCCCATTTCATGAGCCTTATGGCCATCAACTCCAGATCACCCTTCTACACCATCTTGAGGACATGCGTTTCATTTTCTAAAGATTTCCTCTGCTTCTCCATCTCCACCAACTCTGTATCAGCGTGTACCTTCAACTCCTCACTGTTCTCTTTGACCTCAGCCAAGTTATATTCTAGCACCTTATTCTCAATGTAATCCATAAATTTCTTCAAATCAGCTAGCAAACTGGAGTATTTCTTGTCCACTTTGTTCTTCTCTTTAGCCGGTTCCTTGAGTAACTTGAAATTCCCAACCCTATCATAAATTCTAGCATTGTTGCCGTCATGGTACATTCTCTAGAGTGATTGCTACGGCATTTTGGGAAGTCTCACTCTTCATCTAACCAAAACACAAAGTCTTAGGTTGTGACATGCGCAAAAATAACCACTAACTAACCTTGGAATAAATTTCTGTATTTTCTAAGTATCCTTGCACATCACTAATTAAGTCTCAGAAATACATCACTATAAACAAGAATTTTTCTTATACAGAACATAGATAAAATTTATGGCTAGGGTTGCTTCCTTAAAATTCTACACACTTGACAAGCTCAAGCGTGTGGACGCGACGCACCTTGGGATAATTCACCGCTATCCCCCGAACGTGGGGTCCTTGTCTAGTCTGGAGCGTAATCCATGTCCGTTAGATCCTAATATACCATAAATTGCAAAGAAACGGAGCTCAATTGAGGTGAATCAAGGCAAAATTGGAAAAGCACAAATCAAAACCCTAACCCTAGAAAGAAAATGGGGGTGGGGGGTTAGCTTACCCCTAGCAACTATAGGCTCGGACTCTCGCTGTCATCCTAGCTGGGCATGGCGGCGCCGGCTCGCACGGATGGCGGCGATGGCTACGCGGCGATGTAGGAGCAGGGTTGGCCGGGTGAGGAAGAAGGACGTGAATGAGCCGGGGTAAATGGCAACACGAGCTTAAAATTCTATATCCCCGAGTAAGTTGGTGGGCCCCACGTGAGCCATCGTGTGGGTCCTGCTATTAGATTCTCCATCCATTTGTTCGCTCTCAATTCGAGTTTACAATTTTTTGTTACAACTTTGGAAATCCCGAAAGCAAAAAGTGGTACTCTCTCTATTCACTAATCGTGTGAGTCTGAATCTAGTCTACTTTAAAATATCTAGAAGGTCTTACATAAGTGAATGGAGGAAGCACTATCTATAATATCTAAATAGGTGATCCCCACTAAGAGATTTCTCTCAACATGCAAGCATGCCACATCATCAGGATGCCACCTCAACAATTTACATTATGTTCTTTTTTTTTCCTTGATACTTTCCCCGATAGTACGTGTATAACCTTCCAGGCTACTCGGTTCATCTCATCAATTCTGAAATTTATTTCTCATAAATGGATTGTGTCTGCGTCTCTTCCCCTTTTTGCCGTTACCTTTCCCTACTAATAATGTCTTCTCTTCTCTATTCAGCCTATAAAGACACCTTCCCGATCTCCAAGTTTGCCAAGACCTGCCTTTAGAGCCAATGCAAATGCTTCTTCCTCTTCCATCCTACCATGAACGGCTTAGACTTGCTGCTTGCTCACGGTCTTCTTCCCCCTCCCCAAGTAGCCTGCCGTCCGCCACAACTAAAGTTCCAGGAAGGTCCTGCTCGACGGCCTGGAGTTCTAATAGGACGAGAATATAGGTCCGATTATTATTGTTTGCTGCTTCTCCGAAACATCAAGGTCTAGATTTAATTGTATCTAGACATGATTTAGTATTAGATACATCCATGCGTTGACAAATCTGAGTCAACTAATTTAGGTCGGAGGGAGTACAAGAATTTAGACCTTTTGTACAGTGAAGGCATCCGGACATTGAAGAGAATCATGCAGACGCTATTGTTTGAGTCACCGGTTTACCCATTTATGTATTGACGAACTATTGTATTTGTTGTTCTCTGAATAGTAGATATAATCTCAAAACTCTTCGTGTGAAAGTGAGGAGTACACAATTGTGGTCTTCAATGGAGTTTATAGCCATTAGCCAGAAGACAAAACTACACGTTCTTTAAGACCAAAAGTAAATGCTCGATGGATCTTATATTTTAGTGTTGGGTCACTTAAGATAAGCTCACTGCACATTGCTGATTGTATATAAAGAACAATAGTTAAAAGCATGAACATAGTACTCGGTGTGAGAACATCATTTTTAGATATAGTTCTTAGTACATGTACATATAAAACATTGTATTTTTTAGAGGACCTATTTGTGTTTCCACGAACAGTGAAAATTGTATCCTCAAGATCTTTAATTAAATTTTGCATCTATATTCTATCATTTTTTACATATTTTCTGCACTATTTGTAAAATACATAAATTTCCGTAGCAAGGCGCGGGATATTTTTCTAGTTTTGTAAATTTTAGTATGTATGTGGTTTTATGCTAAAGAAAACTCCCACCGGGCAGCGAGGTCATGAGTAGGACCGATCACGCTCGTCTCCGCTTGGAAGTAGCATGGCCCCCTTGGTTACCTCTAGTCTAGCTTAAAAATGGAGAGGAGAAAAGCAACGGCGATGTGTCATGTGTGTCTGTGGAAAGAGAGAGAGAAAATCTAGATGGAGATAATGGGAAAGGGAAAGGAGCAACCCCCAAAGACAGACCGTACGTGCATGTGGTAGTAGGGCAGCAACAAAGACATCCATATCCATCCTAGCATAGCATAGCATAATAAAGAGAGAGAAAGTAGCAGTACTACCCCTCGTCCCGCTAGTGTAGTGCTATCTGAGTAGGGAGGGAGAAGGAGCAGGAGAAGAGAGAGAGAGAGAGGGGCTAGGTCTGGGGAAAGGGCAAGCGAAGAAGGAAGGAAGGAAGGCAGGAAGGATGGGTCGTGGTAAGGTGGAGCTGAAGCGGATCGACAACAAGATCAGCCGCCAGGTGACCTTCGCCAAGCGCCGGAACGGGCTGCTGAAGAAGGCGTACGAGCTGTCGGTGCTCTGCGACGCCGAGGTCGCGCTCATCATCTTCTCCACCCGCGGCCGCCTCTTCGAGTTCTCCACCTCATCATGGTATATACCCACGCCGGCCCCCTTTACATACACACATACGTCTAACGGTCCTGTCAATCGATCTCCACAGAGCTTGTCTTTGCCCTAGAAATCAGTCAAGTTCCGTTAGCTGAAAGTTTCTCTGGGTAGTACTGATTTATATACGCCGAAGCCTTTTCTTCTTTGGGGGAATTTTGGTCTTGCAATTGCATGCTTGTGTAGGCTGCTAGCTACTGTCTAGATGTTAGCTCCTCTTCCCCTTTTTTGCTGTTTTGGGGAAATATTTGTTGGATCTTTCCATCATCCATCAGCTGGGCGTTTTTCCTTTGCCTTACCTCTTTTGGTGTTTATCTGTAGGCTACACTGGACTGCTATATATTTCTTCTCTCGGTGTTGGTTACTGCACGTGTGGATAGATCAGAGAATATGAACTCTGCTAATTAATTAATTCCCAAGCAACCAAGTCAGGATATTTTTGATGATGAGCACTACGACTCTCTTCAGATCTGCACAAATTAACATTCAAACACCACCAAAGGAAAAAAGATCTAAACAAACACAAACTATTTAGTACTACTTTTTTTCTCTTCTGGGAGGGAACCGAGCAAGAAATTTAATCGGGAGTAGTAGTATCTATTTACTTGAACAAAAACTTAATAATTATTATCATTTTAAGCAACATCAAAGCAAGCACTATCAGGTTTCCATCACATATATACTGCTGTTCCATTGGGGAGTTCTTGGGAGATCTGTCCGCCTCTCCATAAGTTTTTGTACGTTTCACTAGATTCTACTGTTCCATTGGGAGCTAGCCATCCCCCCCTCCTTCAGATCCCAATTCTACTGTTCCATTGAGCGAGCCCCTCTCTCTCCTCTCCCCACTCCCTATCTTTCTCTCTCTCTCTCTCTACGTCTTGTCTCTGGTTTGCTCAGCGAGCGCCGTACGTGCACGCGGCCACGGCAGAGGGTAGCCAGCTCGTGCTAGGAGGGGAAAGTAATTGAGAAAATGATATGTATCGATGCGCTCGCCAGTGTTCAGTGCTTATCCCATGTTGTTCTTCGCATGTGAATCCATAGACGTTTGACAGACAGGTCAAGTACGCGCGCGGCCACGGCAGAGGGTAGTGTACTAGCATAGCATCGATTCCTCCAGCAGCAGGAAGGCAAGCGTGAAATGCTTATGGGAACTTCGAAAATACTACAACGGTCCTGGGTTGGGTACAATATGATTCTAACTTGAACAGTGGAATCGAAAGAAAAAACACTAAACGAAGTTTAAAAAAGTGAAATAAAGTTTTTCATGTAGAGAAAACGCATCTATGTATGTGCATGCCAATTTTCTTACTGAGTACTGAAAATCAAATGTATATATATAGCTTACTCAAAAATGATAAAGTTCCAAATAAACAGTAAGAAAAAAAGCTCAAGATTCAGACTTATTATGTAACTTAAAGGTTCAGAAAGTTATGTAACTTAGGGGCAGCGTGAGTATAATCGGCTTCAGAAGAACCTAAGCTAGGTTCTGAAAATTCACGTTTAATTGGTGATACTACTGCTATGTGCAGTACTCCAGATAGTACCGTAGCAATGTTCTCCAGGGAGTAGGGCTTTAGTGCTTTGCTAGAGCATGCGTCATCATGTCATAATCGTATGCAAGAAAACGGACATGGAGTCAGTCAGAGATGGGTATTGGACACACATCGGGCTGGAGAAGAAGATGCCCCGCCCCGCCCCCCTAAAAGATGCCATGCGTGTAACTGCAAGAGGCAAAACAGTACTAGTACAATACAATCTGGAGCACTACCGTTACAAAGTTTTCTGTTGTGAAAATGGTTCCACAGTCTTTCTGAGTACTCTCTCCGGTGCTTATAAGCATGGCGTTTTAGGCATAGTTTTGTTTCAAAATTTAAATCTTTTACCACCGCCAGCATCATCCTTAGAAATATTTTGATTGGATGCATGTAGTTCATATATACGTGTGTGCTTAGTTGTTTCTTAATATTTTGATAATATGCCACTCACCGGTACAGTTTTGTCGTTTCAGAAAAACTTTGACCGTCAATTTTGTCAACAAAATACTCCCTTTGTCTCGAATTAGATGTAAGGGATTTTTAATGTATAGATACATGCGAATTTAGACAAATCTCTCACATTTAATTTGAGACAAGGGAGTATGAGATATATGTCGTAAAACTTATACCGTTGGATTCATATTAAAAAGAAGTATACAATGGTATAATTTTTGTGGCATATGTCTCAGATTTTGTTGGCAAAATTGATGGTCATACTTATTCTGAAACTACTTGTGTGCCTATTAAAGTGAACCGGAAAGAGTAATTTTATTAAGTTTTATAATTATATAACACTACTAATTAATGATGATAGTGTATGAGCGAGTAATTAACAATATGAAAACGTGTATATGTGTGGTCTGCAGTAGTGTGGCACCGAATAAGAAACGTCTAATATATATGGTGAACACTATATATTTTTAGAAGGAAGGCTCGGAGTGGGCTCGGTTTTGAATTAGCGAAGCCATAACTGACTAGGAGTTACAACTAGCACCCACACACAAAACAATTGAAGACCACAAATGGTACGAGACACAAACAAAACTAATAAACGAAGCACTACACGAAAGGAGATTGCTTGATTCAGATGAACGAGCCATTGTCTTTTGTTGCATGGAAGCAACGTCGAAGTTATCTTCACCAACAAACCTCCACCGCACCAACACCGCCGCCCATGGGGGCATACAACCTTGCATGACCCGAGAATCCAAACGAGGGGGATTCAAATGACACCTCCAAGAAGGAACACAGGGCCTATGAGCATCATCATAGCTGGTAGAGTCCAAGGACCTACAAAGATTTTGCCAATTCCCATCCTCCAACCATAGAACTATACCTAGCCACTAGCCAAACAACCCATGTCAACCAAAAAAAGTCACCGTTGTCTCCCAAGGCTTGACATCACCCAGAAAGCCCCCTAGGCTGCGGGACGAACCTCGGAACTAGAAGAAACTCGGTGTCTAAGCAACCATACTTATATTGTAGAGGACCATGACGATGGAGAGGTCACTAGGATCTAAGAGACATTGCAGGGATAGCACACCTACACGAGAACCACGAGTGGGCAAGTTGAGGCGTAGGGGTGGAGTCCCGCAAAGAAGGTAGGAGGGCTTCAAGGCAATGCCTTCAGGAAGGGAAAAGACACTCACATGTGTCATTGTCACCGCCAATGGCCACAACCACACAAGCTTTTCTAGCCCTGACAAACCCGAACATCAGACGCCACCACGATGACGTAGAGAAGACGAAGCTCTGGCAATAGCTGCATAGCTACCACCCCGAGAATTACAGTTCTCTAGCCCCCGCTAAAACAGTACACATCAAAATAGAGTGCATCCTCCATATTTGACCACAAGGGGCCCTCCTGGTGCTGCCCAACCTAGATTGAAAAGTTGCACCAACAACATCGTATCTTGATGTAACCGCAACCTTTGGCATGAATGCAAAACCAAGGGCCGATGACTGAAGGAAGGCGCAACAAGCCCACACACAACCTTCCACGGCTCGGCCCGCCTGCCAAATCTGACAGGGTTCTAGGAGAGCACCCATGGGGAAAGGGCTGCTCGAGGTGTGGTTGAGGACGGACGGGTAGGAGGAGATGGAATGCAGCCATACTAGATCTGGCACACAAATCTAGCCGGGGATGGACCCGGGATACCCTTCAGTCGGCCACCGAGCTTCCACACCATTTGGGATCCATGTTGTGATTAAGATGTAGACCGCCGGCGGCCATCACCCCCCCCACATCCTGGCCACCGTCAGCCCCAATAGGCTTCGCCCGGCAATGACCTCTAGTGGCGGAGGGGAGGATGGAGGTGGAGAGGAGATACATCGGCTGCTAGGGTTACGCCCCCTCCCCCCGAGTCGCCTTGGCGAGAGAGACGAGGGGGTCAAGCTCATAACCCGTCTATGGATTATTCTTTCAGTATGTGAGCGATGTTCGCATATGCACCGAACACTGCATTTGAGGTGGCATTAATCCAATTACTCCATGATTTGCAGATTGATGTGCCATAGTTGTAAGCCACTGTTTTTGTTCGTGTTTTTGTAATTCTACAGAACTTTCTGTTTTCTCTTTCTGTATGGTTTATGCGGTTGTGTGCATCCTATTTATGCAGAGGCCGGGTATAAACATTACTCAAAGTAATAAAAGCGCACATTTCTAAAAAAAATAAACCAATTACTCAATCCATTTTCAGAAATAGACGATTGCCTAGAAAGCTTATGTGCAGTCAAATTTATCTAACTTTGAATAGATGCGGTGATAGTTAAATTATGTTTTTTTCATTTTTTGTTTAAAAACTATGGGGTCTAATAGACCCGGGATCCAAACCACCTTACCTCATGTAGAAATCAATCCATGGGTATGCTATTGGTCTCATTACTTTGGTATAGAAGACCTCTGCCGAAAAAATCCTTTGGATTGAAAATCTACAAAATTTGTACGGGAGAAAACCATGAATTAAACTGCACGAGGCTTAGGCTACATATTTCTTGGTAAAATTCATGTACGTAATCAATTTTTTTGTGTTGTATCAACAGCATGTATAAGACACTTGAGCGGTACCGCAGCTGCAACTACAACTCCCAAGCAACTGCAACTCCGGAGACTGAACTGGTAACATCTTATCAACACTAATATTTCATACACATTTCATGCATGTGTAAGCCGTATGTTTTTTTAAACAAATTAAAGAACTTATTGTTGCTGGAAATATGTATATTGGGGGATGATCCAATGCATTTTATGAATTGTGAGGGCTTGGTTATACTTTCATTTTATGGTCAGATCGATGTTTTCAATCTGGTGAATTAAGAAGTACTCCATTCTTAATTTAATACCAAGGATCATGGTGAATCAAGTATAAAGAGAAAAACATATGAAGAGAAAAACATATTTCTATCAAATTGATCGATCTGTGGATATGTCTCCTGGCAAGTGATAATACCCTTATAAACACTGACATATATACGCTCGGTGTATAATATAGCTCTACCCTATAGTCACGATTTGCATTGATTAATCAGTAGACTGTTCATATTCTCTTATTCAAACTAGAGCAACTACCAAGAATATTTAAAGCTGAAGACAAGAGTTGAGTTCCTACAGACAACTCAGAGGTATGTAGTCTCTAGCAAACTAAAAAATGTTGGGGGTAAACTATACCATTAATTAATTACCAAGAGTTTCTAAATTGGTCGCTACAGGAATCTTCTTGGTGAGGACTTGGGCCCCCTTAGCATGAAGGACCTTGAGCAACTTGAGAACCAAATCGAGATATCTCTCAAAAATATCAGGTCGACAAAGGTAAGATGTGACCAAGTTTATTAAGCATATTTTCATGTATAAACTGTGATTATATCCTTCACAATTTGAAAGGTTTCGAATACAGATACATGCAGCATATATAAAAAATATAAATGTATAAAGTTGTAATATTTAACATACAAAATATGATCCTGAAATCCTTATTGTCTATTTCTGTCTACATATGTACAGAGCCAACAGTCACTTGATCAGCTCTTTGAGCTCAAGCGTAAGGTAACAACTGCATCATTGTTAATGTGCCTTCCTTTGGTATTTACATCTTTCAACAACTACGACACCAGAATGACTAACCAAAAATATGTGCAGGAACAACAACTGCAAGATGTTAACAAAGACTTAAGAAGGAAGGTAATACAGTATTATGTGCCATTCATACACATAATCGTTTAGCTAATCCTCATTTGGGCATATTCAGGAGTTCCATACACAATATATGGAAGCTTCAAAAGATGAAAAAATATCTAGGGAAAGTTAGCACTAGCTGGTATATTTCATTTGGGTATTTCGTTTCCAATTATCTAGTTTTTTTTTTGACAAATTTGAAACATCGGACAACTGAAATTATGTTATGAGTAATAAAAAATTTCCTAGAGACAACACACAATTAGTATAATGGCTTTTGCTTTCAACAGTAGTTTGGATCCATGTATATGCTTGCTAATGGTAATGCACTCATTAATGCTGAACCACGACAAGTCCCATAGCAGAATAGTTAAAAGAAGGAATATATTTGTTCTGAAAATATGGTTTTTAGAAACTGTATGAATGGTTGGGGGCGCTATATACTCAAAGAAAGCGTGAGCTCTATATGCATATTCTCAACTTTTATATCTTTGCTGTACCAGATACAAGAAACTAGTGCAGAAAATGTGCTGCATATGTCGTGCCAGGATGTTGGACCTAGTGGGTCTAGTGGACATGCTAATCAAGCTAACCAGCAGGAACCTTTTCACTCTGCAGTTTGTGACCCGACTCTGCATATAGGGTAATTCTTTTTTTCTCTTGAAATATTAATATACAAGTAGGATATAGTGGCACATAGTAAAGTTTAATGTGAATCAATATTTCTTGTCTAAGCCTTATTTAGCCCAAAGTTTAGAAAAATATGAAATTCATATAAAAAATATTTTTGAACAGAATACAGTATATATGAACTGGATGGCCAACGTGTGAACGCGTAAATTAATTGAATTTTATCTTTGTATTATCAGCGAACGTTGAAGACTGCCACCCACATACTAGAACGTAGCTTGTACATAAATTAATTGATTGAAAGAAACCATATCCTTTTAAAATTGTTTGGCTATTAAACTTTTGTGTAATTAGCTATTACAATATCGTGCAGGTATACTCAATCGTACCTGGATCAACTGAACAATAAATGAGTGAATGGTTTGGCTGTCGCCTTAGCAGGGATATCTAGCTTACATTAGCCTATTGTGTACTAATCAAGAGGTCTGTTGTATGCTATTTTGAATTGAAGAGAAGAACTATCTAAGTGCCGGATGTTAAATGAACACAGTTTCTCATTTTGAATTATGTATCTACTGAACAGTGCACCGTGTTAGCCACCTCTTGAGGCAGACCAGTGGCCGCCATGTGATGAGATGCTGCAAATGTTTCATCCTGAATAGACATGTGCATTTTGTAATGTCAACTGACATGTTTGATGATTACAATTTTTTATATAAATTAATAGTAGTTGATTAGAATATACATGAGAATAGCAATAATTCACTCCACTTTCATATTAAAATTAGAAAATACAAATTAGATGACTAATAATGCTACTCCCCCGATCTATAATAAGTGTCGCTAATTTAGCACAAAGTTGTACTAAATCAACGGACACTTTTTATGGATAAGAGGGAGTATTATAAAATGAGAAACACGAATTAGGACATTTATGCAATATAAATCAAACACTTCATTTCGAAAGCCATATACATACACATGATCTTATTTACCACTTTTATTGTAAATATGTGTATGCCCACAATACATTAAAAGTCTTCATACTATCTATAAAAACATTCAGAAGGTCGTCATGTGATCTATAAATAGCATGCCCCACAATACATTCAAAAGGTCGTCATATTACCTATAATAGCATGCATATATAATAATATTACTGGTTTTTCCCTTGTCCACTAGCTGCAAACTTGTGTTGTGCGACCAGCTCAATTAGATCCATCTCCTCCTTCACATGCACATCCTTGATTTCTACTGGGCCCAACGGTGTCACCAATGGCGATGATGCAGATTCAAGGTTTATGAGTGCATCGTCAGCCCATGTCATCTCCATATCTATCTCATGGTCAATCTTAATGGCGTAATCAAGATGGTTGAAGATATAGTCCATGTCAACATCATCATCTATGCTGTAAACCTGGTACTGCGCCTCCTCCTTTGTGTCAAACAGTCCATCGCACATGTCAATGGAAAAATCATCACATGTAGGAACTAGAATTTCATCACAAGAGTTAGTTTGTCCGTCATCTGTGCTGAATATTCCTTGAGTGACCATTATGTTGGATGGGTTGGACTCTGTCCAGTCATCATTCACCTGTGCCAGATTTTGTGTTGAAGATGGTGAGAATGGAGGTACTTTTGGATCTAGAGGAGCAATGACCTTGCTAGAGCCAATTCCAAGGCTTTTGATGTAGTTTTGGAGAAGGGTCCCTGATTTTGGATTCTTGGCACTACTGCGAGTCCGCCTCCGTGCAAACTGCCTTCTCTTTGTTGCATTCCAATGGTTTTTGATAGAGTTCTCTGTTCTCCCAGGGAGGCGCTTAGCTATCTCTGCCCATTTGTTGCCAACCTCCTTGTGTGTTTGTATTAGAACCATGTCTTCTTCCTCACTCCAAGTATCTTTCTGCATTTGTTTTTCAATGCATTAAAAGTTTATTCCACAAGCATAAATACTACACAGATTTAGGAAATTTTTATGTCCAGTGCTTTCAAGGAAAGGCTTGCCTTACACTATAGTTAATTTTGAATACATGAATGTACATTTTTGGCACTTCAGACATTAAACAACTTATTACAAGGATTTTTAAGAAAACTGGGGCAAAGAATATATAAAAGTTTCTAACTCTTGTCAACCACATGGTTCAATTATGCTTTGTTTCTTTTTATTCCTATAATAACTATTGTTGTTTTCCCTCTGTTTTTTTCTTCCGTTTTGGACCGTTGGTCTACTAAATAATAAACAGACAATCAGAATGGAATATTTTTATTTTAGGGTGGATGATAAGGGAAAAAAGTAGACTGCAGTTCGACTGTTTATTCATTGTCATTGATAAAACAGTATTCTTTCTGCAAAAAAAAGAAAGATAAATGTGCATTCCTGTACTAAAAGACATTTCGTTCATGTAAGCTCCCACAATTAGTGCACCCAAAATGAATTGCGTGGTCATAGTGACTTTCAAATCTCATTGAATGTGTTCAAGCTAGTTTAATATTTCATTAAACATGGTCAAAGTAAAAGACATAACTGTTAGCATCCCCTTTATTATAGATTAAAGAAACATCAAAAGATATTTGATTCATCGGGTCAAACAGAAGTTATGGAGATAAACCTTGATGTTAGGTCTCAAATGGTTGTGCCATCTTTCTCTGCATTGCTTTCCTACTCTTCCAGGCAGCATTTGCGCTATCTGAGACCACTTCCTTAGTCCAAACTGTTCCACTAACTTTACCAACTTCCTGTTAAAATTTACAAGAATGAACTCAGTGAGAAGCTTGTAAAGAGAGCAACTCATAAGGCATAACTTTAACTTACTGTACGGCCACAGTTTTACTTTTGGATGGAGAAAATATTGAACAGAGAGCATGCATGATCATATCGAATTTACCTGTCTTCGTCCAGTGTCCATTGCCCTTTCACAACATTAGCCTTCTTGAGAGCCTTGCTTGAGGCCTTCTTTCTTGGAAGAAACCTGCGGCTCATCTCATACGTCTTGTATGATCCAAGGCCACCTCCTCCTATGAGATGTGAAACCTCCAGTTTTGGCGTCAGCAGAGGCAAGTAAGGCCCAGAACTATGAACGATGGATGAAGCGTCGTCGAGGAGAGCCTTCTGCGCTGTGCCTTGTGGGTAGTAGTCGTGATAGAAGGCTGTAAGAGGAAGGATCGATCCACCGACAGGTTCGAATGAACCATCAACAGACTGGAGGTCATAGTGGGCATTTTGCTGCACATGGAAATCAAGCGGCATGTCATCACAGCTCCCTGCATGGGGCTGGAAGCAACTGAAATCCATGGGGGAAATTTCAGAAGCTAGCTAGCTAGCTAGGGGCATATATCTAGAGAGATTGGATGCTGGCTCCTGTTTACCTGCATCTCTCGGAGGAGGAGACAATGGCATAGCATGTCACATTATATCTAGACAAGAACCTATGGCCCTTAAAGACCACAAGTTAAGGGGGTTTTATGGTTTTATTTATTGTCATTGTTAATGGGACATTTACTTTCATAAATAGATTACTTCATGCAAGAGAGACCTGATTAATTAAACAAGACCATTATTCCCCAAAACGTGGTACACACACCACCCATGGCAACATGTTTGGCCAAGAAGATATTAACAGTGGAGTGCACGGCATGTGATGCTATTAGTCGTTTCGTTTTGTATGTGACCTAAAGTAAAGCTAAAATAGTTAGCAAAATAATAAATTATGCAAAACCTTACTGCCAATTCCCTCTCTACTGCATCTATTCGCGATTTTATGCAATTTCAAGAATGCATGTTTCATATTTGAGCACTTGTATATTGTCGATCTTTAGCAAATGGCATGTTTCAATGCAACCAATCTGAACTGAATATTTCAGAATTCGGAGAAGGATGGTAGATTAGTCAGTCTCATAAGAAATTCGTCTCATAATTAAACAGAAATACTCGATCGAGACAAGTACAACTACAAGCAAATTATCACCCCGAAAGAAAATGGAACCTTTTTTCGTGAAGCGAAGGAATAAAGTGGAACAAACCTAGCGAGCAAAGGAGAATGCTGCTTGCTCAAGCGGAACGGCGACGAACGGGGGACGAGGAGGAGCTGCACGTACCTTCTACGTACGCCACAAACGGGAAGCGAACTTCTCTCCGGTCGCGCAGAGGGAGCGGGAAGAAACCGGCGGCGATGGCGACGGCCGCGACAAGGCGGTTGGGGCTACACTGGCCGCCGCACGGGGCGAGAAGGAAGGAGAAAGAAGACCATGCGCCATCGAAGGCGACAAGGCGTCTCCACGCTTCCCTCGTATTGGGCTCGTTTTGGGTCGGGGCATAACGGACTCTTGGGCTGGTACTGAGAGATCTACGCGGGCCGGGTCTGGCCCGGTTATGTGGTCCGACCTGCGCCGGCCCTAAGTAAAAGGCCGCCCTCTCGCCGTCGGAGGCGCCAGTGCCCAGTGGCTCGCCGGCAGCAAGAGAGAACCGAATCCCCAACTCGACGGCGTTTCTCGCGTGCTCCGAGACGGCGACGGCGACGGCGAGGGGAGGAGGAAATGAAGCTGAAGCAGCTCGAAGGCCTCCTGGGCGGCCTGACCCAGTTCTCCGACCCCAAGGTACTCTCTCCGCCTTCTCCCGGTTCGCCGCCAGAACGAGGTGGGAAATGAGACCAGGAATTTATACGAATTTTTCCGCCGCCGCCGGCGGTGGTGGGTGCAGGTGGATCTGGAGCAGTACGCAACGGGCCCCCACATCGCGTCGAGGATGCTCTACACGGTAAAACCCTGTCCCGATTCTGATGCCCTGCTTTAGGCGGGGGTGCCTATGGATACGATCCTGTTGCCTGTTGTGATGTGAGTGGAATGGAATTGGACGCTGCCAGTACGTGCAGCCTTGGTTCCATCCCCAACTACGGCAGTAGACTAGTATATAAATGAGATTTCTGAAAAAATTTGTGCATGTTGCTGTTCACACTTAATCTTTTAGCTCTATATAAGCTACCTTCTGTAGTACGAAATTCGTAATATTCGATTTTTCGGCGGGTTGCAGACTATTATACTGCAACTTTCCAGAATGTCTCACTGGCTATTTTATCTAAAAAAAATTATGTGAAACTTCCCGGTCGAAAAGCAGTATAGGAGTTTTGTCAACTGCGGTTGCTGATTGGGTGCTAAAATTCTAGTGATTCTGGCGTGATAATACCTCTGCTTTATCTTTCTCACGGCGATTTGGTAAATCTATCAGGCTGAGAACAGCTTTGATGACATCTCTGGTAAAGTGGTAGCTGACTTTGGGTGTGGCTGTGGTACCCTGGCCATCGCGAGTGCTCTTCTGGATGCTGAGTGAGTATGATTCAGCTCTTAGTATTGTATTAGTCATGTTCTTCAGTTCTTGTTTCACAATTTCTTCTTCTGTGTTGATATCGACAAAAATCTCCACTCCTTAACCGTAGTACAGTAGCGTTATGGCTTCTGTGATTTTGTTTCCATCATTTGCACAATTACTTTTACACTTGTTGATCTCAAGGAATGACTGAAGAGTTTTTACATCTGCCATGTGCTGATTCATTGTACAGAATAAGGTTTACCATGTTTTGTGGGGAAACTAAGGGCTTACCTAGTAGGCTGCAAGACCAACAGGTACTAGCACCATGGCATTTATACTTAGAAGAAACTACCGAGCACCACAGGGAGTCCAGTACTCGAACTTGGGTAGGCTGAGCAAGCACTGAAACTGCTATCCAACTGAGCGACGCTTAGTTCTCATGTTCTTGATATAGTAGACAGTAACCATCATACATGCTCACCGGTCCACCTGCCTTAGTGTCTTGTCTGTAACTTAATCACTCATACTGGAGAGCTAAGAGAAACAAACTGTTTCTGTTGTTATTTTACTTTAATTTACCCCATATTATTTTGGTTGAAATGTTTAGATGCTTGTAAAAATTATGTTGCCCAATAGAATTTCATAGTTGTCTCTACATACCTGTATGAACCATAATGAGTATGTGACACTATCGTTCCCATGTCATGGAACAAACTCATATACATGTCAGTACATTAGATGCTTGTCCATTAATGCCGTGAATTATAAATTGATGTGCTTGTGTACCATTTAGTATCTTTACAACTTTCATTGTTATTCTGTTGTTATTGATTCCTAATCTTGTTCACTATGATTGCGGAATGACAGGCATGTTACTGGTATTGATATCGATCTGCAGTCCCTTGAACTTGCTCAAGAAAATGCTACTGATCTGGAGGTATGCTGTTGCTTTATTTTCCACTGTAACAATTGCTTTTATATGAAGCAGAAATACCTTCATATTTGCTCATTTCCCTCTTTTTTTACTTGTGTAAAGTTCTGCATGATGTTAGAGTCATTAAGTTTAAATTCACATGTATAGGTTGAGCAAATTGGTAATCATCATCTTCCTATTGAACACCTTTGTGAAAGGTTTTACTCCTGGATGCTTCAATGAGCTATTTTCGCAACTCTTTTGCATACAGTCAGCTCGGTCTATTATCTCAGTAGCATGTAGTATAACTAATAGTGTGCCTACTATAGATGATCAATGGAGGACAACTGGCAAGTGCAGTTAGCTGAGAAATGCTTTGGTCCATATTTACTGATGCCTTTAGCATTACCTTGCATACTTATTTAAGAAGTTCCTAGGGACAAGGATATGGACCTTACAATCTACCGAATGCAATCTGAAGGGTTCGTCTTTGGGAGAGGAGAATGTAATCCTGGAGTTGACCAAGATGTTGGGTAGAAATCATACACCTTCTGATGGAGGTGTGGGTTTCTAAATATACTACTCTCTCCGTACAAATTAATTGACGCAAGTTCATTGAACCTAGACAGATATAGGCAACATTGTGCCTAAATCTGCGTCAATTAATTTGGAACGGAGGGAGTATCTAATTAAGAGATAGGCGCACTACCTCCCAGCTCGGAGCAACAATAGCACACCGCCACACCCTCAACTCTCAGAACCATTCGCTTCAGTTTGATGCATTTTTCTCGCATAAACAATCTTGGTGTAATTGGCTCTTATGCTGTTGTTCATGCATGTTTTTTACCATTCTTGTACCATTTATCAAATTTGCATGTACATGTTGGTGAGGTAGTTGAAAGTAGTGTGGGACTTGACAAAGTAACTTGATATTTCTAGGATCTACGATACTTTGACATGGGAATAACGTGCTTCTTTTCATTAAATGTTTGGTTATGCAGCTGGATATCGACTTAATTCAGTGTGACATAAAGAACTTAAATTTAAAAGGTATTTTTCTCAAGTGGCAACATATTTCGTGTAGGCTCGTTTTGGTTATCATACACAATTGTATTTTGTCGTTATGGAATTTCTTTTCAACATTGTCCTTCTCTACTGCCCTTTTTGTATGTTCAATACATCAGTAAATGATGTCTAGAAAATCATTTTACAACCAATGCAGTATCCTAGCCGAACATGCTTTACAGGATGGCTCCCACACTTCCAGAATTTTTTGTAGCTTGCGCAGGCCAAACCTGGATAAAATTTAATCTTATGTGGCAAATGAAGCACTTGTAAAATGCGGTTCTTGAAAATGAATCCTATTGTACACAAACATAGATGCATTGGAAAGCTTCCATAACCTTTTGGGGTTCCTAATAAGAGATATGGTGCAGGCCTTGTTGTTGACACTGTTGTCATGAATCCTCCCTTTGGGACGAAAAGAAAAGGAGCTGACATGGAATTCCTTTCTATGGGCTTGAAGGTGGTTAGAGCAAAGAGCAGTAGTTTTCTTACGAATTTATGAAAGATGACATTCATGTTGCAAATTGTTAAGATTTATTTGTTTTTCACAGGTTGCCTCGCAAGCTGTCTATTCTCTGCACAAGACTTCCACAAGAGAAGTAAGTTTTCCTCCAGAATTACAGCTGTAGTTTATTTAACCCTGCTCTTTGATCTAATGCAATTCTGCTGTGTTAATCTTTAAGTAACTTTGTTCGTAGATAATGTTGTACTGGAAAAATGAATGAATCAACTATGTACAGGATGAACCTAGCAATTGTCGATATTTTTCTGTTTTCCATTCTGTCCATTGAAGGGAAAATGTTGATTGATTCTTCTCCAATTCTGTTTTTGTGTTTGTGGTCTTTAGTACATCAAGAAGGCAGCCCTGCGTAATTGCAATGCAACCAGTGCTGAGGTCCTTTGTGAGGTAATATTTTTTTTGAAACATCAGAATGTGATAATAGCCTAGCATCACTTATTTTTCTCAATATCAGAAAAAAAAACTCGTTGATTTTTTATAAGGTTATTCTTCATTGGGGATTTCAGGTCCAAATCATGTCTTATGTTCCACAGCTGATGTGATAATCTTATATCTTCTCCTTCTCTTGCCACAGCTGCGCTATGCTCTGCCAAGGACCTACAAGTTCCACAATAAGAGGGAGATCGACGCCGCAGTCGATTTGTGGCGCTTCGTCCCAGGAGCTCGAGACGAAGGAGCAAGCTAGCTAGCTAGCACGATACGGCCAGTACAATGACATTTCCTGAACCATTGTCTGATGGCTGAACTTGCTAGAGGAAGAGAACACATGGGCGATTTACACATTTTCCTCCCCTTGTAAGTGGCAAACCGTTTGGTTTAGCTAGTTTAGGCATGGAGGATGTATCCTGTTCAACCGAGCTTGTAGTGCAAGCAAGCATCGAAACACTTACTAGACAGTCTAAGCAATTGTGATTTTTTTAGAGGCACGGACGCAATACATATCTATCGTGCTTCACATTCCAAGTCCCAATTCAAGTCACAGCTTGCCAGGATGGTGCACTTCTTCATATCCTTATTAGGAAAGCACTTCAGCATGATCTTGTTTTCGTTATGCTGACTACCTGGTGAAAACAGACGTCTTTGCACGAAATTCAGAGCTAATAAAACCCACCCATGATATTGGCCTTGGTGAGGCCATGAATGGCGGCTGTGGGCCGTCATAGCAGCTGAAACTAAGGGCGCCTTTGGTAGCAGGACAGGCCCGGTAGCAACGAAACAGCCGTTTGGTCCCTGCAGGCTACCCGCGTACGGGGTGGGGGGATGAGGAGCGCGACCGAGCTGATTGATCAAGACTTTTGTTTCATGTTGGTTTTAATGCCATCAGAAATCACTTTTTCTTTAAAAACACATTACAATCGTAGACGCTCACAACACGTTCATGTACCCATCCTCTATGAACGCACACACGCACACCCCACCCCCATGAGCACCTCCGATAGACCGAGTCGGCGGATCGGGTCTTGAGATTGACGATGTCACCACGAACGCCTCGCTGTCGACGAAAACGTCGCCTCCCATTAAAAGAATATTCCGTCTTTTATGCAACACAAAGTATCAAACCTGGGGTTTGAACTCTGGTGGGCTGGAGGTACAACCACCCTCCTAGCCACCCAACTACAGGTTGGTTTGCGCCATCAGAAATCACTTTCGTTCCGACTTTGTCGAAACTCACTGAATTTTAGTGATTTCGATAAGACACAGAAATAACTACCTTTCCTATCAAAAAACATTTTTGGAAAATAATCCAGAGGTACACATGAGTTCAGATATTTTTGAATATTTGGATGGATGCCAATAATAAGAGACTGAAATAACTGGAATTCTTCAGAAAACGAAATTCAAAAGGCCTTCATCGGATTATGCCTCCTGTAATAGGTTTGGTAGTCGTGCGTGGCGACAAACCTTGTATTGCATTGCACGCATATTCTTGGCTTGGTCTCTCGGCGCAGAGGCAGCGGAGCGCGCCTTTCCCTGGAGTAGACGTCATGCTCGTGGCATCGAAACGCTTGCTCGCGCGGCGACACCCATTCCATTATTTCCCAGGAGGATATGCATGTGGGGGTACGGTGGCTGGTGTGGTGTGGTAACCATGTAGGAGCCTATACCTCGACTACTTGGTCTAGAGAATGGACGACGTGCCGGGCAACCCTATGCACGTACTTCCGTCGATCTCATTGGGTTGATTATTAGACAGCCGAGAAAAATCGTGAAACGGATTCGTTAACAGCATCGATCTTAGCCGTGGATCCTTAAAGCATCTCCACTCGTCTACCCAGAACGCCGATCCGGACGTCGAACTAAGGTCCGGACGCTGAAAATCGCCTCGCGTACCCACAAATCTGTTTTCGGCCGGATTTGGACGAACTTTGGTCCGGATTCCCCAGGCCATACCCAGAATCCCAGGTACGTCCTGGACGCCGAACGCAGCGAACTCGGCGAAAAAAAACGAAGCGGCGTGTGGACCCGCCGAGTCAGCGACGGAAGCCGAGTCGCCGTCATCCTCGGAACCACACAGCGACCGCTGGGCAATAACTGTCCGTCGCACACTCGCCGTCGTGCTGGAGCACATCCACGCCGGCAACGAGCCCCGCCTCGCCTTCCCCCGCAACCCCACGTCGACGGCCAGGTCGGGGCGGCGCCCTCCCGCCAACTGGATGCCGAGGAGAATGGCCAGCCTCTTCTCGTCGTCCTCCCACTCGGCCGGCTCAGCGCCGGTGGCTTCGCCGCCCCTCCGGACCGTTAACGGGAGCCGGTGTCGCCCGTCCGTTTGCCGCTGAGGACCAGGTCTCGCGGCATCGTCATCAACGAGGGGGGCACTCCGCCGCCGCCCACCGGCCGTCTCCTCCTTCGCAGGACGAAGCCGGAGCCACAGGACTGGGCGGTGTCGGTCGACGAGAACGCGTTCGCCGTCAAGATGGCGGTGGAGGAGTCCCTCCGGGAGGCGCCGCCAGTGGAGCCGTCCTCGCCAGACATCCTGGAATGGTCCAGGATGGACTGGGAGAAGACGGAGAGGCGGCGCGTCCACTGCCTGCAGCAGGATGCCGAACGCCAGGCCTGGTCTGGCCGCGTCCTCGCCTACCAGGGCGCGCCGCTCGTCGACGACAAAGCCGGCCCCTCCTACCAGTCGTGGAGGTGCGGCAACACCGGCCAGGGGAGCTCCCGCCCGCCACAGCCGCCGAGCGACGACGACAACGACGGCGGCGGCGAGGATGATGGCAGGGCCGATCCCGGCTACACGGTGTTCTACAACAACTTTGACATGTAGAAGCGGCGACGGCATCGGCGAAGGCGACGACGACGGTCTTTTAATGTTTTTTAGTTTATTATCTGCTAATTTAGTTTAAATTCGATGTAATCCGTCTATATTCACCCATCTTTAATAAAATCCACCTGAATTTGCCAAACTCGGCTGAAATTTAGCCGAACGCGGGAACTCGGTCTGGAAACGCGAGTGGAAAACTCGGCGTCCCAGGTCAAAATCAAGTTCTGTTCGGCCAAAATTTGGTCCGTATTTCAGTCTAAGTTTGCTCAACGAGTGGAGATGCTCTAAGACAGGAGTACGTCGTGCACCACAGATATCATATCACTCTTGCCTTATTCACATAATATACTCTGACGAAATTAAATATGCCATTGTATAAGGCAAAATCCGGTGTAGTTTAGGCAAGGGCTTTAATTTATAGTCCACAATCTCGCCCATTACTATGATCGGCTGAATCACGTATTATTGATGATGATGGCCGGCGCGTCGATCGGTATCCCCCTGATCTCGCCATGTACCGTGTTGACCCTCAGGCTAACGCTTACGGTATAATAGAGCGGTGACCGCCACGGCTCGCGGCAGACATACATACACATTTGCTGCCGCCGCCGCCGCCAAGACGATCGACGACGCAATCAAATTAACAATGTACAAGTCCGGCGCCACCACCCGGCTTCGGTTCCTCCTCCTCCTCTCGGCCGCGTTCTGGGCATCCGTACTCTACTTCCGCATGTCGGCCGTGCGCACGGCCGCGCCGGCGTCCCGCTATATCCACGATCCGTGCAGCGGACGCTACGTGTACATGCACGACCTCCCTCCTCGGTTCAACGCCGACATGCTCGCCGCCTGCGCCGCCACGGAGCCCGTCTGGCGCGGCATGTGCGCGCAGGTCAGCAACGCCGGCCTCGGCGAGCCGCTCCTGCCGGTCGAGCTCGACGCCGCCGCGGAGGACGACGCAGAGGGCGGCGGCGCGGTCACCGTCCCGATGGGCTGGTACGCGACGCAGCAGTTCGCGCTGGACGCCATCTTCCACGGCCGCATGCGGCGGTACGGGTGCCTCACCAACGACTCCTCCGCGGCGTCCGCCGTCTTCGTCCCCTTCTACGCCGGCTTCGACCTCGCGCGGCACCAGTGGGGCTACGACATCGCGGCCCGGGACAACGCGTCGCTCGACCTGGCGCGATGGCTCGTGGGCCGCCCGGAGTGGCGCCGGGCGGGAGGGCGCGACCACTTCCTCGTGGCCGGGCGCACGGCGTGGGACTTCGTGCGCGACGCCATCAACAGCTCCGACTGGGGCAACAACCTGCTCCTCCTCGACGCCGCCAAGAACATGTCCGTCCTCGTCGTCGAGTCCACCCCTCCAGGCCTCCTCGGCGCCGGCGGCAACGACGTGGCCGTGCCGTACCCGACCTACTTCCACCCGCGGACCGACGCCCACGTCCTGGACTGGCAGCGCAGGATCAGGAGCGCCGACCGCCCCTGGCTCATGTCCTTCGTCGGCGCGCCGCGGCCCGACGACCCGGGGTCCATCAGGTCCGAGATCATCGCCCAGTGCGGCGCCTCGCCGTCCGCGTGCCGCCAGCTCGGCTGCGCCAACGGGGAGAAACAGTGCCACGCCCCGGGGGACATCATGCGGCTCTTCCGAAGCTCCACCTTCTGCCTCCAGCCGCGGGGGGACTCGTACACGCGGCGCTCGGCGTTCGACGCCATGGTGGCCGGGTGCGTGCCGGTGTTCTTCAACCCGGAGTCGGCGTACCTCCAGTACAGGTGGCACCTGCCGACGGACCACCACCGGTACTCGGTGTTCATACCGGAGGACGGCGTGCGCTCCGGGAACGTGAGCATCGAGGAGACGCTCAGGAGGATACCGCTGGCCAAGGTGCGGGAGATGCAGGAAGAGGTCGTCACGCTCATGCCGAGGCTGGTGTACGCCGACCCGAGGTACACGCTCGAGACGATCAAGGACGCATTCGATGTGGCGGTGGAAGGTGTTCTGCTCAAGGTCGCGGAGACGACGAGGAGGTGAAGTCCAGCCGGTCGATCGAGCTGGCAAGAGAAGAAGTTCGCTGTTTTCGACTCTTCTGTCCAAGTAATGGATTATTGGTTAATTTTTGTGGTTCGCCTTGTTTGTGTGGCGAAACACGCATGTTGCTGCCAAACTGTAAGCGAACAAAGTGAAAATAGTAGAGGGTCAGCTGAAACAGTTGGACATTGACAAATGATGATTTTATTGGACAAATGGTCTTGAAGTACATGTCTACGTGCGATGCAGTATGAAGCATGATTGGGTGAACCACATCAATGTGTAATCTTGCTATTGTGACAAATAATGTTTTAGAGACAATGTATCCTACTATATGATGTTTCCGATTATTTCCGAATGAAGAAAGTACTAATTATGTGTGTCCTTTAGTCCCATTTGAAAATAAAACTTCACTAGCTGAATGTCCGTGCATTGCTACGGGTTAACGAAAAATGATATGGACAAATAAAATCATTTTTCTAAATTCGAACAAGATGTACGTCCTATGACAAAGACCAATTCTCTCTCCAACTTCTTTCATCTTTGGTATTGTTTTTATACTTTAGCATACCTATGAAGAAGTCCTCACGTACAACCGCTGCAAGCTAGCTAGTAGGAAAAGTTTCCAAGTTGATGTAATTGTAATCATCGAAGGATTGTTTTTAAACGTGCATTGCCAAAGTTTGTTTTTATTGAATATTTTCAGTTCATGAAAAAATTCACTATTACCATGCATTGCTACCAAATATCTAAATTAAATTGCAACAAACATACAAATTTAGGTGAAAAATTGCTGCAGCATCAACATCTACTAGGTGAAAATTTTGCTAGCCAAGTCAAGGATGACAGCACACATGAATCATTCATGTACCCAGACATATGTAGCATGGACATTGGTGATGAAAGCGATGATATAATAGTACATGTCAGCAAGAAGTACAAATATCCTATGATTGATTTCACAAGTATAACTCCGATTATCTATGTCCATGCATAGAGAAGCTATGAATTGTAGAAATTTCATACACATTGTTCCTTGATGACTCCTCTCTATTTGCCTCTTGTTTCGTTCGTATCTACAGCAAGCATTTTGGAACATGAATTCAGAAAAGCAAAAGGAGAACCAAATTCATTTCTACTTGGCATGCCTGTAAAAGGCTACTGGCAAGTGATTTTCTGAATCTGACTCGGAAAATTCAGTAAAGCTAGAATCAGCCAATGTTGGTATGCCTGGACGTAATCTAACCCAGTTAATAAAAAACAAATTGGAAAATTATACGTTTAATGGGCTAATTCAACTGCATAATGTATATTTAGTTGTGTTACACAACTCATAAGTCCTTCGGAAAGCTTTGTTTTGTAGGCAACAAGTTCTGTTGCATGAAGTAATGAGAAGAAATTTTGTCAGTTGGCCAAATCTATTTCTTGCTTTTTTTCTTCTTCTTCTTCTTCTGCTAAAGTTATAATTAAAAAAATGATTTCCATGATCCTCCAGAGTCAAAAGACACAACGCTGCCCAAAGGTAAGCCGGCCTATGCCACATTTGACCGTCATCGTATACTGTACTCTGTTTCTCAAATCGGAGAAAGGAAGCAGTACAAGAGAATACAGCTGAGTGCGCAGCTTAATTGCAGCCTAGGCGCGATAGTAATACTCTTTTAGCCTAGGCGCGATACCAGTACTATGTTTGTTTTGGTAATTATTTTCTGTCCGGTCTACAGAAGTTTACAGAATGAAGCATTGGGCAAGATCATCTTGCCAAGATGCCTGTATTACAACTCCAAGGAAAATGGTGAAAAGGAGGCCGCTTTGATTGACGCATGCTTTCCTTGCGTAGAGCAAGAGGAGCCAACGCGCGCTCAGCTCGTGAAGCCGGTCGAGGTATCTTTCTGTTCGTTTTTGCTTCTTCTTTCTCGCGAATACATCAGAGCAGATGGGTGTCCATCCTTATGGAGTTGGTCCATCGGTGTCGAGATGCAGGAGCAGGGGGCGACCATGTTCGCCACGCACCGGGCACCAGCGTCAAGCCGCGGCAACTGCTACAGCTGCAGCATCAACATCTAGGTGAAAAATTGCTAAAGCGGCTTTCCTGTCCGTGTAGTTGTTGTACGATGAGAAGATGAGAACGATGGGAACTCCATTCTCTTCATCAACCTCTCCTTGAATCCATGACTAAGGTATGACTGGAGTAGCTGCTGCACCTAGAGATCGTGGTGCTGAACTGTGTCCCTTAAACGGGTATATAGAGAGACTGCCCTTGTAGAGGAATACAGCGGCTCCAACTTACCGTCTACGGCGCTTCTAGCTCTCCGTCGCCCTCGAGACAACATGGCCTGTAGCATGGATTCCATGGTCGATGGTGAGGCAATCTCTACATCGCCTCTAGCTCTGAAGACTCGTCTCAGGTTGGATCATGGTAGAACGATCGACATGTTTGCGATCGAGAATTCGAGATTTGAAGGGATAGGGCTGGCGGCTAGAGATAAATAGAGAGGAGACTTCGGGATAGGGATAATCTGCTCGTAGCCTCGGGATAAGCACAAAACTTTGTAGCCATCAGCGTGAAGCGCACCTGCCGGCGGATAGCTGCGAGATGGGATTATTCCTTGAAAGAGGTTGTTAGTAAAGATTCGTTAGTTGAGATTAGGTGTGGAGTGGCATTTCATTTGTAACTTTTGCATGTGTGACACCGGGCATTCACCATGCTTTTAAAATTAATAGTAAAAATTGTGAAATTATAGATGACCTGAAAGATCTGGCGAACCAACAAAACACAAGGAAGATCCGGCGAATCATCAAATATTCAACATGTGGGCTTCATTTTTTTTATCCCAAATGAAGGATGAAACTCTATTTTTATTCAAGAGGTACAAGTGTCACCCCAAGAAATATTCAAGAGGTACAAGCGTCAAAGCTTGGGGATGCCCAATGCATCCCCTTCTTCATCAATAAAAAGCTCAGGTCTTTCTAGACACTTCGTTTTTATTGTTTCATGCACAGTTGTGTTGTTCTTGGAGCGTCTTAATTTTCGTTTTTGGTTTTCGTTTGCTTAGTTTGCTTGAGTAAGTTGGTTGGTTACACCATACTTCTTTTGGAGAGTGACACACTCCATTTCTATTGCCTAGAACACTCTAGTTTTCACTCTTATTGTTTTGCCAGTGTTCACTTTTGCTAGCACTGCGTTCAGCCTTAGTTTTCTTGTGCTTTCAGCTTAGAACTTTTTAGTTCTTCTTTGTGGATTCGTGAGACAAGCTCACTGATCTTTATTGATTATTATCTTTGTGAGTTATTTCAAATAAGTTGTTTAGTGTTGGAAAAGGGTAGAAAGTTTCATGCTTGTAGTGGTACAAAAGGGAGCTTGTTTTGACTATGGCTTAGACTTTATCATGTCATGCTAGATCTTGTTTTGACCTTATGCTTAGTGATTATTGATGTAACATGACTTGTTCCAAACAATTATGATTGCTTAATGTGCCTTGAAGGAATCATGCATTGTTTTAGCATACAAAAGCATAGTATTGCGATATTCTCCTTTGATGCTTTGTTTGGCTTGACTTGGCACATGCTCACACCATGTTATGACTATGAACAAGTCATCATAGCCTTTATGATCATTTAGTGATTGACTTGTAGTACCACGCTATGCTTTGATTAGTAATGTTTTGTTGCTCTACATGATTATGGCTATTATTGCTCTCTTAGTTGGTTGCTCCCAGTCTTTTGCTAGCCTCCACTTGTATGAGTAAGTTCTACTCATGCTTCCAACTTCGAAGAAATCAAGTTATTCCAAAGTGTCCATTATAAACTCCTATGCGTGCTATGTTACACCATTCCAAGTATATTCTTGTTTTCATCTATCTTCCAATTAAAAAGTATTTTGTTATGTGAAAACTTAGTGATTAAAGCTCTCATAAACTTGATGGCACACTTTATTTTTCTTGCCCCTAATAAACTTGAACCATTCTGTCATCTATGTTGTATATGCTTGTAGTTATACGTTGGAATTAGCAGAACAATGATGTCACGGGGAACGTTTTAAACATTGCACTTGTACTTTATACTCAGTTGATATCATGCTATTTTGTCTATGGATGTCACCAGTGTGAAATAAAGAGGGAGCTTGTAAGTCTATGGAGTTTGTATTTTGTGTTAGAGAAACGCCTGGACTGCTAGCCTAAGCCATGCCTAATCATGGTGGAAACTTGCAGCATCACCATAGTGAGCTATCTATGAAGCATCCTCAATAAAAAGCTATGCACATAGTAAATAAAAAGATCGCTGAGATGCTCATTGTCTGCTTGCCTTGTCATTTTGGTTATGGGATAGCTCCTGTACCATGTGCAAGGGGGTACCCCGTTGGCGGTTCTCTATGATACGCATATACTTACAATGACAAGAACTTACAGGTGACTGAAGTTAAGTAGCATGAGGTGTGACCCTCGTATTCAAGGGACTTGAGATTTCCAACTTATACTTTGTCAAGCATATACTCATATTTGTTCACTTTAACCTTAACCACTTCAAGAAGCTTATGATAGGGGCAATGAGGGCTGAAAGCTAATAAGTACCATAATTTTTGGAAGCTCTTTTTGAAACTTGAAATCCATGCTTCCCTTTGTGAAGGGCCTTTCTTCCACCATTATTGAGTCTCCATCTTCTACCTTTTAGGCACCATTAAGAGAGCATAGTTGTTATTCTATGTGCAGTGTCCCAAAACTTATTGATTGATGCATATTGTGATATTACTTGTTCTTGTGCTATTTGTTTCTAGTCACCCTTGTAAAGTTTGAAGATGTCCTATGCATATATTTGCTACTCTATGAGGGACAAGCTGAATGCCACTATGCTATGTTTTTTGTATGTGAAACAAACAAACGTTTTTCAATGCATGTTATTCATGATCTTTGTTTGTAGCCTTTCATGTTGTATGCATAGTTACTATGTCCTACTGTTATAACTCCATCTTTCATGCACATGTTTAGAGTTCTTTGATCCCAGCTTTCAATGCTTGTAAATGGTTTGATCTTTATTGTGAAGGTGCATGTCATCTTAAAAATTATTCTTTTTATCACTTACCTACTCGAGGACGAGCAGGAGTTAAGATTGGGGATGCTTGATACATCGTAAACGTATCTACAATTTTTGATGTTCCATGCTTGTTTAGTATCTACTTTGCTTTGTTTTGTCTACACTTTGAGGTATTTTTATACACTTTCTGGAACTAACCTATTGACAAGATGCCACAGTGCCAGTTGCTTGTTTTCTTCTGTTTTTTGTTTCAGAAAGGCAGAAAATCAATATTCTCGGAAATTGGACGGGACAAAAGTCAAAGTCAATATTTTACCGTGGGCGTCACGAAGCCAGAAGGGGAGGCGGAGAGGTGCCAGAGGGCCACCACACCCCCCCAGGCGCGGGCTAGGGTGGACCCACACCTGGGTAGGGTGTGGACCCTCCGGCCGCCTCCCAGCCTCGCCTCTTCGCCTATAAGAAGCTCCCGGGGAGAAAACCCTAAAAAATCCATCATACTTCCAGAAAAACCTCCGTAGCGCCGCCGCCACCGAAGGGAGATTCGGGGTACAGAAAGTCTTTGTTCCGGCACCCTGCCGGGACAGGGAAGTGCCACTGGAGCCATCTCCATCGATCTCCACCACCATCTCCATCACCGTTGCTGATTCCCATGATGAGGAGGGAGTAGTTCTTCCTCGAGGCTAAGGGCTCTACCGGTAGCTATGTGTTCATATCTCTCTCTATGCATGATCTTGTTGTGGTCATGAGCTTTGTAATCAAGTAGATCTACCTTGTTACTCAAGTGCTTCAATAGATCTCTGTTCTCCCCATGTGTGTGAAAGTGACAGCGTGCACGCCATGGTGGCACTTAGGCTTGAGTCTACATAAATACTCTTTGTGCTTTAATAGATCTATGCTTTTCCCCACGTGTGTGATAGTGACATCATGCGTACTGTGTGTGGCACTTTGGCTAGATTGAATATTTGTTATGACTTATATTTGGAGTTGGATGTCTCTATGAAATTGTGGTGTTTGTTGGAACCATATAGCGCTCAAGGTAACAGTGTGGGGTTATCTAGATTGGGGAAGGCCCTACCTTGGATTATAGTGTCCAACCAGAGAGTAGTTCAGGGTAGTATCAAAGAGAAGATATTTATTTTAGAGAGTGTTCACTAGTGAAAGTATGATCCCTAGGCCTTGTTTCTAAACATTAAAACACCGTTTGCTACCAGATCTGTTGCATGTTTGCTTGCTTCCTTCTTTATTTCAGTTTCACACACGTTATCCCACGTCAACAACAAGTCAGAAGCTATTTTATGGCACCGTTACCACTTGTATTTCACTATCTCTTGGCCGAACTAGTGCACCTATACAACTGACAAGTGTATTAGGTGTGTTGGGGACACAAGAGACTTCTTGTAATTTGATTGCAGGGTTGCTTGAGAGGGAATACCTTTGACCACTTCCTCCTGAGTTCGATAAACCTTGGGTAATCCACTTAAGGGAAACTTGCTGCTGTTCTACAAACCTCTGCACTTGGAGGCCCAACAACTGTCTACAAGAATAGAAGTGCGTAGACATCAGTGTTGCAGATGCTGCTTCTTCCTTCTCTTCCAAGCCACTGTCTTTGTCGGGCTTGGTGCTCTGGGTTTCCTCCCTTGCCTTCATACTTGTTGGTGTGAACCTATCATGGTCATGGGATGGAGTATGAAGTACTATACCATTCAATCGGGTAGGCAGTGGACTCGCATAGAGGATGGGATTCACCTTTGGAGTCCGTGACGACTTGGCATAAGTTGGAGACCTTGATATGGTAACAACCGAAGGTCGGGCCGTATCACAACAACTATTGTTTTTGTGGCTATAGTTATTTCGCCACACCCCACTATGTTTGTGGAATTAACTTATGGCAACAACATTTCGAGCTGTGGTAACAACAAATTGGAACATGCTCATTTTGGTGGTGATAAATAGTTATCACAACAGACATAATGTTTTTGCGCTCCCGACCTAACCCTAGGCGACGCCGTCGCTTCCCTTGTTTCTCGTTGCCGCCGAAGGGGACAAGGTAAAAGCCCGATTTTCCCAAGGAGGGTGGCAAAAGGGATCATTCTCTCATGGTTGGCTATGTGGAGCAGGCCCGTTGCCATCGAGAGTGCGTGTTGCCGCCGACGCGACATACGTAGGTGGCGGATGGTGGTGGGCGCCAAGGCGGATGACGACGCTGGAGTGATTACCGATGTGGAGCTCTGGTGGTGGCATGATCACCTGGCCATTGGCCCAGATGCATCCGACCCTAAATACGATCTCCACCAGACGGATGGTGCGGTGGTGCGGTCTGGCACCCAGGTGCCTCCGCCCATGCACTCTCTCTGCCGATCGGATTTCAAAGGATCTCCACAGGTCTTTGTCTCTTTGCACTAGGTTACGGCCGTGGCGTCCCGGGTTGCCTACTCCTCTATCGGCCATGCTGGTGGGGAATCGGGCGGCCGGTCCCGTGGGGAGCCGGTGGGCGGTGGCGTGGGGGCCAAAGATCTGCCTAATAAAGGTGGCGGTCCTAATATACCTCTCAATCCATGATGATGTTTTGCTTGTCGTCTGTCGTCAGTGCTCTAGCCGGAGTGCCGAGTTCCGGATCAGATGGATTTCAGTCATGCACATCCATTTTTTTCACATTTGGTTTCAGAGAAAGGGTTTTGAATCTCTGCAGTCTGCTGCTATCATTGGTCATGTATTTTGTCCTATGGTGAAGTCAGTCATGGAGAAGGGCATGGAAGCCGGGATCTAAGGACAAGTAAGAGTGGTTCAGGTCCTAGTGGTGATGAGGTTTCGTCTAGTTGATTTTATGACTTGGAGCAGCGACGATGGCAACCGGGGATGAAAACACATGAAGAATTCAATGTCTAATCTTATAGGGTGAAAGCCCAAGGTCTAGCCTTAGTTGGTTGTGCCTGGCAATGATATTTTTGGCGGCATTGTTTTGTGAGCTCGGACTTTTTCCCAGGTGGAAACCTATGATCGATGATCAGGGCGATGACGATGCTTATACACTATGGAGGCGTTGTTTTTGGATAAATTGGATTTCTGGTGCTGTCTTCGTGGTGGTTGGGCCGCTGCAACAAGGAGTAGATCGCCATAGCAATTCCTTAAATACAGTGTTAACGACTGCACCGACGAGTAAGGCGGCAGCTTTAAGAACCTGTGTTGCTTCGCTCTAGAGGTGGTCGATGCCATCGTGAAGGAGATCGACGTCCATCGTGTCGGCATCCGCTTCTCCCCCTTCGTCGACTACATGGAGTGTCATGACTCGGACCCTCACGCCCTTGCGCTTCACATCTCCACCAAGCTCAATGACCATGCCATCCTCTATGTCCATATGATCTAGCCAAGGATGGCCATAGTGGAGGGACGACGGGTGGTGCCAAAGCGGCTACAACCGTATAGGGAGGCGTTCAAGGGGGGCTTTCATCACCAACGGAGGGTATGGTTGTGTGGAAGGTAACAAGGTGGTCAATGAGGGGTATGCCGACCTGGTGGCCTTCGGGCGTCTGTTCTTGGCGAACCCGGACCTGCCAAAGAGGTTGGCACAGATCTAAATAACTATGACAGGATGGCCTTCTACACCTCTGACCCTGTCGTCGATTACACCGACTACCCGTTCCTTGAATAAGCATCGTTTTAGCTTCTTTTCTTCAACTTTTTTATCATTTAATTTTGTATCAATAATTAAATGTATGTGTATGTTTGTATTTCATCAATAATAAACAATGTACGATTGCTCCTTCAAATAGTCAAATTAGTGAAATGTTGTGCCATTTAGGTATATATCCTACTGGAGTTAAAAGAAAATTTGGGGGAGAATCTTTTTAGAAGAGCGTAGTGGGAAGTTTATTTGCCTCCGAGTTTGAGTGATCTCTTCATTTTCAAAAATTCAAAAATCATATTATAAGTTTTAACAAAATCTGAAAATAATTGTGGAAATAGTCAATGATATATCCTACAAACATGTATTGCAAACTTTGTAGCGCTCATGAATGGCTCGGTTTATTGCTCGACCAGGAGGGTGCCAGCCATAGAGGTGGTGGCCCTAAAAGTCCTTTTATCCTCAAATATGGACTCTAAAAAGTGGCTATTTTAATTCTTGTGAAAATTACATGGGTCTGGCTCAAAATAAAAGGTGTCACAACACCAAATTAAGCTATGGACGAATTTATGAAGTAATATCCTTGAATATTTCGTCCAAGCCTTCTATCTTCATTATGGTGGCTTTAAAGTTCTGAAATCTTCACTCGTGGGCGTCTTTTCAATCCTCACATGCTTGCTGCTATCTCCATGCATGATCATGATCCTGCAGACTAAGGTGGGCCAGCACGGGGCGCCCGACAAGGCCCACTCGTAGCGGGGGCTGCTGCTTCTTCTCCTCTGGCCCAGGTGGGGATGGACGTTGAAAGTGTAAGATGGTTAACCTAGAGGGGGGTGAATAGGTTTCTATAAAATTCTTTATAATCTTTTGCAAGTTTTAGGCTTTGCGGAATATAAGTGAGCCTAAATGCAAACTAGGTGAGGCAACCTAGATGATGTACAATATACTTCAAGCTCGAAGGCTATCACAAGATAAGCAACACAAGTAAGAGATCAGTTAAGGAATAACCGAAGCACGTAGAGACGAAGATGTATTCCCGTGTTCACCACCTTTGGGAAGGGGGCTACGTCACGTTGGAGAGGTGTGAGGTTCCACGAAGGATTCCTCATGCGCCACGAAGGCTCACCTTCTTCTCCGAGCCTATCCCACGAAGGAATAGCTCACTTACTCGTGGTAGACTTTAAGGTAGTCTCCAAACCCTCACAAACTTTCCACGGGGAAAATCACAAGACGAATGCCTCCGGGCGACCCTAGCCGCCTAGGGTTTCCCACAAACCCAAGAGTAACAAGCTAACTCGATGAACTCAAGGGGGAATGAACTTTGGCTTGGTGAAAACGTAGATCGGGACCTCCTCTTCCTTTCTACCAAAGGGATTTGGAATTGGTTGGGTAGAATGGGAGATCCTCAAGCTTTTGTGTTTCAACAATGGGGAGAGAGAGAGAGCTTCAAGAAATGATATAAACTGAATGACTAACCTACTCAAGCTGGAAGAGGGGATATTTATACTCAAGGAGAAAAACTAGACGTTTTGAGCCAAAAACGCAAGGTCCGGTTTTAAGTTCGGTTGGTCCGGTCCACACACCGGACAGTCCGGTCCATAGCCCGGAAAACCGGACTGGAACCGAAACTGCTCTCTGTACCCAGACTCGGATAGACTCGGAGTGAGTAAACCGGAGAACCTGGTTTGAGTCTGGATTTCCGATCCTGACACCGGACGGTCCGGTCTGGGAGCCGGTCCAACTGGTCTGAAAACCGGATCTGCAGAAAAGGCTCAGGAGGATAGGATTTCTTCTCTTCTCTCTTTGGTGATGGATTAGGTAGGAGAAAGGGATGTGTATATGGCTTAGGTGATCATCCCCAACAAGCTCATCGAGAGAACCCCTCTTAATAGTGCGGAGCTCCTAACCGGACTCAAATTACATAAAAAAGGGAAAACTCCGGTGCGAAGCTTCGTTATCAAAATGGGGGGGGTCTCCGATAACATTTCATCACAGCATTGGATTAGAACCTGTGTAAGACACTAGAAATAGCATTAGTCCACTCTAACCATGGTGTCATTGTCAACCAAAAATAGCATAGGGTAAAATACCCTTTCAATCTCCCCCTTTTTGGTTCGCTATGACAAACCGAGCTAGAGTTCGCAAAGATATTATAAACAACAATAGACATAGTCATAGCATAATATAAATATCCATGGTTCACACACATAGCACAAACTTGTCCAACAAACGGAACGAAAGCAGATAGTTCATACATAAAGCAAAGGGGAAAACACAATGCCATAAGAAGCAATGAGAACGCAAGGGGCATTGTGCTAACGGCGAACCCCGGAAAACCCCGGCAAGGAACCCGGAGATAACTAATAGAACTCTACTCTTCTCCCCCATTGGCACCGAGACACCAAAAAGGAAGAGGAGGAGAGCGATGCTAACACAGCCCAACTAGAAGAACGGCGGAGGACGAGGAGGAGGGACATCTTCCTCTTCAGAGTACTCATCACTATCAGCATCATCATCATTGTCCTCATCATCATCATGACCCTGAGCAGAGGGACCACTAGGACCACTGGGAGCAGACTGACCAGGGAAGTACCCATAGAACATAGCATCATCAAGAGGCGGCATCTCATAGTTGACATAAGGGACAGGGGCCATCTCAGGACCATCAGGTGGAGGAGTGACATTCTGGGTCGCAAGATACTCATTGTGGCGGCGTCTAGTCTCCTGGCTCAATTTCAAAGCCTTGTGACTCACATCATAGGAAGAACGGCACATCTGGAATAGCCTCTTGAAAAACTTGGCAGCACCACCCTTCGGCCTTGGGTGAGAGGAGGACTCACCAACAGGACGACGAGAACCAACCCGAGTAGAAAAAGAAGGCCGAGGATCATGAGCAGCTTTGGTGCGGTGCTCAGGAGGCCGCATCCCAGGGACATCAGGAGTGTGTGCACGGAGACAAAGATTAAGCATTTCTTGTTCCTCACGCTCGCCCACCATCACACCAGGCGGCACCACCCGATTGAGCAGCTTTTGAACATACGCGCAGAAATTAGGAGTCATCCTGTCCAAAGCAGCCCGCCGCAGCTCACAGTACACAAAGTCACATCCATCAATCTTCCTCAGCCGATCCGGGTGACAGTAGTACAACAAGTTGGCAAAATACCCACGGCAGTTGGTGAAATCGCCAACACAGGGAACAAGGGACTGACGGAAGAGAGTGGCCAAGGTATGATAGTAGTAATACATGCCAGTCATGCACGGAGGACTCCACTGAGAATCACTAGGATAGCAGAAAGCAAGAGTCTCAGCAGGCTTGACCTTCTCACTGTGAATACAGAAGCCTCCGCCTCGACCAGTGTAGCCCATGACATCGACCAAATCAGCATAAGTAGCCTGAAAAAGCCTCGTGCCAGTCATCCAAGTCATAGTGCGAGCCTCATCATCATGAAAATAGACTGTGCAAAAGAACTGACGGATGAAGTCGGGGTAATAGTCCTCCTTGAGACAGACGAGGTCGAACAGATCCATTTTCCTCAAAGTTTCATCAACATAGAAGTAATCAGAGGCTGCATACATATTGAACCACTCCAGATTGAGAGCTTGAATGTGGCCACAAGGAGTGACCCGGAACTGAGTGTAAATGTGATCCCACATCATAGCCTGATTCTCAGTCCAAAATTTCTTGTCAGATCCTTTATAGGTGCGTTGCTTGAAGCGATAGGGATTCTGCTTGCGGAGAGCCCGGTACTGACCAGTCTCCATACCCTTCAGATTTTGACAAGGCACATCCTCAGCCTCGGCCAGAGAAGCTTGCTGCTTACCCCTATTAGCTTTGAGTTTGATGCGCCCAGAGCGAGCGCTCCCCTCAGGCTCAAGCTGCACAGACTGAGGGTTCCGACGAGCCCGCTTACTCCGGTTAGCTAATTCGGGCACATACTCATGATCAGGCACATACTCATCACTAGCAGAATCAACGTCTTCACCTGTGAAAAAGAGAGAGAGAGGTTGGGGAGCACAGAGATAAGTACACATGCCAAAGGAGAGGATGAGAGAAAGAGAAACTTGGATTTGGGCAAGTGCATGGTAAAATAAGAGACATTGCAGAGAGGTCCAGTGCCAGGGCCGGAGCAACCGATCCCAGAACCGGATGGTCCAGTGTCAGGGCCGGTCAGACCGAACGCATAACCGGACGATCCGGTGTCAGAGCCGGAAAACCGGACTCAGACCGGACGGTCCGGTGCCAGGGCCGGAACAACCGGGTTTCAAACCGAGATCCACAGAGACCACTATGCAATGTAAAAAATCGTACCAATGACTCAAGGACTTGCACAAATACAGTTCTAAGCAGAGTGGGTAGGACATGGAGGAACGAGGGTGGGAAGAAAAAAAAACTAGGTGGACCCCTAATTTCTCAAATCCAACACAATGTATAGCAAAACATAGGGATTTGAGAGGGACAAGAGGAGAGAGAGAAAAGGAGTACCCGAGGACATGGCTTCCCGTGAAGGAAAGCACCAAGGAGCCCTTGAGGAAGGAGAACACCAAAAAGATCCCGAACCACCACGAGAGGAAGAAATTCCTTTGGTGAGAAGCCTCCAAAAGTCCTTCCTTACGAAATGGTGGCCCGATCTATGGATCCTAGGGGTGGAATCACCCTAGGAGAGGAGGGAAGGGTGGGGAGGGGCGACAATGGAGGAGGAGAGGTCGGGGGAAGTGAAGTGGAACTGTGGGAGGAGGGGGGACCAGGGAGAAGAGGGAGAAAAGAAAAAAACATATCTGAAACTCGGTTTTAAGTTCGGTTGAACCGAGATCCAAACCGGAGGACCCGGTCTACAGCTCAGAAAACCGGAGTAGAACCGAAAAACGGTTCAGACACGAGATCCGGATAGACCCGGTATAGTATAACCGGACTTTCCGGTTCTGGTCCGATTTTCCGACGCTGGCACCGGGCTGTCCGATCTGGGAGCCGCTTCGACCGGGCCAAGAACCGAACAACAGAATTTTTTTCGAGGATGGCATGTGCACTTAGAGGAAGATAGTAGACTCCAAAAGGGTAGAGGAAGCAGGTGATCTTGGCATGCCTATTGGAAAGAATCAATTTCAACCTCACAAAGAGCAACAATAGGCATGATTTGAAGATATCAAGAGCGAGAGGAAAGGTCAAACTCAGAGAGCCTCAAGATGGAAAATATTGAAAAGCAAAGGAGGCTAGAAGGTTGTGGGGGATTTCTCCCCCTATGTTTAAGCACATGTGTCATGACGCCTCAAAGATAGATGCTTGGACTCATATCATGACACGAGATCAATTTATGTTGCACACATAGGTATGCATCAAACCAAGACATGGTAAGATGGCTATCCCTACATGTGCGGCGCAACTAGTCTACATAGCATGTTAAGAGCAAGAATATAGTGCAAGAAGCAAATCAATCCAAGTTTTGGGGATCTAGGATACCGAGTTCTCGCCTCAACATGACAAACCGGGCTTCATCCAAAGGCTTCGTGAAGATATCGGCCAATTGGAACATCGTACCCACATGAGTGAGATTTATGTCACCATTTGCGACATGGTCACGTAGGAAGTGGTGGCGAATGTCAATATGTTTGGTGCGGCAATGTTGGACAGGGTTGTTGGCGATCTTTATCGCGCTTTCATTGTCACATAGAAGAGGCACCGTACCAAGAGACACACCATAGTCTTTCAAGGTTTGCCTCATCCATAACAATTGAGCACAACAAGATGTCGCGGATATGTATTTGGCTTCGGCGGTGGATAGGGTTGTGGAGTTTTGTTTCTTGGAAGACCAACTCACCAACGACCGGCCAATAAATTGGCAAGCCCCGGAGGTTGATTTCCGGTCAACCTTATCACCTGCCCAATCAGCATCCGAATAGCCAACAAGCTCAAAGGTTGACCCCTTTGGATACCAAAGCCCGAGAGTAGGAGTGAGAACAAGGTACCTAAAAATCCGTTTGACCGCCATCAAGTGGCACTCCTTGGGAGCGGATTGAAAACGTGCACACATTCCTACACTTAACATGATATCCGGCCTAGAAGCACAAAGGTAGAGCAAGGAACCAATCATAGAATGATATACCTTTTGATCCACGTCCTTCTCACCTACTCCAAGGCCAAGTTGTCCATTTAGTGGCATGGGTGTCTTCATGGGATTAGCCTTGGCCATCTCGAACTTATTGAGCATATCCTTAATGTACTTTTCTTGAGAGATGAAAGTGCCATGAGGAAGTTGCTTTATGATGAAGCCTAGAAAGAACTTCAACTCCCCCATCATGGACATCCTAAATTTCATAGTCATCAACTCGGCAAAAGCTTTGTTATGAGATTCGTTAGTTCCACCAAAGATAATATCATCAACATATATTTGAACAATAAATAAGCCACCCCCTTTAACCCGTTTGGTGAAAAGGGTGGAATCGACCTTACCCACGCTAAACCCATCCATGAGTAGAAAATCCCTAAGGTGCTCATACCAAGCACGAGGAGCTTGCTTTAGTCCGTAGAGAGCCTTATCGAGTAGATACACATGGTTGGGATAGCGTGTGTTTTCGAAACCCGGGGGTTGAGCTACATATGCAACCTCTTTCAAGGGACCATTAAGAAAAGCACTTTCCACATACATTTGATAAAGCTTGAAGTTATGGAAAGATGCATAAGCAAGCAAGAGACGAATAGCTTCAAGACGAGCAACGGGCGCAAAGGTGTCCTCATAGTCAATACCTTCTATTTGGGCATACCCTTGCGCCACTAACCTTGCTTTGTTCCTCGTGACGACCCCGTTCTCATCTTGCTTGTTTTTGAACACCCACTTGGTCCCAATAACATTGATGCGATGATCTTTAGGCCTCTCCACTAGAGACCATACTTCATTGCGGGTGAAACACTCGAGTTCTTCTTGCATGGCAATGACCCAATCCGGATCCTCCAAAGCCTCATGTACCTTAAGGGGCTCGAAGTTGGACACAAAAGCATGGTGCCCACAAAAGGTTGTGAGGTTCTTCTTCTTGGCATGGGTCTTGATCCCTCTTGATATGCTTCCAAGGATATTGTTGACTTGAAGTCCACTTGCAATGGAGGCGGCCTTAATCTTCCGAATTGTGCCTTCATGATCAACAAATTCATCTTTTGAGGGGCCTTGATCGTTGACACCATCTTGAGCTTTGCCTTGAAATGGAGGTTGATCTTCTACTTGGTCTTGCTCGAAGGTTTGAGGGCTTGGTTCTTGTTCTTCGGTTTGCAAGGCATCATGAGAGAGATGTTGATCTTGTGATGCATTTGATGGCTCAACTTGGATAGAGATCGGCTCTTCTTGAGTTGATCTTGATTCTCCCCCATCATCTTGTTGAACATGAATGTGAGACTCGGTAGGCAAGATGTGCCCAATACCCATCAACTTGATGACTTGAGAAGAATCACCATCTCCTACATCACGAGAAGAAACTTGCCCCTCATGGGGACCATTATTCTCCAAAAACTCCACGTCACAAGATACTTCAACACAACCATTAGTCTTGTTGTAGTATCTATAGGCATGAGAGTTTTCCGCATAACCAACAAAAATACCCTCTATAGTTCTAGATTCGAATTTACCGAGCTTTTCCTTTTTGTTCTTGACGAGACACTTGCACCCAAAGACACGGAAGTAGTTGACATTGGGCTTCTTACTTGTGAGAATCTCATATGGAGTCATGTCAAAGGGAGCACGGAGGAAGAGCCGGTTCGTGTAGTGGACCGCGGTAGCAATAGCTTCTCCCCAAAAATTGTGAGGAGACTTGAATTCACTCAACATTGTTCTTGCCATCTCAATGATTGTCCGGTTCTTCCTTTCAACAACACCATTTTGTTGAGGGGTATAAGGAGCTGAGAATTCATGCTTGATCCCCTCATCTTCAACAAATTCTTGCATGGTGTAATTCTTGAACTCGGTGCCGTTGTCGGTTCTAATAGTCTTGATCTCCACACCATGAGTGCGTTGAGCTTGCTTGGCGAAGATCATGAATTCCTTGAAAGTCTCATCCTTCGTCTTGAGAAGAAAGACCCAAGTATACCTTGAGTAATCATCAACAATGACAAGACCATATCTTCTTCCACCAAGAGAGTCATATGTCGAAGGCCCGAAGAGATCCATATGGAGCAATTCCAAGGGTCTTAACGTGGCCACCTTGGTAACGAAAGGATGATGCTTTCCAATTTGCTTCCCTGAAATGCAAGCACTACACACACGATCTTTCTCAAAGGAGATACCGGTTAGTCCAATAATATGTTCACCCTTTAGGAGGAGATTGAGATTTCTCATGTTGACATGGCCTAGGCGACGATGCCAAAGCCATCCCTTGTCAGCCTTGGCCATTAGACATGTAGGAAGAGATTGACTCTCTTTCGAGAGGTCGACCACATAAAGGTTGTCTTCCACGTGTCCAATGAGAACCAAGCTGAGATCATCACCCCTAAAGACCTTCAAAAAAGTTCTAGAGAAATAGGAGTCATAGCCGGCATCCGCGAGATGTTTAATAGAAAGCAAGTTGTAACCAAGGTTTTCAACATGTAGGACGGTCTCAAGAGTCAAAACCTTGGAAATTACCAACTTACCATAACCAAGAACCTTTCCTTTTGAGTTATCTCCAAAAGTGATGCTTGACGTTGAGTTGACATCGTGAATGAATTGGTCAAGCCCACTCCTACCTCCGGTCATGTGATTAGTGCATCCACTATCAAACACCCATTTTGATCCACCGGAGGCATAACCCTACAAAATCAATTCTTTGATTTAGGAACCCATTGAGTAATGGGTCCCCTAGCATTAGCAACAAGATTCTTAGGTACCCAAATTGAGTACCACCTATAAGCATAACCATTTCGAGGGCCAACATATTTGGCATATACATTTCCTTGAGTGCCCTTACACAGCACATAGGAAGGATTAGACTCTCCCGCATACTTGTGATTGGGATTGCCCCTCATGGCTCCCCCATTCACCACATTCTTTTTGACCCGGTCAACCACCTTGTCACCTTCCTTCACAAATGTTATCTTCTTTGGTGGAATGGCATTGCTCGTGTTGTTCTTTGGATCAAAACCGACACCTTCCTTGGAAACTCTCGTCTTTTGATGGGATAAAATCTCATCTAGGATCTTTCCCTTGGAGGTAGGTGCACGACGCTCTTTCTCAAGTTGCTCTTTCAACTTCTTATTTTCCTCAATGAGGTGAGCTTGATCAAAGGTAGAGTTAGAGGTACAAGAATCGTTTTCAACTATAATTGGATCCTTCAATGTACCAAGAGCTTTCTCATAGGACACCCGAAGTTGATCATGGTTCTCTCCAAGTTTTATGAGCTCACGCTTGACAAGCAAACTAGCCTTCTAAAGGTGCTCAAGGTCCTTGGTAAGAGAAGCATGAGCAACTTCAAGCTCTTTCTTTGAGACATCGAGCTCTTGAGACAATGAGTTAGCCCTATCAATAGTGTCCATATCTTTTGCTTTATCAATTTCAAAGATTTCAATTTGTAGTTTAAGAAAAGAGTTGGTATTCTTTTCCTCACAAAGCTCTTGCTCAAGAAGATTGAATCTTCGTTTCTCATCATCAATATGAGATTCCAAGCTATCAATGGTCTCATCGCGTGAGCTAACAAGTTCCATTAATTGCTTGACTCTAGCACGAACAATGGGAGGAAGAGACTTCATGATAGCATACATTTCTTTTATATATTCTTTTCCAAATTCATCATTATCACTATCACTATCATGGTCACTCTCAAGATCATCCAAGACACTAGATAGGGATGGAGGAGAGACAATTACCTTGGAGCTTCTTGCCATAAGACAAGAACCGGTGATCTTGGGAATAGGAGAACTCTCAATGTAGTCCTTGGAGTAGTCGTAGGTGAGAGGTGAACCGGATTCGACATACGCCAAACCGTTCACACCCACCACTTTCTCCTTATCCCCACACTCCACGTCGGACTCGTCCTTGGAGCTCCTTGCCATGAGGCAAGTGACAGTGACCTTGGGGTTAGGAGAGTCGTCGGTGTAGTCCTTGGTGTAGTCATAGGTGAAGAGAGACCCGGGTTTGGCAAAGGCCAAACCGGCCACTCCAACCATCTTCTCTTCATCCTATTCCTCATTGTCGGATATGTATTCTTGGCCTAGGAAGCCCTTACCATCACGCCTATTGTTCCTCTTGTATCTTTCATTGATGGGGTTGGGCTTCAATCTTGGTTTGGCACCTTCTTCATATTTAGGCTTGTCAAGCCTCTTCTCATAAGGACACTTGTCAGCAAAATGGGTTGCCTCATCACAATTGTAGCACGTCCTCTTCTTCTCACTTGATCCCATTGAGCTTCTCCTTCTTCGGAACTTCATGTTCTTGGTGAAGAGAGCAAGTTGAGAGAGCATATCATCAACTCCATCACCATCGCTATCTTCATCACTAGCAACGTCTTCTTGCACTTGCTTGGCCTTCAAAGCTAGAGAGTGGGAAGACCCGATAGCACGGTTGATCTCCTTGATCTTTTGCCCTTCATCCGCCAAGTTATCCGTGGCAACTAGATAAGAGACTAGATCATCAGGAGTGAATTGATTAGCTCTATCGAGGAGTTGCAAGTTCAAGGCAAGCTTCTTGTCGGTGACCGCGATCATGGAGACAATCTTGGACTTGATAAGTTCATCATTCAAATTGAATCCATCATCATACTTCTCACACCCTAGGCCACCAATCTTCACGCGGAGGGCAACGAGTCTCTTGTATGCTTCAGCGATAGTTTCACCATCATGGTTCATGAACATGTTCATCTCAGACTTGGCAGCTTCATACTTGGACTTTTGGATAAGAGAGGTTCCCTCTTGGAGAATGACAATCCTATCCCAAAGATCCTTTGCGGTGGGGATGTTGCTGACTTGATCATGGAGAGTGCGGTGAATGGCACTCCTTATCTTGTCACAAGTCGTTGCATTTAGTTGACGGTCGTAGTACTCTCCCGGGGTGAGGTTGTTGGGATCATGAGGGTGGAAGCCGGTGCATACAATATCCCAAAGCTCAACGCTGCAGCTGCGAAGATGAGATTCCATAGAAGCTTTCCAATGAGAGAAATGAGTTCCATCATAATGAGGTGCAGGGCCCGAACCATTAATGTGAGGCATGATGTTCTTTTGCTTAGGATAAACATAAGGGAATTGATTAGGGGGCGTGGAAGTTTTTGACGAGCCGCCCTCATGAGCGGACTCGGCATCCTTATCCTTCTCGATGTCCACTGGTCTCCCTTGAGGTACTACCAATGGATTACCAAGAAAAGCCCAATCACCAATGGCCTTAAGTTGTCCTTCTAGGTAACTCATTCGAACAAGGAGATCGGAATCCGCCTTGGCCTTTTCAAGGGCACTCTTGGCTAAGATTTCACGAAGCTCCTTGACCGAATAAGTTTTTTCCTCCTCATCATCGGAGAAAACCATCTTTCCTCTTAGGCGGTAAAGCCCTTAAAAGAGGCCTTTGCTCTGATACCAATTGAAAGTGTAAGATGGTTAACCTAGAGGGGGGGGTGAATAGGTTTCTACAAAATTCTTTATAATCTTTTGCAAGTTTTAGGATTTGCGGAATATAAGTGAGCCTAAATGCAAACTAGGTGAGGCAACCTAGATGATGTACAATATACTTCAAGCTCAAAGGCTATCACAAGATAAGCAACACAAGTAAGAGATCGGTTAAGGAATAACCGAAGCACGCATAGACGAAGATGTATTCCCGTGTTCACCACCTTTGGGAAGGAGGCTACGTCACGTTGGAGAGGTGTGAGGTTCCACGAAGGATTCCTCACGCGCCACGAAGTCTCACCTTCTTCTCCGAGCCTATCCCACGAAGGAATAGCTCACTTACTCGTGGTAGACTTTAAGGTAGTCTCCAAACCCTCACAAACTTTCCACGGGGCAAATCACAAGCCGAATGCCTACGGGCGACCCTATCCGCCTAGGGTTTCCCACAAACCCAAGAGTAACAAGCTAACTCGATGAACTCAAGGGGGAATGAACTTTGGCTTGGTGAAAACGTAGATCGGGACCTCCTCTTCCTTTCTACCAAAGGGATTTGGAATTGGTTGGGTAGAATGGGAGATCCTCAAGCTTTTGTGTTTCAACAATAGGGAGAGAGAGAGAGCTTCAAGAAATGATATAAACTGAATGCCTAACCTACTCAAGCTGGAAGAGGGGATATTTATACTCAAGGAGAAAAACTAGCCGTTTTGAGCCAAAAACGCAAGGTCCGGTTTTAAGTTCGGTTGGTCCGGTCCACAGCCCGGAAAACCGGACTGAAACCAAAACTGCTCTCTGTACCCAGACTCGGATAGACTCAGAGTGAGTAAACCGGAGAACCCGGTTTGAGTCCGGATTTCCGATCCTGACACCGGACGGTCCGGTCTGGGAGCCGGTCCAACCGGTCTGAAAACCGGATCTGCAGAAAAGGCTCAGGAGGATAGGATTTCTTCTCTTCTCTCTTTGGTGATGGATTAGGTAGGAGAAAGGGATGTGTATATGGCTTAGGTGATCATCCCCAACAAGCTCATCGAGAGAACCCCTCTTAATAGTGCGGAGCTCCTAACCGGACTCAAATTACATAAAAAAGGGAAAACTCCGGTGCGAAGCTTCGTTATCAAAATGGGGGGTCTCCGATAACATTTCATCACAGCATTGGATTAGAACCTGTGTAAGACACTAGAAATAGCATTAGTACACTCTAACCATGGTGTCATTGTCAACCAAAAATAGCATAGGGTAAAATACCCTTTCAGACGTGCACATGGACCAAGAGGGGTCTGAGGCGGAGGGAGGCGGCCTAATCCAGGAGGGGTTGGGTGTGCCTACTTCCCCGGCGCTTTCTTCTTCAACCGATGTTGCTACCCTCACCCTTGTGCAAAAGGTTGCTACATCATTCAGGAGGAGTGGTCGACATGGAGTCGATGCCTCAGGTGCATCTGCCATATGAAGACTCGCTGGTCAAGGCGATGCGGCGCAAGGTGGAGAAGAATTTGGATTCAGATGGTATATCGAGTCCCTCCAAGTCTTTTCTATCTTTCTCTACGCCAGCTATTACTTCTAAATTGGCCAATGTTGGTGTTAGTTTGGGTAGTTCTGTAAAGGAAGTTCTTTTTTCTTCTAATGTTCTAAGGCACATGGAGGTTGACCGTCTAACGGTACTCATAAGGACTCGGTTGTTCCTGATACTTCACCAATGAAGGAGGAAGAGTTGCATGCCACAGTAGATGGTCAATTTCTCTCTCACTTAGCTGGTTAAGTATTGGATGTGGACTTTGATGAGACCGAGCTTGGCTCCTTGTATGAGCTAAAATCATCTGGTCGTAAATTAAAGAGCCAGCGGCCCGGAAAGAGATCTCGTGTATCCAAACTTTCTATAATTTTTCAATGAATGGCATGTTCTCAAATAGCAGAGGTCTTCATGACTTGGCTAAACATTTGTTTTTTGCCGATTGTGTGAGAGATTATAAGTTGGATTTTTTGGGAATTTCTGAGACTGGTAGACGTGATTTCTCACAAGCCTTACTCAATCGCCTTTCTGGTGGAGTGGACTTTACATGGATATCATGTCCGCCGCGTGGTAGATCCGGGGGAATCTTATTAGGCGTCAGAGATGAGACTATAGAAATCTTAGCTAGTTTGGTTGGAGATTTTATATTAAACTCCATATACGGAAAAAAGCCGATGACTTCCCATGGTCTCTAATTGTTGTTTACGGTGCCACCCAGGATGTTTATAAATCTGACTTTTTACGTGAGCTGGTAAATCTAACAAAGAACAATCCCTATCCTATACTTATAGGTGGATATTTCAATTTGCTAAGATTACCTCATGAGAAAAGTCGGGGACGTTTTGACAAACATTGCCTTTTTTGTTTAATGATGTCATTGACAACTTGGACTTAAGAAAGGTTACGATGTTAGGAAGATAGTTCACATGGGCGAATAGTCTTCTAGAGCTAACATATAAAAAATTAGATAGAGTACTTATGGATACCGAGTATGGTAACTGTTCGCACTCTTAATCATATTGAGGCTTTGTCGGATCATTACTCCTTTAATGTTATCTGTTGGAACACCACCACGAAAATCCAAGCATAACTTCAAATTTGAACTTGGATGGATAGATCGTGATGGCTTCTATGACTTAATAAAGGCTATTTGGGTGAAACCTGTTAGTGGTCAGACGCCTATTCAGCAACGTAATAACAAGATGTGTGCCTTACGTAAATTCCTTTGTGGTTGGGCTAGACATACCGCTGGAATCCTTAAAAAAGAGAAAATACGCATTTCCTCGATTATTAACGACTTAGAAGCTTTTGCGGAAGTCAGTCCTTTAACTGCAATAGAAATTGAGCTAAAAAGCCAATTGAACGTGGAAATTGCCAGGCTACTCCGTGATGAGGAACTAAAATGGTACTAACACTCTAAAGCGAAATTCATTCTTGAAGAAGACACAAACACCAGATACTTCCATGCTGTAGCCAATGGCAAGCATAAGAAGAAACTTATTCATGCTCTAAACCAGGATGAAGGTATAATTGAGGGCCAGGAGCAACTGAAAGTTTATGTCACTTCTTACTATAAATCCTTGTTTGGGGAACCACTGGAAAACTCTTTTTCTCTGGACGTCCAAAATAGCGGATATCCCACAGGTTTCTGTTTTGGAAAACAACTTCCTAACTGCTTCTTATACGGAGGAGGAAGTCAAGAAAGTTGTCTTCCAAATAAAACATAACAAAGCACCAGGACCTAATGGCTTTCCAACAAAATTCTACCAAAAGTTCTGGGAGGTTATCAAGGATGATCTGATGCAGTTATTTTTGTTTTTGCATGCTGGTCAGCTAGACCTTTTTAGACTAAATTTTGGCAACATAATTCTACTACCCAAGGTTAATAATGCGGAACGTATACATCAATATCATCCAATATGTCTTCTTAACGTTAGTTTTAATTTTTTTACAAAAGTTGGTACAATTAGATTAAACTCTATAGCTGATCATGTGGTACGCCCATCTCAAACTTATTTCATGCAAGGAAGAAACATTCTAGACGGAGTAGTAATCCTGCATGAAACGATCCATGAACTACACTCAAAAAAACTAAATGGAGTATTTTGAGAAGGCTTATGACAAAGTTAATTGGTCTTTTCTTCAGCAAACACTCCGTATGAAAGGTTTTTTAGAAGAGTGGTGCGCTCTCATACAATCTTTTGTGGTTGGTGGTAGTGTTGCCATTAATGTCAATGACGACACTGACAAATACTTTTAGACCAAAAAAGGACCGAGGCAAGGAGATCCACTATCGTCTATACTATTTAATATAGTGGCTGATATGCTGGTTATACTCATTGAGAGGGCCAAGGCTGATGGTCAAATTGAAGAATTAGTTCTCCACCTGGTTGATGGTGGTCTCTCTATTCTTCAATATGCTGATGATACAATCTTATTTATGGAACATGATCTAGAGAAAGGTAAGAATCTGAAATTAATATTATCAACATTTGAGCTACTATCTGGATTGAAAATCAACTTTTATAAGAGTGATTTGTATTGTTTTGGCGAGGCTCAAAATGAGGCCCACATATACGGTAAACTTTTGGATGTGGTCAGGGGAATTTTCCAATCAACTGTCTGGAAATACCGATACATTATGGATGTCTCACGATTGCAGAATGGGAACTCGTGGAGGAAAGACTACAAAAACGTCTTAATAGTTGGAAGGGTAAATTTTTATCCCTTGGAGGAAGACTTGTGCTCATTAATTCAGTATTCACAAATATGGTACTTTATATGATCTCATTCTTTCAGTTATCAAAAGGTGTTTTTAAAAAACGGATTATTTTCGATCAAGATTCTTTTGGCAAGGGGATAATGAAAAAAAATATCGACTGGCCAAATGGAATGTGGTTTGCCGACCGAAAGAATACGATGGACTAGGTATACATGATATGAAAGTCAAAAACACTGCACTTCTAGGTAAATGGTTATTCAAATTACTTACAGAAGAAGGAGTATGGCAAACAATTCTATGGAGAAAGTATGTTGGATCCAAAGTTGTGTCTCAAGTGGTATGGAAACCCGGTGATTCACACTTTTGGGCTGGACTAATGGCGTCCAAAAAAACATTTCTTTTATTTTGGTGCTTTAAATATTAAGGATGGATCACAAATTAGGTTCTGGAAAGATAAATGGCTTGGCCAAACTTCTCTCCGGGAACAATATCCAGCTCTATATTCGATTGTAAGACATAAAGAGGATACACTCTCTACAGTGATGGAATCTAAACCCCATGTTGCGTCTTTCACACGAAGTCTCATAGGCCCTAGACTGGTATCTTGGAACAATCTTTTATATAGATTAATCATGATACAGCTGTCCGAGGGTAGGGACGAGTTCAAATGGAAATTAGTAGAGAATAGTAAATTTTCTGTTGACTCAATGTATAGAGCTTTAATCCAACCTGATATTCCAGTCGATGATAATAGTAAAATTTGGAAAATGAAGATACCGCTTAAAACAAATATAATCACTTGGTACCTTCGTAACGGGTCATCCTCACGATAATCTTGTTAAGAGGAATTGGTATGGAAGTACAAAATGTGTTTTCTGTCACCATAACGAGACGATATGACATTTATTCTTTTATTGTAAATTTGCTCACGCTATATGGTCAATCATCCAAGTAGCCTCTGGTTTATCTCCTCCACGCTCGGTAGCCAATATTTTTGGTAACTGGCTGCATGGAATAGAGGATAAGGTGGAAACGCTTGCCATTATTTGGTCGCTTTGGCTATGTAGGAATGACAAGATTTTCAATAATATTGTGTCTTCTTCTTTGCAGGTTATCCATCGGGCTACAACTATACTTTGATCATGGATTACTCTCCAACGTTTGGAGTTTCACGACTTGTTTATGGAGGGATGTACGCGATTGGAGGATAGGGCGAGCGATATTTTCTCCTGACATGGATGACAGCGCAATTTGAGGATAGATCTGCATTAGTTTGAGAACATTTACATTCGTTTCTAATTTTTGTAATGCTTCTATTTGTGTTTTAAACTCTTCGTGTGTGTTTGATCGGCTGTGTGCATCCTAGCTATACAGAGGCCGGCTGTAAACATTGCTATTAAGTAATAAAACGTCAATTTTCAAAAAAAAAGTCAATGTTGCGCTTGCCCTCTGGCCCTTTGCTGCACCAGGATACACTGCTAATTGTTACTGTCGTGGTCATCAGTGTATATGTGATTAACAAAGGCAGCAAAATAAATAAACTTAAGGCGGCTTAGCAGCCGGATCCCCACCCTAGTGCTGCTCCCACTAAATCGCTTTCAGATTAGTATAACCCCTACCCCTCATCCTTAAAATATACTCCATACAATCTATAAATGCATATGATGGCTCATGATAATAACCACTCCACTCTACTATCCCACTCACCTTCTTCCTCCTGCAGCTCGCTCATGCTAGCTAGCAGTTAGCTGTTACCTCCATTGATCGGAGCTCAAACCCAGAAAGGTAGTACAGCTATGGAGCCCATCCCTCTCCTGACGCCATACAAGATGGGCCAGCTCGACCTCTCACATAGGTAACGATCCAGCAACTTGTCTAATAATTCATGCTCGTTTGGTCAAAAGATTTTCATACAGTATGATTTTTGGAGGAGACCGTTCCTTAGGGAAATTTACTTTGCACTCTCTTTTGGAGCAAATTTTTTCCATCCACTCAAATCTCTTGCTAGAATTCATTTGTTTTTGTGGTGGTATCAAACACTCTTTGATCAAAATTGATATTCAATTTTGTAAAAATATAAAGGATATGGCGCCACTCCAACCGAGCATTTTTCTGTTTCTGCATTTTGCAAATCCTACCAATTCCGGCTGATCATGCATGGATACAGAGTCGTGCTAGCCCCACTCACCCGCCAGCGCTCCTACGGCAACGTCCCGCAGCCGCACGCCGCCCTATACTACGCGCAGCGGGCGACACCCGGCGGCCTCCTGATCACGGAGGCCACCGGCGTCTCCGACACGGCGCAGGGGTACCACAACACCCCGGGGATCTGGACGCCGGAGCACGTCGAGGCATGGAAGCCCATCGTCGCCGCCGTCCACGCCAAGGGTGCCGTGATCTTCTGCCAGATTTGGCACTCGGGCCGCGTGTCCAGCTACGAGCTCCAGCCCGACGGAAAGGCGCCGGTGTCCAGCACTGAGAAGGGAGTCGGCCCGCAGATGAGCTTCGATGGGAGGCTCGAGGAGTTCTCGCCGCCGAGGAGGCTCACGGTGGAGGAGATTCCCAGGATCGTGGATGACTTCAGGAAGGCCGCCAGGAACGCCATCGACGCGGGTACGTTACCTTCCGTGCACGCGCTGACGCTATATGTACTTAGTATACTCTGTTCCAAGATGCGTGGTTTGGTTTCCAGAAAAAAATGTTCAGTCAAACATCTCATTTTGAACAATTTAATTAACAAAATTGTTCAGTTAAAAAGTAGTAAAAAAATTAAGTAGCAATTGTGTACCATTAGAATTTTCATAAACAATGGTTTCAGTTTCAAAATATATACTCCTTCCGATCCATATTACTTGTCACTAAAATGAACGAATCTAGACATGTTTCAATGCTAGATACATCTATTTTAACGACAAGTAATATAAATTAGAGGGAGTAACTCTTATCGAACAGTTTCCCCAACATGTATGTGTACATATATGGAACACCGGTCAAAGCATGGCCTCAGAGACTACGTCCTTATCTAAGAGACTAAGAGGTCATGTATGCTAGAAAATGATTGAGTAACCCATTCCCTGGTCGGGCATCGATGCATACTCTTTCTTACTCTGACCTCAATCGTGTGACAGGTTTCGACGGGGTGGAGATTCACGGCGCCTACGGGTACATCATCGATCAGTTCCTAAAGGACAGCGCCAACGACCGCACCGACGAATACGGTGGCAGCCTCGAGAATCGATGCCGCTTCGCTCTTGAGGTGGTTGAGGCTGTAGCGAAGGAGATTGGCGGCCAGCGAGTTGGCATCCGCTTCTCCCCCTTTAGTGACTACTTGGAATGTCACGACTCTGACCCTCACTCCCTCGCGCTCCACATCTCCACCAAGCTCAACGACTACGGCATACTCTACATCCACATGATTGAGCCAAGGATGGCCATGGTGGAGGGACGCCGGGTGGTGCCAAAGCGGTTGCTGCCATATAAGGAGGCGTTCAAGGGGACCTTCATCGCCAACGGCGGGTACGACTGTGCAGAAGGTAACAAGGTGGTCACCGATGGGTATGCCGACCTGGTGGCCTTCGGGCGGCTTTTCCTAGGAAACCCAGACCTGCCGAAGAGGTTCGAGATCGGGGCTGAGCTAAACAACTATGATAGGATGACCTTCTACACCTCTGACCCTGTCGTCGGCTACACCGACTATCCGTTTCTCGAATAATCATCGATGCAGCTTCTTTCTTCGACGTTGTGATCGGTTGTATTGTGTGTCAATACTTAAATGCATGTGTAAGTGTTGTATTTCATCCAACAATAAAGAATGTAAGGTTGCTGCTTCGAATAATCAAGTTAGTGAAATCATGCTGACATTTAGGGGTGCTAGTGGAGTTGAAAGAATTTCTTTTTGGTAGAATCCTTGTATAGGTAGTGTTTTAGGAGCTCTACTGCACACCCGTTGCTTGTAGCTTTTCTTTCAAGGAGCATGTGTACCTAGGTTCTCTAGTTTTTTTAGCGGTCCTGGGTTTCTCTAGCTAATTAACTAAAGCAAGGGTCCTAGTGGAGTTGAAAGAATTTCTTTTTGGTAGAATCTTTATATAGGTAGTGTTTTAGGAGCTCTACCGCACACCCGTATAGCTTGTAGCTTTTCTTTCAAGAAGCATGTGTACTTGGGTTCTCTAGTTTTTTTTGTTTTTGTTGAGCGGTCTAGCTAATTAACCAAAGCAAGGGTTGTCGGCCACAATATAGACGCATCAAAGGGATACGCATTATTCACATCGTTCCACTGCACAAATATGATTTAGATTTTTCTAATCTGATTATGAGAAAGACTCCGATGAAGTTTCTCACTTGCAACAAATCACATTTATATGCAACCTTGTTTTTATTTTCTTTATTGACCAAGTTTTTTTTGCAAAATTCCACCAATCTATTAATAATCATTAATAATAGTATAAAGAGTTCTAAAAATAATAAAAATTACAAATAAATCATGGACCACCTAGCGACGACTACAAACACTGGCACAAACCGAAATGACGGTGTCCAGCATGTATTACAAACTTTGCAGCGCACCGAAATGACGGTGCCCAGCATGTATTACAAACTTTGCAGCGCTCATGAATGGCCATATTTATTGCTCGATCAGGAGGGCATCAATGTTGCGCTTGCCCTCTGGCCCTTTACCGTAGATCACATCCCGGTATTTTCGTGGATGGTCCGGTACTTTCATAGAATGTCACCACCGACAAGCGGGCATGCTCAGCATTGACAATAGCTTGATGCACAACGCTCTCTCTTGTATCTTCCAATTTATTTATTTATTAAACAAGGAAGCTTTCATTAAATCCAAACCGGTGGATATACAACTGATTACAAAGGACACCATAAAGTTTGAAAAAAACATAGGTCCCTGAAAAGGCAGAAAAGACCTCAGTGAAAGATAGAAGAAAACAATCCAGTCCTTCTCTTTCTCCACCGCCGAGCCGGAAGTCGGGCTCACCGCCATCAAACCCGGAAGCGGGGACAACACCACTTGCTTTTGTGCAGACGAGAAATGCGGCCGTCGACCTCCAGAGGGGCCTCATCGAGGAGGTTTGATAAATGTCGGGACCCTTCGCCGGATTCTGGATAGGCCATGTTCTGGCCTTGGATGTCGGACGATTATCACCCGCCGCCGAGGTGGTGCTCAAGAAGATTGCTTTCCAACTCCATTGCTTTTTCGTAGCTTCAGGGACAGAGCTCGCCATTACACCCAGGAGAGAAGATAGCACTGGCCATGTTGCCGGCGAGGTGACACTCCAGGGGAACCGCAAGCTGACGGCCCCATCCACTACGTGCCTCACCCAAGCCGCAGCCGTAGCAAGGTCTCCACCCTCTCCCTCGCCGCCACGGCCAGCCAAGAGGAGGGAGAACCAAGCCGCTTCACCTTGAGTGAGGCCCGAAGCACAACAACGCTTATTCCAGGGGAAGCACGTCGCCAAGACACTTCTTGTCTTCCTCCTCCATGGAGGTACAACGCAGAAGCTCGGCAACTCCCCACCGGTGCCGCGCCCAAGCACCGCCGCAGGGAAAACTTCCCAGCCTCCTCCCCGCCAGCAACCAACCCTGCTCTCACACCCCCGTACCTCGCCGCCATGGCCGGCCGACAGGGGAGGGAGAAGCAGAGGAGGCACCACAAGGGGGAGGATGCCCATGTCTTTATTCATGGAGCTGCCATGGCCGCCCTCCTCCAACAGCTTCGGCCGCCGGAGCAAAAGGGGGAGCACCACCAGCAGGCAAGAAAGGAGCTCGACCCGAAGAACTCCTCTCCAACTCCAGGCAAAACGCCCAAACTTGGCATCAAGCCACACCCTAAACCCCTTGTATCTTCCAGTTGGTCATGATCTGAACAAGGGTAATAAAAATGAGAAATGTATGGAGGATTAGAGGAACCATATATAGGAGATTATAAGCTGAAGTTCAGAATGAACTCTTTGTAACAGACCTACATAGTAGCCAATATAGTGAAAATATAACAAAATGTGCACATAGAAGAAGTGTGGCTATATGTTGCATTTATTCACCAAAATGACGCGGAGGTGAAGTCCAACCGCTCGAGCTGGGAAGAGAAGAAGTTCAGAGTTATAAACTTATGTCCAAGTAATGGATTGGTGTGACCAAACCCTCAGGTAACAGTATGCGACAAAGTGAAAATAGTAGAGTATTAATTATATTATTAGATAAACTAGCATGGTGGCCCTCGTAAATGCAAGGGCATCAACTTTATTTGTTTTTTGATGGAAGAATATCATCTTTAGTGTGTCAAAATTCATAAGAAAATATCTTCATATATTCTTAACATTATATGATGGTGTTGCATACACAGATCACTTTTCGCGGCTATACACGATGGTGGTTTGGGTTAGGAAATATGAACCCGGTGTAAAGCCGTGAGTGCATGTTTTTGCTCCTGGGTTCATATATAGTAAACGTTGTAGCTGGTCCAATGGCTGTATGTGTATGTATAGCTAGTCGCGTGAGTATCCCACAATTTCTGTTTAATAGATAGATGACGTTGAAGTTCAGGTATATGTGCAATGCGGTAATGAAGCATGATGTGCATAAACCACAACAATAAGTAATCTTTATATAGACAACTAGATAATTCCCCGCGTGTTGCTGCGGAACATTTGATAAAAATATTAAATTTACCGATGCTCATAGAAAATAGGTATATAACCATTTTAACTATAGCTCCTTTAAAATCCATCTAAGAATTCAAATAATCACAGCCTAACTCATTCGCATACATTGGACATGCATATATTCTGGAAGAAAATGACATGATGTCGTTTTGATCTTAACTTTGTAGCAGTTACATACTCACATATAGGAAAAAGAAAAGGAACCGGTGTTGGTTTCTTTTGGTGTCACCCCATGAATACATGTATGCTTATAACGTCGAGCCCACAACTCGATATAACCTTGTGACATTTTGGTTGCATTTAATGGAACAGGGGGTTCCACCCCTCTTTATCTAGTAAGGAAAAGTTGTATTTGCTCTATAAAAAAAAAAGCAATTATGTCTGCTGGGAAGCTAGCCTGATGTCATGACGAACATAAGTTTGGAAATTATGCACTTATGTGCCCACTATACTTGCAGAACAAATGACATAAAGGAAACTGGCATTATGTATATTTGGGATCATCGATCTGTAACATGAGTAATGCTACACGTATAGACTGGTTCTACGAAAAATTCTTATGGATAGAGGACGTGGCATAGCAGCAGGGAAAGAAATAACAAATTATTCCCGCTTTTTATGCAAAGTATAAATTTCAATCAACTAACTGAAGCCACCTTTGTCCGTAGTCTTTTCCGTGAGCAACCAGTCTGTAAGTGTAGTATTATTGCTGTAACATTTGGGGTGCTTGGCAAGCTACTAAAATAGTGAATGCGCATCCAGCAACCTGTATCTATTAGCTAATATTTTCAGCAGATCTGCGACAACAAATACCATGAAGTATTTTTTTTTGGAAAAGGCTCACCATAGACAAATTTAAAAATTGTAAAGTTCTATAAAGAAAGATTCAAGGTCAAGACGGCAACTTACAATCTCTTCTAGGCAAGACACATTTCGTGCAGGGAGGGCATGTAATATTAGCACAGTCCAGGGAGAGGAAGTGCCATTCGTGCCGGAAGAAAACGACAACCATGACAAAGGTATATTCAGAGCCATGACCAACGGCTACACTTCCTGCAGAACCATTAACTGCTTTGGAGGACAACTGAAGTGTAATAGGCAAGTGAATATGATCTGATTCAGCCTTAAAAAAAGAATATGATCTGATTCTAACCAAAATCGGCAGCTGTAAGCTCACCTTGTACAGGGGGATTCAGTAAGTGTAGGAGGTGACCGAAGCTCAAATCAATTCCAATAACAACAGGGCTGCTCTGAGATTCGCAGTGTAGTCGATCTGGAGAGCGTTTTACCCTTGAGTATGTCCTGTAGAGCAGTTCGCGGTGGCGGCCGTATGATTATTGGTCACGCGCGACTGTGAATCATGATGTGGCCACTGCTCATGGGTAAAGTGAAGGTCGACGATGGCCCGTGGAGAAATATGGAGGATGGGGAAGTTGCAGCGAATTTGATGGAGTTTAAAGTGGTGGAGGGGGGGGATCTGCACGGACTCGTCGTATCTCGCCATCGGTTTCCGTTTCTCGCGGTGATCGTGCGGGAGAGGAAGAGAGCGCCGGATCGCGGCATTGATGGTGAAGAGGGAGAGCCAGGCGTCCTGGCAGTGGCGAGATCCGCTTGGTGTATGCGTTGATGACAGAAGACATATATAGTACTGGGATGGTTCATCACGTGAATATCGATGACGATGGAGTAGTGGGCTGCATGTAGGCTGAAGAAATGGGATGGGCTGCTCCGGTTAGTGTTCTTTTGCCAAATAACTTTTGTGCATCTCGGTGAGGACCAACAGCACCGAACTAATAAAAAAGCAAAAAGGGAACAAATAGAACACGGTATTTCTGGCGTGGCAAATGTGACCGGGTGAGGTGGATTTGAAACTGACCAAATGATGTGGCATGCTTGCATGTTAAGAGAAATCAGGTAGTGGGGGTTTACTATTTAGATATAGAAGATATGTCCGATGTTGTCAATTATTGTACACCACTAAAATGACAGAGATACGGGAGGAAAACATGTACTCCCTTCACCCGAAAATAAGTATATAGACAAATCCAAGTCATATATTTTTAGAAGAAAAGAGTACTAATTATGTGTGTCATGCAACTATTTAATCCCATTTAAAAATAAAATTTTGTTGTAAAATTATAGATGATCTGGAAGATCCAGCAAACCAACAAACAATGTCCGCTAGGAAGATCTAGTGAATCATCAAATGTCCAGCATGTGGGCTTCATCTTTTTTCCTCGAAATAGAGGGTAAAACCCACCATTAAAATTATGCATGCGGCCTTTTTTATTAAGCTTTTATAATTAGATGTCCCTCGTTCCATAGTTCTACTCAGTTTTGTTTATGGTCTGAAATTTTGCTCACTTTTCCCCTCTCTCTCTTGTGTAAAACATTCATGATGTTAAAATAGCAGGTTGCCATTAGGTCAAAGGCGTTGACCGTTACCTGCTGACGAGTGAGGCCGCGTAGGGCCGGGTCCCGTAATGACAAAGCATGTGACTGTTATCCGGTGATGAGTGGGTCATTTTATATCCTTTCAGTGGGACCGGTGTAGCCAATGCCAATGGGGCCATGACTGGGAGATCTTTTTTTTGAGAAATTTCCGCACTTTTATTAAACATATGACCGGGAGATCTTGAGAGAGAGCTTCACACCGATGGTACGAACGAGGTGGAATGCGATGGTGCGGAGATACGAGCAACGTCCACAATGCACCCTAGGAAGCGTGACCATGTGTGTTAGATATATCAAAAAGAAACACATTCAACGATACAGAGAAGAGGAGAAATGGTGGAGGACATCGACGACAACCTCCGCTCTTGTATGAACATGAGCAATGGAGAGAGGACTAATCTCTCTCCATTCTGACGTGGATAAAGGGGTGCTATGGGAGTGTGGTGGTGATGGGAAAGAACGCGAGCTGGTTTGTGGCGTTAAACTGAGTCGGGTCGTATCCACGGTGCTTTGTGATGTCTCCCAAGTGCATGAGGTATATTGTAGTATCTTTCAAAAAAGGTTGTCTAACCCATGAGGAGCTAAAGATATTGGTTAGCAAGTCTTACAAGTGAAATAATTAAAGATGCAAATGTTTGGTGTTTCTGGGTTTATAGTTTGTAGAAAAATAAATTAATGTAAAGTAAATTGCAATAAGGTAAATGCTCTTTTCAGAGAAATCCCAATGCTCTATGCGGCAAGAGGAAAACTCAAGTGTGTGTTATTATATTTGACAAATGTTTCTGAGAGAGGTATGAATTTACTTAGCATAAATATTTCTACATCATCGGGATAAGTATCTTGTCAAGTTTTAGTCTCTTTGGACGGAGTGTAAAATAGATACAACCATATACATGAACAATTTCACCCCTTATGATTGGTCCTAAGTCCACTTTCATGAGAAAGAAAAGGATTCGTTAAGACATGAAGTCCAACCACAACATAAAGTTCTAATGTCCCCGATCTAAAAAAACCTTAATACAACTCTAAGACTCAGGACACAGTTTGTGTCATTTCATCTCTACCTACTATCTTCATTACACTAAGGTGCAGCCCTATAAGCCTATATAGGTGAAGTAATATGCAGTTGATGTTAGCATATTACCATCATAGGCACACATAAAAGATTAAACTATTAGAGATATGCCCTAGAGGGAAATAATAAAGGGTTTTTATTATCATATCTCATTAGTCCATGATAGGTTTTATACCATGATATAACTGCATCAGTAGGAAACAATGGTACACTTATGGTATGTAAACAAAATAAGTCCCTAGTAGCCTCTATTCAACTAGTTCATTGGTTAACTGATGATCAAGGTTTCCTGATCATGGATATTTATATCAATTGACAATAAGGTCATATCATTAGGAGAATGATGTGATGTAATGTACCCAACATAAGCATTGCAACACGATCAAGTCAGAAATTCATTGTTGCGATAATTAGGAAACGAAGTATCCTACTCCTTAGACCATGAGATCACATCTAATCATTATTACCCGAGACTGTCTTGAATGCATCAACCGTCACACCGTAATAGGATGATCATAAAGGTGCATCGCAGGTATTCTGAAGGGATTGGTTGAGGTGTATGTACGGAGATCGGGATTTGTTCTCCCGCATGACGGGAAAATACACTAGGGCCCGTTGTGTGAGATTACATCCATAAAGTTGTGCAGCGTATGACTAGGTCATGGGGATGGAATATCATGGTACCAAGTTAAAGCAGCACTTGTTGGTAACGAGAGTGAACTAGGTATGGTGATACCAATGATCATATCTCTGACGAATCATGTATCAAAGTAACAAAAGGAGTTGGACACGATGTTTATGGTTCAAACGACATTTAGATCTTGGAATGAGTAGGGGCCATTATGGGTATACAGATACCACTAATGACAATTGATCCGAGAGGCGACTCGATCATGTCTATTGTGTTTCTGAACCGTAGGATAACACACTTAAGGGTTCAATAAACGCTTGGATATATTTTGGATATCATTGGGACCAACGAAACAAAGAGAAGAGAGAACCGGAAGTGTTCTAGGTGAATCTGAAGGTAGTTCGGAGTGATCCAAAAGGAGTTTTGGATCATAAGGAATTAAATGAATATTATTTTAATATTAATTTTTGAAATGAAATATTAAATATAATTTAATTTTAATTTTTGGAGCATCCAACCTTAACGGGCCAAACCCTAGAGGGAGAGGCCCATGTGGGGCCATCGCACCAAGAAGGGGCAAGGCGGGCCGGTCGGCTAGGGCATGGTGGCGCGCAGGGTGGAGCCCACCCCTGGATGCTGCCTCCCCACCTCGTTGGCCTCCACTCCTCCCCTAGGGTTCCCTTCCCTCCCCTATATAAGGAGGGGCACATGGGGAGGGGAGAGCACATCAATCCCTCTTGAGGCATTTGCTCTCCCTCTCACTAGAATCTCTTCTCTCTCTCCATGTTGGCTCTTGTGCTCGTGGTTCCAAGAAGAACAGTGCGCGTGAGAGATGACTTCAAACACTAGCACACCATTGCGTTGTTGAATCCCTGATCCAAAAGATTTACTTCTGCAGTATCGGCTAGATCAGACAAACAAGGAGTCATTATTGAGAATCATATGTGTGCGAAACCACAAAGGTGTTGCCAGTTGTGGCACCTGGTCGTTGTGCAAGGATCAACGCGGCCTTAAGTTCGGCTACGTCATTCGAATACATCATCCACGTTTATAGTGAACATTAACGCTTTCGGTCTACAAGGGTATGCCACCGAAATCTTCTTCTCGTTACAACATTAACTCATAGATAGATCTTGGCAATTGGCGTATACTAGTTAGAAAAATTATTGTTTTCTGTTGCGAACCCCTTCAAGAACTTAACCAAATACTCATTGCATACTATATTAAAATTATAGCCAATTCAGCATATGCCCTCGGGAACATGGGGAACTAGTCATAACGGTGAAACATGATATGGATCAGTTGCATATGGAATATAGCAGAATATGTAATTATAACTTCACCACCAAATAATGAAAAGTTACCAAGCACAATCATGCACATGGCACTAAAACAATATCTCGGGTTCAATATGATCACAAACTATGAGGGAAATGATGGGGATCTTCGAGATGGAGATGGAGCTGATGTTGGGGATGATGTAGATAGTGATGGACAAACCCCCCCTATTGCCAAAGAGGAGTGGTGATGACGATGGCTTTGATTTCCCCCTCTCCGAAAGCCTCGGAGCAGCAGGATCTACCCTATCCAGAAGTAGGAGAAGACTTTCGCCTCTACCGCCGCCTCTATAGTTCGTGGGGAGAATATAGTGTAGGTTTTGGGCAAACGAAGTCATATGTATAAAGTAGGATCTGAGGCGATGCTCGAGGCCCGAACGGGCCTGGCTGGCGTGACCATAGGTGGGGCGTGTGTCACCTGGGCTCTTTCGGCCCTAGTGGCTTCCCTCATGTAGTTCTAAAACCCATTTGTCCTTCTTGCTATGAAAAACTTCCATGGTAAGTTTCCTAGAATTAATTGGTATCCAGAAAGTTCCTGAAATAACAAAATACAAAAAAGGATGTTTTCTGCCTCCCAGAAATTGAATACCAAAACAAGGGACTTCATCGAGAAGTCCGATAAATCATCTAAAAATGTATAAACAATGATATAGAAATGCAAATAACAATATAAACTAGTCCTATATGTGGCTATTATGATGATACAAAATGCAAGTATCAACTTCCCCAAGCTTAAACCTTTGCCCGTCCTCGAGCAAAGGCGTATATATCATATCATGCATCAATGAGCATATGGTTGATAAAGGAAATACAAGCATTGTATCATCAACTTATGCATATTCAATTACCTTAAAAGTTTTATAACTAATACTTATACAAATGAAGGAAACATAAGTAGAAACTCTGGCAACTACATCTTACTTTTGAATAAGAATAATCATTGCATGTTGGAAAATTTGAATCATCTCCTCTTTCATACCGACTTTCAGAACTAATCGTTGCACTTTTCATTACTTTGCAAAGTATATAAACTCTCATAGGATAACTAGTTAAAAGAAGAGAATAATTATAACAAGATAGGCATGAAGTATAACCAAGGTTGAACACTTTCACCATAATCATGGCATTAGCTAACAGTCTTGTTTCTTAATATCCATAGTATAAATTTTATTTGTGAATCTTTCAATCATGTCATATGCTCCTTCAACCTTTGAATTTCTCATTTCACGGTTAACCGATTTTTTTGGATGTCTGCCTTTTTATTCATTGTCCTTTGGATCATATGTATTGATATTCTCATAGCATCAATTTACCCTCTGATTACTAAGATCAACAAGAGTATCTCATCGCCTCCTTGTTGGCACCTCTTTCTAACTTTTTATCCTACAAAACCACATCTATCCTCCAAATTCCAAATCTCAACACAACTTTCTTTGAGATTTTCACCATTCCATATTTAGATTAATTCTATGCTTGTCCAATATACACAAATTAATCTATTTTCAAGGAAAGATGTACCTGAAGCTTCTAAATACGGTGTGCCTATCTACATGAATGTTATCCATAAATCTCCCAAATAATGGAACCATGGATGATACCATACTTTATATTTTATTGGAAAATCAATCGAACAAGGATACATGATAATGCTCTAAGAGCTTTGCATGAACTAAAATAAAAGATAGATAAAATATAAAAGGCATTTATCAATTTATCTTAAATTCTCCTAAGATTTTTTCAGAGATTTCATTTCAATTTCAAAAAAAACTTACGAGGTGAAAATCATCGCATATAATAAGCATTTTGTGCACAAGTTCAAATTGTCCAAGGTGACCTATTTGCTTTAGCCTCTCCTTCCTCACGAAAACAGGCAGTGTCTCCCTCCAGATATTAGCGGGCGAGAGCGCTAGTTCCCTATCCCTCTACTTTCCGCTCCGAAGGCAGGAGGGAGAGGGAACCTCGTTTCTTCGCCTAATAGTTAGGGTTATGGTATGTTTTCTCTAGGCGTCGTTAGGGTGGTGGGAGCGGCGTCTGGGAAAATAAATCAGTCTCAACTCTACTCCCACACCGGCGACGACTTTCATGGAGGCGTCTTGTAGTTGATGGCAACATGTGATGGTCGGTCCTTCAGATCGATAGCTTGGTATTCTCGTCGTTCTTTAGATCCGGCGAGATCGGTTTCTCGGTGTGTCGTTGTCTTTTGTCGTTATCCGCGACGATGCTGGCGGCCAGGACGGGATGGTTTTTCTAGAGCGAGGATGTTGGTACGGAGGTGGTGAATTCATTGTTCTTCTCCGACTTCATCCATGAGAAGCGGCGGATCTTGATACAAGACAACACGGGGATATTCCCCAGTCAACGTGGCACAATGACATGTCTTGTTGCGCTGCGTGCGGTAGGCCTGTTCATTGACTCACAAAGCCTCTTTGACGATAGTGATTTTCTAAATCTTGCAATGGTGGAGGTTCTTGCAATGGTGGAGGTTCGGCGTTTTTTTGGGCACGTATCTCGGTGGCGCTGAGGTTGGACTATGTCCGCTAGCTTCGGTGGTCATAGAAAATCTTAAAAATCGGGGGTGGTCATAGAAAATCTTAGAAATCGTTTTGTAATTCTCGATCTCTTAAAGATTTTATATGCAAAGTTTTAGAATAATTATTTTATCCTGATATGTCTTTTAGTGTCCACGCGTGTTGCTTCGGGTAAATGAATTTTCAATGAATATGTGGTTGCTCTCTCTCAAAAAAATTCAAATTATCCAAAATTTGTCCATTCGTCCTATCAGTAGCAGTCACCAACACGTCACCGCCTAGTCGCCCACCTCACCTCCTCCGATGGAAACCGCCGCGGCGCCTCGCGTCCAGGCGCTCGCCGACGCCGGCGTGCCCCACCTCCCGGCGCAGTACATCCAGCCGCCTGACCTCCGCGCAGACCCCTCGCACCGCCCCCCGGCCGCCTCCCTCTCCATCCCCGTCGTGGACCTCTCGGCTGCCTCCACAACAACCGACATCGTCCGCCGCGCGTGCGCCGAGTGGGGCGCCTTCCACGTCGTCAACCACAGCGTCCCCCCGGGTCTGCTCGACGCGATGCGGTCCGCCAGGCTGGCCTTCTTTCGCGCGCCCATGGCGGAGAAGCTCAGGTTCGGATGCGACCCGGCCAGGGGCGCCGCCGCCGAGGGGTACGGCAGCCGCATGCTCGCCAACGACGACTCCGTGCTCGACTGGCGCGACTACTTCGACCATCACACCCTCCCCGAGTCCCGCCGGGACCCGGCCCGGTGGCCCGACTTCGTCCCCGGATACAGGTGGTTGGTCCAACAGCGAAATACTCCCCCCATCTTTAGCATTGACTCTTGTCTGGATGAGTTCTAACCCGTAGATACTGTGCATGCTTCAAATACTTTAAAAAATTGGGGAATGCTTTGACCAGTTTACAAGCACTCTTAAGAATCATTTATTCAGATGCTGGGATTAGTAAAAAGTGGGCAAGAGAACACATGACATACTGATCTTGCATTTATCCCTGCATCTGCTATTCTGCTGTAGATTCATGTTCAAGGTTAAAGGATGACTTAATCTTGTTAGGTGTGCAGTGGACAGTGGACCAGCATTTCACACAAATTGTGTACTCCTGAGATTTAACTTTCTCTGTGTTTAGTATCGAGTCGTCTCTGATGAGTTTCTATCTAAATGTGCATACTCCAAACCTTTTCAAGAATATGGAATGATCTTACCAAACCATAAGCACCCTGGTAAATAAGAGAAATCATAATTGTATGTTCAGATGCAGGAATAAGTAGAAAGTGTGTAAGGAGCACATAATGATCCTGCATTTGTCATTATATCTTTTGTAGATTCATGTTCAGGTCCACACAAACCTTAATAATCTTGTGAAGGGTATAGTGGACCAGCATTTCGTACAAATTATGTAGGTCCAAGACTTAAATTAAGTCTACTATCAAGCAATGAACATTTCAATATGACATTCTAATTAACTAGGAAAGCTCCTTCAGGCAATGATTCTCAGTGTATCTTTTGAAAAAAAAAATCCAGATGCAACAGTGACTCATCATCATTGTAGAGCGAACTTATTTTTATCAGCCCTTCTTCCTAGCCTGTCACATGAGCTATCTTTGCTAGAACAAAGAACGTGATATACCTTCAATGCATGCAGGGATACTGTTGTGAAATATAGCGATAGCATGAAAGACCTAGCCCAAAGATTGCTGTGCATCATCTCTGAAAGTTTGAACTTGCCACCCTCTTATCTACAAGAGGCGGTGGGAGAAGCTTATCAGAACATCACTATTAGCTACTACTCCCCTTGTCCACAACCAGATCTTGCTCTCGGATTGCAATCTCATTCTGACTTTGGTGCAATAACACTTTTAATACAAGATGATGTGGGCGGGCTCGAGGTATTGAAAGATGGGATGTGGATACCTGTGCCTCCTGTGCCTGATGCAATCCTTATAATATTGTCAGACCAGACAGAGGTAAAATACCTTCACATCCTTTATGTGTTTGTTAGTTGTTATATGCCTTCTAAGATCTATCTACTCCCTCCTATCCATATTACTTGTCGTTGAAATGGATGTATCTAACACTAAAACATGTCTAGATACATCTATTTCAGTGACAAGTAATATGGATCGGAGGGAGTAATACATATGCCTATCTTCCTCCTTCCCATAATATAAGATGATATTACAACCAATATATGAGCATATTGGTTCTAACAACATCTTATATTATGGGACGGAGTGAGCAATATCTAGTTCTATTCTGGACGACTTCAATTTGATCTTCTCGTTAATGTTATAATTGCTTTACCAGATCTATTTTGACTACCTTGTATGAATCTGATGAAAAATCTGCCGGTGTGGGAGTACTGTTTGGAATGAAACCTACTAGTTTAATGATGTGCTGCTTGGTATTCCATTAACCCAAATTTAGTAAACTAGCAGAAACAATCTGTCAGTAATTTTCTTTCTTGTGGTTAGATGCCCTAAACAGTTTATTTAGCGTTCATTTTCGATGCTTCATCTCCACTGTTTTGACGAATAAGTGCAACATATAGCCACACTTCTTCTATGTGCACATTTTGTTATCTTTTCACTATATTGACTACTACGGAGGTCTGTTAACAGAGTTCATTATGAACTTCAGCTTAGAAATTCCTCCTGCATATATCTGCTATATGGTTCCTCCAATCCTGCATACATTTCTCATTTTTATTACCCTTGTTCAGATCATGACCAATGGAAGATACAAGAGCGCCGTGCATCGAGCTGTTGTCAATGCTGAGCATGCCCGCTTGTCGGTGGCGACATTCTATGATCCATCTAAATCTCAGAAAATATGTACTGCCCCCCAGCTTGTGAGCAAGGACCATCCACGAAAGTACCAGGATGTGATCTATGGTGACTACGTCTCGTCCTGGTACAGCAAAGGGCCAGAGGGCAAGCGCAACATTGACGCCCTCCTGATCAAGTAATAATCAGGGCCATCCATGGGCCAGAGGGCAAGTGCAACATTGACGCCCTCCTGATCGAGTAATAAACAGGGCCATTCATGAGCGCTGCAAAGTTTCTACTGTAATACATACTGGGCGCCGTCAAACTTGATCAATAAAGAAAAGAAAAACAAGGTTGCATATTATGTGATTTGTTGCAGTGTGAAACGTCATTATAGTCTTTCCCACAATCAGATGAGAAAGTTCTGAAGAATATTCGTGTAGTGGGAGTGGGACGATATGAATAATGCGTATCCCTTTGATTGGCCTATATTATGGCCGAAAACCCTTGTTTTGGTTAATTAGCTAGAGAACCCAATACACATCCTCCCTGAAAGAAAAGCTACAAGCAACCGGGAGAGCTCCTAAAACACTACCTATTTAAAGATTCTATTCTACCAAAAAAAAAATCTTTCAGACTCCACTAGGACGCCAAACTGTCAGCATGATTTCAATAACTTAATTATTCGAAGCAGCAACCTTACATTCTTTATTGTTGGATACCATACAATACTTATATATACACACAATAACTGATCACAACCTCGAAGAAAGAAGGCAGGAGTACATCGATGATTATTCGAGGAACGGATAGTCGGTGTAGCCGACCACAGGGTCAGAAGTATAAAAGGTCATCCTATCATAGTTATTTAGCTCTGCGCCAACCTCGAACCTCTTTGGCAGGTCTGGGTTCGCCAAGAACAGCCGCCCGAAGGCCACCAGGTCGGCATACCCCTCAGTGACCACCTTGTTACCTTCCGCAAAGTCGTACCCGCCATTGGCGATGAAAGTTCCTTTGAACGCCTCCCTATACGGCAATAGCCTCTTTGGCACCACCCGTCGTCCCTCCGCAATGGCCAGCCTTGGCTCGATCATATGGATATAGAGGATGTCGTGCTCGTTGAGCTTGGTGGAGATGTGGAGCGCGAGGGCGTGAGGGTCCGAGTCATGACACTCCATGTAATCGGTGAAGGGGGAGAAGCGGATGCCGACACGGTGGCCGCCGATCTCCTGCACGACGGCGTCGACCACCTCGAGAACGAAGCGGCACCTGTTCTCGAGGCTGCCACCGTACTCATCGGTGCGGTCGTTGACGCCGTCTTTAAGGAATTGCTCGATGATGTAGCCGTTGGCGCCGTGAAGCTCCACGCCGTCAAAACCTGCCAGACGATTTACGCTAGAAGTAAGCAGACTATGCAATGAATTTCTCTATCATGTTTGAGAATACATGACAGTCGTTGTATTTTATAGGTACACGCATCTTGGAACAGAGCAGAGTGTGTGTAGTACGTACCGGCGTCGATGGCATTCCTGGCGGCCTTCCTGAAGTCATCTACGATGACGGGAATCTCCTCAACCGTGAGCCTCCTCGGCGGCGAGAACTCCTCGAGCCTGCCATCGAAGCTCATCTGCGGGCCCACCCCCTTGTCCGTGCTGGACACGGGCGCCTTCCCGCCGGGCTGGAGCTCGTAGCTGGACACGCGGCCGCTGTGCCAAATCTGGCAGAAGATCAGGGCGCCCTTGGCGTGGACGGCGGCGACGATGGGCTTCCACGCCTCGACGTGCTCCGGCGTCCAGATCCCCGGGGTGTCGCGGTACCCCTGCGCCGTGTCGGAGACGCCCGTGGCCTCCGTGATGAGGAGGCCGCCGGCGGTCGCCCGCTGCGCGTAGTATACGGCGGCGTGCGGCTGCGGGACGTTGCCGTAGGAGCGCTGGCGGGTGAGTGGGGCCAGCACGACCCTGCATTCCACGCATGATCACCGTCGTACGTAGGAGTACGTGTCAAGCCAGACCTGAATTGCTCTACTCCGCATTGCAGACAGAACAGACTGAAAGATGGACTAGTGAATTTGGGTCGTTACCTGTGGGAGAGGTCGAGCTGGCCCAACTTGTATGCCGTCAGGAGAGGGATGGACTCCATTGTTGTGCTAGCTTAGCTTGAGTGGGCTGAAACCTGAAGGAGGAAGAAGATGAGAGGGATAGTGGAATGAAGGTTTATCATGGGGCAGAATGTCCATTTATAGATGATGATACAGATCGTGTGAGATGGATGATATGATGCTATGATGAGGGGTTATACTAGTAGTACGAAGGTGATGTAGTGAGAGTGGGACTGGGCGGTCCTGTGGCGACTGGCTCCAGGGATCTGGCTGCTAAGCCGCCTTCGTTGATCACATATTTCCTTGGTAATGAGGTAAGCATGGAAGAAAATTAGGGGCATTCCAGGACACAGTAACAATTATTAGTACAATCACCAGTTGACAACGAAGCATAACCTATTTGTTTTCTCGTTTTAGTTTATACCAGCTGTGAGAGAGACAAACACAAAGTGTTCGTCCCTTGTCCTCATCACTCGCCCTTGTTTCTTCCTCTTTCTCATTTTTATTTACAAAGGATCATATATATTAATTGTAAGTTGTTATCAGGTAAATCCAGTCTTTGACACAACACGCTAGCTTATGTCAATTGTTACGGCCGGTAGTATTATCTCATTTATTTATAGTACGTATTACTGTATTTTTTATCCAAGGAGACTATGATTTTCATGCATTCACGACCCACTGGCCAACGATAGATGGACAACTTCGCGGCTGAGGACATATCCTAGTTTGTGAATGCTGCATGAAGTGGCCAGCGCTTCTTCCCGGCATTCAGGACACGATCTTGTTGACCTTTTCGGCGAGCCACATGTACTCCAATGGTTGGCTCACCAAGTCCAATTTGTCGCTTCCTTGCATTGCTTGCTATTCAGAATAGGATGTGGACTTCGACCGACTCGCCAAGCACGGGTGGCCCCACCAGTCAGCCAGCCAGCTATGCAAATGTCATCCCGAGACGGCTAAACACATTCTCACTTAGTGTCGCTTCTCTTGGAGGATTTGCCAATCGGCAGCCTCCTGGCTTTCATGTCCATCCTTGGTGTAGAATTCGGGCTCGGGGCGCAATATTGATCTCTAGTACGGGCTCGACATCTCCAAGACCCCCATGGTTGTCCTGCAGGGCTCAGATCCGCAATCACTCTCATAACCTAGGAAATCTGGAAAACAAAAAGGAACACATGGATCTTCAAAAACAAGTCTTCTATGACATCAGCCCTCATGCAGAAATCAAATATAAAAGCAAGAACTAGATCATGGCAGGAGCAGCTAGCAGAAATCATTATGTTTGGTTCCTCGAAAAAATCCGTTATAGCCTAGCTAGGCTAGGATAGACGTTTGGTTCCGAAAAGAAATCTTTGCTTTTTAGGACAACCAAGCGTGACCAAACATAATTTGTTTTCTGCGGGTACAAAAAAAAACATGCAGTCTATTTTGAACATGCGCTGTCTCAGCCACACGATGGACTATGATGAAGGGTCATCGATTTTTTCTTCCTTGTGCTCACCTCAAAATTGTTGCTCAGTTCGTTCAATGCGAATTCACAGTGGAAAACGTGACTGCTGACAAAATTTGTTGTAAATAGCAAAAAAATGCACCATATTGACCTCGGAAAACCACACAAGTTGCAAGATGGCATAGAGGATGATCGGACTGAGTACTGACCATCAGAGTTGTATATCCAGTGAAATTAGAACGTCATAGAAAAAAAAACGGGGCGTTGCGAGAATCGAACTCGCGACCTCTAGCACCCAAAGCGAGAATCATACCACTAGACCAAACGCCCTTGATTGAATTTAATTTGCAACATACATTTATAATCAGCATTTGGCCTGGTTTAGTGAGAAAATAACCCTACAACGTTCTGGTCAAGGCTTGCCTTGCCTTGGACTATCTAAAAAAGGCTTACTTTTGGTTTGTAGACTCTCATGAACAATGAACCTTATGAGTTATGAACACGTATCTGAGGGGTCTGCGTGCTGATCACTGTATCGGCCTCTCACCACGTTTAACAGCCAAAGTGTGCATTGACATTTTTCACGCGAACTCCCAAATAATTATTTTATTTTTGTACAAAACGTACATGGACTGGTGTATGTACGATTATTGTTTTACATTTTTTAGCCATAAATTAAATGATGTGTTTTCATTAGTTTTGAAAACAGGTGATATAAACTCATGGTTTAGATCATTGTTTGCGCAGTTATATTTTTGCCCATGTTCTATATATATATGCACCTTTCTCAAACCCTTGAAAGGTGAGATCTTGCTAAGTTTTTTAAAACAGGATTAAATAATCTCAAATGTATATTAGTATTTTCTGAATTATCCTTTGTATCCACAACTAATGTTGGCAATAAGAAAAAAATATTTGTACCAAAATATAAAGCATATGAAAATGTTTATATAATTAGCAGACTTTGTATTGTGCCCCCTCTGTTTCAGTTTATAAGTCATGCTCGTATACCACAAATTATATAGCACACAAATTATACCACAAAATATAACCTCTGTCGTCAATTTATTGAATAAATATAAATTATACATCAGAAAATTATACCATAAAAAATTTTAGATGTTATATTTTCTAATGATATAATTTATGTGCTATAAAATTAATATTTTAGTGGTCAAATTAATAACCTAGGTATACGTGCAAGACTTGTAAACCGAAAAGAAGGAAGTAGGAATTACTGAGTATAATCATTATTTATCCATGTGATTAAAACAAGGATCTACCACAATATAAGAACCCGCCTTATAGAAAGTTTCAAGCAATATGATTTTATCTTGTGATTACAAGGGATACTCATACACACACCGGGTTCAGAGGCTCGGTGCCGGGATCCCAACCTTGAATCACAACCGAGAGACCGGCCATGATCAACTCTAGCGGGACTACTTTCACCACACCGATCCGTTGTACACTGCCTCTCTTTTTGGGTGACACTTTCGAATGTCAAGGAAAATTTTCATGTATCTTCTTCATGGAGTGATGGCTTCGATGACTACTTCCGGCAAAAGAAGGATGCTTAAGGTAAGCTTGGCTTCACTTTGTACCAAAAATGCACTGCTACCATGAGGATGCTTGTGCATGAGCTAGTCCACTTACCTTGAGTCAATGTACAAGTTTTGCAGAGTGGTGGTCCGGGTGTTTATTGGAGAATAATTGAGAGAACCAAATGTTGTCGACACTGCCCAACTATTATCAATCAACGAGAGATGGGAGTTTCCTGGTATGCTTAGAAGCATATATTACATGCATCGAGAATGAAAGAAATATCCATTTTCTTGGCAAGGGAAATACAAATTCCATGAGGAAGGGCGCGTGATCATACTTCAGGCAGTTGCATCACAAGATCTCTGGATTTGGCACTTTTTCTTTGGCATGGTAGGCTCTCACAATGACTTCAATGCTCTCCTATGTTTGCTAGGCTTATGGACAACCACGTTCCAAGGGTCAGCTATGAGATCGACGTACACTCTTATGACAAAGGATACTATCTCGCTTATGGTACCTATCCTCCCTGGAGCACATTTGTGAAGACAATTCGCGCACCTCAAGACAAGGCCGCGAGTAGGTTTGCTAAAGAGCAAGATGCCTCTAGGAAGGATGTGAAATAGACATTTGGTGTCCTCCAATCTCGTTGGGCCATTCTTCAGCACCCTACTAGGAAATGGAGCAGGGAGCAGACGTGGTGGGGCATGACTGCTTGTATGATCTTGCACAACATAATCTTTAAGGAGGATCACGATGACAGCGTATATGACGAATGGTGGGAATTTCATGATGAATTGATTGTGTCCCAGTCCAGTCCATCGAATGACTTTGCAGATTTTCTTATGGTCTATCACGAAATGCAAGACCGTGCTACTCAACTACCAACTCCAAAAGATTTGGTTAAACATATGAGAAATTATGTTGGAAGCCACTAGTCGTTTCTTTTATTTCTATTTAAATTCAAATGATTGTAATAAATTATGCTTGAACTATGCATGGACGGCTATTTTGTTTACTTTTCATGAACTTTGGTGCCTAAATTTGATTATCACTACCTATATATGTGAAAATATAGGCAAGTAATCCTCAAAAAAATGCCCGACCGCGGACAAATGGGGGGGGGGGGGGGGGGTCCGGTGCAGTGGCATGTCCACGGGCCACCGCAAACGGACCGATTCGAACAAAATAGTTGTCCCGAATGGGGGGGAGGCGTTGGAGTTGCCATGAGTGTTGAAACAATGCATATGCCTAACATTTGATTATTTCAGTTTTTCGGGGAAATGTGGTCTATTTATTCATTCAACACATAGTATGAATCTCTGGGCTCTACAAGCCATACATGATGTCCACGAGACAAGGATACATCACTCTTTCCTAGAGAATGAGCATCTACCTTTCAGGCTCTACCTTCGTGTACAAACACAACCTCAAAAAACTTATTATTCCGCTTCAGTATCACAGATGATTGAGCTTTACCGGCCTCTTCTTCCTTCGTTGATTTCACGGACCACTGTCGCCGCATCGGAGCCAACTCGCATCTTCAACATATGATAGGTCTTTAGTTAGTCCTTAGAGGCACGTTGCATAAAGACTTCTCGATTATCATTAACAACCTTAGGTCGGCTTCTATAGGAGAGATGCGACAGTTGTGCGTTGGAGGCCCACACTCATGGTGCTAGTAGCCGTCAAGTGTGGCAATACCTATATTATACATATCAATTGTGCTATAGTATATCATCGTGCATACCTATACAATATGTATGTATTTGGACGCTTCCTGGCTATCCATATAACACGTGCCCTGAACCCCAGACAAGGGTTTCGATAACAATATGGTCTAAGAGTATCTCCAGAGGCTGTATTTTAGAGCGCTGTAAACTTGGGATAGTGCGCGCGCTATCCCGTTTGCGCGCTGCATTTTAGCGCGACCTCTGCCGGAGGCTCTAAAATGCACAGCGCGCTCGTTTCGTCCCCCACCAGGCGCTGTATTTTAGCGCGCGCACGACAGCACAAACACAAAAACACAATTGCATCTATGAAAAGAAGATCAAAAAACACCAAATAATTCATGCATAAATGGATCTAAAAATCCTCCAACCATCAAAATGACATAGTTCAAGCACAAATAACATAGTTCATCCAAACATGACATGGTTCAAACACAAATGACATTGTTCCAACACAAATGACAAATGACATGGTTCACTTGTCAACATTCTCCATACCACCGCCACCTCCATGTTGGGCATCTTCATCGGAGTCTTGCACGATGGTGTTGCCGGTTGAATCGCCATATGTGTCGTTTGTAGAAGGAGATGGATCCATCAAAGAGGCCATGAATCCTCCCGGTGGTGCTCCCATGCCTCCCATGGCGCCTTGCCCACTCATCCCACCCATGCTTACAAGACCCATGCCTCCGTAGCCTCCCATGCCTCCGTAGCCCGTCGGTGGTGTTCCCATTCCTCCATAGCCTCCCATGCCTCCGTAGCCCGTCGTTGGTGCTCCAAAGCCTCCCATGTCTCCCATTCCTCCATAGCCTCCCATGCCTCCATAGCCTCCCACACCTCCAAGTGGTGCAAATCAAGCCTTGCAAATCAACACGTCCTCATCGATGGTGTAGTTTTGCTTCCTCCCCGCCGGCGCTTCCACCATGCCCTCCCCATCCTCATCCATCTCCTCGTACTCCTCCACCACATCTTCGTCCACCTCTTCATTTGGATCAACGAAAGATGAACCGGCAACCTCCATAGTCTCCAAGAAACTATCGTCATCGACATCGACACTACAAATAACGCAAACGTCACAATTATCTTCGCATTCACCGAGCAAAAAATGTGAATTTATACCTTTGTGCCATTTCATCGAGCACGTTGCGCGCGGCGACGGCGACGGCGGCTGCGGTTGGCGCTCGTCGAGGAGGCGCTAGCGGAGCGTCGGTAGGAGGAGCGGGCGGAGCGTAGGTTGGAGACGACGGTGGAAGCTCAGCGCGGCGAGCGCCAACGCCATCGTTCCGCTCTGCCTTCCCCTTTGGAGCCGCCACCGCCGCCGCGGGCCGCTTCGATGTCGTCTTCTTCGACGTGGTCTTCTTCCCCGGCGCGATTGGTGGCAGCGCTGCACCGGAGGTTGTCCGCGGCAGCTTGAAGAGCGCGCGACTGGCGGCTGACCCCGCGGCGGCGCCTCCGCTAGGGTTTGGCGCGGTTGACGGCGGGATTGCGGCGACGCCGGCGCCGGCGGGGGGCGGGACGGAGTAGGGAGGGGTGTCGGAGCTTTCCATCGCCAGCAGCGGCGTGGAGGGGTAGAGCCGACGCGCTCGCGCAGGGGATTTTTCAGAGCAGTTGGTGTTCTTCGCGCGCGTCGCAACGATAGCGCGCGCTGTAGCCGGAGCTGCAAATTTGACGCTCGGGATAGCGCAAAGTCCAGCGCCGCGCTAAATATTGGGCGCGCGCTCTATTTTAGAGCACCTACTGGGGGAGGTTTATAGCGCGCGCGCTGCAAAAAAACAGTTATTTTAGCGCTGCGCTATTATAGCGCGCCTGCTGGAGATGCTCTAAGAACCTCGATATAATCTATGTTACGTATGGAGATTTGTACTTATCATTTAATTTTGACAAATAGAACTTCTATCTCTAAACTATCAAAACCATACCGGTGTCAAGTTTATAGTAAGGTAACACAGCTGTTATAGATCGTCTAGGCGATGCTGATTTTTTTCTTGTTTTCTAATGTCTGTAATGCGCTAAAACAGGTGATTTTATTTTAAAAAATCAATGAAATAGGGGCGTTGCGAGAATCGAACTCGCGACCTCTCGCACCCAAAGCGAGAATCATACCACTAGACCAAACGCCCTTTGTTGAAAAATATTGTACTCTAACATATTCGGAGCCTAGACCAAACGCCTCTCGCACCCAAAAATATTGTTCAGAATTCAGGCACTCGGCATTAGAACAAGACACTAGACATGACAAATTCCTTTCCTGCTCACTGGACGCTCAACGGAAAAACAATTCTCAGCTCACTGGACGCACGCCCTACAAGATTCATTCACAGGAAATGCATCATCCAAATGAAATTGCAGGACCAACAACTCATTGCAAGAACCACTGCGTTTTTCATTTTTATGAAACGCATGTAAGCATCCATCATCTGAAAGGAACGCAGGATCATCAACTCACTCCAAGAACCCACACAGAGAAATTCATTCATATATGAAACAGTAGCGACCACATCAGATAGATGGATGTCAGAAGAGAAGCACTGCAGCAATTACAGCTTCCTCCTTGTCAGGAGAGCGGATCAAGTCTGGCAAGCAGAAGACACACAAGAGCTGCTGAGGTTTCTGAAGAGGCAAACTGTCGAGACTTCTGCTTTGATCTTTCTCTACTGTGTGTGGACATCCGGGTGTCGCAGCTCATCGGCGGCTGAATTAGCAGAACACAATGAGGCAGTTAGACAGCATATCAATATTACAAACTCAGATATTCGCAAAAAAAAATAGCAAGATCAAAAGACAAATCCTGAATATAATATAATGTGCAGAAACTCGGAAATCCACTTTAGCTCCTAGGTGTAGATACACCCACCGCCAAAAATACATACTTCCAAATATTGAAAATTTTGAAAAAATATATTTGGATGTAAATGTTGACGTCGTACACCACATTTCACGGAAAAAAAAGTTTTATGTTGATTGTGTAAAAAAGACAATTTTTGGTGTTGCAAAAGACAATTTTGAACATGAGGGGGCGAAGATTTTTTTTAACGGGGATACTACATCACATATATCAAGTCAAGATACCCACATCAAATCCTATCAATATAAATGTTTGGCTTTACCACCATACAAAAAAAAATTCTACAAATTAAATTTAGAATGAAAGTGGCTTGTAAAAAATCTTCATTGAGTTAGTTTTTCTTCCAAAGATAATAGGTGCATAGAAGATTAGAGAAACATATCCAACTAGTAAACAAATGCATTATCATATATGCAAGTAAAACAATTAACCAAACTAACAAGTTGTAAACTTGTAATCCATATGAGAGACGACAAAAGGCTACTAGTATTAGTCTGTGTATACCTACCTTAAGGTCCGAGTGTGCTACTCCATGGACTTATGCCGTGAAACCACGACAAGAACTAATGTAGGATTAAGAGCGTCGGCACCGGGGCGGCATGCCGGCACCACATCGGCCGCGACCTTCGTCGTCTAATGGGTCATGGCGTCTAGAGGACATCAATGAGCGTCGATGGAGACGTAGTTCGATCGTGAAAGAAGGAAGGAGTCTTAGGCTAATAGATCAATCAGCGACACTCTGTCTGGCAAACTAATGCACAGAAACATGAGAGTTTTCATTTTTTTAACTCTCCACGATAGCTTGATGGGCTATTTTTTGAGGTTCCATTGAATACCTAGCTAGATGCACACATTAGAGTTGGACCTCTCAAAATAATTAAGTTATTAGGTGAGATAATTAATAGTACATATTTATAGGGGGCTGATGGTTAGGGGGTCTAGCCCCTGCTAGCCCCCCCTTGGCTCCGCCCTGAGGAGGGGGTAGATCAGGTGGATAGCAAGAACAAGATCAAGCCACCAGGATCAGGAGGTGGAGAGCTAGATCAAGGACAAGTCAGGAGCTAGAAGTATCAGGCGGAGCACCAGATCAAGCTAGCCACAAGATCAACAACTTGCAACCCCAAAAACAACCAAGTGTGGTGAGTAGAAAAGACCATCACATGATTTATCTGTCTAAGTTAGACAAGCATCCATGAGTTGTCTCATACTCAAATTCTCAGAAAAACACCCAAGTGGGGTGAATCCATCATTGAAGTTTTAAACATTAAAAAGCAATCAGAAAACTATATAAACCCAACTAGGATCTCAGGACAACATCATTGATCCTAGCTATCAAGCTATATTTAAAATTCCAGGAACGAATATAGCCAAGATCTGAACTTTAGGCACACCTCTTAAAACAGGAGTAGCACCTTAGAATTTCATCCTATGGATCCATATAATTTATCAAGCCTACAAATCATTTTTTTTCCCAACTTTGACTCAAGAATCAGTAGCTGGTATCACTACCAGAACCAAACCATGAGGAACAACAAGATAAGGGCCTATTCCCTAAACCCCAGACCAACATCATATGTTTCAGGGATTCAAGGAAAGAAGTTTCCATTTATTTATGATGCCAATCTAATTTTAAGCTTGAAAAAAACCAAGCCAAGTAATAGAACCTAATCTTGTGTGCCATACTGGGATGGTGTCACAGGAACAACTTCTAAACTAAGCAGGTTAAGCATCCAACTTTTACAGATACACTCTCAGCCAAATATAAATCATTTTCCTGATACTAATCACATGAATCATTTCTAAGAATATCCATATATATATCATCACTGTAAGAGACCATTTGATCTCAAGCTATATACGCATTCATAAGCCAACAACTACAGATACAATGGCTTCATCACTCAATAATCACGGTCAGTAACTAAGTAATGACAGTGGTGAGTTCTCAAACCACTAGAATCTCCAAGTAATGATTCCAGAGCAACCTTATCATCTGAACCATATCAAATTAACCAATGGAATCATCTGGTAAACCACTAGAATCACCATAGCTAATCATAAGCAGCAATCCATAGCAAACCACCACTCATCATGCTTAGGGATCATCAATACATGGTCAAACTAGTCAGATATCTAATCCATAGAGGGATATGAACCCTAAGCAGAACAAACAATCCTAATCAGGACATGACACTAGCTAGGAGTGGCCACTACCAACACATAGCATAGGATGGCTTAGCACAGAGGACACGAGGGGAAGAAGAAGAACTTACTGAAGGATGTTGTTGTGGGCGAGAAGAGGAAGCAGAGGTCAACGACGAGCACGACGGCACGGGGAGCACCCCAAGGGGGCGCTGCGACCCACACCACGCCGAGGCGGCGACCACAGCCACGCCTGAAGGAGAGGAACACCACCACATCACACGATAGCAGCAGCGGCGATAGCACCAGCACCACCCAAACCCTAGGGTTCGGGACAGAGCCGGTCTGGCCATAGGAGGGCTCCAGGTCCAAATCGAGTTGGACAGGAAGGTGGAGCGGGGTCGACAACCACCCTATACATCACGGCGGCGACCGGGGAGGTCCACGGCGGCGTGAATCACCGGCGGCGGCATCGCAGACCACGGGGTCGGGGAAGAAGAAAAGAGATGAGAACGAGAGAGTGACAGAGAGAGTGTGGGCTGGGTTGGGCCAGGACCCCTTCGGGGTGTCGTTTTGGTTCTGCCCTATTGGGCCACAAGGGTCCAATAAACCAACACAGGCAGTCCATTTACCTAAAGGCAGATTTTAATAAATAGAAAAGACCAAAATGCCCCTAAACATAAATAAATTATAGAAAATAAAATAAAAATCCAAAAAATTATAAATAAAATATTTTTGGATTCATAATAATGCAAACTACCCAAATAAATTAAGGAATAAAATTTAGGCATATAATTTTTATTAAGAATTTTGGAATATATATATATTCCTTATAGGATTTTATAAAATTATTGAAAGATGATAAAAATAAATAAAAAATCACTTTCATTATATATTAATATTGTAGTATTTTAAAAAAATACTAAACAAATATTTAATACCAATTGTTGGTATTTAAATGATAATTCTTAAAGGAATTATTAAATAAATAAAATTCAAATAAAAAGGAAATAAAATAAAAGAATACAATATTCAATAAATATTAAAAAATTAATATTTATAAATCCTTTATTATTAAAAATAATTTTTATAATAATGGGGGGATACACACAAAGCTAAATGATTCATAACATTACTTTGCATAATCATTTTGCTTATTTAAATATTGTCCTTACCGGACAATAATGATGTTTTGTAGACATAGAAGCTCAAGGTCCAGTGCAAGCATCAGACTTCACTACCTTGCAATCACAAGGCAAGTTCATCACTTGCTCATGTCCTTTGAAGAGTCTTTATCAAGTATTTACAAATTATGTGTTATCATCTATATTCCAGAAAAAGAAAATATTATTTTCCCAAAATAAATAAATCTTAGATATCATCCTAAGTGATGATATGATGGGGCAATAGAACTTAGGTTTCTATTTGCAATAATGATGAACCATTAGGGATTAATAACCCATGACATGAGTGATTCTAGCGCCATATATTATGCGTTAGCCATGAGATTTGGAATGGGACAGAGAAGTCAGCTGTATCCTTTTCCTCTTGTATGGAGGCAAGACGACCTTAACGTGACGTTGTGATTCCTTGTGTGGATCCAATATATGGGTGGGCACCCTTACGCCCCACACTTTTGGTGTCTAGATTATCTATGAATGGTCTTTAGGGATATAGTCCATTCAAATGGTACTCGTCCGGGCATCACCAGGTCATAGAGTCTTCGGGAACTCATCAGGGTTTTAGCCTTCCCGAAAGGGGGCTTAACGGAGGTGAGCCGGCCCCGAAGGATCGTGCAGACATATGAGGTCGCGGAGAGGGCGGTGATTGGCTTGGACCAACTACTGGGCCCCACATTATGGAATTGTGGACGGGAAAGTACGCCCGGTTGTGCAACAAGGAGTTGATCTCTCATGGGTAAAGTAACGCATATCTTTAAAGTGTAAGAACTGTAACTTGTTACTCTCTGCTCCGGAAAGAAGCTACGAACGCGGCAGGAAAGGAACTCCATTAAATTTCTGGTCAACCTGTGAAGGCTGATGGTCATAGATTTTCATAATAAAACCAATCTTTGAAGAAAGATTTACAAAAATTGCATAGTGCCAAGGACTGCTAGTCTGAGGTGGTAGATAGAGCATCAATCCTACCTTGCATATAATGAACTTGCTGGGTAACGCTGTTACTCATCCTTTTCTTTGAACCCTTGCTTAGACTCTGAGAATCCCGAAGATACTCCAATGTATGCAACTGAGAGCCAAGAGGAGGTCTTCTATGAAGAGCCCAACCTGTATGGATCCGTAGAAGGGGAGGACTACGACATTATCTACGGAGGAGAGTTCCAAGGGTCCAAATAATTACTATAGTTCTAATAGCCACTTGAGGCGAGCAACATGAACAATATATAGCAATAAGTTGTTGAGCTCAATTTAGAGTTTAAGTTTTAAATTTGAAATTTTCGCTGAAACACTTATATTTTGATTTGTAAGTTGAATCTTTTGGAATCATGAACTTCCGGTATTGTAATAATAATAATGTGTATATGTTTATAATATGGACCCATAATGTTTCTGTTGTACCACTCTGAGGGATGCGATATTTACGGAACGGTGTTCTGTGGATGTCATATCAATGACTATAGTGTACTACACATGCAGTGGTATGCTGGGTCACCGCAAAAACTACAATAGTTTCATGCATGCATGTCCAAAGTTTCTAACGGAAGCAGATTGTCAGACTACAACCGTTCCATTCAACTGTTTTTTCAAGCACTAGCAGATTTGTGCAGAACATGTATCTGTTCTGTTGCCAACATATCCTCATTGTGCACATAACGCAGTTGTTGCCAAAAGGAGATACGTAGGGAGTTGGGGACATACATAGAGATAGGCTCTCACCAGCTGGTGCTCCGCCCATGATGATGACGATCTCGATGGTATCGCCATAGCCGTTGCGGGGCATGGGCAGGTCGACGACGAGTGGGTTCGGCATCCCGTAGCGGCCCGCTCGGACGCACATGGTGAGGACGAGGAAGTGGTCGACGACGCCGCCATTCCTCGTGCCCCTCATAAAAACAAGATCCTCGTTCCTGATCCGGTGTTACGACACGGACCTGCCCTGGAAATGTAGCGCCGGCCAGCGGTTTTCCTTGTGCCAGGCCCTCCTCATATTTGATTTGCTTTGCATATCTCACCGTCATCATATACCTGATGGTTCCTTGAGCACCCACGTGATTTATAACCCAGGCTTATCGGATGCCACATCCACACCTCGCCTCTGTGGTCGGCCACGAGGCGCCTCAGCTCGCACAAGTGCGCGCTGTTGAAGTGTATAAGTGGATTGCACTAGTCCTTTCCATCAGTTCAGGCTTTTGGTTGCGTTGGCTAGTGCATAAAGCTTGACATGGTATCAGAGCCTAAGGTCTCGAGTTCGAGTCCTGGCTTTCGCAATTTATTCTAAAATTGCTATTGACCCCTCTGTGTCCACGTATAGTCCTCTTGAGTCATACGTGAGTTTCGCGCGCCGTCGCTCTCTTCCGGTTGCACATGTTGAATTCTCTCTGTCACATGTGAGAGGGGGTGTTGAAGTGTATAAGTGGATTGCACTAGCCCTTTTCATCAGTTCGAACTTTTGGTTGCGTTGGCTAGTGCATGAAGCTTGACATGGTATCAGAGCCTAAGGTCTCGAGTTCGAGTCCTGGCTTTCGCAATTTATCCTAAAATTGTTGTTGACCCCTCTATGTCCACGTATAGGCCTCTTGAGTCATACGTGAGTTTCGCACGCCGTCGCTCTCTTCCGGTTGCACGTGTTGACTTCTCCCCGTCACATGTGAGAGGGGGTGTTGAAGTGTATAAGTGGATTGCACTAGCCCTTTCCATCAGTTCGGACTTTTGGTTGCGTTGGCTAGTGCATGAAGCTTGACACGCGCCACCGTCTTGAGGTCCCTGCGGCCGGGGAGCTTCGCCATGATCGCCAGCAGGATGTCGCGGGGGAGCGACGCCAGGGCGTTCTCGCGGCACAGGTCGTCGAAGGCACGCCTGCTCAGCTTCTCCGTGAGCTCCCTCCAGAGCGAGGCCAACGGTAGCGAGGCGTCGTCCTCGTCTGTCAGCGCACAGGCGGTGTCGTCGAGGCTGGACGACAGGAGCGGCGCCGCGGAGCGGGCGTCCACGCACGCCCAGTGCGTGACCAGCCGCGTGTCTCCGGCGAACCTGGGGACGCACACATAGAAGACGACGTGCGTCCTGACCGCGCCCATCCTCAGCGCGACGAGCGCGTCGTTCTGCTGCAGGTGCGACTGCGACGACGCGGCGTAGCGGAGGGACAGGGTCGAGGCCGTCGCGCCCACCCACCTCAGAACCCGGTCGGACTTGGCTGGGACGGAGTGGGCATGGGGCAGGAAGCCGGCGTCCAGGAAGGTGGCGTGGACGAGGATTATGAGGCGGCCGAGGAGGCTCTCGGCGTCCCATCGGCCGGCGTCGATCACCCTGTGGAGGGGCGAGGACTCTGCTGCCATGGCTGATTGACGGGGTCGTCAAAGAGTGCTCGACAACTCGAAGAGATGGAGGAGTCCTCAAGCGTTGCGTGTGTTAGAATTAATCTTGATTAAAGAGTCTGATTTATTTCCTAACTAGTGTGTACGTGTCCTAGTAGGACATTGTGTCCGTGTGTGATCGCGGTGTTCAGGTCGTGTAGGTTTAGGAGTTCAATGTTGAGTCTGAGTAGTACTAGTTCATTTAGGAATTGGTGTTCTTGTTGGTTTAGATTAGACTAGGACGTGTTGGTCCTAGGCAGGTGTGTGTATATATACATGCATAAGGTTTTAAGGATCTATGACGGTGTGAGTTGAGAAAAAAAGAAATAAAGAGAAAAAATAGATTTTGAGCATGCTTGTTTGTCTAGTTTGATGTAGTCGATCCGTGGAAAAATTCCAACAATTGATATCAGAGCGAGGTCAAAGATTTGAAGCCACGCTTGCCCCGGGGAGGCGACCCTACTAGCGCCTCGGGGCGGGCGACTAGGTGGAGGCGGCGAGCATGCCGTCATCTGTGATGCAGCAGGCGGTCGTCGCTCAGAGGAGCGACAAGGAAGAAGAAGGCGGGCGAAGGGTCATTGGCAAGGTGGTGGATGGGGATGATCGTTGATGAGTGCGATGGTACCGGGGTGCGGTGCGGTGCTGGAGAATCTTGTCAAGATCATCGTCCGGAAGAGTATGAGTCAAGGAGTCATGGGCGTGCGGGTTTGCACGTTTTGTCAGCGTCGTGTTCGTGAGTCGTCGTTGTGTCCAAGTGCTCGTCTCTATGAGGATCCGTTGTAGTTGAAGCGTGTCACGTCGTATTGCTGTCTGGTACTAGGTGCGACCAAGGGTCTCGACGGGGAGGATGATGCTCAAGCGTATAGTGAGACAATGACCAGTGAAGGGGAGCCTCTTCAATGAGGACCTGTCTCTATATAGGACGATGTAGTGATCATCGTTGGCATGTATTGCGTTAGGGGTGGACGATGGTGTCTGCCTGGCAGCGTGACTGGGAGTCTGTATCATATGTTGAGTTGAGTCAAGAGGTCGTGAAACTGCAAGGAGTCAAGATCAGGGAAAGCGCGAGGAGACAACAAGTCAAGATTAGGGGAAGATTGTTAGAATTAATCTTGATTAAAGAGTCTGATTTATTTCCTAACTAGTGTGTACGTGTCCTAGTAGGACATTGTGTCCGTGTGTGATTGTGGTGGTCAGGTCGTGTAGTTTTAGGAGTTCAATGTTGAGTCTAAGTAGTACTAGTTCATTTAGGAATTGGTGTTCTTGTTGGTTTAGATTAGACTAGGACGTGTTGGTCCTAGGCAGGTGCGTGCGTGTATATATACATGCGTAAGGTTTTAAGGATCTATAACGGTGTGAGTTGAGAAAAAAAAAATAAAGAGAAAAAATAGAGGGCACGACACGTGCCCTTGGCCATAAGATTCTTCGAGCGTCTTTGTTTATCTAGTTTGATGTAGTCGATCTATGGATAAATTCCGACAGTATGGATTGTACCATTGGCTAGCGAGATCAAATTAATCTGCGGCGCGCTGGATGCATATGATGCCATCAGGGCACGTACATCGGGGACGCTTAGCTCAGGCGCTAAGCCGAATCTCGGTACAGTTACGTAAAAATCTCGGTTGATTCCCAGACTTTCCATAGCGTCGCCGCAAAGTCTGTCGTCGACGCTTCGTCAAACTTCTTTTCGACGCGCGTGATTCCAGGAGAAGCCGACGCCTAGCGCGAGGCGTTTTTTCCCTAGCTATTTTCCCGGACGGGTGAATCCTGACGCGGGTAGTGGATGAGAATGAACTAGCTGGGGTTCGGCCACAGGCGCCTCGCGTTGGAAGAGTCTGGATGCTAGCGTTGCTTTTATTTTTCTTTTATTTAGCTAAGCGACCGATTTTAGCTCTCCCCGTTGCCAGGTGAGGAGCTTAGGTGATAAATGATTTCTGTAGTATTTTCTTTGGCTCGCCTAAGCACCTATCTAAGAGCCTCCGATTGTACATACCCTCATTGTATTGTATCTAGGGCAAACCTGCGAGGACGAAACCGAACGGCCTGATCGATGTGTCTTGATCAGCCCACTACGTCAACAAGTCTCTCACGTTGGTCCAATCGCAGAATCCGACTCTTAGTCTCGGTGGGCCCACAAGTCGGTTGTCTCGTTACCAAAGTGCATACCGCCATGGCATCATCAGCTCGAAGCTGAATCCGGGACGGACACAGTTCACGCGTATGGGAACCTTTATAAGGACAGCCCATGCCGCCCCTACGAACACATCATAGCTCTCCCCGAATTCTCCTGATCCTCGTCTGGAATACAATTTCTTGCACTTACTGCGAGCTCCCCCGAGAGATCTCGCGGTACCCTGTACTCGATGGCGAAGCGAAAGTCGGCGAGCTCGAAGATGGCGTCGCGGAAGAAGCCGGCGGCGAAGCTGGACACGGCCTTCTGCTGCCCTTTCTGCAACCACTCCGCTAGCGTGGAGTGCAAGATCGACCGCAAGGACTGGATCGCCGAGGCCAAGTGCTTCGTCTGCAAGGAGATGTACTTCACCAGGGCGCACGCCCTCACCGAGCCCATCGACGTCTACAGCGAGTGGATCGACGAGTGCGAGAAGGCCAACCAAGGAGTCGAGCTCAGGGACTGCTAGCTTCTCGCGGCAGCGCAACGCCGAGGATGCCTGAAAGATCGCGCGCGGCCGTGTTAGCTAGGTTCAGACATCGACATAGATTGGGTGCCTGATTCGTCTTTGTGTTTGAGTCTTTTTGTTGTACTCCGATCTAAATTGTATATCCAACTTTGTGGAGTTGATAATATTCTTCTGTAAGCAAAACTTGCATTACTATTTATGACAAAATTAAAACAAGTTCTTTTCGTCGTTACCTTTGTTCATCAGCACGTGTATATGTTATTCTTCCCCCTTGAAGTAAGCAATAAGCATATCATGTTTATTTGGCTTACTCCAATATCTCACGATGACATAAAACTTCAAAGATCTACACCAAACATTACTGCTCTCCTTAGATAGATAGATAGATAGATAGGTAGAGTGGACAGAGAGGGCAAAGGTTGCGAGTGGGAATGGGGCGGGGTCGCCGGCTCACGCTGGCGCCTGGGGCACTTGACTCGCCGGCGGCGAGATCGGTTGCCTTGGCGCGGGGTTCTCGTTTCCAGTGCCTTGGTTCGGAGTCTGGTTCGGATGGAGAGGAGGCCATGGCCGCCCGTGAGGCGCTAGAGGATCTGGAGGATGGTTCGGGGGAACTGGGGTGGACCACGGTCTGCCGTCGACGCAAGAAGTCCGGGGACGAGCTGCGGCAAGCGTTCGGGGAGGAGATTGGGTTCCCGACGCCTGCTTCTAGGTTTTGGGAGCGTGGGTCGCCGTCGCCGACGATGCAGAGTTCGCCGGTTCTGTGTTCGTCGCCGGAGGCTCGTAGAGGTTCGGTTGCATCGCCGGCGGGGTTCCTTCTCAGCAGAGGTCCAAGGGTGAAGCCTTGGAAGGGGCCCCTGCCTCCTCGGCGGGCGTCTGCACCGGCGGTGCTCAGATCCTTCCTGGCGGCGTCGGGAGGGCGCGTGAAGACCGCGAAGCAGTTCTCGTTGATCCCGAGGCGGCTGCAGATCGAGCAGCCTGTTGGGCCCGTGTCTGACTCTGGCTCGGTCGCAAGTGGCCCCTGGAGAGCTGTGGCCCGTGTGTTAGGTCTGGGGCGTTCGCTACCTGTTTCACGTACCTAGCCACGATCGCGAGTCGGTTGTTTTCCATCGCCAATCGAGCCGCCACCTTTCTGCTCCCCGTCGCCGCCAGACTGCTCATCGTCGCGCTCCTTCGTCCAAGCTGTCGTGGGGATGGTGGGTGCTCCTGGCCGCCCAACCGCACCCTCATCTGCGTCGGCCGCCGCTCCAGCGGCAGGAGCCCCAAGGGCGCCCCTCCCTGTTGCTCCTAGGGCACCTCAACCTTCTGATGTTGGGCATGCCGGGATGGGTGTGCTGCATGCCAGGCCGCCGGTGCAGCATCATCTTGCTGGGGCAACGTCGGGTTCCGGGCCGCCGAATGTCAATGTCTGTCCGCAGGTCTATGGGGCTGGACCGACCTTCGCGACACAGCAACCGGCGGGACAGCTTGGGAATCAGGGACCGTATCCGTTCTCCGAGCAGCCGGGGATGCAGCCGCCGGGTGCCTTTCACCAAGGGGTGTATGTGAGGCCGCCGTATCAGCCTGCTCCTAGGGCTGGTTTCGCTGCGTCGTTGCAGCCACCGTTCCGTGGTCATCCGCCAACTGGAGGTCCTTTGGCACAACAGGGGATGTTTCAGCCAAACTCAGTGCCCCAGAGTTTCGCAGTTGGGGCCGGAGTTGTGGCCGCGCCGGTGCAGAAGCGAAAGAAGAAGAAGAATTTGCCATTTGTGCAGGCTAATCAGGAGGGGGTGCATCACCAGCCGTAGTCTCAGTTTCAGCATTCTGGGTATTCCACTGGGTTGGTGGATCCTTCTTTCCAGGTGTTGGGGCAGCAGGCGCCCCATCAGTTCGGGCCTCAGGGGATGATGGACAGTGTTGTACCAACCGATGCCCTTGTCGAGGTTGCTCTTGCTGTACCAGGCTCTGCAGGTGTGGCTAAGAAGAGTCTGAAATTTGTTCGGTGTTGGAAGTGTGCAGTCAATACACATGCAACAAAGGACTGTAAGGTGGCTCATGTTTGCTATATTTGTGATAACTCAGCTCATCCTACTTTACGTTGTCCCGTGCTTAAGCTGCCGAGACCTACCCCTGTGACGTCCGGTATTGGCAATGAGTTGACTCTTTTTTCACAGATTCCTGATTCGGTGGTGCGGGATCATCTGGGGGCCAACTTGTCCCCCATAGCTCTTGTTCAGTTCACTGGGCCGATGGTCACTGCGGATGTGGTTCAGAGACAGATTGCTAGGAGATGTCCGGTCCGTAGTCAGTGGAAGTGGGAAGCGATGCCATATGGGGAATCTGCCTTTCTTGTGAGTTTTCCGTCGATGGAGGATTTGTACAGGGTGGATGGGATCCAGGTTCCGGTGCCGTTGTGCACCTCTCAGCTTTCGTTTTCTATTTACCGGACATAGGAGGTGCCACACAAGCTGGAACTTCAGCAGGTATGGCTGCATGTTGATGGGGTGCCACATTGTTTGCGGTCTTTCTTGGGTCTATGGGCGGTCGGTGGTCTCATGGGCACTACCTTAGATGTGTATCTTTTCAGTTTGAGGAGACGGGGTGTCGTTCGGATTCTTGTTGCTATGACAGATACGAGTGTTCTCTTGAGTCTGCAGGATTCTATTGGACATTATGTTAAGACTGATGTTGTGGTGGGTCTCAAGGCTTATGAGCTTCGTTTCCGTCTGGAGCCTGAGGGTTATGTGGCTGAGCCTGAGTTTGCACCTTTCTTATGGAGTAAGAGGAAGGATGATCAGGATGATGATGCGTATGAGAAGCCGTCTGATGATGCTATGGATACTTCTGACACGGGGGGCGGCTCACGGGTTGTTGGGGCTGCCTCTTCTTCGACTTCTACTGGGAAGGGTGGTTTGGTTCAGCAGCCTACCATGCAGGATGCTCAGCTAGACTACTCAGTGCATTCGGATCCTGTGAAACTTTTTGCTGTTACTCCTTTTAATGCTAACCCTGCCACTCCTCGTGGTAAAGAGCTCTTGGAGGCGATTCCATTGGACTCTTCCCTGCGGGGATCTGGACCGGTGTTGTGCTCTCCTCATGTCTCTCCTTCACAGCTTCAGAAGGCCTTGCTTGGGGCTTGTGGTTCTTTGGAGTCGGCTGGTGTTTCTTCGATTCAGGCTTCTCCCTCGCGTGGGAGACCTAACATGATGGGTCGTTCTATTCCCACGTGGATGGGTCTGGTGTTACAGGAGGTGGTACCGGATGTACAGGAGGTCGTCTCCGGGTCTTCGGCGCGGAGGCTGTCCCAGGTGGGGCTCGCCGACCGCGAGGCTATAGGGTTGGCTGTCGGGGCGCAGGGTGCTTCACCTTTGCCCCTGGCGATGCAACCCTCTACGGCTATGATACGGGATGCTGGAGGTCCCTCCCATGGTGCTTGTTCGTCGGACATGGAGGGACGCTCTAGCGCAGTTGGTGGACAGGTGGCAGGGAGGATGGACCGAACCCAGGAGGGGTTTGGTTTATCCCCATCTGCCGATGGTCCTACCTTTGTCACTGGGACCCCGACGCGCAGGAGTTCTCGCCATTGTGTTGACGCAATGGGAGCCTCTGCCACAGATGAGGATTCCTTGGGCAAGGCCATGCGGAGGAAGGCGGAGAAGAATTTGGACACCCCGGGTAATTCTTCCAAATCCTTTCTTTCTTTTTCAAATAACTCTATTATGGATAAGCTGTCTAAAGTTGGTGTTAGTTTGGGTAGATGTGTAAGTGAAGTTAATCTTTCTAATTCTGTTTTGAGACATATGGAGGTTGACCGTCTAACGGTTACTCCTAAAATCTCTGTTGTTCCTGACCCTTCACCAAAAGAGGAGGAGGAGTTGCATGCCACAATAGATGGTCAACTCCTTTCTCACTTAGTTGGTGAAGTATCAGATGTGGGCTTTGATGAGACTGGGCTGGATTCATTATATGATCTTACAGCTTCTGGTCGGAAATCAAAGGGCCATCGGTCCCGTAAGAGATCTTGTGTACCCAAACCCCTAATTTTTTCTCAATGAATGGCATGTTCTCAAATAGCAGAGGTCTTCGTGACTTGGCTAAACATTTGTTTTTTGACGATTGTGTGAGAGATTATAAATTGGATTTTTTGGGTATTTCTGACACTGGTAGACGTGATTTCTCACAAAGTCAACTCAATCGCCTTTCTGGTGGAGTGGATTTTACATGGGTATCACGTCCGCCACGGGGGCGTTCCGGGGGAATCTTGTTAGGCGTCAGAGATGAGACAATGGAAATCTTAGCCAGTTCGGTTGGAGATTTTTTTATTAAACTCCATATCCGTAACAAGGCTGATGATTTCGTTTGGTCTCTGGTCGCTGTATACGGGGCTGCCTAGGATGTTTATGAGGCGGACTTTTTATGTGAGTTGGTTAATCTTGCTAAGGAAAATCCTTATCCTATCCTTATAGGTGGGGATTTTAATTTGCTAAGATTCCCTCATGAAAAAAGTCGGGGCCGGTTTGATGAACATTGGCCTTTCATGTTTAATGTTGTCATAGATAGCTTAGACTTAAGAGAGGTTACAATGTTAGAAAGACAATTTACTTGGGCTAATAGTCTTCCGGAGCCTACATACGAAAAATTAGATAGAGTGCTTATGGATACCGAATGGGAAGAAAAATTTCCTTTGGTAACTGTTCACGCTCTAGAACGTATTGAAGCTTTATCGGACCATGCTCCATTACTACTATCTGTCGGAATACCACCACGAAAATCCAAAAACAGTTTCAAGTTTGAACTAGGATGGATTGATCGTGATGGTTTTTATGACCTTGTGAAGGCTAGTTGGGAAAAACCGGTTAGTGGTCATACACCTATAATACGTTGGAACAATAAAATGCGGGCCTTGCGCAAATTCCTCCATGGTTGGGCTAGACATACTTCTGGTATCCTTAAAAATGAAAAAATACGCCTTTCTGCTATTATTAATGACTTGGAGGCTTCTGCGGAGGTTAGGTTATTGACTGCACAAGAGATTGAGCTTAAAAACCAATTGAATGCAGAAGTTGCCAGACTTCTGCGTGAAGAAGAACTCAAGTGGTACCAACGGTCTAAAGCCAAATTCATCCTAGAAGAAGATGCGAATACAAGATACTTCCATGCTGTTGCTAATGGCAAGCATAAGAAGAAACTTATTTATTCTCTAATCCAGGAAGAAGGGACGATCAAAGGTCAGCAACATCTTAAATCTTATATTACCAACTATTATAAATCCTTGTTTGGGGCACCTCCTGAAAATTCCTTTTCGTCGGATGAGTCCCGGACGGAGGATATTCCTCAGATTTCTATTGTGGAAAACAATTTTCTAACTGCTCCTTATTCTGAGGAGGAGGTTAAGAAGGTCGTCTTCCAAATGGAACCAAACAAAGCGCCAGGACCTGATGGCTTCCCAGCAGAGTTTTACAAAACATTCTGGGAAGTTATAAAGGTTGACTTGATGCGCTTGTTCGAGTTTTTATATATTAGTCAGCTAGACCTATTCAGGTTAAATTTTGGCAACATAATTTTATTACCTAAGGTTAACAATGCAGAACGTATACAGCAGTATCGTCCAATCTGCCTTCTTAACGTTAGTTTTAAAAATTTTACAAAGGTTGCTACGATTAGACTGAATTCAGTGGCTGATCATGTTGTTCGACCTTCTCAAACCTCTTTCATGCAAGGGAGAAACATCTTAGATGGCGTTGTAACCCTGCATGAAACGATTCATGAACTACACTCAAAAAAATTAAATGGGGTATTGTTCAAGATCGATTTTGAGAAGGCGTATGATAAAGTTAATTGGTCTTTCCTATAGCAAACACTCCGTATGAAAGGCTTTTCTGAAGAGTGGTGTGCTCTCATACAGTCTTTTGTGACTGGGGGTAGTGTTGCCATTAATGTCAATGATGACATAGGTAAATACTTTCAGATCAAAAAAAGGGCTGCGACAAGGGGATCCATTATCGCCTATACTATTTAATATAGTGGCAGATATGCTGGCCATCCTTATTGAGAGAGCGAAGGCTGATGGCCAAATTGAAGGACTGGTTCCACATCTTGTTGATGGTGGTCTATCTATTCTTCAATATGCCGATGATACAATACTTTTTATAGAACATGATCTGGAGAAAGCCAAGAACCTGAAACTAATACTTTCAGCATTTGAGCAGCTTTCTGGATTGAAAATAAACTTCCATAAGAGTGATTTGTATTGTTTTGGAGAGGCTAAAGACGAGGCCCACCTCTATGCCGATCTTTTTGGCTGTGGTCACGGGCAATTTCCAATCAATTATCTGGGAATACCGATACATTATCGGCATCTTATGATTGCTGAGTGGAAACTCGTTGAGGAAAGACTTCAGAAACGTCTTAATAGTTGGAAGGGTAAATTGCTATCCCTTGGTGGAAGACTGGTCCTCATTAATTCAGTACTCACCAACATGGTACTGTATATGATATCATTCTTCCAGTTGCCAAAAGGAGTCTTGTCAAAACTGGACTACTTCCGTTCAAGATTCTTTTGGCAATGGGATAGTGAGAAAAAAATATTGACTGGCCAAATGGAATGTTGTTTGCCGACCCAAAGAATATGGTGGATTGGGCATTCATGATTTAAAAGTCAAAAACACCGCATTATTGGGTTAATGATTATTCAAACTTCTCACCGAAGAAGGGGTCTGGCAAACTATTCTATGGAGGAAATATGTTGGCTCAAAAGCGGTGTCTACACTGGTCTGGAAACCAGGTGATTCACACTTTTGGGCTGGACTAATGGCTTCCAAAACGCAATTCTTCTGGTTTGGCACTTTTAATATTAAGGATGGTTCACAGATTAGGTTCTGGGAATATAAATGGCTTGGCCAAACCTCTCTCCGTGAACAATATCCAGCCCTATATTCGATTGTTAGACACAAAAGGGATACTCTCGCTGAGGTAATGGAAACTAATCCCCCTAATGTGTCTTTCAGACGAACTCTCTTAGGTCCTAGACTGGTGTCATGGAATAATCTCTTAGTAAGATTATCCAGGATACAACTATCTGATGGTATGGATGAATTTAAATGGAAACTATTACATAGTGGAAATTTTTCTGTTGATTCATTCTGTAGAGCTTTGATCCAACCTAATATTTCAGTTGATGATAATAGTAAAATTTGGAAGTTGAGGATACCCCTTAAAACGAAGATATTCGCTTGGTATCTACGTAAAGGGGTGATTCTCACAAAAGATAATCTTGTTAGGAGTAATTGGCATGGTAGCACTGAATGCGTATATTGTTATCATAATGACACAATACGTCATTTATTCTCCCATTGTAAATTTGCTCGTGCTATATGGTCAATCATCCTCCTCCGCGATCGGTAGTCAATGTTTTTGGCAACTGGATGAATGAGATTGAGGATAAATATGAGACTTTATTTAGGGTAGGAGCGCTTGCCATTATTTGGTCGCTTTGGCTATATAGAAATGACAAGATTTTTAATAATCTTGTGTCTTCTCCATTGCAGGTTATCTATCGGGCCACGGCTGTCCTCCGATCATGGACTTCTCTACAACGTATGGAGTTCTGCGACTTGTTTGCAGAGGGTTGTAGGCGGTTGGAAGATACGGCGCGAGATGTCTTCTCCCGACATGGATGGCAGCAACCGCTGCGAATAGATCTTCTTTAGATATTTGGGAGAACTATGCTTTCATTTATATTTTTTTGTATTCCAGTTATTCTTGTTTTCGACCGAGACTGTGGTTGTTTGGCTGTGTGCATCCTAGCTATGCAGAGGCCGGGTGTAATTGCTGTTGAGTAATAAAGCGTCTATTTTTTTTTAAAAAATAAACATATGTACGTGGTAACAAGGATCGATGACGATGCAAAAATCATGAGCCATGCAACTAAGGATGCCGAATGCAATCGACGAGTGCGAGAAGGCCAGCGAAGGCATGATCCGAGATGACCGGGAGGAGTACTAGCTAGGGCAACGACCTCAAATGATCGATTGGTATGCCTGATCACGCCAGATCGAGATGGTTTCAGGCGTCTCGGAGAAAGCTTTTGCGGTTCTTCAGAGATACTAGTACTAGCTATACTAGAATTATGTCATCTTGTATCGATGTACTAGAGACGGTTGCCGGATGTGTTCATCCCAACTACAAACTCGGTATACTCCTGTGAAGCTAACCCAATCAACGCTGGTAAACTCGTCCTTGATAGCAAGTATTCCCCTAAAAAGATAAGAGAAACCCAAAAGATAATGGAAAGAGTAAAGAATTTGATAAAGGCCAAGAACTTGGAGAAAGATGGAGGTAATTCAAGTATACCACTCTCTCCGTTCAGAAATATAAGACGTTTTAGTTTTGTGGATCGAATGACGGCGGGATGCTACCATGGTGGACGGCCAACTCTACAACCAGCGGACACGATGCTACGAGCTTGAGCATGTAGTGCTGCGAGGATGCTCCGAGCGGTGGTACCTGATACTACAACCAGCTGACAGAAATTGCTACTAGCCGTGTCGTGCTGCAAGGAAGCTATGGCGATGCTACCACTGTGTACGGCGATGCTACCATTGTGAACCCAAATTGCTACAAGCCCAAGCGCGATGCTGCAAGGAGGCAATGGTGATGCTACTATGGTGGACAGCAAGTCTGGCAATGCATGATGCTACCAGCCCTAGCATGCGCTGCTGCCACTATGCTGCAAGGCATACACCAGGTCCCAGGAGGTTTAACTCCGTACAGTTTGCCCAGAGAGGCTGAAAATGCCTTTTGTTTAACACGGAAACAAGCTGGCGCAACAATATGCCAAGCTATCAGAACAGATCATTTTACACTTCTGAGATTTGGAGAAAATTAAAGACAACCACGCTTAGTCCTCCTCCTTAGATGGAACACCTCGCTTACTTGACTACATTAAGTTAGAATACAAAGCCAGGGTGCACGTCAATTTACTCTCCTGCGCAAATCAACCGATTGCACGTTCCATTTCCAGTTCAAACTTTAATGGTTACAAACAAATTCAAATGTAAAGAATGTAGCACGTACCCCACTCCAAAACAAAGAAAAAGGTATGTGCCGCACTCACGAGGGGCTGCCAGTGAGATACTAGAGGAAGGTGAGGATGACGTCAAGTCCGCATGGCCCTTATGGGCTGGGCCACACACGTGCTACAATGGCAATGACAATGGGAAGGAAGGCTGTAAGGCAGAGCAAATCCGAAAAGATTGCCTCGGTACGGATTGTTCTCTGCAACTCAGGAAGACTGCCCAGAGAAGTGACATAAATAGAAGACAATATGTTCCATTACACAACAAAGCTATATAGTACTACCTTCGTCCAAAATGTAAGCCTTTTTAGCAGTTAGAAAGGCTAGAAGCCTAGAAAGGATTACATTATGGACCGGAGGTAGCTAAGCAGCACAAGAACAGCTACAAGAAAAATGGCCTGCATGTCAACAGAGCACTTACTGGGCTTTCTGTAATCCCTACATCAACATAATTAATAAGTTAATGTCTAACCGCAGACCAGAATGCAGAACCACCCACAGCACCTGACCTCTACCTGCCAGGTGGCTGAGCTTGACCTGTCCGCTGACCTCCAGACCGCAGATAGCGTTCAAGTGCTCGATCGTAATCGTTTCCTACCAGGCTCCCCCTCATCCGTCCTGTAGGCTGCCAGTTCGGATCCATCTGAAGCTCTTGGGCATCAGAAGCTTCAACAAGGAGTGTGGCAGGAGCAACCGGTGGTTGACCAGGAGACTGCACACGTGGTAGACCGGGAGACTGCACACGTGGTTGCACCCGTGGAGTTCCTGGTTGGGACACTGCTTGCAATCTCAGTGCCTGGCTCTGCTGGGGAGCAGAGAGATGGCTCGGTATGCCCTGGCTAACTGTGCCACCTTGGTTCGTGAATTGGCCCATTAGACTGTCCAACTGTCGCTGGTCAAAGTGCTGCTGTTGTTGGGGAAAGGAAGCTCCATACGCATTAGCACCTCTACCCTGTCCCGAGCCTCCCGTCGTTGATCTCATATGCATATAGGGTGGAGCAGCAAGGCCCATAACCCCCATTTTGCGTATGTCCTGCCAACATTTTGTAAGTCCATTAATAAAGCCAAGATAAATCTAATCCAAACAAATATACAGGGAAAAAGTCAATTCCATTTCTCGTTAATAAGTTCAAACTGGCTACCCTGAGCTCGCAGACTACAGTACTGTTACCCAACTATATCGTTCTTCTAGGTGACATGGTACAGTTAACAGCTACTCCCTCCGTTTTAAAATATAAGATGTTTTAGGTTTGTGAAGAGAATGTATTTAGACTTATTTTAGTACATAGGTTCACTCATGTTTAGAGTGAATCTAGACACTAAAACAAGTCTAGATACATTTGTTTCACAAAGCTAAAACATCTTATATTTTGAAACGGAGGGAGTAGTCACCAAAAAGAGGTACTGCCATATGCCAAATCTTTACTGCAGTTGCAAAAGAAAACAGGCAAAATAGCATTCAATAAAATAACAGTGAAGTGACCAAACAAGGCATTAGGTATCTTCCGGAACCAAACACACATACCAGCTCTGGAGCACCGGGTGACTTACACTTAGGCCTTGTTTACCTATAGTGCATTAGAGTGTAAATAAGGGAATAGGAGGGGCTTATCCCAAATCCTGAACAATCCCCAATTTTACCAAGCCGGGTCTAGACGGGATAATCCTGAGATATCCCCACAAATCCCCTTACTTTTTCGTAGATTAAAAACTCTACACGATACTAGTGTATTTTGGGGGAAGAGTATTTGAGGGAATTGGGTGGAAGGGAGAGATTTACCAAATCCCCTCCCATCCCCAACAAATCCCCTTATTCTTTCCTAGATTAAAAACTCTACACGATACTAGTGTATTTTGGGGTAAGAGTATTTGAGGGAATTGGGTGACAGGGAGAGATTCACCAAATCCCCTCATATCCCCAAACCCATTGGGGGTGAAAACAGGAGAGAAGTAACAAGACCATAGGGTTGCAGAAAGTTAAGTCGTCAACTAGTTGTAATACGATAGTGTATGTTTAATATGATGCGCACAGCAATGTTACTGCAAGATAAACACAATGTAATGCTACACTATGTTGGCAAATACCACAGCACAGGACCTTAAAAAGAGTATTACCTGTTGTGCCGACTGTAGATGCAAGGATGAGGAACCATCAGGAGCCCTTGAGTGTGGCCCAACACCATTAATCATCGATGTGATTACACTGTCAGCATTTGTCACATGATGTGTTTGGTAGTTTGGAGAAGCTGAAATGGATTGTGACATGGGAGACGGACCACTCAAGACATTTGGCTGCACCCTTCTGGATGAATTCTGATGTGGCACTGCCAAAGCCTGGACTGCTACAGGGTCTCTCCTGAAATTCCTAGGTAGACTATGCTGTGCTACGTCTGATCTAGCTAGAGAACCTAGCTGTGATTGCAGGTATGCTCCTTGTGAAATTTGTTGCATGGAAAATGTCAAACTGGGAGTTCCAATAAAAGGAGAGACGGTCTCTGGGGTAGCAGGTTGCATTTGCATGATATCTCTAGGCAGAATAGACTCCAAGGTCCCAAAAGAACCAGAGCCAGACCCACTTGGCAATGGTAACAAATTTTGGACAGAAGTCGAAGTACCATTGCTAGATCCAATATTCCCACTTCCTACATGTGGATCTTCTGACTGAGCAGTTGTGTTTACGGGGATATCCAGAAGATAGTCCGTGACAGATAAATCTTGACTATTCAACACAGGCTTCAAATCTTCTGGGGTAGATGCCAAACTCATATACGTATCGCCATCATCATCCCGGTTTACCAGGTCTATGACATCGGAAGGAGTTGCATCAGTATCTACAGTATCCCCATTCTGCTGAACTATATCACCTGCATGTCTATCCGATTTCTCATCATAAACAGCTTTCCAAGACCCATCAGGGAATACAAGAACATCAGTGATGTCATCACCAGTCTCTTGTAAAACCTAAAGAAAAGGAGATTAAACACATAAGAAAAGTATAATGACATGAGAATAGGTAGAGATCTACAGATACATTCTACAACTTGCCTTGGCCATCTTTTGATCAATTCGTAGGTCAATAAAACTTGCAGGAGTATTACAAAATGAACAGCGCCAGGTCGGTTTCTTCAAGTTCATCTCCATATAATTATCATAATCAAAACACTGAGAAATACAGGTCATACATTTCTGTCAAGAAGGGAGAACCTCGACCAAAGAATACAAAACAGACAAATAAAATTTTATACCTGATGGTGTTTGCATAGTCGCCCTTTAACTGGGGTCTTCATGCGCCTAAAACTGCAGTAAGAAAAAAAAACATTTTCAAATTGCAGCTCATCAGCATTTTCCATTCAAACATATTGAATTTACAAAAAACACAACGAATATCAGAGTTGTCATTATAATCTGAAAATATTGTCCAGTCAAGTTCGTGCATTGTCAGCCAGTCAAATACGCATGCATGATATAATTAACCTCTGCAGCTACTGTGTTGGCAACCAGACAGGAAACAATGCAGATCTACGAAGAAAAGTTCGTATAGAGGTTCTCTGTCGCTTTACATGCAACAGCTCGCTTGAGACATTGTAACATATGTATTTTTTTTCACTAAAACCACACCAAGTATTTTGGAACAGAGGGAGTATATCACATAACATGATTAAAGACACCCAGGTTTCATCAATTTAGAATGGTCCGAACATAATGCATCAACATACATGCCATGAAGAATGCTATAAGTACCTTATGGGGCACTTTAGGGTTACTCTTGATGGTCCTTCAAGTATATCTGAATCTACATGAAATTCAAGATGTCACAATGAAAATTCCCAGTCACAAAAAAATGATTCCATTTCAATTTGAGCAAAGAAATTGTGAAAGCTTACATAAACTGAAAAAAATAACTTAACCACCTACCAGGAAGGTCTGTTGTGACTGGTTGGGCATAGTCATTGAGTTTTGGAGCATCAAAAGATATCAAATTGTTGACAGATGCTACTGCAATGATATAGTTAGCTGCAATATAAAGCTAAATTAGCATATACAAAAATTTGATGTGTGCTTCTAGAGAAGAAATGGAAGGTCACAGGTCATCATCACTAATCATACCATTAAAATATCCAACAGCTTGTAAGATGTTTGCACCATATTTGAGCATCTTGGTGATATCAGTGGGAAACTGGGGTCCTGTTTCCTGTTGAATGTTTGAAACATGTGAGCTAAGCTTGTTTGACAATTGAGATTAACCACAGTCCACAGGTTGCACAGGCTTTGGATCAATGCAAAATAAAATGGCAGGAAGTGGAAAGCAGTGGCTTTTTTCTTCGAAACTGTGGGCAAGGATGGTGCTAACCATTGAAACATTATTCCTCTTGTCCACACCTTTTCCATTGACTAAAAAGCTGAAACATAAAAAACATCAGTTGGGTTTCTTTGCCTAACATTGGCAAGCATCAAAGGGAAGAAAGTAATGCACCTCACATGCAGTGGGTTTGCGATACATGATGAGACATCTAAGTTCTCCTTTTGGACAACAATTAGACTCTGCAGAAGATCAACCAAAAAATAACCCCGATATAAAATCATGAGACAATGATATGCAAAAAGAAAACAATAAGACGAGAATTACAATACAGCCATGAAGTGCTACCAAACTATCGCTATAGCATAATATCGGATCACTCAATAAACACCAAGGGCACACCGTCCAATCAGAGATTTTACAACAATGAGCACAGAGTCTTTGTATACAGCTCGAAACTAAAGAACGCTGATCTGAAACTCCTCTGCACACTTTATTCCAGAAGAGGTATGGCGGTCAACAGGACCAGAGTGGGTAAAATGCAGAAAGCCAGAAACAATCAGATTTACCATTATTTTTTAGCCCCAATTTCTAATTTGTATTAAGATCTACAGCAACATAGACAACCAGTGAACATGATGGCAAATATCATGTAAACAATCAGAGGGAGCGATTCCTTGCTTACCTTGGCATTACTGTTGAAATTATTTCAAGCACAGTGCTGTCATTAGCTGGCTCACTAACAGGAGTGCAGAAGTTTCCAGATATCTGCATGCCAAGAGAAATTATACTAGGTAAGATGATATGGCCATGCCACCACCCGAGAATACAAACATGCACCCAGAAGGGAAAAGGTGCTCCTAGAACAATGACCATAAAAGAAGAACTGAAGCATTTCATACAGACCTCATCAGCCATTCTGAGAATGTCGATGTAATCTGCAGGTAGAAACCATTTATTTTTACAAGCATTCTGCAAAACAATAAGCGTGTTACAAGATTGCCATTTCAGTGAGAGATAAGCCATGTTGGAAAAATAAGCTCAAAAAGCAAATTTGTAATTTTGGCATATAACATAATCAGCATATGCATAAAACCCTTCAAGTGGCTTGAGACAACTCCAAATAGTAGAATGTGATTATAGAGTCAAGGAATACTAGCAAGAATTGCATTGAAGCAAACTAACTGCTGATACATAAATGTAGTTACAAAAGAACAACTATTCTTAACTATAAATATGTATGTGCTTGGATTTTTTTTTAAATACGCCAACATAGTGAACAAACACTAAAGGCATGGATATTTCCTCATAGAGTAGTTCTGTTCTGGTTCAGAAAAGGCGTCTCAGTGATACTCATACTGTCATACATGAATGAGATGGAAAGCAATCTACCTTGCATGATATAATTAGTACCATGACGGAAGATTGTAGAAATAGATCATTTCTCAGCTGATATACCTGGTCAATGGTGGTAAACTTCGGATTAATAACACAGAAGTGCACAAAAATGTGTGCATGTCTCAATTCACTGCATGAGTAAATGACCCACCTATCCGCAAAAAAAAAAAAAGTTCCCAGTCAAATTTCAAAATTAAACAAGACATGTGTTAGGTTAACTCACACAACAAAGCTGGAAAGTGACAAAAAGAAGTTGTAGTGCGCAAATTACAATCCTGCCATCCAGAATTGATGGCATTTTGGGATCTTGCACAAAACCAAGTGACGTCTACCAAGACTATGACCATGATACTTCCCCCCACCCCCCACTTGGACCCACAAAAATCATGAGTCATGAGTGACAGTATCAGAATTCTAACATAATCTCCTGTGAAGTTAAGAATTAGAATCCCCCTAAGAGTATCAGCTGCTATCCCTTCACTTCCCAAGTTAGATTCTCCAGTAAATTTGTGTAGCCAATTAATTATCTGTACACCATGAAATTAATGCAATATTTGAATCAAAAGTGACATCACACTGTGACAGTCTCAAAGAGATCCTAAAGTTACACACTTGCACTCGGGGTCTACATATTATGTTAGGTGGACCTTAAGGGTAAAACACCTAGCGTATAAAGAAAACTCAAAGCCCTTGCAGCAAATAGACACTCCAATTCTATACATTTCACTTGATGAAAATTCGTAACTGCCGTAGCAGTCCACACGAACAGCCAGCCATTAATACTGAGAAGAGCAATCGTGGCATAAATTAACACGCCAGCAAGATAACTAACATATCAGTTGTATGGGCCGGTTAAAAGATGATTGTAATTCGAGAGGACTGGCCCTAAAAACACAATTGGGAATTTGTCGGGTAGAGGAAGAGGACAAACACAATTTACCTTCCGCATAGTGTCGGGTATTTCCGGAGCGATCGTAGGAACGTCCCCGCCCGAGAGCGCGTAATCAATCCCTCTGCAGAAAAAAAAAAGGACGCGAAATAAGAGCACGCGAAAGAGGACCACGCGGCGGCAAAAAACCCTAAGAATTAGGGGTGCTGGGAGCGGCAGAGCGCGAGGCAATGCCGGGAGCCGCGGATGTGAGTGGGGAAAAGGGGGCGGGCGGGCGAACCTGGCGAAGGCGACGATGAGGTGGTTGAGGTCGGAGGGCGGGAGCGCGTTGGGGCCGCCGAGGAAGTGGCCTTTGAGGAGGAACGCGTTCATGGTCACCGCCTTCTGCAGCTGCTCCTTGGCCTGCTGCTGCTGCTGCTGAGACAGGGACGGAGCCGGCGCCAGCTGCTGGAGCGCCAGGGCCGCGCCGCCCGCCATGGACGGGCGCTTCTCTCTCTGGAGGGGAGACGGCGGGGGAGGAATGGCGAGTACTCGTAGCAGGGATAGTGGGTGGGTGGCGTTGTTAAGTGTGGCGATACAGATGACGAGCAGAGGTTATTTATGAGCCGAGAAAAATATACATGTGCACTGAGGTTTCGGGGTAGCGTCGGTGGGCAGTTGGGACTAGGCAGTAAAGATCGTGGGGCCCACGTGTCTGTGAGACGTTTTCGCCGTAGTTTTTTGAGATGTCGGTTCTGTCGCGCGGCCTATTTCACCTTCCGCATAGTGTCGGGTATTTCCGAAGCGATCGTAGGAACGTCCCCGCCCGAGAGCGCGTAATCAATCCCTCTGCAGAAAAAAAAAGGACGCGAAATAAGAGCACGCGAAAGAGGACCACGCGGCGGCCAAAAACCCTAAGAATTAGGGGTGCTGGGAGCGGCAGAGCACGAGGCAATGCCGGGAGCCGCGGATATGAGTGGGGAAAAGGGGGCGGGCGGGCGAACCTGGCGAAGGCGATGATGAGGTGGTTGAGGTCGGAGGGCGGGAGCGCGTTGGGGCCACCGAGGAAGTGGCCTTTGAGGAGGAACGCGTTCATGGCCACCGCCTTCTGCAGCTGCTCCTTGGCCTGCTGCTGCTGCTGCTGAGACAGGGACGGAGCCGGCGCCAGCTGCTGGAGCGCCAGGGCCGCGCCGCCCGCCATGGACGGGCGCTTCTCTCTCTGGAGGGGAGACGGCGGGGGAGGAATGGCGAGTACTCGTAGCAGGGATAGTGGGTGGGTGGCGCTGTTAAGTGTGGCGATACAGATGACGAGCAGAGGTTATTTCTGAGCCGAGAAAAATATATATGTGCACTGAGGTTTCGGGGTAGCGTCGGTGGGCAGTTGGGACTGGGCAGTAAAGATCGTGGGGCCCACGTGTCTATGAGACGTTTTCGCCGTAGTTTTTTGAGATGTCGGTTATGTCGCGCGGCCTATTTCACCTTCCGCATAGTGTCGGGTATTTCCGGAGCGATCGTAGGAACGTCCCCGCCCGAGAGCGCGTAATCAATCCCTCTGCAGAAAAAAAAGGACGCGAAATAAGAGCACGCGAAAGAGGACCATGCGGCGGCCAAAAACCCTAAGAATTAGGGGTGCTGGGAGCGGCAGAGCGCGAGGCAATGCCGGGAGCCGCGGATGTGAGTGGGGAAAAGGGGGCGGGCGGGCGAACCTGGCGAAGGCGACGATGAGGTGGTTGAGGTCGGAGGGCGGGAGCGCGTTGGGGCCGCCGAGGAAGTGGCCTTTGAGGAGGAACGCGTTCATGGCCACCGCCTTCTGCAGCTGCTCCTTGGCCTGCTGTTGCTGCTGCTGAGACAGGGACGGAGCCGGCACCAGCTGCTGGAGCACCAGGGCCGCGCCGCCCGCCATGGACGGGCGCTTCTCTCTCTGGAGGGGAGACGGCGGGGGAGGAATGGCGAGTACTCGTAGCAGGGATAGTGGGTGGGTGGCGCTGTTAAGTGTGGTGATACAGATGACGAGCAGAGGTTATTTCTGAGCCGAGAAAAATATACATGTGCACTGAGGTTTCGGGGTAGCGTCGGTGGGCAGTTGGGACTGGGCAGTAAAGATCGTGGGGCCCACGTGTCTGTGAGACGTTTTCGCCGTAGTTTTTTGAGATGTCGGTTATGTCGCGCGGCCTATTTCACCTTCCGCATAGTGTCGGGTATTTCCGGAGCGATCGTAGGAACGTCCCCGCCCGAGAGCGCGTAATCAATCCCTCTGCAGAAAAAAAAGGACGCGAAATAAGAGTACGCGAAAGAGGACCACGCGGCGGCCAAAAACCCTAAGAATTAGGGGTGCTGGGAGCGGCAGAGCGCGAGGCAATGCCGGGAGCCGCGGATGTGAGTGGGGAAAAGGGGGCGGGCGGGCGAACCTGGCGAAGGCGACGATGAGGTGGTTGAGGTCGGAGGGCGGGAGCGCGTTGGGGCCGCCGAGGAAGTGTCCTTTGAGGGGGAACGAGTTCATGGCCACCGCCTTCTGCAGCTGCTCCTTGGCCTGCTGCTGCTACTGCTGCTGAGACAGGGACGGAGCCGGCGCCAGCTGCTGGAGCGCCAGGGCCGCGCCGCCCGCCATGGACGGGCGCTTCTCTCTCTGGAGGGGAGACGGTGGGGGAGGAATGGCGAGTACTCGTAGCAGGGATAGTGGGTGGGTGGTGCTGTTAAGTGTGGCGATACAGATGACGAGCAGAGGTTATTTCTGAGCCGAGAAAAATATACATGTGCACTGAGGTTTCGGGGTAGCGTCGGTGGGCAGTTGGGACTAGGCAGTAAAGATCGTGGGGCCCACGTGTATGTGAGACATTTTCGCCGTAGTTTTTTGAGATGTCGGTTATGTCGCGCGGCCTATTTCACCGGTCCAAGAATTTTTTTTGTCAGTATTACTACGCGTCGCGGGTATTTGTGTTCTTTATTTCCGGGTCTCCAGCAAACCACGTGTCCTCTTTTTTGGTCAAAATTCCGTTTTTGCTACAGACATACTCGTTTTTGCTACAAATAGTCCCGTTTTTACTACAACGTAGCAAAAAACGGTTCGACCTAGAAAATAGAAAATTAGACTGGACCTCGCCGGAGAGTTCGCCGGAGACATTGCCGGTGACCGTGTAGCAAAAAAGTTGTGCTAATGTAGCAAACCCGATCTCGCCGGAGATCTCACCGGAGTTTCGTCGATAGATCTTCGGAGACCGTGTAGCAAAAATTTTATTCTATTGTAGCAAAACCACAAAACTGTGGTAGCAAAAAAAAGTGCTACTATAGAAAAAACAATGTAGCAAAAAAACAATTTCACCAGAGACATTGCCAGAGACTTTCACCGGGATCCGTAGCAAAACCTATGCGCTATTGTAGCAAAATCAGTACAAGGTTGTAGCAAAAAAATCTATTAATTTAGGAAATCCGATTTTGCCTGAGGCCTCGCTGGAGAAAATCTACTTCACCGTACATCTTGTAGCAAATCTTTTACAGTATTGTAGCGAACACATTCAACAGTTTTAGCAAAACAAATATATGTATGTAGCGAATCCCCACCCGCTAGCCTGGGTTGGGATTTCGGGTCCGTGGGAAAGAAGAACTGAAAAAGAAGATGAGATGTGTTCGCCACTCAGTTGCGTAGCTATGTCGATGGAGAATAGGAGGAGAACAACGGAAGGTACGCAGATGAAGAAGGCTACCGCGGCCGGCCAGAGCAGAAGGTACGCAGATATCTCCAAGTTCATTCACGCAGAACGCCAATGGAGATCGAATCGACAGTACGTGCGAGCGCGCGCGTGATGCGTGCTAGAGCCGGCGAAACCAACGGCGGCACGCACCACTTACGCTGAGGTCCAGAAATCCTCCCACATCCGCTTGTTCTCAGATCAAAGCTGGGGTCCAGTCAACATCTCAGATCGGAGACATTGCAAATCAATTAGTGCTGCCATATCTGCTTGATTTCCTGCAGGGCGCCGGCTCGCGGCACCGCGGAGCCGCGGAGGGCGGCTCGCGGCAGGGGCGGAGGCGGCAGCGCGTCGGTCGGCCAACACCTTGCGGCAGGGGCGGAGGGCTGCAGGGCGAAGGTGGCAGCACGTCTGTCGGCCCTCCTGATGAACGAACTTCTGACGAAGGAAGTGCGCAAGCGAACGGACCCGGGGGGATCGATCCCCCGGGGAAACTGTATTATTTTCCTTTTTTTTGTTATTCTGCGTGTAATTTTCTGGATTCCTCCTTAAGCAAGTATTCGGTCATCTTTCCCCTATGCCCCGCCGTCCTTTAAGAGCAATTCCAATAATACAGAGGCTTGCTGGATATAAGGTCATCTATAGTTAGTTTATAGTTAAGTGGTATAATATTTTCTCCGTCTCAAAATAGATGTCTCAAATTATCAAAATTTGAATAAATCTAGACACTATTTAGTATATATGTCATCCAAAATTTAAAAAACCTAAGACATCTATTATGGAACGGAGGGAATAGTTATTTTCAAAGATTTACTATTTACGTGAATGATTCATTCATATACTCATAAAGTGTCTAAGAGAACACGCAAGAGACTATTGTATGAGAGTTCACCTCTCTTCTCTCACCTTTTCTTTCTCATCCAAGTAACTAAAACAATACTAATTTATTCTTATAGCCCAGTTGACTACTTATTACAACTATGTGGCGAACCTAAAAGTCATGCACAAGAGCAATCAGATACCTATCTTGCTTGAATCGATCATATAGCTTTATGTGCACGTGCCACTAGAATCGATCAGATTAGCTAGCTTGCTACGAGATGATTAGAAGCCAGGGCTGGACGACTCATTAGATAGCTAGAATGGCGGCAACCGTCGCAGGGAATGGTACCTCCTCGTCCGTAATTATAGATTGGCGTGGAAAATTGAACCACTTCGACGAAATTTGGCCAAACTTTAACGAGTTCAGCAACGACGCGTTTAGAAATTTCAGGCTTGTGAGCGTTGATCGTTTTATCGGAAGCTACAAAACAGACCGGAAAACTGCATATATAAAGTACACGTGAGTTGATTTCCGGAAAACCGCAAAAAAAAGGGGTTTGATCATTTTTACGTTATCTATTCGGGCCAATTTTTTTTGTTCTTAACCAATACGGCATATTTTGCTGGTTTAATGTAATGCCCGGAAAATATTAAAAAATTAGAAATTGATTGTTATTTTATTTTGTGCGTCATCATGACATCATCATGTATATTTTATCCGTAAAATTATTTTATCCAACCATATTTTGTTTTACTAAATATCCATGTGGTTTTCTTAAACCCGTCTCTCTCTTATTTTAAAATTAAAATAAATAATATTTATCGCAGCAAAAGCTTTTCTTGTTTTATAAATAAAATTAGGCTAAAGGTCTGTCTAAAATTTTGAGCCAAAACTAGCCACATCTAGATTGAACTATATAAATAGTCTATTTCCCTTTTTCCTTACCAAACCCTAACCTCCAAATCTGAGCCAAATTTCCCTTCTCTTTATTCTTTTCTTGTGCCAGTTCTTCTGTTTTTCTCTAGTTTGATTGAAGCGTATCATCGTTGGTCATGTGAAGAATCCTCCAGAGCCCCGCCACACACACAGAACCAGCACGCACACAGCCACCCGACCTAAGCCACGCACGCACGCAGTGCACACAGGCACACCAGGCCTCACGCGTCGACCTACACCATCCCATACACTAGCACGCACACATACACGACCAGGCACGCCACACGTACACCGCCCGACCCCGCAATCCTAGGCCCGCACGGGACCCATTCTTCCCCGTCCCTCTCCTCGCTTCGATTTCCCACGCCTCGTCCTCCTCCCAGAGAACCGCCGCCACCTACAGGAGCCGGCCGCCCGCCGCCTCGGATCCCCGCAGCCTTGGCGCCTTACCTCGCCCCCCCGTTGCCGCCTGACCGCCTCCCCTCTCACCGCTGAGTCTCAGACCCGCCACCAGGAGCTCCCCGCCGTCGACTGGTCCTCAACCTCGATCCCGCCGGCGCCGAACCCTCGCCTCTGTTCCGCGTGCCACCGGTTCTCTTCCGGACGCCGTCGACCTCGTCCGGCCTTCCTCGCCCTCAAGCTCTGCCTCCCGGCCCTCTTCTCCACAACCGCCGCCACTGTCGCCGGCGAGCCTCGCCTCCATCCCGTCGTCTGGCCGCCGCGACCCGAGCCTCCTCTGCTCCGCCTAAGTCGCGCGCCCGCCCCGGCGGCCCCGCGTGGCTGCTTCACATGGTCCATGTCGCTGCATCGTCCCGCATGACCTCCTCTGCACCCGAGCGCCGCGCCCTGCCGCGGCCCCTCCTTCCTCGCGTGGGCGCTCGCCTCCGTGAAGTTCCGCCTGCACCCCGACGCCATCGCGAGCCCGCATGTCGCCTGCCCCTGTCGGTGCTGCCCTGCCCTCCTTGTATTGCGCTTGTGTTCCTGTTGCTTTGACCATCGAGTCTGGCATGATGTGTTTGCTTCAGGCTATTGGTGCTTGTGGTGGCGTATGACCGAAACCTCCTATTGTGGAAGTTGAATCCGAGTCCCATGAAGTGGTGGTTTAACCTGGGAGTGTACTGCCAGTGTGAAGATGTGAAGATGATCTAATGGTGTTTGGCTTCGACTACCTCGGCTATCTTCGACACCCAAAGTCGGATCCCCAAGGTCGTCGACACGGAAGCGTACCTCTTCTTCATGGAACGCCAAGATCTTCGAGACCGAACCCGAACCCCGTCGACCCCTAGATCCTCGATGCCAAACCCAACGTGTGACCTCTATCCGAGCCCTATCTTATAAATTGACATATTAAACTTGTTGCATATTAAATCATTCATGCTCGCATACATATTTATTTGTTTGAGGTATTTTATCGATTCACCTCATAATTAAATATGGAGACCATATGCGGGCAAATCTAGCCTAATATTGACTCCATTTAAATTGTGTAGCGAACCGATGCCAGGTCTTTCCGTGCTAATCAACATTTAATTTGCGGGATAGATAAATAGCTTGAACCTTCTATTTAAATGCCAGGATCCCGATTTCGCTTAATATTGCTAAGATAGACCGCATATTACCATGGCATGCATCATATCATATCATGCCGAATCTTTTGCCTAGTAATAAATATTGTATCGGGTGTTCTTTCTAGTGTTTGCTTGTTCCCCGGATAGTACGATGAGTGGATGCGAGTTGCGACAAGCCTTCGGTTATCGACTTTGTTTACAGGCGAGCATTCTCCCCCTTCTACCTATTTTGCATTTATAGTCTTTGCTCCCTTTTGTTGATCTATTGCTATCCTTATTATCGATGCTATAGTACCGCTCCTTTATCTACCTGCTACACTATATTGCCTTGGTTAACCTATTGTCTTGATTGATTAGCTAGCTTTGTCCTTGCGAGTCGTAGGCATGCTTAGTATCGCTCTCATACAGGTGAAACATGATACTTGGATATGGTTGGTGATAAGATAATTAATCTGATGTTGTTGGTTATGGTTTCACCTAATGATAAGGCCCCGGCAGGGACCACCTTTGGGAACTGCTTGAGCCGACCTAGGACCCGTTCGTTCTACGATATCAGTTCTGAGTTGATCGCGCTAACCAAACGTGGGGGCCTCTGGGATCCCCCCTCAACTACCGGCGCTATTCGTATATCCAGAGGGTTACAAAATTGGTTTTCCATTTGGTGCATACGCATAATATGTCCTCAAACATGGGTTGAGTTGTGATATGATTTTGGTGGACTGCCATGGCTTGCATTGCATAAAATCGGGATATCATGCCGGAGGTGGGATGGAGCTCTACAAGTTATCTTCCGATCATCGCCCGACCATAGACTCAAACGCTGTGCCACCTAGAGAATCAGCTGTATCTCTTGTGTGGGTAAAACACAGTAGGTGATGTCTCTGGATATGCGCGTAGTTATGGGACAGTTCTTGTTGTGAGATTCGGAAGGCACACGTTATATGTTGACTGAAGGGTTGAGCATGCGTTTGGATACAGTAGTGCACCCCTGCAGGGTAAATCTTTTCGAGAAGCCGTGTGTCCACGGTTATGGGCGCCTCAGGAGTACAGTGTCATGATCATAGACAACGCCACCAATGTTTTATCTTTAATAATATGATTAGTAATTAGCCTTATCAACTAAACACCTGCTTAACTAAAATTGCCACCGTGTGTGTTCCGCAAGAGGACTTTCTCGACTGGTCCTCGAGGGGGGAATTCTTCGGATGGGTTATGTTTGGTGTTATATATAGTTATCGCGTAGTGCTCTTTTATCTCGCTCTAATAGCCGAAGTTGTAGTGTGTCTCTATAAGTTAGATAGTGCAAGCTTTGCTGCCACTGAGCCCACCATACCTATGTAGGCAAGGACCGCCGAATTCTAGTCTCGTTGTGTACTGGCCTCAGTACTGACAACTCTTTCTCTATTTTCCTTTGTCCTTTGTCGGCACCCTTTTGGCTTGACAGGTATGTGATTGACGACGTTAGCAAGGTTACCCTTCCGGCTTGGCCTGGGCAGGGTTGGACACCGCTTGGTTATTTTTCAAGACTCTTAGTCTCATTTGGATCTTGTCCGTACTCGAATACTATCTTGCTTTCTTCTTGAGTTGTATCTTCGTATTATACCTTTTACATTATTGACTCATTGAGTCGTTGTTGTATATATAAGTTCTTGTGGACTCTAATGTAAACTACTGTGATGGAACTACTTGTAATCAAATCCCACCCACACGAAAGTGTCTGGTGGGCGTCTTTGAATCGCTTCTATGCGGGTTTTGGCGGGAAATGCTGAGGTCTGCATAGACCCGATTCTGGGGCGTTACATTTAACCAGATAGGCGGTATCTGCTAGAGATGCTCTTAAAAAATACTAGTACTAGCTATAATAAAATTGTGTCCTCATTGATGTACTAGAGGCGGTTGTTGGATGTGTTCATCCGAGCTACAGACTCAGAATACTCATGTTAAGTTATCCCAATCAACACAGATAGATGAACTTGTCCGAGATAGCAAGTGTTCCCAAAAATAAAGGGGAACTCTAGAGATAATGAAAAGAGAGATTTTGACAAAGGCCGAGAACTTGGAGAAGGATGGAGGTAGTCCAAGTACTATGGTTTTAAATTCTAGCAATGCTACTCACGATGTTTGGATGAAACAGTAAGCGTAGGGTGCGGGGTGTTCCTTTCCGTAGCGATTCGGAGGCACGGGGCTCCAAATTGGATACCACATGAGAATGGTGCACGCGGTGTGGGCGTAGAATTGAAGTCCCGTTTCCCATTCTAGATTTCCGGACAAACTAAGAGTAAGTTTAATAGTGTAGCCGGTTGTTGGCTATAAGATGTTGCCACATCATCTATAGTCAATCATATAGCTAACACATACAACAGTTAGATAAAAGGATGTACTACTTTATTAAAATGTGGCCCACATTTCACTCTCACAAAGCATGACGGTGTATGCCTGTTTTTAGCCTTACATGTATATAGGGCTCCCGGTCTATATACACGGTGTGGCTGTCATTTCTCCTAGGGCCAGTCTGGGGGCGTGACAATTCGACTGCAAGAACAAGCCAGAACCAATTTATTATGGGGACTAAAGTTCTTTCGCCAGACGTATGGAGCTTTAGGTAATACTCTCCTGCTTATCAAAAGTGGTTACGTTGAGATCACGCTGATCCCTTCCGGTCATCTCAGAAACTAATCTGCATCTAGGCTTCATCGATCCGGCTTCGTATGCATCGGTCCTACATGGTATGTCCTGCGTTGTCGTCGCCGGCCGGGCCGGCAGAGACCATATAGACATTGCGGTGGCCATGCAGGAGGATCGGAATAGTGCAAAGCCTACCGAGAGATCAGAAGCCTTACGAGGAGACGGCGACGCCCATATTTTTCTCACCTTTTATCTTTCCGATGAAAACAGGAAGAGTCTAAGTAGAGGACGACCCGCGTGCGTGGGCCAGGGGACAGCGCATTAGTTTTTCATCCAACGATGATAAATAAGTCATAGATTAGTTGGATGGATGACATTGTTTAAACTCTAGGAACACCGTGGTGTCTCTCCAATTAATAAATATAAGATAATAAGCTTCAAAAACCAGTTCACACTTCACACGCCATGCATCTTCCGTTATCTTACTATTGGTTGTTAGCCGACGTAAATCAACAAATCCAGTCTATCAAACAAATTCCATCAAGTACTTTTTGTATGAGCATTTCTAAAATGTAAACCCTCTAGTATTGTGTGTTTATTCATGTATGAGCCGGAACCATCCAAAATGACGTCGACGACGATGGCTTCCGGCCGGCGCCACGGCAAGGTTCCCGCACCTCCTCAGTCTTCTGCTCAAGGTCATACACGTGCAAGCAGCCGTCTTCCGGGCTCATCCAGTACACGCTATTCGGCACCAACCCGAACGCGGTAGCCGGACACCAGCCGGCGAACTCGGAGCTCGCCCCAAGAAGGATCGCGCGGTCGCCGATGGTGTCCACCCTGACGGCCTTCTTCCTCCCGAAATCCAGGCGGTACACACCCACGTCGGCGACCGCATCGAAGTCGACGTTGCGGAAGAAGACGTACACCTGGTAGAGCTCCCCGCCGAGGTCGAGGAGGTACGGCGACGCCGCGGCCACGTACCCACCGACCGGGACGAGCCGCGGCCCCTTCATCGGGAGGACGCTGAAGGCGGGTTTCCCTCCCTCCGCCGCCGCCGGCGAGAGCTCGAGCACGCCGATCTCGTCGGAGGGTCGCTGGTAGTAGAACCTGCCGCGCCACGAGGCCGGACGGTACATGACCTGCTTCGTCGGGTGGTCGGGGTAGCCGGGGGGCACGCGGACGCTCCCCACGTCGTACTCGTGCCTGACCCACGAGGAGGCCGCCGGGTCGCCGACGCGGCAGTACCACATGAGGTTCGAGGTGCTGGCGGCGAGGAGCACCGTGCAGCCGCCGGGGTCGATGGGCTTCGACGACAGCACGCAGCCGGCCTCCGCCGTGGGTGGCTCGGCGAGTGGAGGCAGATCGATCTTGTTGTTGCTATGCGGGTTCCAGAGGTATGTGACGAGGGTGGCCTTGTCCCAGACGAGCACCCAGTTGTGCGATGTCACCCAGCTCAGCTTGTTGCCGCGAAGCAGCTCGAAGATGTCGTCGCCGGGGCGGTGCGTGCCGTCGGAGACGTTGTAGATCGTGCTGGTGCGGTGCTCGTAGCCATGGTCGAAGACGAGGCACGGAAGCGACGAGGTCACTGGTGGCTGCTGGGCTGTCGACGACGTCGCCATGTACGCGGATCGAGTCGAGTTTTCTTCGAGATCTCCTGCTGGTTGGTCACTACTTGGGCGCTAATCCCGTGCTTTAAATAGGCCTTTTGGAGCAGACCCCAGGTCGGTTTCGGGAAGACGATCATACCAACTTGGATTTTCTTTTCACAATAATACGTGTCTCATTTATACTCACTCCATTTTATCATACAAGATTTTTTAACTTTACGAAGATAACGTATTTATACGTTTTTTAGAATGTAAATTGAGAAAGGTTTACTACGAATCTATATATTAAAAGATTTATAGATACATTACCTTCATCACAAACTAAAATATCTTACGTTTTAAAACAACGGAAGTATATCATAAAAATCATAGTACAAGCAACGTAAACGTCGACCTGACAAAACTAGAAAGACAACATAACGCAACCCTTTGCGCAAAGGACCACCAGCCAAGAAAAAACAATCTAAAACAAAGAAACCTCTGAGATTGACGCCGACGTTCGTCACCTGCCTCTGACACCACCATAGTAGCCACCAAAGGAAAGAATGACGGATCACCTCCTCGCACGAGCTCGATGCGGCTTCATCGCTGACATGCGGCTCTGCAGACCTCCATGGTGGCTCACCCAAGATAAAACCATTGCTGCTGAACGAATCAGATCGGGGCAACACCCGAACACGCCATCGAGCTCCATATCTAGCACCCCACATGACTAAAGTGTCGAAGGAAGAAGCCACACCTGCCATCCACGAACTACGAACCCAGCACACGATCCACCATCTTTCAGATGCCGTCGATGCAGACCACAATCTCTATCCGTGAAGGAATATGTCCGAAAGGAAATTATAAACTGGTTATTACCTTATTTCTTGTTTATGATAAATATTTATTTCTCATACTATAATTGTGTTAATTGAAAACATTAATACATATGTGTTTAATAAACAAATATATAGAGTTTCTAGTTATGTCTCATATAAACTAGCTCGTTGATTAACAAGATGATCAAAGGTTTCCTGATCATATACATTTGATGTTGTTAATTACAGGATCACACCATTGGTGAAATAATGTGACAAACACTTATCCGAAGTATAGTAATACCATCAAAGTCATTATGTTTCCATCATTGCTATAATATGTTATACAAGTAACCCTAATCTTTAGACCATGAGATCATATCAATCGCTAACATCGAAAAAATACTTTGATAACATTAAACATCATACCGTAATAGGGTGACTTTAAAGATGGATTCAAATGCTCTAAAAATATTATGTAAAGACTCACGAGTCAAGAGTGTGATCAGAATTCTCCAAATTTCCTTTGAATCAAACACACAGAGCGCCTGTGTTTCAAACTTGTGCCGGCCGAACCAGTTTGGCGACGGCCGGCTCGGTTCGACCAGCAGAGAACGCACACGAGTCACACTTCACAGACACGAGCAAAACGGAAGAGGCCATCGCAGTGTCGCGCACCCATCGGCCGCTCCGCCCCGCTGCCCCGGCTCCGATCTGCCGCCCTCGCCGCCTTGTCCCACCACGCCGCAGCACGCAGCCTCGACGCTCTCTCCACTCGCGGCAGCACGCGCGCGGTGAGGGGTACAGCCAGCCGCCGCAGCCATGCCCAGCTCGCCCAAGGTGTTCTCCTCCTCCGCCGCCGCCGCGTCCCGCCGCTCCTCGCTACGACGTCTCCTCACATCGCCGACCTTCTCCGCGGCCTGCCTATTCTTCGGCTTCGCGGGGTTCCTCGCCGCCGCGGTCACCATCGCCCGGGCGCCGGCCCCTGACGCGGCGCGCGGCCGCTGCCCCGACTCCTCCCGCCCGCTCTCCGTCTCCGTCGCCTGGGACCGGCGCCCCGGGGATGCCGGGGCTGGCGCCGTCGAGCTCCCGGCGGACCTCGCCACCGGATCACGCGGTAGGCATAAGGTGATGGCCTTCGTAGGGATCTTCACCGGGTTCGGTTCCGTTGGCCGCCGCCGCGCTCTGAGGCGGACGTGGCTCCCCGCGGATCGGCAGGGTCTCCTCCGGTTAGTTGCTGGTATCACAGCTTCCTAGTTCGTCTTCGTCCGTCTTACTCGAGATCTAGCTATAGTTTAGTCTTTAGTGTTGAATCGTCGATTTGGTTGTTTACCAGTTAACCTGCCAATGTGACGCTTAGTGATGAACTGATGATAAGAGTTGGGTAGGCATTTCGGTTCGTCCATTTTATGCTCTAGAATTTATTATCATGGATTCAAATCTTACCCTGCTGTACCTTGTTCAGTTGTATCTTAATTTGCTCCTTGAGTTTGTTTCATAGTTATCTGCTCGGTGGCATCAGAATTGCTAATTCTTCTGCATTGGTGGATCCGTAGACAGAGCTCCTATTGGGTTGTGGCATACTCATGGTTCTAGTGGAATCGTGCTACTATTCTAGAAGTGATCGATCCTTGTGAATTGTAGACTTTGTCTCACTACTACTTATAAGTGACATTCCTTATTTGTTTCTTGAGTTCAAGATATAATGTGCATGGAATTGGGTACTCTATTAAATGCATATGTACAAGAAATTGTACATTTGCAATCTAGTGACAAACCATCCCAAGTTCTATTGTAACATGTAAGACTTTTTTTATTTCATTCTCTGTGGATCCTTTTTCTCAGAAAATTATTAACATGTTTGGTGAAATCACGACCCCTGGTTTGATTTTTATATGGCATTCAGGTTTTGGCTCACTGTAATGGAGGTTTTGAGTTCTGTTGTAGCAATGATTGTCCTTTTGGTTCACTGTAATGCAGGTTGGAGGAAGCTACTGGTCTGGCATTCAGATTTGTGATCGGCAAAAGCAATGACAAGTCTAAGATGGCAGCTCTTGAAAGAGAGGTTGAAGAATACGATGATTTTGTGCTTTTAGATCTCGAGGAGGAGTATAGCAGGCTTCCATACAAAACGTAAATAATATAACTCTTATCATGTCATTGTGCTATATATTATAGGAAACTGATCTGATCTTATGTTTTAGGTTAGCTTTCTTTAAGGCTTCCTATGCGTTGTTCGATTCTGATTTCTATGTTAAAGCTGATGATGATATTTACTTGAGGCCAGGTGAGTAATAAACTAACAAAATCCAAGATATATCCTCTTAATGGCTTTGGCACACATGTATTTTTCTGCTAGCACTTCCATCACCTGTTTCTATTCTGCAGATAGACTTTCCTTGCTTTTGGCGAAGGAGCGTCCACATCCACAAACATACATTGGGTGCATGAAAAAAGGGCCTGTTTTTACTGATCCCAAATTGAAATGGTTAGTTTGTCATTTGATGTCATATGCTAAATTGAGCTTCTTCTGTTTTCCATAATGCTTTTCCCGGGATATTGGATGTCTAACTCTAAGAAGCAATACGTACAGTAACATGCTAGATATATGGAAAGTAGCTAATACAGCAGAACCTGACCGTCTGATCCAGAAGCGAATGCTCTTTCTACAGAATTAAAGTTGTCACTCAAAACTTTAGAGTCTTATGGTCTCAGAAGTATTTGGGATTTAGATACATAATAGCATGGCCATATCTTATTGTCTGAAACCACAATATTAGCTTTGTCTGAGAAGCAAAGGAGTGGTGCCGAAAATCATCCCTTTCCACCTATGACTGTGTCTCTGTATTGATTGTACCACTTCCTGATTTACACCCAAGATGTATTGAAGTAGTGTGGCACAGTGGATTGGTCTATTCTGAAACAATTTCTTCAAGGCCTAAACTTGCCTTCTCTCTGTTCAGTGCCGATACCCGTTTTGGATTGGGTCTAATACTTATGTATCAGGATGGTGTTTTCATATTTAAGTTCTTAGCTGCGCTATATATGTGTTTTCTGGAGCAAACAGTTGCACTCGAGGATTGGAAGGGAATTCTTTTTTGCTTTGTTATGCTAAACATGAATTGAATGAATCAGCATATGTGTTGGAGTGAATTTTGCCATGAGTTCCTAAACCTGCATGTATGTGTTACTTAGGTTGGCAACCTTGCAATTTGATATGACCATATCTTTAAACTTCCATGCTTGAATCATTTGGATCAAAACTTGTAACTCAGTCTGTTATTTAACTAAACACTAACTGTTCTAGTAGTCAGATTCCTAACCTTGCAATTTATTTGTGATCCCTAAAGTTACACAATTTTTTCCACAGCTAACACTCTCGCATAAGTGGTACTCGTAGTAATGTAATATCCTGAAGATGCACTGGATGGTAGGTATATTAAGATACATCAAATATGGCAGTAGTACTTGGTGAACCCATTGATCAGGATTTGGAACTACGAGAATAAATGTTGTTGTAGTATCTATGGTTATGATTGTGCCTAAATGCAGAACAATTGAACTGTATCTGGGACAAATAACCTGCTGTGTTTTTCTTTTCGAAAAACAGTGAGTGCCCCTGGCCTCTGCATTGATCGTTGCATGCGGACATAAAGAACTTGCTGCGTGGCATCCAAAGCAATGTTGCAAGATTAAACTATTGGTCATACAATGTCATCATGAGAGTTGGAAAAATACCGAATTGCAAGTCTAGGATCTAATGCTGTTAAAATGCAAACTTAAAGATGCGTGGACTAACTTGCTAGTTTAAGGGACTAGTCGATACAAACATGCAAAATTAAAGACCAAACAATATAGCTGCATGTTAGGGGCTTAAGCAGCATAAAGTGTGCACGTTTAGGTGACCTAGATTATAATTTGTTCCATGGGTTGTTCATAATTGTTAATTCTCCACATGCTGTGTAGCAAATCAATGCCTACTTATTTTATTTGATCGTGCTCATTTAACAAATGCAGGTATGAGCCACAGTCCTTCCTACTTGGATCGGAATACTTCCTTCACGCATATGGGCCTATATATGCCTTATCAGCTGATGTGGTGGTAAGCTTGGTTGCCTTGAAAAACAACAGGTAAGCTACTGGTTCACCTTCTGTAAGTGGAACTAGCAATCTCAAACTTGCCATCTTGCAAGTGTTTGTAAAATATTACTTTTTCTTAGGTGTGTCTAATAATACAAAGAAAAAGTTAGCTAGGTACAATAAGAGAAGAATTATTGGAAATTCCGTTGAATGTGGTGCTGACTAGTGGGCCCTGGGGCTACATTTTATTGAGACACAAATGTAGTGATCTTTTGTGATGCTACAGAGCAATTCACCCGTAGCACCAAGTAGTCATGCTAACACATATTGTCGCAAAGTTTCTTACTATTGGCAACATGCTTTGAACATTAAACTGAAAACAAGTCTTGGTGGGGAACATTCTTCCTACAGGCCGTAATATTATGAGATAAGTTAATGACGATTGAATTCTGTGATGCTGAAACTTCTAACTGACATGGATAGAGTTTATATGGTCATGTCTCTTTCGCCTACTTGTAAATGATGTAGGTAGGCAAACTTCCGCTTTCCTGTGTCTGGTTAAGGTAGAGCTGTGGGAAAGAGTGGGAATCAGTCAGTATCCCTTGGGCATATAGTAGGCTACAGTGGTAGCAAGGAAATTGGCAGCTTCTTGCTCAGAAAATCGAGAAATGTTGCGAACACCGGTTTCTCACATACACATATATCAGGTTTCCACCATGTTGAAGCTCAAATCGAGTCAGCATCTCTTGTTTTTTAAAGATTATTATTACCTATACTTGTGCAGTTTCCGGATGTTCAATAACGAGGATGTTACTATTGGATCCTGGATGCTTGCTATGAATGTGAACCACGAGAACACGCATGCTCTCTGTGAGCCTGAGTGCACACCATCCTCAATTGCTGTTTGGGATATTCCAAAATGTTCAGGTTAATCTCTAACTTTGTGTGGCTTTTTATTCAGGCAAATGTGGATTGTGAAACGAGGGATTTTCACATTTATATGTACTACTCAAAATAGATGTCGGAAATTTGATAAAATTTGGATGTATCTATATACTAAATAGTGTTTAGATACATCCAAATTTAGACAAATCTACAGCATCTATTTTGAGACGGAGGGAGTACTATATTGGTGCCTATACCACTAATTGGATAACATGTGTGGTGTCTTATTACACATCACTTTGATCTACTGAAACATCATAAAGCCCATACGTTAGTAGTAATGAGCAAAACCAAATATTTGGAAGAGCAATTGGTTAAAATCATAAGACTGACCTCTGTAAAGGTTGTGCAGAGTAAACCAGATTCATGCAAGGAACTTCAGTACAATACATGGATAGTATTTAACTAGAGATGTGTTTATAGAGGTGTCACAGATGATAGAATCATACTATAACCTGATTGAGATATACTTTCTGATTAAATACTTTTGGGTGCAAACCGCGCTTTATAGACCAATCTCATCAATGCTAACAGGATTTTCTACCTGTCATCCAGGGCTATGCCACCCAGAAGTAAAGATGCTGGAGCTCCACCGGAGAAAAGAATGCACGGGTGGTCCAGCCGAGGTGGCTGAAACCGATGACGAATGACGTTTCAGTCCGGACACGGAACCGTGGACCAGGCGACATGATGACACACACAAACGGTTGACCCCTGCCGCCCGCCCCCCAGTAGATTCTTGGAGTGCGAAACCCATTTTGATTCGATCACCAGGCACAATCATCGCCGCTTTGCCCGGTATAAATACCCGCTGACGAGGCCTACAGCCGCGATTCAGGCGCCATATACGTACTACCATGTAGTAAAGATTCTTGCACGGGCGGCCCTACTCCATTCCTGTCTAAGTACGTAGTTCTTACTATATCTGCTTCCAAGCACACCTGTATTATTATTGCTCGCTCCTCCGTTCATCCCCGGGGGCGAGGAATTTTTGTTGTATAGAATAGAATGCATTGCGAATTAGAACACTATCAGTACAAACTTTTTGCTTTCGGCGAATATATGGTACTATAAATCCGCTCCCATTTTGGAAGCTCTCGATTGCTCAACTGTATCTTTCGATGCGGTACCGTTCTCTGAGTTGCCTGCATACAACAGCTATGCCATCTCCATCCAGAGATGAAGTAGCAGCATTGGATAGGAAGGTTCCTCCTACTCCAAAGGATGACGATGGGTCGTGTATCTGTCTATATCCTGTTAGTCCAAGAACAGCTAAGAACCGGTCAGTCCACTTGCTTTCCCCGTATTTAAGACGTGGTAGTTGAGATTCGGCCGCCAAAACGACCGCATCAGTCGCTGTCCGGATTTGCTGCGTATCCCTAGGATCAGATCCTCCGGAACAAATCTACGTTGTAGCAGGTCTCGTCTATCGATCCTGTTCAGATCAAAAGGGTTTACGTTTCACGGAACGGAACATGAAGACGAGTTGCTCACTGTTAACCTCTCATGGCCGTTTCCCCGCCCCAGTTTGTCTGTCGTTGTCACGGGCAACTTGGCAACTGGCAAGGCTCTGCTCTCACGGGTGTCCACGGTGAGTAGACTCGTCTCGGACGGACAGGGTGACCGTCGGAGCGGGATTTGTGCGGTGTCTTTGCCGTAAAGCTCCGACCGCACATGACCCCGCGAGGCAGATGATCCAAAGTCGTAGCTGCCGTGACAGAAAGTTCCATACATTTTTTTAGCGGTTAGAGATACCGCAAAACTACAAACCTGTTTTACGGTAAAAAGTTGTCCCGGGATCCCGTATATCTATACCGTAAAACAATATTTTTCTTCACAGGATCGTCTTTCTCACAGAAGTGCATGTCCCTCGTCGTACGTCCTCTGCCCGTCTCTGCCCCTGCGTGCATGCCGACGAGCTGCTGCAGCCGGTTCCGGCCGGCCAGCGAGCCGCCGCAAACGTGCTTACAACACGATTTGATGTTGGATTTACTCCCCGCCATGGAATCGACCTTTAGAAACAGCGGCGCCATCGACGACGGGAGTGGTTGGTGCTGAAATTTGTGCCCCGTCGAGCGTTGATCGGTTTACCTTAAAAACAGACTCGGAAACTGTGCGGGAAATTGCAAATTTTTTTTTTTGCGGTTTTTGACCACTTTGCGGTATCTGTTATGTCCATTTTTTCGATTAAAACTGCAAAATTTGCGAGGTTGGCCACTTTTGTGGTATATGCTAGGGATGCTCTTATCTTTATTTATTTATTTTGCGGGCATCTATTACTTATAAACCTTAGTACAATTTGATGGAACAAAAAACAACAATTGCTCTGAGAGAAATTCGGAAGCAAGTATACCAAGCAATATATATTGATCGAAACGAGTTGCCGTGATTTCATCTTCTTTCTTCGGCAGCTCGTTTCCTTTTCACCGTTACATGCACGCAGTGCCGTTTTCGACAGCTTAACTTAGCTTGTTCCCCTTCCCCGGATCGAACGTTTAACTTATCCAACCGAAATGAATAATAGTAATAATAATTGATTGCGTCAATACAACATGCATGGATCCTCATCGATCGTGAACGCGGCGGAACAGGCAGGTCGAAGGAAGAAGCCACACCTGCCATCCACGAACTACGAACCCAGCACACGATCCACCATCTTTCAGATGCCGTCGATGCAGACCACAATCTCTATCCGTGAAGGAATATGTCCGAAAGGAAATTATAAACTGGTTATTACCTTATTTCTTGTTTATGATAAATATTTATTTCTCATACTATAATTGTGTTAATTGAAAACATTAATACATATGTGTTTAATAAACAAATATATAGAGTTTCTAGTTATGTCTCATATAAACTAGCTCGTTGATTAACGAGATGATCAAAGGTTTCCTGATCATATACATTTGATGTTGTTAATTACAGGATCACACCATTGGTGAAATAATGTGACAAACACTTATCCGAAGTATAGTAATACCATCAAAGTCATTATGTTTCCATCATTGCTATAATATGTTATACAAGTAACCCTAATCTTTAGACCATGAGATCATATCAATCGCTAACATCGAAAAAATACTTTGATAACATTAAACATCATACCGTAATAGGGTGACTTTAAAGATGGATTCAAATGCTCTAAAAATATTATGTAAAGACTCACGAGTCAAGAGTGTGATCAGAATTCTCCAAATTTCCTTTGAATCAAACACACAGAGCGCCTGTGTTTCAAACTTGTGCCGGCCGAACCAGTTTGGCGACGGCCGGCTCGGTTCGACCAGCAGAGAACGCACACGAGTCACACTTCACAGACACGAGCAAAACGGAAGGGGCCATCGCAGTGTCGCGCACCCATCGGCCGCTCCGCCCCGCTGCCCCGGCTCCGATCTGCCGCCCTCGCCGCCTTGTCCCACCACGCCGCAGCACGCAGCCTCGACGCTCTCTCCACTCGCGGCAGCACGCGCGCGGTGAGGGGTACAGCCAGCCGCCGCAGCCATGCCCAGCTCGCCCAAGGTGTTCTCCTCCTCCGCCGCCGCCGCGTCCCGCCGCTCCTCGCTACGACGTCTCCTCACATCGCCGACCTTCTCCGCGGCCTGCCTATTCTTCGGCTTCGCGGGGTTCCTCGCCGCCGCGGTCACCATCGCCCGGGCGCCGGCCCCTGACGCGGCGCGCGGCCGCTGCCCCGACTCCTCCCGCCCGCTCTCCGTCTCCGTCGCCTGGGACCGGCGCCCCGGGGATGCCGGGGCTGGCGCCGTCGAGCTCCCGGCGGACCTCGCCACCGGATCACGCGGTAGGCATAAGGTGATGGCCTTCGTAGGGATCTTCACCGGGTTCGGTTCCGTTGGCCGCCGCCGCGCTCTGAGGCGGACGTGGCTCCCCGCGGATCGGCAGGGTCTCCTCCGGTTAGTTGCTGGTATCACAGCTTCCTAGTTCGTCTTCGTCCGTCTTACTCGAGATCTAGCTATAGTTTAGTCTTTAGTGTTGAATCGTCGATTTGGTTGTTTACCAGTTAACCTGCCAATGTGACGCTTAGTGATGAACTGATGATAAGAGTTGGGTAGGCATTTCGGTTCGTCCATTTTATGCTCTAGAATTTATTATCATGGATTCAAATCTTACCCTGCTGTACCTTGTTCAGTTGTATCTTAATTTGCTCCTTGAGTTTGTTTCATAGTTATCTGCTCGGTGGCATCAGAATTGCTAATTCTTCTGCATTGGTGGATCCGTAGACAGAGCTCCTATTGGGTTGTGGCATACTCATGGTTCTAGTGGAATCGTGCTACTATTCTAGAAGTGATCGATCCTTGTGAATTGTAGACTTTGTCTCACTACTACTTATAAGTGACATTCCTTATTTGTTTCTTGAGTTCAAGATATAATGTGCATGGAATTGGGTACTCTATTAAATGCATATGTACAAGAAATTGTACATTTGCAATCTAGTGACAAACCATCCCAAGTTCTATTGTAACATGTAAGACTTTTTTTATTTCATTCTCTGTGGATCCTTTTTCTCAGAAAATTATTAACATGTTTGGTGAAATCACGACCCCTGGTTTGATTTTTATATGGCATTCAGGTTTTGGCTCACTGTAATGGAGGTTTTGAGTTCTGTTGTAGCAATGATTGTCCTTTTGGTTCACTGTAATGCAGGTTGGAGGAAGCTACTGGTCTGGCATTCAGATTTGTGATCGGCAAAAGCAATGACAAGTCTAAGATGGCAGCTCTTGAAAGAGAGGTTGAAGAATACGATGATTTTGTGCTTTTAGATCTCGAGGAGGAGTATAGCAGGCTTCCATACAAAACGTAAATAATATAACTCTTATCATGTCATTGTGCTATATATTATAGGAAACTGATCTGATCTTATGTTTTAGGTTAGCTTTCTTTAAGGCTTCCTATGCGTTGTTCGATTCTGATTTCTATGTTAAAGCTGATGATGATATTTACTTGAGGCCAGGTGAGTAATAAACTAACAAAATCCAAGATATATCCTCTTAATGGCTTTGGCACACATGTATTTTTCTGCTAGCACTTCCATCACCTGTTTCTATTCTGCAGATAGACTTTCCTTGCTTTTGGCGAAGGAGCGTCCACATCCACAAACATACATTGGGTGCATGAAAAAAGGGCCTGTTTTTACTGATCCCAAATTGAAATGGTTAGTTTGTCATTTGATGTCATATGCTAAATTGAGCTTCTTCTGTTTTCCATAATGCTTTTCCCGGGATATTGGATGTCTAACTCTAAGAAGCAATACGTACAGTAACATGCTAGATATATGGAAAGTAGCTAATACAGCAGAACCTGACCGTCTGATCCAGAAGCGAATGCTCTTTCTACAGAATTAAAGTTGTCACTCAAAACTTTAGAGTCTTATGGTCTCAGAAGTATTTGGGATTTAGATACATAATAGCATGGCCATATCTTATTGTCTGAAACCACAATATTAGCTTTGTCTGAGAAGCAAAGGAGTGGTGCCGAAAATCATCCCTTTCCACCTATGACTGTGTCTCTGTATTGATTGTACCACTTCCTGATTTACACCCAAGATGTATTGAAGTAGTGTGGCACAGTGGATTGGTCTATTCTGAAACAATTTCTTCAAGGCCTAAACTTGCCTTCTCTCTGTTCAGTGCCGATACCCGTTTTGGATTGGGTCTAATACTTATGTATCAGGATGGTGTTTTCATATTTAAGTTCTTAGCTGCGCTATATATGTGTTTTCTGGAGCAAACAGTTGCACTCGAGGATTGGAAGGGAATTCTTTTTTGCTTTGTTATGCTAAACATGAATTGAATGAATCAGCATATGTGTTGGAGTGAATTTTGCCATGAGTTCCTAAACCTGCATGTATGTGTTACTTAGGTTGGCAACCTTGCAATTTGATATGACCATATCTTTAAACTTCCATGCTTGAATCATTTGGATCAAAACTTGTAACTCAGTCTGTTATTTAACTAAACACTAACTGTTCTAGTAGTCAGATTCCTAACCTTGCAATTTATTTGTGATCCCTAAAGTTACACAATTTTTTCCACAGCTAACACTCTCGCATAAGTGGTACTCGTAGTAATGTAATATCCTGAAGATGCACTGGATGGTAGGTATATTAAGATACATCAAATATGGCAGTAGTACTTGGTGAACCCATTGATCAGGATTTGGAACTACGAGAATAAATGTTGTTGTAGTATCTATGGTTATGATTGTGCCTAAATGCAGAACAATTGAACTGTATCTGGGACAAATAACCTGCTGTGTTTTTCTTTTCGAAAAACAGTGAGTGCCCCTGGCCTCTGCATTGATCGTTGCATGCGGACATAAAGAACTTGCTGCGTGGCATCCAAAGCAATGTTGCAAGATTAAACTATTGGTCATACAATGTCATCATGAGAGTTGGAAAAATACCGAATTGCAAGTCTAGGATCTAATGCTGTTAAAATGCAAACTTAAAGATGCGTGGACTAACTTGCTAGTTTAAGGGACTAGTCGATACAAACATGCAAAATTAAAGACCAAACAATATAGCTGCATGTTAGGGGCTTAAGCAGCATAAAGTGTGCACGTTTAGGTGACCTAGATTATAATTTGTTCCATGGGTTGTTCATAATTGTTAATTCTCCACATGCTGTGTAGCAAATCAATGCCTACTTATTTTATTTGATCGTGCTCATTTAACAAATGCAGGTATGAGCCACAGTCCTTCCTACTTGGATCGGAATACTTCCTTCACGCATATGGGCCTATATATGCCTTATCAGCTGATGTGGTGGTAAGCTTGGTTGCCTTGAAAAACAACAGGTAAGCTACTGGTTCACCTTCTGTAAGTGGAACTAGCAATCTCAAACTTGCCATCTTGCAAGTGTTTGTAAAATATTACTTTTTCTTAGGTGTGTCTAATAATACAAAGAAAAAGTTAGCTAGGTACAATAAGAGAAGAATTATTGGAAATTCCGTTGAATGTGGTGCTGACTAGTGGGCCCTGGGGCTACATTTTATTGAGACACAAATGTAGTGATCTTTTGTGATGCTACAGAGCAATTCACCCGTAGCACCAAGTAGTCATGCTAACACATATTGTCGCAAAGTTTCTTACTATTGGCAACATGCTTTGAACATTAAACTGAAAACAAGTCTTGGTGGGGAACATTCTTCCTACAGGCCGTAATATTATGAGATAAGTTAATGACGATTGAATTCTGTGATGCTGAAACTTCTAACTGACATGGATAGAGTTTATATGGTCATGTCTCTTTCGCCTACTTGTAAATGATGTAGGTAGGCAAACTTCCGCTTTCCTGTGTCTGGTTAAGGTAGAGCTGTGGGAAAGAGTGGGAATCAGTCAGTATCCCTTGGGCATATAGTAGGCTACAGTGGTAGCAAGGAAATTGGCAGCTTCTTGCTCAGAAAATCGAGAAATGTTGCGAACACCGGTTTCTCACATACACATATATCAGGTTTCCACCATGTTGAAGCTCAAATCGAGTCAGCATCTCTTGTTTTTTAAAGATTATTATTACCTATACTTGTGCAGTTTCCGGATGTTCAATAACGAGGATGTTACTATTGGATCCTGGATGCTTGCTATGAATGTGAACCACGAGAACACGCATGCTCTCTGTGAGCCTGAGTGCACACCATCCTCAATTGCTGTTTGGGATATTCCAAAATGTTCAGGTTAATCTCTAACTTTGTGTGGCTTTTTATTCAGGCAAATGTGGATTGTGAAACGAGGGATTTTCACATTTATATGTACTACTCAAAATAGATGTCGGAAATTTGATAAAATTTGGATGTATCTATATACTAAATAGTGTTTAGATACATCCAAATTTAGACAAATCTACGGCATCTATTTTGAGACGGAGGGAGTACTATATTGGTGCCTATACCACTAATTGGATAACATGTGTGGTGTCTTATTACACATCACTTTGATCTACTGAAACATCATAAAGCCCATACGTTAGTAGTAATGAGCAAAACCAAATATTTGGAAGAGCAATTGGTTAAAATCATAAGACTGACCTCTGTAAAGGTTGTGCAGAGTAAACCAGATTCATGCAAGGAACTTCAGTACAATACATGGATAGTATTTAACTAGAGATGTGTTTATAGAGGTGTCACAGATGATAGAATCATACTATAACCTGATTGAGATATACTTTCTGATTAAATACTTTTGGGTGCAAACCGCGCTTTATAGACCAATCTCATCAATGCTAACAGGATTTTCTACCTGTCATCCAGGGCTATGCCACCCAGAAGTAAAGATGCTGGAGCTCCACCGGAGAAAAGAATGCACGGGTGGTCCAGCCGAGGTGGCTGAAACCGATGACGAATGACGTTTCAGTCCGGACACGGAACCGTGGACCAGGCGACATGATGACACACACAAACGGTTGACCCCTGCCGCCCGCCCCCCAGTAGATTCTTGGAGTGCGAAACCCATTTTGATTCGATCACCAGGCACAATCATCGCCGCTTTGCCCGGTATAAATACCCGCTGACGAGGCCTACAGCCGCGATTCAGGCGCCATATACGTACTACCATGTAGTAAAGATTCTTGCACGGGCGGCCCTACTCCATTCCTGTCTAAGTACGTAGTTCTTACTATATCTGCTTCCAAGCACACCTGTATTATTATTGCTCGCTCCTCCGTTCATCCCCGGGGGCGAGGAATTTTTGTTGTATAGAATAGAATGCATTGCGAATTAGAACACTATCAGTACAAACTTTTTGCTTTCGGCGAATATATGGTACTATAAATCCGCTCCCATTTTGGAAGCTCTCGATTGCTCAACTGTATCTTTCGATGCGGTACCGTTCTCTGAGTTGCCTGCATACAACAGCTATGCCATCTCCATCCAGAGATGAAGTAGCAGCATTGGATAGGAAGGTTCCTCCTACTCCAAAGGATGACGATGGGTCGTGTATCTGTCTGTATCCTGTTAGTCCAAGAACAGCTAAGAACCGGTCAGTCCACTTGCTTTCCCCGTATTTAAGACGTGGTAGTTGAGATTCGGCCGCCAAAACGACCGCATCAGTCGCTGTCCGGATTTGCTGCGTATCCCTAGGATCAGATCCTCCGGAACAAATCTACGTTGTAGCAGGTCTCGTCTATCGATCCTGTTCAGATCAAAAGGGTTTACGTTTCACGGAACGGAACATGAAGACGAGTTGCTCACTGTTAACCTCTCATGGCCGTTTCCCCGCCCCAGTTTGTCTGTCGTTGTCACGGGCAACTTGGCAACTGGCAAGGCTCTGCTCTCACGGGTGTCCACGGTGAGTAGACTCGTCTCGGACGGACAGGGTGACCGTCGGAGCGGGATTTGTGCGGTGTCTTTGCCGTAAAGCTCCGACCGCACATGACCCCGCGAGGCAGATGATCCAAAGTCGTAGCTGCCGTGACAGAAAGTTCCATACATTTTTTTAGCGGTTAGAGATACCGCAAAACTACAAACCTGTTTTACGGTAAAAAGTTGTCCCGGGATCCCGTATATCTATACCGTAAAACAATATTTTTCTTCACAGGATCGTCTTTCTCACAGAAGTGCATGTCCCTCGTCGTACGTCCTCTGCCCGTCTCTGCCCCTGCGTGCATGCCGACGAGCTGCTGCAGCCGGTTCCGGCCGGCCAGCGAGCCGCCGCAAACGTGCTTACAACACGATTTGATGTTGGATTTACTCCTCGCCATGGAATCGACCTTTAGAAACAGCGGCGCCATCGACGACGGGAGTGGTTGGTGCTGAAATTTGTGCCCCGTCGAGCGTTGATCGGTTTACCTTAAAAACAGACTCGGAAACTGTGCGGGAAATTGCAAATTTTTTTTTTTGCGGTTTTTGACCACTTTGCGGTATCTGTTATGTCCATTTTTTCGATTAAAACTGCAAAATTTGCGAGGTTGGCCACTTTTGTGGTATATGCTAGGGATGCTCTTATCTTTATTTATTTATTTTGCGGGCATCTATTACTTATAAACCTTAGTACAATTTGATGGAACAAAAAACAACAATTGCTCTGAGAGAAATTCGGAAGCAAGTATACCAAGCAATATATATTGATCGAAACGAGTTGCCGTGATTTCATCTTCTTTCTTCGGCAGCTCGTTTCCTTTTCACCGTTACATGCACGCAGTGCCGTTTTCGACAGCTTAACTTAGCTTGTTCCCCTTCCCCGGATCGAACGTTTAACTTATCCAACCGAAATGAATAATAGTAATAATAATTGATTGCGTCAATACAACATGCATGGATCCTCATCGATCGTGAACGCGGCGGAACAGGCAGGTCGAAGGAAGAAGCCACACCTGCCATCCACGAACTACGAACCCAGCACACGATCCACCATCTTTCAGATGCCGTCGATGCAGACCACAATCTCTATCCGTGAAGGAATATGTCCGAAAGGAAATTATAAACTGGTTATTACCTTATTTCTTGTTTATGATAAATATTTATTTCTCATACTATAATTGTGTTAATTGAAAACATTAATACATATGTGTTTAATAAACAAATATATAGAGTTTCTAGTTATGTCTCATATAAACTAGCTCGTTGATTAACAAGATGATCAAAGGTTTCCTGATCATATACATTTGATGTTGTTAATTACAGGATCACACCATTGGTGAAATAATGTGACAAACACTTATCCGAAGTATAGTAATACCATCAAAGTCATTATGTTTCCATCATTGCTATAATATGTTATACAAGTAACCCTAATCTTTAGACCATGAGATCATATCAATCGCTAACATCGAAAAAATACTTTGATAACATTAAACATCATACCGTAATAGGGTGACTTTAAAGATGGATTCAAATGCTCTAAAAATATTATGTAAAGACTCACGAGTCAAGAGTGTGATCAGAATTCTCCAAATTTCCTTTGAATCAAACACACAGAGCGCCTGTGTTTCAAACTTGTGCCGGCCGAACCAGTTTGGCGACGGCCGGCTCGGTTCGACCAGCAGAGAACGCACACGAGTCACACTTCACAGACACGAGCAAAACGGAAGGGGCCATCGCAGTGTCGCGCACCCATCGGCCGCTCCGCCCCGCTGCCCCGGCTCCGATCTGCCGCCCTCGCCGCCTTGTCCCACCACGCCGCAGCACGCAGCCTCGACGCTCTCTCCACTCGCGGCAGCACGCGCGCGGTGAGGGGTACAGCCAGCCGCCGCAGCCATGCCCAGCTCGCCCAAGGTGTTCTCCTCCTCCGCCGCCGCCGCGTCCCGCCGCTCCTCGCTACGACGTCTCCTCACATCGCCGACCTTCTCCGCGGCCTGCCTATTCTTCGGCTTCGCGGGGTTCCTCGCCGCCGCGGTCACCATCGCCCGGGCGCCGGCCCCTGACGCGGCGCGCGGCCGCTGCCCCGACTCCTCCCGCCCGCTCTCCGTCTCCGTCGCCTGGGACCGGCGCCCCGGGGATGCCGGGGCTGGCGCCGTCGAGCTCCCGGCGGACCTCGCCACCGGATCACGCGGTAGGCATAAGGTGATGGCCTTCGTAGGGATCTTCACCGGGTTCGGTTCCGTTGGCCGCCGCCGCGCTCTGAGGCGGACGTGGCTCCCCGCGGATCGGCAGGGTCTCCTCCGGTTAGTTGCTGGTATCACAGCTTCCTAGTTCGTCTTCGTCCGTCTTACTCGAGATCTAGCTATAGTTTAGTCTTTAGTGTTGAATCGTCGATTTGGTTGTTTACCAGTTAACCTGCCAATGTGACGCTTAGTGATGAACTGATGATAAGAGTTGGGTAGGCATTTCGGTTCGTCCATTTTATGCTCTAGAATTTATTATCATGGATTCAAATCTTACCCTGCTGTACCTTGTTCAGTTGTATCTTAATTTGCTCCTTGAGTTTGTTTCATAGTTATCTGCTCGGTGGCATCAGAATTGCTAATTCTTCTGCATTGGTGGATCCGTAGACAGAGCTCCTATTGGGTTGTGGCATACTCATGGTTCTAGTGGAATCGTGCTACTATTCTAGAAGTGATCGATCCTTGTGAATTGTAGACTTTGTCTCACTACTACTTATAAGTGACATTCCTTATTTGTTTCTTGAGTTCAAGATATAATGTGCATGGAATTGGGTACTCTATTAAATGCATATGTACAAGAAATTGTACATTTGCAATCTAGTGACAAACCATCCCAAGTTCTATTGTAACATGTAAGACTTTTTTTATTTCATTCTCTGTGGATCCTTTTTCTCAGAAAATTATTAACATGTTTGGTGAAATCACGACCCCTGGTTTGATTTTTATATGGCATTCAGGTTTTGGCTCACTGTAATGGAGGTTTTGAGTTCTGTTGTAGCAATGATTGTCCTTTTGGTTCACTGTAATGCAGGTTGGAGGAAGCTACTGGTCTGGCATTCAGATTTGTGATCGGCAAAAGCAATGACAAGTCTAAGATGGCAGCTCTTGAAAGAGAGGTTGAAGAATACGATGATTTTGTGCTTTTAGATCTCGAGGAGGAGTATAGCAGGCTTCCATACAAAACGTAAATAATATAACTCTTATCATGTCATTGTGCTATATATTATAGGAAACTGATCTGATCTTATGTTTTAGGTTAGCTTTCTTTAAGGCTTCCTATGCGTTGTTCGATTCTGATTTCTATGTTAAAGCTGATGATGATATTTACTTGAGGCCAGGTGAGTAATAAACTAACAAAATCCAAGATATATCCTCTTAATGGCTTTGGCACACATGTATTTTTCTGCTAGCACTTCCATCACCTGTTTCTATTCTGCAGATAGACTTTCCTTGCTTTTGGCGAAGGAGCGTCCACATCCACAAACATACATTGGGTGCATGAAAAAAGGGCCTGTTTTTACTGATCCCAAATTGAAATGGTTAGTTTGTCATTTGATGTCATATGCTAAATTGAGCTTCTTCTGTTTTCCATAATGCTTTTCCCGGGATATTGGATGTCTAACTCTAAGAAGCAATACGTACAGTAACATGCTAGATATATGGAAAGTAGCTAATACAGCAGAACCTGACCGTCTGATCCAGAAGCGAATGCTCTTTCTACAGAATTAAAGTTGTCACTCAAAACTTTAGAGTCTTATGGTCTCAGAAGTATTTGGGATTTAGATACATAATAGCATGGCCATATCTTATTGTCTGAAACCACAATATTAGCTTTGTCTGAGAAGCAAAGGAGTGGTGCCGAAAATCATCCCTTTCCACCTATGACTGTGTCTCTGTATTGATTGTACCACTTCCTGATTTACACCCAAGATGTATTGAAGTAGTGTGGCACAGTGGATTGGTCTATTCTGAAACAATTTCTTCAAGGCCTAAACTTGCCTTCTCTCTGTTCAGTGCCGATACCCGTTTTGGATTGGGTCTAATACTTATGTATCAGGATGGTGTTTTCATATTTAAGTTCTTAGCTGCGCTATATATGTGTTTTCTGGAGCAAACAGTTGCACTCGAGGATTGGAAGGGAATTCTTTTTTGCTTTGTTATGCTAAACATGAATTGAATGAATCAGCATATGTGTTGGAGTGAATTTTGCCATGAGTTCCTAAACCTGCATGTATGTGTTACTTAGGTTGGCAACCTTGCAATTTGATATGACCATATCTTTAAACTTCCATGCTTGAATCATTTGGATCAAAACTTGTAACTCAGTCTGTTATTTAACTAAACACTAACTGTTCTAGTAGTCAGATTCCTAACCTTGCAATTTATTTGTGATCCCTAAAGTTACACAATTTTTTCCACAGCTAACACTCTCGCATAAGTGGTACTCGTAGTAATGTAATATCCTGAGGATGCACTGGATGGTAGGTATATTAAGATACATCAAATATGGCAGTAGTACTTGGTGAACCCATTGATCAGGATTTGGAACTACGAGAATAAATGTTGTTGTAGTATCTATGGTTATGATTGTGCCTAAATGCAGAACAATTGAACTGTATCTGGGACAAATAACCTGCTGTGTTTTTCTTTTCGAAAAACAGTGAGTGCCCCTGGCCTCTGCATTGATCGTTGCATGCGGACATAAAGAACTTGCTGCGTGGCATCCAAAGCAATGTTGCAAGATTAAACTATTGGTCATACAATGTCATCATGAGAGTTGGAAAAATACCGAATTGCAAGTCTAGGATCTAATGCTGTTAAAATGCAAACTTAAAGATGCGTGGACTAACTTGCTAGTTTAAGGGACTAGTCGATACAAACATGCAAAATTAAAGACCAAACAATATAGCTGCATGTTAGGGGCTTAAGCAGCATAAAGTGTGCACGTTTAGGTGACCTAGATTATAATTTGTTCCATGGGTTGTTCATAATTGTTAATTCTCCACATGCTGTGTAGCAAATCAATGCCTACTTATTTTATTTGATCGTGCTCATTTAACAAATGCAGGTATGAGCCACAGTCCTTCCTACTTGGATCGGAATACTTCCTTCACGCATATGGGCCTATATATGCCTTATCAGCTGATGTGGTGGTAAGCTTGGTTGCCTTGAAAAACAACAGGTAAGCTACTGGTTCACCTTCTGTAAGTGGAACTAGCAATCTCAAACTTGCCATCTTGCAAGTGTTTGTAAAATATTACTTTTTCTTAGGTGTGTCTAATAATACAAAGAAAAAGTTAGCTAGGTACAATAAGAGAAGAATTATTGGAAATTCCGTTGAATGTGGTGCTGACTAGTGGGCCCTGGGGCTACATTTTATTGAGACACAAATGTAGTGATCTTTTGTGATGCTACAGAGCAATTCACCCGTAGCACCAAGTAGTCATGCTAACACATATTGTCGCAAAGTTTCTTACTATTGGCAACATGCTTTGAACATTAAACTGAAAACAAGTCTTGGTGGGGAACATTCTTCCTACAGGCCGTAATATTATGAGATAAGTTAATGACGATTGAATTCTGTGATGCTGAAACTTCTAACTGACATGGATAGAGTTTATATGGTCATGTCTCTTTCGCCTACTTGTAAATGATGTAGGTAGGCAAACTTCCGCTTTCCTGTGTCTGGTTAAGGTAGAGCTGTGGGAAAGAGTGGGAATCAGTCAGTATCCCTTGGGCATATAGTAGGCTACAGTGGTAGCAAGGAAATTGGCAGCTTCTTGCTCAGAAAATCGAGAAATGTTGCGAACACCGGTTTCTCACATACACATATATCAGGTTTCCACCATGTTGAAGCTCAAATCGAGTCAGCATCTCTTGTTTTTTAAAGATTATTATTACCTATACTTGTGCAGTTTCCGGATGTTCAATAACGAGGATGTTACTATTGGATCCTGGATGCTTGCTATGAATGTGAACCACGAGAACACGCATGCTCTCTGTGAGCCTGAGTGCACACCATCCTCAATTGCTGTTTGGGATATTCCAAAATGTTCAGGTTAATCTCTAACTTTGTGTGGCTTTTTATTCAGGCAAATGTGGATTGTGAAACGAGGGATTTTCACATTTATATGTACTACTCAAAATAGATGTCGGAAATTTGATAAAATTTGGATGTATCTATATACTAAATAGTGTTTAGATACATCCAAATTTAGACAAATCTACGGCATCTATTTTGAGACGGAGGGAGTACTATATTGGTGCCTATACCACTAATTGGATAACATGTGTGGTGTCTTATTACACATCACTTTGATCTACTGAAACATCATAAAGCCCATACGTTAGTAGTAATGAGCAAAACCAAATATTTGGAAGAGCAATTGGTTAAAATCATAAGACTGACCTCTGTAAAGGTTGTGCAGAGTAAACCAGATTCATGCAAGGAACTTCAGTACAATACATGGATAGTATTTAACTAGAGATGTGTTTATAGAGGTGTCACAGATGATAGAATCATACTATAACCTGATTGAGATATACTTTCTGATTAAATACTTTTGGGTGCAAACCGCGCTTTATAGACCAATCTCATCAATGCTAACAGGATTTTCTACCTGTCATCCAGGGCTATGCCACCCAGAAGTAAAGATGCTGGAGCTCCACCGGAGAAAAGAATGCACGGGTGGTCCAGCCGAGGTGGCTGAAACCGATGACGAATGACGTTTCAGTCCGGACACGGAACCGTGGACCAGGCGACATGATGACACACACAAACGGTTGACCCCTGCCGCCCGCCCCCCAGTAGATTCTTGGAGTGCGAAACCCATTTTGATTCGATCACCAGGCACAATCATCGCCGCTTTGCCCGGTATAAATACCCGCTGACGAGGCCTACAGCCGCGATTCAGGCGCCATATACGTACTACCATGTAGTAAAGATTCTTGCACGGGCGGCCCTACTCCATTCCTGTCTAAGTACGTAGTTCTTACTATATCTGCTTCCAAGCACACCTGTATTATTATTGCTCGCTCCTCCGTTCATCCCCGGGGGCGAGGAATTTTTGTTGTATAGAATAGAATGCATTGCGAATTAGAACACTATCAGTACAAACTTTTTGCTTTCGGCGAATATATGGTACTATAAATCCGCTCCCATTTTGGAAGCTCTCGATTGCTCAACTGTATCTTTCGATGCGGTACCGTTCTCTGAGTTGCCTGCATACAACAGCTATGCCATCTCCATCCAGAGATGAAGTAGCAGCATTGGATAGGAAGGTTCCTCCTACTCCAAAGGATGACGATGGGTCGTGTATCTGTCTGTATCCTGTTAGTCCAAGAACAGCTAAGAACCGGTCAGTCCACTTGCTTTCCCCGTATTTAAGACGTGGTAGTTGAGATTCGGCCGCCAAAACGACCGCATCAGTCGCTGTCCGGATTTGCTGCGTATCCCTAGGATCAGATCCTCCGGAACAAATCTACGTTGTAGCAGGTCTCGTCTATCGATCCTGTTCAGATCAAAAGGGTTTACGTTTCACGGAACGGAACATGAAGACGAGTTGCTCACTGTTAACCTCTCATGGCCGTTTCCCCGCCCCAGTTTGTCTGTCGTTGTCACGGGCAACTTGGCAACTGGCAAGGCTCTGCTCTCACGGGTGTCCACGGTGAGTAGACTCGTCTCGGACGGACAGGGTGACCGTCGGAGCGGGATTTGTGCGGTGTCTTTGCCGTAAAGCTCCGACCGCACATGACCCCGCGAGGCAGATGATCCAAAGTCGTAGCTGCCGTGACAGAAAGTTCCATACATTTTTTTAGCGGTTAGAGATACCGCAAAACTACAAACCTGTTTTACGGTAAAAAGTTGTCCCGGGATCCCGTATATCTATACCGTAAAACAATATTTTTCTTCACAGGATCGTCTTTCTCACAGAAGTGCATGTCCCTCGTCGTACGTCCTCTGCCCGTCTCTGCCCCTGCGTGCATGCCGACGAGCTGCTGCAGCCGGTTCCGGCCGGCCAGCGAGCCGCCGCAAACGTGCTTACAACACGATTTGATGTTGGATTTACTCCCCGCCATGGAATCGACCTTTAGAAACAGCGGCGCCATCGACGACGGGAGTGGTTGGTGCTGAAATTTGTGCCCCGTCGAGCGTTGATCGGTTTACCTTAAAAACAGACTCGGAAACTGTGCGGGAAATTGCAAATTTTTTTTTTTGCGGTTTTTGACCACTTTGCGGTATCTGTTATGTCCATTTTTTCGATTAAAACTGCAAAATTTGCGAGGTTGGCCACTTTTGTGGTATATGCTAGGGATGCTCTTATCTTTATTTATTTATTTTGCGGGCATCTATTACTTATAAACCTTAGTACAATTTGATGGAACAAAAAACAACAATTGCTCTGAGAGAAATTCGGAAGCAAGTATACCAAGCAATATATATTGATCGAAACGAGTTGCCGTGATTTCATCTTCTTTCTTCGGCAGCTCGTTTCCTTTTCACCGTTACATGCACGCAGTGCCGTTTTCGACAGCTTAACTTAGCTTGTTCCCCTTCCCCGGATCGAACGTTTAACTTATCCAACCGAAATGAATAATAGTAATAATAATTGATTGCGTCAATACAACATGCATGGATCCTCATCGATCGTGAACGCGGCGGAACAGGCAGGTCTAGCTGTGTAGTATGGCCGGTTTGCAGAATGCCCCGTTGAGCCATCCGTCGGTGATCTGCTTGTATGCTGCCTCGGTGAGGTGGATGCCGTCCCAGCTGAGGTGCGAGGCCGGGCTGGCGCAGGCGGAGGCGCCGCTCATCCCGCACCGCGCGCTGTTGGCGTAGTTGTACTTGCCTCCGCCCGACCCGCAGCACGCCTCAAACACCGAGCTGAACCCTGCATCGATGATCACACACAAAGTCACAAAATAACGTTACACTTCTCGTGATGGATCGATCGGTGAGAGAGAGATACGGCATCGAATCGGTCTAGGGTGTCAAGGATAAGACGAGGACGCCGTGCTGGTTTCTTGCTTTTACATGATGATGACACCGTGTACGAAGATTCGTGGTTTCGTATGGTAGCTTAGCTAGCTTGCGAGAGAGTTTCCCGTTCGAGAACGTGCGGGAGCAGTGGTGGTGCGTGCCGGGGCATGTGTTTGGTTGGGGAACAAACACTGGCTGGCTGTCTCCCTCTGCAACTACCGAGCTGAGCTGATCGATGATTAAAAGAAGCACCCCCTACCGAACCACCATTATTATTTATTTCCCCATAATCGGTTGTCTCGTAGCTCCAAGATCCTGGATCGTACTGCCCGATTTACCCATATAAAAACCGCTGCCCACGAGAACCGTGTCGTGTCCGTCCGTGATCTCGGTTTTCTTTATCCGCCGCCGCCGCCGCCGGACAGGAGCACGTTCCCCCGAGCCCCAACGGGAGGAAACATGTGTGCGGTGGTGTGTACTGCTGCCGGATCGTGCGCAGGTTTTCATCACGGAACAATCCCTCCCGTGCAGTTTAATCCCAGCACGCTCCCTGTCCCGTGCTACTGGTACTACTGCTGCTGTCCTGCTGGGATCGGGCGTGACGTACCGTACGCGGCCAAAACCGCTCTGCGCCGACGGAGCGGAGGGAGCGGAGGGGGTCCAGACTCTCCCAGAGCAGTCACGGCGAGTTTGAATTCTAGCTAGCGACAGTACCCGCCAAGCCGCCGTGCAGTGCAGCCGTGCAGACGTGCAGTGCAGGCTCCTACCCACCTACGTGTACGAGCACCCACACCACCCGTGCCCATCCCAGCTCGTGCGATTCAAGATGCAGTCGATCGAATGCGTGCGTGCGTACCGTATTTGCTGGGGCTCCGGACCATGTCGTACACGCCGCCGTAGAAGTCGGCGTACATGATCCGCGCCGACTTGTACTTGGCCTGCAGCGCCGACAGCTTGGCCTGCAGCTGCGAGTTGTGGTTGCTGGACAGGTCGTTGAACTTCTTCAGGCACCCCTGCCCGTCGTAGTCGCCGGCGCTGGAGGTGCCGTAGATGCTCAGGTAGATCGGGAAGCAGCCGATGGGGAGCACCCCCGGCACCACCACGTCCACGGCGCCCAGCGCCAGCAGCTTCTCCACGCCGTCGCCGATCGTGCTGATGATCTGGGGAGTGTACGTGCTCGCCTGGTCCGTGTTGTAGTTCCCGAACAGCATCGCGTTGTAGTCGTTCCCCCCGAACTCCCCGAAGATGAACAGCGACTTGGCCAGGTAGCTCTTGCAGCCTGCACAACGTCGCGTTATAGACAGGACGTCAGGGTGGTCAGGAGGAGCCCATGAAAAGTAGCAGTAAAGCCGTTTCTGGCACAGCTGGACGGAGCAGGATTTGAATTGAAGAAGGAAAAGAGAGCGTCTGCCGAGATGTCATTCATGTGAGACTTACTGCTCCCGCAGACGGCGGAGGTGATCTGCTGGAACCACTGGATTTGGAAGCTGATGGGCCCGTTGTTCCAGATCTTGTCCGACAGCCCCAGCGAGCGGAAGAAGGGCGCGTCCATGGCCGTGGCGCCCGTGATGGCCATGTTGGCGCCCTTCTTGAAGTCGGCGCTCGTGGACTTGGAGGGGGGAAGGAAGGGGAGACCGAACTTGGTGCTCAAAAAGTCCACGATCACGCGGCCGTCGGAGCACCGGCACGTCGGGGACCCGAAGTAGGTCTCGCCGTAGGGCGGCTGCGTGAAGGTGATCGCCGACGGACGCCCGTTCGTGCACAGGTTGCCCGTGTCCGTGATCGAGTCGCCGAAGCTGTACACCGCATTGTACTTCTGCGCCGCCGCCGCCGCCAGCGACGACGCCAGGACCAGCGACGCGCACAGCGCCGCCAGCTGCTTCCTCGTCATCGCCATCCCCAGCCCCCGCGCGCGGGGCGAGAAAAGCTACCGTGGAAAGGGGAGGGGAGGAGTGCGGCTTTGCCTCTGCGCACGGATCAGCTAGCGGGGCAGAGGGCAGAGCAGAGCACTTTGAATGGATGGATTGAGAACGGCTGGCGAGGGGCAGCGCCTTTTATAGGCCCGTGATGAGGGAGGCCCCGACTCGTCAAACCCCTTTTCCAGCTCGCCTGTCTGGATGGATGGGCCCTCATCCACGCGCATACACAGCTAGATTTTTAGATAGGCGTATGGTATGTATATACTACATGCGAGTACGTACTAGTTCGCTTTACGTGCCGTCTGTACTGTACATGGCAACCACCGTGTGCATGTTAGCCTCGGGTAGCCTGACTTATTGGTTGTTGGGGACGATGATAGTAGCACAGGTAATTTGTGAAAGAGTAAGGTCTTATGTAGGGCTAGTAGTATATGGGCTTCACACTTCTACAAATACGGAAGCAAATTATTGCATCATTAATTAATTAAAAACATAAAAGTATATGAGGAAGTTAAGGCCATGCCCAACGCTCGCCACTCTGGACATCTGCCTCAGCTAACCACGTAGGTTTAGGTGGTCCAAAGTTGCTTAGTGTATTGTTTGCATAGTAAAGCGGGATCTTTCATAAAAGACCGTATCCTCCTCACAAAATAACCTAGGACCATGCCAGCCCGTGTCTAGGTCGCTGCATGGCCGGCATAGTCTTGGTTCGGGTCAGTGTGTCAACAAAGCGAAAAGTTCGACCATTTTTATCCCCAAACAGCTTGCACATAGTGAAATCGGCTGCTAGGAGTGCTTTGTAGATGAGCAGTTTAGCTTTAACCGTGTTAATAGTTTCACATTATTGGTTTATAGAGAATCAAAGTTGATTTACCAATGAGTCGCGAAATGCTATGGTTCTTTCATATGATTTCTGAATTTATTCAGAAGTAAATCGTCGTGGTCGTGCACCCTTTTCTTATTTATCCGAAAAATACTAAAAAATATTCTAAAGTGCAGCCAGATAGATCCAATCTATTCTTGAAATAGACAACCCTTTTTCTTTCTTGATAAATAATAAAAAAGCGTTTTTTCTTAGGGGAAGAGAAATGATTGCAACTATACAATCTGCAAACGGAGGAAAGATCAGATCAGACGGAGCAAACGATTTCTTCTAGAATTTCTTCCAACTTGGAGAGTATTGGGACTAGCGATAGGAAAAAAACGCCCTTCTCCTCCCGCGACCTGGTCGCCCCCGCGCGGGCGGCGGGGCCGCGCCGCCAGCTCCCTCTCAGGCGCCCCTCCCCCCACACCTCCCCTTTCGCCGTCGCCGGGCTCAGCCCGGCCAGCGCCGGCGGCCCCTGCTTCTCCCTCCGGTGTCCTCCTCGCGCGGGACGACGCGGCGCCGGTGGTGCATCTAGGCGGCAGCGGTCCACCTCAACGGCAGCGGAGCGACCTGGTGCCATGGATGGTAAGTGCGTGGGCGGGAGCCCCAGTTGGTGGCGGCGGTGGCAGGGGCTGGTTCGGCTGGTAGGCCCAGATATGGGTCCTTTGTGCCTGATCTCGGTTAGGCCGGGCAGGCTGGGCTTGACCTTGTTACCCCGGGTAGACTGATGAGCGGTGCGGGATGGGTGGCGGCTACAACGTCGCGCTTGCTGCTACGTGGCGACAAGAGCTTCACGGGTCCATCTAGGTCCGACCGGGTCTATGGTGTCGATCTAGAGGGTAGCAACAACGGTGGTCTACGTGGAGCAGCGTGGTGGCGGTGACTTTACAGGCCCTTTCAGGGCTCGGCCAGGCCTACACGGCCTGGTGTGTCTCGGCTGTCGCGTCCGGTCGGCACCCGCTGATGACCCACAAGTGTAGAGGATCACAACAGTCTTCGCGGGTAGTATTATCCAATTTATTGATTCGACACAAGGGGAGCCAAAGAATACTTGCAAGCCTTAACAACTGAGTTGTCAGTTCAGCTGCACCTGAAAATAGTTCTTGCTTACAGAAGTTTATCAATAGCAATAGTTTGTAGTAGCAACAGCAACAACAACAACAGTGAAACAGTAGCAATAGTAACAGTAACGACAATGGTAGGATTCGAGTGTGGTAGGCATATGGATGGATGGACGGGCGTTGCATGGACGAGTCTAAACATGTAACTTCAAAGAACTAGGGCATTGCAGATAAATAATAATATGCATCCAAGTACTAAACAATCCTAGGCATGTGCTTCAAATATAGTCATACGTGCTCGCAATGAGAACTTGCACAACATCTTCTGTCCAGCCAGCCCGTGGCAGCGGGATATCTAGGGAACTACTGGCAATTAAGGTGCTCCTTTTAATAGAGCAACGGAGCAAAGCATTAACACTCCGTGAACACATGTGATCCTCACACCACAGCCATACCCTTCGGTTGTCCCAATTATTGTCACTTTGGGGCATTTGGATCCGAACAATGATATGTGTACACAACTTGAAGATAAGATCATAAACAATACTATTATAATGATTTAATAATAAGTTCAGATCTGAGATCATGGCACTCGAGCCCTAGTGACAAGTATTAAGCACACAAGTTGCAATAAAGTCAAATAGCACTAATAGAGATACTAGGCACTATGCCCCTAAAAAATCTTATTCGATTACATGATAGAACTCATCCAATCCCTACCATCCCCAAGCCTACAACGGGGGATTAATCACTCATGGATGAGAGAAACATCGGTGGTTGATGGAGATACATTGGTGATGAAGATAGCGATGATCCTCTCCAAATTCCGCGTCCCGACAGGGTGTCAGAACGGAGTTTCTGGATCCGAATCTTGGTTTCTGGTGGCGGCGGCGGAGCGAAACTCTTTCTAGAAAACTATCGACCCCCCCTGAGTTTTTTGGTCAGAAGGCAACTTATAGACGCCGAGGGAGGCCGAAAAGTTGTCTAGGGTGGCCAAACCTCCCCCAGGCGTGGGGTTAGTGGGCCCACACCTGGGGTGGGTCTGGGCCCCCCCAGGCCTCCCCTCTGCTTGCCCTTCTGGCTCCGTGGATCTTCTAGTGAAATATAACTTTTGGCATATTTTCTGGGATTTTTCCTGATAGTTCATTTTCTGCACAAAAACAAGACACCAAGGTAATTCTGCTGAAAACAGCGTCAGTCCGTGTTAGTTGTATCCAAATCACACAAGTATAGAGGAAAAACAATAGCAAATTGTTCGAGAAAGTAGATACGTTTTGGACGGCTGAACCCTGCGAAGAACTCACAAAACCAAAGAAGAATAACAAATATTTTTGGTGTTTTCGATTTTTTAGAAACAAGCATACTAAGAAAAACCAAACAGAAACAAAGCAAACCAAACAAAGCAAAATCTTTTTGGGTTTTTTCTTTTAAGGCAAACCAAAGCAAAGAAACAAAGAAACAAGCCAAGAGAAACAACGAAAATATTTTTGGTATTTTTGGGTTTTTGAGAAAGAAGCAACAAGAACCAAAAAGAAAGCAAAACAAATGGATATACAAAGAACCGACCGAACATGATATATAGATGAGTGTGATGTCGGTGTACCTCCCCCCAAGCTTAGGCTTTTGGCCTAAGTGGGGCTCAATCCCATGGTGCCCAAGTAGATGCACCTCCGTAGTATGTCGAGGAAACTCCCTCGTCCTAGTACGAGCTCGAGGCCTCCCTTGTATAATGTAACGCAGGGTCATATGCGGGCGCTTCCTCCTGATAGTGCCTGTGGAAGTTGAGAGAGCGCAGCTTGTCATCCATCTCCCCCTTCGTGTGTGACCAAGGTCCCTGAGAAATACTGATCAAAGTGGTTTGGGGTAGAGGGATCTCTCTCTCTCTTCCCCGTCAGTAAACAACATTCTATAAACCAAGTTCTCAAGAGTAGAGCTAGAGGTGACAAAGTGGTGCGCCTTCATGGCAGCAAGATCAAGCCTCAAAGGAGCCAAAACTGTATCATGTGGATCAACAGCAATGCCCAAGGCAGCAGCGATATGAGTAGCAATAATTCCCCCATAAATGGGTCCCCTAGCAGCTAAACGATGAGCAATGAGGGAACCAAGATTATACTTATCCTTACCGTAGAGTGCAACAGCTAAGAAGGCCAATTGATAGTTGGATATATTACTAGTGTTCTCCCTACCAAGAACATTGGTGGTAAGATAGTAGGTGAAGTACCTGATGGCTGGAAGTTGAATGTTCTTTATCTTCCCTCGTTGAGCTTTGCGGTCATCATCATTGGTTATTCCTCGGTATAGTTCCAACAAATCAGTGGGAAGAGCTGTAATCTTCTTTGATGACCCATTTGTACCAAGTCCCAGGGCCTTGCAAAATTTCTTCAAAGACATAGAATGAGCCCTGCCATAAAGTCTAAAAGACACAGAAGGATTGAACAAACTATTGGTGAAGGAGAAACTCTCCACAAATGGTTTAGTAAGTGAAGCATATTGTGCAATCTCATCCTGCATGAAACTTCTTAGACCATCCCTCTCAATCAAAGCCATAAAATCATTAAGAATCCCAGCAGCTCGCAAGAAAGTTTGACAAGGAAAGGAGGAGGGGTGAGCATCCCCTTCATCTCCCTCGTCACCAAACCGCGGAGTGATGAGATCCTCATTTTATAAGGGTCTGGAGCTGGTAGATGACCTCGGGAGCCTTGCCCTTCTAGGTGCATCACTCTCAAAAATGTCACCAAAGGTGTGATGGTCCATGACTTCCCTTTGCTGAAATTTTAAACAACCATCAAACCAAGTGATTTCTAAGTTGATAAATGATGAGCAACTACTATAGGAACTTGCTAGAGGACTACACATGCATCAAAACAAAGTTTCTAAACATAGAACAAGCATGCAAGCTCAAACAACCTATTACCTACAGTAGCAAAATACTCAAGATAAAATTTACCAATCACAAATCTAATTGGACAAGTGGAGGAGGCACATACCAAGGAGCAAACCCTCCAAAAATCAGCACTTGAGATGGGCTGAACAAGAAGATCGAAAATTGCGAGCAAGAACAGCAAGAACTCAAGCTTGAGCAAGTTTTCCGGTGTTTTTCGGGAGATAGAAAGAAGGTGGCTTTGAGGAGGCAGCCTGGAGGGGACCAGGTGGGCCAAACCCCCCTAGGCGCCACTAGTGGTGGGCCCGTGCCTACCACAGGTGTGGGGCCTATGGGTGGCCCTCTGGGTCATCTCAGGTGCTACTCTGCCTCTTTTTTCGAGGAAAAATTATTTTGAATTTTCTGGGATTTTTCAGAAACTTTATTTTTGGCCAATTCTGAGGGTATGAAAATTGATATTCTCGCACAAACAGTTTTTCAGAAGAAGCAAAAGAAAACCAAAATCCAAACTACAGGAGCTCTAAGAAACTCAAACAAGCAAACAACTAGCATAAAGCTAAAGCAAACACTAGGAAGGAGAAAGGAAAAGGAAAGCAAGTATAACCACAGTGGAAACATTATTTTGTTCATTAAAATCCTTTTGTTAACAAGGTTGATCAAGTCTTGTTACCAAAACAATCTTATATGAAACAAAACTTTGCATTCCACAAGGTGATTATGTTACCTCATACTTGATAGAAATGGTCCCAATCATAATAGTTTCAATATTTTCTTGTGGAATGGGACAATATATTTCTCAAACCCTGATGCCTTCATTATTTTCAATAGAATTCAGGCAATAGCTTATAACAACCTTCTTGGGAAAATAGACAGTGTGCTCTTTGTCATTAATATTGAATGTTACTTTTCCTTGATTGCAATTGATGACAGCACCTGCAGTATTAAGAAAAGGCCTCCCAAGAATAATAGACATATTATCATCTCTAGGAATTTCAAGCACAACAAAATCAGTTAATACCATGCAATTATGAGCAACTTGAGCAGGAATATCCTTACATATACCAACAGGAATAGTAGTTGACTTATCAGCCATTTGCAAAGAAATATCAGTTGGTATCAACTTTTCTAGCTGGAGTCTCTTGTAGAGTGAAAAAGGTATAACACTAACTCCATATCCCAAATGACATAAAGCAGTTCTAACATAATTATTCTTAATGTAGCAAGGAATAGTTGGTATACCTGGATCACCAAGTTTCTTTGGAACCTTACCATTGAAGGAGTAATTAGCAAGCAAAGTAGAAATCTCCTCATTAGGAATCTTTCTTTTATTAGAGACAATATCCTTCATATACTTTGAATAAGGAGGCAATTTAATAACATCAGTCAATGGAATTTGCAGAAATAAAGGCTTCATCCACTCACAAAACTTGTTGTAGTGTTCTTCCTCCTTTGACTTGTGTTTCTTACCTGAAAAAGGCATAGGTTTCTGCACCCAAGGTTCTCTCTCTTTACCATGTTTATTAGCAATGAAATCTTCCTCTGAGTACCTAGTGTTCTTAGTGTGTTTCTCAGGTTCTTCCTCAACTTCCTCCTTATCAGGAGACTCATCAATATAACCACTCTCAGTTTCAGCATCAGAGACATATATACTATTAGGATCTATAGCAGGTTCAAGTGGTTCCTCAACTTTTTATGTTTCTTTTTCTTCCTCTTACGAGGACTACCACTATCCTCACTTTGTTGGGAATCCTGCTCTATTCTTTTAGGGTGTCATTTAGGATATAAAGGATCTTGAGTAGCGGCACCACTCCTAGTTCTAATTCCATAAGCATGTTTATTTCCTGAAGCATTGACTAGCATATCCTTTTGTACTTTAGCAAGTTGATCAAGTTGGGTTTGAACCATTTGAAAGTGTTTACAAAGCATTTTAATATCATTAGAAGTTCTTTCCACAATATCTTTCAACTCATGGATAGCTCTAGAGTTTTCCAATAAATTATTCTAAACTTGTTTATTAAAATTACCTTGTTTAACAATAAAATGTCAAGTTCCTCTAAGCATTGATCAGGAGGTTTACCATAAGGAATATCACCTTCATCAAAGTGTTGGAGAGAGTGTACCTCAATAGTAGATGAGTGGGGAATTGGCTTACATAATTCTTCTATAGGAGGTAGATTCTTCACATCTTCAGCTCTAATACCTTTCTCCTTTAGACACTTTTTAGCTTCCTTCATCACTTCATAATTTAATGCAATAACTCCCCTCTTCTTTGTTGTTGGTGGTGGAACTGGTTCAGGAACAACTGGTTCAGGAGTAATAGGCTCAGGTGTATTCAGCTTAGTTGAAGTCTAATCATCATAATTCTTGCTTATCTTGTTCATTAATTCTTCAGTATCTGTAGGAGTCCTTTTCCTGAAAACACAATTAGCAAAGCTATCTAGGTAGGTCCTAGAATTATTAGTTAGTCCATTATAATAAATATCAAGAAGCTCATTCTGAGGCAATGGACATCTAGGATATGCATGAATCAAGGAACAGAATCTTTTCCATGACTCAGGCAATTTCTCTTCTTCTTCCCGTTTAAAATCAAAAAGTCTCTGCAAAGCAGCATGTCTAGCACTGGGAGGAAAATATTTATGGAAGAAAGAAGCAATCAAGCAATCAGGGCTATCAATGGAACCAGGAGGTAATCTATTAAACCAAGCCCTAGATTCTCCTTTTAGTGAAAAAGAGAAGATCTTAGCAACAAAGTACTTGCGCATTTTAAAATCATCAGAGAATAAAGAACTCATAGTAGAAAGCTCATTCATATGAGCCACATCACTCTCATTTTCAGTACCACAAAAAGGTTCTTTCTCAACAATATCTAAATAAGTTAAATCAAGAGAGAAATCATAATGTTTATCTTTAATATCTATGGGAGAGGTGGCAAACTTAGGGTCATAAGACTTCTTGGGCATAATAGTACGTCTAGCAAGGAGACTCTTAATAGCACTAGCACCATGTGTGTTTCGGCACTCTTCAACAAATTCATCAGTGAGCTCTATGTAACCATCATTAATATCAAAACTCTCACTAGACTCAGGTGAGCTAACAGGTGTAACAGTGTCTTCACTAGGAGTTTCGGTATTTCCTAGACTAGCCATAGTAGCATCTAGAAAAGGACCTAATGAACCACTCGCATCAAGCACAGTAGAAGTAACATCATGAGTATCAAAAGCAGATTCAGATTTAGCAGTGGTAGCAGTGTGTGTAGCATCAGTATGTGGTGGTGGTGTGACAAGCTTACTTATAACAGACGGTGAATAAAGAGCAACAGAGTTGTTTAGGACTGTACCTCTTCTTGTAGTGGATGGTAAAATAGGGAACTTTCCATCACGAGACTTCCCCGTGATGAAAGGAGTAGCAGTGAACAATAATAGATCCAAGTGAACTTACAACTAAAGCTATGCTCCCTGGCAACGGCGCCAGAAAATAATCTTGATGACCCACAAGTGTAGGGGATCACAACAGTCTTCGCGAGTAGTATTACCCAATTTATTGATTCGACACAAGGAGAGCCAAAGAATACTTGCAACTCTTAACAACTGAGTTATCAGTTCAACTGCACCTGCAAATAGTTCTTGCTCACAGAAGTTTATCAGTAGCAACAGTTTGTAGTAGCAACAGCAAAGCAACAACAACAGTAATAGCAACAGTGAAACAATAGCAATAGTAACAGTAACAACAACAGTAGGATTCGAGTGCGGTAGGCATAGGGATGGATGGACGGGCGTTGCATGGACGAGTCTAAACATGTAACTTCAAAGAACTAGGGCATTACAGATAAATAATAATAAGCATCCAAGTACTAAACAATCCTAGGCATGTGCTCCAAATATAGTCATACGTGCTCGCAATGAGAACTTGCACAACATCTTCTGTCCAGCCAGCCCGTGGCAGCGGGGCCTCTAGGGAACTACTGACAATTAAGGTGCTCCTTTTAATAGAGCACCGGAGCAAATCATTAACACTCCGTGAACACATGTGATCCTCACACCACAGCCATCTCCTCTGGTTGTCCCAATTATTGTCACTTTGGGGCCTTTGGATCCGGATAATGATATGTGTACACAACTTGCAGATAAGATCATAAACAATACTATCATAATGATTCAATAATAAATTTAGATCTGAGATCATGGCACTCGGGCCCTAGTGACAAGCATTAAGCACAACAAGTTGCAACAAAGTCAAATAGCACTAATAGAGATACTAGGCACTATGCCCCTAACAAACCTTATTCAATTACATGATAGAACTCATCTAATCCCTACGATCCCCAAGCCTATAGCGGGGGATTACTCACTCATGGATTAGGGAAACATCAGTGGTTGATGGAGATGCATTGGTGATGACGATGGCGATGATCCTCTCCAAATTCCGCGTCCCGACAGGGTGCCAGAATGGAGTTTTTGGATCCGAATCTTGGTTTCTGGTGGCGACGAAGAAGTGGAACTCTTTCTAGAAAACTATCGCCCCCCCCTGAGTTTTTAGGTCAGAAGGCAAATTATAGACGCTGAGGGAGGCCGAGAAGCTGCCTGGGGTGGCCAAACCTTCCCTAGGCGCGGGGTCAGTGGGCCCGCGCCTGGGGTGTGTCTGGGCCCCCAGGCCTCCCCTCTATCTCCCCTTCTGGCTTCGTGGATCTTCTGGTGAAATATAATTTTTGACATATTTTTCGGGATTTTTCCTGATAGTTCATTTTTTGCACAAAAACAAGACACCAAGGTAATTCTGCTGAAAACAGCGTCAGTCCGTGTTAGTTGTATCTAAATCACACAAGTATAGAGTAAAACAATAGCAAATTGTTCGAGTAAGTAGATACGTTTTGGACGTATCACCCGCCAATGGCGGTGGAGGATGTCCTCCAGATGGCTATGTTGCTGCCGCCTTCCGGCTCCAATAGCTTGGTGTGACCATGCTGACGCGTCTGGTCCGCTACCATCTATGGTGGTGGAGGTTGTTCCCTCCCGCGTGATTGTGTTACCGTCATCATGTCTTTGGCTGTCTTTTCTCAGTCCGGTCGGCCTCGCAGCGGTTGCCATGGTGAGACGAGGATGGTGACACAAGATCGTGGTGGCGTATGTTAGTGGGTGGAAAGATTGGTGGAGCGCTACGAATTGTCCGGGGATGTGGTTTTTTTGGGTTGGGAGAAATCTCTGCCGTCTTGGCACCGACGCGGTGACGCTTGCGAGTGTCGCCATTCCTTCCTAAAGGGTGTCTGGGGTATCTCTTCCCCACAACCCATAGCCTACCAGGGGAAACCCTAGGACTAGTCCGAGCAACAGCGGCGTTGTCGTCGTTTTCCTTCTTGGAGGTGTTGCTTGGTACGTGGCGATTCAGAGTGCTAGGATCGTGGTGGGACTACTCCGGAGGGTGCAGCGGTGGCGTGTCATCTTCGTTTTCATTGATCCGCCGATGTTGACATTCCTTTTTCCCTTCTTTTGGGTTATTGTGCTGTCTGCCCCAGCTGTGGTATCACATATTGTATCGGGTATTTCTATATTAATATAGCGGGGCGAAAGCCTATTTAGATATTGTAGATGAATAGGGAGGCGCTATCAGAGAAGTACCTAGGGCTCCCATTGCATCAGGTCGGATCACTAAGGAGGTTTTTGTTCACATCCTTGAACGCTCGAGAGGGAAAGTACAAGGGTGGTGTGAGAAACTTATGTCTAGTGCAGCAAAAGAAGTTATTCTGAAATCTATTATCCAGGCTTTACCAACCTATGCCATGAGCTGCTTTAAGCTCACAAAAGGTTTGTGCTTAAAAGTAATGGCAGTAGTGTCAAAATTCTGGTGGGCTAGGAAGATGGATAAAAGAGGTATTCACTCACAGTCATTGGAGAAGATGTCAATACCGAAGAGCTAGGGAGGATTAGGTTTTAGAGACTTGGAACTGTTTAATGATGCAATGCTTGCTAAACAAACATGGCGGCTGCTGGATAATCTAAACAGCCTATGTGATCGGGTGCTTAAGGGTAGGTACTACCTTGAAGGGACAATTTTTTATGTTGGTTTCCCACAGAGTGCATCGCGGGTGTGGCGAGCAATGATCCGAGGTAGGGATGTCATGAAGTAAGGGCTTGTTCGACGAGTCGGGAACGGCATGACAACTAAAGTTTGGCACGATAACTGGATCTCGGGGACAAGAAGTCTGAAACTGATGGGGTGGCTGGCTAATATATCGGTTTAGACAATTGCTGATTTAATTGATGAAGATTCATGTGAATGAAGAGAGCGTAGAGTTCGTCATATCTTTCTGGCTCCAGACGCAGACACGATCCTCAAGATGCCACGTCTATGGGTTGGAAAGCATGACTTCTAGGCTTGGGAGCATGATCGGCTAGGATTTTTTCCTGTTAGATCGGCATACCGCATGCTGCTCGAGAGAAAAGGGGTGATGGAAGGAATGGCGACCTCGTCATCAGAAGGTGACCAATGGAGATCGCTTTGGAAGATCAAGGTGATGCCAAAAATTCGTACCTTCTGTTGGAGGGTGTTGAAGGGTTTTTTGCCGACTTATGGTGAGCTTCATAGACGCCACATGAAGGAGATGAGTAACAAAAGGAGAAGAATTACAAAAAAGAAAAGTCCTGATACAATGATCTATACTTTGTAGCAGCCGTACAAACACCACCAAGATAGCTCAAGAAATACAAATACTCCAAAAGCGACACCTTAAAGAAGGAAACATGTACGCGAGCGTCGTTGTCGCCCAATCATAGATCATATGTTTTTACCCTAGAAAAAGTCCACGCTTTCAAATCAATTCCTTCAACAAGACCATTGCTAGACACAACCAATTACAGCCAGGACTTGGATTTTCACGCTGAAAGGTAAGACTTTATATTGCTCTTGTCTTGTCGTCCCCACTTGCCAATATCGCTGGTAGGAGTCACAAATCAACAAGCAAAATCTTCAACGCCCCTAAGACCCGAACCACGAATTCTAGTCCTCAGAACTTAGCTTCCATAACATTATCGAATGTAAAAGACATGTCCCATGATGGCAACAGACAACAGAGTTTCGCGATGCTCCCACCTGAAACCGAACGGTTAGAAAAAATAAGGATGCGCGCAACTGAATCCCATCCGATCCAGCAAACTCTAAGCATGAGGCATCCATGGATCTTGCTGACGGAGTCTTCCAGAACTCGTCACTGGCCAGGTCCATGAGGGTAGGCATCCAGCAGACCAACAGTTTGGCGCAAAAAGAACCCTCAGAATGCCTCCTTCACTAGGCAGAACGACACCCCCACGCCGCCGCCTCTCATTGGTTCCCAACAGCAGGCCGATTGAAGATCTCAGCGGGTTCCTCCGCCATCACCCGCGCCACACAGATATTAGGAGCTTAGACGTGCCGAACTCCATGAACTAAACACCACATCGTCCTTGCGGCCACGGTTATCGTCAAGGTCGTCGAAGAAAACCGGAGCCGCAGCCCCGGCGTTCGTCTCTGCCTCGCGTGCATCTCACCGTCCAAGGCCGCCGATCTGTAGCCGCCGGAGATCCCTCCACGTGGGGATGAAAGGCCCATACCGGCACCCTCCGCGCGAGGAGATGAATGGCCGCCACCGCCGTTAGCGTGCAGACTTTGCCCAGGGGCTTCCTCCGGCTACAGCGGCGAGCAAAGATGGAGAGGGTGGGGCGGTGACGGCTAGGTCAGGAGTCGCCCCTGGAGCAACGCGAGTGAAAAGGAGTCTTGTGACTTGCATGTTCGTTGTAACTGGAATTTTTCTAGTTGCAAGTGAGTTACAACCGAGAGAAATAGTTCATGCAGTACAAAACCGTGTAACAACATCACCTAAGTAGAAAAATTAAGCTAATTTCCAGTCGAGTAAGAGTTAGACGCACCCGGAGTTAAGTAAAAATTAAGCTAATTTTTGGTGGTCTAAGAATTAGACGGCGCCCGGATGGCGGCTTGCATGTGGCACCCCCCAAGCTCCCTTCACCCATCCTAGGTGGGTCCACTTCTTAACCACTTGCAACTTCGGGGAAACAGTCACTGGCTGAGAAAACATCCGTGTTTGTGGGAAAAATAACTTGGAGACAATTTCTTAACAATTTGCGCTCATCGAAAAGAGGAGAGAGGCCTATATATTTTTCCAACAGTAAATTAAAGAAAAGGAAAAGGGCTTTAGCTGAGTCGTCGTCATGAGCTGGGTATGAATGATCTTTTCCTCTCCTGAGAGCTTTGCGCGCGCTGAGGCGACATAGCTAGCTAATTATGCTAGCCGATCGAGGCTTTTCTGTTGATTTCCATGTGATCTTTCTTGTGTGTGGTGCTTTCCGGTGGGTAAGAAGCTTTTTCTTAATTATACTTAACTTGGACGATCAATCGGTCGCGACGAGACGAGGTCCAGCTAATTGACAATCGGCACCGCCGGTACGTGGCTGCGACGAGTCCCGTGCCCGGCCGGAAAGATCTTTTTGAAATTTGGCTATCTTTTTGCTTTGCTTTTGGTACTTTCTCATGGCCTCATGGGCGTGGTGGTAGGTTGATTACGAGGCTCGAGGTAGTAGTAGTAAGAGTACGGGGACGGGCACTCATCTTCTGCTTCTTCCGTTTAAAAATATAAGATGTTTTACATATGTAAAGTAAATATATCTTAATATCTTTTAGCATATAGATTTGTTTAAACCTATCAAGATGTATTAGCTTTACTAACCTAAAACATCTTATATTTTCAAACAGAAAGAGTAGTAAATATCAAAGTAGTAGTACGTGGCTCAGCTCATGGACAAAGTGTGGGTGTTGCGTGTGCCTTGCTCGCTCGATCTTGTGGATGCAATTTTAGTATGACTAGGGTCGTTGCTCTCCGGCTCACGTTTCTTCGGTTAGACGAATAAATGGGTCGTGGAGAGTTATCCGTCTGTTGATAGATTTGTTTGTTCTTGCTGCACCGGAGAACCGGAATGAAATAATGTGTGCACTTTGCGTGCGGCGACCGAGGTCATCGTTGTTGTTGGGGACCGGCTGCGACTGGTGGTGGACAGAAGAGCAGAAATGCAAGTTCCTCGCTCCATTGATCGCTGTCGAGACCGTTCCACTGGTCGTCTTGCACCGTTAATTGCCACGGTACAAGTGGACAATGACGTGGACATACCATTGCCGACGTCGTCCGGCGGCTGCATCCATCTTAACGAAAAAGACCATTTTTTCCGGATTGATTGAAAGAAGCATGATTGATATTTTTTTCGCGAAAACGCAAAACCTTGCGTTTCAATTCATTGATAAAAAAAAGAAGTTTTGTACATAAACACAGGCTACAGAAGTGAGCCGCATCCGAGATACAACTCAACCCACTAGACCTACCCTACAGCGGGGATCAAGGCCTCTAAGCCCATTGTGCCAGCCAAAGCCCAAGATCTTGCTTCTGATCGAATCGTGTCGAGGAGACTACCGTAGTTGGGGCTCGCGTTGTCGAAGATGACCGCGTTGCGCTGTTTTCATGTCCACCTTATCGTCAGCATCACCAGCGACGAGGTCCCTTTGCGCATCGCTTCCAGCTTCCACCAATCTACGAAGTCGTCCTCCTCATCCGGAGGCCTGGCCATGGATCGAATCCAAGATAGGACCTCGTGTCATATCGTCCGAGAGAAGGGGCACCCTGTGAGAAGGTGCCTCATGGTCTCTTCAATTGGTCACACATCGGGCAGCGTGGAGGGTGTTGGAGCCTCCTCCTCGCTAGCCTCTCACCCGTCCAACAACGGGCTTGGCATGCTAGCTAGACAAAGAACTTAACCCTTGGGAGAGCCCATCGTGCGCTAGTTAATCCTCCACGATCTCGACAGTAAGGACCCCTAAAAGAGGAATTTATAGCAAGATTTGGACGAATACTGCGCCGGGACGACCGAGATTTGGACATCTCGCAACGTGATCCACAGTTGAACGTATTGCCATAGGGCCAGCGAACTCAGCGTGCCCTGTATATCGGCAATCCAGCGACGCTCGACCAGCGCCTCTCTCACCATGCAGCGCTTCCGAGCGCGCTTCGAGATCAGCGCGAACAGGTCCGGGGCAATCTCATCGATGGTCCTACCGTCCATCCACCTATCTTCCCAAAAGAGAGCCGTGTTACCATCCCCTACTACCATCGTAGTGGAGGCATTGAACACCTGTAGCTCGATCCTCAAGAAATGCATGTCCACACCTCGCCAAGGCCTCTGAGGGTCCGTGCGCATCCTCCAGAGACAACGTGACCGAAGAATAATAGTCGTCCGAGCAAGGTCAGGGATCCCCAGCCCTCCGAAGCTCAAAGGTCGGCAAACTTTGTCCCTGTTGACATGGAAATGGCCCCCATTTGCATCCGCTCCCCCAGCCCAAAGAAATCCTCTCACAATCTTCTCCACTTGTTTCGGGACCTTCTTGTTTATCCCTAGAACAATGATATGGTGTAGAGGGACCGCCATGAGAACGGACATGGCCAGAGCAAGCCGACCAACCTTCGTCATCATGGAGGCTTTCTATGTCGGCAGGCGATCTGCGATGCTGTCCACTAGGGGTTGGAGTGCTGATGCCGGTAGCCGTCCAGTCGTTAGGGGGATCCCTAGGTATTTGACAGGAAATTGTGCTAATTGGCACTCCATTACCGTCTCAACCTGAAGGGCCTCAACCTTCGTACACGCAGTTGGAGAAAGCGAGCATTTTGCAAAGTTGGTGTGTAGTCCAGAAGCTTCTCCAAAGAGCCCCAGGATAGCGCACACAGTACACAACTCTGTCTCATCTGGGTGGCAAAAGATAACCACATCGTCTGCATAGAGCGACATAGGCGTACCCATCCCCCGAGGTGTAATAGGATTCAACACCTCCAGCTCCTTGGCCTTAGCAAACAACATGTTGAGTGTGTTGATAAACAACACAAACACCATAGGCGACAAGGGACCCCCTGTGTCAGGCCCCGCCGATGCCAGATCGGGGGGGCTGGCTCGCCGTGAAGCATCACCCGGGTGCTCGCCATGGATAACAGGATGGCCACCAATTCCCTAAACTTGGGGCCAAACCCCACCCTTTGGAGCACCTCGAACAGGAGAGGCCAGGAGACCGAGTCAAATGCTCGCACGATGTCGACCTTGAGAATGACTCGAGGTTCCTTGAGCCGGTGTAATAGCCTCGTCGTCTGTTGAACCATCATGAAGTTATCATGGATGCGTCGTTTCTGGATGAAAGCACACTGGTTCGAGTCAACCATGGTGCCCAACCTATGCTCCAACCTCGTAGCCAGAACCTTCGCCAGGAGCTTGGCAAATATGTGGATGAGGCTGATCGGCCGGTAATCCCCCAGGGAGGTCGCTTCGGTGTGCTTTGGCAGCAGTGTTCTCAGTGCCTGGTTGAGGCCCTGAAGACCGCGCCTACTCATCGCATGTAGCTTGGTGAAGGCAAGCATGAAGTCTACCTTCACCGTTCCCGAGCATCTCTAGAGAAATTCTGCCGTGAAGCCGTCTCGGTCCGGCGCCTTTCCATGGGGCAGGCGACTCACCATGTCCCAGACCTATTCGTCTGTGAATGGGGCATCCAGGTTTGATAGATCCTCAGTGTAGGTCCCCAGGAAGTCTAGGTCTAGCGAGAATCCTCAGACATCAGCTGTACCTAGCATGATCGATCTTGATCGTGGATTTCCGATTGATCGGTCGGTTACAAATCAGTAGACCAAAAGTGTTAAAAATATAAGCAATAATCCATATGATTTAATTCGAATAATAAGCTGATAAATCATGATCATACGAACGGTACTAAAACTAATAATGCAGATCAACAAGGTAGATGAACAAATTACATATATACAAGATAAACCTATCACATCTACACCAAACGCCAGAACTAGAAAATCTAGCAAAATCCGAAAGAGACAGTTGAGTATCATATACAGTGTAGGCTGAATAGCAGCAGCGTCAGTAGCAGCCGCAACGATCACAACAGCGTTGTCGCCCATGTTGAGGTTGTCGAAGAGGTTGGTGACGTCCGAGAATAAGTCGTCGTTAGGGAACTTGTCGTCGGACGATGTCGTGATTGTCAGTAGTCGCGCTTGAGCGCTTCCCAAAAACCCGATCGCCCCTCACTCGCACAGGTTCACGAGAGTCGGGGTTCTGGAGGCCTACTGTCCCGATCTGCGGTGCACACCACAAGCCGGGATGAGGAAGACGAAGACGGCGACGCAAGGTTCTAGAGGTAGACGCATGTGTGGATTGATCACCGATTAGGTTTAGTGCAGATGCTTATATAATGCAGGACAGGGAGATAGTGGGGCACATCCCATGCCCGAGTCGGTAACAACCCACGATCTATAAAAGCTAGAAATGGCTGTAATTAATGCGTTTGTTAATGACTCATAATTAATCCATGATTAATTTTCCCAAACACCAAAATAAAGCTCAGCTCGGCGAGATTCCCACAATCCGCAACCCGCGGCTCGCGCGCGTCATGACGAGGCGAGGCGTGGTGAGGCGTGCGGCATCGGAGGAGGAGTGCGCAAGATCTGCTATCCTTCTCACACCTTAGTGAGTGGTGCAACATTCTACTATATAAGGTGGTCCAACTCCCCTTCCACTAGCAATGTAGGACTAAACTTTAGCACCACTAGCACAGCCATATTCTGCCATATACAAGTGGGCGAAAGAGAATTTCAGAATTTGTCTAATGGGCCAACAACCTAAAACTCATCAAATTCCAACAATACCCCATAAAGTCTCATTGGCACATGACATCACTTTTATTCCAGAATATTGTTTTATATACTGGTGTGTACTGGAGACCGTTAAGTTGAACTTTCATGTTAAACTTTATGTTACACTAGCTAGCAACTTAAATAGTGGACTATGCCTTGAACTACAAGTTTTTTGCGCGCTAGTTTCACACAAAATCTAGACCATTGCAAGGCTGCCGTTGGCTTCCCCGCAGTTTGGAGCTTATGCGTCATACTCCAGGGCCTTTCATGAGTTCATTAGTGAGCACCCAACTCTCACGAACTATGACGTTTGACAGTCAGACTCATATAGGTGTGTTCCTCAAGAGTTGTTCTACAGGACAACATCTCTGCTTATAAAAGCCATTTGAAACATATTAAGATAAATATCAGCCTGTGGTGCAGATTAAGAGAGTATTGCATCTTTATGGAGATGTAAATATAATATGCGAATACTCTCCTTTTAGCTAACCAACAGCTTGTCTTTCAACTCTAATTCACGGGATCTCCGATCACATAGAGTGGGTTACCACTGCGATCAACTCATAATGTGGGTCTCAAACCCATCTCCCTCGATGCATTATCTATCACATTATGTGATAATCCCTTCGTGAAAGGATCTGCCAGATTCTTAGATGTTTGGATATAATCCAACACAAAAACTCCAGAATTTCTCAGTTTTCTGACAGATCTCAATCTCCTCTTCACATGCCTTCATGACTTCATATTATCCTTAAAACTCTTTACTTTGAAGATCACAGTTTGATTATCATAGTTCATCGGGATGGCTGGTATTGGTTTTTCAACCACATGTAAGTCCATCAAGAGCTCACGAAGCCACTCTGCTTCAATAGTGGCTGTGTCTAATGCTATGAGTTTTGCTTCTATTGTTGACATTGTTAAGATGGTCTATTTGCAAAACTTTGAGAAAACAGCGCCACCACCAAGTGTAAACAAATAACCGCTTATGGCCTTAATCTCACCAGCATCAGATATCCAGTTTGAATCACTATAACCCTCAAGTACCCATGGATACCCAGTATAGCAAATACCATAACTCGCAGTGTCTTTCAAATAGCGCAAAACTCTCTCAAGAGCATGCCAATGATCATCTCCAGGATTTGACACAAATCGACTCAGTTTGCTTACAACAAAGGAGATGTCAGGTCTAGTAGCGCTGGCTAAATACATGAGCGAGCCAATGATTTGAGAATATCTCAATTGATCTTTAGCAAATCTTCAATTCTTTTGAAGTAGCACACTCGGATCATAAGGCGTTGGAGAAGACTTGCAGTCGCTATACCCTAAGCGACTCAATATCTTTTCCACATAGTGAGACTGAAGTAGTGTAATCCCACCATTGGCATCCTTTAGTAGCTTGATGTTTAATATTACATCAGCCAGTCCCAAATCCTTCATCTCAAAGCAACGAGATAGGAACTCTTTGACCTCCTCGATAACAGTGAGGTTAGTCCCGAATATCAATATGTCATCAACATAGAGACACATAATAACTCCCTCGCCCCCACCATGGCGATAGTACACACATTTGTGAGCTTCGTTTACAACAAAGCCCTCACCAGTTACAGTTCTTTCAAACTTCTCGTGCCACTGCTTAGGAGCTTGCTTAAGACCATACGAAGACTTCACTAACTTACACACCTTTCCTTCTTGACCATCTACTACAAATCCGTTAGGCTGCTCCATATAATTTTCCTCATCTAGCTCTACGTTTAGAAAAGCTATCTTAATGTCCATTTGATGAACGAGAAGACCAAGTGAGGCACCCAAGGATAGTAGTACTCGAATAGTGGTCAATCTGGATACAGGTGAGTAGGTATCGAAGAAGTCTTCACCTTCTTTTTGGGTATAACCCTTGGCCACAAGACGTGCCTTGTAATTTTCAATAGTACCATTAAGTCTAAGCTTTTTATTGAACACCCACTTACATCCTACAGGTTTGCACCCATAAGGACGATCAGTGACTTCCCAAGTACCATTATCTAAGATGGAGTCCATATCGCTTTGGATAACTTCTTTCTAGTAGTCAGCATCTTGAGATGCATAGACTTCTGAAATAGAAGTGAGAGTATCATCCACAAGGTACACAATGAAATCATCACCAAATGACTTTGCAGTCCTTTGTCTCTTGCTCCTTTTGGGAGCTTCACTGTCGTCCTCCACAGAATTATAAGAGTGTTCTATCGACATAGTGGATTTAGGAATTATAGGAAATTCCTGACTAGACGAACTAGTCATCTCCTGATTTGATGAGCTAGACATACCTTTCATAGGAAAGATATCCTCAAAGAAAGTCGCATCATTCGACTCCATAATTGTACCAACATGCATGTCGGATACCTCAGATTTTACTATAAAAAATATATAGCCAATGCTATAAAAAGCATATCCCAGAAAAACACAATCAACGGTTTTTGGTCCAAGCTTTCACTTCTTGGGTATTGGAATATTTACTTTCGCCAAACAACCCAAAGTTCGTAAGTAAGAGAGTTTAACCCTTTTCTTTTCTCATTCCTTAAATGGAGTCATGGTTTTATCCCTTATGTGAACACGGTTTAGGACATGACATGCAGTCATTAGCGCCTCCTCCAACATTTCTTGGAAAGACCCGATGTATCTAACATGGCGTTAACCAAATCAGTTAGAGTGCGGTTATTTCTTTCGGCCACCCCATTTGACTGAGGTGAATAGGAAGACGTCCTCTCATGTATAATACCATGTTTCGTAAAGAATAAATCAAATTTATTTGAAAAATACTCTCCACCATGATCCGACCTTAGTCGCTTGATTTTAGGATCAAGTTGGTTTTCTGTTTCAGCTTTACAGATTTTGAAGTAGTTCAAAGCTTCATATTTAGATTTCAGAAGATAAACATAACAGTATCTAGCGGAGTCATCAATCAACGTCATAAAGTATCTTTTTCCACCTTTTGTCAACACACCATTCATCTCGTAAAGATCTGAATGTATACGTTATAGTGGTGCTAAGTTTCTCGGTTCCGCAGCCGTATGAGACTTGCGGGGTTGCTTTGCTTGCACACAAACTTGGCACTTAGAACCTTTGACAGTGGTAAATTTCGGAATTAAACTAATATTGGCTAGCCGTGTCATGCAACCAAAGTTAATATGACAGAATCATGAATGCCAAACATTGGACTCATTATCATTGCAAACATGATTAATAACTTTAGTATATGAGTCTGACAAAGACAACGAAACAGACCTCCGCACGTAGAAAATTACAACTTTATTGGACTAAAAAACCAACTTAAATCCATCTCGACATAAAAGCGATCTGCTGATGAGATTTCTATTGATGGAGGGAACGTCCCGTATATTCTTCAGTTGTACGGTCTTTTCCAAAGTAAACTTCAGATTTACCGTACCAACACCATGAACAAAAGTACGTGAGCCGTTTCCCATCAGCACAGAAAAAAGTCCTCGAGACCTGATAAGAGGAAAACATAGAAATATCAGAACATACATTTGTATTAGCACCCGTGTCAATCTACCAATTAGGAGAATGACATACTGAAAATATAGTAGGTAAAATACCATACCCAATATCCTTCATCTCAGTATCACTAATAACAACATTAGCGGTCTTGCCGCTGTTCCCATGTTGACGCTTGTCAAAGCGATTAGGGCAGCTAGGAGCCCAATGGTCAGGAGGCGGCCTAGTATCTAAAAGTTAGTTGAGTGCGTGGCCTTGTTCTCATGTTGACATACTGAAAAGATAGTAGCTAAGAGCCTTTCCTCTTATCATTTTTATTCTTAAAGTTGGTTGAGTGCGTGGCCTTGTTCTTGCCATCAAATTTCCCTTTTCCTTAAGTTTTGTTATTATTCTTGAACTTTTGGGATTGGAAATTTTTCCTCTGCACAAAATTGGTAGTAGAACCTCCCTTAAATCCTCGAGCAGTTTTGTCCTTTACTCTCGTCTTCTCTTCCACATGAAGAGACCCAATGAGATCCCTAACAGAAAACTCCCGTCTCTTATGTTTCAGAAAAGTAGCAAACTCCACGAGGGAGGAAGCTTGGCAATAATGCCACCGGCCACAAACTTGTCCGGTAAGGTACACTTAAACTGCTCAAGTTATTTGGCAAGTGATTGTATCTCATGAGCTTGCTCAACGACGGAGCGCTCATCAATCATCTTGTGATCATAGAATTGCTCCATGACATACAACTCAGTGACAGTGTCCGAGACCCCAAACTTGCCCTCGAGCGCTTCCCACGCGTCCTTGTCATTATCAAATGACATATACGGGTCAACAATGTTGTCCCTAAAAACACTGAACAAAGCCGTCTTAAACATGGTATCGGCTTTCTTAAAGGTCACTTTCTGCTCAGCAGAAAGATCTTCGTCAGACTTGCCAAGAGTGGCGCTATAGCAGTTTAGGTTTTCAAACCATAGATCTGCTCTCTTCTGCCATCTCTTATAGTGCATGCCATCAAAAGGAGGCGGCCTAGTAGATGCGGCTACACCAGTGGAATTCAGTTGCCTATAATCAGGTTTTCGAATTGTTGAAAATATAAGCAATAATCCATATGATTTAATCCGAATAATAAACTGATAAATCATGATCATACGGACAATACTAAAACCAATCATGCAGATCAACAAGGTAGATGAACATATTACATCTATACAAGATAAACCTATCACATCTACACCAAACGCCAGAACTGGAAACTTCAGCAAAATCCGAAAGAGACAGTTGAGGATCACATACAGTATAGGCTGAATAGCAGCGGCGACAGTAGCAGCCGCAGCGGTCGCAGCAGCGTTGTCGCGCATATTGAGGTTGTCAAAGAGGTTGGTTATGTCCGGGAAGAAGTCGTCGTTAGGAAACTCGTCGTCGGACGACGTCGTGGTTGCTAGTAGTCGCACTTGAGCGCTCACCAAAAACCTGATCGCCCCTCACCCGTACAGGTTCACGAGAGGCGGGGTTCCGGAGGCCTACTGTCCCGATCTGCGGTGCATGCCGCAAGCCGAGATGAGGAAGACGAAGGCGACGACGCAAGGTTCTGAAGGTAGGCGCGTGTGTGGATTGATCACTGATTAGGTTTAGCGCGGACACATATATAATGCAGGTCAAGGAGACCATGAGGCACAGTCCACGTCCGAGTCGATAACAGCCCACGATCCATAAAAGTTGAAAACGGCTGTAATTAATACATCTGTTAATGACTCATAATTAATCTATGATTAATTTTACCAAACAGCAAAATAAAGCTGGGCTCGACGAGATTTCTGGGGGAGTCGTGACGAGGCGGGCGGCGTCGGAGGAGGAGTGCGCGAGAGCTGCTCTCCTTCTCACACATTAGTGATTGGTGCAACACTCTACGATGGTCCAACTCCCCTTCTATTAGCAATGTGGAACTAAATTTTTGCATCACTAGCACAGTCATATGATATTATACACAAGTGGACCAAAGAAAATTTCAAAATTTGTCTAATGGGCCAACAACTGAAAACTTACCAAATTCCGAAAAAAAGCACAAAGACAGGGGCGGGCATCTTAACGGAATAATACCTTCATCATGGTGCATGCAGAGATAAGATTGACGCCCCCTTCACCATGATGAACATCACCGCCATTATAATCAAAAACTCCGTAAACCCGAAGTGGTCCGATAACGAAACACCAACTAATTAAGAAAGTGTGATCTAGCTAGCTAGCTTGCTGCAGAAGAACTAATTGACGTTGACGTTGAAAGTGACGTCGAGCAAGACCCAACTCAACGAAGAACCACTTGAGATCCATGCAGGACCAGCAGAAAAACGTACGTACGTGCCGGCTATGATTATGGGTGATTTAGGTCTAATATAGCCATATGGGCATCGCGCTTTAGTTGGATGTAAATACTCCATAAACTAAAATGGATAGCTACTTGACTTGGATAGCCACATGGCAATGGATAGCTGAGCATCAATCTATCAACAACATCAATCTATCAATCTTTATGGATTATGATCAGAGAAACATTCTACCACAAGATACCAAGTGTAAACTAACATAGAGCAATACCAGGCCAACATAAATCTATTACCCACATAAACTAGCATCAACCTATCAAACACATCAATCTATCACCGCCTAACTGATAGAACAAGAAAGGAGGAGCCCTAATTAGGGTTGGGAAGGAGGCCTACCCGGTGGGTGCGGCGGGGCCGGTGGATGCAGAGAGGAGGCCCTCGATCCGGTGGTTTCGTCATTCACGGGGAGAGGAGAAGGAGGCCAGTGGTTTCGTGAGGAGAGGAGAAGGACGGGCTCAGCGGTGGATTCAGCGCTGCCCTGGTGAGTTCTTTTGGATGGTGGACCGGTGACGGATCAGATCCGAACGAATCAGGTACACAATTATCAAGGGCAGTTTGCTAAAGTGCCACTAAAAATATTATTATTAGGGGCAGTTTGTTGTAAGTGCCCTTACAAATCAACATTTTTAGCAGCAGTTTGCTAAAGTGCCTCAAATAATTTCTTTTTTAGAGGCAGATTGCTTAAGTGTCCCAAAAATTCATCATTTTCTAGAGCAGTTTTGAAGAAAGTGCCACTAAAAAAGATGTTTTTACAGGAACTTCAGGAAAATGCCCCAAATAATCTATTTTTTAGAGGCATTTAGAATAAAAAGTTCCTAAAAACCATTTTCCGAGGCACTTCACCGATGTGCCTCAAGCAAAATGCCCCTAAAAATATACTCTCCCATAGTGTCTACTGATGCTGCACCAACCCGCTTCCTGTCTCCTTCATTCTTTTTCTTTTTCTTTTCAATAACTAGCAATGTGGCCCCCGCAACTGCGAGGGAATCATTTTTATTGAGTTATGAGTGTTTAAGAGATGATTTTAGCGTTTCATGAATATTCAAATTACGTGGGATAAATAGTATTACGTTTCATTAACCACCAAGGATATTGTGGTAAATATAATACTCAATGCGGAGGTACATTTTCAACTTCCGTTCAAATATCTTAAGATCATCACGTCATTGTTATGCTACACCCTCATGTTTATTTGTAATATAACGTGCAAACTTTGATAATTGTACTACCTCTGTTCCTAAATGTAAACCTTTCTAATAGTTCAAATTGAACGACTTAAAGGCTTTCATTTCAGAACGGGAGGGAGTATATCTAATATATATGAATTACCGATAATCTGAATCCCAACAACAGGACCCACCCACTCGTGGCATACGAACTTATCTATATTAGAGAGTAAAGTAACACGTGCATTGGGTTCTGTTTAGGAGCAAAATCATCCATAAGCTATACCTTCTTTTGCCAACTCTGTTAGGGAGTTATTAATTGCTGCATTATTGAAGAACTATGGCCTAACATGTAATTTATCTCAAGTAACCGGCCCCGCATGGTTGTATATTAAAAATAGTTTTTAGGAATCATATATCTCTTCATCTTATGCTGGCTAAATTATTTATTGTGTCTTTCCTCTTATTTTTGTTTTATAGAGCTAGATTTAATAGCTCATCGTCCGCCAAAGTATCTGATTCTAGTCATCGGAGGTGTTCTTCGCCCTTAGTTAACCATGCTTACAATCAATTTTATTGAAAATATTTCAATATGATGATAAATCTAATGGTATAATGTTCACCTAAGAAACCCAAATGATACATTCGGTTAGTTGTCAACATTAAATTTGCTAGGTATTTCTTACATGAAATGTACATTTGAATGGTGGTAGTAGTACTTTGTAGTACTTATGATAATCAGGTAGTATATGAACCATCGAACATTGAGAAACAAATGGGCTGTGTGGGTGATTGTCCATTCAGGATTTCCGTTATGCCACACTAAGTGTGTTGGTTATGCCACACTAAGTGTGTTGGTATCAATGGAAAACTACCATAAAAGTGTAGTCCAAAACATATCTAACCTAGTTGACCCACAAAATTGACCAATGCTAATCGTGTTGGCCAAAGAAAATGAACATCACCGCAAAGAACCTCTGATCTAGTTGACCCTCAAAGTCGAGCAATGCTAATCGTGGTGGCCAAATACGTCGAACAAAACTCCAAAGAACTACTACCTACTACACGATGGCCTTAGGTAGTAGTCAGTAATGGTAGAGCAATGCTAATCGTTTTGGCCAAAGACATCATATAACTGCAAAGAACCGGTAGCTGTTGCACAATGGCCCCAAATAGGTACTGTTCAGTAACAGTCAGGTAATGCTAATCATTGTGACCAAAGACAATGAACATAACTACACAAGAACCTCTAACCTATTTAACCCTTAAAGCTGAGCAATGCTAATCGTGGTGTACGAAGATCTCAAACATAACTACAAAGAACCTCTAGCTATTGCACAATGGTCTCAGATCGGTACTGGTTGGTAATGAGGCATAAATTTCTCTCGACAGGCAAAAAATGATGAAGACGATATGCATCAGGTCGATGGATTTTTACAGCTCTGATTGTAAAGAATTTACCTATTTTGTTGTCTATGAGATCAAAATATTTTACATTGGCTCATCAAATTCTCATAGAGAATGTGCAGACGCAGTTGACATGGAAAGTGGAACCAAAGGGGAAATGTAGATGGTATGTCAGGTTTAGGATTTTCTTTCCATTTTCATGTGCAACACAAACATGGGACCTAGATATTACATATGCAACCATAAATATAGTTCGGATGATGTGGACTAATATGGTGCCCAAAAAACACTTATATTGATTTTTGCATATACTTGATAAATTCTCATTTTACATAAAAAATATATACACGTCATAGTTTAGCATGGTTATCCACCACGTCGTAGTTTGCACATAAGAGTCATACCATATGAAATAACATGTCATGTGCCGTGCACAAACTCTTTTTCTTTAAACGATATATAAGCAACACGTTTATACACATAATAGTCTTCCATATATTAACCTGATGACATCCTAGTGAGACATCATTATGTGCACAGACTCCTCTTTTTCTTTCAAACAATATATGAGCAGCACATACATTACTTCGACATGGCGTAGGAGTTACGTTGTTCATTAATTAGTTAATTAAATCGCGTCCATATATTACATATCTAACAGTTCTATTGCTTCACGTATGTCAGAGTCGCCTTTGCCTATTTCGGTTTCCGCTCAGCAAAGCAAAATATCGGTTCATGTACTCCGTTCCAGTCTAGGTTAGTATTTCAGCACGGCTGGTCACCGAGGATCTTGACAACCACAGCGACGTGCTTAATTTGATGTTGATCCAGGATAGATAGTGCAAGACATGATCGAGTTCCTTCTAGCTAGATTGGTGCTTTTCATTGGATCTCATGAGAAGATGCGTGCTAGAGGGAAGGTTTAATTAAGAAGACATTATTTTGGTGTAGCCATATGAGACGGTAGTCTATATATTGTGAATTCTGTCGTTTGTTTCTGTTGGCCCAGGTCCAGAGTGCCACGAGCATGTTGGGCAAGGTTTGCAGGTTGTAACTGTTCCCTTTTTTTTTTCTTTAATTAAGATGTTGTCACGGTCCCTTGAGACGGCCGGAAGTCCACCTACGGAGATTGCAACCTTTTCTGTAATATCTAGAGTTGGAGTTAAGTTTTGTTTTAAACTTACGTGTCATATATTCTTGTATACACGTTTAATGTTTTACGTAACACTTCTTCATCTTGTAATCTTAACCATTAAAATCTAGATCAACGTAGTATATATTTTAAGTATATGTGGATCAACCTCGTGCCTCGAAAAACACCCTTGAAAAACACCCTTATATTGCTTTTAATATATAATAGATACTTGTGGAACTGGTTCTTTTCGTTTAATACAAATGGAAAGGGGTTGAAGCCCGGAACAATTGGACAGGGGCGTCAATAGAGCAGAGATAAGATTGACGCACCTAGTTTCACCATGATGGACAATTGGACATCACCGCCAATTTTAATAAAGAACTCTGTAATTCCACCTAATAAGTGTTCCGAGAACGGACACCAACTAGTAAATAAGCAAGTGTGATCTAGCTAGCTAGCTAGCTAGCTACCTGACGTTGATCGCTGAGAGTGACGTACGGCGAGCAAGACCCAACTCAACGACGCTGAGAGTGACTTTGTGATCGATGGCCTCATGGGCGTGGTGGGTCGATTAATTACTACTAGGCTCGAGGTAGTAGTAGTAGTAGTAGTAGTAGTAGTAGTAGTAGTAGTAGTAGTAGTAGTAGTAGTAGTAGTAGTAGTAGTAGTAGTAGTAGTAGTAGTAGTAGTAGTAGTAGTAGTAGTAGTAGTAGTAGTAGTAGTAGTAGTAGTAGTAGTAGTAGTAGTAGTAGTAGTAGTAGTAGTAGTAGTAGTAGTAGTAGTAGTAGTAGTAGTAGTAGTAGTAGTAGTAGTAGTAGTAGTAGTAGTAGTAGTAGTAGTAGTAGTAGTAGTAGTAGTAGTAGTAGTAGTAGTAGTAGTAGTAGTAGTAGTAGTAGTAGTAGTAGTAGTAGTAGTAGTAGTAGTAGTAGTAGTAGTAGTAGTAGTAGTAGTAGTAGTAGTAGTAGTAGTAGTAGTAGTAGTAGTAGTAGTAGTAGTAGTAGTAGTAGTAGTAGTAGTAGTAGTAGTAGTAGTAGTAGTAGTAGTAGTAGTAGTAGTAGTAGTAGTAGTAGTAGTAGTAGTAGTAGTAGTAGTAGTAGTAGTAGTAGTAGTAGTAGTAGTAGTAGTAGTAGTAGTAGTAGTAGTAGTAGTAGTAGTAGTAGTAGTAGTAGTAGTAGTAGTAGTAGTAGTAGTAGTAGTAGTAGTAGTAGTAGTAGTAGTAGTAGTAGTAGTAGTAGTAGTAGTAGTAGTAGTAGTAGTAGTAGTAGTAGTAGTAGTAGTAGTAGTAGTAGTAGTAGTAGTAGTAGTAGTAGTAGTAGTAGTAGTAGTAGTAGTAGTAGTAGTAGTAGTAGTAGTAGTAGTAGTAGTAGTAGTAGTAGTAGTAGTAGTAGTAGTAGTAGTAGTAGTAGTAGTAGTAGTAGTAGTAGTAGTAGTAGTAGTAGTAGTAGTAGTAGTAGTAGTAGTAGTAGTAGTAGTAGTAGTAGTAGTAGTAGTAGTAGTAGTAGTAGTAGTAGTAGTAGTAGTAGTAGTAGTAGTAGTAGTAGTAGTAGTAGTAGTAGTAGTAGTAGTAGTAGTAGTAGTAGTAGTAGTAGTAGTAGTAGTAGTAGTAGTAGTAGTAGTAGTAGTAGTAGTAGTAGTAGTAGTAGTAGTAGTAGTAGTAGTAGTAGTAGTAGTAGTAGTAGTAGTAGTAGTAGTAGTAGTAGTAGTAGTAGTAGTAGTAGTAGTAGTAGTAGTAGTAGTAGTAGTAGTAGTAGTAGTAGTAGTAGTAGTAGTAGTAGTAGTAGTAGTAGTAGTAGTAGTAGTAGTAGTAGTAGTAGTAGTAGTAGTAGTAGTAGTAGTAGTAGTAGTAGTAGTAGTAGTAGTAGTAGTAGTAGTAGTAGTAGTAGTAGTAGTAGTAGTAGTAGTAGTAGTAGTAGTAGTAGTAGTAGTAGTAGTAGTAGTAGTAGTAGTAGTAGTAGTAGTAGTAGTAGTAGTAGTAGTAGTAGTAGTAGTAGTAGTAGTAGTAGTAGTAGTAGTAGTAGTAGTAGTAGTAGTAGTAGTAGTAGTAGTAGTAGTAGTAGTAGTAGTAGTAGTAGTAGTAGTAGTAGTAGTAGTAGTAGTAGTAGTAGTAGTAGTAGTAGTAGTAGTAGTAGTAGTAGTAGTAGTAGTAGTAGTAGTAGTAGTAGTAGTAGTAGTAGTAGTAGTAGTAGTAGTAGTAGTAGTAGTAGTAGTAGTAGTAGTAGTAGTAGTAGTAGTAGTAGTAGTAGTAGTAGTAGTAGTAGTAGTAGTAGTAGTAGTAGTAGTAGTAGTAGTAGTAGTAGTAGTAGTAGTAGTAGTAGTAGTAGTAGTAGTAGTAGTAGTAGTAGTAGTAGTAGTAGTAGTAGTAGTAGTAGTAGTAGTAGTAGTAGTAGTAGTAGTAGTAGTAGTAGTAGTAGTAGTAGTAGTAGTAGTAGTAGTAGTAGTAGTAGTAGTAGTAGTAGTAGTAGTAGTAGTAGTAGTAGTAGTAGTAGTAGTAGTAGTAGTAGTAGTAGTAGTAGTAGTAGTAGTAGTAGTAGTAGTAGTAGTAGTAGTAGTAGTAGTAGTAGTAGTAGTAGTAGTAGTAGTAGTAGTAGTAGTAGTAGTAGTAGTAGTAGTAGTAGTAGTAGTAGTAGTAGTAGTAGTAGTAGTAGTAGTAGTAGTAGTAGTAGTAGTAGTAGTAGTAGTAGTAGTAGTAGTAGTAGTAGTAGTAGTAGTAGTAGTAGTAGTAGTAGTAGTAGTAGTAGTAGTAGTAGTAGTAGTAGTAGTAGTAGTAGTAGTAGTAGTAGTAGTAGTAGTAGTAGTAGTAGTAGTAGTAGTAGTAGTAGTAGTAGTAGTAGTAGTAGTAGTAGTAGTAGTAGTAGTAGTAGTAGTAGTAGTAGTAGTAGTAGTAGTAGTAGTAGTAGTAGTAGTAGTAGTAGTAGTAGTAGTAGTAGTAGTAGTAGTAGTAGTAGTAGTAGTAGTAGTAGTAGTAGTAGTAGTAGTAGTAGTAGTAGTAGTAGTAGTAGTAGTAGTAGTAGTAGTAGTAGTAGTAGTAGTAGTAGTAGTAGTAGTAGTAGTAGTAGTAGTAGTAGTAGTAGTAGTAGTAGTAGTAGTAGTAGTAGTAGTAGTAGTAGTAGTAGTAGTAGTAGTAGTAGTAGTAGTAGTAGTAGTAGTAGTAGTAGTAGTAGTAGTAGTAGTAGTAGTAGTAGTAGTAGTAGTAGTAGTAGTAGTAGTAGTAGTAGTAGTAGTAGTAGTAGTAGTAGTAGTAGTAGTAGTAGTAGTAGTAGTAGTAGTAGTAGTAGTAGTAGTAGTAGTAGTAGTAGTAGTAGTAGTAGTAGTAGTAGTAGTAGTAGTAGTAGTAGTAGTAGTAGTAGTAGTAGTAGTAGTAGTAGTAGTAGTAGTAGTAGTAGTAGTAGTAGTAGTAGTAGTAGTAGTAGTAGTAGTAGTAGTAGTAGTAGTAGTAGTAGTAGTAGTAGTAGTAGTAGTAGTAGTAGTAGTAGTAGTAGTAGTAGTAGTAGTAGTAGTAGTAGTAGTAGTAGTAGTAGTAGTAGTAGTAGTAGTAGTAGTAGTAGTAGTAGTAGTAGTAGTAGTAGTAGTAGTAGTAGTAGTAGTAGTAGTAGTAGTAGTAGTAGTAGTAGTAGTAGTAGTAGTAGTAGTAGTAGTAGTAGTAGTAGTAGTAGTAGTAGTAGTAGTAGTAGTAGTAGTAGTAGTAGTAGTAGTAGTAGTAGTAGTAGTAGTAGTAGTAGTAGTAGTAGTAGTAGTAGTAGTAGTAGTAGTAGTAGTAGTAGTAGTAGTAGTAGTAGTAGTAGTAGTAGTAGTAGTAGTAGTAGTAGTAGTAGTAGTAGTAGTAGTAGTAGTAGTAGTAGTAGTAGTAGTAGTAGTAGTAGTAGTAGTAGTAGTAGTAGTAGTAGTAGTAGTAGTAGTAGTAGTAGTAGTAGTAGTAGTAGTAGTAGTAGTAGTAGTAGTAGTAGTAGTAGTAGTAGTAGTAGTAGTAGTAGTAGTAGTAGTAGTAGTAGTAGTAGTAGTAGTAGTAGTAGTAGTAGTAGTAGTAGTAGTAGTAGTAGTAGTAGTAGTAGTAGTAGTAGTAGTAGTAGTAGTAGTAGTAGTAGTAGTAGTAGTAGTAGTAGTAGTAGTAGTAGTAGTAGTAGTAGTAGTAGTAGTAGTAGTAGTAGTAGTAGTAGTAGTAGTAGTAGTAGTAGTAGTAGTAGTAGTAGTAGTAGTAGTAGTAGTAGTAGTAGTAGTAGTAGTAGTAGTAGTAGTAGTAGTAGTAGTAGTAGTAGTAGTAGTAGTAGTAGTAGTAGTAGTAGTAGTAGTAGTAGTAGTAGTAGTAGTAGTAGTAGTAGTAGTAGTAGTAGTAGTAGTAGTAGTAGTAGTAGTAGTAGTAGTAGTAGTAGTAGTAGTAGTAGTAGTAGTAGTAGTAGTAGTAGTAGTAGTAGTAGTAGTAGTAGTAGTAGTAGTAGTAGTAGTAGTAGTAGTAGTAGTAGTAGTAGTAGTAGTAGTAGTAGTAGTAGTAGTAGTAGTAGTAGTAGTAGTAGTAGTAGTAGTAGTAGTAGTAGTAGTAGTAGTAGTAGTAGTAGTAGTAGTAGTAGTAGTAGTAGTAGTAGTAGTAGTAGTAGTAGTAGTAGTAGTAGTAGTAGTAGTAGTAGTAGTAGTAGTAGTAGTAGTAGTAGTAGTAGTAGTAGTAGTAGTAGTAGTAGTAGTAGTAGTAGTAGTAGTAGTAGTAGTAGTAGTAGTAGTAGTAGTAGTAGTAGTAGTAGTAGTAGTAGTAGTAGTAGTAGTAGTAGTAGTAGTAGTAGTAGTAGTAGTAGTAGTAGTAGTAGTAGTAGTAGTAGTAGTAGTAGTAGTAGTAGTAGTAGTAGTAGTAGTAGTAGTAGTAGTAGTAGTAGTAGTAGTAGTAGTAGTAGTAGTAGTAGTAGTAGTAGTAGTAGTAGTAGTAGTAGTAGTAGTAGTAGTAGTAGTAGTAGTAGTAGTAGTAGTAGTAGTAGTAGTAGTAGTAGTAGTAGTAGTAGTAGTAGTAGTAGTAGTAGTAGTAGTAGTAGTAGTAGTAGTAGTAGTAGTAGTAGTAGTAGTAGTAGTAGTAGTAGTAGTAGTAGTAGTAGTAGTAGTAGTAGTAGTAGTAGTAGTAGTAGTAGTAGTAGTAGTAGTAGTAGTAGTAGTAGTAGTAGTAGTAGTAGTAGTAGTAGTAGTAGTAGTAGTAGTAGTAGTAGTAGTAGTAGTAGTAGTAGTAGTAGTAGTAGTAGTAGTAGTAGTAGTAGTAGTAGTAGTAGTAGTAGTAGTAGTAGTAGTAGTAGTAGTAGTAGTAGTAGTAGTAGTAGTAGTAGTAGTAGTAGTAGTAGTAGTAGTAGTAGTAGTAGTAGTAGTAGTAGTAGTAGTAGTAGTAGTAGTAGTAGTAGTAGTAGTAGTAGTAGTAGTAGTAGTAGTAGTAGTAGTAGTAGTAGTAGTAGTAGTAGTAGTAGTAGTAGTAGTAGTAGTAGTAGTAGTAGTAGTAGTAGTAGTAGTAGTAGTAGTAGTAGTAGTAGTAGTAGTAGTAGTAGTAGTAGTAGTAGTAGTAGTAGTAGTAGTAGTAGTAGTAGTAGTAGTAGTAGTAGTAGTAGTAGTAGTAGTAGTAGTAGTAGTAGTAGTAGTAGTAGTAGTAGTAGTAGTAGTAGTAGTAGTAGTAGTAGTAGTAGTAGTAGTAGTAGTAGTAGTAGTAGTAGTAGTAGTAGTAGTAGTAGTAGTAGTAGTAGTAGTAGTAGTAGTAGTAGTAGTAGTAGTAGTAGTAGTAGTAGTAGTAGTAGTAGTAGTAGTAGTAGTAGTAGTAGTAGTAGTAGTAGTAGTAGTAGTAGTAGTAGTAGTAGTAGTAGTAGTAGTACGTACTACGGGGACCGGCACTCACCTTCTACCGACGAGTACTACGTGGCTCATGCGCAATGTGTTTGCGTGTATCGGCTCACTCGATCGATCTTGTGGATGCAAAGCAAGTTTGACTTGCGCCGTCGTCGTCGCTCTCCGGCGGCTCACGTTTCTTCGGTTCGACGAATAAATGGGTCGACATTATCCGATCCGTCCGTTGGATTTGTTTGTCCTTGCACCGGCCGGAGAACCGGAATGAAATAATAATGTGTCCACTTTGCGTGCGGCGACTGAGGTCGTCGTTGTTGCTAGGGACCGGCCGGCGACTGGTGGTGGACGGAAGAGCAGAAATACAAGTTTTCTCGCTTCATCCGTCCGTCCGAATATCCATCCAGCCGTGATCGCTACTGTTGGAACAACAAGTGGAAGTTTCCACATGTCGTCTCGCACCGTTAATTGCCACGGTACAAGTGGACGCGATGACGTGGACACATCGTCGTCGTCCTTGTCCCGGCCGTATATCCATCCTATAGCGCGCACAAGAACATTTTCTCCGGAATCGTTGATTTCCGATCATCGGTCGGTCAGATATCAGTAGACCATAGCGCAAGGACTGGGGCGGCGAGGGCATCGTATCTTTAACGGAATAATACCTTCATCATGGTGCATGCAGATTGTAGACAGATAACATCGACGCACCTGCTAGCTTCACCATGCATGATGGACATCACCGCCATTCTAATAAAAAACCCCGTAATTCCACCTAAGTGATCCGAGAACGGACTCCAACTAATAAGCAAGTGTGATCTAGCTAGCTACCTGACGTTGACGTTGACGTCGACGCTGAGAGTGACGTCGGCGAGCACGACCCGACTCAACGATCCACTTTGATATCCATGCAGCAGCTAGGACCAGCAGGGTGCAACTTGCAACACGTACTTACGGCCATGATTATGCGTCGTTTATTAGGTCTAAAATAGCCATATAGGCAGGCAGCGCACTTTAGTTACCCAAAGGTCTTTAGGTAACCATCACGCACGCTAGCTGACGACTGTCACTAGAGGAGGATGCATGATTGCCAGTTTGACACGCACCGGCCGGCGGCTGTCGACTTCTCGCCGGCCGCCGGCTCCACACGCACACTATTAACGAACTTGCACTAGCAATTTACCTACGTAGTACTAGCTTATTACTATGACACGGACTACTAGGAAAAACGCTATCAGTGGCGCACCAAATTGAAATTCTGTGGCGTATATGGGAACACCACTAAATCCTCGCCACTGAAATTCAACATTCTGTGGCGCATATGCCATATGCGTCACATAATTCTCAACATTGCGTGGCGCATATGCCATATGCGCCACAAAATTTTGTCTCAGGATTTAAAAAAATACCAGAATACAGTAGAAATACACAGAATACACAGAAAATATACCAGAATACAACAATATATCATAGAAATACATAAAACTCACAGGAATACCCAGAAACTCACTGAAATTCATACAAAGTGACAAAATATATCAATATAGAGAGTCCAAGTGTTACACACAAGTCATGAAAGAGTACAAGTTCGAAATCACACAAACACACGAATTCACGATTGACGCAGATTCGACTGCTCCAGACGAGCCCCCGCAGCCTCTATCTCCTGAATGAATTGCAGACGGAACGAGTCGAGCTCCACTTTGCTCAACCTCGGGGACGGTCGCTGGGCATGGGTGGAAGCCAGTAGGTGGACCGCGCTCTGTTGCTCCACGGCCATCAGGCACTGCTCTGAGGTGCTGGTGTCCCTGACCATCAACACCACCGAGTGTTCCGCCGACGGCAAGTCAGCTGACGCAGCCTGACGCATCTCCGCCACGACATCCGATATCACTGCTAGGGCCTGCAGCAGTCGCCCACAAGAGTCCCTCTGAGTCAGAAGCGGCCAGCCCCGCACCTTTCATCTCTTTGAGATCTCCTCCAAGGCAGCTGCTCGCTGATGCAGAGGCCGCAGCATCGCGTGGACCACCTCGGCGGTCATATTCCGGAAAAATCGCCCTGCGGAACCTCTATCCTCGCCCGGTATCACCTCCGCGAGCACCAGCAGGGTCTTCACTCCTTCCCTCTCCGACGCAGCCGGCTGCTGCATCGAATCCCTTTGCCACCTATTAATTCACCATAAAAATAAAGGATCCTAAGCACAAGTGTTAACTGAACAAACAATTTACCAAGTGGTGGTAACCAACTTGATTGAAAACTGAAACAACTTAATAACTTTAATAAAGCAACTTGGATGTATAAATGTGCAGATCTACACATTTATATTTAAGCTATTTCATTATCTCCTTATCTGAACAAACTACATCATGACAGTGCGAGCAAGTAAGCCCCAAACTCAACTATAAGAAACTGATTAGTTCCTGTACTATGCAGAGAGAGGCTCGGGAGAGTTTATTTGGAACCTAAAACTATTTAAATTCATTTATTAGTTAAATCCTCAAAACCTTCTTTATAAAGGAAAGTTTGTCTTTATCCAGATAACCTTGCCAGCTGAAGGCACATTTTTGAGATGCTCTATTATTTCTTATGGAAGCATCCAATAAATCCCAAATAAATCATATGGAAGTATCTTGACGCCTCCTTCACACCAGTACCATCTCCCCATCTTGTCCAATGCAAATTCTTGGACTTCCTTCATAACCCTTGTTTGGAGAAAATTATGCCAACCCCTTAAACCATGAGTCAAACCAACTCCAAACCCAAACCAATCTTGCCAAATAATTCACCACAGCACCCACCATCTCTCCTGATCAAACTACACTGTACCTTGGTTTATAATGAAAACTGGCACACCAACTCAAATCCACAGTTCTAATCCACAGTTAAATATGAAAGCAACATATTCTCTTTGGATCCCCAGGATTATCACGCAGAGCACAAGTAAAGCCAAGCCAGATTTCCCTCCCTCCCTTGTAGCAGAACCCCCACGCTGCCGCCGACAAGGCAAGATCCGAACCAGCGCATGCACCGAGACGGGCGCGGGTCGCCGAGAAGCGAAGAGGAGACGAGGCGGGTGGTGGGGTCGGGAGAGTTATTTCACCTGCGGAAGAGGAAGACATGGACGACGCCAAGGGTAGTCCCGCAGCCGAGGCAGGGCGTCGCGGCGGCGCCGATGGGGAAGAGCAGGCCGACGTGGGGTGCAAGGAGGTCGCGGGAAAGACGGGCGGTAGGGCCAGAGATCAGGGCGCGGTGGAGATGAGGGGACTAGCGGCAACGGTGGAGAGAACGAGAGGGGGATGGGATGCTAGTGAGCGGCGCCTGGCGGCGGCGGGGTGGTGGGGATCGTGGCGGCTTGGCGTGCGACCGACGCGGGATGGGCGGCTACGGGGTCCACGGGCAGAGAGAGGCGCGCGTAGGTGACATATGGGTGGGGTGGGATCAAAGGAAGATGGTGCTAGGTAGGATGATAAGAAAATTAAGATTAGTTTGGCACATTCGCCACATAGTGTCAAAATTCTGTGGCGTATATAGCTATATGCGCCACATAATACGCCACCGAATTTTGATATTCTGTGGCGCATATAGCCATATGCGCCACAGAATTCCGGCATGTCTATGTGCTGGGTGAGGCCCACAGAAATTCTGTGGCGCATATGACTATATGCGCCACAGAATTATATGCGCCACAGAATTTCCACTTTCTGTGACGCATATAGTTATATGCGTCACAGAATTGCAAGAATTCTGTGAAGTATTTGCTATATACGCCACATAATAAATAAATTTTAGTGGAGTATTTTTTCTATACGCGTTATATGATTAAAATCTAGCTATAATAGTTTTCCTAGTAGGTTTCGCACATCGCTGATCACCGACTGATTGATTGATGGATGGGCCGGTCTCTTGTTACCTCATCATTCTCTGCTTATCGATCGTGTCTCGAAAAACAACGTGGTGTGCGTGCGTGCGTGCCTGCGTGTGTGTGCTGGACGTACGGGAACAAGCAGCACTTGCGATCACATCGCAACGCCCAAACACTGCCCCCCTAATCTGGCAAAATTAATACCGCTGCAACAATATATACCCAAACTAAATTTAGCAACAGTTTCCGGTAGCTGCGTGCATCCAACCTTCGCCCAATCTTTGCATCCTTGCACCCCTCGAAAGAAGGTTTAATTACTAGTTTGGTGGATCTCCGTGAGTCGGCAGGCAAAAGGACGACGGAAGCAATTAATTATGAGGCTAGGTAGTTTCCGGCGATCCGAGACGGACGGCGACAAAGGAAGGTCCGGGCAGAGAACGGCGGCGAGCGCAGGTAGACACCTCACAAGTCAGAAGAGGTCACGAGCGGTTTTAGCTGTCCGACCGCGAGGGCCACGTAATAAGTACACGGCATCAGCCGCGCGCCGCCGGCCTCTGCAGACACATCGACCATCTTTTTTAAATCAAATAAATTAAACTAGCAAGCCCTTTTATTAAAAACTTTTTAGTCCCTTTTGGTATCCTGGTAAGGATAAGACCTCGTCTAAAACTTGCTGTCCTAATCAACGTACAGTTACATAGTTAATCAACGAGTCTAGCAGAAATCTAGGGAAATTTCGCTAACTCATGAGCCATTTTGTTTGCTTCCCTGGAACAGTGCTTGAAGGTCATGTTGTCAATGGTAGTCGACACATCAACAATATCTGCAAAGATTGCAGAAGCTTCACCCCACCATGACTAGGCTTCATTGCAGGCTTCAATAACTTTCAACGAGTCCGACTCGGCAATAATATTATTACAGCCCAAAGAGCTTGTAAAGGCTAGCCCTTCGCGCATTGCCGCTGCTTCAGTAAGCATAGCCGAACCTGCATTGGTTAGTACAAGACACTTTGCGGCAATAAAGTTACCCTGATAGTCACGAATAACCGCTGCCGTTGCTCCTCCATTGGCTTCAGAATAGAATGAACCATCTACGTTTACCTTAACTTGTCAAGGCTCCGGCTTGTTCCAACTATCTGAGAAAGAACCTATCTTTCAATGAGTTGCCGCAGCGTTGGCAGTAATGGATAGGATTAACATCATACACTACGACGCATCCACCATAAGTACCAGCAAGTGACAGCCACAGGTTCCTTCAGTTTAATATGACTATACCTGGGTACTGGTTTGTTCTCCTGTCGAAACAAATATTCAGTAAAGGCAGAACCTGCTCTGTCCACTTGAATTGCATCCTGAATTATTCCATGAATCCCTAGTCTTCTCCACATATCTTCTGTAGGCTGGCATTGGAAGCAAAGATGCAGACTATCTTCCGCAGCTAGATTACAGATTGGACAGGATCCATTATTACCAACATGCCGATTAGCCAATATACACTTGAGAGGTAAAATACCATGTAACGATCTCCACATAAAGATTTTAACTTTGCTAGGTACATTAAGCTTCCAGAGAATTTTTCAAATCTGATTAGTTGCCGAGCTCCCAGGTAAAGCAAGCTGAGAAGCTCTTGGCCCAAATTGATGTTTCCATTGGAGGTGATATCCAGATCGAACAGCATACCACCGACCATTCTTGGTGAAGTGACATGCTATAAAATCACTTAAGCCTTGCGTGTTAATTGGTATTTGCAAAATGCGGCCCACATCGACTGTGTTGAAAATACTTTCTAGGAGTTGTGTGTCCCATGTACCAGAGTATGGACATATTAGCTCACTAACTTTGGTGACAACGGCATTACCTCAAGGGGTCAAAAAATTTCGATCCAGACTTGACGGAATCCATGGAGCAGAGTAGATTTTGATGGATTCTCCATCACCAACTCTCCAAATAATACCTCTCTTGAGCGTCGATAGTCCAGCAAGGATACTCTGCCACGTAAATGAAGACCCGGATTTAGGACCTGCTTTTAGTAAATCACCATTTGGGTAATACTTCGCCCGGAGTACACGTGCACATAATGAATTGGATTCATTTATTAGTCTCCAGCCTTGATTTGCAAGCATAGCGAGGTTAAAAGATTGGAAATCTCTGAATCCCATGCCTCTATCACACTTGGGTAGCACAACTTCCTCATAGGATCTTTCTGACTAGTAATTGCATTGTTATGCCTTGCTCAGTTCCTGTCAATTGTCCCGCTGTAATTTGTTTACCCTTTATGCTATGTCGTTTATCTAAGGAGAGCATCTCTAGTGAACTATGGACCCCGGTCCAATCTTTACCATTGATACATCTTCCATTGTTACTTGTTTACTTGCTGCAAATCATTACCTTTCACACCATATGTTTAATCCTTTGTTACAGCAAACCGGTGAGCTTGACAACCTTACTGTTTTTTGGGGCAAAGTCTTGAGTTTGTGTTGTGCAGGTCTCCGTGTTGTTTGCAACACCCGTGTGACGTTTTCTTCCTCCTTCTGGTTTGATAACCTCGGTCTCTACTGAGAGAAAACTTGCTGCTTCACACCTTGCTCTTGGGGTTCCCAACAGGCTGTGCGTAGACAGCCGTCAAGCTTTTCTAGCACCGTTGCCGGGGAGGCCAAGGACGTCTTTACAAGGGGATTCCTTAACTTCCTTTCTCTTTACTTTGTTTTTAGTTTGTTTTGTTTCTTTTGCTTGGTTTTGTTTGCCTCTTTCCAAAAAACCAAAAAAATTAGGCTAGTTTGGTTTGCTTGCTTTATTCAAAAACACAAAAAAAATTAGTTCCTGCTCTAGTTGCCACCTTACTCTAGCTCACCATGTTGCTCCCTAAGTTCGCTCTGAAATATCTTGCAATAGGTAGTGGCTCCATAATTGGGAAAGATAATATTAAAGAATTCTTTAACTATGTTAGCAAGCATGAGGATATTGAGGATAAATCTATAGCAGAGTTTGCCCCTAATTATGCGATTGATGCAGCTTCTTTAGTTCATATGTTGGAGGCTATGTTTGTTATCCTTAACCCCTTCATACAATTTTTATTCCTAAAACTAAAAGAAGAGAAGAATGCTGAAAAGAGGGAATTCATCCTTGAAACTTTATCAAAAGAATTCCATGATGTTGCTAGGGAAGCCAAAAAGGTTTTTGAGTGTTTCAATATGCTAGGATCAAGTGTAGATATTGTGGGTATTTCTGATAAAACTAATCTTAGAGAAGAATTCAATATACCCATCCCCTTTAAGCTTGTTGGAATACATGAAGCCTTTGAAAAGAACTTTGATTGGATTGCTCCTAAAAATCTTTTTAATGAAATTAATAGACCAAAGAGAGATGATAAGGGATCCTCCAAAACCCATTTGGATGAGATACCTTTCATAGTTGAAGAATTTGCAAGTATGAATGTTAATGCTTCTTCATTTGAAAATACTTGATTCTTCTTGCTTCTTGTGCCTAACTTAGAGGCGTTAAATAAAAGTACTTGTTGGGAGATAATCCAAGAGTTTACTTGAGTCTTGGAAGTTATTACTTAAGTAATGACCTCTCCTTATCCTTTTTGTTTGCTTTTTGTGCCAAGAATGACCTCTATTGAGAGGGAAGTACGATTTGGGGAGTTGCTGTGCCGAAACAGATTTCTGTCCTCCACAAAAAAATTCGTGAGGAGGCTCTGTAACTCGGTTTGAGCTCAAAATTTACGAATAAATCCCCCAGTATGTTAGATAACTTTTGTTAGTTCAACACTTTTTGATTTGAGCAAAATAAGATTTTCGAAAAAAATCGGTTTCTACCTGTTTGTCTATTTTGACAGATTTCTGTCATTATTTGGATTTGCTTCTTATTGATTCCTTTTTGAGTTTTGTTCAGGTAAATTGAGCTTTTTGAAAGAGTTACTAGAGTAGCTTGTGTTTTTAGTGAAAAGCCTTGCTGTTACAAAGCTTTGCCAGTGGTCCAATATCTTTTGAATACACTAATGTTGCTAATGAAGATTGTGTGATGTTTTCTATGAAGGAAAAATTTCAGATGTAGAGAAAGAATGATGCAATGAGATGAAAAATAGACAAAAGCTCAAGCTTGGGGATGCCACCTTGGTGTCACCCCAAGAAATATCCAAGAGGTACAAGCGTCAAAGCTTGGGGATGCCCAAGGCATCCCCTTCTTCATCAATAAAAAGCTCAGGTCTATCTAGACACTTTGTTTTTATTGTTTCATGCACAGTTGTGTTGTTCTTGAAGCGTCTTAGTTTTCGTTTGCGTTGCTTAGTTTGTTTAGTTTTCTTGACTAGTTCGGGTCCACGTTCTCGCTTTGTTGTTTTGCAAATAAGTTTGCTTGATGTTGGAAAGGAGTAGTAAGTTCTTGCTTGAAGTGCAATAGGAGCTTGCATTGACTGTGACTTAGACTTTAGCATGACATGCTAGGTGTTGTTTTAGCATTATACTTAGTGATTATTGTTATAGCATGTCTTGTTCCAAACAGTTAGGATTGCTTAGTGTGCCTTGAAGAAATTATGCGTTGTTTTAACATGCAAAAGCATAGTATTGTGGTATTCCCCTTTGATGTTTTGCTTGGGTTGACTTGGCATATGCTTACACCATGTTATGACTCTCACAAGTCACCATTAGCCTCATCCTTGACTTGTAGTACCACTCTTTGCTTTGATTAGTATGCTTTGTTGCACTGCATAATTATGACCATTATTGCTCTCTTAGTTGGTTCTTCTCAGCCTTTTGCTAGCCTCCACTTGTATGAGTAAGTTATACTCATGCCTCCAACTCCTAAAAAACCAAGTTATTCCAAAGTGTCCACTATAAACTTCTATGCATGGTGTGTTACACAATTCCAAGTATATTCTTGTTTTCATCTATCTTCCAATTAAAAATTATTTTGTTATATAAAAACTTAGTGATTAAAGCCCTCACGAACTTGATGGCACACTTTATTCTTTGCCCCTAATAAACTTGAACCATTGTGACAACTTTGTTGTATATGCTTGCACTTATAAGTTGGAATTAGCAGAACCGTGCTGTCACGGGGAACGTTTTCAACATTGCACTTGTACCTTGTTGTACTCAGTTGATATCATGTTCTTTTGTCTATGGATGTCACCGGTGTGAAATAAAGAGGGAACTTGTAAGTCCATAGAGTTTGTATTCTGTGTTAGAGAAACACCTGAGCCTCTAGCCTAAGCCATGCATAATCATGGTGGAAACTTGCAGCATCACCATAATGAGCTATCTATGAAGCATCCTCAATAAAAAGCTATGCATATGGTAAATAAAAAGATTGCCGAGATGCTCATTGTCTACTTGCCTTGTCTTTTTGGTTATGGGAAAGCTCTTGTACCATGTGCAAGGGGTACCCCGTTTGCGGTTCTCAATGTTATACAAATACTTACAGTGACAAGAACTTACCTGGACCCAAAGTTGAGTATGCATGAGGTGTGGCCCTCGTATTCAAGGAACTTGAGATTGCCAGCTTATACTTCGTCAAGCATATACTCCAGCTTTGCCACTTTAACCTTAACCACTTCAAGATGCTTATGATAGGGGCAACGAGGGCTGAAAGCTAACAAGTACCATAATTTTTGGAAGCTCTTTTTGAAACTTGTAATCCCTGCTTCCTTTTACAAAAAAAGCCTTTCTTCCACCACTATTGAGTCTCCACCTTCTACCTTTAGGCACCATTAAGAGAGCATAGTTGTCATTCTGTGTGCAATGTTCCAAAGCTTATTAATTGTTGCATATTGTGTTATTACTTGCTCTTGTGCTGTTTGTTTCTAGTCACCCTTGTGAACTTTGCAGGTGTCCTATGCATCTATTTGCTACTCTATGAGGGACAAGCTGATTGCCATTATGCTATGTTTTCTGCATGTGAAACAAACAAACTTTTTTAATGCATATTATTCATGATCTTTGTTTGTAGCTTGTCATGTTGCATGCATAGTTACTATGTCCTATTATTAGAACTCCATCTTATATGCACATGTTTAGAGTTCTTTGATTCCAGCTTTCAATGCTTGCAAATGGTTGGATCTTTATTGTGAGGGTGTATGTCACCTCAAAAATTATTCTGTTTATCACTTACCTACTCGAGGATGAGCAGGAGTTAAGCTTGGGGATGTTGATATATTGGAAACTTATCTATAATTTTTTATGCTCCATGCTTGTTTTGTATCTACTTTGCTTTACTTGTCCACACGTTGAGGTGCTTTTTACTTGTCCATACTTTGCTTTACTTGTCCACAGTGCCAGATGCCTGTTTTCTGCTGTTTTTGGTTTCAGAAAAGTTAGTAAAGAAATATTCTTGGAATTGGACGGGACAAAGGACAAAGTCAATTACTTTCCGTGGGGAACAAGAAGTCTAGAGGAGAGCCGGAGGCGCCATCCAGAGGGGCAGACCCACCCCAGGCGCGGGTGGGCCCAGCCCTGCGCCTTGCTAGGGTTTGCCAACCCTGGCCGCCTCCTCGGTCCCCCCCTTTGCCTATAAGAAGCCCCCGATGCAGAAACCCTGAGTATCCGATCAAATATCCACGAAACTGTCTGTAGCCAATAATCTCTTCGGTTGTAGATGTGCTGTTGCTACTAGGGAGAAAACAACGGTCTCTTGTTAATGAAAAATGTGGACTGTTTACCTTACACACTTTGTTTAAAGCAGTTGTCTGTTGCTTGCAACTTAATACTGGAGGGGATTCGGATGATAACCTGAAGGTGGACTTCTAGTCATAGATGCAGTTGGCTGGCGGTCTATGTATCTTGTTCTATTATCCAATCAACCTCATAGGATTTTTCTGACTAGTAATTGCATTGTTATGCCTTGCTCAGTTCCTGTCAATTGTCCCGCTGTAACTTGTTTACCCTTCATGCCATGTCGTTTATCTAAGGAGAGCACCTCTAGTGAACTATGGACCCCGGTCCAATCTTTACCATTGATACATCTTCCACTGTTACTTGTTTACTTGCTGCAAACCATTACCTTCCACACCATACGTTTAATCCCTTATTATATCAAACCGGTGAGCTTGACAACCTCACTGTTCGTTGGGGCAAAGTCTTGAGTTTGTGTTGTGCAGGTCTCCGTGTTGCTTGCAACACCTGTGTGATATTTCCTTCCTCCTTCTGGTTTGATAACCTCGGTCTCAACTGAGGGAAAACTTGCAGCTTGCTGCTTTACACCTTGCTCTTGGGGTTTTCAACAGGCTGTGCGTAGACAGTCGTTAGTGCTTTCGCTTCAAATAGCTGAGTACCCTTCTTTGGTGTTGTAAGTGTTGTGTGGGTGAACCTGTTCTAATATACCGACCTTACTTGGACTAATACATACTTGTGATTAAAACCCCTACAAGTATCCATAACTATAGGAAAGTAATTAAGATATAAACCTAACCACAACCTTAAATTCTGAGATCCCTACGCTCCCTTGTGCAAAGGTGTCCTAACGGGGGTTCATGTTTCTGTCACTCCGGCAACCTCACAATTAGTAGTCAAATACACAATACATCCCCTAGGACCATAAATGGTGAAGTATCATGTAGTCGACGTTCATATGACACCACTAGAAGAATAGCACCACAACTTAAATACTAAATCATTGAATAATATCTCAACACAAATCCACTCCTAACAACGTGACTTCTCCCATGTCCTCAAGAACTAAACGAACTACCCACGAGACATCATATGGATCAAGATCAAAGATGATATGGTAATGGATAACAATCTGAACATAAACAATAATCCAATGGTTCCACTCACAAGTATCAACTACAATAGTAATCAACACCGAGAAAGTTTCCCCTAAGAACTATGCAAGTATTTAACATGATTATTACAACGGGATGGAGTGGTGATGATGGTGCTGGTGGAGATGATGGTGTGGATGATGATGATGATCCCGATGAAGTCTAGCTTGGCGATGGTGTTGATGGCGACGATCTCCCCTCTCTAGGAAGGAATTTGTCTGGCAGAGATCTGTCTGCTGGAGAGCTCTTTCTCTCTTGGTGTTTTCCGCCCCGCAGAGGCGGCGGAAATCTTTCTATGGTCTCTCTCTTGGTATTAGGGTTCCGATAGGAAGATATAGGCGAGAGGGCGGAGTCGGAGGCCGGCCAGGTAGGCCACACCTGCCCTAGGCGCGGCCTAGGGGGGACCCGCGTCTAGGGGGTGTGGGCCCCCTATAGCCCAGCTACGCCTCCCCTTCTGGCTTCCTTCATCTTCTGGGAAAATATAATTTTCCAATATTTTTCTAGTATTTTTATGATCTTCGCAAAGTTGCAACAAAACACCTTTTTTCTATCAGAAACCTGACTTCGGCAGTCCATCCTCCAAGAATAATCCAACATGCAAAAACAGAGGAAAAGACATAAGTAACACCTTATAATAAGACATATATCAATGAATAGAGACAAATTATGATATAGAATGGTGATACAAATTGGACGTATCAATAGAGTTGTTTACATATGTGCCCGCAGCGCTCATATACACGTAAACAACTTTATCCGCAACCCGCAGTGCTCTACTAGCTAGCTAGCTGCGCAGCCTCCGTCTCGTTCGGCTGGCAGTGGCACAGGCACGCACGGCACCGCGACGCGCACCTCTATCTTGAAACAGTTTTTCGTTTCCGTTTTATAAATAAAGCACACATGTCAGATTATTGCTAGGCCAGGCAACACAACGCTCAAAGAAAGATACACCACATGATACAATAAGTTGGGGTGAACCCAAACCCAAGACAAAAGGCAAAAAGAAATAAAAGAAAAAGAAGGCCGATAACGGCGGTGTGCCGAAAACGGAGAGAACTCGCAATCGATGCGCCCTCCAGAGAAGTACCACCACATGTTTAGCAGTCCAAAGCGTCGTGTACCAAACAACACCTCCAAGAAGGGGAGTGATGACGACGACATTGCTGTCCGTCGTGGGCCTAGGGTTTTCCCCTGGTACGCAACGGGGGTTATGGGAGAGATACCTCCGACACTCTTCAAGAAGGAAGGTGACACCCGCGGGCGTCACCGTGCCGGTGTCAAGCAGACAAGGATTTCTCCGGACCCCTCTAGAACCACACTACCGAGCACGTTGTAAAGCTCCACCAATTATGTTACTCACGAACACGCGCCATACCGGTCTTAAAGTCGCCACCGCCGTCACACCGTGTGCCATGGAGTGAGGCCGGTAGAACTGAGGGAGCGGAAACTTTGGAGAGGGTCAGCATGACATCAACACGCATGAGAGAACTACCTCCATTGCCAGAGGACGATGGTCGACCGAATGCAGCAACAGGACAAACTAGACCCTATTGACCCGGCTGAGCCCGACACGCACGCATGTACTCCCTCCATTAGGGATTATAAGGCCTAAGAGTTTTTTTTAAATATTAGAAATTATAAATTCTTTTCCATTTATTAGTATCTCTCATCCAATACATGATTTTTTTTCTCTTCTCTCATGCATGTATAACTATTGGTATATGTAGTAATCAAGAGAGTGAGTTATTAATTTTCTTAATCCTATCAAAATGATCTATATGTCTTATAATCCCTAACGGAGGGAGTACACGGAAAGCAGACACCCACCACTGCGACATGCGCTGTATAATGGTGGGAGTAGCTATCGTCTTGGTTCGGTTCGCCTCCTCTTGGTTGTGGCGGCCATTGCTTTCCCGAGACCTCGATCGGGTGACTTTACACGACCGCTGGATCACCGTTGCTAAATTGCCGGACACCTGCCTTCCGATCAGGCGGCGACCGGTACGATACAAGCACTTTGGGTCTAGTGATTGCACTGAAATGGGGGCAGAAATACATGCCGCTAGATGTACTTTTTCTTTTTCTTCTTTTCATCAAGAAGTAAAGAAAAACAACATACACATACAGGCGGTACCTAGCTACCTGCTCCCTCCCACCACTCTGCATCTGCATCTATATGCACTGCACTACACGACCCCTTTTTTCTCGGTTCCTTGATTCCTTGCTTGACATAGCGTGGTTGATTAGTGGTATTCGACGGGTGCGCGTCGCTGTATTATGGGCGGCGTCCATATATTCTAGAGGGTAGAGACCGAGCGTACTATAGGAATGGACGGAAACGTTGATGATCGGGCGCTATGTTAACGGCCAAATGTCAGGAATATTAATATAGAACATGATCATGTCAGCCCCCATTCCCAGCAGATCTCAGCGTAGCCTACGCCGACGGCTGTCCTCGATGTAGCTATTTTTTCTTTTACCTTATTAATTTTTAAAAAATCATAACTAAATTATTCTAATTCGTAAAAATACAAATAATATATCAAAAATTGCAGAAATATAAGATCTATCTATCTACACTCAAATATTACACATTTATAAATAGAAATTAAGTGAAACATAAAACATTATATATAGTTTAAAACAGGCATAAAAATTTAAAAACGATCCAAACAATGTGAAACCTTCACGTGGTGTCATATTATGTGACATAGTTAGAAGAAAAAATAGCAAACTTAGTATATTAAGTATGTCTTAAAAAACCTTCACGAAATGACCTATCTCATTCGAGGTTTCCTGGCTTTCGAGTCAAATGACCAATGTTATGGCTAGAATCAAGACATAGTTTGTGATAATGTGTTCATATTATGCATACATCTGCATTATGGGATGGCGAACAATGTTCCAGGAGAAAGTTTTCCTTTTCGTCGCACCAAAAAACTATTTTTCATTTTCCGAGTGCAAAAAATGAGCGATTTTGTGATGCAACCACCAAATGGCTAATTCAAAATGCTACCACCACATTTTTTAAAAATATTAAACCACCTTAAATGGAAAATCTCCTAACATAAGGATCCAAACCTTTCCGTCCATACCTCGTTAAAAAGACAAATTCCTGCCAAAACTGTAGGAAGTGGATCAGATATGAACTACAGATACATGATGTGATGGTCCTAATTTTTTACAAAAATCATTTTTAGGTTCACAATATGATATTTAATCAGAGATTCACTTCAAGTTTAGCGAGTCTCAGCCCTGAGCTAAGAATCTTCATGCCCGTTGTTCGACAAAGTTTGACGATAGTTTAAAACGGGCATAAAAATTCAAAAACGATCCAAATAATATGAAACCTTCGCGTGGTGTCATATTATGTGACATGGTTAGAAAGAAAAAATATCAAACTTGATATATTGATTATTTCTCGAAAAACCTTCACAAAATGACCTACCTCATTTGAGGTTTCCTGACTTTCGAGTCAAATGACCAATGTTATGGTTATAATCAAGGCATAGTTTATGATAATGTATCCATATTGTGCATACATGTGCATTATGGGATGACGAACAATATTACAAGAGAATTTTTTCCTTTTCGTTGCACCAAAAAGAAATTTTCTATTTTTTAAGTGCAAAAAACGGACAGTTTTATGAAACAACCACTAAATGGATAATTCAAAATGCTACCACCTTATTTTTCAAAAATACTAGACCACCTTACATAGATAATATCCTAACAAGGGGATCCAAACATTTCCGTCCATCCCCGGTTAAAAAAATAAATTCCTACCGAATCTGCAGGAAGTGAGTCAGATATGAACTACAGGTACATCATCTGATGCTCATGATTTTTTACAAAAATCATTTTTAGGTTCACAATATGATATTTCATCAGAAATTCACTTCAAGTTTAGCGAGGCTCAACCCTGAGCTAAGAATCTCCATGCCTGCCGTTCGACAAAGTTTGACGATAGTTAAAAATGGGCATAAGAAATTCAAAAATGATCCAAACATTTCGAAACGTTCACATAGTGTCATATTATGTGACATAGTTAGAAGAAAAAATTATCAAACTTGGTATATTAATTATGTCTCAAAAAATGTTCACAAAATGAACTACCTCATTCGAGGTTTCCTGACTTTCGAGTCAAATGACCAATGTTATAGCTAGAACCAAGGCATATTTTATGATAATGTGTCCATATTGTGTATACATGTGCATCATGAGATGGCGAACAATGTTGTAGGAGGAAGTTTTCTTTTTCGTTGCACCAAAAAGGCATTTTTCATTTTCCGAGTGCAAAAAACGGGCGATTTTGTGAAACAACCACCAAATGGCTAATTCAAATGCTATCATCATATTTTTTAAAATAATATACCACCTTACATGGATAATATCCTAACAGGGGATCTCAAACCGTTCCGTCCATCCCCTGTGAAAAAGACAAATTCCTGCCAAATCGGTAGGAAGTGTGTTAGATATAAACTACCGATACATGATTTGATGCTCATGATTTTTTACAAAAAATTATTTTTTAGGTTTATAATATGATATTTCATCTGAGATCCACTCAAATTTTAGCGAGGCTCAGCTCCGAGCTAAGAATCTTCATGTCCACCGTTCAACAAAGTTTGACGATAGTTTAAACCGGATATAAGAAAATTTAGAAACGATTTAAACAATGCAAAATCTAAAATACAGGTTTCTCTACGACGGGCTATGGCTGGTGGTGGACGGAAGAGCAGAAATGCAAGTTTCTCGCTTCATCCGTCCGAATATCCATCCTCCGGCAGTCCGGCCGTGATCGCTGTCGGAACAAGTGGAAGTTTCCACATGTTGTTCCGCACCGTTAATTGCCGTGGTACAAGTGGACGATGACGTGGACACATCGTCATTGTTGTCCCGGCCATATCCGCCCTAGCGGAAGATCATTTTCTCCGGAATCGTTGATTTCCGATCATCTGTCGGTCAGAAACCAGTGGACCAAAGGCGCAACGACAGGTGCGGGCATCTTAACGGAATAATTAATACATTCATCATGGTGCATGCATAGATAAGATTGACGCACCTGCTAGCTTCACCATGATGGACATCACCGCCATTTTAATCAAAAAATCCGTAATTCCACCTAAGTGTTCCGAGAACGGACTCCAACTAATAAGCAGGTGTGATCTAGCTAGCTACCTGACGTTGACGTTGACGCTTGACGCTGAGAGTGACGGCGAGCACGACCCGACTAAACGAAGCACTTGATCCATGCAGGACCAGCTGAAAAACGTACGTGCCGGCCATGATTATGCGCGCGTGATCTAGGTCTAATATATAGGCAGCGCACTTTAGTTACCAAAGGTCTTTAGGTAACCATCACGTACGCTAGCTGACTGCCACTAGACAGGGTTAGCATGCATGATTGCCAGTTTGACACGCACTGGCTGTGGACTTGTCGCCGGCACCATCACACGTAGTACGGCAGAATGCATAAATCTGACCCAATTTCAAAAGAATTTGATAAACTGAACCATTGGCGAAAGTATTTTACACAACTAATCCTTTTTGTAGCGCCTAACGAAAAGGATTCACACTGTACAGTGTAGCTCCTATGTCAAAGGCGTTACACCCCTTGCCAGCGTGGCACGCGGGTCCCAGATGCTGCTCCAGTAACGCCTCGACGGGAGACGTTACAATACGAAGTGTGTAGCGTCTAAGAGATATGCGCTACACTAATGTTTATATACGATGTGAATTTTCAATGGACAAAAGTCTCTCTTAACCCAGATGGTTGAGCCCTTTGATATAGCGTCTTTGACATAGGCGCTATACTGTATAGTGTGAAGCCTTTCCGTTAGGCGCTATAAAAAAAGATTAGTTGTGTAAAATACTTTCGCCAATAGTTCAGTTTATGAAATTCTTTTCAAATTGGGTCAGTTTTATGCATTCTGCCCACGTAGTACATACTTAACGAACTCGCACTAGCAGTTTACCTGCGTAGTACTCCCCCGTTTAGAAATATAAGATATTTTAGGTTTGTGAAGAAGATGTATCTAGACATCTTTTAGTATATAGATTTAAATGAATCTACACACTAAAAGATGTCTAGATATATCTCTTTCATAAATCTAAAACATCTTATATGAAGTACTAGCTTATTATGACACGCGCATCGCTGATCACCGATTGATTGATGGGTCGGTCTATTACGTCATCATGCATGCTCTTATCCTGTCTCGAAAAGCAACGTGGTGTGTGTGCTGCACGTGGACGTGAACAAGCAGCACTTGCGATCAGATCGCAGCGCCCAAACAATGCCTACTAATCTGGCAACAATATATATATACACCCGCTGCAACAATATATATGATGCTCAAAACACTGACCAGCGCTAAATTTAGCAACAGTTGCCGCTGCATTCAATCTTGCATCTCCGTGAATTGGTCCTAGTCATTTTAGTATTATTGCATTGCATGGCACCCCTGGAAAGAAGGCAGGTCTAGTTTGGTGGATTCCGTGAGTCGGCAGGCAAAACGACGACGACGGAGAGGCAATTAATTTATTATGAGGCTAGCTAGCTAGCTAGTTTCCGGCGATCCGATCGATCGATCGACCGACTGAGACGGACGGCGACAAAGGAAGGTCGCAGGTGATGAACCGATCGAGCTGATCGAGAGAGGGCGGCGAGCGCAGGCAGGCAGGCACACGTCAGCAGCAGAGGTCACGAGCGCTCTTAGCTGTCCGACTGCGAAGGCCAGGTACGTACGTACACGCAGAGTTACAACCAAAAACTTGGCGTTTTCGTGTTGTAAAACGGCACCCGATCTATCCGGGCTCTCTATTTTAAGACTTCGGACCCCAAAGAAAAAAAAATCACAACCAAAGTCTATTTATCTTGCACAATTTGCAACGTTGACATTTTGCGGCGTTGCCAAGGAAATCTGAGGCTCATGGGCATCCCTGAGCCGCAAGATTGCTTGCTACCTCTTTTCATCAGAGGGAGGGGATGGACTGCAGTGGCTTGCCACACATATGTTCTATAATTAATGCATCGAGGAAGAATCATCAACACCTATTTATGGGGTGCGCCGTGGTAATAAACATAATACTGGGACAGGTTCTACCTTGGACAGGGTTCACGCATGTAACCCCAACCACGGATCAAACACCTTCTGGCCGGATAATGGAGGGGAGTACGTAGCTATCGTCTGGTTCGGCTCACCTTCTGGCCGGCCATTGCTTTCCCGAGACCTCATCCACTCGATCGTTTATCAGAAGTCGCTAATTGCTGGAAACCTGTAGATGAGGCGGCAACCGGTACGTACATGCACTTGGCTGGCTCTCGTGATTGCACGAAAATGTGGTCGGAAATACATGCCGCTAAATGCCCTTTTTTTTCTTCTTCTTCTTTTCGAGAAATAAAGAGAGAAAACAGCATACAGATACAGGCGGTACCTGCCTGCTCCCACCAGTTCTGCATGCAGTGCACCGCGTGATTTCCTTTTTTTCTTGGTTCAGGGTTTAGTATTTACAGCTTAGGGTCCAAGAAAATACATGTAACGTCAGAGCGTCCAACAGGCTAAGGGGATACATGTCCAAACATCGCGCTCACAGCCCTTGCCCCCACGCTTGCCCTGGAGCCAAGCGACAAGTTCGTATCGTGATCAGGCATCCACTGGTCCCTGTCCCACCAGCCAAGGCAGGTTTTCCACACTTCTTGTGCCAGGACACATCCCATCAGTAGATGATCGATGGACTCTCCACACTGATCGCAGAACTTATCGGCGGTCCACGCATAGCCAACCAAAATGAGATCTTACGGCTGACAGGAATAATGAGAGCACAAGATCTATAATGCTAAATGCCCCTGCACTACAGGAATGGGAAGTTACGCCGACGGTCGGTCGCTACGCCGACGGCCAAACGTCGGGGCCGTCGGCGTAGCCATCGTCTAGGTCAGCCCCACCAAGCAGCCGTCGGCGTAGAATTGCCCTCGCCATATCCTATGCTACGCCGACGGCTGCCCTCGGCGTAGCTATTTTTTATTTTATCTTATTAAACTTTGAAAAATCATAACTAAATCATTCTAATTCGGAAAAATACAAATAATATATCAAAATTTGCAGAAAATAAGACCTATCTATCTACACTCAAATATTACACATTTGTAAATAAAAATTAAGTAAAACATAAAACATTATATATAGTTTAAAACGGGCATAAAAAATTCAAAAATGATCGAAACAATGCGAAACCTTCGCGTGGTGTTATATTATGTGACATAGTTAGAAGGAAAAATATCAAACTTGGTATATTGATTATGTCTCAAATAAACCTTCACAAAATGACCTATCTTATTCGAGGTTTCTTGGCTTTCGGGTCAAATGACCAATGTTATGGCCAGAATCAAGGCATAGTTCGTGATAATGTTCCCATATTGTGCATACATGTGCATCATAGGATGGCGAACAATGTTGCAGGAGGAAGCTTTCCTTTTTGTCGCACCAAAAAGCCATTTTCCATTTTCCGAGCATAAAAAATGGACGGTTTCGTGAAGCAACCACCAAATGGCTAATTCAAAATACTACCACCATATTTTACAAAAATAATAGACCACCTTATATGGACAATGTCTCAACATGGGGATCTGAAACCTTTCCGTCCACCTTTGGTGAAAAAGAAAAATTCCTGCCGAATCGGTAGGAAGTGGGTCAGATATGAACTACAGGTACATGATCCGATGCTCATGTTTTTTTACAAAAATCATTTTTAGGTTTACAATATGCTATTTTATCAAAGATCCAATGCAAGTTTAGCGAGGCTCGGCCCCGAGCTAAGAATCTTCATGCCCGCCGTTCGACAAAGTTTGACGATAGTTTAAAAAGGGGAATAAAAAATTTAAAAACGATCGAAACAATGCGAAACCTTCGCATGGTGTCATATTATGTGATATAGTTATAAGTAAAAATATCAAACTTGATATGTTGATTATGTCTCAAAAAACTTCACAAAATGACCTATCTCATTCGAGGTTTTTGGCTTTCGGGTCAAATGACCAATGTTATGGCTAGAATCAAGGCATAGTTTGTGACAATGTGTCCATATTGTGCATACACATGCATCATGGGATGACGAACAATGTTGCAGGAGGAAGTTTTCCTTTTCGTCACACCAAAAAGCCATTTTCCATTTTCCGAGCACAAAAACGGACGGTTTTGTGAAGCAACCACCAAATGGCTAATTCAAAATGCTACCATCAAATTTTTCAAAAACACTATACCACCTTATATGGACAATGTCCCAACAGGGGGATCCGAAACCTTTCCGTCCACCTCTGGTGAAAAAGACAAATTCCTGCCAAATCGGTAGGAAGTGGGTCAGATATGAACTACAGGTACATGATCTGATGCTCATGTTTTTTTACAAAAATCATTTTTAGGTTCACAATATGCTATTTTATCAAAGATCCAATGCAAGTTTTTCTTTTCATCGCACCAAAAAGCCATTTTTCATTATCCGAGCGAAAAAGGGAATTTTCTAAAGCAACCACCAAATAGATAATTCAAAAACGGAGGGTTTGTGATTATTTGTTATGGATATCATATTTAGATTCCTCTCATTTGTCTGATCAATTTAGACATATTATTTGTTAAATTCCGATTTATATATTTAAAGATATTAATTATTCCATATAAAATAGAAAAATACAAAAAAGTAAAATTATTATATTTTTATTTGAATTCAATAATATTTTTACTTATTCATTAATGTTTACTTAAATAATTATTTGTAATTTCAAAAAATACAAACACGTGACATGTTGATATAAGGGTTAATAGGATTGATTCATAGTATTGATAACAATGTATGAATTACTTTGCGCAAACAGATTCTAAAGAAACCAGTCCTCGACATAACACGCGCGTGCTGTAATGCTGCCATCAAGGTTCAACTAGCAAACAGGACTTGGCAGCAAGACTTAAGCAGAGATTGCCACTTAAAATGTGCCAGCACATCAGGCGGCGACCGGTACCTACAAGCACTTTGGGCCTCGTGATTGCACGGAAATGGGGGCTCGATAAATGCCGCTAGATGCCCTTTTTCTTCATCTTTTCATCAAGAAATAAAGTGAAAACAACATACGTACAGATACATACAGGCGGTACCTCTACCTGCTCTCTCCCACCACTCCCTCTCCATGCACTGCACTAACCGACCCCTTTTTTCCTCGGCTCCTTTGCTTGACATATATAACGTGACATGACTGATTAGTGGTGGTCGGACGGGTGCGCGTCGCTAGCTGTATTAATTATGGGCGTCCGTCCATATACTCCATCCGTCCCGATTTAAAAAATACAATTTGCAATTCTGTGGTCTCTAGGTGTCATCTAATTGGTCCATTTAATAGTATGGAGTAAAACATGCGGAAGAAGAAAAAAAGTTAGAAAAGTGTTCACATTTGTTCACACATGTGCATGCAATCATTTTATTACTTTTACACAGAAGTAATTACAGAGATTAAATGCTTTTGTGTCTAAGTATTTTGAGATTGCATGGTTTGCAAACTGTGTCTTTTAAACAGAGACGGAGGGAATACTATGTTCTAGAGGGTAGAGAGTAGAGAGCGAGAGTCAGCGGAGTGGACGTGGGCTTTCATTACCCTTTTGTTGTCGCCTGTGTGCACTAGCTAGCTAGCTACCTACGGAGAATACATGCACGTGTCGAGCCAGAGCCAGAGATGCAACAATGCGTGCTATACTTTCTCGTCGAGGGATTACTATGTGTTAGTATTAATTAGCTCACTGTTGTAGCATGTGTGAAAGGGTTCGCGTCAGCTCAGATCTTGTCGTTTTTCCTCTCCCGTCCTCTGACCGAAATGGAAAGCAGGAGATCTAACTAACGATTTCTACGATTTAGATAAGGGATCTAACTAACTAATTTTGGTCGAATATGGTCGAATGGGCGAACTTTAGGCGAATATTAGCGAACTTTGGGCAAACTTTGAATGAATATGGACGATTATATGCTGACTGAGCTGGTCCACTCACCGACTGTTTTTTCTTCTCCGAATTCGCTTCATCCGACGTTTCTAGGATGTTTCGGGATCCCGAGAATGGCTTGAAAAGTTCGGACCAAAGTTGAACTAAATCCGAATGAAACCTGGATCCTGAAAACACGACTAGGCGAATTTTCGATGTCTGGACAAAAATTTGCCCTAGATTCGGCGGATTGGAAACGTGAGCGAAGATGCTCTTGGTAGTAGGAACCAGAATGTGTTAGTATGAGCTCACTGCTGTACGTGTGTGAAAGGGTCGCGTCAGCTCAGATCCTGTCCTTTTTTCCTTTCCCGTCCTCTGACCGAAATGGAAAGCAGGAGATCTAACTAACGATTTCTACGATTTAGATAAGGGATCTAACTAACTAATTTTGGTCGAATATGGTCGAATGGGCGAACTTTAGGAGAATATTAGCGAACTTTGGGCAAACTTTGAATGAATATGGGCGATTATATGCTGACTGGGCTGGTCCACTCACCGACTGTTTTTTTCTTCGCTGAATTCGCTTTGTCCGACGTTCCTAGGATGTTTCGGGATCCCGAGAATGGCTTGAAAAGTTTGGACCAAAGTTGAACTAAATCCGAATGAAACCCGGATCCTGAAAACACGACTAGACGAATTTTCGATGTCTGGACAAAAATTTGCCCTAGATTCGGCGGATTGGAAACGTGAGCGAAGATGCTCTTGGTAGTAGGAACTAGAATGTGTTAGTATGAGCTCACTGCTGTACGAGTGTGAAAGGGTTCGCGTCAGCTCATATCTTGTCCTTTTTTCCTTTCCCGTCCTCTGACCGAAATGGAAAGCAGGAGATCTAACTAACGATTTCTACGATTTAGATAAGGGATCTAACTAACTAATTTTGGTCGAATATGGTCGAATGGGCGAACTTTAGGCGAATATTAGTGAACTTTGGGCAAACTTTGAATGAATATGGGCGATTATATGCTGACTGAGCTGGTCCACTCACCGACTGTTTTTTCTTCTCTGAATTCGCTTCATCCGACGTTCCTAGGATGTTTCGGGATCCCGAGAATGGCTTGAAAAGTTCGGACCAAAGTTGAACTAAATCCGAATGAAACCTGGATCATGAAAACACGACTAGGCGAATTTTCGATGTCTGGACAAAAATTTGCCCTAGATTCGGCGGATTGGAAACGTGAGCGAAGATGCTCTTGGTAGTAGGAACCAGAATGTGTTAGTATGAGCTCACTGCTGTACGTGTGTGAAAGGGTCGCGTCAGCTCAGATCCTGTCCTTTTTTCCTTTCCCGTCCTCTGACCGAAATGGAAAGCAGGAGATCTAACTAACGATTTCTACGATTTAGATAAGGGATCTAACTAACTAATTTTGGTCGAATATGGTCGAATGGGCGAACTTTAGGAGAATATTAGCGAACTTTGGGCAAACTTTGAATGAATATGGGCGATTATATGCTGACTGGGCTGGTCCACTCACCGACTGTTTTTTCTTCGCTGAATTCGCTTTGTCCGACGTTCCTAGGATGTTTCGGGATCCCGAGAATGGCTTGAAAAGTTTGGACCAAAGTTGAACTAAATCCGAATGAAACCCGGATCCTGAAAACACGACTAGACGAATTTTCGATGTCTGGACAAAAATTTGCCCTAGATTTGGCGGATTGGAAACGTGAGCGAAGATGCTCTTGGTAGTAGGAACCAGAATGTGTTAGTATGAGCTCACTGCTGTACGTGTGTGAAAGGGTTCGCGTCAGCTCAGATCCTGTCCTTTTTTCCTTTCCCGTCCTCTGACCGAAATGGAAAGCAGGAGATCTAACTAACGATTTCTACGATTTAGATAAGGGATCTAACTAACTAATTTTGGTCGAATATGGTCGAATGGGCGAACTTTAGGAGAATATTAGCGAACTTTGGGCAATCTTTGAATGAATATGGGCGATTATATGCTGACTGGGCTGGTCCACTCACCGACTGTTTTTTCTTCGCCGAATTCGCTTTGTCCGACGTTCCTAGGATGTTTCAGGATCCCGAGAATGGCTTGAAAAGTTCGGACCAAAGTTGAACTAAATCCGAATGAAACCCGGATCCTGAAAACACGACTAGGCGAATTTTCGATGTCTGGACAAAAATTTGCCCTAGATTTGGCGGATTGGAAACGTGAGCGAAGATGCTCTTGGTAGTAGGAACCAGAATGTGTTAGTATGAGCTCACTGCTGTACGTGTGTGAAAGGGTTCGCGTCAGCTCAGATCCTGTCCTTTTTTCCTTTCCCGTCCTCTGACCGAAATGGAAAGCAGGAGATCTAACTAACGATTTCTACGATTTAGATAAGGGATCTAACTAACTAATTTTGGTCGAATATGGTCAAATGGGCGAACTTTAGGCGAATATTAGCGAACTTTGAATGAATATGGGCGATTATATGCTGACTGGGCTGGTCCACTCATAGACTGTTTTTTTCTTCGCCGAATTCGCTTTGTCCGACGTTCCTAGGATGTTTCGGGATCTCGAGAATGACTTGAAAAGTTCGGACCAAAGTTGAACTAAATCCGAATGAAACCCGGGTCCTGAAAACACGACTAGACGAATTTTCGATTTCTGGACAAAAATTTGCCCTAGATTCGGCGGATTGGAAACGTGAGCAAAGATGCTCTTGGTAGTAGGAACCAGAATGTGTTAGTATGAGCTCACTGCTGTACGTGTGTGAAAGGGTTCGCGTCAGCTCAGATCCTGTCCTTTTTTTCCTTTTCCGTCATCTGACCGAAATAGAAAGCAGGAGATCTAACTAACGATTTCTACGATTTAGATAAGGGATCTAATTAACTAATTTTGGTCGAATATGGTCGAATGGGCGATCTTTAGGCAAATACTAGCGAACTTTGGGCAAACTTTGAATGAATATGGGCGATTATATGCTGACTGAGCTGGTCCACTCACCGACTGTTTTTTTCTTCGCTGAATTCGCTTCGTCTGACGTTCCTAGAATGTTTCGGGATCCCGAGAATGGCTTGAAAAGTTCGGACCAAAGTTGAACTAAATCCGAATGAAACCCGGATCCTGAAAACACGACTAGGTGAATTTTCGATGTCTGGACAAAAATTTGCCCTAGATTCGGCGGATTGGAAACGTGAGCGAAGATGCTCTTGGTACTAGGAACCCGAATGTGTTAGTATGAGCTCACTGTTGTACGTGTGTGAAAGAGTTCGCGTCAGCTCAGATCCTGACCTTTTTCCTTTTCCGTCCTCTAACCGAAATGGAAAGCAGGAGATCTAACTAACTATTTCGACGATTTAGATAAGGGATTTAACTAACTAATTTTGGTCGAATATGGTCAAATGGGCGAACTTTAGGCGAATATTAGCGAACTTTGGGCAAACTTTGAATGAATATGGGCGATTATATGCTGACTGAGCTGGTCCACTCACCGACTGTTTTTTTCTTCGCCGAATTCGCTTCGTCCGACGTTCCCAGGATGTTTCGGGATCCCGAGAATGGCTTGAAAAGTTCGGACCAAAGTTGAACTAAATCCGAATGAAACCTGGATCCTGAAAACACGACTAGGCGAATTTTCGATGTCTGGACAAAAATTTGCCCTAGATTTGGCGGATTGGAAACGTGAGCGAAGATGCTCTTGGTAGTAGGAACCAGAATGTGTTAGTATGAGCTCACTGCTGTACGTGTGTGAAAGGGTTCGCGTCAGCTCAGATCCTGTTCTTTTTTCCTTTCCCGTCCTCTGAACGAAATGGAAAGCAGGAGATCTAACTAACGATTTCTATGATTTAGATAAGGGATCTAACTAACTAATTTTGGTCGAATATGGTCAAATGGGCGAACTTTAGGCGAATATTAGCGAACTTTGGGCAAACTTTGAATGAATATGGGCGATTATATGCTGACTGGGCTGGTCCACTCACCGACTGTTTTTTTCTTCGTCGAATTCGCTTCGTCCGACGTTCCAAGGATGTTTCGGGATCCCGAGAATGGCTTGAAAAGTTCGGACCAAAGTTGAACTAAATCCGAATGAAACCCGGATCCTGAAAACACGACTAGGCGAATTTTCGATGTCTGGACAAAAAATTGCCCTAGATTCGACGGATTGGAAACGTGAGCGAAGATGCTCTTGGTAGTAGGAACCAGAATGTGTTAGTATGAGCTCACTGCTGTACGTGTGTGAAAGGGTTCGCGTCAGCTCAGATCCTGTCCTTTTTTCCTTTCCCGTCCTCTGACCGAAATGGAAAGCAGGAGATCTAACTAACGATTTCTATGATTTAGATAAGGGATCTAACTAACTAATTTTGGTCGAATATGGTCGAATGGGCGAACTTTAGGCGAATACTAGCGAACTTTGGGCAAACTTTGAATGAATATGGGCGATTATATGCTGACTGCGCTGGTCCACTCACCGATTGTTTTTTCTTCGCCGAATTCGCTTCGTCCGACGTTCCTAGGATGTTTCGGGATCCCGAGAATGGCTTGAAAATTTCGGACCAAAGTTGAACTAAATCCGAATGAAACCCGGATCCTGAAAACACGACTAGGCGAATTTTCGATGTCTGGACAAAAATTTGCCCTAGATTCGGCGGATTGGAAACGTGAGCGAAGATGCTCTTGGTAGTAGGAACCAGAATGTGTTAGTATGAGCTCACTGCTGCACGTGTGTGAAAGGGTTCGCGTCAGCTCAGATCCTGTCCTTTTTTCTTTTCCCGTCCTCTGATCGAAATGGAAAGCAGGAGATCTAACTAACGATTTCTACGATTTAGATAAGGGATCTAACTAACTAATTTTGGTCGAATATTGTTGAATGGGCGAACTTTAGACGAACATTAGCGAACTTTGGGCAAACTTTGAATGAATATGGCGATTATATGCTGACTGAGCTGGTCCACTCACCGACTGTTTTTTTCTTCGCCGAATTCGCTTCGTCCGACGTTCCTAGGATGTTTCGGGATCCCGAGAATGGCTTGAAAAGTTCGGACCAAAGTTGAACTAAATCCGAATGAAACCTGGATCCTGAAAACACGACTAGGCGAATTTTCGATGTCTGGACAAAAATTTGCCCTAGATTCGGCGGATTGGAAACATGAGCGAAGATGCTCTTGGTAGTAGGAACCAGAATGTGTTAGTACGAGCTCAGTGCTGTACGTGTGTGAAAGGGTTCGCGTCAGCTCAGATCCTGTCCTTTTTTCCTTTCTCGTCCTCTGACCGAAATGGAAAGCAGGAGATTTAACTAACGATTTCTACGATTTAGATAAGGGATCTAACTAACTAATTTTGGTCGAATATGGTCGAATGGGCGAACTTTAGGCGAATATTAGCGAACATTGGGCAAACTTTGAATGAATATGGGCGATTATATGCTGACTGGGCTGGTCCACTCACCGAATGTTTTTTTCTTCGCTGAATTCGCTTCGTCCGACGTTCCTAGGATGTTTCGGGATCCCGAGAATGGCTTGAAAAGTTCGGACCAAAGTTGAACTAAATCCGAATGAAACCCGGATCCTGAAAACACGACTAGGCCAATTTTCGATATCTGGACGAAAATTTGCCCTAGATTCGGCGGATTGGAAACGTGAGCGAAGATGCTCTTGGTAGTTGGAACCAGAATGTGTTAGTATGAGCTCACTGTTGTACGTGTGTGAAAGGGTTCGCGTCAGCTCAGATCCTGTCCTTTTTTCTTTTTCCGTCCTCTGACCGAAATGGAAAGCAGGAGATCTAACTAACGATTTCTACGATTTAGATAAGGGATCTAACTAACTAATTTTGGTCGAATATGGTCGAATGGGCGAACTTTAGGCGAATATTAGCGAACTTTGGGCAAACTTTGAATGAATATGGGCGATTATATGCTGACTGAGCTGGTCCACTCACCGACTGTTTTTTTCTTCGCCGAATTTGCTTCGTCCGACGTTCCTAGGATGTTTCGGGATCCCGAGAATGGCTTGAAAAGTTCGGACCAAAGTTGAACTAAATCCGAATGAAACCCGGATCCTGAAAACACGACTAGGCGAATTTTCGATGTCTGGACAAAAAATTTCCCTAGATTCGGCGGATTGGAAACGTGAGCGAACATGCTCTTGGTAGTAGGAACCAGAATGTGTTAGTATGAGCTCACTGCTGTACGTGTGTGAAAGGGTTCGCGTCAGATCAGATCCTGTCCTTTTTTCCTTTCCCGTCCTCTGACCGAAATGGAAAGCGGGAGATCTAACTAACGATTTCTACGATTTAGATAAGAGATCTAACTAACTAATTTTGGTCGAATATGGTCGAATGGGCGAACTTTAGGCGAATATTAGCGAACTTTGGGCAAACTTTGAATGAATATGGGTGATTATAGGCTGACTGGGCTGGTCCACTCACCGACTGTTTTTTTCTTCGCCGAATTCGCTTCGTCTGACGTTTCTAGGATGTTTCGGGATCCCGAGAATGGCTTGAAAAGTTCGGACCAAAGTTGAACTAAATTCGAATGAAACCCGGATCCTAAAAATACGACTAGGCGAATTTTCGATGTCTGGACAAAAATTTGCCCTAGATTCGGCGGATTGGAAACGTGAGCGAAGATGCTCTTGGTAGTAGGAACCAGAATGTGGTAGTATGAGCTCACTGCTGTACGTGTGTGAAAGGGTTCGCGTCATCTCAGATCCTGACCTTTTTTTCCTTTTTCGTCCTCTGAACGAAATGGAAAGCAGGAGATCTAACTAACGATTTCTACGATTTAGATAAGGAATCTAACTAACTAATTTTGGTCGAATATGGTCGAATGGGCGAACTTTAGGCGAATATTAGCGAACTTTGGGCAAACTTTGAATGAATATGGGCGATTATATGCTGACTGAGCTGGTCCACTCACCCACTGTTTTTTTGCTTCGCCGAATTCGCTTCGTCCGACGTTCCTAGGATGTTTCGGGATCCCGAGAATGGTTTGAAAAGTTCGGACCAAAGTTGAACTAAATCCGAATGAAACCTGGATCCTGAAAACACGACTAGGCGAATTTTCGATGTCTGAACAAAAATTTGCCCTAGATTTGGCGGATTGGAAACGTGAGCGAAGATGCTCTTCGTAGTAGGAACCAGAATGTGTTAGTATGAGCTCACTGCTGTACGTGTGTGAAAGGGTTCACGTCAGCTCAGATCCTGTCCTTTTTTCCTTTCCCGTCCTCTGACCGAAATGGAAAGCAGGAGATCTAACTAACGATTTCTACGATTTAGATAAGGGATCTAACTAACTAATTTTGGTCGAATATGGTCAAATGGGCGAACTTTAGGCGAATATTAGCGAACTTTGGGCAAACTTTGAATGAATATGGGCGATTATATGCTGACTGGGCTGGTCCACTCACCGACTGTTTTTTTTTCGCCGAATTCGCTTCGTCCGACGTTCCTAGGATGTTTCGGGATCCCGAGAATGGCTTGAAAAGTTCGGACCAAAGTTGAACTAAATCCGAATGAAACCCGGATCCTGAAAACACGACTAGGCGAATTTTCGAGGTCTGGACAAAAATTTGCCCTAGATTCGGCGGATTGGAAACGTGAGCGAAGATGCGCTTCGTAGTAGGAACCAGAATGTGTTAGTATGAGCTCACTGCTGTACGTGTGTGAAAGGGTTCGCGTCAGCTCGGATCCTGTCCTTTTTTCCTTTCCCGTCCTCTGACCGAAATGGAAAGCAGGAGATCTAACTAACGATTTCTATGATTTAGATAAGGGATCTAACTAACTAATTTTGGTCGAATATGGTCGAATGGGCGAACTTTAGGCGAATACTAGCGAACTTTGGGCAAACTTTGAATGAATATGGGCGATTATATGCTGACTGCGCTGGTCCACTCACCGACTGTTTTTTCTTCGCTGAATTCGCTTCGTCCGACGTTCCTAGGATGTTTCGGGATCCCGAGAATGGCTTGAAAAGTTCGGACCAAAGTTGAACTAAATCCGAATGAAACCCGGATCCTGAAAACACGACTAGGCGAATTTTCGATGTCTGGACAAAAATTTGCCCTAGATTCGGCGGATTGGAAACGTGAGCGAAGATGCTCTTGGTAGTAGGAACCAGAATGTGTTAGTATGAGCTCACTGCTGCACGTGTGTGAAAGGGTTCGCGTCAGCTCAGATCCTGTCCTTTTTTCTTTTCCCGTCCTCTGATCGAAATGGAAAGCAGGAGATCTAACTAACGATTTCTACGATTTAGATAAGGAATCTAACTAACTAATTTTGGTCGAATATGGTCGAATGGGCGAACTTTAGGCGAATATTAGCGAACTTTGGGCAAACTTTGAATGAATATGGGCGATTATATGCTGACTGAGCTGGTCCACTCACCGACTGTTTTTTTCTTCGCCGAATTCGCTTCGTCCGACGTTCCTAAGATGTTTCGGGATCCCGAGAATGGCTTGAAAAGTTCGGACCAAAGTTGAACTAAATCCGAATGAAACCTGGATCCTGAAAACACGACTAGGCGAATTTTCGATGTCTGGACAAAAATTTGCCCTAGATTTGGCGGATTGGAAACGTGAGCGAAGATGCTCTTGGTAGTAGGAACCAGAATGTGTTAGTATGAGCTCACTGCTGTACGTGTATGAAAGGGTTCGCGTCATCTCAGATCCTGTCCTTTTTTCCTTTTTCGTCCTCTGACCGAAATGGAAAGCAGGAGATCTAACTAACGATTTCTACGATTTAGATAAGGAATCTAACTAACTAATTTTGGTCGAATATGGTCGAATGGGCGAACTTTAGGCGAATATTAGCGAACTTTGGGCAAACTTTTAATGAATATGGGCGATTATATGCTGACTGAGCTGGTCCACTCACCGACTGTTTTTTTCTTCACCGAATTCGCTTCGTCCGACGTTCCTAGGATGTTTCGGGATCCCGAGAATGGCTTGAAAAGTTCGGACCAAAGTTGAACTAAATCCGAATGAAACCTGGATCCTGAAAACACGACTAGGCGAATTTTCGATGTCTGAACAAAAATTTGCCCTAGATTTGGCGGATTGGAAACGTGAGCAAAGATGCTCTTGGTAGTAGGAACCAGAATGTGTTAGTATGAGCTCACTGTTGTACGTGTGTGGAAGGGTTCACGTCAGCTCAGATCCTGTCCTTTTTTCCTTTCCCGTCCTCTGACCGAAATGAAAAGCAGGAGATCTAACTAACGATTTCTACGATTTAGATAAGGGATCTAACTAACTAATTTTGGTCGAATATGGTCAAATAGGCGAACTTTAGGCAAATATTAGCGAACTTTGGGCAAACTTTGAATGAATATGGGCGATTATATGCTGACTGGGCTGGTCCACTCACCGACTGTTTTTTTTTCGCCGAATTCGCTTCGTCTGACGTTCCTAGGATGTTTCGGGATCCCGAGAATGGCTTGAAAAGTTCGGACCAAAGTTGAACTAAATCCAAATGAAACCCGGATCCTGAAAACACGACTAGGCGAATTTTCGATGTCTGGACAAAAATTTGTCCTAGATTCGGCGGATTGGAAACGTGAAGGAAGATGCTCTTGGTAGTAGGAACCAGAATGTGTTAGTATGAGCTCACTGCTGTACGTGTGTGAAAGGGTTCATGTCAGCTCAGATCCTGTCCTTTTTTCCTTTTCCGTCCTCTGACCGAAATGGAAAGCAGGAGATCTAACTAACGATTTCTACGATTTAGATAAGGGATCTAACTAACTAATTTTGGTCGAATATGGTCGAATGGGCGAACTTTAGGCGAATATTAGCGAACTTTGGGCAAACTTTGAATGAATATGGGCGATTATATGCTGACTGAGCTGGTCCACTCACCGACTGTTTTTTTCTTCTCCGAATTCGCTTCATCCGACGTTCCTAGGATGTTTCGGGATCCCGAAAATGGCTTCAAAAGTTCGGACCAAAGTTGAACTAAATCCGAATGAAACCTGGATCCTGAAAACACGACTAGGCGAATTTTCGATGTCTGGACAAAAATTTGCCCTAGATTCGGCGGATTGGAAACGTGAGCGAAGATGCTCTTGGTAGTAGGAACCAGAATGTGTTAGTATGAGCTCACTGCTGTACGTGTGTGAAAGGATCGCGTCAGCTCAGATCCTGTCCTTTTTTCCTTTCCCGTCCTCTGACCGAAATGGAAAGCAGGAGATCTAACTAACGATTTCTACGATTTAGATAAGGGATCTAACTAACTAATTTTGGTCGAATATGGTCGAATGGGCGAACTTTAGGAGAATATTAGCGAACTTTGAGCAAACTTTGAATGAATATGGACGATTATATGCTGACTGGGCTGGTCCACTCACCGACTGTTTTTTTCTTCGCTGAATTCGCTTTGTCCGACGTTCCTAGGATGTTTCGGGATCCCGAGAATGGCTTGAAAAGTTTGGACCAAAGTTGAACTAAATCCGAATGAAACCCGGATCCTGAAAACACGACTAGACGAATTTTCGATGTCTGGACAAAAATTTGCCCTAGATTCGGCGGATTGGAAACGTGAGCGAAGATGCTCTTGGTAGTAGGAACCAGAATGTGTTAGTATGAGCTCACTGCTGTACGAGTGTGAAAGGGTTCGCGTCAGCTCATATCTTGTCCTTTTTTCCTTTCCCGTCCTCTGACCGAAATGGAAAGCAGGAGATCTAATTAACGATTTCTACGATTTAGATAAGGGATCTAACTAACTAATTTTGGTCGAATATGGTCGAATGGGCGAACTTTAGGCGAATATTAGCGAACTTTGGGCAAACTTTGAATGAATATGGGCGATTATATGCTGACTGGGCTGGTCCACTCACCGACTGTTTTTTTCTTCGCCGAATTCGCTTCGTCCGACGTTCCTAGGATGTTTCGGGATCCCGAGAATGGCTTGAAAAGTTCGGACCAAAGTTGAACTAAATCCGAATGAAACCCGGATCCTGAAAACACGACTAGGCGAATTATCGATGTCTGGACAAAAATTTGCCCTAGATTCGGTGGATTGGAAACGTGAGCGAAGATGCTCTTGGTAGTAGGAACCCGAATGTGTTAGTACGAGCCCACTGCTGTACGTGTGTGAAAGGGTTCGCGTCAGCTCAGATCCTGTCTTTTTTCCTTTCCCGTCCTCTGACCGAAATGGAAAGCAGGATATCTAACTAACGATTTCTACGATTTAGATAAGGGATCTAACTAACTAATTTTGGTCGAATATGGTTGAATGGGCGAACTTTAGGCGAATATTAGCGAACTTTGGGCAAACTTTGAATGAATATGGGCGATTATATGCTGACTGGGCTGGTCCACTCACCGACTGTTTTTTTCTTCGCCGAATTCGCTTCGTCCGACGTTCCTAGGATGTTTCAGGATCCCGAGAATGGCTTGAAAAGTTCGGACCAAAGTTGAACTAAATCCGAATGAAACCCGGATCCTGAAAACACGACTAGGCGAATTTTCGATGTCTGGACAAAAATTTGCCCTAGATTCGGCGGATTGGAAACGTGAGCGAAGATGCTCTTGATAGTAGGAACCAGAATGTGTTAGTATGAGCTCACTGCTGTACGTGTGTGAAAGGGTTCGCGTCAGCTCAGATCCTGTCATTTTTTCCTTTCCCGTCCTCTGACCGAGATGGAAAGCAGGAGATCTAACTAACGATTTCTACGATTTAGATAAGGGATCTAACTAACTAATTTTGGTCGAATATGGTCAAATGGGCGAACTTTAGGCGAATATTAGCGAACTTTGGGCAAACTTTGAATGAATATGGGCGATTATATGCTGACTGGGTTGGTCCACTCACCGACTGTTTTTTTCTTCGTCGAATTCGCTTCGTCCGACGTTCCTAGGATGTTTCGGGATCCCGAGAATGGCTTGAAAAGTTCGGACCAAAGTTGAACTAAATCCGAATGAAACCCGGATCCTGAAAACACGACTAGGCGAATTTTCGATGTCTGGACAAAAATTTGCCCTAGATTCGGCGGATTGGAAACGTGAGCGAAGATGCTCTTGGTAGTAGGAACCAGAATGGGATGTACGTGTGTGAAAGGGTTCGCATCAGCTCAGATCCTGTCTTTTTTCCTTTCCCGTCATCTGACCGAAATGAAAAGCAGAAGATCTAACTAACGATTTCTAAGATTTAGATAAGGGATAAACCCGGCCCATTCTATCGATCGGTCGTTGATCCTGCTGCCTGGCTTGCGCACAATTTGGGCAGCCGTTTCAAGTCGACCGGCCGGCCCGTCATCTGACTGATGCTGGTTGCCGCCGTTGCCATGGATACGTACACGGAGCGCGCGGTACGTAGTACGGAGTACGTCGCTAGAACAATCAGCTTGTATCACCAGGCCTTTGCATTGATTCGCGTCACATGAATGAATGAATTATTAGCTGCGAACCGTACCTGTCGTCATTGACTGTTCCTGCCACGTCCTCGTCGTCGATTGGTCGTCCATTCCAAGCTAGCCTTGGCTGCTTGCTCCGGCTGGAAAGCCGACTGGCCTGGAGCCAGTTAATTTAGTTAGTTCCAGAGGCCCAAAGGCCCTGGAAGCAACCATTAGTCAAAGCGGCGGTACAAATTTACATTGAGGCTCCTGACAAATCAGGGAAGAAAAGATAAGGCCTTAACTTTTACTAAAAAGACCCTAGGACAAAAAAAAACAGAAAGCAATCAGGTCATGGGTCTTCTTCGCCGCTGCTGCAAGACCGTCGAGGACGGGCACCTGCGCCACCAACGGAGAACATGCCACTTGGGGCGTCGCCGACGATGATTCCCAGCTCGCGATCAAAGAAAAGCCTCCACATTTGGAGGAAGAAGATGCACATGTCTCCATTCCCGTGTGTGGAGTGGCTCCAATCGCCAAGAGTAGCACCGACATCGCGCCGCCGCTTGGGAGCTCCAGTATTGCTTCCTGCGTGCTCCATCTCTGCATGCCAACATCCCGCCGGGGAGGAACAAGACCCGCCTCCACCCTCTTCTCCCCTTCCTGTCTGCCAATACAGCCACAAGGAAGAGCAACAGAGAGGTTGGCGGTCAAATTCCACCCCAGCAGGCCCATCCTCCATCTAAGCCACATGGGGTACACCGTGCCCTGGTGCTTCTCCTCCTCGGCCGGACAGGAGCATCAGCGACACCGATCCGCCCCATCCACCCGACAGTCTATGACCGCTACTTTATTTGCGGAGACGGTGGTCTTCGCCCTCAGCTCTAGCTGGAGAAGCAACAACGAGAAGCAGAGGAACCCTAGCACTCGGGTGAGGTTTCATCGGCACCAAGCTCTGCTCCAAACCGCCCAAATAGAGCAACATGCTAAACTAATCCTATAGAACGACAGAGAGCCGAACCTACTACTACTCCTATCTACTCCGGCGCCTTCCCTTCGCCGTCTCCGACCGGCAGCGCCTGCGGAGAAGGCTAGGGGCCGGCCCGGTCACTGTACTATGTACTAGTAGTACTAGCAAATTACCCGTGCATTGCTACGGAAATACGAGATTAGAATCATTTATATACTATCCAATTTTAAGTTATAGGAGATCCAATAATGGTTTCGTCATATTTGATATAGTGAATTCACTTTAATTATCCATAGTGTGATTAGCAAAAACTGAACACATGCTTCAAAATTGGCTGACTAATACAAAAATATGATGTACTTGAATAATGTGTCAAACCAAAATGATTATTTCCGATGCAATTAGACATCTAGAAAATAAATATTTCGAGTTCATTTCACCACAAAAGGTTTTAGCGCAAAATTCTATCATCCAAAAGACAAACTAACACCTTGCGTGCTAAAAGAGCACCTTATCAATCAAAGGTAATTTCTCAGCGTATTTTTCTCTTAATAGTTTGACTGATCTAAGGCAACGCTAATCTTTCTTGACGTGTACTGTATTCTGTAACCATGGTGGATATGAAATATGGAGCACAACTCAGCGGAGAGCTCAGAACTTGATGAGTAGTAAATACATTTGATCAATATTGCCCTGCATCAGTCGATTAAATTGAATAACACGGCTCCTTGAAGATACATTGTGCTGATTACACTTACATATAGATTTGAACCGCGACCCAATTCTGCTGCTCAATCTTAAGATTATCTGCACCATGTGTTGAGCTAGGAGAGGACCTACCTGCAAGAACTTTTCTATATATCGCTTAATCGCTACTATAATACTTTGTTGGAGATGATAGTCACCTCAGTCCTGAGACATCACACACTCCGACATTCAGAACTCTATGAGAATAATCCCAATGAGAAACAATAGAATTGTGCAAACCAGTATTGATTGATGAAGCTTCGGAAGCTCCAGCCTTTGTTATGAAAATATGAAATATAAATGTTAGTGTACAACAGTTAATCGTTTTCCAATCCAGGATTAGGGACGCATTTGGGCCTGGAGGAACATGTTAATTGCAGTCCACAACATACATTTCTTGTATGATTTCAGCATTGAAAATTGCAACAAAGAGGATGATTTCTTCTTCAATTCAGAACACAAATCACCTCCATGTCGGTCACTTTGCTTCCTGAATAGGATCTTTGTTCCAGGCATGAAAAAGCTCGGTGAATCCAGGGTTGCTCTAGGAACCTCCACCTCCACAGGAAGCCAAATCCGACAATCGCGAGCCTTATCATATCTTACAAGCATCAAGCACACAGGAGGGCTACCGGAGGGTGATGCGAGTGAGGCACCAGTTAGCTCTCATCCTTGAGATTTGGTTGAAGATTTGGAGGGCGGTGGACGGATGTGAGATATCCTGCAGAGAGGGTCATGCGGGAGGCGTTTGCGCCTGCGTCGTGCCCTGTCCCATGAAAAACAGTGGCAATGTCTGCATCTCCAACCGCATGGAGGAACGGTGGAGGCGGCGATGTCATTGTCATCGCGAGGATGTGCAGCGGCGGCGCATCGCCAGCCACAGGGAATGAAGGCGGCGGGTGGTTCTGCATCCCGACGCACAGAGGAACGCTCCTCCTCCCTTGGATCCCCGCCGCGAGGACGTCAGCCTCCTCCTCTGTCTCTCCCCACCGCCGCCAGAGACCAGCTCCGCCGCCACCTGTCCCCTCGCATGTGAGCTCCATAGCGTTGCCTCCTCCATCTTCGGCGCTTTAGTGGTTTCATCGTCGCGAGGATGTGCAGCGGCGGTGCATCCCAGCCACAGGGATCTGGTGCTGCAAAGGCAGGGGCGGCCGGCAGGCGCTCGAGCGGCGGCCCGCGGAAGGAGGCGGGGCCTCGCTGGCGAGGGAGGGACCCTAGGCGAGCGGCGCAGAGAGGGTTGGGGACGGTGGCCGGATGCGGTCGACGGGGCGCGCGGAGCTCATGGTCGAGGGAGGAGGACGGCGAGGAAGGCGGCGTGTCTCGGGGAGGAATACGGTGGCGGCGAGCGACGGCACAACTCGGGAGAGGGAGACACGCGGGGAGGAGAAGGGCGAGCGAAGCGACCAGACACGGGCGGCGGCGCGGGTCTCGGGCAGAGGAGAAGGAGGTGGGTTTCAGTTTTCACTTGGCGGTGGTGGCACGGGTGGGTAAATACTCCAAACTACCAGGGGCAAAACAGTCAAATCTAGGTAGACGGAAAATTTTGGTGGTGACAAACGGTCCCAATCTTTTTAATAGTACTAGGAAACATGCCCGTGCGTTGCAACGGATTAGCAAAATATGCATAACCGAAACACGTGAAGTATGTCTTTATTAGCACATCCGCCGACATTGTTGCAGAAATCATCAAGCTCCAGGGGCGCATCCGCGGCATTATCCTAGAAATCAGCAAGCTCCATGGCACACTACTACCTTGTTTTCCTGTTGCATCTAGCAGAAACATATGTAGAAACTTTCTGCTATCAATGCATATCTTCTGGGTGTAGTAGCCTCTTGTTTCTTTTTCCCATATAGAAGCCAAGCTATAGCCTCTCTCTTATTTTCCCCATATATAGAAGTGAAGCTCATGTACTCAGCAAGCCAATTTTACTGTTTAATTTTTGAAATTAGTATATACCTACTTATCATTTCCATGCAGTGAGAATACTCAACTTGTAAAATGGTGATAATTGTCAACGGTGAGAACACTCAACTTGTATTCATTAATATCAGTTTGGAGAATGCGATATAGTACATATAAGAAGAAAGTCACCTTGTTCCTATCACTACAAAGCAGGAAAAATGAAGTAGCCAATGAGAACAACAGATTAGTAAAAACTCAACTACTTTTAACGCACTAACATGGAACATAACATACAATCCAATCAGTAAATGTAAATCTTTTCTCATTGTCAAGAAAAACGATGCCAAGAATCAACTACAAACAACATGAATTGTCGAGCCTGGATGGTTCTAGAAAATTACTGGAAACTAAAGTTACAATATCAATGGAAGTACCAAGTTCATATCAAAGTTTAACCTGACACCATTCGGCGATAGCTTAAAACAATTAATCAGCTACGGCATGCTATCTGATAGGGGGATTCCTATATGGAATTCCAGGTAGGAAGTAACTAAAAGGTCCTAGAGTATTTTTGATTTCGTACATGATAGGATATGGAAACCAAGTCCTTGGACAGGGAAGAGCCACCATTGACCGTCTTGACGCACTCGATAAGCCTGGTGTAGAACAGAAGCAGCGGCGTGAGGGCCGCTTCCAAGATCTCCACAAAAAGTGACATCTTTGTGCACCAGCTCGATCGCAGAATTCCATCGGCTAGCGAAATCCTTCACTAGAGGCTCCATGTCGCCAATGTTGACCTTGTACAAACTTGAAGCAATATCTTCCGCTAATAAAATTCATGAAGAGAAGAGATATCATTGTAAATAAAGGAAGAGAAAAGCACAACGATGTTGTAGAATTCTACTTACATGTGCGTGACTTAACAAACTTGACCAGATCATTAAAATGCTCCAGAAAAAACTTCAGAGATATTTATGTATAAAAGTAGCCTACTCTAAAATAATTTTCCAATTAACAGTCTAGAAATGTGGTAACATTCTTTTAAACATGGCATGAACATGTTAAGAAGTTCGATAAATCACAATCTATAGTGCGACAAAATTCAAAATGAAGTTGCACGTTCTCCTTGGTTTGTATTAGCAAGATCCAAATTAATTTGGACAAATCAATGCATGTAGTATATTTGTACACTAAAAATATTTCCACCAGAGACAGCTAGCAATTGTGACACCTGATCAAAAGTACCAACCTTCGATATGGCAATCGTTAAATCAGTTGTTTATCAGGAAAACGCTTTCCATATTTGGTTTAGGGAACATCTTGGCCAACTTAATAACCAATTCTTCAGTAGCCATCCGTAACCGATCAAGATTAAGATCAAGCCGCAAATGTACAGACACTTTTTTAAAATTCTACAAGTTACAGTAACAGTCTTTCTATCGATGGCACAGTGGAGAGGAACTATGGCCAACATGACATGCTTCGCACAAAAATATCGAGACATTGACAAATAGGAAATAAATATATCCGGTGTATAGCTTTTCTAACAAAAACGGAAGTAAATAATTTAAATCTTAGCTCATTCAGTTATATATACTCCTTCCGTTTTAAAATATAAGATGTTTTAGGTTTGTAAAAAAATAAATGTATTTAGACTTGTTTTAGTGTGTAGATTCACTCCAAACCTAAATGAACCTACATACTAAAAGTAGTCTAGATACATTTGCTTCACAAAGCTAACACATCTTATATTTTGAAATCGGAGGGAGTATATAGAAACACATTTGATGAAATTAAAAAAACAGTTTAGACGCCTAAGAACCAAGATATGGTAATTTCTCCATCCTAGCAAATAAGAGACGATAAGCAGTACAAGCAGAGTACTGCCAGTTCTTCATCTACTTGCAGATCAAAGTATGATCTTCCCCTAGCAACGGACCACATTGTTGCATGGTAGAAATAGCCGTTAATTTATTGACAAAGAGAAGGGATGGCGAGATTACATGTTATAACCGGCAACACATTTTGTGGTAAGGTGCCTTGCACAAAGTGTGATTCCACTTCCTCATAGATGATTCGATGATTGCAAACACCACCGGAAAACATGAAGTCTATAGGCTGGACATGAATACAAACCATACTTCATAGTTAGTACATTTCAAGTATATGATCATAAGATTTTTCAAAGTATAAAGCCATGCTGCAGTAGAGAGCTTCTTGAGACATTTGGTATGTGCAATGTATCAGTAGAACTACAAGATTCATGCTAAAGCTTTCAATCTTGTGAAAGGAAGTGCTTTAGACTAAGTGTCACAAGTTAAAAAAAGTGCTTTGTAATCAGTGTTATGGCAGCAAACAAATGTCATCCCACGTAATTTATGTAACTAGTCAATCACAATCACATCAGAAAATCAAAAAAATTCACACCACTCACTAACAAGATAAATTCATAGTACATGAGAGCGATCTATCATTTAAAACAAATCTACAGAGCATCAATAAAAATAGCTACTTATCCTTTACAGTTTGATGGAGTATATGCGATACAAGTAATATTTCTTCAAAATCTGTAGAAATTAATGGAAAATGGATCTAAGGTATTAATGAAAAAAGGGATACAAGATAAATCCTGAGAATAAAAATACTTAGGTACGAATGGAAAAAGAGACGATGATTATGTTTCTATCAGTGTTAATGTTAATAAAAATGTACGTTGTTTTTTAATACAACTAAAAATAGTTATGCATTGGTTCATTGAAGCTGCTGCCTTTATATAGCTTGTAGTTCCGTTAAATTGTTCAACCAGTGCACACAGGTCTAAAACGATTAAAAAAGAAATAAGTAGAATTATATAGAGGTGGGTACCGAAAATGAGAGAGAGCTGGGAAAGAGAGAAACTCTAGGCATCGACCAACATGAGAGTCCATGCGCGATGCACGCAGCACCGAACACCGTGCCTTCTCTGGGCGTCCCCGACGCTTGAGCAGCGGTTGTGGAGGGTGGCGACATGGTGCTTCCTCCACACCTATGGGAACACAAACAACGCCTTCTGAGGCCCCAACTGCACAGATAAAAGTCAGTGTTGTTGCCCACGTTACCGGTTGTGTGGGAGGTTGGTGTGTGTGTCCGCTCGTCTTCTGTCTTAATTAAAGGCTTCAACGGCAGCACTCGACAACCTTTGTGAGCGCCCAAGTGAGCAGTTTCTCTCATCGGAACTAATTGCAAATAGAGCAGATAAACTTCACAAATTGATTACTTCACAAATTGTGTGACACCCTCTGTTGCACATATCAGTTTTGAATAAACAACCAAGACATACAAGAGCTATCCTGTCACCCATGTACAATTAAAGGAACCCATGTACAATTAAATTAAAGAAACCGATAAGCCCATGACTCCATGAGCATTTGCATATGCACAACAACATGCACTGAGTTTCCTATTTGCATTGTAACTAAATTATAAGGATATAGAAAAAAGAATTCCTCGCTTACAGAATTATTACAATTCCCAAAGAAGGAAATAATTCAGTTCGGGGGACATAGCACTATGCCACTACCAGTCTGTCTTGCAAAAGGACCATGTACAGGCTGCACGTTCTCAATACAAGATCCCGAAGTGAATCATCCGGCTCTCTCTGTAATAAAAATGTTGAAAGAATTCAGTCATGAATATTTTCACAGACATGCATTACTGAGTTTCGTATTTGCATTGTGAATAAATTATAAGGATATAGAAAAAGGAATTCCTCACTTACAGAACTATTATAATTCCTAAAGAAGGAAATAATTCAGTTTGGGGGACATAGCACTATGCCACTACCAGTCTGTTTTGCAAAAGGACCATGTACAGGTTGCACGTTCTCAATACAAGATCCCAAAGTGAATCATCCTGCTCTCTCTGTAATAAAAACGCTTAAAGAATTCAGTCATGTATGCACTACTGAGTTTTGTATTTATATTGTAATTAAAGTATAAGGATATGGAAAAAAGAATTCCTCACTTATAGAATTATTACAATTCCCAAAGAAGGAAATAATTCAGTTCTAGGGACATGATCAGTCAATACGACATGCTATGGAACCACAAGATCAGCTAAAGGTAATGTGACATGTGATTTGACAGCTGATATATTGTGTCAAATGGAGCATCACCAGTATAGGAACATATATCGAGTTGCAACGCGATGCGGAATTTAGATAATCATATAGCCATCACAAAAGTGCAGGATCCTTTTGTGGTCGTTCTAATAGCTATTATTGCAGTTTTAACAATCGACCAGCTATAGATAAAAAAATACCCATACATATTGAAAAGTTCCAGTAGACAATTTGTGCATTATTCACAACCAGATCAACAAAGAAAATACATTAATCTGGGCACTTACAACTGACTCGATGAAGTGGTGGTTGTGCCCTTCATGACGTGAACCTGTTGTGCTAGGCATGGGTGCCATGGGGCATGCCCGTGCCATCTTCTTCAAGACGCTATCTTCCAGGAAGAGGATGCCAAGAACAACATCGGTGCTACCCAGAGAAATGATGAATCAAATACATGCGCACTCCAACTTTAATAACTCTAACTTCTAAAAAATCAACCGATCTGGATGTAGCAAATAAAAATGCAAGTAAAGTACTGACCTCGATCTTCCCTCAGCGACAGTGGTGGCGTGTACACCCGCAGTTGCCGGTAGGATGCGCGGTGAGTGGCGGGATCCCGGCTAGACGGCCGCGTGGGTGCGCTCGGCTCGGAGTGGCCACTGTAGAGAGAAGTCAGGGAGGATAAAAAGAGGTCTTCTCTTCACAGCGCTCACCTCTGCTGATGGAGGGCATCATCCATGGCCGTAGCGAATCCTTCCCTCACCCCCTCCCCACCATGAACCGTGAGAGGATCGAATCTCAATCCGAAAACGAAGATGTTCGGCCTTGGCGAGCGCACGTGTGAGAAGCTCGGGTGACAGAGAAGCAGGGAAAGAGCGGATAAGGCATAGGGAGCAGGATATGAGGGAGGGGGAGGATCCGTTTACGCGGCTGCGTCGCCGGAGGACGATGGGAAGAGCCGGCGGCAAACCCTAGCAAAGCTGCTCACCCCTCGTTCTCCTCTCCCTGCGGGACTGGGGAAAAACGGGAGGCTGCGTTTCAGGCCAAACCCTAGCAAGAATGTTGCATGACGTGGGTGTGGTCGCCGTCGCGACGATGGTGGAGAAGAGTCGCTGGTGGAGGAGGTTCCCGCATCGGCGGCGGGGTAGAGGAGCAGTGGCATGGGGTGGTCTCCACGGTGGGATTCATTGGCTTGGCCCATTTGGAGGGCGACCACGCAAGCGATGCACGACGAAACTGAATGACGTATTGTGCGGGAGGGAGGATGACGGAACATGAGATCTTTTTTAAGTACTAGTTAAATGCCCGTGCGTTGCTACGGGATAAGGATGAATACATGTTCTAAATGTTTGTGCCTGAGTGTAAAAGCCTTGTGATTTTTAATGTATGCCTCATTTATGTCACCTCGTACCTCTTTGACGATCAATGTGCACGACGACGAGGACGTAGGCCCGTCCTTTCAACCCTGGAGGTGCGGCGACCCAAGCCAGGGGAGCTCCCGCCAGAATCAGCCACCGAGTGAGGACGATGATGGTGACGGCCGGGCCGACCCCGGCTACACGGCGTTCTACAGCAACTTCGGCATGTAGGACGGCGAGGGCACCGACGGAGGCCATGGTGGCGGCCTTTTTAAGTTTATTTATGTAGTAGTTTAGTTTAAATTTGATGTAATCCGCCTATATTCACGCAACTTAATAAAATTCGTTCATATTTAATGAATTTTAGCCGAACTTGGAAACTCGGTCTGGGTACGCGAGTGGGAAAATGGGCGTATCCAGACCGAAAACTAGTTCCGTCCGGCCAAAGAACAATTTTCGGCCTAGATTCGGCCAACGAGTGGAGATGCTCTAAGGTGTTAAGTTGCTTGTAGTTAGAGGGGTTCGCAGATTTGAGGAGCCACTTGCCAGAAGGGACCATTTCAAGGCAAACTTATCCCATACTCACCCAAATGGTCGTGAAGTGTCCCTTAAGAAGACAGTTTGGTCTCGCCTGTGTCAGTACTCACCCGTTACGCGAACGCCAACTAGGCAATCCACGTGGCATATCGATCAAACTATAGGACCTGTGCGGTGCTAAAATTCACAAATTCACTCCCTTCTTTACATGAACCCTAGCCTGGCGACGACGAAATCCTTCACCCAGCTTGCTTCGGTGGGCGCACATTTCTTTCCACCATCAAGTTACCGTGCCTGCTCACGGATCCTGCCTGCTATCCGTTACTGCATGCCGTGCCTACCGCCACCTGACAAGCTGAGCAGCACAGCGAATGGAAGGGCCTTCTACTCAGGAATCTTCCGTTACCTAGAGCAACCAGAGGTGTGAGCTTGTATTCTCTTTGCTATTTGCCCAACAATAACTGCTACCTGGCAATAGCGTGATAGATATATCGAGAATTGTTTGTTAGTCAATCGGTGACAAACAGTTCTTATCCTCCCCTCAATTTTTTTTTTGTCAAGTAGGGTTGTTACAGAAACCCAATTCGTCGTCCATATATATGTTGGCAGCTACAATCAGAAATAAGATGATGGGGTGTGAGTAGGATTGCGTGTAGGGTTTGCGAGATTCATTTAGAACCGACTCAAAATAAGCACTATCGACCGGTCTGGTTTTGATGCTCTAAGTAAACTCATTCCATTTGACTCAGAATTCAGGTCAACGAATTAAGACAGAGGCAGTGATAGAATTACGAGTTTGACAAGCAGCTGCTACCGGTCGCCGCCCTGATTCTGTTGGACAAGCTGCTGCTACCTCGGAACGAATAAACATAGGAATGGATCAATCTGATAACAAATCAACATGAGAAAGGTTGAGCAGATAACCGTGAATGAGATGCAGAATAACATACTAGGAGACAGTGTCGTAGCTGTAAAGAATCAACGTGTAGCCACTCATATCCATATCTTCTTTTTCACGGGGCTGCAAGACTCCAAACGTGTACACATAGGACTCTCTGATCTCGCGTGTGCGACCGTCGCGGCGTATGTATCAATGCAAGATGAGTATATCATATATATTTGGTTAACAATGCAAATAATAAATGATACTTATACTTTGCATGACACCACTTACTCCCTCCGTCACGGTTTAGAGGGTGTCTTACAAAAGCCACGCGTTTTCAAAACTCCTCTTCTTTTAGGAGCGTTAGACTTAATTACGGAATTAATGTCCCTTTTTTCTCCCTACTACTTCCTACTTCATGCAGCCAAGGCATTAATTCTTGCATACAACTCCATCAATACATGCGCCTAAACTCCTCGTTTCCATTGAGTAATTACGTTTAATAGGACGCCGAATAATTAATGGGCGCATGTTTCACTAGTGAAAACAGGGCCTCTAGTCCCGGGCCGTAAGGGCCTTTAGTACCGACTTTTGAACCGGGACTAATCAAGCGGGACTAGAGGCCCAACACTAGTCCCGGGTGTCCACGTGGCTGCCCCTGTGCCCTCAGGGTGCACCCCCACTAGTCCCGGTTGGTGTTATGGACCGGGACTAGTGGGTCTTTGTCGTGGCAGCATTTTGCGTCTTTTCTCTGCCGCGGCAGAGCATTACCCAGGACTAGTGATTTCTCTGCCGCGGCAGCATTTTGTGCCCTTTCTCTGCCGGGGCAGAGAATTCATTTTGTATTGTTTTATTTATTTATTTTTCATTTCAAAATGGTTTTTGAATATTTGTACGCCACCAAATATCGTACACGTTCGTGCATATATGTCGTGGTATTGCACGACAGATGCTACTGGGGGTAGCTTACGTAGAGGGAGCAAGGCGACGTAGGAGAATCCGGGAGCGAGATTGGCACACGATGTACCCAGGTTCACGTCCCCTCGGTGGAGGATCGCTACGTCCTGCTGTCAGTCCAGTATATGATCATAGATTGGTTTACAATGGAGCCGTCGTAGGCGGAGGGAGAGACTAGATCTAGTCTAATGTGGGAGAAGATGCAATATGAGAGAGCCTCCCCGTAGGGGTGCCCCTGATGGCTTTGTATTGAAGTCGCCGTCTTGGGCCTCCAGTCGGCGCCACTCGTCTGGGTCCAGCATGCGCCAGTCGCCGTACTTGGCGAGTCGACCCGCTCCGGGCTTGGCTTCAGTCGGCTCGATCCAGTCGGCGACTCCGCTTCGTGGGTATACCCTGATTGGTATTCCCCCATCAGTAGTCCCCGAGCGCGTTGTCGATTCGACGCGGGCTTGAGGCAGGGCGCGGAGAGTCTTGACGATGGGTCGTGGCGAATCAGCGACGAGCTCCTGAACAGAGAAAAGAACCGTGAAGCGGGAGGCGGTCGGCGTGAGCCAGTCGGTGATGGCCAGTTCGTGAAAGACGCAGGGTGTCGGTGAAGCCGGCAGTTACGGCGAGTCCCCGAATGTGGAGCGTGCCGAGTCCCCGAGTGTGGCGAGTGGCGAGGTCGAGCGACTGACAAGTGCCGAGTCCCCGAGCGCGCCGAGTGGCGAGGTTGGGCAACCGGCGAGTGGCGCTGTCTGTAGCGCGCCGAGTCCCCGAGCGCGTTGAGTATGCAAGGGCGAGTCCGCGGTGGCGAGTCCCCGAGCGCGTTGAGTACACGAGGGCAAGTCTGCGGTGGAGAGTCCTCGCGCTTGTTGAGTACGCGAGGGCGAGTCCGCGGTGGCGAGTCCCCGAGCGCGTTGAGTACGCGAGGGCAAGTCTGCGGTGGAGAGTCCTCGCGCTTGTTGAGTACGCGAGGGCGAGTCCGCGGTGGAGAGTCCCGGAGCGTGTTGAGTACGCGAGGACGAGTCCACGGTGGCGAGTCCCCGAGCGTGTTAAGTACGCGAGGGCGAGTCCGTGGTGGCGAGTCCCCGAGCGTATTGAGTACGCGAGGGCGAGTCCCCGGTGGCGAGTCCCCGAGGGCGAGCCACGGTCGTGGAACCACGCGTACACGCATCATGCCTAGGAGTAGTCCCTGAGGCTCGAGTTGGCTTGTAGAGGCGACTTGAGGCTCTTTAGAGATGCATATTCTGTAAATAGTAGTGGTTGCTGCCGAGCATGGCGAGTGGCAAGGTCGAGCGAGTTCGCGAGAGGAGAGTTTGCAGTGAGCGAGTCCGCGTGAAGAGAGTTTGCGGTGATTGTGAGTCCGCGACGGGAGAATCCCCGAGTATGGCGAGTCCGCGATGATTGCGAGTCCGCGATGATCCGCGTGGGAAGAGTCCCCAAGTGTGGCGAGTCCGCGATGATTGCGAGTCCGCGAGGGGAGAGTCCCCGAGTGCGGCGAGTCCGCGATGATGTTGATTGCGCTGTTTTTGTTAGCGAGTCTCTCGTCTTGGCCCAGGGGCCAGTCGCATGGCGACTTCAAAGATGGCTCTCGGTTTAGCGTTCTTCCTGGACGATCTGAGGCTCGGTTTGTGAGTCCTCGTCTGCAGTACTTGGCCGTGCGAGTCGCGCTATCTAAGGTTGAGGAGGACATGGTGCTGTTTGGATAGCACTGCCATTTGTCTTGGCCCGGAAGGCCAGTCGAGCAAGGGGACTCCAATGATAGCTCTCGGTTAGCATTTTTCGTGGATGATCCGAGGCTCGGTTTGCGAGTCCTCGTTCGCACTACTTGGCCATTGCGAGTCGCTCTTTCAAAGGTTGACAAAGCCGGATTGATTTTTCCCGAGGGAAGAGACACCTAGTGGTGAGTCCATGCAGCGTGGCATGCGACCCTCTCTGGCGACTCGGACGATGAATGTCCCTTAGTAGGCGCGGCGTATGCATTTGATGTAGCGGACGGGGTCGCACGGCGTTGAGCCAAGAAAATTCGACGTGGCGGACAAGGAGTCAACCAAGCGGAAGTATGGTCGAACTATGGCGATGTCGACGCGGCGGACACGGGGTTGACGCAGCGGACGAAGGTCGCTCTATGGCGATGTCGACGCGGCGGACGGAGGTCACGCTATGGCGATGTCGACGCGGCGGACACGGGGTCGACGCGGCGGACGGAGGTCGCGCTATGACGATGTCGACGCGGCGGACACGGGGTCGACGCGGCGGACGGAGGTCGCGCTATGGAGATGTTGACGCGGCGGACGGAGGTCGCGCTATGGCAATGTCGACGTGGCGGACACGGGGTCGATACGGCGGACGGAGGTCGCGCTATGGCGATGTCGACGCGACGGACACGGGGTAGACGCGGCGGACGGAGGTCGCGCTATGGCGATGTCGACGCGGCGAACACGGGGTCGACGCGGCGGATGGAGGTCACGCTATGGCGATGTCGACGGTGACAGGACCGCAAGGGCAAGGTCGCGATGGCGATCCCGTGGCAGGCGAGTCCCCGGGCCTAGCGAGTCCGCGTTTAAGCGTGTCCGCGTTTAGGCGGGTTTCTCCTCGTGTATGTTCTACTCTATACTATTAAATAGATCAATTAGATAACACCTAGGGCCCAGAAAATTGTAAATTATGTCTTTTAAACCGGGAAGGAGGGAGTAGCATTATTGGCTCGATAATGAAGGAGTACTTTACTACTAGCTATCGTCTGGTTCGGCTCGCCTCCTGGCCAGCCATTGCTTTCCCGAGACCCGCCAAGCCAGCCCAGCCTAGTCTCACTTGGCTCTCGTGATTGCACGGAAATGGGGGCGCAAATACATGCCTCTGCTCTCCTCCTTTTTCGTTTCGAGAAATAATCTCCACTACTAGTAAACAAGTAAACAAGAATTTTTTTATGTGCACCCAGCCTATCTCACACAAACCAATCAGCACCATACGATTAGGCCCACTAATCTTAATCTAACAGCCATCAATAACCGGTGTGCACTTAGCAAATTACAATGACTGACCATACTCCACCACCAGAGGAATATTCCAACTCCCAGTCTCACGTCCCCTACAATCTCGCAATTAATCACAAATAAAGGACACCAAATGAAATCGTCTCCCCTCGCCCTCGCCCTCCGCCTGCCTGGCTTGCATCACCACCAGGCCAGACATCGCCCATCGGCACCATCCCCTGCCTGCACGACGACCTCGCAGCACTGCACCACTCTATCCCTCGCTGCACAATCGCGATGGCCATCGCCAATTGCTACCGCTCGCAGCAGGCCATCCGCCAGCGAGATCGCCAGATCTCATGAGCCTGCCCTCGCTGCACCATCGCCATCATGGATTGCTACGGCTCGCAGCGTGCCATCATCCAGTGATATCGCCAGAATCCAGGAGCCTGGCCTCGCAGCATGACATCTGTCAGCGGGATCGCTATCGCCCAGGAGCCTGCCCTCTCACGGTGCGCTGGCGGCCGCCGCCGCCTCCAAAATCATCGGATCACGATCTTATCTTAGGTAAGATAATCTGCCCTTCATCTGGATGCGCTTCCTGGACAGTCAATAAACGCCACTTTGTTATGCTTACGGTTTCCGTTGAACCAAAAAAACATAAATCTATTAGCTGACTATTAGCATGTAAGAAATATTCATCATTTTCTAGAAAGCAAATGTGGTCTAACAATCTAAACCGTCCTCACTAGAAGAACACAGAGAACTTGCCAACGTTAGCTAGATTTATTGTTCTCTAAGTTCTGCATATAAGTGGTGATATATATGCTTGGGAAAAATCTACACAAATACACAAGAACAGCTTTACAACGGAAGATATGTGATGATGGAAATTTTACTAGCTTACTTTCAAATTCTTTTGCATTCGTTCATGTACAATTAATAGAAAGAAAGATACTACCTTGGCGTAAGATATATGAGATGTGCAAGATATGATAAATCATTTTTGGCGATAACCCATCCTAAAGATACTACCTTGGTGATGTTCATGATAATATTCCACATTATCCATGTTTTTTTTCATTTATACATGAATTTTCACAGGAAGACGATGGTATGTAATATCCCAGTCGCACACCCCATTTTCGGATATAAGCAACATCCACACCTTTTGCGTTTATTATGTATTTATCAACCCGGTTCTTGTGCATATTTGACTGAAGTGGCTTGCTACTGATACAATCAATCTCTATTTCATTCTTACTTGTATTTCCTTTGGTGAAGCGAAAATGATTTCTACAGTCAGGTATGCATTTCATATACCCATATGATATCATGCCACATGCACGTAAGCATTTCATACACCCATATGATATCATGCCACATGCAGTTATTCCAGTACTAGCTATAGAGGCAATTCTGTACTAGGTAAAACCAAAGTTAATGATATACTACTCCTGCTCTAATGTAGATTTTGGTAAATAAAGAATACAGATGCTTCTACTTGGTACACTCTCAGCTGCCCATTTAATGTATCACAACATTAGCTTTGTTTCTCATGGTCCACTTCACAAAGATACATAAGATAAGAACTAAGCATTACTTCACATTCAATTTTCAAGACCTATCCAGTCAGAAAAAAATACCGTAGATAGTTATCTTGTAAATACAGAACAAATGATCTTTTAGTAATTAATTTATACACCGTCTTCAATTTGATTTTGACGATGTCTTTGCTACCGACAGGGATGTGAAACTAACGGAAAAGACCAAGGAGATGAAAAAGAGGAATGGCGAATTCTACATGTTCCTTAAGATGACCCAGCCTCAACCACAGAAAGCTTGCAACCAGTACAAGGAACATTCAACAATCACAATTAGATTAAGCGAAGAAGTACCTGGACCGTCTTGAATCAGATTATGTTTCTAACTCCCAAAGTTTTTTTACTTTCTGGGCAAATTCTCTCAATGGAAGACTCTTCGATAGCAATAAAAATATAAGATCATAATGATTTACATCATATCCTGAACATGAACAAGCTGGGAAATAATACAAGATTCTCTCCAAATTAATTATGAAATGTTTACGAATATTCCAAGTAATAAAGGATATAAAGTTACAGTTCATCACCTGAAAAAAAAACAGATCTGTGTAGTTATAGTAATTTGTTCTCCCACTGACCATATCCTTAAACATTTAATGAAAATGGATATATCATCAAGAGCCTTGCAAGCAGATTTATCTACAATAGGAAACACACAATGAGGACATATTAGGTATTCCTATGTGTATGCACCTACGGTAAAAGCAAGAGCCAGTACCATATAACATTGCTCCTCTCCTACAGTTTCATTTCAAAGAAAATCATTGGTAGAAGAACTATAGAATTTCTAAATATGTGTGTATTCCCAATCCTTATCTGAAATGTGTAATGTTTACTGCTCTTGATAAAAAAACTACTACAAAACAAAAGAAACTTTGTTGGAGCATGCCAAGATAGGCCAAAGTGGATAGGGCAGAAAATCCACTTTCATCACTTTTAAACTCAAACCATCAACCATCTGCACAATTTTATCAAGTATTGCCAGGTTAAAATATCTCTAGAATAGTTGATTAATGATCTGCTACTGAAACTACAAGCATCTGATGGTCATAAAAATTAATCAGGAGATCAATAAGGTAAGGAGTCATCACAGATTTTTAAGAAAGGGCATAATGACTCAACTAATACTGAAACATTTTGATATATTATAAACTATATTATTCCCTGGATAGAGCGTAGAATTGATTACTTGAGATGCGCGTGCGGCGTGCATAGCTACTAGTAAAGAGAAAACAACATGCACATATACAGGCGGTACCTACTACCTACCTGCTCCCTCCCACCACTCTGCATGCACTGCACTGTCCCCCAAGCCCTCTTTTTTTGACATACAGCGTGGCTGATTATTTAGTGGTGGTCGACGGGTGCGCGTCGCTAGCTGTATTATGGGCGTCCATGTATATATTTAGAGATCGAGTTTGATATATACTTCCTTCGTTTAGGAATCTAAGATTTTTTAGTTTGAGAATGAGATGTATTTAGACACCTTTTAGTGTCTACAATTATTTAAACTTATATACTAAAAAGTGTCTAAGAGTATCTCCACTCGGCTAACTAGCACGCCGATCCGGACACCAAAATCTCGTCCGGATGCCGAAAATCGGTCAGTCGCGTACCAGGGACATGTTTTCGGCCGGATTTGGGCAACTTTGCTCCGGACTACCCAGGCCGAACCCAGGATCCCGGATACGCCCTGGGGACGCCGGACGAAGTGAATTGGCCGAGTAGACCAGCCTGTCAGCGACAGAAGCCGAGTCACCGCAATCCTTCCCGCCGTTTTCCTTTTCCCGCCCTCGCCGCTACACCCCTCCCGCCCTCGACGTCGAACTCCGCCTATAAAAGGCGTAAATCTCGCCGTATCTCTTCACAGTCTCTCACACCACCCCCAACTCCGGCGAACTTCGGACGTTCGCACCTTTCTTCCTCCTCAACTCCGCCGAGAAGCCATGGCCGAGGGCCGACGCACGATGTCGCCGTGGGAAGCCCGGCTGCTCCGCGAGGCACGCTATCGGCGTCGCCGGACACTCGTCTCCCCTTAGGCTGGCAACTCAACGCCGGCGGGATTCCTGTTCCACCGGTGCCAGCCGGAGAGGACCTCGCCGGAGAGATCCAGGCGGCTATCGCCGCCATGCAAGACCCCGAACTCGCCGGAGAGATCCAGGTGGCTATCGTCGCCATGGAAGACCCGGATCTCGCCGAGGATCATGGCAACCTGGTCTTCTGGAGGCAGTTTTCGCTGATAGGAGTCTCGAGGAACTCGCCCGACACGACGGACCGCCGGGCTCGCCGCCGCCGCGTCACAATGCGGCTTACCTTCTCCGCTGGTGGAGCGTTTCAGGGCGGACTCTCGCCAGCGTCATGGCGCACATCGGCCTGTAGTTGCGGCGTCCGGCGTCGACCACGGCGGCGGCCTTTTCCTAGTTATGAAATCCGATGTACTATGTGCGCCCTTGCCTTAGTTTAACTGAATTTAGCCGAACTTGGAAACTCGGCCTGGGTACGCGAGTGGGAAACTGTACCCAAGCCGAAAACTCGTTTCGTCCGGCCGAAAATTGGTCCGATTTTTAGCCTGAGTTCGTCCAACGAGTGGAGATGCTCTAAATACATCTACTTAACAAACCTAAAACATCTTCTCTATCTCTATCTCTACTACTTAAAAAGAACCAAACGTTCCGTGTTCTGCCTGAGGCGTTTCGCTCGTCCTTGGTCGTGCTTCGTCGCGCTCCACCCGTCATCGCGTCCCCTCGCTCTGGCCCCACCCTAACCGAACTTGTGCGTACCCCTGTTTCTCCCGCACCCCACCCTCGCTCTCTCCTCATGCATCCAGCCGCCTCACCTCCTGCACACCTCGGCAATGGCCCTCTACACTGAATCCGGCGCCCTCCTCCTCCAGCCCTTCTGCATGCCGGCCCCCTCCTAGGTCATCGACGTATCCACCGCGCGGAACCGGCCTTCATCGCCTCCCCCTCGACTGTCCCTTCCTGCACCGTCCGTCTCGGGGGCCATGGAGGCCCGACCTACACAGATTGCGAGCAAGAGGAGCAGCACGGTGGCGATCTGGGCATGGAGGCCCGGATCTGACCTCCCCTTACCCCTCCCCTCCCCCCCTCTCTACTCCATTCTCTCATACTGCAGGTCAATTACATTCAAATTTTATTCTAGGTCAATCTGATGTTTTTGCAGCGAATGTTAGGTCCCTAGATGCAGAAGAATCGAAACATGCTTCATGGGTGAGCGGTATATTATTGTAAGCATTGTCTTCAGTATACTAAGATTCAGTCAATTTTCACATGTACGTGGTTGAGGGCTTGTGGCAAGTCAAGACTTGTACTGATGTGTTTTTTTTTTAGAAAATCTGAATAGAATGTACTTGAATTTTGAATTTTTAGCTCCATGGTGCACACAAGTGGTTTTTTAGCATACTTTGCCTTTCTCAGTTTGGCTCGTAATGCAGATTAAGGATGAGCTCGTTGAGCATATTGGTTCTGGGACATTCCATCGCAGCTGACAGTATATGGACAACATTTCCAGTGTACTTCAGGCCTCTTTTCATGGAAATTTATACCTAGAGCTGTCCATACATGCTTGGGAAAATTTCTTCATTCTTGTGCTAAGTAGATGTTGGTATGTCTTTCTTCAACTTATTCTTTATGATGGACTCACCGGAATTTCTTGCCACAGTGTGTCATGGTAAGGTCAAGTTATAAGTGGACTGATTCAATGGTTAAGCTTTTAATTACTACTGCATCTTACACTGGGGAGGATCCAGAAACTGATTTAGGAGGTGGGAAGAGGAACTGTGCAATGATGCAGAAGAAAGGCAAGTGGAAGGCAATATCAAAGGTCATGGGCAAGCGAGGCTGTAGTGTGTCACCGCGCCAGTGCGAGGACAAGTTCAATGACCTGAATAAGAGATACAAAAGGCTTACAGAAATCCTTGGTCGGGGTACAACTTGCAAGGTTGTGGAGAATCCAGCACTTCTGGACCGCATGGATAATCTCTCTGACAAGTTGAAAGATGACACAAGGAAGATATTGAACTCAAAGCACTTGTTCTATGAGGAGATGTGCTCCTATCATAATAACAACCGGAAGATCCTGCACTTCAGCGCTCACTGCAGCTTGCTCTTAGGTGCAAAGAGGAAAATGATCTGATGAGAGGAGTAAGTGGAGATGCAGATGCAGATGAACAGAGTGCAGAGTCTGATTACGAGGAGGATAATTACTAGGAGCATCACTCAACACATAGCAATAAGGAGGCCCTACCCCTGCAAAAAAGGATGCGGTATATGGCCGATGATGAGGATGTAGGTTTTGGCAACTCTTCGAGCTCACATCACTGTAGCCAGAGGTCTGGTCCCCATGCATCACACTAGATATCAACAAAGTTTTTCCAGATGGAACTAGCTTGATTTTCGCACAAAAGGATGTAGTGTCAGAATCAGCAGAGCTTGAGAAATACCGCTTGCAAATTGAAATTCAGAACTGGAGCTTGCAGAGAAACGCCTCAAGTGGGAACGGTTACGTAAAAAGAAGGATAAGGAACTGGAAAGGATGAGACAGGAGAACGAACAAATGAGGAATGGGAATAAACGCTTGGCGTTGGTGGCAAGGCAGAAAGAATTAGATCTCGAACTTAAGCCGAAAGGAAATGGTCATGACATTTATTTGGGCGATCAAGACTGACCTGTAAGATGGTAAGCTACCAATACATTAGCATTACCTAGACAAAGCTCAACATCAATCATTGGTGCAATTTTTTTCTGACCAGTCTGGTATTTCTAGGCTGCTAGGTGTTGTTTTATCACAAATTAATATTTTATATTAGCAATTTATTACATAACACTATAACTGTTTGGAAGTTTGGCAAGAGCTCGGACAATTGATCTTTTCTTAAGAGCCATGTAACTCATTAGATTTCTGTAGTTCTTAATTAATGTGGAATATAAATTGCTTGCATCATTAGTTCATTAGAGCAACTGTACTAATGCTTGCTGCCATATAAACGGTAGTATATTCGTGTTCTCTGTGCATTGGATCACTATTTTGAATGGTATGGTGGTTGTACCCCCATACCTTTTATGGTCCATAATAGTTACAAATTATCAATATACCCTTGCTGGTGCTATCTAATAAAATGGAAAAGATGCATCGTTGATTTGAAAATATTAGTTCTTGTAAAACAAAGGGAACCCACTGTACTATAAATAATAGTTATGTCATGAATCTTGGTTGTTTTCTGCCTACTGTTTTTGGTACCTGATGTCAATTTTGTTGGTTTCCAAAAATGCGAAGGAGAGGTGCCCAACTTATTACTCCCTGTCCCGAATTACTTGTCGCAGACTTGACATGTATCTAACGCTTTTTCGTGTATAGATACATGTGAATCTAGACAAACCATATCTAATTCGGAACAGAGGGAGTATTAAGATTCATGTACCAACCAGTAGAACTTTAAGTCTGAACTGATGGATTGAAAGTAGGGCAATCCACATGTACTTCAACACCCCTCTCACGTGTGGCTCGATAAGGCCTAAATGTGATAGAAAGAGGGCAAGGAGTTTATATTTATTAAATTGCGAAGGGCGAGACTTGAACCCAAGACCTCTGCTCTGATACCGTATTAATCTTCATGCACCAACCATTAGAATCAAAAGTCCAAACCGTTGGAGATAAGGTTCAGAAGTATGCTAGGCGTTAATTCCTAGAAATGATAGAAACCACTTGTGTGCACCATCTCGCTAAAATCACAACAGGGAGAGATGGTTCACGAACAAAAGACATAAATATGTGAATTGGAAATGATAGTCCGGTGAGCAAACATGATTTCCATCTCTCCCTGTTGTGATTTTATTGGTTATATATAATGGGATAGAGGGAATATCTTTGTTCTTGCTTCTCATATATGTGGTGCAGTTATTTAATAGTGTTGGTCTTGTACTATTTCATATAGATTTACAAAGCTTTTAAGTCTTGTAATATTGATACGGGTGTCTGCTAGATGGTGAGAGAAATCTGCAGTGGTTGACATAAATGAGGATGTCCACCGGTGATCGACAACGTGCTTTGATTTGTCACTATGTTCATCATTCTACTTTCCAGGGATGCGTAAAATCAAGGCTGAAATGGCAGTGGCGCGTGAGGTCATTTGGTTGGCATCTTAAAACATAAGCCATGGAAATATACTGGTGATCCTTCTATGCCGTTTTCTTGCAATAGCTCAAGCAAAATGAAGGCTTGGGATTTTCCATGTTTGTTAATGTTTTTATCAGATTTACTTCCCAATGTTGCTTAATTCCCGAGATGTAAGTGTTTGGTTCGTATATCATTACTCTGTTTCTTTTTGTGAGATATGATCAATCCTTAGCTGACCATATTTTGGCTAAACCCCTGTTCAGATTAAGATACATACCTTGGGTTTTTCTATTGGCTTTATTTTGGTCCCGGTTTAGAATATATGAAGTAACTTTGCTATATATTGCTGGGGAGTTCACTATTTGTGGCACCATATATTATATTATGTACGATTTCATGCTGAAGAGTTGTTATGTGTAATCTTGTGAGATTCTTAAACATGTTGGAACATAAAATACAATTGCATACTCGAGTTACTAAAGTGATGAATATAATGACTAAAAATACAAGAGGAGTTGATGAAAAATGGCTCGCTTACAAAATTCACCCAAAATGTCTAGACCATAAGAAATATTAGGTTAATTTGCTAAAACAAAAAATTAACCAACTGACTTGCCAATACAATTTGTGTGACACTTAATAAAAACACCACCATCAATCTTCGCATATGATGGAAGTTGTGTTAATGAACTATGCAGTGCTGCCACGTGACACGATGATGGGAAGTCAAAGCAACAGCCCGGAGATTATGTGTTCTTGAAATGAAGGTCAAAATTTTGCCCAGAGATTATGTGTTTTTGAAATGAAGGTCAAAATCGGGCCCATTGATCGTCGAAGAGGTATGAGGCGGTCTACATGGAAATCACAAGGTTTTTACACTTATCGTATAAACATTTAGAATATGTAGTCATCCTTACCCCATAGCAACGTACGGACATTTAACTAGTATATTTATAAACGGAGGGAGTAGTAACAGGTACCGCGATCGATCGATCCAGAGAGTCAGCGGAGTGGACGTGGGCTTTCATTACGTATGTACCTTTTGTTGTCGCCCGTATATATGCACTCGCTATCGGAGAATGCATGTGTTCGGATCAAGCCAGAGATGCAACAGTGCGTGCTACTATACTTTCTTGCCGGAGGATTAGCAGGAACCACAATGTGTTATTAGTGTGTGAAAGGGTTCACGTCAGGTCAGATCCTGTCCTTTTCCCGTAAGTCTTCTGACCGAACTGGAAAGGAGGAGATCTAGTTCACTAGTAACGTTTTATAATGAGAAAAAAGGAAAATGATACTATCCTCCCGGGATCGAACTAAACGATCCCCTACATCGCGCGCGTCGCCTTGCTCCCTCGCAGGCCCTGCCCTGTTCGTTTCCACCGCAGGCCGCGCCGCTCGCTTGCAGGGCCGCGCCGCCGCGCGCTCGCTTGTTCGCCGGGCGCCCACCTACCTCCTTGTCGGAGCGCCGCCACGCCCACCCACCTACCCCCTCGCCGGAGCGCCGCCGTCGGGCAGCCGCCAGGTCGTTGCGCCTCCACGCGCCGGGGCACCGTTGGATCGCCGCTGCGCCTACCTACCCCTCGCCGGAGCGCCGCCGCCAATTCGTTGTGTCTCCGCCTCACCTACCTCGTCGGAGCTGGGCCTCCCTGCCCTCGCCGGAGCGCGGCCGCACCTACCTCGTCGGCGCTGCACCTCCATGCCCTCATGGTGTTTCGCCGTCGCCCTAGCTACCCGAACGCCACCTATGTTGCTACTGAAAGCCACCGACGCTGCTACGTACTACCAACGTCGCTGCTACCTATGGCCTCAAGGGTTGCTACATGGGGTACATGGGGTGAGGGTTGCTACATAGGGTTCCCGAGGCTGCTACGTGCAGCTGCCGGCGATGCTACAAATGATTTTGTTGTTTTGCTACGAGATCTGCGGTGAGATCTCCGGCGAGATCGGATTTGCTATAATAGGACATTATTTTTGCTACATACGTTTTCTGGTTTTGCTATAATAGTATAAAGCTTTTGCTACATGGTCTCCGATGAGATCTACCGGCGAGGTCGGATCTGCTATATTAGCATATATTTTTTGCTACACGGTCGTCGGAGAGGTCTCCGGCGAGATCTAGTCTATTTTTTTATTTTCTAAATTGAACCGTTTTCTGCTACATGTAGCAAAAACGAGACTATTTGTAACAAAAGCGGTATATTTGTAACAAAAGTGGGATTTGAAGCTTTTTAAGGGACACGTGCAGCAGGAGGACCTCTAAGGGATTTTAGGGAATTATCATCCCCGAGGACGTCGTAGTACGACCCAAAAAAAAACGACCCTAACGATCGTTGATCCATATCCTCCCTAGCTAGCTTGCACTTGGACGGTCAGCGAATTTGGGTGGCGGTTTCAAGTCCACCGCCCGGTCATCTCGGACTGGTTGCCGTCGCCATGCATGGATGATGTACGTATATACAGAGCGCGAGCGGTACGTACCCCGGCCCAGAGTCAGCTTTAATCACCGGCCGGCCTCTGCATCGATTCGCGTCACATGAATGAATTATTAGCTGCGAACCTGTCGTCATTGACTGTTCCTGCCACGTCCTCCTCGTCGGTCGTCCATTCCAAGCTACAGTACTAGCCTTGGCTGCTTCTTCCTCCGGCTGAAAGCACCGTCGGGTGTAGATAGAGCCGACTGGCGTTGTAGTTAGCTAGTGGCGGTTATTAATTTTGTTTGTACCGAAGTTCCAAGCTAGTGGCGTGGAGGGGTTAATCTCGTCCAAAGGTGTTCGGCTAAAACAATTCAACAGAAATTTATCCAAAAGATATCCGACGATCAAATTATTATAAAATAGGATGACAAATCGTCTATTCGTGTCATTGACCATTCCTGCCACGTTCTCGTCCGTCGTCCATTCCAAGCCTTGGCTGCTTGCTCCAGCCGAAAGCGCCAGGCGTAATAAAGCCGACTCGCATGGAGCTAGTGGCGGTTAATTTAGTTTGCTCCCCAAGTTCCAAGCTAGTAGTGTCATGGTCACGACTCTTACTTTGGATGGTCCGGTGTAATTAATTTGGATGATCCACGATTTGTGAAAATGGACAACGTATGTTTTTTCTTTGACGGGAAAATGAAAATTCCATTACTCATACTGCGCAGCAGGCTCGCTGGCGACCAGTTCAGATACAAACTCTAGGGTTACATCAGCCCACCCCACACATTCTTCATCAGACCGAGACCCAAATTTAGCTAACTCATGAGCTATTTTAGAGCGAATTCCACTTTTATCCCTTACTTTTGACTTTGTGACACATATTACTCCTTAGAGTGCAAATTCGTCCTGATTGCACCTTTTAGAGGCTTCGAACCCTATTTTTCTGAAGCATATCCATTGTGTAAATTGTGAGGTGATGACCGGGTTTCAAAAATATCAAGACCACAACGAGGAATAGGACATGTGGATGAGAAAAGCATAGACATGATTGTCGATGGCGTCCTCCGACCTTTACACATTTTGTCGCGCCATATCAACGTAGCATGACGGTCCTATCTAAGAGAAACATGAAAAATGCTAAAATGTGACAAAACCATGTTTAAAGCCTTCTAGATTGGATATGTTCGTAAAACCTAGGGTAATATGTGTTACAAATTTAGAAGTAAGGGATAAAAATTGAAATTTACTCGCTATTTTATTACAAGATCGGCGACAGTGAACGAACATAAAACTCTCAAATGAAGCAGTGCACAGAGACTTCTGATTTACCGTAGCATTATTCCAATCAGGGACAACTCATGGCTACTTGAGTTGAGTGCACTATCAATATTTGTGGGTTCGATGGCCTCAAGTGCCTTGTCCGTACGTATATATATAACCATACATACGGTTTCGCGATGCGTACCCAATGTATATTCTTTTTCTTTTCCAATTTACATCAAGTATTGTGAAACTACTTTCTCTCACCTAGCATATCATATGCACAAGCAAAAGATGAAACTTGTCATAGTATGACCGTTCTATTTTGGTGGTGTTCATAACTTTTGTTTGAATCTTGGTCTGAAAAACTGTCAAAAAAAGTAGTAAACATCTGTTGTTCGCAGTGGGCTGACTTCCTGTCAGTCAGCCACAGATCTGTCAGCGTGTATAGGCCTGTTTTGAAATTCAAACACCAGCTACTCGGGCATGGGCTGGCATGCTTCCCGGTACTTAACTCGGGCCAGATCCCGACTTCGCGGAGGGTACCGAATACCGATGGGCCAGGACAGCGATGGTAAACACCGTTAGCGTCTCATCCGGTAGGATCCTGCTAGAAGCTTACTCGGTGGCGATTTGCATGACAACACATCTCCCAGATTCTGAGTGCCGAACTAGCAGCTGATAATCCAGTACCACCTTCGATCTGATTCGGAACCCCTAGATTCTTCTTTGGATCGAAACATGCCTCATGCTACAGTCGTGCCCCAAATCCTTATTCGGCCAAGGAGAAAGAGCGCAGCTGTCAGCCACTGCCGTGCCGCCCTTTCCGGTGAATCGCCGAACCCCAGATGGCGGAGCCGCCCACCGGAGTGTGTCCCGTCCGTCGCAAGGAGCCGCGAGCGTGTGTTCCCCTGGTGAGTATTTTCCGTCAACAACCGCTACCCCCGGCGTCACCTACGCCCGCCTCCCCTGTAGCCTGCTCACGGCCTCCCCTGTCGCCGTCTGACGCGACTCTGACCAGAACATCGCGTATGCCCTGCATGTAACTGTGGAAGAAGAGACAACTCATGGCTACTTGAGTTGAGTGCACTATCAATATTTGTGGGTTCGATGGCTGCCTCGTCCGTACGTGTATATATATATCGATCGTACCGATTGAAAATACAAGAGGAGTATAGGGACGGTCCTGAGATTTCAGGGCCTCGGGGCGAAACTAAAATTTTGGGCCTTCTTCCTAATTTTTTGATATACAAGAATGAAATGATGAAGAATAAATACTTCAAGTATACCCATTTGCAATATTCATATAAAAATGACAATGTTTACATATTACCTTCAAAAAATCTCCGTGTATTCCTAGAAGCGAAGTCGGTGGTAATAAAATCAATATCAATCTCGTCCAATAACTTCTCGATGCCGGATCATAAATAACCACACTAATTGGTTCCTCATCAACACTAGCAAATTTTGTAGGAGATGAATCAAATGCGATATCATGATCACACCATATGGCTGTTTGAGATCTTGGTAAAACCATCTGCAACTTGATCTTTGTTAGAGATAAACTTGATATCTAGTTGTTTGTTGGCAACTCTCTCGCGGACAAAGTGATAGTCAATTTCAATATGCTTTGTCCGAACATGAAAGACAAGATTTGTAGACAGATAAGTTGCTCCAAGATTATCACACCATAAGCATGGTTTTACACTAACAAAAACCCCAAGTTCTTGAAGTAATGCTTGAGTCCAAATCAATTCAGTCGTAGCATTGGCAATTGCCTTGTATTTAGCCTCAGTACTAGAACGTAACGCTGCAGCTTGTTTTCGAGCACTCCAAGAGATCAAGTTTGGACAAAAAAGATAGCAAATCCACCTGTCGAACGCTGATCATCAAGACATCCTGCCCAGTCCATTAAGAATATACTTCTTGAGTTCATCATCATCAATTTTTCTTCCAGCAGCAGCAAGCTCCGAAGCAAATCCCTTCATCTTGGTGATGCACTTGTCAGCTGTCATATCTAGTTTCTTCGTGTTGGAGAGAGATCCATGTAATGCATTAATCTGAGCCTTGGACTATGAGGTGAAGAGTGCCTCAATGGACGCCCAGGCGTCGCTGCAGTGTTCGATGCCAAGAACATGCGCTAGGATGTCAGGGGACAGTCTTGAGTAACCAACTCAAGACCTGTTGATCTCGTGCCAGCCATACGCCATAGACGGGGTTTGACACGGATGTAGGTTTCTTGTTTTCATCTTCTTCTTCTATGGTTTTGGGCGGCGCGGCGTCGGAACCGTCAATCAGTCCCATGACGAGCGCACCACGGACAGCGGGAAGGACCTGCATCTTCCGCGCATCGCCTGCTCTTTTTCGCCGTCCATTCCCTCGGGCGCCGTAAAGCCTGAAACCACGCGGCGCCATCGGGCCTGATCCCCCGTCGTTGCCGGCATGGTCTCTGATACCCTGTTGCAGCGCGGACGACTCCCAGCTTCGTTCCATGGCCGGATTTTCTCTCTACCTCGCATCATCCGTCGGAACAGTAGAAGGAATTGCTGCACCAATGGGGACGTTGGGGCGAGCGGTGCAGCTACCCATGTCGCGCGGCGGTGCTACCTACGGCAGGTGGCGCTGCTACCTACAGCGCACAACGGTGCTACCTACATCACGTGGCTCTGCTACCCACGACGCTCGGAGGCGCCGCTACCCACGTCGCGTGGTGGTGCTACCTACGGCAGGCGACACTGCCACCCACGTCGCGCGGCGGTGCTACCTACAGCACGTGGCTCTACTACCCACGGCGGGCGGCGCTGCTACCCACGACGCGTAGTGGTGCTACCTATGGCAGGCGGCGCTGCTACCCACGTCGCGCGGCGGTGCTCCCTTCAGCACGTGGCTCTGCTACACACGACGCGCGGCGGTGCTACTGACAGCACGCCGTGCTGCTACGAGCGGGTGACTTCTCCGGCAAGGGATTTGCTACCGACCGCCGCCGGGTTTGTTATAGGAGGTTGGCGGGTTCACTACTGGCAGACGGAGGTTTGGCTGCAAGGGCATGATGATGCGGCTATCAACGACGATGCTGCCGGTGGAGGTGCTAAGGAGATCGAGGCCACATGGTTGCTACAATGGTGGGCACGTTCTACTACCATGGCCGACGGCGAGTGCTACGACCGCAAGTTTTCAGCTGCGAGAGGGTCGTGGAAGCCGACGTCGTCGGAGCTGAACCCAACCTCGTCGGAGCTGTACCAGGTCGGAGCACGTGCAGACGCCAGTCAGAAAAAGCGGCAGTGCGCCATGGCCATGTATGTACGAGGATGCGGGGGAAAGGACGAAAGGGTGGGACCCATCAGTATTTTCATTCGTTATTTTTTTCACTAGAAAGGACACGTGTCGGCTCCAAGACCCGAGGATCGAGGGTTTTAATCCTGGTAGCACGCCCCTATATATATATATATATATATATCACCTTGCAGTGGGAATGACTCGGCAACGCACGCGTGTCGCCATGCTTTCGTTCGTATCCCTGCCTTGTTGAGTTTTGGATTTTAGAGAGTATACGGCAAAAGGGTTTGGATTGGAGCAAGCCGAAGATGAACAGCCAAGGCCAGTAAACCTAGAGCTTTTTTTTTTTTGAAGTAAGTAAACCTAGAGCTTTAATAAAGAACCTAAAGAGATTTTTTTTCTGAACAGTGAGAGGCTTCTGAGGCGCTAAATTTTTATTCATCGGCTCATTAACAGTTTACAGAGTGAAATACTACATATCCCTGCCTTGTTGAGTTTTGCATTTTAGAGAGTATACACGGCAAAAGGGTTTTTCTTCAAAGTTTATGGCATGATGTTAATTTGGAACGGCTCTCTGTTTTTCCTGTTGAACAAACAGTCATTTCTAGATTTCCAGATACACACCACACGAAGGTTAAAGAACATTTTCCAGAGTACCTCTGAGTGTACACACAGCAGCTACCATACCAACCATGGCGACGCGATGCACGTTTATTTTTAACGGAATAGGGTCCGAAGACCATAGAAGCTGCATTAAACTTGTCGGTGGGTACAAATTACAGAAAAAACCCTAAAAGAGGGGAACAACAAAAGCAGTACCACAACATTAGCAAAGAAGCCCTTAGAATTAAAAGAAGAAAAGCGATTAGGTCCACAGGCTTCTTCTCCACCGCCGTCGACAGCGAGCACGTCTCGCCGGCCCCCAGAGCGACGCCGGGGACAAAACCACTTGGCGGCACTTGGGGGGAATCCTTCGAGGTGCTCCATACAGGGCCTCCACACCGGAGGTTTGAGCGTGCGCCAACATGGCACAGCGGAAGGCTCAAAGATATTCGAGCGTGGAGTGGCCTCTCTATCCAGGAATAGCTCCGGCATCGCCGCCTTTGCTTGGGAACTCCACAGGTCACAGCTTCAGATACCTGCAGAGATCGAGGAAGAAGAAGAACAAACCCACCATCCTCCGCTAAGCCGCCACCACAGCGACCTGGAAGAGGAGGGAGACGATCCACCCACTCCAAGAGCTCCACCAAAATCGTCCCCTTGACAGGAGAACAGGTCGACCCGCTCGAGGAGGTCGCAACCGAGCTTCTCCACTCCTCCTCGCCACCACGACCGGCTAGGAGAGGATCCGCATCCCTGCAAGCTGCAACACCATGCTCTTCCTCCTCGCCTCCACGGCCGGCCAGGAAAAGCCACAGCGTGCAGCCACCACTCGAAGGAACGCGCGCGACCCTTGATTTATTGACGGAGGCGGTTGTTCTTCTCTTCGTCTCTGGCGCCAACCATCGGGCTAGAAGAAAGAGGAGGAAGAACCCTAAAAAACCCCAGATGATCTGGAGCTCCGTTCCACCTACCGGGCAGAGTGACCACTACCGGCAAGAAGCCAAAGAAACTACGCCCTATAACTACTTCGGCGAACCTCCGCCGCCACCTCCCACCAGCTACTCCGGCGAGAAGGGCGCGGAAGGGTCACTTGATAATGGAGTAGGAGTAGTAGCTATCGTTTGGTTCGGCTCGCCTCCTAGCCAACCATTGTTCTCCCGAGACCTCGATCACGTGACTTTGCATGACCGCTGGATCGCTGCTCAGCGTCGCTAATTGCTGGAAACCTGCATATCAGGGCGCTGACCGGTACAGACACGCACTTCGCTCTCGTGTTTGCTTGGAAATGGGAGCGGAAAAATATGCTGCTGCTCTTGTTCTTTCTAAGAAATAAGGGCATCTCCATGCGCCACGACCCAAACTGTCCGGCCATGTTCGAACTAGTCCGATCGGTCGTACGGAGAGTCGGACATGTCCCGTCCATCGAGTCGACCCATACGAACCGACCCATCTAGCGCGACTCATTTCCTGACCAAATTTAGACGGCTGATACATCGGGCCCATACACGATGGACAGAGCGCTTCTCTACAATCGATGGCATCAGTCCCTCTTGGCAGCAACTGAGACACGTGGCATCGAATTAGATGCGCTCGCAGGTAGCCTGTCCGGCGGCGGCAGCCTTGGCCATCAATGTCGGCGCACACTAATTGACGAGACGAGACTCTAGTGAGTTCCCACGCCGGCATTGATGGCGATGACGCGAGAACATCCGCGCACGCCCAGGGGCTACTTAAACCAGCCCAGCGCCCTGTCGGTGTCGCACTCACCACCCCAGCCATTGCCAAGCAGAAAGCTCCCCCACCCGCACCACCGTCATAGCCATCGACGATGAAGATGCTTCCATGCCTCACGAAGACGAAGAACGACGCTGAGGCCAGTGGTTCTAGGTTGCGCTGGCCACGAGGGCGCCATTCACCCACTCCACTTCCGATGCCACCAAGGCCACATGACTTTGTCAGTCATGTGGCACGCGACGACTTTGTCCACGACGACAAAGAGCGCCAGTGAGACCGCCGCTACATCCGTGTGGCGGAGTGCGATCGGTGCTGGCAGAAGGAGGACCACATCGAGAACCATGATGTCTCCTTTGCCAGTGGCTGGAACCTAAACTTGGATAGGGTGTCGGTGCCGCCCGCGCCGAAGAAGGGATGGGCATTGGCGGATCTTCGTTTTTTGCGAACCAGGAGCTTCATTAATCAAACAACGGTATTACAATAGTTTTGCAAGGATACTTGTGAGGAAGAGCGACATGTAGTTGACCCACACACACCGCCTTTGATCCGAACTAGATCTACGAACACATGCATGGGCTGCCTCATTCACAGTCCTGCTTACATAACTCAACTTAAAGCTAGTGAAAACCGCTAAGCTCCCTAATTTCCTAGCAAACACTAGTAATGATGGATCTACCAGAACCAGAATGGTTATAGAAGTTAACCACTTCTTGAGCATCCAACTAGACGATCACACGCCGAAGCCCCATATCGATTGCCAATCGAACTCCTTCGTGAACTGCTTCTGCTTCCAGGATAGTAGCGCTAAAGGCATGATCATGCCACAGAGCTAGTGCCCTCACTAGCGAACCATCGTGATCACGAATCACCATACCGGTGGCACCATTGTTCGCCTCTTCATTGTATACTGCATCAGTATTAATCTTTACATAACCAGGATCCGGAGGTTTCCATCGAGTCGCAAATTTAGGGCGTGTTTGGTTGCTCGGCCCAAGATTTTTTGTTTTTTCCACTTGGCCCACTTGGTGTTGCATGGGGGGATATTGGACTTAGGCCAACTTGGGTCACTTGTTTGGACTCCTGCATTCCCGTTTCCTGTAAATAGACCCAGTGATGACCCGCAAGTATAGGGGGTGTATCGTAGTATTTTCGATAAATAGGAGTGTCGATCCCAACGAGGAGCAGAAGGTGCTAAACAATGGTATGGAGCAGGAAATCCCTGTGAATGCTTAGCAAACGGATTTTTAGTGGTTTTCTGACAAGGCAACAAAAAAAGAGCAAGTAACAGAAGTAACGAACAAACGGATCAAGTGGCCCAATCCTTTCTTAGCAAAGGACAAGCCGGTGGAAATACTTATAAGGACCAAACGTTCTCGAGGACACATGGGAATTCTGTCAAGTGCTTTCGCTGCAAATAGCTAAGTACTCTTCTTTGGTGTTTGTAAGTGTTGTGTGGGTGAACCTGTGCTAACATACCGCCCTTCCTAGGACTAATACATACTTGTGATTAAACCCCCTGCAAACATCCGTAACTACAGGAAAGTAATTAAGATATAAATCTAACCACAGCCTTAAACTCTGAGATCCTACACTCCCTTGTGCAAAGGTGTCCTAACGGGGGTTCAGGTTTCTGTCACTCCGGCAACCCCGCGATTAGTAGCCAAATACACAATGCATCCCCCTAGGCCCATAAATGGTGAAGTGTCATGTAGTCGACGTTCACATGACACCACTAGAAGAATAGCACCACAACTTAAATACTAACCCATTGAATAATAACTCATCATAGATTCACTACTAACAATATGACTTCTCCCATGTCCTCAAGAACACAACGAACTACTCACAAGACATCATATGGATCAAGATCAAAGATGATATGGTAATGGATAACAATCTGAACATAAACAATAATCCAATGGTTCCACCCACAAGCATCAACTACAATAGTAATTAAAACTGGGAAAGTTTCCCCTAATGAACTAAGCAATATCCAACACAATTGTTACAACGAGACGGAGTGGTGTTGATGGTGCTGATGAGATGATGGTGTGGATGATGATGATGATCCTGATGAAGCCTAGCTTGATGATGGTGTTGATGGCGACGGTCTCCTCTTTCCGGGAAGGAATTTCCCCGGCAGAAATCTGTCTGCCGGAGAGATCTTTCTCTCTCGGTGTTTTCCGCTCCCCAGAGGCGGCGGAAATCTATATGTTGTCGCTCCCCGAGGCTTAGGGTTCCGAAGGGAAGTTATAGGCAAAGGGGGGGAGTCGGAGGCCGGGCAGGTGGGCCACACCTTCCCTAGGTGCGGCCTCAGGTGGGCCCACGCCTAGGAGGGTGTGGGCCCCCTGCGGCCCCCTTTCGCTCCTCCTTCTGGCTTCCTTTGTCCTCAGGTAAAATAATATGTTCCCATATTTTTCTGGTATTTTTCTGATCTTCGCGAAATTGCACCGAAACGCCTTCTTTTCCATCAGAATCCAGACTCCGGCAGTCCATCCTCCAAGATTCATCCAACATGCATAAACAGATGACAAGCCATAAGTAATACCTCATAATAAGACAAATATCAATGAATATAGGTAAATTATGATATAGAATGGTGATGCAAATTGGGCATATCACCCAGTTGTTTCGTTGCCAAGATTCTTGTCTTATTTCTCGATGATGCATTGACAGGTGTTTGGTATGGTGATTTGCATCTGATCACATGAGTTATAATCACCCATTTCAAATTTAGTGATCTTACCACCATAGCACACATACACAACACATGATCATAAGAACACATAACACATTCAAATGATCACCATAAAAGCCATATGCAGACATAAACATTGCTACCTACACATTCAGATGATCACTATAAATGTCTTAACATTCACCATAACATGTAGCAATCAAGGGTTCTAAACATCACCCCTGATCAAAAGAACCATTAGGAGGGGAATCCCATGCCCTTGAACCACCACCAGGGGCTAAGGACGGCAATTTTACCCATGGGTACGGGTACCCATGGGTACCGTACCCGCTTGGGTAGGGTATGGGCACACTTTTATACCCATGGGTAATACCCATACCCTACCTGTTATGTCACGGGTACAAGCACATATATATACTTGTACCCATGGGTATACCCATACCCTGCCCATTTAAACTGACATGTCAAACTTACCTATAGAGTTTGAACCTATGAGTCCGAGAAGCCAAGGGACGATTATGAGATTGCGACTTGTAAACTTTAATTTGATACTTTCATGTACTTGTTTACTATTAGTAAGTAGATATTATTGTCTTTTTTCAAATATGCTATTGATGAAAGTAAATTTTTGAATAACTTGTATACTATTGGATATACCTGCCGGGTACCCAATGGGTACGGGTACCTGCCGGGTATGGGTATGTGTGAAGTTTTATACCCATGGGTACGGGTATGGGTAAGCTTTTGTATCCATTGACTACACGGGTATGGTTATGGTATTGCTCTACCCTTACCATACCCAGCCCATTGCTATCCTTATCAGGGGCTTAACCCTTGATGAAACTAACCATTGGTATGCCCCTGAACCACCACTAGTGGTTTTCACCCCTGATCAAAAGAGCCATCAGCCTACTTAGTTCGCCATTACTAGTTGTGCATTAGCAACTACCAGTACTACTTACAAACTTATAAAAGCATCCACATGAAGGGCGCCACCGGCTAGCCGTGGTCCGGGCAGGTGTACTGCCTGGCGCTGGAGGAGCCCGCCTTGCAGATCGTCATCTTGATGACGAAGGGCTTTAGATTGAACTCGACAATGTCGTCGCGCTCCAGTTCTTCCTAAAGGAGACTTGGCCAGCAAACCAGTCCACCTACACCCATTCAGCGCACCACTGACAGGTCGTGACGTGCACGACGCACGGCAGCGGCTGCTTGATTCAGGTCCTCAGGCCAAGCCGGAACATCGACGTGATCACCAGCATGTGGAGGTCTGCCGAGTCTAGCTGGATGATGAACCGACGAGGGACCTCGGCGATAGGGTAGTGGCCAAGCTTCGGCTGCCGACCCTTCTTGCTCTGCGGCTGCGAAGCCGCCCCCACCCTGCCAAGGACCACCGACTTGAATTGCCAGCGGTTCGTCAGGATCACGTCTTGATAACCCGGTGGGGGGGTGCCAACCCCTTCATACAGTCTCGCATTCGAACTTAACCACCTTGGCAGCAAGCAAAACAAGGTCATCCACAATTTGGGAGCAAGCAGCATTGCCAAATTGGCAATGCGCATGGTACAAACATGGAGGAATCATGGTACGAACATGCACTACTATCCCAAATCGTAAAATGCCCTAGGACAGCACCCAAATTGACGAATTGGCTATGTTCCTCAATCAGGCAATGCCCCAGGACAACACCCAAATTGAGGAATCGGGTAAAATAAATCACAAAATTTGTGTGCACACTACGAAATCTGTTGGTACATAGTTCCTAAAGCCCCAAATTTCTCTACAACTACCAAAGATCGAGCCTTAACCGCCATTGATTTAGGGCCAAACCCTAAATGCTATGTAGATTGGGAACTTACCCTGCTCGGCGGTGGCGCCATCGATGACGAGGGAGCCGTAGAATGTGATGACGGAGTGAGAGAAGAAGCTCTGGGCGTGGGGATTGGGGCTGCCGGCATGGGCAGAAAACCCTATCAAACGAGTCGAGGGTAACCCCGACTCTGGCGAGGGATTTTCCGGCCTGCCTGGCCACAGACGTCGGTTCCTCCACGGCCGCCGCCATGGCCATCCTAGTTTCATGCGCGTAGATGGGTGTGGGTTCCTTGAGCGCCCCCGTGAGGGCCACCTCGTCGCCGCCTGCGAGCTTCACGAGCTGAATGGCAGCCCATAGGTTATGCCGCTCACCTCGCCGATATTGAGGCTGCGGAACAAAGGGGAGGAGGCGGAGGAGCGGCGGCCATGGTCGGGGCTCATGGCGAGGGGAGTGGGACTGGGCGGTGAGGGAAGTGGCCTGGGAGTTAAGCCGAAAATGTCCCGTCTCCCGCGCTTCCCCGCGCATGCAAGCGGTAGGCACGCGGCGCTCGCCAGGGCCTGACCGCGTGGAATCAGCCGATTTCGGCATTCCCAGGTCCCGCTTTAAGGACCGTGAGGTGTACCAACTCCATGCAGCCCAGCTCTCCAAACGAGTTTATTTTTCCTGTGCCATGCGAGAAACAAACGTCGGTCCAACCAAAAACACAACTTCTCTTTACTTGCTTCACGTAAATCATTTGCAGTCTCGACAGCCCATCTAACAGACTGCTTGACCATTCTGCCACCTTCTCCATGCCAGATGACATTTCGTTTGGACCAAACTGCCTGTGGGGGCTTATAGCTCCCATGCGACGTCTTTATGTGGAATTGGAAGGAACACTACATCGTTGCAAAGAATAGCTCGCATGCGACACTTCTGAAGCGGCAAATATCTCCCGTGCGACACTTCCACTTAACCTCACGAGACCGTCAACGAATTTGAATCAGCTGAGCACAGTAGGACCCACAGCCTCTCCACGTCACAGAGGAACTCACCTGATGTCCACCTCATATCGTGGGACCCACGTTGTGGTTGAAGAGAGACGTTGGCCCCGATCCGTCCCTGCACCCGAGCACTCCCGTCACCATTCCAGCATCTCATCCCCTTCCGTTTTCTTCTCCGGCGAGCAAGTGCGGCAACGCCGGCGAGGAATGTCGAGCTCTGCTTTAGCCTCCCTCTGCTCATGGCCTCGGTATGGTGCGGTGCCGATGAGGAGGTGCCCCGATTGCCCCCGTACCGCGCCCCTGAAGCGGCTTGTCACATCCACCGACAAGAACGACAACATTGGCCGAGAATTTGTGAAGTGTGAGAGCAAGCCCGAGCCGGGAAAGGTGAGATCTGAGTGTTCCGAGCACCAATTTCTCGCTTTTCTTTCGAAATTTCATGCATTTCATCGAATTTGGGATTTAGGGTTCATCTCTGCGATTTCAGGAACTGCCAAAATGTGGGTATTTTGAGTGGCTTGATGAGTACATCGAGCGAATTGGGGTGGAGGTAGCATCCCGGGAGCTCGAAAACCCGTCCGTGGTGGAGCAATTGGGATGTGGCAACCCCATTTCTGCTGGTACTATGGTGGATGCGGAAGTGAAGGCCGAGCTAAAGAAGATGAACAAGCAGCTAAGGCAAATCATCGAATTGAAGAAACAGGACAATCTGATGGCCGTTTTTTTATTTTTGTGTAATTTCTCTCGGATTAGTTTATCTCCTGATCATTAGTCATTAGACAGCGTAATCAGTGTTCGAGTGATGCTTTGTAATGTATGTAATGGTCTATGTCTTTGGCTTGAATAAAATGCAACACAAATTCGGGCTAATTTTGAGCTGCTTTGTTTCGAAATCAGTGCTCCTTCAGTTTCGTCAGTTTCGTCAGTGTTCCTTCAGTTTTATCTGTGTGCAGGGGAGAGGGAGGGGTTGAAAAGTTAAAAAAACAATTAACGAGGAGTGATTGAAAAAGGCCAGGCCCAAATACAACTTAGCTTGGCCAAAATGGTCGTATCCAGGCCCAATAGTAACTACTTGTAGATTGAGCAAAAAAAATGGTACTCACATTACAATCTAACTAGGGACGTGTGGATCTGCAGATACTCGTGCTCAGGTCGCAATCTTTTATTTTTTGTGAAAGTAAATATATAAATGAAGGCCAATGGGCATCCATTTAACTAACATAACTTGGGCGCCCCTTTAACTTATGTAAATATGTAAATGTGTTGTTTGAAAATGAACCATGTGTTGTTTGAAAATAATCAACCATCATAACTTTAACTTATTCTTCCTTTTGAGCTTTTCTAATTTTACTCATTTTATAAATATTGCACGAGTATTATATGAGAATTTGTTTTTGTGTCTTTTGTTTTATGCACTTGTTGTTTTGGGTGTTTTGACAAATGACAATACAATAAAACACAAGTCGAGTGATAACAGATTATAAATATTGCGGGCATGAGTAAAACACGGGATAGATAATATATTAGATAACATTACATATATTAGATTGCCCGATAACATTATAATAAAAGAAAAGAGGTACAATATAGAAGGGAAGGGCAACTACCGCGCCTAAACCCTGGGCTAAACCCTAACCCTAGCTACTACGTGGGTTTAGTCCGGCTGCCGGTCAACCTCTCCGCCCTACTCCATCGGTGGTGGGGGTGGTGCCGGTGCCGCCGCCCTCCAAGCCGCCGCCGCAGTATTCCAAGCCGCCGCCCTCTCCCGTTGCTCCCGCCGCCGCTGCTCCTCCTGGAAGGCCCAGCGATTGGCCTCCCGCCGCTGCTGCTCCTCCCGTTTGCGCCTTTTATTCAAGGCGTGCGCGGCCTGCTTCTCCTCCCACTTGGCGTAAGCAGCCAGCTCCGCCTCCTCCTCCTTCTCCGCCGCCTTCCAATAGTCTTTGGAGGGACCGTCGTCGGGGAGGTTGCCGCCGGGGAGGGGGTTGTTGACGATGTGGCCCTGGGCCCAGGGGCAGGGCAGGGCTTTGCGTCGCCCCCCTTTTTGCCACGCCTCGAGCGCGTGGGCGCCTCCTGCTCCTAGACCTGCTTATGGTCCGGGTGGTTGTCCTCGTCGCTTACTTCGGATTCCGAAGGGAAGCGGGGGGGTCGCCATGGTCGCCGGAGTGTTTTTTGGGGTTTGGGGCTGGGAGGAGGCAAAGGGACGGGCTCGAGGTTGAAGATGAGGGGCAAGATGAGATGAGGAGGCAAAGACATTTTGCCTATTTATTGAGGGCGGGGCGTGAAGGGCGGCGTGGGAATACAGCGTTGGCGCAACCGCGTGCGTTGCGTTGCGTGTAGGCAGCGGGCATAGCCGCGTGCGTGATCAATGCGGTCAGTGCAAAAAAATGCTAGGATGCGACGTGACCCCTACACCGTCGCCCCCGCCCCTGCATGCATGCATTAATGGGAAAGAGAGAAAAAACATCCAAGATAGTTGTTCATTGGCAGTGAGAAATAAAAGAGAAAATAGAATTTGGCCTTGATTTACTCGGTAATAAATGCAGGAATCTAGGACCAAGGTACTCGTGCGTGATCAATGCGGTCAGTGCAAAAAATTGCTAGGATGCGACGTGACCCCTGCACCTTCGCCCCCGCCCCTGCATGCATGCATGCATTAATGGGAAAGAGAGAAAAAACGTCCAATGTAGTTGTTCATTGGCAGTGAAAAATAAAAGAGAAAATAGAATTTGGCCTTGATTTACTCGGTAATAAATGCAGGAATCTAGGACCAAGGTACTCGTTCGTTTTTACACACCGCATGCAACAAACTCACACATAGAAACTAAACGGGTGAGAAGAAAATCGATGGGAGTAATCAGAGGGATGTTAATTGGAGGGAATAGAGGGAGTATGAAACTAAGTTTATAATATCAATTTATTACATATTTAGATTTTGATATATTTTTTTTATATACGTTGTCAAAGTTTATAAATATTGACCTTTTCTATGGCGCATGAACCGGAGGGGAGTAAATTTGACTGAAGAAAGTTGTTAGACATACACGGAGGGAGTAAATACGCTGCAGCGCTGTTGCACGCAAAATAGCTAGACTGTGACGCGAGAGGCAGCTGCATAGCATGCATGCATGCATGGTGCAGCCTGCCCCGCCCAGCGCCCTCGCATGCCACGCTCGGTCCAACGGTCAATGGAGTGTGCCACACTGTACCTTATATTTATTACATACTCCCTCCGTCCGTAAATAAGTTTACATCTAGCACTTAAAATTTGTCCCAAAAAGAGTGTACATCTACAATACCAAGGCACTTAATAAATGCAATTAGCTTCTCGTAATCACTTCCACACCTCATCCTCCAATCTCTATTCTTCTTCTCTATATCATCCACCAATCCTTATTCTTCTCTTTTCTTAATAATTGATAAAGCCTCATAAAAGAAGAGAGAGAACTAATTTGTCTAGTATTTTCTAGATGTACACTTATTTGCGGACGGAGGGAGTATTTTAGATTTTGATATTTTTCTTATATACGTAGTCAAAGTTTATAAATATTGACTTTTTCTATGGCGCATGAACCGGAGGGGAGTAAGTTTGACTGAAGAAAGTTGTTAGATGTACACTTATTTAATGCGACAGAGGGAGTAAATACGCCGCAGCGCTGGTGCGTCGGTTGGCTGCACGCAAAATAGCTAGACTGCAATGCGAGAGGCAGCTGCATGCATGGTGCAGCCCGCTCCGTCCAGCGCCCTCGCATGCCACGCTCGGTCCAACGGTCAATGGAGTGTGCCACGCTGTACCTTATTTGTTCATAAAAAACGATGCGAGCCAATCAGATTCCAGAATCATCAATCCCACGGATCGCCAAGAGCTAGCCGCGAAATCCTTCTAAGAGACGTCAATCAATCAGGTTGCAGAACAAGCCCTTCCACGGATCGCCCAGAGCCACCCACGGAATCCTTCTAGAAGACGCAATCGGGCGGCCACAGTGTCGCGCTAGGGTTAGATCTACGTTCCTCATTCGGCCTTAGGGTTAGCAGGGTTTAGGATGCAGTCAACAGGGTTTCACAAGTTTGACCAGACATTCAAATGTGCATAACTAATTCAAAAAAAATCAAAAAAATACAAAACCTTCGCATTGTGTCATGTTATGTGACATAGTTGTGAGGAAAAATATCAAACTTGGTCTATTGATCATATTTCAAAAAACCCTTCACAAAATGACCTATCTCCTCCGAGGTTTTCTGGTTTTCGGGTTAAATGACCAATGATATGGCTAGAATCAAGGCATAGTTTGTGATAATGTGCCCATATTGGGTATGCATGTGTATAATGGGATGACTAACAATGTTGTAGTACAAAGTTTTCTTTTTCGACGCATAGAAAATCCATTTTCTATTTTCTGAGTGTTGAAAGAGTGGGGGATTTGTGAAGCAACCACCAAATTTAAGTTTAAAAATGGTAACATCCTATTTTTCAAAAATACTAGACCACCTAGCATGTACAATTTCCCAACTTGAGTATCTCAAACCTTTTATTCCATCCCTGGTGAAAAAGACAAATCCTGCCGAATCGGTTGAAAGTGCGTAAGATATGAACTACAGGTACATGATTTCATGCTGATGATTTTTTGTAAAAATCATTTTTAGGTTCACAACATGCTATTTCATCAGAGATACAATGCTAGTTTTGTGAGCCTCAGCCCCTAGCTAAGAATATTTATGAAAACCCTTCAAAAAGTTTGACCAGACATTCAAATGTGCATAACTAATTTAAGAAAAATCGAAAAAAATACAAAACCTTCGCATGGTGTCATGTTATGTGACATAGTTGTGAGGAAAAATATCAAACTTGGTTTTAGAAATGGTAAAAAAAACTTGTTTAGAAATGGGGTGGTTTACCCTAGCTTTAGAGCCCATTTCTACCACATTTTGGGTGAGGGTGAGTTGTACTTCACTTTGGAGCCCATAGCTACATTTGTTGAAATTCAAATTTACCATCATATTTGAATTTTGTCCAAATTATCAACAAGTGCCAAATTATTATAATAACAAATGTTTACAACAACAACAACTGCCAAATTACTACAATAACAAATGTTTACAACAACAAGTGCCAAATTCAAAGTCTATTTCTTTTGGCTCTTCTTACCCCTTGTTTTATTCTCCTTCACAAGTTTCACACCACACAACAGGTTTATGCTCTTCTTTTTCTTACCATTACCATCTGGCCTCCCCACAGCACGTCCAAGAGTCTCCTTCACCTCCTACACCTCCTCAACAACAAATCTAGAACCAGAGCCTCATCAACATGGTCAGTTTGCACCAGAGCCTCATCAACATGGTCACTTTGCACTAGAGCCTCATCAACATGGTCAGTTTGCACCAGAGCCTCAACGACATGCTCATTTTGTACTAGAGCCTCAACAACAGGCTCATTTTGCACTAGAGCCTCAACAACATGCTCATTTTGCCCCTCATTTTGCACCAGAGCTTCCAAATCAGAAACAGTGTGCCCTAAAGCCTCAACAGTTTGCACATCATCCTCCAAAACAAGTTCAGATTGCACCTCAGCAGCACCAAACATGATCTGGTTAGTTCTCTTCTTTCTTTGGCCATTGATTCTTGCCCTTTTCACTGGCCAGCATTCGTCAACAACAAGAGGTGGGCCTTTTTCTCCACGCTTCCTCCTGAAAACAAGCAAGTTAGCTGGGGGAGAAAAATCATCTACAAGAAATGGGATAGATTTTGGATGAACATACTTTGGCTTTTCAGCAGTGTATCTGCACTTGGTAGAGCCAGCTCGGTGTCCAAGTTCTTCACAGAGTTTGCATCTATTCTTGTTACCTTTTTGGGCCCTTTTTGGCTTGGCATCTTTCTTTTCATCTTTCTTTACCTTCTTGCTGCTCCCACCTTTCTCAAACCAAGCCTTAAATCTACTCTGCTTGGGCCTGCCAGCCTTTCTTTTCATCAAAGGAGGACACAAGGAGAACTGAATGTCCACTTCAGGCCACTGAGACTGATCTGTAAGTGCTGGAATTGGTGTTCCATATGCAGCCTTGAATTTTGCTACAGAATAATACTCATGCAAATATGGGTGCATATTTAGCTTGTGTTTGGAGGCCAAGAAAAGTATGGCATGCTCACAAGGCTTCCCAGTGTGTTTTCACTCAAGGCATGTGCATTCATGCAATTGAGTGTCAACAACATGCCTCCTGCCAGTCTTTGTATCTCTGACTTCAGCACCCCACAATGAGGATTTCTCAATACGCAAATGTGCAAGATTTTTGCTCCTGTTGACCACCTGCTGCACAACATCAGGAAGCTTATCTCCTTGAAGAACATCACCAAGCCTTCTTCTCAATTCCCACAACCTCATGATCATGATCCCGATCTGGTCAACCATGGCATGGACATGCAAGTTTTTTAACTCCTTCACTTTGTTGTTGAAACTTTCTGCCAAATTATTGTTGATATGATCACATTTGATGACAGTGTTAAAACCTGACCTGTACCATAAAAGAGAATGGTAGGTTTCCAACCATGTACAAAACTTGACCCTATCCTCCTCAGAGCATGCCGCCTTAATCTTCTCAAGGTGATATGAATATGTCTGTCTGGTGTAAGATCTTGCTGCTGGCCACATGCGTCCAAAATCATCTCCTCTGAATTTGTTGATCAAATTCATCCACATATGGCCGAAGCACTCCTTCTGCTCAGCATGAGGGAAAACAATCTTCACTGCATTTTCTAAACCTTTACATGCATCTGTGTGCACTGCCAATGGAGAGACTGGCCCTATGCATCTTTTCAACTGCATCATGAACCATGTCCATGATGCCTCTGTCGCAGACTGAAACATGCAAATAGCTACAGGGAACATCCAATTGTGTCCATCTAAAGCATTGCATGCTGCTAGTTGACCATTCCACTTTCCAGTCAAGAAATATGAGTATATACTCAAATATGGACGGCACCCTGCTTTGAAGTCATCGATGCAAGGCTTTAAAGCCATGAAGAATTTAGAGAAGAAGACTTTCCCATCAGCTGTTACCTCAGTATCTATCTCCACAACACTGCCAGGTGACCTCTTCTCTACTTCTGCTTTGAAGTTATAAAGCATTCGAAAGGTATTTGCCCAATCACCATATAGCTCTTTCATTGCCCTTTGCTTTGCCTTCCACACTGTAGTATAATTCAGCTTAATGGGGTACTGCTTTTCCAAGTCTATTTTCAGTCTCTTTGCAGTGTTGTTTGGTGTTGTGGCTAAAATGGGCTTGATCTTTTCTGCAACCCATAATTGTGATGTCATCTTTGTAACTGTATGAGAACTTGTAATGCAAGTATGAGGTTTTGGAATTTGATTCACTCTTATTGTCATTCCATCAGGTTGGAGTTTAGCAGATATATACCACTTGCAAGGCTTGGCACCACCATCATAACCTACGCATTTTGCATAGAACTTATTTTTATCAGTCCACATAGTCTTGGTAGCAAACTCACGTTTGACTGCATATGTCCTGAAACACATCCTGAATTCATCCATGCTTGGAAACAATCTCCAAACTTCAACAACTGGGTCCTCTTTGTCATAAACTATTACTATCTCATCATTATGTGCATCATCTACATGAACTGCAGCATTTTCCAACAACTCTAGATCTATATCTGCCTCTTCATCTCTTAAATGGTTGTCACCATCATTTGCAGCTTCATCCCTCTTCTTCTCCTTGTCTCTGTCATCTATAGGAATGCCAAAAAGCTTTGTCATTTCAATGTCATCTATTGGTGCAATGACCAAATCAGTCCAGTCATGTATCTCAACTGAATTCCAATCAACAGTTACAATCCTTTGTGCATTAGCATCTGCAGCCTCCCCTTGTGCATTAGCATCATCCTCCATTGTTAAAACTTCCAACTCAGTAAGTATAGGCATTACTTGCCTTTGTGCATCCCAATCATCCCCGACCATCTGAGCAGCCAGCTTCGAGGCCACATATCTAACTCTCGAATCAGGTTTCAGATCAGTGAGCTCTACTAAAAACAGAACAGTTTTGCTTGTCCAACCGTTTCGCTCATCGATTTCATCAACTATATGCTCCCCTGTCTCAACCCTAACATAGTCACATTTGCAATCGTCAAATCGTAACAAAGAAACTTCTTGCTCTGGCCCCCAAACCACACTATCCCCAATTTTTCCACCATTTTCCTCACCGCCTCCTCTCCCATGTTTATTAGCTCTTGGGGATCAACATGTTCTAATTCCACCTCCCATTTAACAACTGTGTCTCTCTCAATGAGTTGCGTGCTGCCATCAACTAAAACAACCCTAGAGGGAAAGAAATTGATGCGAAATTCGAAGGTTTGGCGCGCAACGTCGTCTCCCCTGTTTTTGGCGGGCACTGTGAGCTAGCGGAAGTGAACAAAGAGCTCAACCTTAGAGAAATTAAGTGCAGAGATACGGGATATACCGATTAGAAGTACCCTCTCCATGCTCCATCTCGTTCCCCCTTGCCCCGTTCATCACACCCTCGCCTCCATAATCTAGCATCAATGGGCACGCCCAGATCTCGAATTGAGAAGAATGGGAGAGGAATTATCTTTCAAATGGCACTCACCACCTTCGCCGTCAAACAAAAGCGCCGCTGCCTAAATGAATTTCCCTGCCGCCGCCGCCACCGAGAACGATGGGTGAGGTCCGTCGCCGCCGTCGGGGAAGTTACAGTCAGCGTGACACGCGCTCTCGGTCGGAAGCGGTTGGTTTGACTGGCTGTCCCAACCGACCGGTTTGGCTTAACCCTAATCTTGTAAAGTTAAATATGTCCTTAACGACCATTTTATGGCCCGTGTGGCCGTGGGATATTAGCTGCCTCACAACCGTCGCATGCAAGCTATTCTTTTCAACGATGTCGTGTTCCTTCCAATTCCGCGTAAAGACGTCGCATGGGAGCTATAAGCCCGCCTAGGTGCCACATAAGATAATACAGGTTTGTTCCTCTGATTTCAGAGTCCGATCGACTAAATCTGTCGCCCAAGACCTCAAATGTAGCTCTGGAATTTTGACTCCCGTGACCTGTTTCATATATTGCCAAGAAGCTCGCGCCCAACTACACTCAAATAGTGCATGTGGAAGACGGTTTTCTACGGCACCACAGGTTTTACGGTGGCTGATCCTTTCTATATGTCTAACTTTTTAGGTTACGACAACATGGAACAAAATTCTTGATCACTCTGGCGTTGGAGGATCTAACTATCTAACGTTTTGTAATGGAAAGCAGGGGATCTAACTAACTAACGTTTTCTAATGAAAAAAACGACTCTAACGGTTGTTGATCCATTGCTCCGTAGCTTTGTGTTAGACAACCTCTGTCGGCTGGCCGGTCCCGAGGCTGCTTCACACCCGAGGAAGAAGACTAGAGTCGAAGGCACACAAGATTACACAAGAAAAATGACATAGGGAACATGGAGAAGCTTTATTGATCTGGCTCTCGGTAAAGTCACGTACAATGATTGCTCCTCTATTTATAGACTAAGGGGATAGGATACCCACATGGGCTAACCCTAGCCTGGTAGAGGCCATACCGAATGGGCCTCTATCGGCCCAGTTTCGCAACACTCCCCCTGGATATCTTATTTGTATAACCATGGCTTAAAACTCCGAAAAACCCAGTGGGCAAAATATGGAGAAATGCACATGGTATACTTCTTGCTATGTTGCACGAATTGCCTCATTAAAAACCTCATGTGAGAAACTTCATAAAAACTCACTAAGGGGAAAAAGAGTACAATTCACTTAACTATAAAGTTAAGCACTCAACCATCGGGATCAAGATTTCAGCGATGAGTTTGTGAAGATTCTCCCCCTGAACCTTGCATCTCCCTAAGTCTCATCATGCCGATCCCACGATCTCTCGAAAGAAGATGCTGGCATTGATTTAGTGAACAAATCAACGAGATTTTCACACAACTTAGTATGCAAGACTTTCACTTCGTTCATCTTTTGCAGTTCATGTGCATAGAAGAACTTGGGGTTTATATGCTTTGTGAGATTACTCTTCACGTAACCCGTCTGGACTTGTGCAACACAAGAGGCATTATCTTCATAGATAATTGTTGGGGTTTGTACGGTGTTCAGTCCACATGACATCTGGATGTGGCTGACTACTCGTCGAAGCCATACACATTCTCGTGATGCTTCATATAATGCTATGATTTCCGAGTGGTTCGTCGAAGTTGACACAAGAGTTTGCTTAGACGATTTCCAGGAAATCGTTGTTCCACCACAAAGGAAAACATATCCAGTCTGCGACTTGGATGTGTGCGGGTCCGAAAGGTACCCAGCATCTGCATAGCCTACAACAGATAGGTCTTGGTTCTTTTGGTAAAACAAGCCAAGGTCCTTTGTCCCTTGTATGTACCTAAAGATGTCCTTAACGCCTTTCCAATGCCTCTTGGTAGGCTTAGAACTATACCTTGCAAGCAAATTGACGGCGAATGCAATATCCGACTGTGTACAATTTGCGAGGTACATAAGTGCGCCAACTACACTTAAGTAGGGGAATTCCGGTCCCAGAATTTCCTCCCCCTCTTCTTTAGGCCTGAACGGGTCCTTGTCTTGCTGCAAAGATCTTCCGACCATCGGGGTCTTAGAAGGATATGCCTTTTCAAACCCAAATCGTTCCAACACCTTCTGGGTGTAGGCCGACTGGTGAACTAGAATCCCAGCAGGGGAATGCTCAAGTTACAGACCCAGGCAGAACTTGGTTTTGCCTAAGTCTTTCATCTCGAATTCCGACATCAGGTAGGAACTCGCTTCCTCAATATCGTCAGGTGTACTAATTATATTCAAATCGTCCATGTATACCGAGATAATACAGAAACCATCCTGGGATCTCTGTATAAAAACACATGGGCAATCTTCATTGCTCGCGTAGCCCTTCTGATGAAGGAAATCGCTTAAACGATTATACCACATCCTACCTGACTGTTTTAGTCCATACAATGACTTCTTAAGCTGAACACTGTATAAGCTCTTGTTTGCTCTATCCTGGTTCGGGACAGGGATACCTTCTGGTACTTTCATGTATATGTCTAAATCCAAGTTACCATATAGGTAAGCGGTGACAACATTCATCAGTTTCATTTTTAAGTCCATGTTTACTGCCATTGAGATCAAGTATCTAAAGGTAATTCCATCCATGACCGGGGAGTAAGTTTCCTCAAAGTCGACTCCTGGTCGCTGAGTGAAACCTTGAGCAACGAGCCTTGCTTTGTACCTTACTACTTCATTATTCTCGTTTCTCTTTCGAACAAAAACCCACTTATGGCCAACGGGGAGAATGTGGGGAGGAGTTAGACAAACAGGTCCAAATACCTCTCTTTTGTTTAACGATAATAATTCAGCAGTGATTGCCTTCTGCCAATCTTTCCAATCCGACCTTTTCTTGCAATCAGCGAGCGTGTTAGGCTCAGGGTCAAGATCTATGATTGAAGCAATTTTCTTGGCAAAATTAACGTCGACATTTGCCATGTCTTGGTTGTATGACTCGCCCGAATTAACATAGTTAATGGCCATTTCGTCATGGAGTGCATCAGACACATCCTCTTGCTCCACCGGATTTCCCAATCCAGGAGCTAGGTCCTTTAGCTTTCCCGCTCCGATGTGTGTGCACACAACTTCGCTGGGTATTTCCGATATAGGAAAATTCAAGTCCGGAATTTCGTGCACTGAAATATCCGTACTTGTGCCAGGTCTCAACTGGCTCCCCTCAGAAGGGGCGGACTGTAATAAATCTCTCTTATCCTTTTTATTCGGGCGTCCCTGGGTACTTGGGATTTGAGAAACCGGATTCTGCATCCTCTTAGGCCTTGGAGAAGGAGCGGGTATACCATCATTTTTCTTCGGTATTTCAACCCTTTCCGGTGCATTGCGTGCATGCACATGCGACTTTGTCACAGTCTTTAAATCACTAAAATGATCAGGCAGTTGATTCGCTAGGGAGTATAAATCTAGTATCTTTTGGACTTCTCTATTAGTCTCAACAGTGCGCGGGTCATGAGCGTGGATCCCCGTGGCTTTCCACGTGATTTCTCGACTTTTGTCATCCAGGGGTTGATTACCTCCCCCCAAAGTCAGAAAAAGATCCTCGTCAAAAATGCAGCCAGCAAAACGGGTCGTGTGACAGTCACCTGTCAAGGGGTCCAAAGAACCTGATTATAGACACAGTCTCATAACCAACGTATATCCCCGACTTATGGAGCGGTCCCATTGCTGATCGCTGGGGTGGTGGTATAGGTACATATACCTGACAGTCGAACCTACGTAGGTGGGAAATTTTCGGTGCCGACACTTGCGCAAGTTGGATAGGAGAGTGGATGTTGTAGGCCGATGGTCGAAAGTTGATGAGATTAGCGGCGTGTAACACCGCGTGTCCCCAACATGTAGTTGGTAAATTACAACCCTGAAGGAGTGGTCTGGCAATGAATTTAATCATTTTAATCAATGCCTCTGCAAGTCCATTTTGAGTGTGGACATGCGGTACGGAGTGCTCAAGTTTGATTCCTATTGCCATGCAATAATCATCGAATGCCTTTGAAGTAAATTCTCCGGTATTGTCCATTCGAATAGACTTTAAACGATAATCAGGGAATTTATTCCTTATTTGTATGATCTGAGAGATCAACTTTGCAAAAGCATGGTTCCTTATTGACAGCAGGCAAACATTGGACCATTTAGAGGAAGCATCGATGAGCACCATAAAGTACCGAAATGGCCCTGAGAGGGGCTGAATTGGACCACATATATCCCCTTGTATACGTTCCAAGAACGCGGGGAGTTCATCCTTCACCTTTAGGAGGGACGGTCTAATGATCAATTTCCCCGTAGCGCATGCGGAGCACACGAAATCATCGGGATTCGGGAAAATTTTCACATTAACATTATGACCATTCGAGTTGTTAATTATATTTCTCATCATCCTAAGACCGGGGTGGCCTAACCTATCATGCCAAAGGCAGAATAGTTCAGAGCTTCTAAAGACAGTCTTAAGGGTAATGTAAATAGGTGGTGCTACTATCTTAGTGTAGTACAGCCCAGTAGCTAATGAAGGGAGTCTTTCGACAACATGTTTACCATTTTCGTCGCGCTTGGTAATGAGTAGGAACTCCTTTCCATTCTCATCATCATCGGTTTCTACAGGAAACCATTTGCGCGGATGTCTCTAAAACTCAAGAGAGTACGAGCCGACTCCGGATACAACAATGCCTCTTCAATGATCAGAGTTGTTCCATTTTGGAGTATGATAGTTGCTCTTCCGGAGCCAACTACATTCGGACCGCAGCCGGCGATCGTCATTATGTTACCGGGGTTTTTGGTAATAGACTCAAAATACTTTGTTTCTCTCAAGATGGTATTTGTGGTGCCGCTATCAGCAAGGCACGTTTCCTCCATTTGGGCGCCACACGCGTTCTAAAATATAGTGCCTAATTAATATAATGGAGCGAGGAAGATGCTACATCAAGTAAGTAAAACACATAAACATTTCAGAACATCACACAACCAAATAATGGAATAAATGAATGAAATAAATGTCATCCAATCGCCAAAAACAAATAAATGTTATGCTCTCATAGAGCTTACAACCATATCGAAAAATTGTATCAGATTATTTGCGGAAAAGAAATCATCACAACAAAAAGGAGCTCAGGTGGATTCTGCAAAGAAACCATCAATCTCAGCCTTTATCTCAAGATCGTTGAGCTTCTCTTCATTGGCTATCATCATCGAGGCAGCAGAGATGTCTAGCTGAGGCGGGGGGGGGGGGGGGGGGGGCACAACGTGCTCAACCTCCATGGGCACAGTGGCGTTCGTGGGAACCGCCGAAGGTGCTGCCACTTGTGTTACGTCCTGCGCCACTACGGGCGTGACGTTCTGCACGGGCGCCGCTCCGGGCGCCAGTGGTGCCTCAACCTGGACGAGGTGCGCCTCGCGCGCCTTCTTGTTGGCCTTGAACGCGTCCACGACGTGCTTAGGGGCCAAACACTGCCTGAAGAAGTGAGTCTTGGAGCCACAACGGAAGCAGTCCTGGGGCCTTGCCTCCCCCTTGCCTGCCTTGCGTTGCTTGGCGGGGTTGGAGGAGTTGGGGCCCTTCTTGCCCTTCTTGCCTCTCTTCTTGCGGATGGGCTTGCACACCTTGTAGGCACCGACATTAGCCTCATGACTTGGCCCTCCCGCAAAGGGTTGCGCGGAGAAGTTCTTTTTCAGAATATTATCCTGCGCCTCGGCCACCTGGAGAGCATCAATGGAATATGGAGAGAGTTTTGTCTATCTTCTGCTGATCGGTGGTACTTGTCCCACACAGCTGAAGAATGGTACAAATCCGGTGCAACCTGGAGTTGTACTCTCCCACAGTCTTGAAGTCCGCAAACCTCAGACGAATCCAATATGCCTCCGCCTGTGGCTGAATGGTGTACTTAAGCCTAGAGAACCGCTTGTTGAGGGCGGTCCAAAGGGCAGAAGCACTCCGTTCTGCCATGTACTCATTCTTTAGAGTCTCACACATGTGATGGCGGAGGAAATGCAGGGCTTTGGCGTTGTCCGCCGAGATGGTGGTGCTGGGGGCTGTCGGGGTCCCCGTAATCAGCGCATCCTTGATGCATCAGCCCTCAAGGACGATCTCAACGTCCGAGGCCCAAGTCAGGTAGTTAAGCCCATCCTGGGTCAACTCCGGAAACTCGCGGCTGATGATTCTGGTCATCTGCAATTTATGCAAAGTGTGTAAGATTACAACAGGTAATCGGTTGCATAAATGCGATAATCGATACAGTAATTCAAATATGACAGCGTTCCAAAATTTAAATTAAGACGGTACATACTAACTATGTAATTTGAAGAATTAAAAGTATAAAGATATTTAATTACTGCAGAAAACATAGTGCAAAAACATGTACAAAAAAATGGTATAGTGGACGTATTCTAAACATGAAAAAGGGTCCAGAAATAAATAAACTGGGTCGATCCCTGCCCGAACTGGGCTGCATGCGTGTAACGGCCCACCCCCACAGTTCCTGCCCACTAGTGGGGGAACGACGCTAGTAGCGCCCGAGGGGGGTAGCGGCGGCAGTTTTTTTTTCACTGCCGTGCGCGGCATGCTCGGCTGAGCCGCCAGCATCGTTGGCCAGCAAGACGTAGCGGGGCGGCGCACATCGGCCAGCAAGCGGCGGCAGTCAGCGCGCGTCGCGGGTGGCGCGGCCGACGAGCGCGCAGGCAGCGCGGACGCGGGCCAGCGGCCAGGCGTGCGGGCCAGCGCAGCTCGGTACGTGTGCGCGGCCGGCGGAGCTCGCGGGCGGCGCGGACGTGCGGCCAGCTGCTGCGGCGCGGCAGTGTGCGGGCGACGGCGCGGGCATGCGGGCTAGCAGCGCGCAGCTCGCGTAGAGCCAGCAACGCTCAGCTCGCGGCGGCGCAGGGCCGGCAGCGCGCGGCGGCGCAGGGCCAGCGAGGCGGACGCAAGCGGGCGCGGGCGGCCAGTGGGACCAAGGTGAGCGGCCAGCGTGCGTTGGCGAGGCCACGGGGCGGCAGCGGCCCGACGCGCGGCCAGCAAGCTAGCGGGGCTGCGGCGGCGCGGCGCGCGGCTCGCGACGGCGCGGCGCGCGGCTCGCGACGGCGTGGCCGGCCAGCGTGGCGGATGCGAGCGCGCGTGAGCGAGGCCACGGGGCGGCGGCGGCCCGGCGCGCGGCCAGCAAGCCGGCGTGGTGCGCCAGCGACGGCCAGCATGGTTCGCGGCCGGCGGCGCGGGGCCAGCGGCGCGCAGAGGCGCGGCAACGGCGTGGCCGGCCAGCGGGGCCTGCTCAGTAGCCATGGCTCTAGTAGGAACGGGTGCGAAAAGTTCATAAAAAGAATGTAGATCGATCCAATCTAATAAATAAAAACGTTCAAGATCAGTCCGATCTACTAAATAAAAATTAGATCGGCACAACAGGTACACTGGTACAATCAACAAGTTCCTGATCCGAGAGTGATTAAATCGACATTGGTCGGTGACAGCAGGTCAGCTCGACTCACGGGAAGGAAAATCCGTACCTCAGATGAGATCTGATCTATGAACTAAACGCAAAAATTGAAAGGAAATCTCCTAACGAATCCATTTTTGCGGTCAATTTCGGATTACCTTCAACGAAATCCTGCGTGATGCAGGCTTGACGGTGGCTTGACGGAGGCTCGACGGAGAGGCACGTGCTGATAACGTGTTAGACAACCTCTGCCGGCTGGCCGGTCCCGATGCTGCTTCACACCCGAGGAAGAAGTCTAGAGTCGAAGGCACACAAGATTATACAAGAAAAATGATACAGAAAACAGGGAGAAGCTTTATTGATCTGGCTCTCGATAAAATCACGTACAATGATTGCTCTTTTATTTATAGACTAAGGGAATAGAATACCCACATGAGCTAACCTAGACTGATAGAGGCCATACCGAATGGGCCTCTACCGGCCCAGTTTTCCAACTCTTTACACGGTCAGCGGATTTGGGTAGCAGTTTCAATTCAACCGCCCAGTCATCCGACTGGTTGCCGTTGCCATGGATGTCGTATGTAACTATGTACGCAGTACGCAGAGCGAGCGGTACGTAGCTAGATAGAACAATCGGCTCCCATCAGCCGGCCTTTCCATCGCGTCACACGAATTAACTGCCTTTGTCATTGACTGTTCCTGCCACGTCCTCGTCGTCGGTCGTCCATTCCAAGCCTTGGCTGCTTGCTCCGGCTGAAAGCACCGGGTGTAGATAGAGCCGACTGGCGTTGTCGCTAGTGGCCGTTAATTTAATGGAAAATGATAGGACTCCCCGGGGGATCGATCCCCCGGGTCCTCGTTTCTTTCGCCTGGCTCCTGCACAGTAGGTTCGTTTCCCCGCACGTCACGTTCTTGTGTGGGCCCATGCCACACCTTTACTGTTTTGCAATTCCCCATCTCCTCTCTCCTGTGCTCCCGTGAGCGGCCATGAATTTCCTGGTGCCAAGGCTCGCTGCTGCCAAGCCCCGCTAACGCTGCCGCCTGCCGCCGTAGCGCCACACCGCTGGCCCATTCGATCCCGCAAATCGCCTGACCCACCATGCCCCAGTGCTCGCCTACCTCGCAGCCGTACAGCCACCACCGGCGACCTCCGCCATGGTCTTGCTATGCGCCGCCGCCACCACGGCCGGACCGGGTCGTCGAAGCCCGGCCTCTGCCTCCATGGGCCATGTAACCTACCGCCGCACCAGGCTTGATCCCGTCGGAGGCGCCCGACGACCGGTGGTGCTTTTCCGTTGTTGCTGGAGATGGATTTACCGTGGAGGTGCTCCTGTGGGGTGGATCGACCAAGGCTGCAGCGACCACAACACGCTAACACGCAGCCATGGTCCCGGTAAAGGCAATGCTACATATTGTGTCTGGTGTTGCTAACACAGTTTAGAACACTTGCTACTCTAGTTAGTCGGTGCTGCTACTTTTGTATCTATCTTTGCTAAGAGTGTTTTGCTAACTTAGTATATTACTTTTGCTATATATTTATATATTTTTTGCTACTTTCACACAATTATTTTGCTACAAACAGTCTCTATGGTTTTGCTACGAGGTCTTCGGCGAGAGTCTGCGATGATGTCTCCGGCGATGTTCCATTTGCTACATTAGAAAAAATAGTTTCCTACAACCGTTTGATGGTTTTGCTACATCCGTGGTAAATTTTTGCTACAATAGCATAATAGTTGCTACACGGTGTCCGGAGGTCTACCGGCGAAAGTTTCCAGTGAGATCTCCGGCGAGGTCGGGTTTGCTACATTAGCACAACTTTTTTGCTACACGGTCGCCGGCGATGTCTCCGGCGAACTCTCCGGTGAGGTCCAGTCTAATTTTCTATTTTCTGGGTCGAACCATTTTTTGCTACGTTGTAGCAAAAGCGGGATTATTTGTAGCAAAAACAAGTATGTCTGTAGTAAAAGCGGGATTTTGAACCAAAAAGAGGACACGTGGTTGGCTAGGGACCCAGAGGATAACAAGCACAAATCCCCCGGGGGACGCGTAGTACTGCCCTAATTTAATTTGCTTCCCAAGTTCCAAGCTAGTGTCATGGTCACGACTCTCGGCAAATTAGAGATGATGGCTGGGACTTTTTATTGGAAAAAGGTCACTCGTTTTGTGTGAAGTATGGTATTCCGAAGTTGGATATGGAAGAACATTATATAGACCGACATAAATCAAGGAAGAAGACCAACCGCACCAACTACGAGCACTACAAATTTCATTGCTTAAACCCTGTTATTGACTTGCAGCTTGGAGAGTTCAATGATCGTTTTACTGAGGTAAACTTAACTCTCCTTACCCAGATTCATGCATTTAGTCCCAAGGATTCGTTTGATGCTTTCAAAGTTGAGACCTTAGTGGATTTGACTAAGTTATATCCAGATGATTTTGATTATATCCAATTGAAAGATCTTGCCCATGAACTTTCATTATTCATTGATAATGTACGAGCAGATAATGTACGAGCAGATGAAAGATTTGCTGGCTTGAAAACTATTTCTGAACTGGCTAAGATGATGGTCAGTACGAGCAAGAGTTTGGCATTTTCTTTGGTATATCAACTGCTCAAGCTAGTGCTAGTTCTGCCTGTTTCCACTGCATCTGTCGAGAGGTGTTTTTCAGCGATGAAAATAGTGAAGACAGTGCATTGGTGATGATTTCATGAATCATTGCATCATTTGCTTTTTGGAGCAAAGACTTCTATATTCGACTCCACTTAAAGTTGTGATAGACCGCTTTCTCAAGATGAGAGACCGTAGAGGTCAAAAAAATAGAGAGGTAATTTTTTTTAATCCGACTTTATTCCTTTGTGATGCATCAACAAATATTATTTCTTTTTTATATGATATACATTAGAATTCTTCATTAATATACTAGTTGTGGATCAACTTTGAGAGATATGCGCATATATATAGAGATCAGTGGTACGTTGTGCGATACAAAGTTTTCATATTTGTTTATGTTGCATGTTGACCCCGACAATTTTTTTTTGGCTTTGCCCCTGCACTCACCCCTATGAACACATGCGCGTACACGCTACCTCTATGAGCAATTTCGAAAGACTGAGCCGGCGGGTGTTGAGATTGACAAATTTACCGCATGCGTTATCAACAGAAACGTCGCCTCCCACTGAAAGAATATTCCGTCTTTATGAGACATAAAAGCGTTAAACCTGAGATTTAAACTCTGATAGGCTAGGGTACCCGTTCGGCCAAAACCGACAACGTGTCAGATTTGCAAATTTTCAAATTTGCAAATTATATTTTAAAACCAATAAAAAATGTAGCAATTGAGTTTTCAGACCGTGCCTCACGTTTCCTTTTAATCGGAGTTCAAGGCATACAGTATGCCGCACCGGACCCTGGGTTGCTGGGCCTGGAGGGAAATTATTATTTCGATTTGCTGGGCTTTTTGAGGGTATTCGATTTGCTGGGCTTTGTGACAGTGTTTGGCGTCTCTTTTCAGACAGCCCAATTTGCAAAATTCCGACGCAGCCCCAGCCTTCCCATTTAAAGGCTGTTTTCCGCCTATCAAACTATACCGAAATGCTAAATACCGCTCACTGCGGGAGCTGCTATTTGCCGCTTTAAGCGGCGCTGGCCGTGCAAGCGGTCTGAAGCCTGCTTAAATTGGGCTGGCCCACTTAATCGTGAGTTCTTTTTTCTATCTTTTGTTTTTTATTATCTTATTTTAAGCTCTGGATTTTTTTATAGTATAATGATTTAAAAGCATTGAACATTTTTTTAATATTCCTCAACCATATTTCAAAATTCATGAACCAATATTAAGTGGGCCGTCTGTGCAGCCAATATCTGAAAAAAAACATGAACCAAATACAAAAACCACGAACAAAAAATTTAAAAAGAGATTCATTTAAAACTGAATTAAAAAAGAAAAATAAAAATAAAAAAAGAGAAAGTAAACAGAAAAATTGTCCTATGAACTAGCCCGGCCTAATAGGAGGAGCGTCTGTGCAGCACGAGCCGCCCGTGCCGCAGTGGGCGGCATTTAGCATTTCTAGCATATCGAGGTGTCGGGGCATCGCGCCGCACAGGGGCTTGCCCCCAATGGGCCAGCCTAGTTCCCTTGAATGATTGTATATTTCTTTTTATGTTTTCTTATTTTATTTTATTTTCCATTATATTTTTAAGTTTAATTTTTTCTTTTAAATTTTAAATTTTGATAATTGTTCATGATTTTGTAAAATATTCTTTAAAAAAATGTTCATGATTTCCTAAAATATGTTCATAATTTTTGGAAAATGTTCATGTTTTTTTAGAATTTTGTTTTATGCATTTTAAATTTGGTTCGTGAATTTTGAATTTTTTACATGATTTTAGAAATTGTTCATGAATTTTGGAATTTTGGTTCATAATTTTTAAAATTATTCATAATTTTTGGAAAATGTTTATGATATTCAAAAATTCTTCATGAATATTCTGAATTTTACAGTTCTTATATTACTAGAAAATACCCCGCGCGTTGCTGCGAAATTGCATATGGGAAAAATATTAGATAGTGCATCAAGATTGAATGGACAATGTTTGCTGAACATATTAAGTGAGAGAAAAATCATAGATCCCGAACGGATCAAATGTCCTTAGCTTGTGTGATTCGAATAATAGTTAATTTGGGGTCTCGGCCCAAAAACTAATTACTACCGAAAAAATTAAACTTTCCATATTTAATATGTACACTAAATTCACAGATCAAATAATAGTTAATCTGGAGAACTGAACAACACCCAACACTATTTACTGGTTCACTTTTTTTCCCGTTAGTGAGTAGATATGTATGAAGCGGAAATGTAAACTTTTGTTTGCTACCTCATCATAATATAGGTTTCAAACATACAGATACAAACTCCAAAAGAAATACCAAGATACATTAGCATGAAGTGACTGATCCACTATAAGGCTGGAGCGATTTTTTTATTGATTTACATATATACACTTGCACATCCGAATTTCAAGAACCTCGGTATAGAAACAAATATGAAAATTCTTACATACTACTCCCCCAGTCCCTCATAAGAATACTAAGCCACTCATACACATGCCACATGGAATGGATGATACACATGCCAATCATACACATGCCACATGGAATGGATGATGTCGCCTCAGAAGATGCATTTTTGCAGCCATACAGATAAGTGAGACCTGTCCAGGTCAAATGTAGATAGCTAAAATTACCTGGAGAGCCAAAGATTAGGAAAAAAGAGACAGTCCCTAAATTTTCAGATACACCTTTTCTTCTTGTTTTTTTTTACCAAATTTGGTCCCCTCCATTTGTACGAATGCCTAAAATAAATAAGAGAAGAAGTGCATAGCTGGAAAATTAAATCGCGGAGCAGAGGAGAAAACATGGACACTCAAATTCTAAATATAGTGTAGAAATCTATATATTTAATAGACCGGCACCAAATATTATTCTGATAAAAATAAGGTACAAAGTACACTTAACTGTACCAGGAGTCCAGGACTCCACAGCAGCAACTTAACCATGGTAGTATATTTATCTGTCTATCTAAATCAATCGAGGTGAAAAATACTCCACAGGAGATGGGAACAATACAAAAGAGTTTTAGTCAACAACTACAGTGAGGATATTTACAGGCACATACGACATAGTTTTAGGAGAATAAATACCTAGAGGATGGAGATGGTAAGGCATTGGTAAAGGAAGGATCAACGCTGCAAACCAGTCTTCGTCCAGGAGATGCCAATTCGATAACTGTGTCATGTGAGGCGTGCTTCTCTGGCTTCTTGGTCTTCTGGCTCCATGGAGAATCCTGATGGACGGCGCATGTTTACCTGAAACCTGGACGCAATGGGATGGATCGGAGATGCATGAGACTGGGCAGATAGAAAATGGAAACAAAGTGAGTTGATAAATCGAGTGCGGCGACATGGGGAAGGAGGAGGCGAGGAGAATAGGATGGAGGCAAGGAGCTGTGTTGAATGGATTGATCGAACGCCACAGACTGGAGACGATGTAGTGGTAGACCACCGGATTTATACAGGGGGGTTCTAGGAGAAACTTCTGCTATGCCACCATTAGTTACCGGAGTTTCTCGTGCTAATTGCAGGGAGAGGAAGAGCGAGCGTTACCCTTGAGGAAAAATGGTAGGTGGAGAGGAGGAACAATTCTGTCCTCTGGGCTACGCAATAGTAAGGGATTTACGCCGCTGGAGTCCAGACGTACGGGCTGACTATCAGTTAATATTAGAGATAAGACAATCGACTCGTTGATCCAGTATAGAATATTAATTGGATGGGCCGCCATTACATTGGGATGGACAACCCTTGAACTGCTTTTGAGGCGATGCCTATAGCTAAACTGAAACGGCCTGCATGAAAAAATTGAACTGATCTGACCTGGCATAATAGGTGATGTGGCATGTTAGTGGACGCCCAATGATGTGGCATAGCTGCATGCTGAGAGAAATAGGTTAGTTTGGATGATCTTCTTAGTTATATAGGATTACTATAGATATGTTCAGAAACTAAAATTAAATGTAGAAAAAAGTAATAAAAAATCAGTTGGCCGTAACTGGACCCTTTTCTAAAAAAAATTAACTGAACCCTTTAGGCATGCGGGTTGTGCTGCTTGAAGAGGCAAATAGGACCGTCCGGAACTATATAGGAAAAACGGTAGGCACTATATATAGCTTACTGAGTCCTGATATGACTTAACCGTAGTCATTTTCTTCTCCGGCCATTTTATCTTCATGACTCGGTGATCTTTTTTTTACGGACAACTTGAAGTACAAGATGTAGTAGTTATCAACTACTCCCTCCGTTTCAAAATATAAGATGTTTTAGCTTTGTAAAATAAATGTATCTAGATTACTTTTAGCATGTGGTTCACTCAAGTTTGGAGTGAATCTACAAACTAAAACAAGTCTAGATACATCTTCTTCACAAACCTTAAACATCTTATATTTTAAAACGGAGGGAGTATGTTGTAATCTATACCATAGCTAGCTATGATTCCCCCTCTAAGTCCTAGGCCGGATGGCTATATAAGACGGTCTACTAAGACTTTAGGGAAACACAACTCGCACAGGCCAACCTATCTTCAACCCTCTATAACCTTTGGCTTACTGATTATAATGGATTTATAGCATGAGTAGGCTCCGACCACCGCGGTCGGATCTAGACTTGGGTAAACATGTGTGCTCCCCATTTCGGACGTCCTCAGCCTCACACCTCTTTCTTTGCATGCCTCGAGGACTCCCTCATGGGGTACTTGTCATCAATACGACGATAGTTGTGCCTACCATGGGGCAGGCGGCTCCAGGACTTTGGATCCGGTCGGGATCTGATTTCGAGGGAATCCACAAAAATATCACCATTGGTCACGTTCTCTATGCAGGCGGTCTTCATATCGTCCCTAACAATGAGATCTGGATTCCATTTAGCATCTACGAAGCTTAAAGCCTTGATTCGGTCTCACAACCTTAAATGATCCGCTGACCATGGCTGGTCGGTAACAAGCAAAATAATCATGGGAATCTGATGAATCCACCCGGAGGAGTCTCAACTAGTAATGTGTTACTCCCCTACTTGCACACTTATGTAAAGAATTACAATTGCATATTCCATTTGGCATGTTTAGTATCACCGTGAACCGAATCTCTCTGCGCCACCGTTCATCCGCAGAAACCTCAATCAACCTTCGGACTCTTTACCTTTATGTTATTTACTTTTAATCTCTGTTTGAACTCTATTTCACACAACTATATTAACTAACTTTTCACATTTAATACTTGTAGTCAATTCACTCAAGAATAGTGACACCTTGGGTAGGACCAAAACACCGCAGATAAACGCTTGCCCAGACTTCTTGTTGGAATCGATATAAAATCGATAGTCATACTTCCACGAAAACGTGCTTAGACGAATATGTGCTCTTACAGGCATCAACAACGCGTTTCGTGAATCGAATTCGAATTAGAACTTATTTTTTGGAATACAACTATGCGTGCGTGCGTGCGTGCGTGCGTGTGTGTGTGTGGTTGTATACAACATGTGCCTTGTTTGTGCATGATTGACATGTGAACAGTTTCTAGAGTCTTCCTCATCCACGTGGCACTTCGGCCGGCTCACCTTCCAGGCTATATGAGAGAGACATAACAAATTCTATAGTACTCTCTCTCTCCTATCTCTCCCTCTCTTTGTTTCTTTTGTTGCATTGCTCTCTAGGCTTCGCCATCCCACTGACTGCATGCAGAGTCATATGGGAGAGTGGTTCTATGAAGTTGCGCGTCCATTGAGATCCTACACCGGGAGACATGCGATAAGATTTTTAGGGAGCATCTCGACGTGATTGATCGCCTTTATTCATATGCTTCTAAGCCGTTTGTGCGTATTTTTCAATCCTAATTGCACAATCCTAATGGGGGAGGGGGCTCTAGTCCCGATTTGACAATCCTAATTGCACAACCGGGACTAGAGGCCGTCCCTGAAACAAGATACATGTTTTCTACCCGTGTATGTGTACCCCTCTTAGAGAAACCTGGACTAGAGGCCGTCCCTGAAACAAGATATACATGTTTTCTACCGGTGTATGTGTACCCTGCTTAGAGAAACCCATAATCTCAAACGAACCAGATCTGAGATTGGATCAAATTGGGGATCGAGGAGGTGCGTATGTTACATTACACGAGGAGTAATAAACGTAGAATCAGAGCTATACGTACGAGTGCCGAGCTAACAAAGTCTGGGAAGTCTGGAAAGTCTCTCTCGATTTTTCTCCACTGTGACCCATCAGCAGGGTGTCTCAACTTCCCGTCTTTCTTACGGTCTTGTTTGTGCCATCGCAACAACCTGGCATGCTCTTTGTTTCTGAACATGCGTTTCAACCTTGGTATTATAGGAGCATACCACATAACCTTAGCAGGAACCCTCTTCCGGAGGGGCTCTCCCTCAACATCACCAGGGTCATCTCGTCTGATCTTATACCGCAACGCATTGCATACCGGGCATTTATCTAAATTCTCATACTCCTTACCGCGGTAGAGGATGAAGTCATTAATGCATGCATGTATCTTTTGCACATCTAATCCCAGAGGACAGAGAGTCTTCTTTGCTTCGTAGGTACTCTCGGGAAGTTCGTTATGTTTTGGAAACTTCGGCTTCATTATTTTCAGCATCTTTTCAAATGAGGAGTCAGTTAGACCACACTCTGCCTTCCATCGCAACAATTCCAGTGTGGTACCGAGCTTTGTGCTGCCATCTTCACAATTTGGATACAACAATTTCTTGTGATCTTCTAACATGCCCTCTAACTTCAACTTCTCATTTTCTGTTTCATAGTCTCGCTTTGCATCAAAAATGACCCTACCAAATTCATCAGCCGGCTCATCTGATGCCCGTTCTTCACCTCTTTCCTCTCCATTGTCTTCCATTGCAGTATCACTGTATTCAGGAAACATATGATGATAGTTGTTATCATCATCTTCTTCTTCACCATCTTCCATCATAACCCCTCTTTTCCCGTGCTTGGTCCAGCAATTATAGTTTGGCATGAAACCTTTCATAATCAGGTGGCCGCGAATGATTTTCGAGGAAGAGTACTCCTTGTTGTTCCGACATTGAACACATGGACAACGTATAAATCCATTCTCTTTGTTTGCCGTAGCCACATCGATAAATTTATCCACGCCTTTGATATACCCGGCTACGCGCCGGTCACCGTAGATCCATTCCCGACCGTTCATCTGCATCATATAAGTAAGTTTATCAAAAAACAAGACATCATAAATAGTGAATAACCAATTCACACCGACACATGAATTGTATCAATGACCTAGAAAAGATAAGATTGCTAACCTCGATCGAGGGAAATAAAGAGGATAAAGCTCAAGTGCGTCTCGGACACCTTCTATATTTTTGTTCTATGAGAAATTCAACGGGATTATTCACTCAAACATTTCATCAAACACCTTCAATGCATGCATGAGAAAAAACTAGCACACCCCCTCACACCTTCCACCATTCGAAAAAACAGAGTGGAGGCAGAGGGGGCTGGGGCGTTGCATTTATAGAGGGTAGGGGGTCTTTAGTCCCGGTTGGAGCCAGCAACCGGGACTAAAGGTACGGGCCAAACCTTTAGTCCCGGTTGGTGGCTCCAACCGGGACGTATTCCCCCTTACCAACCGGGACGCATGCCCCCTGGCCCCGTGCCCGCTCCAACCGAGACGCGTGCCAGTATTAGTTCCGGTTGGTGGCGCAACCGGGAATAATGCTCTGAGGGGTCGCGAACGGATGATCCTTTTTCCACAAGTGACCAAAAACTGTCTAAAATAAGTGAGGATGTATATACCAATCGGGACTAAACGTCCTCTAACCCTAACGCACTACCGCGACCACGTGGAGCACGTGAAAGGCCTTTAGTCCCAATTCATAATACAACCAAAACTAAATAGGGGAAGGGGCTCCAGTCCCGATTCGGCAGTCTAATTGGACAACCGGGACTAGAGGCCGTCCCGAACTGATCAAACAAGATACATGTTTTCTACTAGTGTATGTGTACCCCGCTTAGAGAAACCCATAATCTCAAACGAACCAGATCTGAGATTGGATCAAATTGGGGATGGAGGAGGTGCGTATGTTATTACATTACACGAGGAGTAATAAACGTAGAATCAGAGCTACACGTACGAGTGACGACCTAACCCCAAGCTAGCCTAAGATCGATCTCACGTGATATCGATCGATCGCGATGAATCTCATGGAGACATCTGGACGGCTAAACCCTGCGCGTACGCTAATCATGGCCTCTCCCCGTACGAGTCAACGCCGTGATGCGAGCCCCACCAGCGATCCATCTCCTCCAAGGACGGGAGCACCGTGTCCTGGAACGAGAGTACTGCAGTCCCGGCCGTGCTAAACCCGGCGCCGGCGCCGCCTTCCGCATCGACATTGCTTCTGCCGGAGACGCCGCCGGCAGCCACCACCACCATGGGTGCAGTCGTGGTCGTGGTCGTCGTCCGTGGTATGGATGAACCATCGCATGGACCGAGCAGTAGCTGGGCGCGCGCGGCCCCGGAGTCCTTCCCGGTGAGCCTGTGCACGACGTCCTTGAAGCAGGCCTCGTCCGCGCTCACGTTCCTGGTGATGATGTGCTTGACCTTCACCTCGGCCGGAGACGTCGTCCGGGCCGCCGGCGGTCTCGAGGAGCCGCCGCCTCTTGCTCGGGTGCTTTCCATAAATTTACAAATTTGGTGGGTAGGCACCAAATTAACTAGCTAGCTCGAGCTCTGGTTAGTAACTAAGTTGCAGACACGCGCTTGTACGCGGTAATTCGCTGCGCCCCGATGGGAAGATGCATAGTTAATTTTTTATACAGATGGTGGCGGTGAGGGGACAGCGATGGAGGGACTCCAGGATGGCCGGAATAATCAAGAAAGGTCGTGGCTAAGCAACTACCGTGGGAATGGAGGAACGTTCGTACGACTGGTCGCCTTCTAGCTGCAGGCGGGTTATGGTTTCAGTCTTGATTCTTGAACGATTCTTCCCTCAGTCAGATAAATATCATGATATCCTAGGTGGTACTTTTGTCCCCTGGGCTATCTTCCCCGTCTATCCTTTTCTGTATCAAGAAACCCGAGGTAATCGCCCGTGTGTCTCACGTGACTCTGTACAATCGGTATATTAGTCACAATCACCGTGTGAAGTTTTTAGAGCGTGTTTGGTTGCTCTTTAGTCGTACGTGGAGATCATGACCGGCTCCATGGAAGCTGTGCGTGACGATTCAATCTCTTGTATCTAACGAGCCGTTGGTTTGATTTCGTGTATTCTCATTTTCCAAGAGGTTTAGAAGTCAAATCCCTGTTGTTTGGTTCCATGCATTTTTAGTTTTTAGCAAATTGTTACTTGTTTGGCTAGTTGCGTTGTTCCTAATAGCCTTACCTCCTCTTTGGTGAGGTGAGATTACCTAACATCAGCAAGACAGAAAACAAAGTTCAGATAATTGCAATTCAGAGAACTATTAACTTATATTAAGACTGAATCAACATGATCAGTCATGGCGTGTGTACTACACGAACAACTGCCCGTGATGCAGTATAAGTTCATCACATACGGAGGAGTTCTAACTGAATACCATCTTCTAAAATATACAGACTAAAATTCAGGAGTAACCGCAACCAAAGTTTATTAGCCTAACTACTCTAAAATACACATCACAGTCATCATCATTAACACCGCTACCAGTACCTCCTCGAACATCTCAGAGGTAGTGCTTGTTTAGAAAGACCGTGAACCAGTTCATCCTGCGCTCAGAAGTCATGGCAAGATACCTGGTCACACGGAAAACCAACTCTACACATACAAGGGTGTCCCGGGCTTATCCCCAGCGCCCATCCCTGGCACAGATCTTTTTGCAAATTGTAGAAAACACCCTGGCCTATATCTCTTTCATGTCAACAAGTCCCTCATCTTTCAAGGAACATACCGAGCCCTCATTCTTTTTATGTCGCAGAGATTTACGACGAAATCATCATTTATATGTAAGAGAAACTACACCAATTTAGAATCATAGGAAGGAAATTGGACCAATTAGTTCATATCACGAACAATGGAAACAAATCTCACTATTCGGATTTTTAAGAAATATGTTCCAGGAAACAAGCCAGTTCGGGAATGAAGGCATTAAAGATCGATTTGACTTTTAGATCAGTGGGGCAAATCAGACCGGAAACAAATCACATCGGATAAAAAAAGAGAAGCAAATTGGCATCCCACTCCTATTCCCCTTCCCTCGCCCATGGGGCTTGCACATCCCGGGATACCTGCAGGGAATTCAGCGCCAGATAGGTGAGGCATGGGCCTCACCCCCGTCCGTCATTGGCAGGGGAGCAGCGACAAGGATAACGCGTCCCTGTCCCTCACCCATGGCACACTCTTCCGTCGCCGCCATGAACGCAGGGTGACATGGTTATACCCCGCGGGTACACGACCTCAGCATACCTAGTCCAGCCCAAGGAAGGCCCACAACAAATATACGTCGGCCCATGAAGATTTTCAGGTGGCCAGGGCCCATGACGCCTTCAGATCCTTGGAGAGCAAGACTAGAGTAGATAGGAAATTCAAAGGGGTAAACCCTAAAACCTGTAACCGACTCGATCTGTGCCTGGGACCTGCCTAACTCTATATAAAGGCTAGGAAGGCACGACGAGGAAGGCACCTCATACCTTCGCATAGACACCTCCACGCCAGATTGCATCTGCGCACCCCTGTAACTTTCGGTTCCGCCGTAATCAAGAGCAGACAAGCAGGAGTAGGGTTTTCCCTCCGGGGGCCTGAACCTGGGTAAACCTCGTGTCCCCGTGTTGCTTGTTTGTTAACCGTTCCGTGATCTCCAGCATCCCCATCTTCTCCAAAACCCAAGATCATAACAATGGGCATTGACGAGATTAAACCTCGTCAATTGGCGCCGTCTGTGGGAACTGGGGACGCTAATTGTGCGATCATGACGGTCCTTTCCCGAGAAATCTACAACTCCGCGGCGACGGAGAGTCATCTCCTCTTCGGCGCCTTCGACTTCACCGCCCACTCACCGGCCACCATGAAGGACTTCGAGCCCGTTGGCGACGGACTCGAGATCCTGTTCGGGAGGTTCTGCTTCCAGGTGGGGCAGACCGACACTCTCCGCCTCCCAGAATGGGTGCCCCTACCATTGATCAGGCCCGCTTCATGGGCTCCACACCCTGTGCTATGCACATCACCATCGACAGACGAGTCCTACGACAGCAGCAGCTGTAACTCCGATCTGTGCGATCCACCATTGGACGAAGGGACCTACGGTTCCGGATCCGAAAGCTGCGGCAGCAACAAACTGATCTACGAACGCTACCAGTGCGCCGCGGTCATCCAGGATCAGGAACACAATCCGCCACCCAACCCGCAGGGTAGAAACGATGGAAACAGAAGAAGCCAATCCCCCCACCCAACGGGGACAACAATGATTGGGTCATCCACCTCAGCAAGGAGGGATGGGCCCAAGCACGCGAGGCTGTAGCAGGCAACAAGATCCTGCCCACCGATGCCTCGCGAGATCTGCTGATGGCATACCACCTGCTCCTAATCGAGGAGCACAAGAAGCAGGTGAAGATGCAGGAGGTGCTTGAAAAACGCAAGCAAGCAGTCTCGGAGTCCAGTGCGCGACGAGTTGTGCTCTCCGCCATGGGCATTGGCTCCAGCTCGCACGGCAACAACGTCAACAAGCACCATTCTCGGATGGAGAACATGGACCCCAAGGAGCGTCGCGAGGTGACTCAGGCCCTCAACGCGTCCTTCATGGAGATGGATGCTGACGGCAACGTCATCCCAAAGACGCCCCAGGCCGCAATCATGGCAGCCACCGCGTACCTCGCGTCTCACCCACCTCCGGAGGGAGACCCAAAAAGGGCCATGCATAAGTCCGCGCTTACCGGACTCGGACTCGTCGGAGTTGCGCTCCACGAAGAAGCTCCTGCGGAGCCGAAGAAGAAGGCCACGGTCAAGTTCAACCGCATCCCCACACCTTCATCCGAAGATGAAGAGCATGACCTTCCTCGAAGGCACAAGAGCTCGCGGCATCGTAGCCGCGATTACGACGCCCGAAGCAAGCTCACCCAGCGCAAAATCGACAAGGCGCATGCCAAGCACGCATGCTCGTCTGAATCTGAGATGGATGAACACGAGGGAGAACTCTGCGGAGCCCAATGCTTCAGCAGATTTGTTCGACGGACGAGGATGCCGCGAAACTTCAAGCTTCCTTCGAACACTCCGGAGTTTGATGGCACACATGACCCCAAGGCGTGGCTCAGCGACCACTTGTCTTCCGTCAAGCTGCACGGTGGAAACAAGGAAACCGCCATGCAATGCCTTCTGCTGCAGCTGACAGGCGTAGCTCGGATCTGGCTTAGCAGCCTATCCTCAGGATCCATCCGAAGCTGGGAGGAGCTGGCGTACAGTTTCGTCCGAAACTTCAAAGGCACCAGCAAGAGGCCTGCTTCAATCGAGGAACTGCGGGCCTGCACTCAACAAACGGGCGAATCCATTCGCTCATACATACTGCGTTGGTCCAACACCAAGAACTCTGCGGCGCACATCTCTGAGGAGAGGGCTATCGACGCCTTCAAGGACGGCGTCAAACGCCAGGACTTCAAAGAAGAACTTGGGCGCGTCAAGCCCAAGACACTCGACCACCTCATGGACATTGCCAACAGGTGGGCCGATGGCGAGGACTCCGTCCACCGAGCGCACTCGGAGGAAGAAGACGACTATGGCCGGTGACATGAACGCCGTAGCAAGAGAAGATCGCGCGTCTACGACGATCGCGACGGACCCGACATGGTCGCGGCTGGCTACGCCGACTGCCGCAGCGATAGCAACCGCAACAACAGCGGATACCGTGGAAGCAACTTCCGTGGCGGAGGATGCCCAACGCATTCGTGGCAGCTCCGCGGCCGCGACAACGGACCATCAGCATACGAAAAACTGTCGGGTCCATGCACCATCCACTTTTACATCGACAAGCAGGATGGTAAGAAGAAGGCGAGCCCCATGATCAAGGACTGCCGCGAGTTCCAGAAACTCAGCGAAAGCATGGCTCAGATGAGGCAGCAAGATCACACATGGAGCTACTCCACCACCACCTGCGGGAGGCCCGAACCACCCAGTCGCACCCGCACAGAATAACGGTGGGCACGGGTATCCCCCGCCGAAAGGAGCGCTGATGATCCAAAAGTGGCGCCCAACGAATAGGGTGCAGAAGAAAATCACCCGTAAGATCAATTTGGCCGTGACAACACCACCCGCCATCCCTGAGTACCTCAGCGGATCGGAGTCCTGCATCACGTTTAGCCGTTCGGACCACCCTTGCCAGGTCCCTCGCACAGGTCATGCTGCCCTGGTGCTTGAGGCGCATATCGGAGGTTTCGAGATGAGCCGCGTCTTCATGGACGGTGGCAGCAGCATCAACCTGATGTTCGCAAGCACCCTAGCAGCAATGCGGATCCCGCTGTGCAGCCTGGAACAGTCAGACACAACTTTCCATGGCATCGTTCCAGGAAAGGGCATATTCCCCCTAGGAAATATATGGCTCGACGTCATCTTCGGCAAGCCGGATAACTTCCGATGCGAGCGACTTGAGTTCGAAGTGGTAGACTGGCCATCACAATATCATGCCATCCACGGGCGCGTGGCATTCGCACGATTCCTGGCAGTACCGCACTACGCGTACCTGCTACTCAAGATGCCAGGACCTAGGGGCGTCATCACGGTCCACGAGAGCTTCACCCGATCGGACCACTGCCACAGGGACTTCAACATAATCTCCCAGTCATTCGGCATGCAAGAGGAGCTTTTAAGGCTCCGCGAGGTGACGGACAACAGGGCACCCCAGTCGCAAGACAGAACGCACCTGACATGTCCTTCGACTCCACCATCAACAAAAAGCAGGTGCAAGTCCACCTGACGGATGCCTCCAAGACGACGCTGATCGCCAACGACCTCAGTCCCGCATAGGAAAGCATGCTCATCGAATTCCTCCGTGAGCGTTGTGAAATCTTCTCCTGGTGTCCTGCGGACATGCCAGGATTTCCTAGGGAATTCGCCGAGCACGCACTCAACGTCTTTCCAGACGCCAAGCCCGTCAAGCAGTCCATCCGACGACTGTCCGAACCCCGGGCCGAAGCCATAGGAGTCGAAGTCAACAGGCTACTCGCTTCAAACTTCATCAGGGAGATTATGGAGAGCGAGTGGCTCGCCAATACAGTGATGGTCCCAAAAAAGGACACGGACATCCTGCGGATGTGCGTGGACTTCACGTCGCAGAACAAGTACTGCCCGAAGGACAACTTCCCTCTCCCTCGGATCGATCAGATCATCGATTCGACTGTAGGATGCGAGAAACTCTCCTTCCTCGACGCCTACTCAGGCTACAACCAGATTCGACTGAAGGTCGAAGATCAGGAGAAAACGGCGTTCATCACGCCGTTCGGAATATTCTGCTACAACATAATGCCCTTCGGGCTAAAGAACACGGGCTCCACGCACCAACGGTGCATGCAGGCATGCCTGAAGGACCAAATCGGCCGTAATATACAAGTCTATGTCGACGACATAGTCATCAAAACTAGGGAGGCGAAAACGCTCATCGACGATCTCTGCGAGACGTTCGATAATCTCGATCGCTACAGGATCAATCTCAACCCTGAAAAGTGCGCCTTCGGCGTCCCATCTGGCCAGCTGCTCGGCTACTTCATCTCCCAGCGAGGGATCGAAGCGAACCCAAAGAAAATCCGTGCCATAATGGCCATGGAAAAACCGAAGAATCTCAAGGGCGTCCAGCAGCTTGCCGGACGAATCGCGACATTGAGCAGGTTCATCAGCCGCATGGGCGAAAAGGCTCTGCCGTTCTACCAGCTGCTACGCAAAGCAGTCAAATTCGAGTGGACGCCTGAGGTGGACGATGCATTCGAAGATCTCAAGCGGCTGCTCTCTACCTCGCCGGTCCTGGTCACTCCAAAGGAACGCGAGCCTCTACTGCTGTACATAGCAGCCACACACCAGGTGGTCAGCATCGTACTGGTGGTCGAACGACCCGAGGAAGGCAAGACCCATGGGGTCCAACGCCTAATCTACTACCTCAGCGAGGTATTGACGCCGACAAAGCAGAGGTACCCTCACTACCAAAAACTCGCCTACGGCGTGTTCATGACGGCTCGTCGACTGAGCCACTACTTGCAGGAGCACCAGTTGATGGTCGTCAACGAGGCACCCCTGAACAGCATCCTGAACAATCCGGAGGCCACAAGACGCGTGGCCCTGTGGGACATCGAGCTGTCACCTCTAGACATCGTCTATGAGAAGTGCCACACGATCAAGTCTCAAGTCCTCCCGGACTTCCTCGTACACTGGATGGAGCTGCAGCTGCCAGACACCCCAGACATGACACGGTCATGGACGATGCACTTCGACGGCTCCAAGCGCGAGGACGGAGCAGGAGCCGGGGTCATACTGACCTCCCCGCAGGGCGACAAGATGAAGTACGTACTCCGGATGAAGTTTCGAGATTCCAACAACGAGTCAGAATACGGGGCCCTCATCCACGGCATGCGGATGGCCAAGATCTACGGCGCAACACGCCTCGTCATCTACGGTGACTCCAACCTCGTCGTCCAGCAGACGATGAACGAGTGCGACGCGCACGCCGCCAACATGATCGTGTACTGTGCACTCTACAACGCACTCGAAGGAGGCTTCGACGGCTGCGAGCTTCGGCACGTTGGTAGAGAAAGCAACTAAGAGGCCGACAGACTCACCAACATCGGCTCCACCTGCGCACGGGTGCCACCAGGTGTGTTCCTCGAACAGATCTGCGTGCCATCCATCAAACAGAAATTCCCAAAGGGATCACCCGAAGAAGCAGAACACTCGAGGGCTGCGCTACCCGAAGGATATGAAGGACCCGAAAAGCTAGACACAGAGGTTGTTGTGGTCAACCTGATGCAAGTCATGGCAGTCGAAGAAACTTGGACACGGCCATACCTCCGGTACTTGATAGACGGAGAACTGCCTGATAGCCCGACAGATGCCCGGTGCATATCTTGCCGGTCCAAGGCCTTCACCATCATCAATGGCGAGTTGTACAAGCGCAGCATTTCGGGTGTACTACAAAGGTGCGTCGCCATCGGCGACGGAAAAACCATCCTCCAAGACATCCACGAGGGCATCTGCGGCCATCATGCAGGCAGCTGCTCCCTTGTCGCCAAAGCTCTACAAGCTGGATTCTACTGGCCAACGGCCATGAACGACGCCAAGGACATCGTCCGAAGATGCAACGGGTGCCAAAGGTTCACCGAAAAACCACACGCACCCGGATCAGAGCTCAAGCCCATACCTTTGGCCTGGCCCTTCGCCCAATGGGGCCTCGACATGATCGGCAAACTGCCAAGGTCTTCGAAAGAAGGACACGTCTACCTCCTGGTCGCGGTCGACAAATTCACCAAGTGGATAGAGGCCATGCCGGTCACTAACCAAAAGGGCAAAACTGCCGTCAAGTTCTTTGAATCCATTGTCTACAGGTTCAGCGTGCCGCATAGCATCATCACCGACAATGGGTCGAACTTCATCTCCAAAGAATTCCAGGACTTCTGCGAAGGCCTCAGAATCAACATCACATACGCCTCAGTGGCGCACCCGCAAACTAACTGGCAGGTCGAGAAGGCCAACGGCCTCGTCGGCGCTGGCATCAAGAAGCGCCTAATGAGCCCACTCGAGCGGCTCGCCGGATCTTGGACAAAAGAGCTGCCCTCCGTCCTGTGGAGCCTGCGTACAACGCCAAACAGCTCAACCGGCTACACGCCATTCTTCATGGTGCACGGAGCCGAAGCCGTGCTACCAGCAGAGGTACGCCACAAGGCCCCATGGGTCATCGCTTACAGCGAAGCCGAATCAATGGCCGCACTCGAAGACACCGTCGACACACTCGACGAAGCGCGCGACATAGCAGCAGCTCGATCAACGGTGTACCAACAAAGTCTCCACAACTACCACAGCCGACGGCTGCGCCCAAGGTCCTTCATCGAAGGAGACCTAGTCTTGCGAAGCAAGAGCGACCGAAGAAATTCGAGTCACCATGGGAAGGACCCTACATCGTCACTGAAGTCATCCCAGGTGGCGCCTATCGCCTCAAGCACGTGGAGTCCGGAGTCGCATACTCCAACCCATGGAAAGTCGCACAGCTGCGATGGTTCTACCCCTAGCTACCCCCCTCTTTTACTTTCAATAAGGCTATTCAGCCAAGGCTACTCAGCCGAATAATGTACCTCCTCTATTACGATATGAATAAAGCTAAGTGTCTCGCCCTAAAATTTTGTTTACTATTCGCATTTTACTCCATGCTACAAACGCACTCGGGGGCTCCCCCCACTTCACGACTTCGTCGACTGAGGATAACACGTGTACACCTGAGTAGCTGACCACGTCAGGCTAACGAAAAGGACACGTATACAAACAAAGCACTACGTGCTAAAACAACAACCAAACCCTTACAACAAAGGGCAAAACACGCCCAGTCAAATATATACAAATTTTACATCTATCTTTTTTACAGGTACTACCTATTCTGAAGAATAACCTGAGCACGCTGCTCAAACAGATCTACGATCTGTTCGGCATACTGCCTTACAGCCGCATAATGCGGACGCATATCCCACTCGCCACCATCTGGACGAAGAGGCGGCCCAGCCGCCATAACAGATAGATCTAAATCAGGATGATGTAACCGCACAAGGGAGAGCGCAGCCTTCACCCCTGCGATGAGCTGATGCCGTACCAGTTTCCTGACATGATGCACATTTCGAAACTTCGACAACAGACCAGAGAGAGTCGACGGCGCATCATCCAGTGGAAACATTACATGCAAAACCGACGCGAGCGAAGACTTCACCTGACGAAGCACCCGCGATACCTGGTGGACACGATCCTGCACCGTCGCAAGGACCATGGCACGATCACGGTCCATCCAGAAGAACCCGCCGGCCTCCATGTCCTGCTGAGTCAAGCAGTTGATCCGAACAACAACACGCTCCTTCTCCTCCCTTGGAGCAATGTTAGCACTTGCAATACTTGCAAAAGAGTAATATGAAAGGCCAACAGGCACATCCGAAGTAACGGGCAATAGCTCGAAAAACTCACACTGAAGCTGTTCGGACAGACGAAGCAACTCCACCATCAAGTACTCCTCTCTGGCAGCGCCTCGATCCGCTTTGGATTTCCAAACATCAGCGTGGCCATGCACCCCAAGCAACTCTTTCTCGAGGCTACGGATGCGGTCTCGAAGAAACACAAGCTGCGACGCACCATCCAGGGATGGCCACAGCTGCACCGCAAATGAAGTGTCAACGGGATCATCACCCGAGACCCTAGAGTAACAGAAGACAAAGATATGAACAAGCAAACGAAGGAGCACAGAACTCAGCAAATTCATTACGTGCAGCAAAAGCCACTACGTGGCACAAGGACCATTCATCAAAATAATTACAACAAAAGAAGCTAAAACTATCCTACAACTACAAAGCCTACGAAGTTGTATCCTGAGTAGCCTCGGAGCCGGACTGCCTCGCCTTGGCCTCTCCCTGCTGCCTCAGCGCGTATTCGGCCAGCAGGTCAATCAACTTCGGCCCATAACGCTTATAGTGAGCAGCATAGATGGCGAAGGCTACCTCGGATCCGTCAGCAGCTGTCGGCATCCGGGAGGTGACCTGAGGAAGATCCAGCTTCGCTCCAGACGCCAAGGCCATTGCCAGCCTGACGGACGCGCCAATGCCTTTCTGCTTGCGTTTGTACGCCGCAGGAGCTTCGGCTGACAATGCATCCACCAAGGCATCAACATCTTTGAGGGCGACGCCCTTGGGGACGAGCTCCTTGTAGAAGCGCCCGAGAACCTCCTTGGCCTTGGCAAGCGAGCCGACCACGGTACTGCAGCGGTCTTCGACCGCTGCAGCAACATCATCCAGAGCACTTCCATGCTCCAGAGCACCTCGGTCAAACTCGATGCCCGCGGCATCTAAAGAAACAAAGGAGGCAGCATCAACAAAAGCACTACAAGGAAAGACAAGGAAGCCGAAAAGGGAAGACGGAGAAACTCACCTGAAACAGCCTTGGCAGCTGCCATCAGCTTGCCGGCTACCTCTCTCTCGTGCAAAGTCGTGGCGGTGGCGAGCTTCTCCTCGCGGTCCATAGCCTCCTGCTGCAGGCGCTCCTTGGCCTCGGCCGCGTTGGCTAGCTCCAGCTCGAGGCGCTCCTTTGCACCAACGGCGACCTCGGCCTTCTTCTCTGCTTGCCCAAGGCTCTTTTTGAGAGCATCAAGTTCACGGAGAGAGGTATTGTGGTCCTCTGCAGTCAGCAACACACCTATCAGATCGAAGGACAAAAAATACAAGAAGAAGCAAAAGACCAAGTCGTAAACATACCTTGAAGCTGGCCTCCAATGCCAGGTGCTGTTGCACCAGCTGGTTGGCGCCTTGCACAAAAGGCTGCAAAAAGAACTACTGGTCAAAAGAACGGCTCGGGGGCTATGCCCAAAAGAACGAGAGAAGCAAGTTACACATACGAAAAATGCTCGGGGGCTCCCCCTGAGACTCAAAGAAAAAATAATCAGCAGATCCTCCAATAAACGCTCGGGGGCTCCCCCCGAGATAAGAAGCAAAAAAAGGATCAGCAGATCATCCGAAAAGGCTCGGAGGCTCCCCATGCGGCAGAAAACAAAAAAATTACTTACATGGTTAGATGGCGACTCCGAAGGTCCGCTCGCAGTCTTCTGAGGGACAACCACCCGAACCTCCTGCGGAGAAGGGTTTGGAGCAGCGCCTTCAGAGGTGGCCACCGTCTGAGGAGGAGGAAGAGCAACTTTCGACTCCCCCACCATCTCCCGAGCGCCTTCACTGGAGGAGCAGTCGGAAGAGTGGCTACAAAAGAAAAAATCAGCAGAGCACAAAGCAAACAGACAAGAGAAAGCAAAAAAGTACTAAGGAAACTTACGAGTCAAGCTCTCTTAAGTCGAAGACAGGAGGGGTCTTCCTGCCCTTCTTCTCCTCTTTCTTCTCTTCCTTCTTTTCTTCCTTCTTCTGCTTCGCTGGCGGGTGCGGTGCCACAACCCGCACGGGAACGACAGGAATTGGAGAGGAAGAGCCCCCATGCCCATCACTGTGACGCTCAAGGCACAGCGGGTTCCTAGGCGTTGGCGGAGTCGAGGCATCCGACGATTCGCTGGAGCTCCTTGTCCGCTTGCGAGTGTGATCCTCGCTCGACTCGTTGGCCTCTTCAGCCGGAGATCGCGCCGACGGCAGCTCAGACATGGAGTCCACCACCTCATTGTCCGGAGCATCCGGGAATACTTCGGGCATTGGAGGCGACATGCCCGGTACCTTGAATTCCTGCGCAAAAAGATAGCAAAAATTTCAGCACAAAAGGTGGAAAGACAAACGTAGTCGAAAAATAGCGCTACACGCACATCCTAGCTCTACACCTGCGGAACCGGACGAGAAGCAGAGAATGGAGAAGTCAGCGACTTCCCCAGAAGATCCTCTCCAGCTTTGTACTTCAGCAGCGGGCGAAGGACCCCGTCGAGATCCCCCTTGGAGAATTCCTTAGCCGAAACCCTATTCGGATCACGGCGACCCGAATAAAGGAACATCGGGTGCGCCCTGGCCTGGAGTGGCTGCACCCGACGTTTGAGAAAGGTGCGGATGATGTCCAAACCATTCACCTCCTTTTCCGGAGTCAATTGAAGATCCTCCACCCGGCGATAGAGCCCTTCAATCTCAGCCACCTCGCCATCCAAGATCTGGTTTTTCCAGGACCTTTTCGGCTCGATTTTCTGGGAGGGGTCAAAAGGAGCAAGCCCAAAATCCTGCCCAGTCACCGTGGAGTCGTGGATGTAAAACCATCGCCTCCGCCAGTACTGGACAGACTCGGACATAGAAAAGGAGAAGAAAAGAATGTTGGATTGAGGGAGATGATGCAACCCCCAATGGGATAAACACCATCGGAACCAGATTGCCTCTTCACGGAATAGAGTTTCCGGAAGAAGCCAAAGGGCGGCTCGACACCGAGCCAGCACTTGCAGAAAGTGATGAAACAGGCGATATGAATAAGAGAGTTGGGAGAAAGATGATGCAGCTAGATACCATAAAGAAAAAGCAATCCACGAAGGAAATCGTGGACTGGGAAGGAAAAGCCCCGAAGAACAAAAGCGAGGAACATAACCCGAAACCCAGCGGGGGGATAGGGAATTACCTCGTTTCCAGGGAGTTTGACGGCCTCCCTATCCTGCAGGATCAAGCCCCGCTCACGGAGTTTGCGGAGATCACTCTCACGCGTCTCCAATCGCCGCCAGCCACCATCGGTGACACGGGCAGCGACAGAACTTTTCTTGCCACCAACAGCGCTGGTACCAACTGCAAAGGAGGACTTCTTCGGCTTCCCCATCGTGGTGCGGCGGTGTCGGTGGAAAGCACGCAGGATCAAGGAAGGAAATGCTCGAGGAAATTCCAGCGCGCGGCAAGAAAGCTCAGAGAAGATTGGAGCAGTGAAACAAGAATGGCTGCAGTGAAAACAGATTAAATTTCCCCAATGATTATAAGGACGAAGACGATGCACGATGACCGTCCATCGGGAAGACCTAGAGCCAACTGCAAGATCTGACCGTCCACGTATCAGCACAACATCGAATCGTCGCTCACAGGTTGTCCACTACGCACGGAAATCGAGGCGACGCCGTAATTATCTCCAGGCCGCGCGTGGCCGGTCAACTCAAAGTTAGAAGGTGGGTCCCATGTTCGTCCAGTCAAGTCATCTCTGGCGCAGCTGACGCTTGAGGTCACCGATCGTCAGCACTGACGTCATCAAAATCTATACTAGCAACGATTACAATTCTTCGGCTACACAGCTAAGAGTACTCACTCGAATCTACGATTCGACTAACTACTCGGGGGCTACTCCTATCAGGAGCGCTGGCCACGCACCCGAACGTGAACAAAACACTACAGCACTGAACTATTTCTTCGAGTCCTACGTCGAGTCTGCGACTCCACTACGGACTCGGGGGCTACTCCCATAGGGAGGATGGGTTCAAGCATCCGAAAAATTTGTGTCATACGGACCTGAAGCCGAACAACGGCTGGATTAAAGTCTCTGCTCGAGTCTATGACTCGAACAGACACTCGGGGGCTACTCCCATAGGGAGCGCTGGTCGCGCACCCTATGAATTCTTTGACTGCGATCCTACGGATCAGCATGCAAAACTTTTTCGAAAACTCTGCCCTAATTAAACGCTGAGTGAGCAACGTCCTCCTTGGCCACCCGAAGCACCTACGCGGTGATAAACATTCGGATGATGTGTCTGCGACACAAAGATAAGACCTACAGATATCGTCTGATGGCCTGGTAACGCACATGACTGCGCTCTGCTAGTAAGAATCCGTGCCAAAAGGCGCGATGAAAAATCCCGACGGACGCGTTGGGTACATCATTTAAATTCACTGGAATTCCACTCATGTAAGTCCTCCACGGCCTGAGTCGGATTACGCCAGCATATGTTCCGGGTTCGAGTCGAGGGACTCGAACCCGAAGAAGATCGTGTTGTTTTGTCCTAAGACAGTTAACTGACCCTGATCCATCGGGAGAGTCAGGCACATGCATCAACAATCCCTATACATTCTTTTGAAAGACAGAGTTGCACCCGAAGGATTGAAGAGTCCTCAGCCAAATCTACGATTCGACTGAACACTCGGGGGATACTGACATGGTTATACCCCACGGGTACACGACCTCAGCATACCTAGTCCAGCCCAAGGAAGGCCCACGGCAAATATACGTCGGCCCATGAAGATTTTCGGGTGGCCAGGGCCCATGACGCCTTTGGATCCTTGGAGAGCAAGACTAGATTAGATAGGAAATTCAAAGGGGTAAATCCTAAAACCTGTAACCGACTCGATCTGTGCCTGGGACCTGTCTAACTCTATATAAAGGCTAGGAAGGCATGACGAGGAAGGCACTTCATACCTTCGCACAGACACCTCCACGCCAGATTGCATCTGCGCACCCCTGTAACTTTCGGTTCCGCCGTAATCAAGAGCAGTCAAGTAGGAGTAGGGTTTTCCCTCCGGGGGCCTGAACCTGTGTAAACCTCGTATCCCCGTGTTGCTTGTTTGCTAACCGTTCCGCAATCTCCAGCATCCCCATCTTCTCCAAAACCCAAGCTCATAACAATGGGCATTGACGAGATTAAACCTCGTCACAGGGAAGAGGCCCTTCCTGACGTTGACGAACTTGATGGGCTCGGCTCTGTTTCTCTCGTAGGGTGGAGGGCGGCAGTGTGCGTGGAGACAGAGAGAGGATAAAGAGGAGAGAGAATGGGAAGATGAACTTGTACACTTTGCTGCCTATAGGGAGGAGAAACTAGACAATGACAAGGTCGGGTGTGTAAACTGTGCAACAGGGATCTTAAACATGATGTCCATGGTCCAGATAAGCCCGGCACACCCTCGTAGTGGTAGAAAAACTGCGTTGCCTGGTCACATGACCACTATGCTCCATCAAGTGGCTAAGAGCACAGTGTATCACGGTCACAGAGATGGGCCCTACTGAAATGCGAGGACGGTAGATCATCTTCATATGATCATAGTTCTCAATGGGATTATTGATCAACTCATTGTCCTTCGCTGAGCTTACATGAGAATCATAGTTAGTTCAAGACATGTAGTTCATATGTGAGCTTTACAACTACTGATGCAGGTGCAAATATATCGAACCTTGATGTGCACATAGCAAGCATCATCGTCCATCATGATAGCAGAGGTCTCCTCAACCCAGCACACGTTCTCAAGCCTCTTGATCCTTAGCACCTGAATCCACCTAACTCTCCAGTGCCTCATGTGGTTGTACATCTGGTTCGAAGTGACTGTCGGCCATAGAACTTAAAGACATCCTCTGCAATCAAGCGCATGTCCGCCTCTCTGAATTCCCGAACAACTGAACCCCTTTATGGATCAACTCGTAGATCCAATTTAGGACAAAGGTGGACAGAGATATTGGCCATGTCATGGCCAGCTTCCTCCTAATCACCGCATCAGGCATCAACACAAAACGCAGAGGCCTCATAGAGATTGCGGACAGATCAAGGGACTCAACCTTCTCCTACAGCACCAAAGATACGCAATGTGTTTAGTTTTAGAGGAAGAACTAAACATGTAACACTAGTTCTACCTACAGCAGATGACAATCCTCATAGGCAGTATGAATACTGACTGCCAAAATGCACCACGAAAGATCCATATGTACTAGAAACAAGCACGGCCGAACATGTGAACCGTGATCTAGAACGTGGTAACAGATCTAAGCTGTGAGAGCTAGGGTTAGGTGTCTCTTACCACGACCTCAATTTTCACCGACGAGGATGATATGTCGGAGATAGCCGAGGACAAAGGCTTGCCGGAGATGAGCTAGACCCACTAGAGTAGAAGGCGTCGCTTACCTTCTCATCGGTGATGATTTAGAGGATTTGGAGGAAGAGGTCGAAATTGGGGGCAGGGATTTTGGAGCCGGCGGGGGGACGGTGTAAATAGCGGGTGCGAATCAGTGGGCGGTAACCCCAATTTCTTCCGCCGAATTTTCCGAGCTCCCGTCATCCCTCCCTTGCACGCGCGCGTGCATCTTCTTCCTCCGCGAGCGCGAGGAGAATTTGTCTCCGTGAAAACGCCCGATTTGAACGTTCCTCCACGGCGACCGCTTTAAATTTCGTGCGATACAAAGATTTCTCCATACGTACGAAACCAAACATATTTATTTATTACCGCCCCATACGAGAAACATAAAACGAGCAACCAAACACGCCTTGCTGTGAGGCTGCGCGGAAGCAGGTGCCGTAGCAACGACGTCCGTCCGTGCGTGCCAAGGAATTCGTAGCGCGCAGCTGATAAAGACCCACGCACACGTGCGTGCGTGCGGGTAAAAGATGCAAATCCGCACGTGTGTCCATCGCTTCTATCGGTCCACCTAGCTAGCTAGCTAGCAGAGAAAGATCAATAAGGCCTCCGTCGACAGACAGCTGATACCTGTGAAACGATCTCAGGCTTCCGGCAGACCGTCGGGGACGACATACGCCACCCACCCGCACGTCATCAGGTCATCCACCGTGACGTCATTGCTCCTCTGGGCCCCGTTCCCACAGCCCGGTGCGAAAGGAAGCTGGCTGGCTGGCGAGTGGCGACTGGATGAGGCTGCAGACCAGAACTCGGCTGTTGGCGGGCTGAGATCCAGGCCGGCCTAGCCCGGCTGGCTCCTGCTTCTAGTTGGCCGCTTGCATTTGCCCAAAAAGGTCGGCCTTCGACACTAAGGTAGCCCAGTTCTCCAAAAAAAAAAAAAAAAGCTAAGGCAGTCCAGCAGAATAGTAGTACTACACGACATCCAACAACCAGAGATCCACATATGTCCGTCCATGCGTGCGAGCGCACACAGCACCAAACCAAGACAGGCCTTTTTGAGCTTGAAGAAGATTGGACGGCCTTCGACTCCTTGCATTGGTGCTTCTCATAGTTTTTTTTGGAAGCTCCTTCGGCGCCGAGAAGGTTTTGGAGATAGTACTACTTTCTCTGTTAATAATTACCATATATTCTAGGTTTAGCCAAAATCAAACCTTTTAAAGTTTGATAGAACATATAGAAAAAATTATAAATATCTATAACACCAAATGTATATAATATGAAAATATATATTATGACGATTCTAATGGTACTTATGTTCTATTATAGATGTATATAAATTTTCCTATATGTTTGGTCAAACTTCACAAAGTTTGACCTTGGCTAAACACAGAATGCAGGGTATTTCCGGGACAGAGGAAACTTCACAAAGTAGTTGTGTATAGGGTTGTGCAGGGCGTGTTAATTTTCTTGCCACCCCTGTGTGTGGGAGCGCTCTTTTCCCTAGCCAATTGGGTGATAATTATTAACTGCATCATTATAAGATGTCATCATAGAACTTCATGTTCCTAATTTTCTTCTAGCAAAGCTTCTGCGTGCTCGCAAAAAACAAAGATTGACAGAGTTAGCGAAGCTAGGGCATCTTCACTCTCGATATCGATACTCTCGGAGCCAAACCTAGTGTTGAGTTCAATATGATCTAGCATGCGAGGTAGAATAATGCTCCTTGATTAACTATATATTTAAGCAAAAACACACACACACAAAATTTTCTTTCTTCTATAGGTTCCCATGTTGTGAACTACTTAATTTTGGAGTTTACCGTGTCTTTTACCTTGGAGTTTTGGTAATGTTTGAACATCTATAGGTAAAAAAACAACAACAATTCTCGCTCCTTTACTTCCCTTTTCTCCTTGACAACTATCTCCCACGATGTATGCAGCTGCTCATCATCACACACGATATATATATGGGCCACTGCCACCCTAAAAAGAGTATAATTAAGATGGGTGGATCCAATGTGTATTCTCTAATTCTCCGCGCGGTGCATATGAAGAGATGGCTAATCAGAGATGATGTAGTCGCCTCGATTCAATACGACGTCACCATCATGCCCCATAATTAAGCCTAAGGCATATATACAAGGCAGAATGTCCATATATGTATATATGGTCTTGTCACCACGGGGCGTGATGAAAGGGGACATGTTGTCTAGTTGCTGTTCTAATACATGTTTGTTGGTGCTCTAATTTGTAGTCAAAACAATGTAGCGAGGAATTCAATTCTTGATTATGTAATCTGATTCTTAGTGGCCCACATGCACTGTCAGCTTGAATTTGTGAAAAACAAAAGACATCACATGTAGACCAGCGTTGCATTCCCTACACATATCCCAAAGCATTAATTTGACTGGTGTAGATGTGCGCACCATGCATTTCCACTCTTTTTTCGGCAGAATGGACAAAAATAACCCATTTTTGAAAGAATTTCACAAACTGAACTCTTGGTGAAAGAATTTCACAAAACTAACCCTTTTGGTAGCGCCTAACACAAAGGCGCTATGCTCAACGGTGTAGCGCCTTTCACAAAGGCGTTATACTCTTTGCCAACATGGCACGCGGGTCCCATGGCACGGGTGACTGGGACGTCACTATACATAGCATAGCGCCTATGTGTAAGGCGCTACACTAGCCTACATATATAATGTGTGTATTTAGTTGACAGAGAAGTATGGTGGCTGAGTTGGTTGAAGTCTTTGTTGCTAACTGGTAGGTCTTTAGTTCAACTCCTCAAAATCCCACTTTTTATTTTTATTTTTTAAAGGCTGTGATATTGGTTTATATTGTTGTTCATATGGAAATATGTTAATTCTAGCATCCTTATTTATTTTAAAAAATGGAAACCGAGTATCTTTTAAAATTTTACTAGCTTTAACAAACTCAATCGATAGTGATTTATGGTAGGGGAGCAGGACAACCAATTTTGTTTTCAACTGAGTTATTAGTGTTTTTAGTATATGACAGATTAATATGGCACACTCGCTCACTTTTTTTGTCTCGTCCGTACATGTCACACAGAAAGTGTTTCGTAGTATGTTTTCTTTTCATGTTTTGGTGAACATGTATACCACCTAATCGATTGTTTGTTCGTTACTCTTTAATGCTTCGCTAACTAATTATAAATTTTGTTAATTCAAACAAACTAGGTTTCGCCTTCCTTGTTTATTTTGACTCTACCGTGTTGGCTGAAGCACAAAATAAAAAGAATTAGTACTTATTTTTAACTAGTTGAGACGTAGCTTATGTCATAGTCAACCTTGTAAACCGATATAACCCTTCCAAGATTTCTATTACGCGCATGATTTGGCCGGAGGCACCATATACATACAACCATTCAGGCTAGCAGACCACACAGTTTGTTTTTTTCTCTTTCTAGTATTCGTGCGTGATGTCGTGGCTTGTCTAGTCATTTTTGGCTCTTTTTTCCTTTGTCGCGTAGACTTTTGTTTTTATTGTCTTTTGTGTGTTATTTTTGAGTTTTTTTATTCAATATGTTTTATAGTCTTTTATAGACTTTTGTTAAATGTATTTTCATAGGCTTTTATAGACTATAATAAAACTAGTACAGTTCCAAAACATAATCGGTTTCATGCTTCTGAAAAATAATTTTAACAGAGATTATAAAATTTTATACTCGGTTTTTATTTTTTTAAATAAATAAGGATGCTAGAATTAACATATTTCCATATGTACAACAATATAAACCAATATCACAGGCTCTAAAAAATAAAAATAAAAAGTGGGATTATGAGGAGTTGAACTCACAACCTACTAGTTAACAACAAAGACTTCAACCAACTCAACCACCATACTCCTCTGTCAACTAAATACAAACATTATATAAGTAGGCTAGTGTAGCGCCTTACACATAGGCGCTATGCTATGTATAGTGACGTCTCAGTCAAACGTACCATGGGACCCGCGTGCCACGCTGACAAAGAGTATAGCGCCTTTGTGAAAGGCGCTACACCATTGAGCATAGCGCCTTTGTGTTAGGCGCTACCAAAAGGGTTAGTTATGTAAAATTCTTTCACCAAGAGTTTAGTTTGTGAAATTCTTTCAAAAAATGGGTTATTTGTGTCCATTCTGCCCCTTTTTTCCCCGATGTGATGGTGACCTTTGGAACTGCGCATGCCATGTGATAGATTAGATATAGTATGGATGCAAATTAAATACAGTGCATCGAGAAGCCCTTAGGATACTACTACTACTACTACCTCCTTCACGGTTTGCAGGGCGCTGTACAAAAATCTCACGGATCTAGGCGTGAACGTATTGGCTGAAAATTAGCCTATTAGTGAGCGGTTAAGGCGCATGCATTGGTGGGAGACTATTGCATGCATAAGAAGTTGGGAGGAAAGGTGTCACATTAATTAACAATTAATTCTTATACGCCTAGAAACGTTATAGTTTAAAAAAAAACCAAATTTGATTAGACGTCCTGCAAATCGTGATGGAGGTAGTACCATGTTTCTTTTTTCTTCATAGAAAAAAAAAAGAAAAGCCATGGTGGTGTAGATACTCGCCCACGTGACTGATGTTGGGAAACGTCTGCACATCGATCGCCTCCGACGATGTTCCGTTGAAAGACTGCGCGGCCTGCAGTACTGGACGCTATCGTTCCCAAAGCTAGCTTCTCCTCCACACACAGCAGAGAGAGTATTTCCGCTGAAAGGGCCGTTTGTGCAACAACTTGCGCGCAAAGCAGTGGAAAAAGATACTCTCTCTCCACGGAGAAAAAGATCCTCCAGCTCCTTGGAGACCATATATGTGTATGCAATGCCGATCGAGAGAATTAAAGATCCTCACGGAGGATGCAGGCCATGCAAGGCAAAGGAGGAAAAAGATCCTACCGCTGGTGGAGGCCGCGCAAATGCAATCTGATTCTCCTGCTGCTAATATCTCCCGCCCTGTCCAATCTGATTCTCCTGGTGATATCTCCCGCCCTGTCCAACGGCGCCAAGGATTTTGATCCGTCCAAATAATGCCCTCTCCTTGTCATCACTTCCCAAAGCTCTTGGGATTGTGTTTTTCCTAATGTGCGAGTTATCATCATATGTTAGTGTTTAAACCTCGCTCCAAGTCTTCAAGGGAAGAAAACTGTGGCAGATTCGTCTCTCTCTCTCTTCAATAATATGCAAGAAATGCTATGGAAATTTCACGTTACTTCCTTTATTTGAGGCAACCAAAATATACTATTATTATTACTATCCGACTTTTTGATAATAATGTACTCGATCTCCCCGTCCTAAAAAGGATGTCACACATTTGCCTAAATTTAGATGTATCTACACACTATTTAGTATGTATAGACACATTCAAACTTAGAAAAAATTGCGATATAATTTTCGGGGCGGAGAGAGTATTATACATTCCCTGCAAAAAATAATAATATGCATTTTTTAATACTAATTAGATGTTAGTTCATGATTGCCGCAATATAATGTGATGAACTTATCTAATGCATTCAGTTGTCGAAATAAAGCCCTCGGAACAGATAATTCTTTGTTAACCAAACAGTAGAGTAGGCCAAACTAGTAGTAGATTATTATAATTGACCTTCATGCCAAACGGAGGCTCAGAAGACACCGACGACTTATAAAAAGGGTGGACCATGCACAATTGTAAGCTTTGTTAGACAAACTTTATTGCAAAGTTTGCTATATATAGGAATCAAACATAGCTACTCCCTCCATGCCGGATTATTGGTGGTAAGTACCAAACATTCTCTTTTTTCGGGCCCACATATCTACATTGAACATATATATCTCCACAATTCCGTTTCTTCCATGCATATAATTAAAAGAGTATTGTTGAGGACCAAACATTGCTTAGGAGGTTAGTGTTGTGGTCACACCCTGCCTATCAAGGATCAAGTCTAAGTCTTGTGTTTAATCCAACCAAGCAAACTATTATTTTGGTGGTAAGTGGTGTACCTGCCGACCGCTGTTATGACTTCTTCAACCTATCCCCTACTTCAATCTTACACAGATAATGTGTGAGTGATATATTGCACTTGGTGATTAGGAAAGCATGATGAAACTGGTTGGAATATCTTGACTAATATATAGATGTATCAAATAGAACATTAAATATGTGCATTATGTTTCCTACTAAAACTAGCACTACACCTTATAAGAAAACATGTGCTATATATCTACTTAATTTATTTCAAAAATAACTATTTTATTTGTTACTTAGTCACCCAACGGTGTGTGAAAGGGTTGTCCATAAAGCAGACATGCCTATATGCAAATTCAAGGAAAAGATCCTTCCAATGGAGTCCGCGCAAACACTATTCGATTCTTGTGGTAATATCTCCCTTTACAACGGTGAGAGATTTTGATCCATTCAATCCATCGAAATTCCCTATCCTTGTCATCTTTACAAGCTTGGGATATTTTTTTAATGTATGATATAACAAAAAAATATTTTTAAACGCCAATATTTTTAAGTGGTGTATATATAAAGTTGTGGAAAATTTGAATCTTCAAATATGTTTCTAATGCTTTGAATATTTTGTGTCATTTCCTTTTAGCTAACCAGAATAATACTATTAATATTATCAAACATCTATATTAATGTGCATTCCCCACATAAAATAATAAATACATTTTTGCATTCAAAATAAGGTTCATGTTGCCGAATTATAATGTGATGAACTTATACCATAATCAATTGCCAAATATAGGCATCATAGTAGATAAGATTGCTTAGCCAAAGAATAGAGTGGGCAGAAATGGTTAGATCACCTCGATGACAAACAGAGGCCAAGAAGACCCTAATGATCTCTATGCTCCAATAAAAAGTGGACATTGCTAAATTATAATAAGCTTAGTTTGTCGTTGTTTATAGCAAAGTTAGCTTTATACGAATCAAACATAGTTACTAAACGTTAAATTTTGGTACCATATATCTACATTTGAGCATATATATCTCTACACGGTTCAATTTATCCATGCATAAAAGATCCTTTTGGAGAACCACACATTTCTTAGACATCTAGTGCGGTGGTTGTACCCCACCCATCAAGGATCAACCTAAGTCTCGTGTTTAGTCCCACCAAGGTGAGTTATTCGTTGGGTGGTAAAATGATGTAGTGCCGACAATGGACGTGTATCTTGAACCAAAAGGCAAGAGCACCGAGAGGGGGGAGCGGGCTCTAGAGAGTGCCGGAAGATGGATTTATATCTCGATGGTGAAAGGCAGGGTCTCTTTGTTCCATGTATCTATAGTACTGAGAGCTTCCTTGGCCACATGGACATGGGCCACCAAAGCTAGCAAGCTCGATCGATCACGCGCCGAAGATTCTAGCTAGCTAGGTAGCTATAGCGAGAGAGGAAAAAGATAGCCATGCAAACGCAATCCGATTCTCTCCGATGGATGGAGCGATCGAGCTGCTGGCGTCCCTGTCCAATAATGCGCAACGTTTTGATCCGCTCCAGCTCCAGCCAATCAAAGCGCCTTTTGTTATCCTCCTCGGGAATTAATTAAAGCTACTGCCGTGGCCGGCCAGAATCTCCTCGGAGAAAGCTACCTCGGTGGTGGCGACGACGGCGACGCCCCGCCGGTGGCTGGTGTCCGGGGACGAGGCTGCGTGCGCGTGGTGTGGAGCCGGCCGGAGCAACTTGTGCGCGCGTACTACTACCGCCTTCCGATATCGACTCGCGCGGCTGGCCGGCCGGTCGTACGTAAGGAGAGAGCACGTGGAGGTGGAGGGTGATATATGCAACGTATGCTAGTTTGGGATGGATGGATATCGCGTGGAGCATCTTCCACGCTGTAAACATGCGTCACACTACTAGATATTTCCAACTTTACTAATTTCTGGAAGAAAAAACAAACATTACTACTAATAATTTCTCACAATTGTATTCTCGTTGGTTAAGTGTATGGCAATTGGAAATATGCTTACACTCCAGCTCGAGTGATATATACTCCTTCCGTCTCAAAATAGATGTAGCAAATTTGCCAAAATTTAGATAAATCTAGACACTATTTAGTATATATAGATTCATCCAAACTTGCGACATCTATTTTGAGACGGAGGGAGTATTAAATTTAAGATGGATCTAGTGTTAGTACTAATGTTGTGTTATAAATGTTAAGTCGTATGTTCTCTGTGATGCATCGTAAATTGTAGTACCCCGTCCATCAAGGTCTCCCATAATGCTTGCTTATAGGCTACTCATAGCAAAGAGTAACATATAGACTAGTATAATGCATATAAGCCTCATGTGGCTCCAGGTACCCTGGGTGGCTTTCTTTTTCAAACTCCGAATTTTATTGAATTCAAACGCCTTTAAAAAAATCCGAAACAAAAACTCCTATAGCCAACAATAAAATCAACATGTGCATAGATTTTCAGCTCAAAATATTACCTATTTTTGGCTCAGTAAAAGGATAAAATCGTACAAAATGACAAAAAACCATCACTTTAGTATACCATTTAACAATGTTCTTCAACCACAAAAGCTCAGTTTGTCATTTTTACTGAGCCTAAAATACTAAGTATTCTGTGCTGTAAGTTTACAGATTGGTAGAACAGATAGTTGGTTACATCACTGTATTTTTTTCAGAATTTTTTGAGACTTTTAAATTCGAACTTTTGAAGCTTCAACAACCGGGCTCCATGGAGCCATCACGCCCCACTCTGTCATAGTCTATTTTACTATCTTTATATTGCATAGTATCAACGGAAAGTGTCTTTGGCTCCCGGGCTCTATTCGTTTGAAAAAAAATCAAAATTCATATTTACGAGTTCTAAAAAATCTAAAAAATAATAAAATTTTAGATATTGAAGCCTACAAGCATGCAAAATCGCAACCTAGAATTATTTAAATTTTGGGCTACATAAAAAATGACATAATCTGATATAATTTCGAGATTTGAAACTACGCATACTCGAATCCAAACTTTTATTATTTTTGTGTAACTCATAATACAAAGTATTGAAATAGATAATTTGCATGTTTGTGGGATACATCATTGGGAACAACCGGAGGTTTTCCAGATTTCTTAGAAACTGAGTTTTTTTTATTTTTTTAAAGGGATACTGGTGCTCATGTGCACCAAATCTTCACTCATAGTATCATATGGTAGTACCACTGAAGGCATAATCATTTACTAGCTTATAGGGTCATTTTTCTCTTTGGCGTGTGTTATATTGCCATATCATGACATGTTACCATCATACTCCCTATCATCATTTAATGCTCTGTCATTTCGTCAAATACGCTTAATGTGAGGATTCCTATTAATGTCTAAGACACTGTAGTTAATATGAGGAAATTTGAGCACGGTATCATAGACCAACTGCTGAGATGACACTATAGTTGATTGATATAATGATCAATTATAGTAAAGCCTTTCACAATGCATAGTTTCTTAGCATGTTACCATAGGAGATACACTATCTTAAGATACAACCCCTCCAATGCATTGTTTCTTAAGGGGTGTATCTAAGATAGCTTGTATTTAATGAGTTTAAGCTCATTCTTGTATGTGATTTGATGATTAATCTCATTTTTTTTCCTATGATAGCGTGTAAGGGTGTATGATAGCTAAGATACAACAACACTCTCGTTCTTTATAATTATAATGCCACATCATCACTTTTCCTAGGATGTAGCACTAAGAGCCTCCCATTGTGAAAGGCCTAAGAGCATCTTCAACAGATGCCTAGTAACAAGACACCACTTTTTGGTTTTAGGGAACCACTCCTGCAGATTTAGGACACGAAACCAATTGTAACCATTTCAGATACTCTAAAATAGGGCACAAACAAATTTGCAGATGCCCTAAAATATGACGCCACACATGACTCTTCTACAAATTGCATACATATATTCATCAAACTATGTCAAACTCGTGATAAATAAATCTAAAATAAATGAAACTCAAATAATACTTGATTGTTACATCAAACACAAATAGTTCGTCAATTATTACACAAATAGTTCATCAAGTAGCACACAAATCAATACATGAACACAAAGTTCAACACATATAGCATGGAGACATATGGATATGAAACTAGTGTTCAAGTTCTTCGGCGCAATTCCTCCTTTGCTCGAAGAACCCATAATACTCCTTAACACACTCGACACTGTGTTCTAACAACTTGATTCCCATCCTAAACTAGCGCCGAAAGTAGTGTTTGGAATAAATGGGATTCTCCACAAAGTAGTTCCGTGTCAACTTTGTTCGCCCTTCGATTCTCTCTCTCTGTGTAGCCTCTCACAATCGAGAGCGAAACCACCATGCTTTCTTTGCTTGCTCTCATGGAAAAATAAAATCATAGCAATATCCACATCTTCGGATATATCCAATTCTTCATCGGAGGATGAATCATCGTAATAAGAGTAACACTCATCTATGAGAAAATAAAATGTGTTGAATCTAAGAATGGCAACAGGCAAAATATGTGTATTGCTAGTGATGTATAACTTTGTCAAAAAAAATTCAAACTCCTTGCGTGCAAGGTGGCGCTCGTCGAATGGCTGCTACTGGGTGCCTCCAGAAATCGGGAGGAGGGCAGGTTGTCGACGTCAGGGAGGCGGCTGCGGGTGATGGATGAAGGTGCAGGGAGGCAGGCAACTCTTCAGCGTGGGGGAGACATCTACAGGTGCGAGGGACCGTGACGGGTCACATGGCACCCTCGACCGTCGGACGGACTACATCATCCTGAAATCAACAGGAAGGAGCTCGACGGCATAACTCGGTTCATTGCAGCAGAGGCACTCTGCCGGCCATGGAGAACCGTGGAAACTAGCGGACAGTGCGGAGCGATGCCGGGGAACAACTGCAAAGCGGCGGCTAAGCATTTCCTACCAGTTTGGTGGCCCAGTGGCCATGGAAGATGGTGATGACAGCAACGGTCGTGTGCTGGGAATATGCAGATAGGCAGTTGAGTTGCGCGCGTGTTTCACATTTGGGTCAGCGCCATTCCGTGCCACAAATATGTAGGGCCGATGGGATGTTTTTGGGGCATGCCCGGGAGCATCGTGTTTTGCCTTCCGTGCCATAAAAATATATTTTTGCATTGAAACGGTTTTGGGCATATGCTAGATATGCTCCAAGGTTGTATCTTAGCTGAACATATGGCTATTGCACATGTCTTTTGGGAAAACAAGCTACTACTCATCATGTTGCAGGCATCACCTATAAATCAATTAAATGCAACTCTTTTGGATATAAAACGCTTAAGAAACAATGCACTTGAGTGCTCCTTCATTCCTATATAAGTGTTCTTCTAGATTTAGTCTTAACTCAAACTTCTTTATAATTTGACCTATTTTATTGAAAAAATAGTAACATATATGAAATTAAATTGTTAAATTATGTAGTAAATTTCAAGAAAGATCTAGCTAGTGTACTAATTTCACTAGAGTAGTACTAGTACTGGAAACGAAATTAAGGTCTTGCACTCTTGCTTTATTACAAGTTATGACGCTAGAGAAGTGGATCTAAAGGCTAGTTAATTATTTCATTCATGTCCTTGCTTACGCTCTTTGACCACCCACTTCATCATTTTTCTGTTTGTTTAAAACAAGTTAGCTGAGCGCGACATCAAAAAGATACAACACTCTTGCTGGCAACAAAACCACCAAAGCTTTAGCTGAGCGCGACATCAAAACAATCGAGGAAACTATGTAAACTGATTACTACTACAAGCATGAATATTCATAAATTTATTTGTGAATACAATTAATTTTCTATATTTTTTATTCTATTTTTTCATATTCTAGTTTTCCTATTTTCTAAAGAAGTTTGACAAAATTTCACTTGTCAAACTAGGGGAACTATTTTTGTAACCTTTCTATTCACATTAAAAGTTGTGTAATTAAATTTGTTGTATTGAATACTTTGCTACCATGCACTTTTATAACCGCTAAGACTTTAACATTAGAGATCATGCAAAGCCTACGTATGATTTTGGTAGAGAAATACTATACACATACTCTTATAGCATGTTAGTACCAATACCCTTACACATGGGATAAAACTTTACCCACATTCACACCCAGTGGGTAATATCCACCGGGCATCTATCATGTATATCAATAGTACACACTAGTTTGCAACTTCAAATTTATAGATAGCACATTTGACAAAAATTGTCTCAGCTCAGTTAAATATGCACACAAGCACATGACAATCGTCACAATGTGGAAATCACATTTGACAAAAAAATAATTATCACAATTTGACAGTAGAAATACACGTAAGGTCAAGGTGGGTAAAGTTTGTGTAATACCCATTGGCATAAGACTGTACCGATGTCGCCTACTCATGACTTGATGTGTAGGGTATATGGGTAAAAACATATTTGCTCATACCGTGACTATACGGTCGGGTATCCGTGGTACCCACATCCATTGATACCATCCTTAACCGTGACTATACATAAGTAAGCAAAAGATAAAAGGAGAACCACACATGGTCCCTACGATGAAATATAAAAAGAACAATCTTGATATGACAATAATAATTTTACATGTTTAAAAAATATTATAAGTTATTTATAGCAATTAGTGTTTCCGTGCGTTCTAAATTATGTGGTGAACATGGTTTATTATCACGTCTGGAAAAAAATACCGTTGGGCAATGGTATTGTCAGTTTTCAGAAATACCGGTAATACCAAACAAAATACTCCCCAAGATTAATTGTTCGAATGCTTTTATAAAATCGTCGAAAATTTACCAGCAACGTTCTTTAAATTTAAGAAAAATATATAATTACGGTACATTAAGGAATGCCTGCTGATATAATTAATGGAGGAAAAAAAGGGGGATTCTCTCCTAAGCTAGCATCTCCAAGAGACCGATCCTATATAGCTAGTACTTAACTGGTGACTAATAATAAGAGATCGATTTCATGCCGCCTGCATCCACCAGTGGATGTTTCGTCTAGAACCACCAGGATCCTATCTAGCTACATATATACTGAGATGCGATAACGGTCGGTTGTGTGTAGGTTCTGACCTTTAATTTGTCTCGATGAATTGGATCAGTTAAACAAAAACCGTAGCGTACGTGGCTCTCCTGCATGCGCCACTTGGATCCAAGAAGCTATAGTGAGAGATCGATGCGATAACGGTTGTTGTGGCCTTTCTCTCGATGAACTGGGCGCAAACCAACCCACCTTAGGTAGCAATAGCATGCGTGCTCTCCTGCACCACTTGTGTGGAAAGCACAAGACAGAAGGGATGATTCGCTGAGGCGGCAAACCATGCATTTGTTGGTGCCTGCTAGCTGCTGCATCTGTGCCGATTTGACCTGCCCTGTCGCGTCTCTTTTCGACGACATGACGGACCACCAGGCTGGCCGGCCGATACGTGTTTCTCGGGCGACCGGCGGCGAGCACGGCGCCGCGACACGTACGCCGTGTTCTCTTTCCAGGCAGGGAATTCAGAAACGACTTGCGCGGTGTCGTAATGTCGTCGGAAAGCCAGTGTGTGAGGAGAGGGGCATATATACCTTCGGTTCCTGCTGTGAGATCTCTCCGCAGTCGGGACGGCTCCCCCCTCCTCCTATCCTGTCGATCGATACGCTCCAGTGTGAAAATGGAGATATGTTTCACTCCAAGATAAATAAATAAATATGGAGTAATGGTAGTAGTAATAATAAAAGTTGGGGATATATATGTACCCGTGAGGAGGAAGCAATGATCCCAATAATAAATCCTGATGCTGAGAGCATGCAGGACGAGTAGTACATTCTATGGAACATATGCAATTGGAAGATTCCCGCTAGCTGTTCTATCAACCGAGTGTAGCACTACTTTGTGAATTTGTGAAGTCGCACACCACCAAAGGCACAAGGGTTCCTTAGTCCAAACACAGACAGAGCTATACGCCGATTATATTTGCATCTGTGTAGGCCTGTGTTTACAAGTTGCCTACATCTACATGTGCTATTAATATTTGGTTTTATGTCGCAAAACTGACCACTTCGGCGCTAGCTAGTTGGCTGCTAAATGGAGCTGAAAACGTGTGTGGTGTTGATATATGTTGCATATTTGAAAGGGATGGCTAGCTAGCTAGGTGTGAGACAAAAAGGAGGGGAAAAAAAGAGAGACATGCTTCTCGGAGCTAATAATATAACCGGAAGGAAAACGCATATATATGTAGATGCCTTTTTGGAACTTTAGCCTCACTGGTCACGAATAAAAGCAAAACGTTGATGAGAAAGGGACTTCACTTTTGTGCTACAGCAAGACAGATAATGCCCCTCTTTTCTAGACTCCAGAGATATACATGTACTATGTGTTTAGATGCTCCGCCGCTCATTAATCGACAGGAAATGGAGTTACTGTGAACCTTTTTTTCATGATTCGCCGCCATGTAAATATTCCTACGGTTTTAGGCTGGTAAAAAATCGAAAATTGCTAGGGTAACGAGCTAATTAAGTATGCATACATATATATGTCCATAAAAAAACTGCATAATTTTGTATTTTGTAATTGCTCACAACCAACTAATGTCTTGTTTTCTTGTCACCCATTACAAAGAACAAAAACTATTCCCACACACAACATATGCATTTCTATTCACATGAGATCTCGCACTCCCTCCATCTTTAGTTGTTATTATTTGGGATGTGGAAGCGGTCTCCAAAATGCAGCTTTGACTTTCGCATGGACATGTTAGGGTGTAATTTTTTTCCAAGACAAGGCGAGGTCAAGCTCGCGCTTGTTTTCCTAGTTAGCCTAATTAAGCGCTTGAATGGATTTTAAATGATCATCGCTCGACGCACACAGCCTCTTCATTGTGTGTGTTCCATCAATCGATGTGGCATGAACCTAGATGCACAATCGTCTTCTCTATCAAGCCTTAGGCGACTACCAATGCACCATCTCTTAGTAAGGTGTACTATGAGCTGGTACTTCCCTCTGTCGAGTGTGTGTAGGACGCTTAACCGCCTGCACCGTAACAAGTACGGGCATCGAGTACCACCACATGCAGCCAGTGTGAAAGTTAATTAACTGTGGAGTACCACAAATCTACACAATCAAACTACCCGGTGTTGGTGAGGCTCCCTATATATAGAAATCCAACGGGGGAGTAGATTTTAACTAGAACTATCCTTGTGTGTTGTATCTTACATAAATTAACTAGACCCGTGTCTAATTAGCACTATTTGAGTGTAATTGGATGCTGAATTTTTTGAAGGATTGCATTAAGGGGGGTCGTATCTAGGATAAGAGATGGCTCTAATCTATCTCATTCATAAAAACGGCTTTGCTCATAACTTGTAAAAGGAAAAATAATTGTGTTTAGTGAAAACAGTTTTTTCCTGCAAGGGGCCATCTTACCAAAAAATATACTCATCATATGATGTACTTGTTTTCCTTCAATTAAGACGGGGAAAAAATGCAGGTAACATTTTTGCGACATCATGTGCGGTGACATTTTTATACTTATTTAAGAATGTGGAGAGTAGCGTCGGTAAGTGACGACAAAACATTTCACTGATTGCTAGAGGGTTCTGGCTAAACTGTATTGCGATGAGGTGGAATCACTCATAAGAACAAACATTGTGTTTTTTTCGCAACTCGTATTAAGTTCAAACATGGTTGAAATATAATTATTTCTTGTAGAGAGCGTCATAAATATCTTGCATCATGCACGCACGGATTAATTTTTTCCGATAAAAGTGAGACTTTATTTACTCAAAAGCCATATTAAGGCAACACACATCCACAAATATCCAAAGCAGGACGAAGTTAAAAACACAAACTAGGCAAAAGAACCAAACATGCCGCCCTACACGCCCGGAGTTATATTGATTTTTCGGCGGTACTTTATTTGATGGTCCTTGTTTTAACTATAAAAGCCGGGCCCGGGTATTATGATGTGTTTAATTAATAAATTCCCTTTATTGAAAAAAATAACTTTATTCTTTGTGGAAAATGATTGGGGCCGGGGCCGGGGCCTATTGTTGCCTATTATGGACGGCGTCACGTGTAAGCTATAACCCTTACGGGAAGGTCTGACACACAGGGCCGTGTCCTGTTCGTTCTTTCCGACCACGCACACCCAATTAACAAACAACGAATCACTCCTCTCTCCGGCCCGTACATCCTATCTGAATGAAGCTGTGCGATGTTGCTCTCCCTCCCCGTCGTCACCATGCACGTGAAAAGGCGTGCTAGCTTTTATATATGCCGGCGATCGACAGCTGGCCCCTGGCCGGCCGCCGGGCTGGGCACGATCGAGCAAGAAGCTAGTAGCAGCTGCTGATTCATGGCACATATATATATATATATATATATATATATATATATATATATATATATATATATATATATATATATATATATATATATATATATATATATCATCTTGTTCCTAAGTGAATTATTACTAGCTTATCTTTGCCTGCCGGACAGGGCCGGGTCCGAAGTCCGATCAAATCGAGCAGATCGAGCACCGTGGACGACGATGATGGACGTCTCGCTAGCTGGCTGGCCGACATTCCCGGTGCCGCCTTGCCGGCCGGCCGGCCGCGGCCGATCGAGAGAGAGCCCCAGACGCAACGCAACCCCTGGCTGTCTGTCTGTCTGGCTGGCTGGCTAGCTAGCACATCTCGGCCATTAGCGTGCGTGGCGATCATCAGGAGCTTATTACGACGACGGACAAATCTCCATGCATGTTCGTCTGAACAAGTTAATAAGGGGGTCAAATAAAATTAAAGCAGCAGGCGTTGGCGTGAGTGCATCACGTCCACATGATATATAGATTCAGTTCAGCGGAGATGGGCAGAGAAAGGTCTTCCGATCGAGAATCTACACATTATTTCCACATAGGCAGCAGCAGCTAGCCCAGGCCCCTGCAGCTGAACTAGAGAGCTTATTAGATATGGACAGGAACAAGGCCACGCCCTTCCTGGACTTTGCTTTTGCGCCCTATATAAAGTGCCCACCGGCCGGCCCTTCCAAACTCATCAGCAGCAGCAGCATCATAATCATCTCCAGGTAGTAGCTCCTCAGCTAGCTCCACACACACACTTTCACCTGCTAGCTAGCAAGCAATAAGCAAGCTCACAGCTAGCTGCTTAGTCGCCGGTCGGTCGATCGTCGTCAACCCCTAGCTAGCTAGCTCGCTGTTCCAGGCAGCATACATACATACATACGATATGGCCGGGAGGGACAGGGACCCGCTGGTGGTCGGTAGGGTTGTGGGGGACGTGCTGGACCCCTTCGTCCGTACCACCAATCTCAGGGTCACGTTCGGGAACAGGGCCGTCTCCAACGGCTGCGAGCTCAAGCCGTCCATGGTTGAGGTCGGCGGAAATGAGATGAGGACCTTCTACACACTCGTACGTACTACTACTACTACCTCCGTCTCAGTTTATAAGACTTACACGTATTTTTAGGTTGATAAATTAACCAACTTAGCATGAGGTACATAAGATAAAAACTATATTATTAAAAACTTCAAATGTTGTATTTTCTAATGATATAATTTTTATATTATATAATTTATATTATATAGCTCATGCGGACGACCTAGGTACACGCGTAAGTCTTATAAACTGGGATAGAGGGAGTACTACTAGCCGGCCCATTTATTGCCTCGCTATTCTTCCATGTGTGTTGGCAAATTAATTAATTAATTAATTAGTAATCAATCAAGCACACATGTGACACCGCATGCATGCATAATGCTCGACCTTCTTGTGTAAATAAATATGCACATGTTTTTTTTCTTTCTTTCTTTCTCGAAACCAAGGATTAGTCTTTGTTTGCATATGTGTATGTGTGTCTTCACTCTATTGATCTCATATCATGGCGTGTGCATGCAGGTGATGGTTGACCCAGATGCTCCAAGTCCTAGCGACCCTAGCCTTCGGGAGTATCTTCACTGGTAATTACTAATAATTCCCTTCTTTTTTTGCTAATAATAATTCCCTCTTGATTATGTACGTACGTTCGTGCTGCTGCTAATAGCTAGCTGCTAGTTGAAGATTGAATGACGATACTGATCATTATATTCCTGCTGCTGCTGCTGCTGCTGGTGCAGGTTGGTGACAGATATTCCTGGGACAACCGGTGCTTCCTTCGGGCAGGAGGTGATGTGCTACGAGAGCCCTCGGCCGAACATGGGGATCCACCGCTTCGTGCTCGTGCTCTTCCAGCAGCTGGGCCGGCAGACGGTGTACGCGCCCGGGTGGCGCCAGAACTTCAACACCAGGGACTTCGCCGAGCTCTACAACCTCGGCCCGCCCGTCGCCGCCGTCTACTTCAACTGCCAGCGCGAGGCCGGATCCGGCGGCAGGAGGATGTACAACTAACGCCTGCCACGCCAAGTCTCTCCAACGTACTCATCTACCTACACAAGCAAGAACCGATATCAACAGCGTGCCTAGCTATCTAGCAGCTTAACTAATATATATGGTGTGACATAAGAAGCAAGAAGCTAGCCACGCAATTGATTAATAAGCATTATATGTAGTACATACTATATATTGATATACCCACATGCATACATAATATACATAACCATGATGATTAGCTACATATTACATATATATATATATACATGGCATGGCAACAACAGCTAACGGCGATGGATGAACCCTAGCCTGATCGCTTAGTACTGCTATATACTACACATAGTATATGCGTTGCAATAAAACTGCTAGCAGCTACACACACAAGATTAGAGGAGCTAGCTAGCTACACACACACACCATGCATGCTAGGTATTTGGCTGCAGGGTCTCTGTGTGCGCGTGTGTACACTCTTCCATGGAAAACCTCTCTCATAGTATTCCATGGACGACACATACATATATACACATATGTCAGGTATGTGGTAGTACACTGGCAAAAACATCTAGCTAGTAGCCGCCTGTGCACGCATGAGCATCCATCAATCATATTAGTGCATTGGAGACACACATATGTAAATGACAGGCGACTGCTACAACAATGTGTTGGGTCCATGTGGTAACTATGTCTGTACTCATGATTGTGGCAATATATATACAACATGTCAAGTTATGTATCAGATGGATGCATCTTCAGTTCCTCCTGCAGTAACGCCTCTTTCAGTTCAGTTCTGCCGTCCCAGGTAGGTTACAGCATACTACATATCTTTTCAAGAGACTAGGTGTAGGCTGTCTTTTTTTTTTCAGATAAAAAGGCTTGGCAGCCCGTCTTTAAATTAATAAAGCCATGATAAGTTTCCCATGGACAAAACATGCTGGGGTTTGCCAGCTACACTGTTACAATATGGCCCAGGGCCCAAAGTTTAAACATGTTCCTCCAATAGCCTAACACATAAGCTAGAAACTAAAGCTAGAATAAGTAAAAAATACTAGCTAGGAAAACTAGGTTGCTGTGACGTATCTCTGCCAGCAGGAAGTCGATGATCACGTGATGATATTTAGGTCTACCTTTTGATTGGAAGAAATAGAGTATGACTGAAGGTGGTTGGTCGTTTGGAAGGGCATAGCCATGTACCAGCAAGAGGGGCATGCCAACAACGCCCAAGAACACAGCTGCAAGTCACATGGAGGCAGATGTCCTCCACAACCAAAGTCCCCCACCTCCATGCAGGTGAGCTTTTTTCTTCATGAAAACACATAGTATATATTAGGTGACTCATGGAATCGGAAGGCACCTCATATGTTGATGCCGCTTAGTACTCCATGAAACCATATAATTCAAGCTCAAAAAGTCCGGATGCATGCAAGGTTAAGATCTATGCTCTACAAAAGTTGCATGAGAGGTCGATGAATTTTTGGAGACAGGTAGGTTCTGAGAGACGCACCACAACCGTAATTGACCTGTTATCCATGAGGTTTTTTCTTGACAACTATGTTCTTTATGGATGACATTAGGAAGAACTCAGGTACACGACAACTGATGATCATCCGACAATTCATCTCTTGATATATCTACGGAGAATGTCTAGCACTATCATACTTCGTTTAGCCCTTTGGACATAATATAATGCTGAATCATTTCATGAGCACTTTGCACTTTTACATTTTGGCCAAACGTAGAAAATAATGATCGATCATCACCATAGCTACATCAATTTGATATTTGCTTCGAAATCACATCTGGTATAGTGTAGGTGTGTCTAGATGGTGAACAAAACCAACCCTCATGGCTGACATCCTATCTCTTGTGCAAATGATTTTCAAGATATTTTCATGCCTATAGTCTCTAGCTAACTCTAGTTCAATTTCATTGCCATCTTTGGCTAAAACATGGGCAACCTAAACTATAGCTATTCTTTTAGCGGAGACAAAAGCTTCCCTCGATCTACTAATTAAGAAGAGTTTGATATAAAGAGTTCACAATAAATACGGCATGGACATAGCTATGCCATAAAAACAAAATGCCTACTCTTTCGGCACAAGGGACCTGCTTGGCAGCGGCCTTAACCCATGACGTGGCATCGGCCTTTATCTTTCTCATCACACAATCGTAAGCATAGTGAGTTAGTTTTGAACACTAGCATTTTTCTTGTTCCAAATTTCTCACAAGATAAGCATGGCAATGGAGGGGATAAACTTGGAGTGCCCTCCCTTCCACAAGGAAATGAAACTCCGCCAATCTTTTATAGTGCCAGAGATTCCATTGATAGATGCAGATGTGAGGGGTGCCAAGCCAATCTCAGACGATAACCCAGATCCTCAATGTGTGGAAATAGAAGAGGAGGTGGGACACCGACTCGTTTCTCCTTTTCAAAGTTGCAAAATGCCACAAGTAGTCATACCCGATGCTCGAGATGAACGGTCGTCCATACCTTTTTCTCAAGATAAGCCAAGCAAATAATTGGTTGGATACCATGCTTTCCAAACACTTAGCATGCATGGAGGAAGCAAAGTTCCCCCAAATTGTGCGTGTGGTAGACGGAGGAAGACGAATATACCATTGAGTTTGTAAATTTCCAAGAGATATTGCCATTAGCACCCTCGTGAAGTTAAACATTTTATAGAAGCCCCCAAGGTTGATGTACTGGCTGATTTGCTTGGCGGAGTGGAGCTAGGAGAGACCAATGTGGTCAACCCATGAGCAAAGATGAGTATTGCTTTACCATCAATTTTATTTCTTGGAGATGGAAAATACATGGGGCGCTACCATCTTTGGCCACTGGCCATTTAGGGTCTGTTTGGTTTATGCCCTCACCCTACCCTACCAAAATATTGGCCATACCAATTAGCCTCACTCTTGTTTGGATTGTTGCCAACTTTTTGTGTGCCCATGGAAAACTTGGTGGCGCCTTCACAGATTGTAGCCAATTTTTTGGCCAACTCTGGGTGGTGGAATCCCATGCCAAATAATTGGCTAGCCAATTTTGGTATGGCTAGTGTGGACATGATCCAAACGCACCCATAGCCAAGACACCTCCCAAAATCTTACCTTACCTCAATTCTCGATCGTGACTCTCGTAGCCGCTTAGAAGAGACCCATGTCATCGTTGTCTCTTGTGTTGTCCATGCCCACCCATGTCTAGTTTGGGTCGGTCCATTCATACCTTGGCCAGAGGAGCCACAATGCACACAAACTTGTCAATGTGGAGGATCCCGAGGTTGCTTAGATGGTTAGGCCGACAGACTACCTCCTAGTTACATCTGCACTTCCCCGGCAAATATTGTCACAACTTGCCAAAAGAAAGGTACACTCTAATTTCTTGAAGCTACATAGAATCCCATCAGGGAATGGTGAGACGTAAGGTGAAAAATTGCTTGGGAGGTAAGCTTAGATTTGACATGCTCCGACTAGCTAGCCGTGGTAATATGGTGCCCATGTCGAGGTAGAATCTTTGTAGCGGCTTTGTCCTAGAGAACATGAAAGTCCCCATTTCGGCAAGCACATAAGAGACATACGCAAACCAAGATATTTCATGGGGATTGTTGAACTAATGTGAATCTCACCACATCAAATAGGAGCAACTCTTGCAAAAATCACTAAAGTAAACTGAAAGTAGCTCCTTTATTGATTTGTACCGCTTCATTTTCAATAGCAATACAAGAGTATTCAACAAGATAGCTTCTAGCGTGAGAAAGCTATGTGCTCCCACGACATGGATACCATCACCGGCGTGGCTGCTGCATTTCTCTTCCATGTGTTTTACCTCCTCTCCCTAGCCGCCACAATTCCTTCTTCTCTATCTCTCGCTCCATGTCCCCTTATCGATCCAGATCTGATCTCGTCGCCCGCTGCCGCCGATGGAGGAGACAGGGGGTCCCATCTCTCCCTCCTATGCGTGTTTCAAGTTCCTCTTTCTGCCTACTCCTGCTCAGCTCCCTCCCAACTTCACGCCTAGCTTGTCACCGATTACTTGGTGGCTCTAGAGCAGGTTCAGGAGGAGGTTCAGGATGGATTTGCCCGAGGTTGTAGAGGGTGCCTGATCCACTTCCTAGGAAGGAGACTTGACCCTCCCCCGCCTTCAAGCTAAGGAACTTTGGACTCTCCTTCCGATGCTTGGTGATGGACCACTTCGTCATTGACATCCAAGGCTCTTTCCGGTTCCTAGGATGCCGCCGCTCCGGCCATCTCGAGAGGGAATGCAAGACACACCATTCCATTGGTCGAGCTCCTCGTCTCTGCTGCCGCTCACCTCTAACGCCTCCATGTCGTTTTTATGGGCATGCCTTGCTGACCAAGAGCCTCACCTCTTAGCCACTCATAGCCAACCCCTCCTCACCAACCTCATCATTCGTTGGCATCAGTTGTTGCCCATTCGACTGTTAGGCCAGGTGATTCTGCGGCTGATCCTGGCGTGCTTGCCTCTGATTTGGGGCTTTTGCAACCTCTCCCTGCAGCTCACGTGGACACGCTAAGCGTTGAGTTGTAGGCCATGTTTGTTGGTTGTTTGGAGGAGGTGTTCTTGCCCCTTCGTGATTTAGTCGCCCCTGTGCAGGGCTGGATTAATCAGGTCTCAAGCACTTTGGGAGCTAATGGAGGCTTTCAGTGGAAGGATTTCTCTCGATGATACCTTGGTTTTCCGGGCAAGCATGATGAATATGCGCATGTTGATGTGGCCGGTGGCAATGATAGCAATGCGACCATGGTGGTTGAGTTGTGTGGTGTGACAACACAGTCTACAGATGATCCCCTTGAGTTGGATTTTGTCCTACCTGAGATGATGACTCAAGAGGCATGGAGGATCAAGTCATGGTTAATGAGAAATCATGACATCTTGCAATGTCATGGACCTCACTAAGGAGACTTTGCCCGTTAGCTTAGTTGGAGAGGTGCCCTCCTTGGTTTTCTCTCTAGAGCTGATAGTATCAGGTCACCTTCACAGTTTGCAGGTTTCTGAGCCCAACAATTCATTTGGTGGCGATGGTGTGTCGCTTGGCCTGACTTCGTCCACCTCCACCTTGCTTGATGAATTCTTGAGCAGCTTCAGTTGCACTATGCCGCATTCCTTGTTCGATGCACCGATTCATGTGTAGATTGAAGGGAACTCCACCTGTGCCGAGAGGTATAATGGGCGTTTGTACATGTTAATGTGTAATCTCTGTCCTCATAAGTTTTGGGGTGGGTACTCTTCTTGTTGCGAGAGTGCACTCGAGGTAGCAAGGGTTTGGCTAGTTTTCCTTAATTAACCATGTCTTGTATGTGGTTTTTGGGTCTAGTTCCCGTTATTAACTGGACCAAATCTTCTTCTTCTTTAATGCGATGCGGGAACTGTGCCCTCTCACGAGGTCTCATCAAAAAATATATACTAGGAGCAACCAAACTCTCATCAAAATTTGTGCATAGGCCCGTGACGTTGCCAAAATCCTGGAGAATGGAAAAGAGGTGGCCGATGTGTTCAGAAGTGGGCCATAAAATTCGTTGCATCATCAGTCTACACAGAGATCGAGGTGCAGATCTGAGTGCCCCTGCCACGAATCGGGTTCCTCCAAGCCAACATCACCAGAGGTTGGGTTGGACTCAAACCAAAAACAATGCATTCACCTCTAACTTTATCTGTCAAGCTTCATGCACTAGCCAACGCAATTAAAAGTCCGAACTGATGGAAAAGGCTAGTACAATCTACTTATACACTTCAACACCCTCTCTCAAGTGTGATGGGGAGAAGTCAGCACGTGCAACCGGAAGAGAGCGACGACGCACGAAACTCACGTATGACTCAAGCGGCCTATACGTGGAACAGAGGGGTCAACAACAATTTTAAGATAAATTGCGAAAGCCTGAAATCGAACTCGAGACCTTAGACTCTGATACCATGTCAAGCTTCATGCACTAGCCAACGCAACCAAAAGTCCGAACTAATGGAAAGGGCTAGTACAATCGACTTATACACTTCAACATTATCCTGCCGCCTTAGAAATCAAAAGCAAATATTATTTACCCGTGCATCTTTGGGTCCATCGGTCAATGCAAAAAGTAGCTAGCTAGAGCATCTATCTTTCAACGTGCGATTGGTGGGCGCAGCAGCCGCCCTTTTCGCCCAATGCATGATTCACCGTGTGTAAAATTCGTGTTGGCAGGCAGCACATAGCTTTACGAATTTACCACCACTCAGACTTGTATCGCCATTGGCCGGCCGGCCGGGGTTCTGGTTGGTTGCAGCCGTATATACCTAGCAAGCAAGCATGGGTCAATCTACATCCAGTGTGGTTGTTGTCACTTTGTTCAGTGGCAGTCGCCAGCTAGTAAAAAGGTACTAGTACAGGGTTATCAACGTACAAAGTGAAGGACGGTAATTAGTACAGTAGTCAGTAACTCCCTCCGTTCCTAATCAACGGACTCAGCTTTTTCTCTCTATATATATATATATAGATACATCTAGACATGTTTTAGTGTGTATATCATCCGTAAGCTGAGTTAGTTCGTTTGAGACGGAGGACATAGTATTCTTATTTTACATTCAAATCAGTAAGAGTGGTCCTGCTCGGTCCGTCTAGAGATTCAAATGAGCAAATCTTGCCAGAGACTAATTACTTACTCCCTCCGTCTCCAAAATAGAGGACTCAAATTTTTTAAAATTTAAATAAATCTAGACACTATTTAGTATATAAATTTATCCAAATTAATACATGTATTTTAGGACGGAGGAAGTAGTACATTGTCTGATTTCCTAGGGCAGTGATCATAGGTTGCCTTTGCAAACATGCTTGCTGCTAGCGCTAGATAGGGGAGGACGACGGTGTAAAGCCACTGGGCTGAATTAATCTCCGGTGAACCATGGAGAGAAAAAGTAGGGGTATCTTTGAGTGTGCGTCTTCTTCGGAGAGCCGCGCTCAGGGATGCACACCACCTACGTAGCTCGAGGAGGCGAGGACCCTCCTCGTTCGTTGTGACGACCGTCCGCGTCCATCGGTTCCGCGCGGCGGCGGCGCACTTCAAGTTTGTGTGCCCTAGCGGCCAGCCTAGCCGCCTAGCCGGCCGCCGGCAGCCGGTCCTCGGCTGGCTTGGCTTGCGTAGACGAGGAACGACTAATGGGCTTCCGACATTTACAATACTCTTTTTCTTTTTTGCGGTAGCGTCGCTTAAGGCGACAAGGCCTGAAGTCGTGGATGGACCGGCCCAAACAACTCGCTGGCCTCCTTTTCTCCGCTCGCCCCGCTAAGAGCATCTCTGGAGGCCCGACAATTTGTTTCGTCTCATTGGGCGAGCGAGTTTGATCCGGAGGATCGCCAGCTCCCAGCCGCAGTCCTGGCTGAACACCCCACGGATCCGTGATTTTAGCAAAATTTATTCGACACAAATTAATTTAATTTTCGTGCAAGACACTGCTCGGCCAATTTACACACACAATATTTTTACGGTTCTATCAAATTTTCAAATACAACAACAGTTTAGCCAATTTATCACATGGTCTGACGCACAAAACAAGTTTGGTAAACATTTAGCAAATAATTTAACAAGTTTTCAAACATAAAAACATATCAAACTAGGTGTAGCCTTTGAGCATCCACATGTGCTACACTAGATCATCCTGCAGTTGTTTGTTTATGTACATGTGGGTCTTGGATATCTTTGACACGTAGCAACAAAGTCAGTCCACGATGATGCTAGCACCTGGTGATCCTCTAGCTTCAGTGATTGCAAGGATTCAAACTGTGTCTTTAGGATTGGACGATCTCAGATATTTTGGCTCAAACACTGCAATCCGGTGGACTCGGCCATACGGAGATAATCATCTTGTGTGCCACGGAGACTCTGTATGCCAGCATTCTCATGGCCACCGTGCATTTCTGTCGCGAGGAAAATTTCACCACGTCGGTGCGGTCCTTCTTGCATCTGAAATAGTTATCGAAGTCCCGGAGAGCTGAGGAAGATGTCACGGCCCATCCCGAATCGGCACCGAGACACTGCCTCGCCATGTAATAGATCATCGGCGAAGTAGTCGGCGTATAACATGCAATACCCCTCCATCCGTTGTCTCAGCTTACCCTTCCTGCGTCCTGGCACCAAACCGTCACGATGCGGCTTTGCATTCTAGACGTACATGCCGGGCAGACAAGCGAGGATCATCATGTGCTCTAGATCATCGGCAGCAGCAACCATCTCGTCAACGTCGAAGTCCATGTAGGCAAATCATCGAACACCTACTGGGCGTGGTTGGAGCGTAGTGGTCCGTGGAACAGTCGAAGGGAGCTGAACTCCGGCGAGTAGCTCAACGAGGAGGGAGGGAGTCTCGGCGGAGTTTGGTTGGATTTGTGGAGGCATGTGGGCGGCAGAGCAATGAGGGGTGGTGCCGGCAGCAAGAACGGCGGCAGACGGGTGGGGAGCGACCTGGGTGACTGTTTTGCGTGGAAAGCGTCTTCCCTTGTCGACAACCCGGGCCCGCTCGCCTTTTCACTACACTGACGACCCTAGGCGAAACCCGGGGCGCTGAGTTCGGTTTGATTTCGCCGAATGGATTTTGGGCCTCCTGGGGATGTGTATGGGGGAAAATTTGCCCATCCAGAGACAAAATGGGCCTCTAGGGACGTCGGGGGAGGGGGGTGAGTGGAGATGCTCTAAAGAACAGTTTGATATGTTTATTTTTTTTGTTAATTTTGAGACATTTGATGAAATAAAAAATGTTTAGATTTAAAAATTTCTCATATTTTTGAAAAACATTTAGACTTAAAAAACGTTTAGATAAGAAAGCCTTTCAAAATTTGAAAAAGCTCCTGAGGAGAGCAGCGAAGAGAAGGCAACAAAATTATATCTAAACACTTTTGAAACATATTTAAATTTAAGAAAATTCAGATTTAAAAGTTATCAGATTATTTAAAAATAAAATAAAAAAACATAAAGATAAAATAAAAACAATGAAAAAGAAACAAAATTCATAAAAGAAAAAACACAAGAAAATTCGAGCAAAAGGTTCTACAACCAAGGACCACCCCAAAATTGGACAAAACCAACACGAGGAATTCTTACTGGGACGGCCCGCTAAGTGGTCGCTGCGAGCGTCAAATAGGTTTAGGGCAATTTCTACTTGAGGTTCATTGCGTTGGTGAGCATGCTGATGTCTAAAACGTCTCGCATGGTGGGCTGGCCCAGGAACATATTTCCTTTTCTTGGTATTGTTTTGTTTTTCGTTTTTTTTGTGTTGTTGTTTGCCGTTTTCCCTTTCCTTGCTTTTATTTTTATATGTTTTTTGTTTTCCTTATTGTATTTAAAAATGATATGAGTTATTGATATGTAAAACTACCTCCATTCTGAATTATAAGATGTTTTGGATATCTAATATGGACTATATATGTACCGAAAGAAGTAAACAGACATACTAAAACACGTCTATATACATATGATCCAGTAAAATTCTAGAATTTTTAATAATCAAAACAGAGGGGTGTAGGTGGATATCTCTGATCCTTGTGAATAATTATTTTATAAAGCGAGAACATTTCTATCTCATATGAACGGGAACCTTTTACTTGCACGACCATTTTTATCTCACAAGAAAATGGAATGTCAAAACAAAAAGGAACAGGTAAAAAGCAGGGGAATAAGAAAAGGAACATCTAGGAAGATTGTCAAAAAAAATATTTCAAAGTGATTTCATTAAAAAAATTCTTTGTGTAACAATTTTACTTTTTACAATAAAAGTATTTCTAGTCCAAAAAATATTTTCAAATTATAGCACAAATTAGTATCTATAATTTATTCTATAAAGAAATGTCATTTTGTTGAAGCGGGAAATATATTAAAAATAAGTAGTGCGCATGATTTTTTTCTTAGTTTCCATCTCAATCGTTGATCCCTTTCTACATGTAGTGCACATGTGTTTTGTGTGGTGATGCTATGTTTTGATTGAATATAGATGACACAAGAGCGTTCCATTGATTGATACAAGAGGACCAATTTTGACATCTTGTCACTATTATACATTTATAGCCACATGACCTGAACATTTCTTTAAAATTGGCGGTTTATGGATGATTTCATTATCCCAATTCATTTGACCTATAACAACATTGTCTTATCGGTACATATTTAACTGTATCTATTATTCTAGCGGATGGAATAACCATGGTCTATATATAAGAAGAATGAAGTTGCCACAAATAAAAGTACGAGAGAATAGCAGATTGCACAGTGCAGGCTATCGCATAGGCAGTGAAAAGGTGTAAATGCTCAAAGTAGGCGGCAACAGACCAAAACCTTGAGAGCCTCAGGGAGTATCTACGCTGGTAAGTTACTTTTTCAAAAGGAAAAAAAAAAGGACATTACTAGTGTAGATACTCTCTAAAGCTGCGGTGCTTTGGGAGAAACCGCATTGCTTTTCGTTATATGGTATATTATACGTAATGAAGTGTTCAATGTTTAGCTTTCTTGTTCTATGTTGCTCTCTATGTAGGTACTTTCTTTGTATATTTGTCTAATTTTTTGGGGGGAGTTTTATGAAATGCAAAATAATAAACATTACAATGAGTTGAAGAACGAGCAACTGGGAAATAATTTAGCTTGATCCGTCCAGTCAACCACAGACCGGTACTGCAAGTGTGTTCAACTACTAATGTCTGGTTCCCTCAAGAAAAATGACTGGTTAATCAGGGGTTTTACATCACGCGCACCTATCGGGAGGCCCTCCCAGTTACTCACTCTGTACAGAAATAACTGACTTAAATTTGTCTAGATTCGAATATATTTAGACGTATTTTATTTCTAGATAGAGGGAGCACAATGGTATATAAAAAAGTAAGGGAACCATCTAAAAAACTAAAGGTTTCTCAAAAAAAGAGAAAACCTCAAAAAGTAAAGGTTAACAAACCACAAGGGCGCGCAGGAGGAAAACAGAAAATGACACGCACAGAGGCACGCAGGTTACCTGGTAGCGAGAGAAGAGCAGAGCAGAGGAGGCCAAGCCTCAGTGGTTGCTCTGCTCTGCTCCGGTCCAACTGGCCGGAGACCTTGCCCGAGCTCTGCCTCTAGCCACTCCGCCACCGCCGCCGGCGCCAGGGCCAGGGGAAATTTGACGCTCAGTGAGTGTGCTGATGGCTGATTGATCGAGCGAGCTACGGTCCATTATATATATAAACACGCGAGGGGCGTCGAGGCCAAGAGACGTCCCTGAGGACCAGCCGGCAGCCGCGCTCACCGAGGAATCCACGGCGAAGATGCCGACCGGTGCACACTTGCGCTCCTCCATCCAGGGGTTCGATCTGCCGAGCGCGCACGTACGTCCAAAACGGAATGTCAACAGCCGAATAAAAATCCGTCCTTGCGTGGCCCAGCTTTATTATTAGAAAAACGTCGCACATTTTCATCGGATCGCGGCGGTCCTTCCAAGCTGTCTTCGTCCGTCGACCTGTTGGCTCGACGACGCAAGGCACCCGGGGGGGGGGGGGGGGGGGGGGGGGGGGGGGGCGGAGTCTTTTTTGGGCTGAAACAAGATGCTCTGGCTCACTATTGTTTACTGTTCCTTTTCATACAATCTAAGTTTTGATCATGAATATGTTAGATTCTATGTAACATGACATGTAACGTTTTCTTGTATCAAGTTGGAGTAGTACTCCGGCTGTTCTAAGTAGATAGGATATCTATCGGTTGTTTAAACTAGGAAGAAGATTGATCTCCTTATCTCTCTGTAACAAAACTGATCAATATCCTCCTCCCGTTTGTAACGCCACAGCGAGGGCTTTTCTCACTCGATATAAACACGTACTCGGGGTCTCTAACGTGATCACCGCTTTTGCCAAAATCCTATCGACACAACCAAGAACCCCAAGACACAATCCCCCTGGTGGCCATGACGACTTCTGGATCATCGTCGTCATCCGTGCTCTCCGCAGCGCCGGGATCACCACCCTCCCAAAAACTGACTCGGGCCAACTTCCTCTTCTGGAAGACCTTTGTCCTTCCCCCCTTCATGGTGCTCAGGTCCTCGACTTGCTCGATGGTACCGACGCCGCGCCGGTGAAGACCTTGGAGGTTGAAGACGCCAACAAGAAGAAGACCATCATCCCCAACCCTGCCTACATGGCATGGTTGTCTCGGGATCAAACGGTGCTCGGGTTCCTAGTGAACTCCCTATCCGCTGAGATGATTCCCCACGTCGTCGGGATTGACACTGCTGCTGAGGTATGGTCTACCCTCACCGGCATGTTTTCCTCCCACTCCCGCACAAAGATCATCATCTGCCTTCTAACTCCTCGCGTAATCTAGCCTCTGTCCATCTGCATGCGGAAGACCGAAAAATGTTAGCATTCAATGTTCAACCGAAGTGCACAAACCAAAAGTAGCTACCAAGATTAATTACAAATATAGTGATGCTAAAATATTAGCATCTGGACAATCTTGTATACACACGGATATGTTAGCATCTGGACAAATCTTGGACACATAGAAATATGGGACAAACCTATATGATGGCACACTAAGATTAATTAAAAATATAGTGCTGCTAAGAAATATGAATAGCTGAATTTACGGAATTTGCTGCCAACTAAGATAAATTTGCTGCTAAGAAATATGATGGCACACTAAGATGAATTTGCTGCCAACTAAAAAAAGGGTTAATTGGATTTATGCCATTGCAATTTCCATAAGTTAGAAATATGCCATTACAAAAACTAAAGTTGGATTCTTTATACGTGACTCATACCAAGCTCCCATAATCCCCAGCCAGCTACCGCATCCCTCCCTCACCCCTCAGTCCACCGCGCCGGGCGCGAAGCCTACACACGGAGGCGGGCACCATGGATCGGCGTGGACGCCATGGCTGGAGCCGCGCGTCGCCGCGGGCGGACGATCTGGTGATTCCCGATCTCCTGAGAACTTGACCATGGAGTACATCCATGTTCCATGGCACAGTGGATCCCACGACGGTGTACTACACCAGCCTCCCCCTAAACCTAATCTCTTCGCCTACACTGTGAATGAATCGCTAGACACTGTGGAGCAAGCAGTGGAGTAGCGGCAAGAAGAAGCAGGAGAGCAGCAACGCCAAGAAGATGACAATGGACTTGGTTAGGATAGTTACCGCCGCCTCCGTCGGTCACCGCCGCCCCCGCCCCCTCCGTCGGGCACCGTCGGCCCCGCCCCCCTCTGTCGGTCACCGTCGGCCCCTCCCCTTCCGTCGGCTGAGCCCTCTCTGTCTCAGCGCCTCTCTCAGCGCTGAATTTGTCCAAGTCCCCTCCATTGTGCGTGACTGTTAGATAAGGTGGATCGTATTGTTTTGTTTTATATAGACATACTCTTTCATATAAAACAACATCACTTGACTAGCCTAGCGGTATGATGAGTTGAAAAGGAGCGTCGGTCGTGGGTTTGAGTCCCCGCAGCTCCACATATTTTGCCATTTTAACCAAAAAATGGCCATTCGGTGTATTGGGCCGGCATGGGCCACGCTGAGCATCGGCCGTCCATTGGGCTAGAATAGGCAATTCGTTGTATAAAATAAATTGGGCAGCTTATAAAAAAATGGAGCAGGTACCACATGTTGACACATAGGCAAAATAGATGAGCTGGCTGCCGTCTCAGGATGTTCCGTCGCAACTTAATGCCTATATGGCGATACAGAAATGTCGTAGTCGCACAAAATAAGGCCAGAGACAGGTTATGACGATTTTATCTGATGAAATTATGATGATTTGGAACAAAACGTCGTAATTTTACAGGGTTTTGACCTCCCCAATGAGCCCATGACGATCTTGGAAAACATTGTCATAGATCTATGACGATTTGATTTCCAGTCACTATGAGAACGTCACAAATCAACACATTTCTTGTAGTGAATCATCTGCGGGCGTCATTGAACAACACCAAGAAGCTCGACATGTCCGCGGCCCAGCTCTTCGCCAAGATGAAGAGCTTTGGCTCTAAACTTGCCGCCGCGGGCAAACCCAAGGAAGAAGATGAGATGGTGGGATACATCCTCAACAGCCTCGACGCCACCTACAACGACCTCGTGTCCTCCGTCAACAGCAATCCTGGTACTACTCTTGATGATCTTTATAGTCAACTTTGTGCTCACGATCTTCGGCAAGATATGCTAGAAGAATCAGGACAGGGTGCTGGCTTCACCTCCTCCGCCAACCTTGCTGCACGTCCTACACATGATAGCAACCACGACTTCCGCCCTCATGGAGATCGTGGTCGATCACCAGACCGTGGTGGTTACCGTGATGGTGGAGGCTGTCGTCAGGATGATGGCGCCCGCGATGGAGGTCGCCGTGATGGGCGACATGATGATGACGGAGGCCGCCGTGATGGGCGGTGTGATGATGGATGCGATGGTGGCCGCTGTCGTGATGATGGAGGCCGACGCCGTGATGATGGAGGGCGCCGACGTAGCCGTGCTCCCACCCGCTTCGTCGACGTCACTTGTCAAATCTGCAAGATCCACGGTCACCCGGCCAATGAGTGCTGGTGGCGCTATCAAGATCGTCATGACTCCGAGGATGATGGCGAGGAAAAGGGTGCCCATGTGGCATCCTATGGTGTCTACACCAACTGGTACCCTGACTCAGGTGCCACCCACCATGTCACTTCAGAGTTAAACAAACTCACCACTCATGAAAAGTACAACGGACGTGATCATGTCCACACGGCCAACAACGGAAACGGTATGCAAATAAGTCATATTGGTCATTAAACTTTATGCACCCCATGTAATACACTACAACTCAAAAATATTCTGCATGTCCCTAGTGCTTCCAAGAATCTTCTATCTGTTCATAAGCTTACTCTCGACAATAATGTGTTTCTTGAATTTCACCCATACTTATTTTTGATCAAGGACCAGGCCACAAGGAGAACTATGTTTAAAGGACCATGTCGTGATGGCCTCTACCCGCTTGTTCCCTCTCCTACGAGTTCTTCCAAGAAAGCCTTCATCACAATAAAGCCGTCATCTTCTACGTGGCATCACCGCTTAGGACATCCTTCTTCTTTTGTGGTTCAACAAGTACTTAGGAAAAACAATATCTCTTACACCCCTGAAATAAACCCATACATCTGTGATTCATGCCAACTAGCTAAGAGCCATCAGTTGCCATACCCTGTCTCTACTAGTGTATCCACTGTTCCTCTAGAGCAAGTTTTTTATGATGTATGGGGCCCAACTCCTATTTCTACTAGCAAACATTCCTATCATGTGAGTTTTATTGATGATTTCAGTAAATTTACTTGGATCTATTTGCTCAAGAAACGCTCTGATGTTTATCAAGTTTTTCTTAATTTTCAGCAACTTGTTGAAAGAAAATTTGCTAGGAAAATAATCACCATGCAAACCAACTGGGGAGGTGAATATGAAAAACTCAATAATTTCTTCCAAAAGATTGGCATCACTCACCATTTATCATGTCCTCATGCTCACCAACAAAATGGCTCCGCTGAAAGAAAACATCGCCATATTGTTGAAGTTGGTCTTGCCTTACTTGCTAATTCCTCTATGCCTCTTAAATTTTGGGATGATGTCTTTCTTACTGCCACTTTCCTCATCAATCTTCTTCCTAGCAAAGTTATAGATCATGACACCCCTGTAGAACGCCTCCTTCACACAAAACCCAACTATGAGTCTCTTAGAGTCTTTGGTTGTGCATGCTGGCTGACATGGTTATACCCCGCGGGTACATGAGCTCAGCATACCTGGTCCAGCCCAAGGAAGTCCCACGACAAATATACGCCGGCCCATGAAGACTTTCGGGTGGCCCAGGCCCATGACGCCTTCGGATCCTTGGAGAGCAAGACTAGAGTAGATAGGAAATTCAAAGGGGTAAAACCCTAGAACCTGTAACCGACTAGGTCTATGCCCGGGACCTGCCTGAGACTATATAAAGGCTAGGAGGGCGCGACCTAGATCTCTCTCTCTCATACTTTGGCATACACGCCTCCACGCCAGATTGCATCTGCGCACCCCTGTAACCTTTGGTTCCGCCATAATCAAGAGCAGACAAGCAGGAGTAGGGTTTTCCCTCCGGGGGCCTGAACCTGGGTAAACCTTGTGTCCCCGTGTTGCTTGTTTGCTAACCGTTCCACGATATCCAGCATCCCCATCTTCTCCAAAACCCAAGTCCATAACAATGGGCATTGATGAGATCAAACCTCGTCAATTGGCACCGTCTGTGAGAACTGGGGACGCTGATTGTGCGATCGTGACGGTCCCAATCCGATCGATCTACAACTCTGCGGCGACGGAGAGTCACCTCCTCTTCGGCGCTTTCGACTTCACCGCCCATTCACCGGCCACCATGAAGGACTTCGAGCCCGTAGGAGACGGACTCGAAATCCTGTTCGGGAGCTTCTGCTTCCAGGTGGGGCAAACCGGCACCCTCTGCCTCCTTGAGCGGGTGCCCCTACCATCAATCAGGCCCGCTTCATGGACCCCACACCCCGTGCTACGCACAACATCATCAATAGATGATTCCTACGACAGCATCAGCTGCAAGCGATCTGCCATCGGATGAAGGGACCTACGGTTCCGGATCTGAAAGCTGCGGTAGCAGCGGACCAATATACGAGCGCTACCAATGCGCTGTAGTCATACAGGCTGACAGGGATCAGCACACACCCAACCCGCCACCCAACTCAAACCCCAACCCGCAAGACAGGAACGGCGGGAACAGAAGAAGCCAGTCCCCCCCACCCGAAGGGGAAAACAACGGCCACGTCATCCGCCTTAGCAAAGAAGGATGGGCCCAGGCACGCAACGCCGTGGCAGGCAACATAGTCCTGCCTGTAGACTCCTCCCGGGATCTGCTGATGGCCTACCACCTGCTCCTGATCGAGGAGCACAAGAAGCAGGTCAAGATGCAGGAGGTGTTGACAAATGCAAGCAAGCAGCCTCAGAATCCAGCGCGCGACGAGCCGCGCTCTCCGCCATGGGCATTGGCTCAAGCTCGAACGGCAACCAAGGCAATAAGCACCACTCTCGGGTGGAGAACATGGACCCCAAGGAGCGCCGGGAGGTGACCCGAACCCTCCACACATCCTTCATGGAGATGGATGCCGACGGCAACGTCATCCCGAAAACACCGCAGGCTGCGATCATGGCAGCCACTGCGTACCTCGCAGCCCACCCACCTCTAGAGGGGGACCCGAAGAGGGCCATGCACAAGTCCGCACTTACCGGACTCGGGCTTGTCGGAGCCGCGCTCCACCAGGAAGCTCCTGCGGAGCCAAAGAAGAAAGCTCCGGCCAGGCACGACCGTAGCCCCACCCCTTCATCCGAAGAAGAAGAGGAACACGACCTTCCTCAAAGAAAGAAGAGCTCGCGTCATCATAAACGCGACTACGACACCAGAGACGTGCTCACACAGCGCAAAATCGACAAAGCGCGAGCCAAGCGCGCATGCTCGTCTGAATCCAAGATGGACGAAGACGAAGGAGAACTCTGCGGAGCCCGATGCTTCAGCAGATCTGTTCGGCGAACAAAGATGCCACGCAATTTCAAACTTCCTTCGGATACTCCGAAGTTCGATGGCACGCAAGACCCAAAGGCATGGCTCAGTGATCATCTATCATCTGTCAAGCTGCACGGCGACAACAAAGAAACCGTCATGCAATGCCTTCAGCTGCAGCTGACAGGCGCGGCACGGATCTGGCTCAGCAGCCTATCTTCAGGGTCCATCTGAAGCTGGGAGGAGCTAGCTTACAGCTTCATCCGAAACTTCAAGGGCACCAGCAAGAGGCCCGCCTCAATCGAAGAGTTGCGCGCCTGCACTCAACGAACGGGCGAATCCATTCGCTCGTACATACTACGCTGGTCCAACACAAAGAACTCCGCAGCGCACATCTCCGAAGAGATGGCCATCAACGCCTTCAGGGACGGCGTCAAGCGCCAAGACTTCAAGGAGGAACTTGGGCGCGTCAAGCCCAAAACACTCGACCACCTCATGGACATCGCCAACAGGTGGGCTGACGACAAAGATTCCATTCACCGAGCACAATCGGAGGAAGAAGACGACTACGGTCGACGACGAGAGCACCGTAGCAAGAGAAGATCGCGTGTCTACGACGATCGCTATGGACCCGACATGGTCGCGGCCGGCTACGCCGATCGCCGCAACGACGCCAACCGCAACAGCGGAGGATACCGCGGAGGAAACTTCCGCGACGGGGGACGCCCAGCACAGTCGTGGCAGCGCCGCGACCGCGATAACGGACCCTCAGCATACGAAAAGCTTTCGGGTCCATGCACCATCCACTTCTACATCGACAAGCAGGATGGCAAAAAGAAGGCGAGCCACATGCTCAAGGACTGCCGTGAGTTCCAGAAGCTCAGCGAAAGCATGGTGCAGATGAGGCAGCAAGCCCCAATTCCTGCGTTCGGAAACGCACCCGCGCCAGGTGAAATAGCGCATGGAGCTCCTCCACCGCCACCTGTAGGAGGCCCGAACCAACCAGTCGCACCAGCACAGAACAACGCTGGGAACGGGTATCCCCAGCCGAAAGGAGCACTGATGATCCAGAAGGGGCGCCCCATGAATAGGGTGCAGAAGAAAATCACCTGACAGATCAACCTGGCCGTGGCAACTCCACCCTCCATCCCTGAGTACCTCAGGGGATCGGAGTCCTGCATCACGTTCAGTCGTTCGGATCACCCTTGCCAGATCCCTCGCCTAGGTCATGCTGCTCTGGTGCTGGAGGCGCAGATCGGAGGTTTCGAGATGAGTCGCGTCTTCATGGACGGCGGCAGCGGCATCAACCTGATGTTCGCAAGCACTCTAGCAGCAATGCGGATCCCGCAGTGCAGCCTGGAACAATCAGACACAACGTTCCACGACATCGTTCCTGGAAAGGGCATATTCCCCCTGGGCAAAATATGGCTCGACGTCATCTTCGGCAAGCCGGACAACTTCCGACTGGAACGGCTCGAATTCGAAGTGGTGGACTGGCCATCACAGTACCACGCCATCCTCGGGCGTGTAGCATTCGCAAGGTTCTTGGCTGTCCCGCACTATGCATACCTGCTACTCACGATGCCAGGGCCGAAGGGCGTCATCACAATCCACGGGAGCTTCACCTGATCGGACCAATGCGACAGAGATTTCAATAGAATCTCCCAATCATTCGGCATGCAGGAGGAACTTGTCAGGCTCCGCGAGGTGACGGACAATGGGGCACCCCCAGTCGCACGACAAAACGCACCTGACATGTCCTTCGACTCCACCATCAACACAAAGAAGGTGCAAGTCCATCCGACGGATGCCTCCAAGACGGCGCTGATCACCAACGACCTCAGCCCTGCATAGGAAGGCGCGCTCGTCGAATTCCTCTGTGAGCACTGGGAAATCTTCGTCTGGTGTCTTGCAGACATGCCAGGAGTTCCCAGGGAATTCGCCGAGCACGCACTCAACGTCTTTCCAGACACCAAGCCCGTCAAGCAGTCCATCCGGAGACTGTCCGAGCCACGGGCCGAAGCTATCGGCAAAGAAATCAACAGACTACTAGCTGCAGACTTCATCAGGGAAATCAAAGAAAGCGAGTGGCTTGCAAATACAGTGATGGTCCCAAAGAAGGACACGGACATCTTGCGGATGTGCGTGGATTTCACGTCGCTAAACAAGCACTGCCTAAAGGACCACTTCCCTCTCCCTCGGATCGATCAGATCATCGATTCGACTGCAGGTTGCGAGAAACTCTCCTTCCTCGACGCCTACTCAGGCTACAACCAGATTCGACTCAAGGTCGAAGATCAGGAGAAAATGACGTTTATCACACCGTTCGGAGTGTTCTGCTACAACACAATGCCCTTCGGGCTAAAGAACACAGGTGCCACGTACCAGCGATGCATAGTCATAAAAACAGATCAGTCGCAACGTTCAAGTCTATGTCGACGACATAGTCATAAAAACCAGGGAGGCAAGGACACTTATCGACGATCTCCGCGAGACGTTCGACAACCTCGATCGCTATAAGATCAAACTCAACCCCAAAAAGTGCGCCTTCGGCGTCCCATCGGGTCAGCTACTTGGGTACTTCATCTCTCAGCGAGGGATCGAGGCGAACCCGAAGAAAATCAGAGCCATCATGGCGATGGAGAAGCCGAAACCTCAAGGGTGTCCAACAGCTCGCAGGACGAATAGCGGCGTTGAGCAGATTCATTAGCCGCATGGGCGAGAAGGCCCTGCCATTCTACCAGTTGCTACGTAAGGCAGATAAATTCGAGTGGACGCCCAAAGCCGACGATGCGTTCGAAAGCCTCAAACGGCTACTCTCCACCTCGCCCGTCCTGGTCACGCCAAAGGAGCGCGAGCCTCTGCTGCTGTACATAGCAGCCACACATCAGGTGGTCAGCACCGTGCTAGTGGTCGAACGACCCGAAGAGGGCAAGACCCACGGGGTCCAATGCCCAATATACTACCTCAGCGAGGTACTGACGCCAACAAAGCAGAGGTACCCTCACTACCAGAAACTCGCCTACGGCGTGTTCATGACGGCTCGACGGCTGAGCCATTACTTCCAGGAGCACCAGGTGATGGTCGTCAACGAGGCACCCCTGAACAACATCCTGAATAATCGAGAGGCCACAGGACGCGTGGCCCTGTGGGGCATCGAGTTGTCGCCCCTGGACATCGTCTACGAGAAGCGACTCGCAATCAAATCTCAAGTCCTCCCGGACTTCCTTGTACATTGGATGGAGCTGCAGCTCCCAGACACCCCAGACATGTCGCAGTCATGGACGGTGCACTTCGACGGCTCCAAACGTGAAGCCGGAGCAGGAGCCGGGGTCATACTGACCTCCCCGCAGGGCGACCAGATGAAGTACGTCCTCCGGATGAAATTCGGAGCTTCCAACAACGAGGCCGAATACGAAGCCCTCATCCACGGCATGAGGATGGCAAAGATCTGTGGCGCAACGCGCCTGGTCATCTACGGTGACTCCAACCTCGTCGTCCAGCAGACGATGAACGAGTGCGACGCACACGCCGAAAACATGATCGTGTACCGCGCACTCTACAACACACTCAAAGGAGAATTCAATGGCTGCGAGCTTCGGCACGTCGAAAGAGAAAGCAACGAGGAAGCCGACAGACTCGCCAACATCGGCTCCACCTGCGCAAAGGTGCCACCGGGTGTGTTCCTCGAACAGATCTGCGTGCCATCCATCAAGCAGAAATTCCCCAAGGGATCACCCGAAGAAACATAACACTCGGGGGCTACGCTTCCCGAAGGACACGAAGGACCCGAGAAGCTAGACACAGAGGTCGCTATGGTCAACCTGATGCAGGTCATGGCAGTCAAAGAAACTTGGACGCGACCATACCTCCAGTTCTTGATAAACGGAGAACTGCCTGACAGCCCGACAGATGCCCGGCGCATATCTCGTCGGTTAAAAGCATTCACCATCATCAATGGAGAGATGTACAAGCGCAGTATTACGGATGTACTACAAAGGTGCGTCACCATCGGTGACGGGAAAGCCATCCTCCAAGACATCCACGAGGGCATCTGCGGCCATCATGCAGGCAGCCGCTCCCTTGTCGCCAAAGCTCTACGAGCTGGATTCTACTGGCCAACAGCCATGAGCGACGCAAAGGACATCGTCCGAAGATGCAACGGGTGCCAAAGGTTCGCCGACAAAACGCACGCACTCGGGTCAGAGCTCAGACCCATACCTATAGCCTGGCCTTTTGCTCAATGGGGCCTCGACATGATCGGCAAACTGCCAAAGTCCTCGAAAGGAGGGCACGTTTACCTCCTGGTCGCAGTCGATAAATTCACCAAGTGGGTCGAGGCCATGCCGGTTACCAACCAAAAGGGCAAGACCGTCGTCAAGTTCTTCGAGTCCATTGTCTACAGGTTCAGCGTACCGCACAACATCATTACCGACAATGGATCAAACTTCATCTCCAAAGAATTCCAAGACTTCTGCGAAGGCCTCGGGATCAACATCACATACGCCTCAGTGGCTCACCCGCAAACGAACGGGCAGGTCGAAAAGGCCAACGGCCTAATCGGCGCTGGCATCAAGAAGCGCCTCATGAGCCTACTCGAACGAAAGGCCGGAGCCTGGACGAAAGAGCTGCCATCCGTCCTATGGAGTTTGCGTACTATGCCAAACAGCTCCACCGGCTACACACCGTTCTTCATGGTGCATGGAGCCAAAGCCGTGCTACCAGCCGAAGTACGCCACCAGGCCACCGGGTCATCGCTTACAGCGAAGCCGAATCCACGGCTGCACTCGAAGACGCCGTCGACACACTCGACGAAGCAAGAGACGTAGCAGCAGCTCGATCAGCGGTGTACCAGCAGAGTCTCCGCAACTACCACAGCCGCCGGCTGCGCCCAAGGTCCTTCGTCGAAGGAGACCTCGTCTTGCGACTCAAGCAAGAGCGACCGAAGAAATTCGAGTCACCATGGGAAGGACCCTACATCATCACCGAGGTCATCCCAGGTGGCGCCTATCGCCTCAAGCACGTGGAGTCTGGAGTCGCATACTCCAACCCATGGAACATCGCGCACTTGCGACGATTCTACCCCTAGCTACCTACCCCTTTACTTTCAATAAGGCTTTTCAGCCAAGGCTATTCAGCCGAACAATGTACTTACTCCACTACGATATAAATAAAGCTAAGTGTCTCGCCCCAAAATTTTGTTTCACTATCTGCAACTTTACTTTATGCTACAAACGCACTCGGGGGCTCCCCCCACCTCACGATTTCATCGACTGAGAATCACACGTGTACACCCTGAGTAGCTGACAACGTCAGGCAAACGAAAAGGACACGTACCCAATCAAAGCACTGCGTGCTCAAACAACAAACAAACTTTTATAACAAAGGGCACAATACGCCCAGACGAAATATACAAATTTTACATCTATCTCTTTTACAGGTACTACCTATTCTGGAGAATAACTTGAGCACGCTGCTCAAATAAATCTACGACATGTTCGGCATACTGCCTTACAGCCGCATAATGTGGACGCATATCCCACTTGCCACCATCCGACCGAAGAGGTGGCCCAGCCGCTACAACAGACAGATCTACATCAGGACGATGCAGCCTAACAAGGGACAACACATCCTTCACCCCTGCGACGAGCTGCTGCCTCACCAATTCCTGGACACGGGTCACGCTCCGAAATCTAGACAGAAGGCCGGACAGGGTTGTTGGCACAGCATTCAGGGGAAACATCACATGCAAAACCGATGAGAGCGAAGTCTGCACTTGACGAAGCACCCGCGACACTTGGTGAACGCGATCCTGCACCGTTGCCAGAGCCATGGCACGGTCACGATCCATCCAGAAGAAACCGCCAGCTTCCATGTCTTGTTGAGTCAGGCAATTGACCCGAACAGCGACACGCTCCTTCTCCTCCCTCGGAGCAAGGTTAGCACCTGCGACACTCGCACAAAATAAAACGCAAGGCCAGCAGGCGCATCCGAAAAACTGAGCTGCAGCTCGAAACAAAGAACAACTTACATTGAAGCTGCTCAGACAGTCGAAGCAATTCCGCCATCAAGTACTCCTCTCTGGCTACACCGCGATCTGCCTTGGACTTCCAAACATCAGCGTGACCACGCACCCCAAGCAACTCCTTCTCAAGACTACGAACACGGTCTCGAAGAAAAGCAAGTTGTGACGAATCATCCAAAGATGGCCGCTGCCGTGCCGCAGGCGGGGTGTCAATGGGATCAACACCCGAAGGAACCTAGATCAGCAGAAAAATAAAGGACATAAACACTCAGACAGCGAAAAACACAACTCAGCAAAATTCATTAAGTGGATAAACGTCACAACGTGGCACAGGGATTTTGTTTCTTCAACATAATTACAGCAAAAGAAAATTACAAACTATCCTACAGCTACAACGCCTAATAAGCGGCGCCCTGAGTCGCCTCAGAGCCGGATTGCCTCGATTTGGTTTCCCCCTGCTGCCGTAGCGCGTACTCGGCCAACAGATCAATCAGCTTGGGCCCATATCGCTTGCAGCGAGCAGAATAGGTAGCGAAGGCTACCTCGGATCCATCCGCGGTCGTCGGCATCTGGGAGGTGATCTGGGGAAGGTCCAGCTCCTCTCCAGCCGCCAAGGCCATCGCCAGCCCGTCGGACGCGCCGATGCCCTTCTGTTTGCGCTTGTACGCCGCAGGCGCTTCGATTTACAACGCCTCCGCCAAAGCGTCAACATCATCAAGAGCCGCTCCCTTGGGGACAAGCTCCTTGTAGAAGCGGCCAGGGACCTCCATGGCCTTGGCAAGTGAGCCGACGACGGTGCTGCAGCGATCTTTGACCGCTGCAGTAGCATCATCTAGAGCACTCCCGTGCTCTAGAGCGCTGCGGTCAAACTCGATGCTTGCGGCATCTGAGACAATAAAGAAAAGGAATGAAGAAAGCACCCAGAAGAAAGACAAGAAAAATAAAAGGGGCAAAAAAAGATACTCACCCGAAACAGCCTTGGCAGCAGCCATGAGCTTATCAGCCACTTCTCTTTCACGCGCAGCCGCAGCAGTGGCAAGCTGCTCCCCGCGGTCCGTGGCCTCCTGCTGCAGGCGCTCCTTAGCCTCAGCCGCAGTAGCCAGCTCTAGCTCAAGGCGCTCCTTCGCACCAACGGCGACCTCGGCCTTCTTCTCCGCTTGACCAAGGCTCTTTTTGAGAGCATCGATCTCACGCAGGGAGATGTTATGCTCCTCTGCATCCAAAAAGTACAGGCGTCAGATAACAGGACAAGAATATACGAAGAAGAAAACATCAAAGGCATAATAGTACCTTGAAGCTGTTTGAGGCTGGCCTCCAGCACCAGGTGCTCCTGCACCAGTCGCTTGGCATCCTGCAAAAAAGGCTGCAGGAAGAAGACCTACCAGTCAGAAAAAGGACTCGGGGGCTACGCCCACCAGAAAAGAACATAAGCAAGATACACACACGAAAGCGCTCGGGGGCTCCCCCGAGACTCGAAGAACAAAACAAGAAAACTCTTTTACAAACGCTCGGGGTCTCCCCCCGTGGCAGGAGACTTACATGATCCAATGGCGACGTCGAAGGTCCGCTCGCAAAATTCTGAGGCGCAACCACCTGAACCTCCCGCAGAAGAGGGTTCGGAGCAGCGCCCTCAGAAGTTGCCACCGTTTGAGGAGGAGGAGACACAACTTTCGACTCCCCCATCATCTCTCGAGCACCATCACTGGAGGAATCGTTGGAGGAGCGCCTGCACAAGGACAAATTAGCACAAGCACAAAGTCAACAGCACAGGAAAAGCAGTACAGAGGAAACTTACGAGTCCAGCGAGCTTAGGTTGAAGACATGAGGGGTCCTTCGGACTCTCTTCCCCTCTTTCTTCTCTTCCTTCTTCTCTTCCTTCTTTTCTTCCTTCTTCCGCTTCGCTGGTGGGTGCGGCGCTACAGCCCGCACGGGGATTGCAGGAATAGGAGAGGAAGAGCCTCCATGCCCGTCACTATGACGCTCAAGACACGAAGGGTTCCTAGGAGTCGGAGGAGTAGAGGCATCTGAAGACTCGCTGGAGCTCCGCGATCGTTTGCGCGTGTGGTCCTCCCTCGACTCGTTGGCATCTTCAGCCGGAGATCGCGCCGATGGCAGCTCGGACATGGAATCCACCAAATCATTGTCCGGAGCATCCGGATATACTTCAGGTAATGGAGGCGACATACTCGGCACTTTGAAGCTCTGCACAAGAGAAGAACAATTTGTCAGCAAACAAATACAAAACAATGCAGTCGAAAATAGCGCTACGCGCACGGATCTACACCTGTGGAACAGGAAGCGAAGAAGAAAAAGGAGGAGTCAGCGACTTCCCCGGGATTTCCTCTCCGGCCTTGAACTTCAGCAGCAAGCGAAGGGCCCTGTCAAGATCTCCCTGGGAGATTTTCTCAGCCGAAACCCTCGTAGGATCACGCCGGCCAGTATAAAGGAACATTGGGTGCACCCTGGCCTGGAGTGGTTGCACCCGACGCTCGAGAAAGGTACGGATAATATCCACACCATTCACTTCCTTCTCTGGAATCAACTGGAGATCCTCCACCCGACGATATAGAGCCTCTACCTCCGCCACCTTGCCATCCAAGATCTTGTTTTTCCAAGACCTTTTCGGCTCAATCTTCTGGGAGGGGTCGAAAGGAACAAGACCAAAATCTTGCCCAGGTACTACGGAGTCGCGGATATAAAACCATCGCCTCCGCCAGTACTGGACAGATTCGAACATGGAAAAAGAAAAGAAAAGCAGATTGGGCCTGAGGGAGATGATGCAACCCCCAATGGGATAAACACCATTCGAACCAGATTGCGTCTTCACGGAATAAAGTTTCTGGAAGAGGCCAAAATGCGGCTCAATACCGAGCCATCACTCGCAGAAAGTGATAAAACAAGCAATGTGAAGAAGAGAATTGGGGGAAAGATGGTGCAATTGGACACCATATAGAAAAAGCAGTCCACGAAGGAAGTCGTGGACTGGGAAGGAAAATCCGCGCAAGACAAACGCGAGGAACATAACCCGATACCCAACGGGGGGACTGGGGATTACCTCATTGCCTGGGAGTTTAACGACCTCCCTATCCTGCGGGATCAGGCCCCGCTCGTGAAGCCTGCGGAGATCACTCTCCCGCGTCTCCGATCGCCGCCAGCCACCGTTGGTGACACGGGTAGCAGCGGCACTTTTCTTCCCTCCGGCGGCGCTGGTGCCAACCGCAGACGATGACTTCTTCGGCTTCCCCATCGCGGTACGGCGGCGCTGGCGGCGAGAGCGCGGGATGGAAGAAGGAAATGTGAAGGAATATTCCAGCGCGCAGCAAGAGCTCTCAGAACACAAGGAAGCAGTGAAAGCAAGAATCGATGCGGTGAAAACAAACTGAAGTTTTCCCCAATGATTATAAAGACAAAGACGATGCACGACAGCCGTCCATCGAGAAGACCTAACGCCAACGGCAGGATCTGGCCATACACGTGTCAGCATCACAACGAACCGTCGCTAACACGCCGTCCACTACGCGCGGAAATCGAGGCGACACCGTAATTATCTCCACGCCGCGCGTGACCGGTCAATTCATGGTCAGCAAGTGGGACCCACGTTCGTCCAGTCAAGTCATCTCTGGCGCAGCAGACGTTTGAGGTCATTAATCGTCAGCACTGACGTCATCAAAAGCTATACTGGCAACAACTACAAATTCTTCGGCTTCAAAGCTAAGAGTACTCACTCGAATCTACGATTCGACTAAATACTCGGGGGCTACTCCTATCAGGAGCGCTGGCCGCGCACCCGAAAGATGAATAAAAGCGAACTACTACTTCGAGTCCTACGTCGAGTCTACGACTCCACTAAGGACTCAGGGGCTACTCCCACAGGGAGGATGGATTTAAGCATCCGAATTTTTTTGTGTCCTATGGACTTAGCACTGAACAAATGCCTGAATAAAAGTCTCCGCTCGAGTCTACGACTCGAACAGACACTCGGGGGCCACTCCCATAGGGAGCGCTGGTCGCGCACCCTATGAATTCTTCGACTGCGATCTTTCAGATCAAGCACGCAAAAACTTTTCGGCAACTCTGCCGCAACAAGACGCTAAGTGAGCAACGTTCTCCTTGGCCACTCGAAACACCTCCGCGGTGATAAATATTCGGATGTTGTGTCTGCGACACAAAGATAAGACCTACAGATACCATCTGATGGCCTGGCAACGCACACGACTGTGCTCTGCTAGTAAAAATCCGTGCCAACAGGCGCGATGAAAAATCCCGACGGACGCGTTGGGTACATCAATTAAATTCACTGGAATTCCACTCCTGTAAGTCCTCCGCAGCCTGAGTCGAATTACGCCAGCATATGTTCCAGGTTCGAATTGAGGGATTCGAACCTGAAGAAGATCGTGTTGTTTCGACCTAAGACAGTTAACTGACCCTGATCCGTCGGGTGAGTCAGGCACACGCATCAACAATCCCTACACATGAACTATTGAAATACATAGTTGTACCCGAAAGATTGAAGAGTCCTCATCCGAATCTACGATTCGACTGATCACTCGGGGGCTACTGACATGATTATACCCCGCGGGTACATGATCTCAGCATACCTGGTCCAGCCCAAGGAAGGCCCATGACAAATATACGCCGGCCCATGAAGACTTTCGGGTGGCCCAGGCCCATGACGCTTTCGGATCCTTGGAGAGCAAGACTAGAGTAGATATGAAATTCAAAGGGGTAAAACCCTAGAACCTGTAACCGACTAGGTCTATGCCCGGGACCTGCCTGAGACTACATAAAGGCTAGGAGGGCGCGACCTAGATCTCTCTCTCTCTCTCTCATACTTTGGCATACACGCCTCCACGCCAGATTGCATCTGCGCACCCTTGTAACCTTCGGTTCCGCCATAATCAAGAGCAGACAAGCAAGAGTAGGGTTTTCCCTCCGGGGGCCTGAACCTGGGTAAACCTTGTGGCCCCGTGTTGCTTGTTTGCTAACCGTTCCACGATCTCCAGCATCCCCATCTTCTCCAAAACCCAAGTCCATAATAATGGGTATTGATGAGATCAAACCTCGTCACTGTCCAAACCTCCGTCCCTATAATAAAAGAAAGCTATCTTTTCGTTCTACACGATGTGTTTTCTTGGGCTATAATCCCCGTCACAAAGGTGTCAAGTGTCTAGAGATTTCTACTGGTCGTGTTTATATCTCTAGGGATGTTGTCTTCGATGAAATGTTTTCCCTTTTGCTGAGTTGCATCCTAATGCTGGCTCATGTCTTCGTAATGATATACTTCTTTTACCTCAAGAGACACAAAATAATAGGGTTGCAATTGTTGATGATTATATGCCTGTGCCTGTTGTGCCTGTTGTTACTAATGAGCATCAAGAGATTGCATATCACAATGTTCTTGAAGGGACTGCTGATGATCAAGACGAAACTGCAAGAAATTCCACTCAAATTCCTAAAGAAACAATGGAGAAATCAGCATCAGAAAACTCCAATGCAAGCAGCAGTCCCAAAAAAGATCGCGCTGAAGCTTCCTCGGATCATGCGGACATAAATCCCGAGGAGGATCCTTCCGTACTGCAGTCAGACTCCCCGGTCTGTGCTCACCCGCCTGGTTCCCATGGGCCCACGTCCCCACCTCGAGGCACCCGCGTCACGCCATCAGAATCACGGTCGCCCTCGCCCCTGCGTCAACCGCGTCACGCCACATCTCCTCGGTCCCGGTCCCCGCTTCTGCGTGCACGGACCCGCCTGCGGTCGCTGTCCCCTGGGTGGACTGCGACGCGTCCTCGCTCCCGATGCCGCGCCCGATCTCCGTTTCGACACCAACAACCCCACTCCGCGTCGCCCTCCAGTGGTTCCACGCCACGCTCCCGGTCCCTGTCGCGGGCCCCCGACCACGGTCCCATGCTGCGTGTGCTGACACCAGGGGTGCACGATTTCCCGCCTCGCCACCTGACGCCAGGGAAAGAGCAGCTGGAGAAGCTGACGCCAGGGCTGTCCGGGAAGAAAACGAGGCGTATTTTCCCGCCTCGCCTGCTGACGCCAGGGAAGAAGCAGTTGGAGGATCTTCTGTGGCTGGCTCTACTACAACTTTTCCTGTACCACCGAATCCTCCATCTCTAGAACCTCGCACGCGACTTTAGAAAGGTATACGTACCCCAAAGCAGTATACTGATAGAACAGTTCGCTATGGTCTGTTTATGTCCACAGGGTGAACCTCAACCACTTTCTGAAGCTCTTGGGGATGATCGTTGGCGTAAGGCGATGGAAGAAGATTACAATGCATTGATGGAAAATAAAACATGGCACCTTGTTCCTCCACACTTTACAAAGAATCTCATTGATTGTAAGTGGGTATATCGTGTTAAAAACATGCAGATGATACAATTGACATGTACAAGGCACGCTTGGTAGCAAAAGGATTCAAGCAAAGGTATGATATAGATTATGAAGATATCTTCAGTCCGATTTTCAAGGCAACAACTATCAGACTTGTTCTGGCAGTGGCTGTCTCCAGAGGCTGGAGTCTGCGGCAGTTAGATGTCAAGAACGCGTTTTTTGCATGGCGTTCTGGAAGAGGAAGTGTATATGAAACAACCTCCAGGTTTTGAGTCTTCCGCTACTCCAAACTATATTTGCAAACTTGATAAAGCTCTATATGATCTTAAGCAAGCCCCCAGAGCTTGGTACTCCAGACTTAGTGCTAAGTTGCAACAGCTTGGTTTTATTCCCTCTAAAGCAGATACTTCACTCTTGATCTATAACAAAGCAAAAGTTATGATATTTGTTCTAATCTATGTTGATGATATCATAGTCACCAGTTCATCTGATCAGGCTATTTATGCTCTCCTTCATGATCTCAACACTGATTTTGCACTCAAGGAATTAAGAGATCTGCACTTCTTCCTGGGGATTGAGGTAAAGAAAACTTAGAATGGTTTCCTACTCACTCAAGAAAAATATGCTGCTGATTTGTTAGCTAAAGTTGGTATGACAAAGTGTACAACTTCTTCTACACCCTTATCATCTACCGAAAAGTTATCCTTGAATGAAGGAACAGCTCTTGGTCCTGATGATAGTACACAATATAGAAGTATTGTAGGTGCCTTACAATATTTAACACTCACAAGGCCTGATATCTCCTTCTCAGTAAATAAAGTATGCCAATATTTACATGCTCCAACAACTGCTCATTGGACAGCTGTAAAGAGGATCTTAAGATATGTTTAGGGTACTATACATGTTGGATTAACTTTTCAGCAGTCTTCGTCTAGCTTGCTTAGTACTTTCTCAGATGCAGATTGGGCAGGTTGCCTAGATGATAGAAGATCTACACGAGGATTTGCTGTTTTTCTTGGACCAAACTTGGTTTCACGGAGTGCAAGAAAACAACAAACGGTTTCAAGATCTAGCACTAAAGCTGAGTATAAAGCCTTAGCCAATGCTACTGCTGAACTGATATGGGTTGATGTTTTACTTGGTGAACTTGGTGTTAAACTAAAGGTCAAGCCATGTCTATGGTGTGATAATTTAGGAGCTACATATTTGTCTGCAAATCATGTTTTCCATGCCAGAACAAAACACATTGAGATAGATTATCACTTTGTTCGAGAAAGAGTTGCAAGCAAAATGCTTGATATCAGATTCATATCAAGCAAAGATCAAGTTGCAGATGGTTTTACAAAAGCTTTGGCAGTAAAAGATCTGAATGAGTTCAAACGTAATCTCAATCTTTCTGAAGGTTGTGATTAAGGGAGGCTGTTAGATTTTATGTAACATGACATGTAACGTTTTCTTGTATCAAGTTGGAGTAGTACTCCGGCTGTTCCAAGTAGATAGGATATCTATCGGTTGTTTAAACTAGGAAGGAGATTGATCTCCTTATCTCTCTGTAACCAAACTGATCAATATTCTCCTCCTGTTTGTAACGCCACAATGAGGGCTTTTCTTGCTCGATATAAACACGTACTCGGGGTCTCTAATCGTGACCACCGCTTCTGCCAAAATCCTATCGATCAATAGAATATAGTTGCAAGACTAAGCCTGGAAGGAAAGAAATAGTAGAATCTTTACCAGAAAACGCTTTACCTACATTGAGGTGGCCTCTATCGCTTGGGACGACATCCAACAGAAAGAAAGGACTTTCGGCACATTCCTGCCGGAGCAATGCTACGTCTATGGACAAATTCTACAAAATAATCTTATGGACTAACAACCCGGGCACAACAGTTTGAGAACGTGGTCCGCAATTTAAGAAGAAAAAAATTAGCACCAAGCGTGTGGCTCCACATAATCCCGTAAGCCCAATCCGTAGGTAAATTTCCATACCTACAGCATTATTGTTCGTGCTGGCTATTCCAGCCGAACCCGATTATTTTTTTTCTTTCTATTTTGTTTCCGTGATGCCTTTTGGCATTTTTCCACCTTAATATAAAAATGTCTTCCTATACAGTGTTCGTGGTTTGTTCTCCCTTTTAAAAGAAAATACAGTGCTCCTGCCGATTGCTCCAAAAAAATAGTTGCAAGCCTATACTATAGCGAGCCAGGTGACACCACAACCGATGTTTATTCGGCAACTATAAGACCTCATCGCTCACGGCGAGTGGCTATTGTTTTCTTCAAAGTCTTGTATGACGAGAGCGTTTGATGGTGTCCCAATCATGTATTACATGCTCAGTGCACTTCTCGGTCTCATAAGGATGAAGAGCAACCAAATGAATGAAACAAAAAAAAACATAATTTTCTATAAAGTTTTATTTGTTAGGTCATTTTGTGTCTTTTTGTCCATCACTTGCACTATCTTCTGTTTTCCTTCATAAATATAAGATGTCCTTGTATTTTCTCATAAAAACGGTGCATAGTGGACCACCTTTTCCATTTACAAGCAATACAATACTAGAACAAATAAGCTCCATTTGTTGCTTCTGAGCTTCATGGCCACATGTCGCTCAGCTCGAGTTTGCCTACATCATGCCTTCTCCGTAATTGTCTCCTCCTCTTCTCACGTATCCATCATCCTTCCTCATTTCCCGCGAATTAGAAGAGATAAGAACGCCAAACTAAATTGAACATAGACGATTAAGACTTTTAAGTTCTGTATTATGAAAATGTCAATGGTGTTAATTACAAAAGGGAAAATATACACAAACTTATCGAGAACAACCCTTAACACTCAACACCCAAAAATTAGAACCGATAGCTAGTTCTCTAAATTTTGGACGATTGCGATGCCAATCTCTACCTGCCACACTTGAAATATAATATCCAAACCCACTAGCTCGAGAACATTTAGACTTCACTTAACAAGTTGCCATCCATACATGTGGAATGCTCCATTGGTCCTTCTTTTGCCCCTACTTGGTCTTGCTTTTATGTCTAAGCATATCCATGGTGTGACTTGTGTATATGCACGCAAGGAATCACATTGTCATGATTCGACATACACTAACCTTACTACCATGAAACCATATGAAATTCTATGTTCACTTTGTACAGTGTATTGTTTATTTATTTTAACATAGGAATGTTGTATAACTGTTATATTAAAACTACCAATCATAAATAACGTTAGCAGCTGCTTCAAATTAGTTTGTACATAATTATCAAAAAAATTAACCTACAATTATACCCATCAATTTGCAAAGACCTACTTTTCTTAAGGGTATAATAATACATAATTAATGTGACATCAGTGAAGCTTGCGTGTCCACATCAACTCAGAGTATCCATCTGAATATGTATTCTACTTTTGAGTTTTTCTTTGCCTTATCATTCGCTGGAACATTTTTTAAAGTTTAAGATAGCTTGATGGCTGCAAGTGCACAGGTCGTTTGTAGCTAGTTTCAAAGTTTAAGATGTCGATCTCACAGGAAGCCCATAGGTAAGTGTTTACGGATGAAGTCTCTGTCACACTCAAAGTTATCACAGGTCTTCGAGTGAATTGACTGCAAGTGTTGAAATAAGAATAGAATTTGGATTTAAGGAATGTATTTAAATAAAACTAAAATGTAAACTTCAAAAATAAAAAGCATAAAAGTAAATAACGATTTGTTTTTTTGTTTTCTGCAGATGATAAAATAGGCACGGGGAGATTCAATTTATGGTGATAGTGAATGTGCCAGGTAGATGAGTGATAAGTGTAACAATTATAATCTTATAAGTATGTGTGTAGACGAGCAACCCACAATTAGCTGGAACTCCTCTTGGTAGATTTCATCCCAACTTTAATAATCCTACTAGCCTGTTACCAAAACCATGGTCAGTCACTAGACGATTAAGATTCTCCAGGTTGCTTAGCAATTAAGCTCCTTGGATCAGACTAATGCAATAAGCACAGTGGTTCCTCATGATCCTCAAGTCAAACTAGTTTCCTATTGATATCCCCGTGTCACTCGGGGGTCACCGGTCCGCTAGCGAACAAGATCCTATCTATGTAGAACAAAGCATCATGTTTTCTAGACCCTTAATTGGACAACAAGAATTAGACATCCCACAGATAGTCAAGAACACATAATATAGTAATTAAAATCAACCACAAACTTAATAAAAATTATATAGGCATATCACATCTCACCAATCCCTTACATCTCCCACGTCCAAGGAAACTTACTCACACATGAGAGAAGAAAGCATCATCGATATAATTAAATAAAGGGAGTTCTTCTTGATATTATCGTGGAGATCCACAATAAAAATAGAAATAAATCCAACACAATTCAAGATGGGAAGAACAATCTCAAATCCTAGTCTTGCAAGGTGGAGATATCTCTCTCTCTCAAGTACAAGTAATAGCTATGGAGGTGTGGTGGCTAGGAGGTTGAAGATCATCGAGCGAGATGAAAAACGTCTTCTCCTCTTCTCCGGAACTCTTCTTTCTCCCTTCTGGATGGGATGACTGCTGTTGTGTTCTGTTTTCGACCTCGGCCTCTTCACGAAAGTTGTCCCTTTTAACAAGACGAAGATGATGGCAACTATACGATGGGAACTATATGGCTGGAGCAAATATTCTCGCCATATAGTTGCTCGTTAAAGCTACTGTATGCCTCCCTCGATTGCTTCCAAAAAGAGACTTGCTTGTTTTCGTCCGAATATTGTGTTTTTGTTGTTAAAACCCTTTGTTGATGTTCAGAACCTGAAACACACATTCAAAACCAAGTTTTCTTTGCTACTGAAGTATTAGCGTTAGGTAAAGCTAGAAAACCATCAAATCCAAACGAAAACCATCAATATAAACCATCAAAAATGTGCCGAATCTCACAGCTATCAGTCAGCAACCATATCAATGCGTACATATTATGGAGAAAAATATGAACCTAGTATGTATTGCACACATCCTTTTGAATTTAACAACTTTATGGGATGTGTGCAATGCTCAGGTGTCACCAACACAACCCAATTCCACCAAAACCTTATGGAGTACCTCCATTGATAAGTATTTCTAAGAAGAATAAACTGCTAAGGTTACAATGTTTTGATTCTTATGTGTACATCTACAACTAAAAATTCTATAGCATAGAAATGCAATTGTTAAAACATAAGCTAAGTTTCACATGTTGGCTAAACTTGGACTCAAAGAGTATTCCTGAGATTTTGACTATAGTTAAACACCTCCAAATATTTAAGTTTGTGTTTGGTAATATTTGTTGAATTATTTGAAACATCGACAATTTTTTCTTTCTCTTATTATATAAAATTGTTAGCAACCACATCCTTTCTTACATAATTATGGAGAAACAAAATATAAACCTAGTATTTATTGCACGTATCCTTTTGAATAGATCAACTTTTCTTTGAGGTATATACATATTTTATGGAGGCATGCGATGGTCAAGTGTCACTAACACAACCCAATTCCACCGCAGCCTTAGGGAGTATCTCCACTGATAAGTATTTCTAACATGAAGAAAAAATTACTAGTGGAGATATTTGCTAAGGCTACAATTTTTCAGGATTGTGTGTACATCTTCAACCGAAATTTCACACTATAGAACTGAATTTTTCAAAACATAAGCCAAGTTCACATATTAAAAAAACTAGGACTCAAATCGTATTCTCGATATCTCGATGTAGTGATATTCCCTCCAAAATTTCAAGTGTGTGCTTGGTAATATTTTTTGATTTATTTGGAACATCGATAAATTTTTCTTTCTCTTATCAGTAAATTTGCTGTAGCAACCACATCAATACATGCATATATAATTATCGAGAAAAGGTTGAAGCTAGTATGTATTGCATGCATCCTTTTGAATAGGTCAACTTTCCTTCGATGTATATACATATTTATTTGAAACCATGATGCTCATATGTGACTAACACAACCTAGTTCCACCGCCACCTTATAGAGTACCTCCATTGATAAGTACTTCTAACATGAATAAAAAATTACTTGTGAAGATATTATCTAAGGCTACAATGCTTTCAGTCTTATGTGTACATCTTCAACCGAAAATTCCACATTATAGAATTGCATTTGTCAAAACATAGGCCAAGTTCACATGTGGACTAAACTCGAACTTAAATAGTGTTCTCGGGATCTTGACGTAGTGATATTCCCTCAAAATAATTTAAGTGTGTGTTTGGAAATATCTGTTGATTTATTTGAAACATTGACAAATGTTTAATTCTCTTATCAGATAAAAAAATTTATCAACCACATTGATGCATATATACATATTGATGGAGATAACAATGACCGTTGTGTATATTGCATGCATCGTTTTGAATAGATCAACTTTGCTTGGAGATATATACATATTTTATGGGAGGTCGATGCTCAACTGTCACTAACACAACCCAATTCCACCGCAACCTTAGGGAGTACCTCCACTAATAGGTATTTCTAACATGAAGTAATAAATCACTAGTGGAGATATCGTGCTAAGGCTACAATGCTTTCATCCTTATGTGTAAATCTTCAACCAAAAATTTCAAAGTAAAGAATTGCATTTGTCAAAATATAAGCCAAGTTCACATGTGTACTAAACTTTTACTCAAAGAGTATTCCCGAGGTCTTGACATAGTGATATCCCCTCCAGATTTTTAAGTGTGTATTTTGCAATATTTGTTGATTTATTTTATACATCAATGAATTGTTTTTATCTTATCAGATATTTTTTTACTAACCACATGGATGCATACATAATAATTATGGAGACAAAGATGGACCTATTATGTATTGTATGCATCCTTTTGAAATATATCAACATTCCTCAGAGGTATATACATATTTTATGGGAGGCCCACTCATGCGCAAGTGTCACTAACACAATTCAATTCCACTGCAACCTTCGGAGTACCTCCACTGATAAGTATTTCTAACATGAAGAAATAACTTACTAGTGGAGATGTTCGCTAAGGCTACAATCGGTTTAGGTATATCTTCATTTGAAAATCCATAGCATTGAATTGCAATTATCAAAACATAAGCCAAGTTCACACGTGGCCTAAACTTGGACTGAAAGAGTATTCCCCAGATCTTGACATAATGATATTCCCTCCAAATTTTTAAGTGTGTGTTTAGTAATATTTTTTGATTTATTTGAAACATCGAAAAAATTCTCTCTCTTATGAGATAAAATTTGTTAGCAAACACATCCATGCATACATAGTTATGGAGAAAAATATGAACCTAGTATGTATTGCACACATCCTTTTGAATATATCAACTTTTCTCGGAGGTATATATATATATTTAATGGGAGGCTTGCGATGGTCAACTGTCACTAACACAACCGCCAATTCCATCGCAACCTTAGGGAGTACCGCCACTAATGATTATTTCTAACTTGCTAAAAACTTACTAGTGTAGATACTCACGGAAGCTACTATTCTTTCAGGATTATGTGTACATCTTCAACCAAAAATTTCACAGTATAGAATTTCATTTGTCAAAACATAAGCGAAGTTCACATGTGGGCTAAACTCGGACTCAAATAGTATTCTCAGGATCTTGACGTAGTGATATTCCCTCCAAACTTAAGTGTTTGTTTGGTAATATTTGTTGATTTACTTGAAACATCAATAAAATTGGTAGCACCTATATCAATACATGTATATATAAATATCGATAAAAAGGTGAAACTAGTATGTATCGCATGCATCCTTTTGAATAGATCAACTTTCCTTGGAGGTATATACATATTTGATGGGAGGCCCACGATGCTAAGGTGTGAAAGTTCCACCACAACCTTTGGGAAGCCAAGTTCACATGTGTAATAAACTCAAACTCTAATATTTTCCCGAGATATTTATATAGTGATATTCCCTCCAAATTTTTAAGTGCGTATTTGGCAATATTTTTTTGATTTATTTGGAAGATTGACAAATTTTTCTTTCTCTTATCTAATAAAATTTGTTAGCAACCACATCAATGCATACATAACTAAGGAGAAAAGGATTAATCTAGTATGTATTGCACGAATCCTGATGAATAATTCAACTTTCCTTGGAGGTATAGAAATATTTTAGGGGAGGCCACGATGCTCAAGTGTTACAAACACAACCCAATTCCACCGTAACCTTAGGGAGTACCTTCACAGATAAGTATTTCTAACATAAATAAAAAACTTACTAGTGGAGATATTCGCTAAGGCTACAATGCTTTCAGGCTTATGTGTACATCTTCAACTGAAAACAAGTGTGTAACTTGCAATATGAAGGTCTAACCTGAGTATTTTTTTTGCGCCTGTGATTGAATGTTTTAAACAACATCAGTTCATACAGAAATATGAGGAAAAACATAGACCTAGTATGCACTGCATACATCTTTTTGAATATACCCACTTTCCTCCGGGAAGGTAGGAGTATAAACATAGCCGATGGGAGGCCAATGATGCTCTAGTGTGAATAGCACCACCCTTGTAGTTCCAGCACAACCTTAGGGAGTATCTACACTGATAAGTATTTCTAGCATGAAGAAAAAACTTACTAGTGTAGATATTCACTAAGGTTCTGGTGCTTTTATTAGGCTTATGTTTACATCTTCAGCTCCAAGCAATTATCTAGTACCCCGCAATAATATGAAACTCCAACACAGGCATATCATTTTTTTTATCTTTGATCGAATGAACTATTTTTGAAGTGTGTGTTGTTAGAAGATTATTACAACCTTTTCTTGTCGGTTGATCAATTTCGCATGACCCTCCTATATAAGTTTTCTTATGAAGTTCAAAACAAAACAAAAATTCGTGAAGAGTTTTCGTTGCAGTATATTAGTAGTACTACTTTACGGAAAACGTCCACCATCTCGAACCTTCTGAAAAGAATCACATGTGCGCCTTTCTAAGGGTAAAAAAAAAAAGAACACACACACACACACACACATATATATATATATATATATATATATATATATATATATATATATATATATATATATATATATATATATATATATATATATATATATATATAAGATTCCGGAAGTAGACATATCGCAAAGTTGCAAGCCAATGCGTTAGAGTATCTGCGAATGCAAAAGGCTCCCGATCAGCTTATATAAGATTACTTGTAGTCTTGTACTAACATCTTACTTACAGTACTACATATATAATTTAATCGCACGAGGCATTTCATGAGCGAGTGTCAATTAATTACCTGATGCATGGTTCGCAGAGGCAGCAGGCACGCTCCGGGCCGGTGGTGGGATATGGATATGGTTGCATGGGCGACACTAACGCTAGCTAGCTACGATGGACCGATGGATCGGTCGTGTGTTGCAGCTGCTGAAGGAGAGAGGCGCGGCAGGCGTATATATGAGCGCGCGCGCGGCGTCAGGCCGTACGGGCTGATCGGGAATCGATCCATCCAACTTGGATCATCCACGCCAACGGCGGCACGTCGGCAGCCGTCCGATCCATCCACGAGGCGCGGCCAAAAATATCGACGGATGACATACCGGGCACGCCCACTTGGCCTGTCGACGTACACGCGCATCTCCGGTCGCCGAGAGGATGGCGTCGAATACCAGACACTTGGCAACTAGTAGCGGCAGCTTTTGCCCACTGGCATCAGGCCGCGCTTTGTTCGATGGCACTCCCGTGCTTCGTAGTAACCACCAACTAGCTCACCCTCCTATTGTGCTCCCCTGTTTTCCTTCGAGGAGACGGCACCTTTGAGCAATATGAGCCGTCCGTTCCTTGCTAGTACTAGTATATGACGACTAAAGTATATCAGGCCAAAGTGTATTTCTTTAGATTCCCTTTTTCAAGACAAGCATTAGGGAGAAGCATCACAAAATTAAACCCCCACTTTTGTTTTGAGATAAAATTAAACCCCCACTTTGTATCTACAGGTGATGGCTACAACCAACACTTGAATCCCACTATAAAAAGGTCCGAGAAAAAAGAGATTCTTCCTTGAGAAAAGTTTAAACCAAAATAATTAATTAAGTTCATATCGTTGTAACTAAAAAATTGCAAATACCAAACTACGGGATGCTTACTAGAAGGTGAGATCACGCTTAATTAAAAATGGATCCCTCCTCTCCTCCTCCTCCTCTCTTCTTACTCCTACTCATCCTTCCCCTCTCCGTCTCCTCTCTTTCTACTCCTCCGACTCTTCTCCTCTCCTCCGGCAGCCCACGGGCGACACCTCCTGCCGCGTCGTCCTTGAGCTCCCACCGGCCCCACCTCCCACCGGCTTGTCCACGGCCTTCCGCATCTACCTGTGGTGGTAGGTTGTGGCCGCAGCGTGACGTGACGACGACAAGGCAACGGCGGAGAGGCGAGATCGGTAACAGTGCTAGATCCATATTTTTTTTGAAATTTGAAAATTTTATCAGTGACGCACTATGCCCACATGCGTCACGTACAATTTTTCATATCCCGCCTTTTTTGAAATTTGAAATCACTATCAGTGATGCATCATACCCCAATGCCTCACAAATAAGTGGGTTTATCTGCGGCGCACGTAAAGGTGCGCCACGGATAAGAAAATACCAGTGGCGTAACATCTATGGCGCACCAGGCGTGCGCCACGGACCCCATATTTGGTGCGCCACGGATAGGGTTTTTCTTACTAGTGACTCAGACGGAGATTTCTGGTTCATAGATTTATGGCCCAATACTAGAGACTCGTATCTTGTCACATCGGAGTCCTCCCAATGGTAGAAACATCAACACAAAAATATCCATAATTATAGCATATAAACTCCGTGTTTTATGCACTCCGTATCATTTTGAAAATAACATCAGCATCTATAAGAACATATAGAGAAAAGGCATAGTCCAAAAAAGGAAGATAAAACCATAATATGAAAGGTTCGAACTCTCTATAAAAGAAGAACCAGTGAAACCTACAAAATAAAAAAAATTATTTTTTTCATCTGGAATACATTTTCTATGAACTTGACATTGTCATGAATATAACCACAAGTTCTAAATAGAAGAATAAGAGCCAAATAACAACCAAGAGATATGATGCCAATGGTGTAAAGGTTTGAATCCATAAATTGTAAGATACTCATTATCCAAAAAAAACCTAAAATTCCTAATAATGGACCAAAATCCCCTACACGGTTAGTTACGAAATCTTTTTGACAAGCACTCGCTGCGATTGTTCTTTGCCCAAAAGGATCATCCTAGAATTCCGCATGTCTTCTGGATTATTTGGATATGAGAATGGCTCGAAAGGTTATTATTTGGATTTTCCCTAGCAATAGGGCTCATTTGTACTTGATTTCTGATATCGGCAGGGCACTAGCCATTGATGTCTACGCACTTCTATTCTTGTAGACAGTTGTTTGGCCTCCAAGTGCAAAGGTTTGTAGAACAGCAGCAAGTTTTTCTTAAGTGGATTACCCAAGGTTTATCGAACTCAGGGAGGAAGTGGTCAAAGGTATTCCCTCTCAAGCAACCCTGCAATCAAGATACAAGAAGTCTCTTGTGTCCCCAACATACCCAATACACTTTTCAGGTGTATAGGTGCACTAGTTTGGCGAAGAGATAGTGAAATACAAGTGGTAGCGGTGCCAGAAAATAGCTTCTGACTTGTTGTTGACGTGGAAGAGACTAAAGGCAAACTGAAATAAAGATGGAAGCAAGCAAACATGCAACATATCTAGGTGCAAATGGTGTTTCAATGTTTAGAAACAAGGCCTAGGGATTATACTTTCACTAGTGAACACTCTCTCATATAAATATCCTCTCTTCATGATACTACTCTTAACTACTCTCCGGTTGAACTCTCTAATCCATGGTAGGTCTACAAAAGCACACCTCAAAGTCCACCTTCTCCATCTAGAAAACCCCACACTGTCACCTTAAGCGCTAGATGGTTCCAACAAACACCATAATTCCATAGAGACATCCAACTTCAAATATAACTCATAACAAATATATATATATATGGGAGCGGATTTGCTACACACGGGCATAGCTGCGCATAGGCTTAGGACCGTTGGATAAAGAGATCACATACACTACTAGCTTAGATGGTAATGGCTGGATCTTGAAAGTAGTAACGGTGCCTAACGGCGTTTGAAGCAGCGCGTGTGTGTTCTTGCATGCGATGCCTAGGGGCTCGTGAAAACCCTAAAAAGTTTAGCTCGTTGTTTGGCAAAGAAACTTTTAGCATCTAAAATGGAAATATAATTCAACAAGGCTTAAAATGAGTTCTACATAGTATGCAAACCCTAGTGAAGGTTTGTGGTACTATGCAAACCCTAAAATATCATCTAACTGGTTTAGTGTATTGTTTTTTTGGCGGGAGAGAGTTACTTGTCGCGCGCATCCCTCCACATTTTTTTGTGTTCTCCCGCCACATAGTACTATGCTACTCTATAAAAGATAGAATACACTCTTGGACATAACATCTTATACAAGTTCTTCTACCTAGCATTGCACTGAAGTCGTTCTGCTCCCCGTTTTTCAGCATGTTGTTCGTTAGGGTTTGCCTCACCTAAACGACACTAGATAAGCTTTGTTTTGCATGTTGCTCCTTAGGGTTTGCCTCATGCAAATGAAATTAGACAAGCTTTGTTTTGCATGTTTCTCGTTAGGGTTTGCCTCATGCAAACGAAAATAGACAAGCTTTGTTTTGCATGTTCCTCGTTAGGGTTTGCCTCATGCAAACGAAAGTAGACAAGCTTTGTTTTGCATGTTGCTCGTTAGGGTTTGCCTCATGCAAACGAAATTAGACAAGCTTTGTTTTGCATGTTGCTCGTTAGGGTTTGCCTCATGCAAACGAAATTAGACAAGCTTTGTTTTGCATGTTGCTCGTTAGGGTTTGCCTCATGCAAACGAAAATAGACAAGCTTTGTTTTGCATGTTCCTCGTTAGGGTTTGCCTCATGCAAACGAAATTAGACAAGCTTTGTTTTGCATGTTCCTCGTTAGGGTTTGCCTCATCCAAACGAAATTAGACAAGCTTTGTTTTGCATGTTGCTCGTTAGGGTTTGCCTCATGCAAACGAAATTAGACAAGCTTTGTTTTGGTAGGGCTTCATGCATGCATGGCAAAGGAACACTAATGGCGTTAGTTCTTAGACAAATCCTGGGTCTGGATACATGTGCTCCCTATATCAAAAGAGGATAGAATCAACGGTGGATACGCTATGCGCAGCTATGCCCGTGTTTAGCAGGCTATTTCCCATATATATATATATATATATATATATAATCTAGCTTAAGTGCCACACACGGCGTGCACGCTGTCACTTTCACACACGTGGGGATAAACATAGATCTATTAAAGCACAATGAGTATTTATGTAGACTCTAGCCTAAGTGCCACCATGGCATGCATGTTGTCACTTTCACACACATGGGGAGAGCAGAGATCTATTGAAGCACTTGAGTAGCAAGGTAGATCTACTTCATTACAAAGCTCATGACCACAACAAGATCATGCATATATATAGAGAGAGAGATGAACACATAGCTACCCGTAGAGCCTTTAGCCTCAAGAGAGAACTACTCCCTCCTCATCATGGGAATCAGCAACGGCGATGGAGATGGTGGTGGAGATCGATGGAGATGGCTCCGGGGCACTTCCCCGTCCCGGTAGGGTGCCGGAACAGAGACTTTCTGTCCCACGAATCTCCCTTTCGGTGGCGGCGGCGCTGTGGAGCTTTTCGTGGCTTTTTGGTTGATGATTTAGGGTTTCTGGGTCGGGGGCTTCTTATAGGCGAAGGAGGCAAGGTCGGTGGAGGGCCAGGGGGCCCACACCCCCTGTGGGGGCCACCAAGGCTAGCCCGCGCCTAGGGGGTGCGGCCACCCTGGTGTCCTGCTCCACCTCTGCTTCGTGGTTCCGTGTTGCTCCAGGAAAATAATGACTTTGGCTTTTATCCCGTCCAATTCCAAGAATATTGATTTTCTGCATTTTCTGAAACCAAAAACAGAAGAAAACATGCAACTGGCACTACGGCATCTTGTTAATAGGTTAGTCCAGAAAAACATAAAAACACCTGAAAGTGTATACAAAGCATAAGACAAATGATACAAAACAAGCATGGAACATCAAAAATTATAGATACGTTTCTGACGTATCAAGCATCCCCTAGCTTAACACCTACTCGTCCTTGAGTAGGTAAGTGATAAAAAAATAATTTTTGAGGTGACATGCACCATCAATATCAAGATCAAACCATATGCAAGCAATGAAAGCTGGGATCAAAAACTCTAAACATGAGCATGAAATATGGAGTTCTAACAGTAAGACAAAGTAACTATGCATGCAACATGAAAGGCTACAAACAAAGATCATGAATAACATGCATTGAAAAACGTTTGTTTGTTTCACATACAGAAAACATAGCATAGTGGCAATCAGCTTGTCCCTCATGGAGTAGCAAATAGATGCATATGACACCTTCAAAGTTCATAAGAGTGACTAGATACAAATAGTTCAAGAACAAGCAATATCAACAATATGAATTAATCAATAAGTTTTGGGACAATGCACATAGAACTAAGAATGGCAACTATGCTCTCTTATTTGGTGCCTAAGGATAGAAGGTGGAGACTCGATATAAAAGTGGAAGAAAGACCCTTCACAAAGGGAAGCAGGGATTTCAAGTCTCATAAAAAGCTTCCAAAAATTATGGTACTTGTTAGCTTTCAACTCTCATTGCCCCTATCATAAGCATATTGAAGTGACTAAGGTTAAGGTGATCAAACTATGGAGTATATGCTTGACAAAGTATAAGTTGGCAATCTCATGTCCCTTGTATACAAGGGCCGCTCCTCATGCTACTAAAATTTAATCACCTGTAAGTTCTTGTCATAGTAAGTACATGTGTATCATAGAGAACCGCCAACGGGGTACCCCTTGATCATGGTACAGGAGTTGTCCCAAAACCAAAATGACAAGGCAAGCAGACAATGAGCATCTCAGCATTCTTCTTATTTACCATGGGAATATGGTGTTTTTTTCTCTCTTTCCTCTTTTCTTAATATGTCTCTCTTTTTTATAAGAATAATGCTTCATATATGTCATTATGATGATGCTGCAAGTTTCCACCATGATTAGGCATGGCTTAGGCTAGCGGCCCAGGCGTTTCTCTAACACACATACATAACTCCATGGACTTACAAGCACCCCTTTTATTTCACACCGATGACATCCATAGACAAAAGAGCATGATATCAACTGCGTACAAAGTACAAGTGCAATGTTGAAAGCGTTCCCCGTGACAACACGGTTTTGCTAATTTCAACGTATAAGTGCAAGCATATAAAACATAGATGACACAATGGTTCAAGTTTATTAGGGGCAAGAAAAATAAAGTGTGCCATCAAGTTCGTGAGGGCATTAATCACTAAGTTTTCACATAACAAAATACTTTTTAATTGGAAGATAGCTGAAAACAAGAATATGCTTGGAATGGTGTAACACACCATCCATAGGAATTTATAGTGGACACTTTGGAATAACTTGGTTTCTTGGGAGTTGGATGCATGGGTAGAGATTAATCATACAAGTGGAGGCTAGCACAAGACTGGGAGCGACCAACTAAGAGATCAATAATGGCCATAATCATGCAGAGCGACAAAACATTACTAATCAAAGCATAAAGTGGTACTACAAGTCAAGTACTAAATGATCAAAGAGGCTGTGTTGACTTGTTCATAGTCATAACATGGTATGATCATGTGCCAAGTCAACCCAAACAAAACATCAAAGGAGAATGCCGTAATACTATGCTTTTGTATGATAAAACAACACATGATTCTTTCAACGCACATTAAGCAATCCTAATTGTTTGGAACAAGTCATGCTACAACAATAATCACTAAGCATAAGGTCAAAACAACACCTAGCATGACATGATAAAGTCTAAGTCACAGTCAAAGCAAGCTCCTCTTGTACTACTTAAGCAAGAACTTTCTACTCCTCTCCAACACCAATCAACTTTTTTGAAACTAATCAAAAGGATAATAATCAATAATGATCAGTGATAATGTCTCACTAATCCATAAAGAATAACTAAAAAGTTCTAAGCTTAAAGCATAAGTAAACTAAGGCTAAACATAGTGCTAGCAAAAGAGAACACTCATAAAACAGTAAGAATGAAAACTAGAGTGTTCTAGGCAATGAAAATAGAGCGTGTCTCTCTCCAAAATAAGTGTGCTGGGATCTAACCAACTTACTCAAGCAAACTAAGCAAATGAAAACCAAAAATGAAAACTAAGACGCTCCAAGAACAACACAATAGTGCATGAAACAATAAAAACGAAGTGTCTAGAAAGACCTGAGTTTTTACTGATGAAGAAGGGGATGCCTTGGGCATCCCCAAGCTTCGACTCTTGTACCTCTTGAATATTTCTTGGGGTGACACGGGGTGGCATCCCATGATACGTCAGAAACGTATCTATAATTTTTGATACTTCATGCTTGTCTAGTATCTACTTTGCTTTGCTTTGTCTTTCTGTGAGGTGTTTTTTATATCTTTTCTGGAACTAACCTATTAACAAGTTGCCACAGTGCCAGTTGCCTGTTTTCTTCTGTTTTTGGTTCCAGAAAGGCAGAAAATCAATATTCTCGGAATTGGACGGGACAAAAGCCAAAGTTATTATTTTTCTCGGAGCAGCACGGAACCACGAAGCAGAGCTGGAGGGGGCCACAGGGTGGCCGCACCCCCAAGGAGCGGGCAAGCCCTGGAGGCGCCTGGAGGGGGTGTGGACCCCCTGGACCCCTACTGACCTTTATTCCTACGCCTATAAGAAGCCTCCGACCCAAAACCCTAGGGAATCCAGAAGAAATCCACGAAAACCTCCACAGCGCTGCCGCCACCGAAAGGGAGTTTCGGGGGATAGAAAGTCTGTGTTCTGGCACCCTGCCGGGACGGGGAAGTGCCCCCGGAGCCATCTCCATCGATCTCCATCGCCATCTTCATCACCGTTGCTGAGTACCATGATGAGGAGGGATTAGTTCTTCCTCGAGGCTATGGGCTCTACCAGTAGCTATGTGTTCATCTCTCTCTCTATGCATGATTTTGTTGTGGTCATGAGCTTTGTAATAAAGTAGATCTACCTTGCTACTCAAGTGCTTCAGTAGATCTCTGCTCTCCCCATGTGTGTGAAAGTGACAGTGTGCATGCCATGGTGGCACTTAGGTTTGACTCTACATAAATACTCTTTGTGCTTTAATAGATCTATGCTTTTCCCCACGTGTGTGAAAGTGATAGCGTGCATACCGTGTGTGGAACTTTGGCTATACTGAATATTTGTTATGAGTTATATTTGGAGTTGGACGTCTCTATGAAATTGTGGTGTTTGTTGGAACCATCTAGCGCTCAAGGTGACAGTGTGGGGTTATATAGATTAGGAAAGGCCCTACCGTGGATTAGAGTGTCCAACCGAAGAGTAGTTAAGAGAGAAGATATTTATATGAGAGAGTTTTCACTAGTGAAAGTATGATCCCTAGGCCTTGTTTCTAAACATTGAAACACCGTTTGCTACTAGATATGTTGCATGTTTGCTTGCTTCCATCTTTGTTCCGTTTTCCGGGGAGGTTTTGGGCTTTTACCTTTCCTCCACGCCATTAGCTCTTTTCTGGCACCATTACCCCACGTCAACAACAAGTCGGAAGTTATTTTCTAGCACCGTTACCACTTGTATTTCACTATCTCTTCGCTCAACTAGTGCACCTATATACCTGACAAGTGTATTGGGTGTGTTGGGGACACAAGAGAATTCTTGTATCTTGATTGCAGGGTTGCTTGAGAGGGAATACCTTTGACCACTTCCTCCCTAAGTTCGATAAACCTTGGGTAATCCACTTAAGGGAAACTTGCTGCTGTTCTACAAACCTCTACACTTGGAGGCCCAACAACTGTCTACAATAATAGAAGTGCGTAGACATCAAGCTCTTTTCTGGCGCCGTTGCCGGGGAGGTAAGGTAAAAGGTACTCACATCCTCCGGTGTGAGTGCTCGAAGTTATTTCCTTTAGATTCTGCAATTTTGTCTTTTTGTTTCTTGTTTTCACTAGTTAGGCTTAATGGAAAACAACAACAAAATTAGAGAGCTTTATGGTGTTTATCTTGAGCTAGGACATGAAGTGTTTGAAGAGAAAATTAAAAAACCTATGGAACTTTATTTGCATGCTAATAGCAATGTTATTAGTATGAATTCTTTGGACACCATTGTTTCTAATGCTATGGAAACATCTAAGCTTGGGGAAGCTAGATTTTATGAAAATGATCTTTTTAGTCCCCCAGCTTTGGAAGATAGCTATTATATTGCTTATGATGATACCAAACCTCCAATATATGATGATTACAATGATGAATATGATATTTTCAGTCCACCTACTATTGAGGAGGAAATTAACTGTGATTACATTATGCCTCCTATATTTGATGATTATGGTGATGAGAATAGTAATGATAGCTATTTTGTTGAATTTGCTCCCACTATGATTAATAAGAATGACTATGCTTATGTGGAGAGTAATAATTATATGCATGTGGCTAATGATAAGAATGTTTTATGTGATAGTTATATTGTTAATTTTGTTCATGTTGCTACTGAAATTTATTATGAGAGAGGGAAAAATGGTTTTATGAATCTCAATAATATTGAGTTTCCCCTCTTTATGTTGAAAGTCTTGAAGTTGCACTTTTTTGCTTTCCTATGATTGGTGCTTTGTGCTTTCATGACTTTTTTCTTTAGAAGATTCATATGCATATAAAGTGGGTTAGACTTAAATGTGTTTTGAATTTGCTTCTTGATGCTCTCTTTTACTTCAATTCATATTTCTTATGTGAGCATCTTCTCAAACTATCATGCCTAACTTAAAGGCATTAAAGAAAAGAACTTGTTGGGAGATAACCCAAGAGTTTTTTTAAGTCTTGAAAGTTATTACTTCTGTAATGACCTCTCCTTATCCTTTTTGTTTGCTTTTTGTGCCAAGAATGGCCTCTAATGAGAGGGAAGTAAGATTTGGGGAGTTGCTGTCCCGAAACAGATTTCTGTCCTCCACCATAAAAATTCGTGAGGAATCTCTGTAACTCCGATTGATCTCAAAATTTACGAACACATCGCCCAGTATGTTATCTAACTTTCGTTAGTTCAACATGTTTTTATTTGAGCAACATAAGGTATTTGAAAAAAATCGGTTTCTACCTGCTGTTCTGTTTTGACAGATTTCTGCCATTATTTGCATTCGCTTCTTATTTATTCCTTTTTGGGAAATTGAGATTTTTGAAGGAGTTGATACAGTAGATTGTGTTTTTAGTGAAATTTTTTGTTGTTCCAAAGCTTTGCCAGAGGTCTAATATATTTTGAATATACTAATGTTGCTAATGAAGATTGTGTGAAGTTTTGTATGAAGAAAAATTTGCAGGTGTAGAGAAAGAATGATGTAATGAGATGCAGAATGGACAAAAGCTTAAGCTTGGGGATTCCACCCCGTGTCACCCCAATAAATATTCAAGAGGTACAAGCGTCAAAGCTTGGGGATGCCCAAGGCATCCCCTTCTTTATCAATAAAAATCTCAGGTCTTTCTAGACACTTCGTTTTTATTGTTTCATGCATTGTTGTGTTGTTCTTGGAGCGTCTTAGTTTTCGTTTTTGGTTTTTGTTTGCTTAGTTTGCCTGAATAAAGTTGGTTGATCACAACATACCTTTTTGGAGAGAGACACACTCTGTTTTAATTGCCTAGAACACTCTAGTTTTCACTCTTATTGTTTTGTGAGTGTTCACTTTTGCTAGCACTGCGTTCAGCCTTAGTTTTCTTGTGCTTTCAGCTTAGCAATTTTTAGTTCTTCTTTGTGGATTTGTGAGACAAGCTCACTGATCTTTATTGATTATTATCTTTGTGAGTTGTTTCAAATAGGTTGATTGGTGTTGGAAAGGAGTAGAAAGTTCTTGCTTATAAGTGCAAGAGGAGCATGCATTGACTGTGACTTAGACTTTAGCATGACATGCTAGGTGTTGTTTTGACCTTATGCTTAGTGATTATTGCTGTAGAATGTCTTGTTCCAAACAATTGGGATTGCTTAGTGTGCCTTGAAGAAATTATGCGTTGTTTTAGCATGCAAAAGCATAATATTGTAGTATTCTCCTTTGATGCTTTGCTTGGGTTGACTTGGCACATGCTCACACCATGTTATGACTTTGACAAGTCACCATTAGCCTCTATTATCATTTAGTCCTTGACTTGTAGTACCACTCTTTGCTTTGATTAGTAATGTTTTGTTGCTCTACATGATTATGGCCATTATGCTCTCTTAATTGGTTGCTCCCAGTATTTTGCTAGCCTCCACTTGTATGAGTAAGCTCTACTCATGCTTCCAACTCCCAAGAAACCAAGTTATTCCAAAGTTTCCACTATAAACTCCTATGCATGGTGTGTTACACCATTCCAAGTATATTCTTGTGTTCAGCTATATTCCAATTAAAAACTATTTTTTATGTGAAAACTTAGCGATTAAAGCCCTCACGAACTTGATGGCACACTTTATATTCTTTGCCCCTAATAAACTTGAACCATTGTGTCATCTATGTCGTATATGCTTGCACATATACATTAGAGTTAGCAGAATCGTGCTGTCACGGGGAACATTTTCAACATTGCACTTGTACTTTGTACTCAGTTGATATCATGCTCTTTTGTCTATGGATGTCACCGGTGTGAAATAAAGAGGGAACTTATAAGTCCATGGAGTTTGTATCCTGTGTTAGAGAAACGCCTGGGCTGCTAGCCTAAGCCATGCCTAATCATGGTGGAAACTTGCAGCATCACCATAGTGACATCTATGAAGCATTCATCTTATAAAAAAGACACATTGAGAAAAGAGAAAAGAGATAAAAGCACCATATTCCCATGGTAAATAAGAAGAATGCTGAGATGCTCATTGTGTGCTTGCCTTGTCATTTTGGTTATGGGAAATATCCTATACCATGTGCAAGGGGTACCCCGTTGGCGGTTCTCAATGATATGCAAATACTTACAATGACAAGAACGTACAAGTGACTAAAGTTGAGTAGCATGAGGTGTGGCCCTCATATTAAAGGGACTTGAGATTGCCAACTTATACTTCATCAAGCATATACCCGATCTTTGTTCACTTTAACCTCAATCACTTCAAGATGCTTATGATAGGGGCAATGAGGGCTGAAAGCTAACAAGTACCATAATTTTTGGAAGCTCTTTTTTAAACTTGAAATCCCTGCTTCTTTTATAAAAGGCTTTTCTTCCACCATTATTGAGTCTCCACCTTCTACCTTTAGGCACCATTAAGAGAGCATAGTTGTCATTCTGTGTGCAGTGTTCCAAAGCTTATTGATTGATGCATATTGTGATATTACTTGTTCTTGTGCTATTTGTTTCTAGTCACCCTTGTGAGCTTTGAAGGTGTCCTATGCATCTATTTACTACTCTATGAGGGACAAGATGATTGTCACTATGCTATGTTTTCTGTATGTGAAACAAACAAACATTTTTCAATGCATGTTATTCATGATCTTTGTTTGTAGCCTTTCATGCTGCATGCATAGTTACTTTGTCCTATTGTTAGAACTCCATCTTTCATGCACATGTTTAGAGTTCTTTGATCCTAGCTTTCAATGCTTGCAAATGGTTTGATCTTTATTGTGAAGGTGCATGTCACCTCAAAAATTATTATTTTATCACTTACCTACTCGAGGACGAGCAGGAGTTAAGCTTGGGGATGCTTGATACGTCAGAATCGTATCTATTATTTTTGATGCTCCATGCTTGTCTAGTATCTACTTTGCTTTGCTTTGTCTTTATTTGAGGTGTTTTTTATATCTTTTCTGGAACTAACCTATTAACAAGTTGCCATAGTGTCAGTTGCCCGTTTTCTTCTTTTTTTGGTTCCAGAAAGGCAGAAAATCAATATTCTCGGAATTGGACGGGACAAAAACCAAAGTTATTATTTTTCTCGGAGCAACACGGAACCACAAAGCAGATCCGGAGGGGGGCCACAGGGTGGCCGCACCCCCTAGGCGCGGGCAAGACCTGGAGGCGCCTGGAGGTGGTGTGGGCCCCCTGGACCCCCACCGACCTTGATTCCTGCGCCTATAAGAAGCCTCCGACCCAAAAACCCTAGGGAATCCAGAAGAAATCCACGAAAACCTCCACAGTGCCGCTGCCACCGAAAGGGAGATTCGGGGGATGGAAAGTCTCTGTTCCGGCACCCTGCCGGGACGGGGAAGTGCCCCGGAGCCATCTCCATCGATCTCCATCGCCATCTTCATCACCATTGCTGATTCCCATGATGAGGAGGGAGTAGTTCTTCCTCGAGGTTAAGGGCTCTACCGGTAGCTATGTGTTCATCTCTCTCTCTATGCATGATTTTGTTGTGGTCATGAGCTTTGTAATCAAGTAGATCTACCTTGCTACTCAAGTGCTCCAGTAGATCTCTGCTCTCCCCATGTGTGTGAAAGTGACAGTGTGCATGCCATGGTGGCACTTAGGTTTGAGTCTACATAAATACTCTTTGTGCTTTAATAGATCTATGCTTTTCCCCACGTGTGTGAAAGTGACAGCGTGCATACCGTGTGTGGCACTTTGGCTAGATTGAATATTTGTTATGAGTTATATTTGGAGTTGGATGTCTCTATGAAATTGTGGTGTTTGTTGGAACCATCTAGCGCTCAAGTTGACAGTGTGGGGTTATCTAGATTGGGGAAGGCCCTACCGTGGATTATAGTGTCCAACCGGAGAGTAGTTAAGAGTAGTATCACGAAGAGAAGATATTTATATGAGAGAGTGTTCACTAGTGAAAGTATGATCCCTAGGCATTGTTTCTAAACATTGAAACACCGTTTGATACTAGATCTGTTGCATGTTTGCTTGCTTCCATCTTTGTTCCGTTTGCCGGGGAGGTTTTGGGCTTTTACCTTTCCTCCACGCCATCAGCTCTTTTCTGGCACCATTACCCCACGTCAACAACAAGTCAGAACCTATTTTATGGCACTGTTACCACTTGTATTTCACTATCTCTTCGCCGAACTAGTGCACCTATACACCTAACAACTGTATTGGATGTGTTGTGGACACAAGAGACTTCTTGTATCTTGATTGCAGGGTTGCTTGAGAAGGAATACTTTGACCACTTCCTTCCTGAGTTTGATAAACCTTGGGTAATCCACTTAAGGTAAACTTATTGTTGTTCTACAAACCTCTGCACTTGGAGGCCCAACAACTGTCTACAAGAATAGAACACAACCTACTGTAGCAACATTAGTGTATTCAAAAGATAATAGACCTTTGGGTTTAGCTTTAGAATAGCAAAACTTTCACTAAAAACACAAGCTACTGTAGCAACTCCCTCAAAAATCTCAATTTCCCAAAAAGAACCCCAAAAGGAATCAATAAGAAGCAAATGCAAATAATGGCAGAAATCTATCAAAAACAGACCATCGGGTAGAATCCGATTTTTTAAAAGACCTTCTGTTGCTCAAATCAAAAAGTGTTGAACTAACGAACGTTATCTAACATACTGGGGGATTTATTCGTAAATTTTTAGCTCAATCCGACTTATAGAGACTCCTCACGAATTTTTATGGTGGAGGACAGAAATCTGTTTCGGGACAGCAACTCCCCAAATCATACCTCCCTATCATTAGAGGTCATACTTGGCACAAAAAGCAAATAAAAAGGATAAGGAGAGGTCATTACAGAGGTAATAACTTCCAATACTCAAGAAAACTCTTGGGTTATCTCCCAAGAAGTACTTTTCTTTAACGCCTTTAAGTTAGGCATGATAGTTTGAGAAGGTGCTCACATAAGAAATATGAATTGAAGAAAAAGAGAGCATCAAGAAGAAAATTCAAAACACATTTAAGTCTAACCCACTTCCTATGCATAGGAATCTTATAAAGAAATAAGTCATGAAATCACAAAGCAACAAGCATAGGAAAGCCAAACAAGTGCAACTTCAAAAATTTCAACATAAAGAGGGGAAACTTAATATTGTTGAGATACATAAGACCATGTTTCCCTCTCTCATAATAACTTTCAGTAGCATCATGAACAAAATCAACAATATAACTTTCACATAAAACATTCTTATCATGAGCCACATGCATAAAATAATTATTACTCTCCACATAAGCATAGTCATTCTTATTAATTGTAGTGGGAGCAAATTCAAAAAAATAGCTATCATTACTATTCTCATCACCATAATCATCAAATATAGGAGACATACTGTAATCATAATTAATGTTCTCCTCAATAGTAGATGGACTGAAAATATCATATTCATCATTATAATCATCATATATTGGAGGTTTGGTATCATCATAAGCAATAGAATAGCTATCTTCCAAAGCCGGGGAACTAAAAATATCATTTTCATAAAAACTACCTTCCCCAAGCTTAGACGTTTCCATGACATTAGTAGTAATGGTGTTCAAAGAATTCATAGTAATAACATTCCTATTGGCATGCAAATAAAGTTTCATAGGTTTTTTAATTTACTCTTCAAACACTTCATCTCCTAACTCAAGATAAATACTATAAAGCTCTCTCATTTTGTTGTTGTTTTCCATTAATCCTAACTAGTGAAAACAAGAAACAAAAAGACAAAACTGCGGAAACTAAAGGAAATAACTTTGACACTCACACCGGAGGATGTGAGTACCTTTTACCTTACCTCCCCGGCAACGGCGCGAGAAAATAGCTTTCTGGCTTGCTGTTGCCATGAGGTAACGTGTGTGAGTGCCTTTTACCTTTCCTCCCCGGCAACGGCGCCAAAAAATAGCTTGATGTCTACACACTTCTATTCTTGTAGACATTTGTTGGGCCTCCAAGTGCAGAGGTTTGTAGAATAGCAGCAAATTTCCCTTAAGTGGATTACCCAAGGTTTATCGAACTCGGGGAGGAAGTGGTCAAAGGTATTCCCTCTCAAGCAACCCTGCAATCGAGATACAAGAAGTCTCTTGTGTCCCCAACACATCCAATACACTTGTCAGGTGTATAGGTGCACTAGTTAGGCGAAGAGATGGTGAAATACAAGTGGTAACGGTGCCAGAAAATAGCTTCTGACTTGTTGTTGACGTGGAAGAGAGTAAAGACAAACTAAAATAAAGATGGAAGCAAGCAAACATGTAACAGATCTAGTAGCAAACGGTGTTTCAATGTTTAGAAACAAGGCCTAGGGATCATACTTTAACTAGTGAATACTCTCTCATATAAATATCCTCTCTTCATGATACTACTCTTAACTACTCTCCGGTTGAACACTCTAATCAATGGTAGGTCTACAAAAGCACACCTCAAAGTCCACCTTCCCCATCTAGATAACCCCACACTGTGACCTTGAGCGCTAGATGGTTCCAACAAACACCACAATTTCATAGAGACATCCAACTCCAAATATAACTCATAACAAATATATATATATATAATCTAGCTTAAGTGCCACACACGGCGTGCACGCTGTCACTTTCACACACGTGGGGAAAAGCATAGATCTATTAAAGCACAATGAGTATTTATGTAGAATCTAGCCTAAGTGCCACCATGGTGTGCACGATGTCACTTTCACACACATGGGGAGAGTAGAGATCTATTGAAGCACTTGAGTAGCAAGGTGGATCTACTTCATTACAAAGCTCATGACCACAACAAGATCATGCATAGAGAGAGATGAACACATAGCTACCGGTAGAGCCCTTAGCTTCAAGAGAGAATGATGACCCACAAGTATAGGGGGTGTATCGTCATACTTTCGATAAATAGGAGTGTCGATCCCAACGAGGAGAAAAAGGTGTTGAATAGTGGTATGGAGCAGGAAATCCCTGTGAATACTTAGCAAACGAATTTTTAGTGGTTTTCTGATAAGACAACAAAGCAAAGTGCAAGTAACAAGGAACAAACACAACAAGTGGCCCAATCCTTTCTAAGCAAAGGACAAGCCGGTGGAAATACTTATAAGGACCAAACGTTCTCGAGGACACATGGGAATTCTGTCAAGTGCTTTCGCATCATATAACCGAGTACTCTTCTTTGGTGTTGCAAGTGTTGTGTGGGTGAACCTATGCTAACATACCGACCTTACTTGGACTAATACATACTTGTGATTAAACCCCCTGCAAACATCCGTAACTACAAGAAAGTAATTAAGATATAAATCTAACCACAACCTTAAACTCTAAGATCCTACACTCCCTTGTGCAAAGGTGTCCTAACGTGGGTTCAGGTTTCTGTCACTCCGGCAACCCCACGATTAGTAGCCAAATACACAATGCATTACCCTAGGCCCATAAATGGTGAAGTATCATGTAGTCGATGTTCACATAACACCACTAGAAGAATAACACCACAACTTAAATACTAAACCATTGAATAATAACTCAACACAAATCCACTAATAACAACATGACTTCTCCCATGTCCTCTAGAACACAACTAACTACTCACAAGACATAATATGGATCAAGATCAAAGATGATATGGTAATGGATAACAATCTGAACATAAACAATAATACAATGGTTCCACTCACAAGCATCAACTACAATAGTAATCAACACCGGGAAAGTTTCCCCTAAGAACTAAAGCAATATCTAACACAATTGTTATAGTAGGATGGAGTGGTGATGATGGTGCTGGTGGAGATGATGAGGTGGATGATGATGATCCCGATGAAGCCTAGCTTGATGATGGTTTTGATGACGACGGTCTCCCCTCTCCGGGAAGGAATTCCCCCGACAGAAATCTGTCTGCCAGAGAGATCTTTCTCTCTCGGTGTTTTCCGCCCCCAGAGGCGGCGAAAATCTATCTGTGGTCACTCCCCTGCCCTTAGGGTTTCGTAGGGAAGATATAGGTGAAAGGGCGGAGTCGGGAGCCAGGAAGGTGGGCCACACCTGCCCTAGGCGTGGCCCAGGGAGACCCGTGCCTAGGGGGTGTGGGCCCGCTGCGACCCCTCTTCGCTCCTCCTTCTGGCTTCCTCAATCTTCTGGAAAAATAATATTTTCCCATATTTTTCTGATCTTCGTGAAATTGCACCGAAACGCCTTCTTTTCCATCAGAATCCAGACTCCGGCGGTCCATCCTCCAAGAATCATCCATCATGCATAAACAGATGAAAAGCCATAAGTAATACCTCATAATAAGACATATATCAATGAATAGAGGTAAATTATGATATAGAATGGTGATGGAAATTGGGCGTATCAACTCCCCCAAGCTTAGACCTTCGCTTGTCCCCAAGCAAAATCTGAGCTCAGTAAACATGTCCACATGTTTATGGAGTGAAGTGTTGATAAAAGAATACGGACAAGAAGCATCACACTTACCATGGCACAACTCATAGAAGAAAGCAACTCACCATTATATAACTTAGCTTGCAACCAAGTACAACAGTCACAATAGAGATGCATAAATATATATCATAATTGGAATTGGCAAACTTTGTTCCTGGTCAGAGAACAGCTGGCAAACAGTTTCACAAATAAAGCTTTGTAGAAGTTTTCAAAACAAGAGCACTCTTTGCTCAAAAAGGTCTTCCACAAGTGAAGGATTTCAAAGTAATACTCGATAGATAAGAGTTTTATGCAAACAAGGAAGATAAAGAACATGATTGAATAAATCACCATATGAATGCTTGAAACACAACAACTCAAATGCTTGTTGGAGATAGAGAGGAAGTAGGTTTACTGACTCAACTTGGAAGTGGGAGAAAGGTCCCTTTATAGAGGGAAGCAGGGATTACAAGTCATAAAGAGCTTCCAAAAGATTATGGTACTTACTAGCATTAAGCCCTCATTGCCCCTATCATAGGCATCTTGAGATGATTAAGGTTAAAGTGCACAAAGATGGAGTATATGCTTGACGAAATATAAGTTGGCAATCTCATGTCCCTTGACTATGAGGGCCACTCCTCATGCTACTCAACTTTGGTTACCGTGTAAGTTCTGGTCATTGTAAGTACGTGCGTATCATAGAGAACCGCCAACAGGGTACCCCTTGCACATGGTACAGGAGCTTTCCCATAACCAAAATGACAAGGCAAGCAGACAATGAGCATCTCAGCGATCTTTTTATTTACTATGTGCATAGCTTTTTATTGAGGATGCTTCATAGATATCTCACTATGGTGATGCTGCAAGTTTCCACCATGATTAGGCATGGCTTAGGCTAGCGGCCCAGGCATTTCTCTAACACAAAATACAAACTCCATGGACTTACAAGTTCCCTCTTTATTTCACACCATTGACATCCATAGACAAAAGAGCACGATATCAACTGTGTACAAAGTACAGGTGCAATATTGAAAACGTTCCCCGTGACATCACGGTTCTGCTAATTACAATGTATAGATGCAAGCATATACAACTTAGATGGCACAATGGTTCAAGTCTATTAGGGCAAGAAACAAAGTGTGTCGTCAAGTTTGTGAGAGCTTTACTAACTAGTTTTCACATAACAAAATACTTTTTAATTCGAAAGGTAGATGAAGCTTGAGAATTTGCTTGGAATAGCAGAAGCTACTAGGTAGATATGGTGGACACAAGTGGAAAAAGTTTTGGTTCAAAGGGATTTGGAAACATGAGAAGTATGCCTTCTCAAAACAGGTTTTTGGCTAGCAAGGCTGGGTAGCAAGCAAGAGAATTGAAAGAAAACAAGCAAACATACAAGTAATAAAGCCAAACGTGCAATCTTCCTTGAAGACACAAAAGATCTTAAATAAAGAATACTAAGCTTATGAGCCAACAAGAAAGAAAACAAATGATACAAAATACTTGTAAGCTTTTTCTCTTTTTCTCTTTCAAAGTAATGCTACTGACCAGAACTCGGTTTGCCAAAACCAATTTTGATCCACTTGATGATCCCCAAAGTGATGCCAATATTGACCAACAAGATCCATCATATAGTAGAGATTGCAAACTAAAATAAGAAGTGCAAAAAGTAAAAGATGAGACTTCTCATTAATATTCAATAAAGGCACTCACACCAAGGGATACATAGATAATCAACTAAAGGAGAGATACTTCCACATGCAAACCAAACTATAAGATAACCTCTCTACCACAGATGTGCATCTACTGAAAAGGTAAAAGATAAAATATAATGGTGGTGATACCGTGGAACTCCCCCAAGCTTGGAAAAATCCAAGGGGATGCCAAACCTGATGATGAATTACTCCTTTGGTGGTGGTGGTATTCTTTTGTTTAGGGTCATAAAATCCTCCAGCATCTTACGAAGTCTGTTATTTTCCTCTTGAAGCATATCCACCTTCATCCTTAAAGCACGCTACTTATCACAAAACTAAATAGTGGTTCGAAGGGCTTCCACTGCCTCAGGGCAGTATCTGAAGTCTAGACCGAAGGCTATGATTCCCTGCATGTTGCGGGAAAAAGCATCCCCAGTGTTAATTGCTCCTTTGATACGCCCAATTTGCATCACCATTCTATATCAGAATTTACCTCTATTCATGGATATTTGTCTTATTATTAGGTATCACTTATGGCTTTTCATATGTTTATGCATTTTGGATGATTCCTGGAGGATGGACTGCCGGAGTCTGGATTCTGAAGGAAAAGACGGTGTTTCGGTGCAATTTCACGAAGATCAGAAAAATACCAAAAAAATATGGAAACATATTATTTTACCGAAAGACGAAGAAAGACAGAAGGAGGAGCGAAGGGGGGCCTCAGAGGGCCCACACCCCCTAGGCACGGGCCCACCTGACCCCGCGCCTAGGGTGGGTTTGGCCTACCTGTTCGGCCTCCGACTCCGCCTTTTCGCTTATATCTTCCCTATGGAACCCTAACACCAGGAGAGCGACCACAGATAGTCTTCCGCCGCCTCTGGGAGGCGGAAAACACCGAGAGAGAAAGATCTCTCCGGCAAACAGATTTCTGCTGGGGGAATTCCTTCCCGGGGAGGGGAGACCGTCGCCATCGACACCGTCATCAAGCGAGGCTTCATCGGGATCATCATCATCATCCACACCATCATCTCCACCAGCACCATCATCATCACTCTGTCCCGCTGTAACAATTGTGTTGGATATTGCTTAGTTCATTAGGGGAAACTTTCCCAGTGTTAATTACTATTGTAGTTGATGCTTGTGAGTTGAACCATTGGATTATTGTTTATATTCAGATTGTTATCCATTATCATATCATCTTTGATCTTGATCCATATGATGTCTTGTGAGTAGTTCGTTTAGTTCTTGAGGACATGGAGAAGTCATGTTGGTAGTAGTGAATCTGGGATGAGTTATTATTCAATGGTTTAGTATTTAAGTTGTGGTGTTATTCTTCTGGTGGTGTCATGTGAACGTCGACTACATGATACTTTACCATTTATGGGCCTAGGGGAATGCATTGTGTATTTGGCTACTAATCGTGGGGTTTCCGGAGTGACAGAAACCTGAACCCCCATTAGGACACATTTGCACAAAGGAGTGTAGGATCTCAGAGTTTAAGGCTGTGGTTAAATTTATATTTTAATTACTTTCTTATAGTTACGGATATTTGCAGGGGGGTTAATCACAAGTATGTATTAGTCCTAGGAAGGGCAGTATGTTAGCACAGGTTCACCCACACAACACTTACAAACACCAAAGAAGAGTACTCAGCTATTTGCAGCGAAAGCACTTGCCAGAATTCCCATGTGTCCTCGAGAACATTTGGTACTTATAAGTACTTCCATCGGCTTGTCCTTTGCTAAGAAAGGATTGGGCCACTTGCTCTGTTTGTTCGTTACTTCTTTTACTTGCTCTTTGTTTTGTTGCTTTGTAAAAAAACCACTAAAAATCCGTTTGCTAAGTATTCAGAGGGATTTCCTGCTCCATACCACTGTTCAGCACCTTCTGCTCCTCGTTGGGATCGACACTCCTATTTATTGAAAGTACTACGATACACCCCCTATACTTGTGGGTCATCAAGACTATTTTCTGGCGCCGTTGCCAGGGAGTGAAGCGCTATTGAAGAGTGGAACTGGTAAGGGAAACTTTTACTGTGAGTATTTCTTTTGTTATTGCTTGTTACTTTGTTTCCAATATGAATAACCCACTTGGTTTTCTGTTTGGGAAAACTACTACCACTTCTATGGTATTAGATGAACCATCACCTGTTGAGATAGATCCTTTTAAGATACCTGCAAGTATTGTTAATCGTGTCATGTATAATTATTATTTTGGGGATGGAACTGTCCATCCTGGTGATCACTTGCTTTATATCCATGAATTATGCGGGTTGTTTAAGTGTGTAGGTATCACAACTGAATAGGTGAAGAAGAAGTTATTCTCCATATCCTTGAAAGGGGGAGCTGAGGCATGGTATAAGCTGCTAAAGAATGGACAATCCATGGAATGGGAGGAAATGGCATCTCTCTTTTACTCTAAATTTTATCCTCCCAGTGAAATCCAAAAGGATAGAAGTCTTATATATAGTTTTTGTCCTCTTGATGGAGAAAGTACGGCTCAAGCTTGGGGGAGATTGAAGCTGTTAATGCTTAAATGTCCTATTCATGAACTCCCTAAGAATATTATTCTCAATAACTTTTATGCTAGGCTTTCTCTTTAGGATAAAGGTTTACTAGATGCCTCGTGTGTTGGATCATTCACAAGTATGAAGGAAGAAGCTAAATGGGATCTCCTAGACCGTATTCAAGATAATACCGAGGCTTGGGAGAATGACAAAGGAAGAAAGTCAGGTATAAACTATGATTATGAGTGCATTAAATATTTTATGGGAACTAATAACTTCCATGATATTAGCAATAAGTTGGGCCTTGATCCTCAAGTTTTTGCGGAATGTTTTAATCCTTTTGCCTCTTATATTGAGATTCCCAAGAAAGAATGGCACAAGTACCATGCTCCTTATAAAGACGTTGTTACCCACGTTCCTGTTAGTGTAGAGGTTTGTACTGTTGATCCTATTTTGCCTGAACCTTATGTTGAGAAGATCCCTTTTCCCTCCAAGGTAAGGGAGCACTCTATTTTGTCTAATGTGGTTAGTAAAAGCGCAAAGAAAACTATAGGTTCCGATGAGCTGATTGATATCGAGCCTGTGGTAGCTATTGTGAAAGATCTTCTTACTAGAAATATAGAGGATGAGTATATTGTCATCTGTGAAGATGCTTCTAATATTATCTCTCATCCTAGTAAGGCTAGAAAAGGTACTGTTCCTGTGCTCTATGTTAAAATTGGTGATCATTGCTACTATGGTTTATGTGATATTGGTGCTAGTTCTAGTGCTATTCCTTATGAGCTTTACATGGAAATTATGCATGAGATTGGTCCTTGTGAGCTTGAAGACATTGATGTGTTCACCTTGCCAATAGAGAGCAAGTTTGTCCCATTGGTATTGTAAGAGATGTGGAAGTTCTTTGTGATAAGGTTAAATATCCTGCTGATTTTCCAGGGCCGTCTCCAGGAATTTGGGGCCCCGGTGCGAACAGTAAAATAGGACCCTAGTTTTCTCAAAACATCATATACTAATAGAGTGAAATTGTAATTTTACTTAGTCATGTAACTTTAGTGCGTGCTATTTTGTACAATGTTCTGAAATATATCAAATGCTAATTCTAAGAGAGTAATTAAATGTAGCACCAAAGTTCATGGTTCTTCGTATTTTATAAACAAAAATTAATAACCATAACTAAACTATAGCAGTTTATAGGTTTATGAAGAAAACAGAATAAGATGGTGAACAAACCTTAAATTATGACATCAGTTTTTATTGAAGATCATGATGATGAAAACTTTGAAGTCGTGTGTGTTTCTGATCTTCCTAAAATAAATAGAGGACAACTTTTCATTCGACTATCTTTGATTAAGATGGAGTTTATAGATTGATGAATGACAACTACAATGCAAATTGTCATGGAAGCGCTAAATTAATGAAGATTGGAAATTGTAATCTGTTGAGTCCGTTGATCTGATTCAATTAATCGAGGGAGACATGGAATATTGACCTGATCTGAGATTTGATTGCATGAATCGCCAGGCACGGATCGGGGCATCAGTCGTCGGGACGTCTGCGTAGGTGAGGCCACAACCACGAAGATGAACAGTCTAGATGCCATCGTGCGTCGCCCTATCACATCAGGACCTGCTGTCTTGGTCTTACGAGTGGCCAAGTAGAAATACAATACCATCTGATTTGCGTTTGGTGCGGCGATGTTGCCATTGCGTGGTGTGCCTCCGCTCCGGCCATGCGGTTATTTCCTTTTTCCCTGCTTAAATCTAGGCACGCGGACATACAAAACCTAGTTAGATAACCGTGTTTCAGAGTATACTTACTAATCGTGATCTGGGGGCCTTAATTATTTGGGGGCCCTGTTCGGTAGATCATCTCGATCACCCTCATCGACGGGCGTGTGATTTTCTAGTACTTGGTAAATAAGCTAGTAAAACCTATCCTATCATCTTTGATAGACCCTTCCTTAATACTTGTGGGGCTATCATAGATTGTAGGAAGGAAAAAGTTTTGATGGAGAATCTTATGAGTTTAATTTTTCTAAATTTGCCAAAACCCTTATGAAAATGAATTACCTGATGAGGATTTCAAGGTTGAACAACTATCTTCTATTTCTCTTGCTCCTAACAATGCTTTGCATCAATTCATGGAAGATCATGAAAGTGATGCCTTTATGAAGGAAAGAGATGAGATTGATGAGGTTTTCCTTCGTCAGCCTGAGTTGCTTAAGCATAATTTACCTGTGGAAGATTTGGGTACCACACTACCACCCAAAGGGGATCCTGTTTTCGAATTAAAACATTTACCTAATGATCTTAAATATGTTTATATTGATGATAAGAAGATATATACTGTTATTATTAGTTCTAAACTTTCAGGGAAGGAATAAGAAAGGATATTGGAGGTATTTAAGAAGCACCAAGGAGCTATGGGTTATACTCTTGATGATTTAAAAGGAATTTCTCCCACTATATGTCAGCATGCTATTAATATTGAGCCTGATGCGAAACCAGTTATTGAGCACTAGCGCCGTTTAAATCCTAAAATGAAGGAAGTGGTAAGAAATGAGGTATTAAAACTCCTTGATGGTGGTATTATTATCCTATTGCTGATAGTCAATGGGTTAGCCCTGTTCATTGTGTTCCCAAGAAAGGAGGAATTAATGTTGTGCCTAATGAGGATAATGAGCTTATACCTCAGAGAGTAGTAGTTGGGTATAGAATGTGCATTGATTTTAGAAAGATTAATAAAGTTACTAAGAAAGATCATTATCCTTTGCCCTTTATTGATCAAATGCTTGAGAGGTTGTCCAAAAAGACTTACTTTTGCTTTCTTGATGGTTATTCTGGGTTTTCTCAAATCGTTGTGAAAGCATAGGACCAAGAGAAAACCAATTTCACTTGTCCCTGTGGTACTTATGCTTATAGGTGTATGCCTTTTGGTTTATGTAATGCTCCTGCTACCTTTCAGAGATGTATGTCTGCTATCTTTCATGGTTTTTGTGAAGAAATTGTGGAGGTTTTCATGGACGATTTTTCTGTCTATGGAACTTCTTTTGATAACTGTTTGTACAACCTTGATAAAGTTTTGCAGAGATGTGAAGAAACAAACCTTGTTCTTAACTAGGAGAAATGTCATTTCATGGTTAATTGAGGAATTATTCTTGGACATCAGATTTCTGAAAGAGGTATTGAAGTTGACATAGCCAAAATTGAAGCAATTGAGAAGATACCTTGTCATAGGGATATCAAAGGTATTCGTAGTATCCTTGGTCATGCTGGTTTCTATAGGAGATTTATTAAAGATTTCTCCAAAATTTCAAAGCCCCTTACTAATCTTCTTCAAAAAGATATACCTTTTGTTTTTGATGATGATTATAAGGAAGCTTTTGAAACTTTGAAGAAAGATTTAACAACTTCTCCTATAGTCCAACCACCTGATTGGAGTTTACCTTTTGAAATCATGTGTGATGCTAGTGACTTTGTTGTGGGTGCTTTCCTTGGAAAACGTGTTGACAAGAAGCTGAATGTTATTCATTATGCTAGCAAGACTCTAGATGCTGCTCAAAAAAATTATGCTACTACTGAAAAAGAGTTCTTGGCTGTAATCTTTGCTTGTGATAAGTTTAGACCTTATATTGTTGATTCTAAGGTTACTATTCATACTGACCATGCAACTATTAAGTACCTTATGACAAAGAAGGATGCTAAGCCTAGGCTTATAAGGTGGGTGTTGCTTTTGCAAGAGTTTGATATGCATATTGTGGATAGGAAATGTGCTGATAATCTATCTCGTTTGGAAAACATTTCTTTTGACCCTTTGCCCGTTAATGATAATTTTCCAAATGAGCAGTTAGCTGCAATAAGGGTAAGTCCACATGATAATCCTTGATATGCTGATTATGCTAACTTTATTGTTTCCAAGTATTTGCCTCCAACCTTTACAGCCCAACAAAGAAGGAAATTCTTCTATGATTTAAGGCATTACTTTTGGGATGACCCACACCTATATAAGGAAGGAGTAGATGGCATTATGAGAAGATGTGTTCCAGAATTTGAACAACAAGAGATATTGAGAAAATTCCATGGCAGTGCTTATGGAGGACATCATGCTGGAGATAGGACTGCACAGAAGGTTTTACAATCTGAATTTTATTGGCCTACTCTTTTTAAAGATGCAAGGAAGTTTATCTTATCCTGTGATGAGTGCCAACGAGTAGGTAACATCTCTAGACGCAATGAAATGCCTATGAATTATTCTCTTGTTATTGAACCTTTTGATTGTTGGGGATTCGACTTTATGGGGCCTTTTTCTCTTTAAAAAGGGTATACTCATATTCTTGTTGCTTTTGATTATGTTACAAAGTGGGTAGAAGCCATACCTACGAGCAGTGCTGATGGTAAGACCTCTTCGAAAATGCTCAAAGATGTCATTTTTCCTAGGTTTGGTGTACCTAGATATCTCATGACTGATGGAGGCTCCCATTTTATTCATGGGGTTTTTAGAAAAACTCTTGCTAAGTATGACATAAACCATAGAATAGCTTCAGCTTATCACCCCCAAACTAGTGGGCAAGTAGAACTTTCCAATAGGGAAATCAAATTTATCTTGCAGAAGACTGTCAATAGATATAGAAAAAATTGGGCTAAAAAGTTGAATGACGCTTTGTGGGCTTATAGAACTGCTTATAAAAATCCTATGGGTATGTCTCCTTACAAAATGGTCTATGGGAAAGCTTGTCACTTGCCTTTAGAATTAGAACACAAAGCTTATTGGGCAATGAAAGAGTTGAATAGAGATTTTAGACTTGCTGGTGAGAAAAGACTGCTTGATTTAAGTAATCTAGATGAGTGGAGAGGGGAAGCTTACAAAAATGCTAGGCTCTTTAAGGAAAAAGTAAAAAGATGGCATGATAGGAGAATTCTCAAAAGGGAGTTCCATGTTGGTGAGAAAGTTCTTTTGTATAGGTCTCGTCTCAGATTTTTTGCGGGGAAACTATTCTCCAAATGGGAAGGACCTTTTGTTATCAAGGAAGTGTACCGTTCAGGTGCCATCAAAATCTCTTCTCTAAAAGATGACACACACAGGTGGTTAATGGTCAAAGACTAAAACATTATATTTCTGGAGATTCTTACAATGAAGAAGTGGATGTCATTCAAATGGTGACTCCAGAAGAATTTATCAAGAACCAAACACCAGAAACTACAGAGTTCGTCTTCAAATAGGTAAAGAGTGGTGAAAACAGAAGGTTTGCGAATCTCCAATCTTTTTATATTTTTGATGTTTTAATACATAAGGGAAGTTACGAGACGAAACTGAAGAGGAAACGGAGCCCGGGGTGGACAAACCCACCCTAGGCAAGGGCCTAGCCTGGCCGCGCCTGAGGGGGGTGTTCCACCCCCAGACTCTGTCTCTGCTTCGTTTTTGTGTCAAAACCTTCCTTATGTATTGATTCTTCGTAATATATAACCCCCCGGATCCCCCGAGGTTCGTGCATCATGTTCTCGTTGTGTTTTCGTTTCAATCTGTTTCTGTCAGGAAATCTTCTCAAGTTTAGAGCACCATGGCCTCCGCCAACGACAAAGGCAAGAAGCCCGTGGAGATAGAGTTGGAAGAACACCACCACAGAAGGAGTGAATCGTCATTAGGTTTGGCATCCCCTTGGCTTGTTTCAAGCTTCGGGGAGTGTCGCGGTATCACCACCATTATCTTTCATGTTTTATCTTTTTAGTGGATTAATATATGTGGTAGAGAAGTTATCTTATAGTTTGGTTTGCATGTGGAAGTATCTCTCCTTTAGTTGATTATCTATGTATCCCTTAGTGTGAGTGCCTTTATTGGAATATTAATGAGAAGTCTTGTCTTTTACTTTTTGCACTTCTTATTTTTAGTTTGCAATCTCTATTATATGATGGATCTTGTTGTTCAGTATTGGCACTACTTTGGGATCATCAAGAGGATATAAATTGGTTTTGGCAAACTGAGTTCTGGTCAGTGGCATTAATTTGAAAGAAAAAGAAAGGAAGAAAAAGCTTACAGGTATTTGGTATCATTCTTGTTGGCTCATAAGCTTAGTATTCTTCATTTAAGATTCTTCTGTGTCTTCAAGGAAAGATTGCATGTTTGGCTTTATTACTTGTATGTTTGCTTGTTTCTTTCAACTCTTTTGCTTGCTACCCAGCCTTGCTAGCAAAAAACCTGTTTTGAGAAGGCATACTTCTCATGTTTCCAAAACCCTTTGAACCAAAAACTTTTGCCACTTGTGTCCACCATATCTACCTAATAGCTATTGCTATTCCTAGAAAATTCTCAAGCTTCATCTACCTTTCGAATTAAAAAGTATTTTGTTATGTGAAAACTAGTTAATAAAGCTCTCATGAACTTGATGACACACTTTATTTACTTGCCCCTAATAAACTTGAACCATTGTGGACATCGAAGTTGTATATGCTTGCATCTATACGTTGGGATTAGCAGAACCGTGCTGTCACGGGGAACGTTTTCAACATTGCACTTATACTCTGTACACAGTTGATATTGTGCTCTTTTGTCTATGGATGTCAACCGTGTGAAATAAAGAGGGAACTTGTAAGTCCATGGAGTTTGTATTATGTGTTAGAGAAACGCCTGGGCTGCTAGCCTAAGCCATGCTTAATCATGGTGGAAACTTGCAGCATCACCATAGTGAGTCTGAGATGATCATTGTCTTCTTGCCTTGCCATTTTGGTTATGGGAAAGCTCATGTACCATGTGCAAGGGGTACCCCGTTGGCGGTTCTCAATGATATGCAAATACTTACAATGACAACAACTTACCTGGATCCAAAGTTGAGTATGCATGAGGAGTGGCCCTCATATTCAAGGGACATGAGATTGCCAACTTATATTTCGTCAAGCATATACTCCATCTTTGTTCACTTTAACCTTAATCATCTCAAGAAGCTTATGATAGGGGCAATGAGGGATCAAAGCTAGTAAGTACCATAATATTTTGAAAGCTCTTTATGACTTGTAATCCCTGCTACCCTCTATAAAGGGACCTTTCTCCAGTTACCAGTTGAGTCAGTAAACCCACTTCCTCTCTATCTCCAGCAAGCTTTTGAGTTGTTGTGTTTCAAGCATTCATATGGTGATTTATTCAATCATGTTTTTCATCTTATTTGTTTGCACAAGGCTCTTATCTATTGAGTATTACTTTGAAAGCCTTCACTTGTGAAAAACCTTTTTGATAAAAGAGTGCTCCTGTTTTGAAACTTCTACAAAAAGCTTTTGTGAAACTGTTTATCAGGTGTTCTCTGACCAAGAACAAGTTTACCAATTCCAATTATGATTTATCTTTATGTATCTCTATTGTGACTACTGTACTTGGTTGCAAGCTAAGTTATATAATGGAGAGTTGCTTTCTTCTATGAGTTGTGTAAAGGTAAGTGTGATGCTTCTTGTTTGTATTCTTTTTATCGACACTTCACTCCATAAACCTGTGGACATGTTTACTGAGCTCAGTATTCGCTTGGGGACAAGCGAAGTCTAAGCTTGGGGGAGTTGATACACCCAATTTGCATCACCATTCTATATCATAATTTACCTCTATTCATTGATATTTGTCTTATTATGAGGTATTACTTATGGCTTTTCATATGTTTATGCATGTTGGATGATTCCTGGAGGATGGACTGCCGGAGTCTGGATTCTGATAGAAAATAAGGCATTTCAGTGCAATTTCGCGAAGATCAGAAAAATACCAGAAAAATATGGAAACATATTATTTTACCGAAAGACGAAGGAAGCTAGAAGGAGGAGCGAAGGGGGGCCTCAGGGGGCCCACACCCCCCTAGGCATGGGCCCACCTGACCCCACGCCTAGGGTGGGTTTGGCCCACCTGTTCGACCTCCGACTCCGCCCCTTCGCCTATATCTTCCCTATGGAACCCTAACACTAGGAGAGCGACCACAAATAGACTTCCGCTGCCTCTGGGAGGCGGAAAACACCGAGAGAGAAAGATCTCTCCGGCAGACAGATTTCTGTCGGGGGAATTCCTTTCCGGAGAGGGGAGACCGTCGCCATCAACACCGTCATCAAGCTAGGCTTCATCGGGATCATCATCATCCACACCATCATCTCCACTATCACCATCATCACTCCGTCCCGATGTAACAATTGTGTTGGATATTGCTTAGTTCATTAGGGAAAACTTTCCCGGTGTTAATTACTATTGTAGTTGATGCTTGTGAGTGGAACCATTGGATTATTGTTTATGTTCAGATTGTTATCCATTATCATATCATCTTTGATCTTGATTCATATGATGTCTTGTGAGTAGTTCGTTTAGTTCTTGAGGACATGGGATAAGTCATGTTGTTAGTAGTGAATCTGGGATGAGTTATTATTCAATGGTTTAGTATTTAAGTTGTGGTGTTATTCTTCTAGTGGTGTCATGTGAACGTCGACTACATGATACTTCACCATTTATGGGCCTAGGGGAATGCATTGTGTATTTGGCTACTAATCATGGGGTTGCCGGAGTGACAGAAACCTGAACCCCCGTTAGGACACCTTTGCACAAGGGAGTGTAGGATCTCAGAGTTTAAGGTTGTGGTTAGATTTATATCTTAATTACTTTCCTATAGTTACGGATGTTTGTAGGGGGTTTAATCACAAGTATGTATTAGTCCTATGAAGGGAAGTATGTTAGCACAGGTTCACCCACACAACACTTACAAACACCAAAGAAGAGTACTCAGCTAATTGCAATGAAAGCACTTGACAGAATTCCCATGTGTCCTCAAGAATGTTTGGTCCTTATAAGTATTTCCACCGGCTTGTCCTTTGCTAAGAAAGGATTGGGCCCCTTGCTCCGTTTGTTCGTTACTTCTGTTACTTGCTCTTTGCTTTGTTGCTTTGTCAGAAAACCACTAAAAATCCGTTTGCTAAGTATTCACAGGGATTTCCTGCTCCATACCACTGTTCAGCACCTTCTGCTTCTCGTTGGGATCGACACTCCTATTTATCGAAAGTACTACGATACACCCCCTATACTTGTGGGTCATCACTCCTACAAAATTAGGTTTCCTTGCCCTTGTCCCTGCGGTGGTTTGTTCTTCCAACTTTAACTCTTCCACGAGCTTCTTTCCTTTGTCATTGGCGGAGACCATGTTGCTCTAAACTTGAGAAGATTTCCTGACAGAAACAGATCGAAACAAAAACACGATGAGAACACGATGCACGAACCTCGGGGGATCCAGGGGGTTATATATTACGAAGTTTCAAGGCATAAGGAAGGTACTGACATGGAAACGAGGCGGAGACAGAGTTCGAGGGTGGTACACCCCCTCCAGGCGTGGCTAGGCTGGGCCCGCACCTGGGGTGGGTTTGTCCAGCCTGGACTCCGGTTCCTCCTCTGTTTCGTCTTGTACTCTTCCTTATGTATTAAAAATATCAAAAATATAAAAAGATTGAATTTTCACAAACCTTCTATTTTTACCACTTTTACCTATTCAAAGACGAACTCTGTAGATTCCTTTTCTCCTTCTCCTAAAAATTTCATCCATACAAAACCCTTGCACAAACTCAATGACAACATTAGTGTTAGCAAAAACAATAAACCTTTGGGTACACACTTCAACTGAAAACCCATCAAATTAAAAGCTTCTATAAGAGGCAAATGCAAATGATGGCATAAATTTGTCAAAATAGACCAGCGGGTAAAGATTGATTTTTTTGGAAAACTTTTGTTGCTTAAATAAAAAAGTGCAGATCCGATGAAAGTTGGGCAACAACTTGGAGAACAATCTCAGAAAAATGAAGCTCCATCCGAAGTACTGAGCTTCCTCACTAATTTTTATAATACAACACAAAAGTCTGTCCCAAGACAGCCACTTTTCACAACTCCTCTACTTCACAAAAGTAGTTGAACTTGACACAAAAACCAAAACAAAAAGGATAAGGAGCGGTTATTACCGAGGTAATAACTTCCAAGACTCGACAAAACTCTTGGGTTATCTCCCAATAAGTACTTTTCTTTAATGCCTTTAAGTTAGGCTTGAAACTTTCAAAGATGCTCACATAGGATATTTATATTTGAAGTGAAAGAGAGCATCAAGAAGCAAATAACCAACACACTTGAGTCTAACCCACTTCCTATGCATGGGGGTATCATGAAAAAACGAATTGTTGAAACAAAAAACCACTAGCATAGGAAGACAAAACAAATGCAACTTCAAAGCTTTCAACATAAAATGGGGAAACTTAATGTTATTGGGATGCATAAAACCATGTTTCCCTCTCTCAAAATAACTTTCAGTAGCACTTTGAATAAAGTTGACAATATAACTGTCACTGGAAACAACTTTATCATCAGAATAAGCATACTTACAGTCACCAAAAATAGGTCCAAGTTCATAAACTGAATCAATAGAAGCAAGTTGTTCCATCCTGAAATCTTTATTAGGCAAGCTGTTTTCACAAGGAGCTTTAGCAAACTTGGAAAATTTAAACTCATAAGAATCTCCATCAAACTTAGTTAAAACTTTTTCCTTCTTATAATTAATAATAGCTCCACAAGTGTTCAAGAAAGGTCTACCAAAAATGATAGGACAAGTTTTGCTAGCTGCTGAATTAAGCACTAGAAAATCAGCAGGATACTTAATCTTACTACAAAGAACCTCCACATCTCTTACAATACCAATGGGGCAAATGGTTTCCTTATTAGCAAGGTGGATAACCACATCAATGTCCTCAAGCTCACAAGGACCAATCTCATGCATAATTTCCCTGTAAAGCTCATAAGGAATAACACTATAACTAGCACCAATATCACATAAACCATAGTAGCAATGATCACCAATTTTAACAGAAAGCACAGGAACACTAGCTTTTCTAGCCTTACTAGGATGAGAAATAATATTAGAAGCGTCTTCATATAAGATAATATGCTCATCCTCTATATTTCTAGTGACAGGGTCTTTCACAATAGCTACCACAGGCTCAATATCAATAAGCTCATCAGGCTCCACAATTTTCATTGTACCTTTGTTATTTGCACTAATAATCATAGAACACTCCTTTACCTTAGTTGGGAAAGGAACTTTCTCAACATGAGGTTCAGGCACAATATGATTACTAGTACAAACTTGAGTACTTCTAACAGGAACATGACTAACAACATCTTTATAAGGAGCATGGTACTTATTCCACTTCTTTTTGGGAATTTCTATGTAAGAGGCAAAGTCTTTAAAACAGTTGGCAATACTTTGGGAATCAAGACCAAACTCATTGCTAATATCATGGAAGTCATCAGTTCCCATAAAAGATTTAATGCATTCATAATCATAGTTTATACCTGACTTTCTTCCTTTGTCATTATCCCAAGCTTCAGTGTTATCTTGAATACGGTCTAGTAGATCCCATTTAGCTTCTTCCTTCATATGTGTGAATGATCCAGCACAAGAAGCATCCAGTAAATCTTTATCATGAAGAGAAATCCTAGTATAAAAGTTATTGAGAATAATATTGTTAGGGAGTTCATGAATAGGACATTTAAGCATTAGTAACTTCAATCTCCCCCAAGCTTGACCTGTACTTTCTCCATCAAGAGGCCAAAAGTTATATATAAGATTTCTATCCTTATGAATCTCACTGGGAGGATAAAATTTAGAGTAAAAGAGAGATGCCATCTCCTCCCATTCCATGGATTGTCCATCCTTCAGCAGCTTATACCATTCTTCAGCTCTCCCTTTCAAGGATATGGAGAGTTACTTCTTCTTCACCTGTTCAGTTGTGATACCTGCACACTTAAACAACCCACATAATTCATGGATAAAAATCAAGTGATCACTGGGACAGTTCCATCCCCTAAATAATAATTATCCATAACACGATTAACAATACTTGTAGGTATCTTAAAAGGATCAATCTCAACAGGTGGTGGTTCATCTACTACCCTAGTAGTGGTAGTAGTTTTCCCAAGAAGAAAGCCAAGTGGGTTATCCATATTGGAAACAAAGTAACAAACAGTAACAAAAGAAATACTTACAGTAGAAGTTTTCTTTACCAGTTTCACTCTTCAATAGCGCTTCACTCCCCGGAAACGGCGCCAGAAAATAGTCTTGATGACCCACAAGTATAGGGGGTGTATCGTAGTACTTTTGATAAATAGGAGTGTCGATCCCAACGAGGAGCAGAAGGTGCTGAACAGTGGTATGGAGAAGGAAATCCCTGTGAATACTTAGCAAACGGATTTTTAGTGGTTTTCTGATAAGACAACAAAGCAAAGTGCAAGTAACAAGGAACAAACACAACAAGTGGCCCAATCCTTTCTTAGCAAAGGACAAGCTGGTGGAAATACTTATAAGGACCAAACGTTCTCGAGGACAGATGGGAATTCTGTCAAGTGCGTTCGCTTCATATAGCTGAGTACTCTTTTCTGGTGTTGTAAGTGTTGTGTGGGTGAACCTATGCTAACATACCGACCTTACTTGGACTAATACATACTTATGATTAAACCCCCTGAAAACATCTGTAACTACAATAAAGTAATTAACATATAAATCTAACCATAGCCTTAAACTCTGAGATCCTACACTCCCTTGTGCAAAGGTGTCCTAACGGAGGTTCAGGTTTCTGTCACTCCGGCAACCCCACAATTAGTAGTCAAATACACAATGCATTCCCCTAGGCCCATAAATGGTGAAGTATCATGTAGTCGATGTTCACGTGACACCACTAGAAGAATAACACCACAACTTAAATACTAAACCATTGAATAATAACTCAATACAAATCCACTAATAACAACATGACTTCTCCCATGTCCTCAAGAACACAACGAACTACTCACAAGACATCATATGGATCAAGATCAAAGATGATATGGTAATGGATAACAATCTGAACATAAACAATAATCCAATGGTTCCACTCACAAGCATCAACTACAATAGTAATCAACACAGGGAAAGTTTCCCCTAAGAACTAAAGCAATATCCAACACGATTGTTACAACAGGACGGAGTGGTGATGATGGTGCTAGTGGAGATGATGATGTGGATGATGATGATGATCCCGATGAAGCCTATCTTGATGATGGTGTTGATGGCGACGGTCTCCCCTCTCCGGGAAGGAATTCCCCTGGCAGAAACGTGTCTGTCGGAGAGATCTTTCTCTCTCGGTGTTTTCCGCCCCCAGAGGCGTCGAAAATCTATTTGTGGTCGCTCCCCTGGCCTTAGGGTTCCGTAGGGAAGATATAGGTGAAGGGGCGGAGTCGGGAGCCAGGCATGTGGGCCACACCTGCCCTAGGCGCGGCCCAGGGGGACCCTCAATCTTCTGGAAAAATAATATTTTTCTAGTATTTTTCTGATCTTCGCGAAATTGCACCGAAACGCCTTCTTTTCCATCAGAATCCAGACTCCGGCAGTCCATCCTCCAAGAATCATCCAACATGCATAAACAGATGAAAAGCCATAAGTAATACCTCATAATAAGACATATATCAACGAATAGAGGTAAATTATGGTATAGAATGGTGATGCAAATTGGGCATATCAGAGAAATACTCCCTCCTCATCTTGGGAATCGACAATGGCGATAGAGATGGTGGTGGAGATCGATGGAGATGGCTCCAGGAGCACTTACCCGTCCCGGTAGGGTGCCGGAGCAGAGACTTTCTGTCCCCCGAATCTCCCCTTCGGTGGCGGCGGTGCTGTGGAGCTTTTCGTGGCTTTTTGGTCGATGATTTAGGGTTTCTGAGTCGGGGATTCTTATAGGCAAAGGAGGCAAGGTCGATGGAGGGCCAGGGGGCCCACACCCCCTGTGGGCACCACTAGGGCTATCCCGCGCCTAGGGGGGTGCGGCCACCATGATGTCCTCCTCCACCCCTTCTTCGTGGTTCCGTGTTGCTCCGGAAAAATAATGACTTTGGCTTTTGTCCCGTCCAATTCTGAGAATATTGATTTTCTGCCTGTTTTGGAACCAAAAACAGAAGAAAACAGGCAACTGGCACTGTGGCATCTTATTAATAGGTTAGTCCAGAAAACATGAAAACACCTCAAAGTATAGATAAAGCATAAGACAAATGATACAAAACAAGCATGGAACATCAAAAATTATAGATACGTTTCTGACGTATCACCATTCATTCAACATGGGGACCTAATATGCCTAAGTTTGAAAATTCATTATTGAATCTCTATTGGATGGGACCACTATGAAACTCACATTTAAATAATGATGTAGATATGGATATAGATATATGCATATTCATTCTCGAGTCCTCAATCTTATATTACTTCATAATTCAGGGACCTAAACGGAGTCAAATGGACCTAGGATTTTTGAGGATTATCTTTTCATGAAGACAAACACCTAGAGCATTGTAACCTCAAGACCGGATCCCAGAAGCACAAAAGAGCCTGGGTGGCGTGGCCTAGAGAGTGGCTGCGCTACCCATGCTCATTTCCTCCTCGAGCGTCCATAGTCGTCCGTCTTCAACCTGAACTTCAAGCCTTGACCTAAAACTCCTATAAAAATGTCCCCCATGCGATCATAAGACATAGAAAAAACATACAAACACCTAAAGAGAGCCAGAACTTGGGAAGATTGGAGGAGGAACCACCGCTAGAGCCATCCCCGGTTAGATCTCCACCCTCTCCAACATCATCATCACCATCTCCATGATGAAGAGGGAGTAGTCCATCTTTGGACTATGGGTTTCTAGCAGTAGCTTGATCTCTCTCTCTCTCTCTCTCTCTCTCTCTCTCTCTCTCTCTCTCTCTCTCTCTCTCTTGTTTTATCATTGTTTAGAACCATATGAGTTGCCCTACATGATTATGGAATATGTAATTCTTATGTGGTGAATCTTTGTTTTATGAGATGATATTTCATATTGGAATTCTATTATGTTTATGATGTATTGATAGATGCATATGTGTACCCCATTCTTAAGTGCATGTTCTGATCAAACTTGTATGCAAGGGTGTGTTTGGGGGGGGCATGTGCATTAGATGAGTAACATGGTGGTATCGATTAGATAGTGACAAAAAATTCGAGATGTATTATGGTTTTTACCTTTCTTTTTTACCTCAATAGGGATAAACTCAATTCATGTGTTATAATCATCTAGTGAGAAAAAATATGATATTGTTTACTCAAGGTAGCACATTTGTTATTCAAACATCATGTCAAAGTACCTAAGCCTATACTCTGTTTGTTCTTAATTCTAGATTGCATGGAATTTTCCCTTTCTAGAGAAGCATAACTGATATGTGTTGTATCATCTTTATATTAGGACGTGATGCCCATATGAATGCTAATCAAACACATAATCAAGTTTTAGGAATATTATAACATCTGTGAGTTGTTTTATGTCAAACACACTGATACGTCGGAAACGTATCTATAATTTTTGATGTTCCATGCTTGTTTAGTATCTACTTTGCTTTGCTTGTCTACACTTTGAGGTGCCTTTTACATGTTTTCTGGTACTAACCTATTAACAAGTTGCCACAGTGACAGTTGCCTATTTTCTGCTATTTTTGGTTTCAGAAAATCTAGTAAGGAAATATTCTCGGAATTGGACGGGACAAACGTCAAAGTCAATAACTTTCCGTGGGGAACAAAAAGTCTAGAGGGGAGACGGAGAGGCGTGCCAGGGCAGCCAGACCCCCCCTAGGTGATGGCACACTTTATATTCCTTGCCCCTAATAAACTTGAACCATTGTGTCATCTTTGTTGTATATGCTTGCACTTATACGTTGGAATTAGCAGAACCGTGTTGTCACGGGGAACGTTTTCAACATTGCACTTATACTTTGTACTCAGTTGATATCATGCTCTTTTGTCTATGGATGTCACCAGTGTGAAATAAAGAGGAAACTTGTAAGTCCATGGAGTAAGTATTCTGTGTTAGAGAAACGCCTGGGCCGCTAGCCTAAGCCATGCATAATCATGGTGGAAACTTGCAGCATCACCATAGTGAGCTATCTATGAAGCATCCTCAATAAAAAGTTATGCATATAGTAAATAAAAAGATCGCTGAGATGCTCATTGTCTGCTTACCTTGTCATTTTGGTTATGGGAAAGCTCCTGTACCATGTGCAAGGGGTACCCCGTTGGCGGTTCTCTATGATATGCAAATACTTACAACGACAAGAACTTACCTGTGACTGAAGTTGAGTACCATGAGGTGTGGCCCTCGTATTCAAGGGATTTGAGATTGCCAACTTATACTTCGTCAAGCATATACTCCATCTTTGTTCACTTTAACCTTAATCACTTCAAGATGCTTATGATAGGGGCAATGAGGGCTGAAAGCTAACAAGTACCATAATTTTTGGAAGCTCTTTTTGAAACTTGAAATCCCCGCTTCCTTTACAAAAAGGCCTTTATTCCACCATTATTGAGTCTCCACCTTCTACCTTTAGGCACCATTAAGAGCATAGTTGTCATTCTGTGTGTAGTGTTCTAAAGCTTATTGATTGATGCATGTTGTGATATTACTTGTTCTTGTGCTATTTGTTTCTAGTCACCCTTGTGAACTTTGAAGGTGTCCTATGCATCTATATTGCTACTCTATGAGGGACAAGCTGATTGCCACTGTGTTATGTTTTCTGAATGTGAAACAAACAAACGTTTTTCAATGCATGTTATTCATGATGTTTGTTTGTAGACTTTCATGTTTCATGCATAGTTACTTTGTCCTATTGTTAGAACTCCATCTTTCATGCACATGTTTAGAGTTCTTTGATCCCAGCTTTCAATGCTTGCAAATGGTTGGATCTTTATTTTGAGGGTGCATGTCACCTCAAAAATTATTATTTTATCACTTACCTACTCGAGGACGAGCAGGAGCTAAGCGTGGGCATGCTTGATACGTCGGAAACGTATCTATAATTTTTGATGTTCCATGCTTGTTTAGTATCTACTTTTGTTTGCTTGTCTACACTTTGAGGTGCTTTTTACATGTTTTCTGGTACTAACCTATTAACAAGTTGCCATAGTGCTAGTTGCCTCTTTTCTGCTGTTTTTGGTTTCAAAAAAGCTAGTAAGGAAATATTCTCGGAATTGGACGGGACAAACGTCAAAGTAAATAACTTTCCGTGGGGAACAAGAAGTCCAGAGGGGAGATGGAGAGGCGTGCCAGGGAAGCCAGACCCCCCTAGGCACGGCCAGGGGTGGGCTCGCGCCTAGGAGGGGTGTGGCCCCTTGGGCCACCTCCTCGGCCACCCCCTTCGCCTATAAGAAGCCCCTGATGCAGAAACCCTAAGCACCCGATCAAATCTTCACGAAACCATCAGTAGCCGCCGCCACCATTGTCCCTAGATTAGGGGGATCTAAAGTTCTTCCCGGCACCTTGCTAGAGGGGAGATCATCCCGGAGGCCTTCTCTCCGGTATGATGCGTGAGTAGTTCCACCTTGGACTATGGGTCCACGTAGTAGCTAGATTGTTGTATCTCCTCCTTTGTGCTTTCATGTATAGATCTTGTGAGCTCCATTCATGATCAAGATCTAATCTATTTGTAATCATGCATGTTGTGTTTGCGGAGATCCGATGGATATTGAGATTATTATGTTGGTTTGATTAATGGTTTTGTCCTTATGATTCTATCATGTATGTGTTGTTTGTGATCTTGCATGCTCTCCGTTGTTAGTAGCTATCTTGGACGACTTGTTGCTAGTGACTCCAAGAGGGGGTATTTATGCTCGATAGTGGGTTCATGCCTCTAGTTTCCAAGGTAAGTGACAGAAATATCTTCGGTTGTAGATGTGCTGTTGCTACTAGGGAGAAAACAACGGTCTCTTGTTCATGGAACATCTGGACTGTTTACCTTACACACTTTGCTTAAAGCAGTTGTCTGTTGCTTGCAACTTAATATTGGAGGGGGTTCGGATGATAACCTGAAGGTGGACTTCTAGTCATAGATGCAGTTGGATGGCGGTCTATGTATCTTGTTGTATTGCCCAATCAAATCTCATAGGATCTTTCTGACTAGTAATTGCATTGTTATGCCTTGCTAAGTTCCTGTCAATTGCCCTGCTGTAATTTGTTTAACCTTTATGCCATGTTGTTTATCTAAGGAGAGCACCTCTAGTGAACTATGGACCCCGGTCCAATCTTTACCATTGATACATCTTCCATGGTTACTTGTTTACTTGCTGCAAACCATTACCTTCCATACCATACGTTTAATCCTTTGTTACAGCAAACCGGTGAGCTTGACAACCTCAATGATTCGTTGGGGCAAAGTCTTGAGTTTGTGTTGTGCAGGTATCCGCTTTGCTAGCAACACCTGTGTGACGTTTCCTTCCTCCTTCTGGTTCGATAACATTGGTCTCTACTGAGGGAAGACTTGCTGCTGTGCTCATCACACCTTGCTCTTGGGGTTTCCAACGAAGTCCTCTCTGTCAGGCAACACACACTTTATGAGAGAGTAGACAAGTGAATGCATGAACCTGATATGTCGTAAACGTATCTATAATTTTTTATGTTCCATGCTTGTTTAATATCTACTTTGCTATGCTTTGTCTACACTTTGAGGTATTTTTATACATTTTCTGGGACTAACCTATTGACAAGATGACGCAGTGCCAGTTGCATGTTTTCTGCTGTTTTTGGTTTCAGAAAAGCTAGTAAGGAAATAGTCTCGGAATTGGACGGGACAAAAGCCAAAGTCAATATTTCACCGAGGAGAACAGAGAGACCAAAGGGCGACCGGAGGGGCGCCACAGGGTGGCCACACCCCCCAGGCGCGGGCCCACCCTAGGCCGCGCCTGGGCAGGGTGTGGTCCCCTTGGACGCCCTCCTGCCTCGCCTCTTCGCCTATAAAAGCCCCCCCCCATGCCAAAATCCTAAGTACCCGATCAGATCTCCATGAAACAGTCTGCGGCCGCCCCCACCATCTCCCTAGATTGGGGGGATCTAAAGCTCTTCCCGGCACCCTGCCGGAGAGGAGAGATCATCCCGGAGGCCTTCTTCATCACCATGCCAGCCTCTGGTATAATGCGCGAGTATTTCACCCTTGGACTATGGGTCCATACAGTAGCTAGATGGTTGTTTCTCCTCCTTTGTGCTATCATGTTTAGATCTTGTGAGCTTCGTTCATGATCAAGATCATCTATTTGTAATCATGCATGTTGTGTTTGCAGGAATCCGATGAATATTGGGATACTATGTCAGATTGATTATTGATTCTATCATGTCTGTGCTGTTTGAGATCTTGCATGCTCTCCGTTTCTAGTAGCTATCTTGGCCAAGTAGATGCTAGTGACTCCAAGAGGGAGTATTTATGCTCGATAGTGGGTTCATGCCTCTATCGAATCTAGGGAAGTGACAGAAATCTCTAAGGTTGTAGATGTGTTGTTGCTACTAGGGAGAAAAAACAATCTTTTGTTCATGGAACAATTGTATTGTTTACTTTACACATATTGCTTAATGCAATTATCCGTTGATTGCAACTTAATACTGGAGGTGGTTCGAACGATAACCTGAAGGTGGATTATTAATCACAGATGCAGTTGGATGACTGTCTATGTATATTGTTATAATTCTCAATCAAATCTCATAGGAATCATGAATGTCTAGTATTTGCATTGTTATGCCTTGCTCGATTCCTGTCAATTGCCCCGCTGTAATTTGTTCACCCAACGTATTATGTTATTTATCTTGAGGAGAACACCTCTAGTAAACTGTCGATCCCAGTCTAATTTTTACCATTATTACATCATCTATTCTTACCGTTTACTTTCTGCAAGCAACCATTACCTTTCACATCATACGTTTAATCCTTTGTTTTCAGCAAGCCAGTGAGATTGACAACCTCACTGTAAGTTGGGGCAAAGTCTTGAGTTTGTGTTGTACAGGATTCCAAGTTGCTAGCAACACCTTGGAGTTGTTTCCTTGTTTCTACTGGTTCGATAACCTTGGTTTTATAACTGAGGGAAAATTTGCCGCTGTGCTCATCATACCTTCCTCTTGTGGTCTCCCAACGAAGCTCTATAATTGAGCCGCGTCAGAACCTTGGTCCACTTTTTATTATAAGAAACCAATTTTACTTACTTTTACTATCATTTACATTTTTTGCACAAAATAAATCCAAAAATACTTTTACTTTCTACAGGAATTAACAAAAGCATAAAAAATATTTTAATTTACTGATTATTTAATTCATTGTATTATTTAAGTTTTACTAATATGAAGCCTTGTGCTTTACAACCACATGGTGGAGTTGGGGCATAAGACATTAACTTTGTTTTGTAGGTTGTTAGAAGAGGTTGGTAGAAGGTTGTTGCTTAGATCCCCGAGAGTTCGATATAAATCCTCTAGTCACCTTGTGGCGGAAAATACGCTTGCGGTAACACTCTGCACTTAGAGTCCTAACGAGTTGATACATACAAAGTTGTTGCCATCAATGGTCTACAAGCAAAGATTATGGACAAAACCTTAAAATATAATTCAATGAAAACATTAGTCCCTTATACATCTGATGTTTTGGCGACAATCAAAGTATATCTTCTAGTATATAGGTGTTTGATATTCTCATGGTCTAAGGACTAAAACATAATATAAGCTATTATGACAATTAACAAACCAAATGAGTTTCAACGATAAAGGTATTTGATATTCTCATGGTCTAAGGACTAAAGTATAATATAAGATATTATGACAATTAACAAACCAAATGAGTTACGATGATATGGTCTATAAGTTAATCATATAACTATATCCTATCATCACCACTGTTCTTCTAACATTGTGCTCTCATTATTGTTGGTATTATTGTTACATTAAAATATCTTGGTCAGGAAACGAGATCATCAAACAACACATGACCTAGCCCTAGAGGAGGGACTAGAAACATCTTGGTGTTTAGTTCTTTACGCGTGTTAATGAGTTTTCCTCTTAATCTCATATTCAAAGCACATAAAGAATAAATTGGAGTTTATTATGGCATCTTCACCTAGCCGACCCATTTGACCACAAGCGGTTCGAATCAGTTCACGCGGACGATCGGCCGGTGAAAACCCGCCCAAGCGGCCCGACCCAAACGACCACTCCTGTCCGGGCTGACACATTTCTCGCCAAAAAATGCGCTGGAAATGCATCGCCGTGGATGCCACGCGTGTCCTCCCTCGTCTTATCGCGTCCACCAGGGCCCGCACAGAAGCAACCCAATGGCCACTGGCCTCATACCAAAACGCATCAATGGAGAAGGTTGACTCATAGGCTGGCCGTGCCGCCTGACTCCTAGGCTGGTCGCGCTTCCCAATGCTTGTGCTAGTCGCCCCCTCCCCATCCACTTGGGCATCCAGGGACAGACTTCATCTCCCCACGAAGTTCGCGACCCTCATCGATGGGCAGGAGCCCCACCATGTCGTGTTGCGGGTACCCGGTGGCACGACCGACCTCTGGTCCATGGAGGTGATGTTTGACCGTCTCGGCCAGATGTACCTCGACAATGGGTGGAAGAAGTTCTGTCATGAGCACGATACTGAAGTCGGGCACTTCCCTGTATGACTTTGCAACGAGCAAACTGGCCATGCATATGCGAAGGAGTCTTCTATATAAAATCTACTATGTATGCAATGCAAGACAATTGTAAGCAAAACTATATATGCAATGCAAGGCAATTGTAAGAAAAATCAGTGAAACTATGTATGTAATGAAAGTCAAATTATGACATGAATTAAGAAAACAAAATGGGTTGGCGCCGCTAGGGCCACCCTCCACCCAAAAGGACAACGGCTAAAATGACATATTTCCGTGTCCACAAGCTGATCCAAATAGACCGACTTGGACACCTACCGTATCCGAAATGGGTCTGCCCAGTGAAGATGTCCTTACTCTTTCGGTTCTGTCATGAAATATTATAATAATATTACCTAATTTTACCACCTGCTGGTGTGCTTGATGGACGTCTTTGGATCCCTTCTATGTTGGTTTGGTGGGAAAGTTAATACCTGCATAGTCTTGATCTAGCGGCGTTATACCCATTCCTCAAAAACTATGTTGATACACGTAGGGATGAAAATGAGCGAGAAGTTGCCGATTTTATCAAGAAAAATAGATGGAATTTTATAGAACGGAAACAAAAATAGAATTCTTTTTGGCGGAAAAGTAGACGGAACAGATTTTTCGGTGAAACAGGCGCAAAACAGAGTTTTTCTTTCCGGCTAATTTGGAATTTCCGTTTTAAGGTTGCTGCGGATATGGCCAAATCCAATCAGCCCATTACATGAGCTTGTCAAACCAAACTTTCATGAGTCTCATCCCAAAACAGTCGAGCATCTAATCGTTTCTAAAACTAGGCAACGATTTTATTGGTTTCCTTGTATGCTTGAGTTTTTTTTGGCATGATGCATGGGTTCTCTTGATTCCGGGTAACATGTGCAATGTTTTCATGACTACACCATATTCGGTCCATATCTGGTTTCGACTATATCTATTTCCATTTTTATTTTCTAGATTTTTATATTTGTTCCGTTATCTTAGAAAACAAATATGACACAACTTAGTTTCGTCAGTTATTCATTCAGCTCTCGTCCCTAAACATATTTGTTTACTATAATGGATCAATGCTTGTTGTTGCGCTCCCACGCTAGATCGGTGGCGATTTGCGAAAAAGGTGAATGCGGTCCTATTTTTCTTATATAGTCTATAAATTATGGTGTTTTTGTGAACTTTTTTTATACTTCTCAATCCTCTTTGCCGAGGGGCCGACTGTATATACTGATCGCGAAAAGTACTCGGGCCATACTGATCGCGAAAAGTATTCGGGCCACGATGTTTCGGGCTGGGGCGTTGGGCCTGTCCTCTGAGTCTACGAGGTGGGCCTGCACGCAACGCAACGTGGCCAGCCAGAGCACCGCACCGCCTCCCGGCGCACCGCGTTTTGATCTCGCAAGTCGCAACACTCGGGCCGTGTGACCTCACCTCCAGCAAGGCAGCGAAACCATGGCGGCCAGCAACCACCTCCGCCGTCTCGCCTCGGCGTCCGCTCCCGCTCTCTCCCGCCTGCCTCAGCCTCCTCCGTCGCTGCTCCACCGCCTCGCGTTCTCAAGCTCTGCCTCTCCCGCGGATCAGCCGCCACCGGTGGGTAACGCAGCAGCTGAGAACGGGGAGGCCCCGAGCGCCGGGAAGGAGGCGGGCGAGGCGCTGGGCGGTGATACTAGCGCGAAGAAGGCGGAGGCGGAGGAGGAGGATGATGAGAACAGCCCGGACTTGAACAAGGAGACGGGCGAGATCGGCGGCCCGCGCGGGCCCGAGCCCACGCGCTACGGCGACTGGGAGCGCGGCGGCCGCTGCTCCGATTTCTGAGAAATTGCCACTCCATGGAAGGGTAAACAGTAAACCTGCTCTTCGATCCGTTCTAAGGTGTAGTAATCATAAGGATGGCATGGTGCTGGTATGTTTTGTGTTACTGTGTTTTTACTCTCTGGGTTTGGGGAATAAATCTAGTTACTTGATATAGCGAACATGATTACTAAGTTTCAGGCATTAGCATGTCAGTATCGAAGTTCTCTGTATGAATTATGACGAATGATAACTGGAGAGTCCCTTGTTTATTTATTTCATGGCTGTCGACAGAAGTGTGATGATGGATGCTGAGCATGTCACTTAACGAGTTCTTGTAATTTTACATATTCGAAGGTTTCCTCTGCGCCGAGGTGATCCGTAGAACAGATTATATGATGTGCTTGCTTCCTAGCACTGCGGCGCTTAGCGTGTCCTAAATCACTGTGTCTTGCTACCTAACATTTCTGGTGCTGTTAATTGTTTTCACCTTGGAAAATTGTTTATGCGAGAGAGAAAGTTGGATTGGAGGTGTCTTGCCTGTTGTCTCTTGCATTGGAATTACCAGGATGGTGCTCTATATTCTGACGACTTGGTGGCACTTGTGAGATGAATCATCTAGTGGGATTGCAGTGACCTTCACATTTTTTCATAATGACTGCAGTAGACTGAATCTTCAGATAACAGCAGGAACATATTTTTTCCTGAACAACCACGATACATCTTCTGAAAAAATGTTCCTAGTGGAATATAACATATGCTGTACCTGCTTCATACCATTGTGGCACTTCTAGTGTCCAAAACACGCCTCTTGTTGACTAACATCTCTGGTGTTTTGTGCCTGATTGATTTTCACCTCTGAGGTTGATCATGCAGGAGAGAAATTTGGAACTCCGATTGGGGTGGCTGTTGTTTGACTTACTCATATTTTTTCATAATGACTGTAGTAGACTGAATCTTGAGATACCAGCAGGAACATATATTTTCCTGAACAACCATGATCCATTTTCTGAAAAAATGTTTCTAGTAGAATATGACATATGTTGTGCTTGCTTCGTACCATTGCAGCGCTTCTAGTGTCCAAAAACAGAACGTCTTGTTGACTAACATTTCTGGTGTGCTGTGCCCGATTGATTTTCACCTCGGAGGATTGATCATGCAGGAGAGAAATTTGGAACTTCAATTGTGTGGCTGTTGGTTTTATCTTGAATTAGATACTTCCATCTAGTGGAGTTGCAGTGAATCTTCAGATAATAGAAGTAACCTCGAATCATCCTTTTTCTGGAACATCCTTGATCCTTCTTATGAAAAGAATGTTCTAGTGTACAATGGTAGGTCTTGAGGGCCATAGTATTGTGCCATGATTGCAAGGTTTAGATAAAAGGAAAACTTTTCGAGTTTTCAGAGCAATAGACAGGCCGGTTTTGCCTTTGTTTGCCCCCACTGATCCAGATATTAGTCCATCGGCACCCAGCATCTTTCCTGGTAGTGGCAGAGCCGGTCATACCAGTTTATTACCAGACCTCAACTACCAGAGTGTGCTATCACGGGCAATCATGAGCGGCAAGAAAGTATCCAAAAAATACTGAGAAATGAGAATCATGGGCATGATTTTTAACAAATTGTTTTCCCTTCACCTATCGTCGCATCTTTGTTTTGAGCCAAACATACTTAAAGTTACTGTTTCAAACTTCAAAAATCTCAATGGATTCATCCGCCTATTATATGGATGAAACGTAAGAACAACATAATCAAATTTGCCAACTCAAATGTGCAAATCCCTGTTATATATGCTGTTAAGATCAACTAGTCTAGAATCATCACGGTAGATCTTTTCCTAAAAGTTCTAGTCGAAATCTCAGAGAGAGGGAGGGAGGGAGGGAGAGAGAGAGAGAGGGGCAAACCTTCGGTGCGGCTCGAGGAGCCCGAGCCAACGGCGTGAGTGTGGGCAGTGGTGGCGGCCTCGGTGGTGCCTCCCGTCACTCTGCGCGGACCCTCGATCGGAAGGGCATGGGGAGTGGCACACAACGGATCTCGTTAGTTGTGCCACCAGACCCCACCTCTTTATATACATGCGCAGGTGACAGGGGCCCACCAACCGGGAGGTTGGGCGTCCCCGATCAGGACGCGGTCAAGGGGTGTGATCGAGTCGTTGGGCACGGTCACGATTGAGATCAATCTAACATTCTCCTCTTGATCTCAACTTTACTTTTAACTTTATACTTTACTCGTTTCATCACAGATCAGTACATAGAGCATGTTTCATCGTCTCAGCTCAATTGCCAATAGAATCAGACAACCAGTACATACTCTTCTATTTTGAAATAAATTCTGTTACTTTTGGGCCTCAGTAGTCCAGGAATCATAGGCTTTCCATTAAACTCATGCTGGCTATGTGTTCCTTGAACACATTGGGTGGTGAGCCTTTCATTAGCGGATCCGCAAGCATATCCTTTGTCCTTATATGCTTGAGACTTATAGTTTGATCTTGGACTTTGTCCTTCACAACATAATACTTTATATCTATTGACTTTATCGCATTACTCGACTTGTTGCTATGAGCATAGAATACTGCGGGCTCGTTGTCACAGTACATCTTTCGTGGCCTGTTGATGCAGTCTACCACTTTCAAGTCGGGTAGAAATTTCTTTAACCATAACGCCTATCCCATGGCCTCATAACATGCTATAAATTCTGCATACATCGTAGATGATGCAACTATTGACTGTTTGGCGCTTCTCCACGAAATAGCACCTCCTGCGAGAGTAAAGACATACCTTGTCGTGGACTTTCTGTCATTTTTATCTCCCGCAAAATCTGCATCTGAATACCCTCTTATTTTTAGGAAATCAGATCTTTTATATGTTAGCATGAGGCCTCTTGTGCCTTGCACATAACGCAAAGCTTTCTTTACCATCGTCCAGTGCTCTATGCCTAGATTCTCTTGATATCTACCGAGTACCCCGACGATAAAAGCTAAGTCAGGGAGTGTGGACACTTGTGCATATTGTAAGCTTTCAACGGCCGAAGCATATGGTACTGACTTTATTTGATCGATCTCATATTGGTTCTTTGGACATTGGAATTTTCCAAAACTATCGCCCTTGACTATGGGAGCAGGTGTTGTATTACTCGCATGCATATTGTATTTCTTTTAGAATCTTTTCACAATATGCTTTCTGCGACAGTCCTAACACTCCATTCTTTCTATCTCGATGAATTTCTATGCCCAGAACATAAGAAGCTTCACCAAGATCTTTCATGTCAAAATTTGAAGACAAGAACTTCTTTGTTTCTAGTAGTAGACTGACATCACTGCTAGCAAGCAAGATGGCATCCACATACAGAATTAGGAAAATATATTTCCCACTTTTAAACTTTGCATAAATACAGTTGTCCTCAACATTCTCTTTGAATCAAAATCTTTTAATTGTATCATTGAACTTTAAATACCACTACCTAGAGGCTTGCTTTAAACCATAAATGGATTTCTTTAGGTGGCATCCCACATGTTCCTTCCCCTCCATGAAAAAACCCTTGGGTTGTTTCATATAAACATTCTCTTCTAAATCTCCATTTAGAAATACCGTCTTAACATCCATTTGATGCAACTCTAAATCAAAATGTGCAACTAGTGCCATTATGATTCTGAAGGAATCCTTACATGAGACCGGAGAAAAAGTCTCATTGTAATCTACCCCTTCTCTTTGCGTAAAGCCTTTTGCCATAAGTCTAGCTTTGTACTTTTCTACATTCCCATTGGAGTCATACTTTGTTTTGTAGACCCATTTGCATCCTACTGTTTTGGCTCCTTTAGGAATTTCCTCTAAGTCCCAAACATTGTTGGAACTCATCGATTTCATTTCATCTTCCATTGCCTCCACCCACTTGGCTGAGTGAGGGCTTCTCATGGATTCTTCATATGAGGTAGGATCGCCCTCCATATGAACTGTTTCTGTGTTATAAACTTTGTAAATTTCTTTGGAAATGGCTGGTCTTTGTTCTCTTTCAGACCTTCTGAGTTCATCAACCTCTTGCTCATTTCGTGCCTCAGGTTCTGGCACATTTACAGTATGTGGCTGTTCTGGCTCCCTTTCGTGCTCAACAGTGGGTTCAGGTGGCTCCTGATGGACAGGTTCTGAACCTTCTCCCATTGTTGTCACGTGTGGAGTCAAAACAGGTGCCGGCACCACAACCTCAGGGGTTGTAGATGGTGGCACAACAGGTAGCGAGAAAAATGTCTCCTAAGTCATTGGATTAGGTGCATGCACCCTCTTCTCCCCAAGATCAATTTTCTGAGCTACCTGTTGGAGATATGCCCTAGAGGCAATAATAAATATAGTTATTATTATATCTTTGTGTTTATGATAAATGTTTGCATTCATGCTATAACAGTATTAAAAGGAAACATTAATACTTGTATGATTTGTAAACTAAATTAGAGTCCCTAGTAAAGCCTCTTCATGATACTAGCTTGTTGGTTAATAGATGATTGTGGTTTCTCTATCATGAACATTGAGATGTTAACAACAAGATCATATCATTAGGAGAATGGTATGATGGACATACTCCTATAGATAAGCGTAGCATAAAGATCAAGTCATTTTAATAGTTTAATTGCTATAAGCTTTCTGATACATAGTAACCTAATTCCTTCGACCATGAGATCATGCTAATCACCATCATCATAAGGATGCTTTGATGACATCAAACACCACACCGTAACTGGGTGGCTATAAAGGTGGCATTGAGTGTTCGGAAAGTATGGGTTGAGGCACATGGATCAAGAGTGGGATTTGTCCATCCATATGACGAATAGATATACTCTGGGCCCTCTCGGTGGAATGTCATCCAATTGGCTTGCAAGCATGTGACTGGCTCACAAGGTATCACATACCACGGGAACAAGAAAAGAGTACTTATCAGTAACGAGGTTGAACTAGGTATGCAGAGATACCGACGATCAAAACCTCGGATAAGTAAACTAACGTGAGACAAAGGGAAATTGGTATCGTATGTAAGTGGTTCATTCGATCACAAAGTAATCGTAGAAACATGTGGGAGCCATATGAATTTCCAGATTCCTCTATTGGTTATTGATCGGAGAAGTGTCTCGGTCATGTCTGCATAATTCACGAACCGTAGGGAGACACACTTAAGGATTCGATGTTGTTGAGTAGTTATGGAATGATGAGTAAGAGACCGAATGTTGTTCGGAGTCTCGGATGGGATCCGGGATATCACGAGGAGATATGGAATGGTCCGAAGAATAAGATTCATATAAGGAAAGTCCTGTTTCGGAGTTGGGGAATGATTCCGGTGTTTTCACCAGGAATGTTCTAGAAGGGTCCGGAAGGTCCGGCACTCCGAAGGGGAAGGGTACATGAATGTGTCATGACAATATGAAATGGTTGCATCATGTATTAGGTCACTTGGCTGGGCAAAATAAAGAGAGAAATCAAATCCAAGTTCTAAAGTCAAACGCCAATTTGAAAAGTCAAACGGCAAGTTTGCTTGGTGGAGGGAGAGTAGGAAACCTACTTGGGGAGGAAGTCCCCTCCCTCCACCCACCGGCCAAGGAGGCCGAGTTGGGGGAGGACTCCCTCCTCCCAACCGGTCACCCTCCACCTATATAAGGAGGGGTAGGGCGCCCCCTACCCATCACACTCAAAACCCTAGCCTCCAAGTCGTCGGCCACCTCCAAGCCGCCGCCTAGGGCCTCCTCTAACTCAGCGAGTTAGGGTTTCCCCAAACCCTAGCCGTCGGCCAAGCCCTCCCCTTGGTTCCCTCTAAATCCTAGATCACCAAGGACTCTCTCATACTCCACCATACTCGCACCGGCTTAAGGCGAAGCCCTGCGGGATCTCCCCTCTACTTCCGATACCACGCCGTCGTGCTGCCGGAATCGTGAGGAGAGTGCTATAACCTCCGCTGCCTGCTGGAACAAGGGAGAGGAAGGTCTTCATCGAGTACCGAACGTGTCACCGACTGCGGAAGCGCTGCCGGAACGCAGCGCCGGAAGGATCGTCTACGCGATCTTGAGATCGGCAAGAGTATGACTACATCACCCACGAGAATATGCTCTCGTTAACCGCTTTGGAATCTTCGAGGGTGAGTTCCTCTATCAACTCGTTGCTACAATCTAGTAGATAGATCTTGGCTTGTTTGTTTGCATGCGGTAGAAATTTTTTGTTTTCCATGCTACGAACCTCTACACTACCGTGCTCCCCCTCATCAATTCGTCCTCCAAGAAGACTGCATGTCTGGTTTCTACAAACTTTGTGTATCTGTCAGGACAGTAGAAACGATAACCTTTTGATCTATCTGGATAGCCAATGAAGTGGCAAGACACTGTTTTGGGGTCTAACTTTGCAATGTTTGGATTGAAAACTTTTGCCTCAGCTGGGCTCCCCCAGACCCTCAAGTGGTGCAGAGAGGGGACTCTGCCTGTCCACAAATCGTACGGTGTTTTGGGCACCTACTTACTTGGTACTCTGTTGAGAATGTGAATGGAGGTTTTAAGCGCCTTCATCCACAATCCCAATGGGAGGATGGAATAGCTCATTATGCTGCACACCATATCCATAAGGGTACGATTACGCCTTTCAGCTACTCCATTTTGCTGAGGTTCGCCCGGCATAGAATACTGGACGACTATTCCATTTCCCTGTAAGAACCTTGCAAAAGGTCCACGTACTTGACCATATGGAGTGTGTCGACCGTAGTACTCCCTCCACGGTCGGACCGGACTATCTTAATTCTTTTATCATGTCGATTTTCAACTTCAGCCTTGAATATTTTAAATTTATCCAATGCTTTAGATCTTTCTTTAATTGGATAAATGTAACCATACCGGGAGTGATCATCCGTAAATGTTATGAATGAATCATAACCATCCACACTTTTCACAGGAAATGGTCCACAAATATCAGTGTGGATGATTTCTATTGTTGCTATCATTTGGTTTGCACCCTTTTTAATTTGCTTTACATACTTTCCTTTGATGCAATCTATGCATTGTTCGATATATGAGAACTCTAACAGAGGAAGAATGTCATTTTTAACGAGGATTTCTATTCTTCCCCTCGAAATATGGCCTAATCTACAACGCCATAACTTCGACGAGTCATGTGTTCGCTTTCTTTTCTTTTGTACACACAGAAATACTTTTTAACATAGTGATAACAAATAAAGCTCATAGTGAAGCAAGATAACATCCACATAAGCATTATTAAACCATATGGCACACTTGCCATATCACACTCATAGTTATCTTTTTCCACACGGGATACTTATCAAGTTTCTGTGTAATGAAGGCTTTTAGTCTTTTCTATGTCCCATTTTTCTGGGGACATGCTATAATTGACAACAAAGGTGTCAAACTGTTGAGGCAGTGAAGCCATCACCAAGTGAACAAGGAGTGCAACCTTTAGCTCGAAATCAACATCCATGGGTTTAAGCTTGGCTACCATGTTGCTCATCCGGAGTCTCTTATACCATGTACACCTCCATTGTACCTTTCTGTCACCAGCTGTTTCAGCAGGTGGGGCATATGTCTTTTGAAGAACCAGTGAACTGGCTCTTTATCTTTTCTATAAACTCCCATGCAGAAGCATACTTTGCAATTGAGAACGCTAATGCAGGCTCAATTGTGTTCTTTATAAAAATAATGCAACTTTTGTTGGTATTAAACATATTTTGGTCCTCTAAGGTATATGCCATCTCCAATAGAGCATGGTCCTTTTTTTTCCTGCCATGCAACATCATCATCTTTTCTTCTTTAAAAACACAATGATGTGTAACCATAACAACAATCGCATACATTAATCCAACGTTGGTATAAATTAAAACATACAACTATTTATGCAATTAAATCTATATCACCATTGGGCAGATAATAGAGATAAATGCAGATGTTATTGCAACAAAACATGATCATGTTATTAATAACGTTGGTCATAAAATAACAGAACCATAATTGTTTCAATAATCACTTTAACATACTTTTAAAATTTAATTCTCACTTTAAACCTTTAATAAACACTTTTAACTATTTACATAGATAAAAACACCTTTCAACATAAAATAACAAATCATGATCATGCTATTAATAAACGTTGGTTATATAATAACAGAATCATAATCACATTTTAATATCACTTTATCACATCCTTGTTTAAAAAATTTAATTATCACTTTATTGCATTTAAGCAATTACCTTTAACTATTTGCAGCGGAATATGAATACAAAATTCATCAACTTTAATACTTTACAGAAATTACTGTCACTTTTATATTTTCTAAACAAATTTTCGTTGGAATAATTTGAATAAAAAAACTATATGAAAATTTGCTCAAAACTGAACAAAAAACATCAAAACTTTGCTTTGGAAAAAAATAACAGAGAAAAATGGCAGAGCAGCCCGACACGCCGGTGGCCCACAGCCCACCAGCGTGCTTCTCATAGCGCTCTGCTCTAGGCGGCAGATAGCGGCCTGCCAGTGGCCCAAAGCCCGCCTGGGCTCGCCGCCGCCCACACCCTGGCCGTCGGATTAGATCCGACGGTTGCGCGCGATGGTCGCTTGGTTAAAACTGACCCCGACCAGCCCCGTCAACAACCCTTGCTCCCACTCTCCCCCATGCACTCAACCCTCTGTCCCGCGACGGCGGCGGCGACGCTCGACGACACTCCCGCTCCCCTTTTCTTTACCTTCCTTTTCCACCACCACCGCCACCAACACGAGGTTTGGAAGAGGACGCGACGACCCCCTGCTTCCTCGCGCAGGCGACGACGGCTGGAGCTACGTGGCACGCGCCTTTCCCCCGAAAGGCTCTCTCTTTCGGTAGTGGCGGAGGCGTGGCCCCCTCCATGCCCGTGCCCTTCTTCCTAGATGCCCATGCATAGGTGCGCGTCGGGATCGAGAGGGGTAGGCGCGGCCATGACGGCGGCGCTCTTTGCCGGCAACGACGGTGAGTTCTTTTCCCCCTCTTTTGATTTGGGGATTAGGGATTCGGATTTCTCTCTAGGATTTGCCTTTTGGGGATGAACTAGGGTTAGAAAAATTCCTTTTTCTACTGAAAATTTCTAGCACTAGAATGGCTCTGATACCAATGTTATATATACTGTTAAGATCAACTAGTATAGAATCATCATGGTAGATCTTTTCCTGTAAAGTTGTAGTCAAAATCTGAGAGGGAGAGGGAGATCGGGAGAGAGAGAGGGGCAAACCTTCGGTGCGGCTCGAGGAGCCCGAGCCGGTGACCATCGGGGAGGGCGATGGCGTGAGCGTGGGCAGTGGTGGCGGCGTCGGTGGTGCTTCCCGTCACTCTGCATGGACCCTCGATCGGAAGGGCGTGGGGAGTGGCACACAACGAACCTCGTTAGTTGTGCCACCGGACCCCACCTATTTATATACATGCGCAGGTGACAGGATCCCACCAACCGGGAGGTTGGGCGTCCCCGATCAGGACGCGGTCAAGGGGTGTGATCGAGCCGTTGGGCACGATCACGATTGAGATCAATCTAACAATCCCTAGATGAAGAACTGAAAGTTCCACAATGGCAGAATCAGACCTATGGCGTGGACGTGCTACTTGTGGTTCTAGTATGTTACCTAAAGAGGATCTAGGTGGAAGAGAGGCTGCGGAGGATCACCCACCCACTGTGGTGGCAGCCGTCGTCGTCGTGCTTGGATAGTGCCACAGCTACAGGATTGGGTATCAGATCGAGAACAGGAAGATGGTTGGGACCGCTCCACGCACTTCCACCGGCGGCAGTTGCCCCCGCAGCCTTGATCGCCGCATTCATGCCGTCGACGCCTTGATCTAGTGCTTGAGGAAGAAGATACGGAGGCGCAGGATGCCACGACGGCGTCCATGGCGCCGGCCCGCCAGAGCTCGAGGCGGCTAGTGCTAGACGAATTGGGAGAGGACCCAATAACCGCGTCGTCGTTGGGGGCGCAGGAGGGGGCGCCGGAGGTGCGGGCTGACGGGGAGGGTCTTCGAGGTGGTGGAGCATGCCGCCGGAGCGGGGAGGCGGTGGGAGGTGGGCTGGTGCGTTGTTCCGCTGTGAGGGTCATGTATGGAGTATGTGGGGGACTGTCGAAGTGGGATTCAACATCTCGGAACGGCTTCATCGAGCAGAAACTGCTTACGTGTCACCACCATGTAAATTCTCACGGTTGAACAAAACTCTCACAAAAAAGAGAAGCATGCACATTTAGGATGTTACATACTACTAGTATTCAGTGCCTGTTGGAAATGCATTATTACTGTTGGCAGGTTCTATACTCCTGCGTTCCATAACCGAAGCAGACCATTAGTGAAGGATGCACCATATGGGGCCGGGCGGGCATGCGTACGTTGAGGAGACAAGAAACGTCTCATCTCAGCACCAACTATCCGTGGGTATAAATACCGCGCACATCGACTGGACGTAGCATCATCCGACGATAGCAGGCACAGGGGCAAACCAGCAGCATGACGCCAACCCGCTACCTCGCCGCGCTCGCCACCGTCGCCCTCGTCGTCCTGGCGGCCATCGGCGCCGAGGCCGGGGCCGACACGAGCGACTGCAAGGTCGCGCAGATACAGTTCAGCGACTGCGTCACGTACGTCCTCGGCGCCGACACCAAGGTCTCGCCGCGATGCTGCGTAGGGCTCGGCGCCATCATGGACACGGCCCGGACCGGGCCCGACTCGCGTAGCCTCTGCGCCTGCCTCCTGTCGGAGATGGTCGGCGCCATGGGGAACCTCGGCCTCGCCGCCGACATCCCCGCCGCCTGCGGCCTCCCTAGCGTCCCCTTCCTCCCCACCAGCCCTGACTTCGACTGCTCTCGGTACGTGCGACAAGCCTACTAATACACGCGCGTCTCTGTTTTCATCTGTTCTCCATTTTTTTTGCTTTCTTCCTCCTCGGGAATTAAACTGAATAATCAGAAAGATGTACTACCACTGCTTAATCTCTTAATTAATGTGCAGGATCCCTCCACGGAAATGAAACTGCATAATCAGTAGGCCGCAACAACGAAGAGCACCCATCGATCGAATCGAATAAGAAGAAGACACAAAGGACATGTTATTTGAGATTTGTGTTCTTCTTGATCGAGGAATTGCCGGAAGAGTAGTATATATATAGTGTTGTTTAAATAACCCCTGTTCGAACTAAGATGGTCACAGCAAAGCTTTATCGAATCATGCTGACATTGATTCCTCTCGAACACATTACACACCTATTGTTATATTGTAAAAAATATACTTTTTTCTGTTTTGTCTTGTTTTATTTTTTGCAACATAGCTTGGCAGCGTTGATCCGGGTAATTGCTTGTGTACTTCACTACTTGTCAGTGTCTACCGTTCAGATACAAACACATATGCAATGTGAGACTTTTCACACAACAAAAGTTTGTCCCTTTCGGTGACGACTGTATCCCTTTGGTAGCAATCAAGGGTGTAATCGGATCTCGGCCGTCCTTGGCCTTGGGTTAAGGCTTGTTTGCTTGGTTGCATCACATTTTTTGTCTCTCCTTCCTATCAGATCGCCCGCCAACGCCACATCTCATCATTGTGGTTGGTCTTTGCACCTCTAGGGTTTTAGACAGCGGTTTTCTTGTCCCACGATTTACATTCCCTAGATCCAATACCTACCACCATTAGCCTTTCATATGATATAGGGTGTGGGATCATACACCACCTAACCCTAAATCGTATCACTTCGTATGGAGATGGAGGGTGTTGTGTTGGTCGGAGGCAAAGAGGAAGGGGTGAAAAATCACTAGTCAACTCTCAAAAGGCGGGGATGGTGGAAATTGAGGCCCTTGGTACCATTATATATGGGAAGCAACACTTGTGGAGGCGTTAGGGATCTGGTTTGGGAAGATCTAGTGTCTGTTGAAGGGGGTTGACCACAAGGATTAGGGTGAAAATATTTTTATATTGACATTCCACCTACCTACTATGAAGGCGCTTGAGGGTGGCTAGTAGTTGTTGATAAGGAATCCATGATCATGGAAGACTATGTCCCTCCAAAAATCCCATATGAGTGTGAGTTTGAGCCAATTCCAATTTGGGCCTATGTGGCCAAGTTAACAATGGGGATGCTGAACAAGGAGTCAGGAAAGAATCTCAATGCATATTAGGGTGTTCATGGACATTAATGATGGCATGGCTATCGAGGAAATTATGTGGGTGAAGGTATAAGAACCAGATAATGAGGAGGGGTCATGGTGCAAGTTGGAGAGGTTGGAAAGGACCACCCTTCTGAGTATGAGTTCCTACTCGAGTTTTCTTTACATATGGTCTGATCGTTATTTCAGGACAAACTGAAGAAATGAGCCGGCTAAAGTAAAACCAGTCGTAGAAAAGGAAAGAAAAAATTCCCCGCCTACAAACCAAAAAGTCCAAGGAAATTTCATTGAACCAAAGAGACTATTGTTGTGGAGCCTCCCCCATTTTTAAAACAATCTCTCCCATATGTTATTATCTTTACTTTTACATTACTCAAGGAATCATACAATTAAAATGTGTCCATACCAATTTTATAGATACCCTAGCAATGTATGAGGAAAATAACTAAATATTTAGTTAGGTTTTTCAGTTTTAAATGTTATTAATTTGTTTGATATCACTTTCAAATAAGGCTCACTTTTTTTGGTTTTCATGTTTTTAATCTTTCCATTGACTTTAAAAAGTTTAATCAAACCATTGGTTGTGATTGGGATGTAATTTCATTCACACGTTCAATATTAGTTTCAAAGAGGATTCATGAACTTATTTGAAATTTCACCGGTTCCATAAATTTGTGTCAAAATTTAGAAAGATTCATTGAATTTTCATTTGGTTTTCCAGAAGGTTTCAAAAGGTTTAAAATTTAAATAGTGTTTTATTTGAGCTCCATTGAGCCACCTTTCTTGAGTTTAATCTTGATACGAAAGATAACTCACAAATGTAATTGGGGCTTTATTTATGTCTCATTATGGATCGTAAATGGATATAAACATGGATGAAACATAGTGCACAAAATCAAAGTATAATTTTGAAGCTATATGGACAAAAACATGGATGAAACTCGTAGTGCATCTCTATGAATTAAACTGAACAATCAGAAAGATGTACTACCACTACTTAATCTCTTAATTAATTTGCAGGATTCCTCCACGGAAATGAAACTGCGTAATCCGCAACAACTAAGAGCACCCATCGATCGAATCGAATAAGGAGAGGACACAAAGGACATGTTATTCGAGATTTGTATTCGATCGTCTGCAAGGAATTGCCGGAAGAGTAGTATATATATTAGTATTGTTTAAATAACCCCTGTTCGAACTAAGATGGTCATAACAAAGCTTTATCGAATCATGCTGACATTGGTTCTTCTCGAACACATTACACATCCATTGTTATTGTTAAAAATAATACTTTTTATGTTTCGTCTTGTTATATTTTTTCGCAAAATGGCTTGTGGTCGAGGTCCAGTCTGTTGTTGCATAGCTTCGCGGTATTGGTCCACGTAATTGCTTATGTACATGACTACTTGTCAATATCTACCGTTCAGATACGAACACATATGCAATGTGAGACTTTCCACACAACAAAAATTTGTCCCTTTCGGTGTCGATTGTGCCCCTCTGGTAGCGATCATGGGGGCAATTGGATCTCGGCCGTCCTTGGCCTCAGGTTAAGACTTGTTTGCTTGGTTACATCACAATTTTTGTCTCTCCTTCCTATTAGATCGCCCGCCAACACCACATCTCATCATTGTGGTTGGTCTTTCCACCTCTAGGGTTTTAGGCAGTGGTTTTCTTGTCCCACGATTTACATTCCCTAGATCCAATACCTACCACCGTTAGCCTTTCACATGATATAGGGTGTGTGATCATACACCACCTAACCCTACATCGTATATATCACTTCGTATGGATATGAGTGCGGTAGGCATAGAGACGGATGGACGGGCGTTGCATGGACAAGTCTAAACATGTAACTTTAAGATCTAGGGCAATTGCAGATAAATAAGAATAAACATCCAAGTACTAAACAATCATAGGCATGTGATCCATATATAGTCATGCGTGCTCGCAATGAGAACTTGCACAACATCTTTTGTCATGCCAACCCATGGCAGCGGGCCTCTAGGGAACTACTGGCAATTAAGGTGCTCCTTTTAATAGAGCACCGGAGCAAAGCATTAACACTCCGTGAACACATGTGATCCTCACACCACAGCCATCCCCTCCGGTTGTCCTGATTTCTGTCACTTCGGGGTCTTCGGATCCGGACAATGATATGTGTACATAGCTTGTAGATAAGATCACAAACAATACTATCATAATGATTCAATAATAAGTTCAGATCAAAGATCATGGCACTCGGGCCCTAGTGACAAGCATTAAGCACAACAAGTTGCGACAAAGTTAAATAGCACTAATAGAGATACTAGGCACCATGCCTTAACAATCTTATTCGATTACATGATAGAACTCATCCAATCCCTACCATCCCCAAGCCTACAGCGGGGGATTACTCACTCATCGATGAGAGAAACATTGATGGTTGATGGAGAGGCGTTGGCGATGACGATGGCGATGATCCTTCCCAAATTCCCCGTCTCGGCAGGGTGCCAGGACATAGTTTCTGGATCCGAATCGCGGCTTCTGGTGGTGGCGGCGCAGCGGAACTCTTTCTGAAAAACGACCCTCCTCCCCCCGGTTTTTAGGTCAAGAGGTAACTTATAGGCAAAGAGGGAGTCCGAGGGAGTGCTTGGGGGTGGCCGCACCCCCCTAGGCGCCGCCAGGCCTAGCCCGCTCCTGGCAGGGGTGTGGGCCCCCCAGGCCTCCACTCCGTCTCATCTTCTGGCTCCGTGGATCTTCTGGTGAAATAAGATTTTTGGCATATTTTCTGGAATTTTTCATGATAGTTGATTTTCTGCACAAAAACTAGACACCAAGGTAATTCTGCTGAAAACAGCGTCAGTCCGTGTTAGTTGTATCCAAATCACACAAGTTTAGAGAAGAAACAATAGCAAAAGTGTCCAGGAAAGTAGATACGTTTTGAACGTATCAATCAACTACAGGAAGGAACATCACCGCTGAGCGGGAAAATTCTCGGCGTAGGCTGGATCCCCCTCGGGCCTCCTCAACGCCGAGGGGAACTCTCGGCCTTAAGCCCTCGGCGTAGGTGGTCCTCGGCACAACAATTTACCTTTGGCGTTGCTCCGGCCCTCGGCGTAGAGGGCTATGCCGAGCCTTTTATGATGCCCCTCGGCATAGCCCAGCCGTCGGCACACGGAGTTAACGGCGCAGAGAAGACGGCGCCCAGGAGCAACGCTGAGGGGGATACGCTCGGCATTACTTGCCACGTGGAGCGGTAGGAAGGATGCTGCGAGAGACCTGTGCCGAGGGGAGCCCACTCGGCTTTGTGTGATCTGTCCCGAGGGGTGCCCTCTCGGCGTTGCTTGCTCTGCGCGGAGGGGTTCCCTCTTGGTGTTGCTTTCTCTGCGCTGAGGGGTGACCTCTCGGCGTTGCTTGCTATGCGCTGAGGGGTACCCTCTTGGCGGTGCTTGCTCTGCGCTGAGGGGATCCCGCTTGGCGTTGCTGTCTGTGCCGAGGGGATCCTCTCGGCGTCGACGTCCACCAACCCTCGTCTTAGGTCCTGCCAGGTGTGCTATGCTGCTAGCAACGCTGAGAGGAATCCCCTCAGCGTAGGTCCTACCAGGTGTGCTATGCTGCTAGCAACGCTGAGAGGAATCCTCTCGGCGTAGGTCCTGCCAGGTGTGATATCCCGCTAGCTTGATAATAGCAATGCCGAGGGGATTCCCCTCGGTGTAGGTATCGCAATACTGAGCGGATTCCTCTCGGCTTTGCTATGTGCCGTTAATTTTCACTACGCAGAGCTATGCCAACGGTAAGCCTCTCGGCACTGCCATATACCGTGAACTATCCGTCCGCAACACGGAAAGGAGACCCGTGCTCAGCTTGCGCCGATGGTGCCCTCGGCATTGCTACATCTATGCTGAGAGTATAGTTATACCGAGGGTCCCTCTCGGCATTGCTCGTCTGTGCCAACGGTATTTTTGCGGCCCAGGACACTGCGCGAGCTATGCTGAGCAGCCTGACCATTTCCCCTCGGCGTTGATATCCCGCTCAGCATCTGCGTTCGTTCCCGGCATGGATGCCAAGGTCTCTCCGCAGTGCACGGGGCTCGAAGACGTCAAGGACTTGGCAACGACCGCAGAACAGCGTCGGGCCCTCTGCGCCTGCATCCTGTCGGAGATGCACGCAGCCGGCAAGGTCAACCCCGGACGCGTCGCTGCCCTCCCTGCTACTTGCGGCCTCCGTGACCGTGGCCTTTCTCTCGACCAGCCCCAACTTTGACTGCTCCCGGTACGCGTACAGCAGCAGTCAGCAGCAGCATGCATGCATGCATGGCCTGACCGGTTTGACTTGTTCGTGCATCCTTAAGTTTTTAGTATATTCTTAGCGAATTGAATCGAAATGCTATTCTATATTTTTTTGCAGAATTCATTGAGCAGATCAACAAATCAGTTTACGGCATACGAAGACCTGGAAAAAGAACACTTGAAGTTGGCATGCTTTTTTCTATTTTCCTTTTAGAACCTATAAAAGTTGGCCCTGTGTTAGAGTATATCACGATTTAAACATATTAGGTAGTTTCATATTGTAATCTAATTCTATCTCTAGTAGTCTTTTTGCCCTTCAAGTCTTTTAGTATTATATAAACAGCCCAAGGGCTCACGTTGTAATCACCACAATCAATATCAATACAGATAATATTCCGCAATTCTACATGGTATCCGAGCGGTTCGCTCCGCCTAGGGTTTAGCACCACCGCTTCCGCCGCGCCGCCCCCGGGAAGATCGTTCTCTGCCGGGAGCCGCGCAAATAGTAGATTAGATCTTTCTTCGCCAAATTTTTCTCGCCGGCCGCTTGACCGGCGTTTCTTCTTCTTTCGCCGATCATAGATTGTATTGCGTCGTCCACAACCACATGTCGTCATCACGCGCCTCTACTTCAACCTCGGCATCGACTCATCTTCGGCAAATCATCGTCAACGATCGTGCCAAGGAGGCTCCGCGCTGCGTCCCAAGGGACGCCTTCACGCGCTACGTCGGCTTCTCCGTCCTCACGTCGTCACCACGCCGGCCCGTCTTCGCCTACATCAATCGGGACGCAAGTCCCCGAGTACGCGCCTCGCCATCAACAAAGGGCTGCACCTTCATCACCCGTGGTCATCATTGCCGACAACCATCTACACCAGCAACATCGTCACATCGTCGCCGCCACCACCAATCGTGGTCCTCGTCAACGCCAACAAGTTCTTCTACACGAGCGACGCCGCACTCATACAAGCGGAAAATACGGGTCTAATCCCCAAAATCAACTACCGCAACAATTCAATTGCCATCAACAACTACCTCGTCGTCTTCGCCCACCACGACCTTGCCGCCAGAGTCGCAGTCTAATTTTTTATTTGCACAAGTTTGTGCTCAATTTTCTTCTTGCGGCCACTTCATCTACTCTGGCAAGGCGGACAACTTCTACACCGACCGTTTACGGAAATTTTCTTTGCTCCTCAATCCGGCTCTGGCACGCATGGCTCACGATGGTCCCTGTCTTCGCATGCTCGGTATCGGCAACACCGATGCGTGCCTTCGTCCCCGACACGCTCCCGAGTCTGGCAAGCTCGGCATTGCGGGTCGAGCTACTTCTCAAACTACGTCTACTTCAACCACTACGGCGAATTCTCCCGGCTCAACGACGACATCGACCACAACACAACAACATCATCAACTTCATCGACTTCATCAACAACGACTACATCACCAATGGCATCATCGACCACGACTACAACGCCCTACTTCCGGCTACATCGACATTCTCTCCCATCTCCGCCTTCGGATTATGCTCCAGTCAAGACCGTTCGCGTCACTACCGATCTGACTGCGGAGGAGTGTTACAGTATATCACGGTTTGGACATATTAGGTAGTTTCATATTGTAATCCAATTCTATCTCTAGTAGCCTTCTTGCCCCCCAAGTCTTCTAGTACTATATAAACAGCCCAATGGCTCACGTTGTAATCACCATAATCAATATCAATACAGATAATATTCCGCAGTTCTACATCCTGAATGATTTATAATCATTTTTGGATTTGTTTTTAGATCAACACATAATCGAATATGTGGAGATGCACACGTGATATGCCTTTCGATCTTTGAACAATTTAAAACGTGTGTTTTTGGTAAATGGAGCATATATATGCACCCCCTAGACCAAAATTAAGTGAATTTCGAGGAGATGCTGAGCGGGTGGACACTGGACAGGCCACCAACTTGGCAAATTGTGAGCACATCAATTTTTAGGGGTACACACATACAGCGATGTGCACTTTCCTTGTTTACACGTGGTTTGTTTGTAATAGAAAACAACGCCTCCTTATTCATTCAGTGCCGGCGGTAGGAAACGCATTACTAATGGCAGGTTCTATACTCTTTGGCATGCGTACGTTGCGCAGAGAAGAAACGTCTCGTCTCCATCTGCATGCGCTCGAACTTAACAATCCCCTATAAATTCCGTGCGCGTCGCCACACGTCGTCGCATCCTACTCCGATCGACACGCAGAGCAACCATAAGCTAGCATGACGCCAACCCGCTACCTGGCCGCGCTCGCCACCGCCGCCATCGTCGTCCTGGCGGCCATCGGCGCCGAGGCCGGGGCCGACACGAGCGACTGCAGGGTCGCGCAGATACAGTTCAGCGACTGTGTCACGTACGTCCTCGGCGCCGACACGAAGGTCTCGCCGCGATGCTGCGTAGGTCTTAGCGCCATCATGGACACGGCCCGGACCGGGCCCGAGCTGCGTAGCCTCTGCGACTGCCTCCTGTCGGAGATGGTCGGCGCCATGGGGAACCCTAGCCTCGCCGCCGACATCCCCGCCGCCTGCGGCCTCCCTAGCATCCCCTTCCTCCCCACCAGCCCTGACTTCGACTGCTCTAGGTACGTCCAACAAGCCACGCTCGGCTCTGTTTTCATCTGTTCTCGGTTTGTTTGCTTTCTTCCTCCTCGGGAATTAAACCGAATAATCAGAAAGATTACTTAAATCTCTTAATTTGCATGCAGGATTCCTCCACGGAAATGAAACTGCGTAATCCGCAACAACTAAGAGCACCCATCGATCGAATCGAATAAGAAGAGGACACAAAGGCCATGTTATTCGAGATTTGTATTCGATCGTCTGCAAGGAATTGCCGGAAGAGTAGTACTCCTATATATATAGTCTTGTTTAAATAACCCTGTTCGAACTAAGATGGTCACAGCAAGCTTTGTCGAATTATGCCGACATTAATTCCTCTCGAACACATTACACATCCATTGTTATTGTTAAAAAATATAACCTTTTCTGTTTTGTCTTGTTTTATTTTTTCGCAACCTGGCTCGTGGTCGACGCCCAGCTGTTGACATAGCTTCGCAGTGTTGGTCGGGCTTGTGTACTTGACTACTTGTCGGTGTCTACCGTTCAAATACGAACACATATGCAATGTGAAACTTTCCACACAAGAAAAGTTTGTCCCTTTCGGTGGCGACTATGTCCCTCTGGTAGCGATCATGGGGGCAATCGGATCTCGGCCGTCCTTGGCCTCAAGTTAAGGCTCGCTTGCTTGGTTGCAGGGATTGTTTACTTAGTTGGATCACATTTTTTGTCTCTCCTTCCTATCAGATCGCCCGCCAACACCACATCTCATCATTGTGGTTGGTCTTTCCACATCTGGGTTTTAGGCAGCAGTTTTCTTGTCCCACGATTTACATTCCCTAGATCCAATACCTACCACCATTAGCCTTTCACATGATATAAGGCATGTGATTGTACACCACCTAACCCTACATCGCATCACTTCGTATGGAGATGGAGGGTGTTGTGTTGGTCGAAGGTAAAGAAGAAGGGGTGAAAAATGACTAGTCAACTCTCAAAAGGCCGGGATGGTGGAAATTGAGGCCCTTGGCACCCTTATATCTGAGAAGCAACACTTGCGGAGGCGTTAGGGATCTGGTTTGGGAAGAACTAGTGTCCGTTGAAGGGGGTTTACCACAAGGATTAGGGTGAAAACATTTTTATCTTGACATTCCACCTACCTACTATGAAGGCGCTTGAGGGTGGCTTGTAGTTGTTGACAAGGAATCCATGATCATGGAAGACTATGTCCCTCCAAAAATCCCATACGAGTGTGAGTTTGAGCCCATTCCAATTTGGGTCTGTGTGGCCAAGTTAACAATGGGGATGCTGAACAAGGTGTCTGGAAAGAATCTCAATGCATATTAAGGTTTTCATGGAAATGGCATGGCTATCGAGGAAATTATGTGGGTGAAGGTATGAGAACCAGCTAATGAGGAGGGTGCATGGTGCAAGTTGGAGAGGGGATGGAAAGGACCACCCTTCTGAGTATGAGTTCCTACTCAAGTTTTCTTTACATGTGGTCTGATCGTTATTTCAGGACAAACTGAAGAAATGAGCCGGCTAAAGTAAAACCAACCATGGAAAAGGCTAGAAACAATTCCCTGCCTACAAACCAAAAAGTCCAAGGAAAATTCATTGAACCAAAGCGAGTATTGTTATGGAGCCTCCCCCATTTTTAAAACAATCCCTCCCATATGTTATTATCATTACTTTTACATTACTCAAGGAATCATTCAATTAAAATGTGTCCATGCCAATTTGATAGATGCCCTATAAATGTATCAAAAAATAACTAAATATTTATTTAGGTTTTTCATTTTTAAATGTTATTGATATGTTTGATATCACTTTCAAATAAGACTCACATTTTTTTGGTTTTCATGTTTTTAATCTTTCCATTGACCTTAAAAAGTTTAATCAAAGCATTGGTTGCGATTGGGATGTAATTTTATTCACAGGTTCAATATTAGTTTCAAAGAGGATTCATGAACTTATTTGAAATTTCACTGTTTCCATAAATTTGTTTCAAAATTCAGAAAGATTCATTGAATTTTCATTTGGTTTTCCACAAGGTTTAAAATTTAAATAGTGTTTTATTTGAGCTCCATTGAGCCGCCTTTCATGATTTTAATCTTGATACTAAAGATAACTCACAAATGTTATTGGGGCTTTATTTATGTCTCATGGTGGCTCGTAAATGGATAGAAACATGGATGAAACATAGTGGACAGAATCAAAGTACAATTTTGAAGCTATATGGACAAAAACATGGATGAAACTCGTAGTGCATCTCTATGAATTTACAAAACCCTAATCAAAATTCTTTAAAAATGTAAGAAACCTCGACGAGTAAAATAATAATTTTATCATGTACCAAAATTGTTCCACACGAGTTCATAATATCCAACGCATAAAAAACCTAAATGTTGGTTTTATTTTTACTCCATCCGTCCCAAAATAACCGACTTCACTTTGTCGAATTACACATGTATATAGACGCATTTTAGTACTTAGATACATATGTATTTAGACAAAGTAAAGTCAGGAGGGAGTCTATTTTATTTTATTATTTGCCTAACTTCCACAACCTACATGATCCCAAATGATTTTGCATCAATCATCTTTACATACAGAGAAGACACTATAGATGCCTAGCAGGAGTGTGTAGGGGGCCATATGTGGCAAGCATTTGAGGCAGGCTTCCTCTCCCTCTAGTCAGTTTAGCTTGATTTTTTGTTGAATTTTGTTTGGTTTCCCTAAAAAATATCAGTTTTGCACTGATTTTGAAGCCATACATCATGGTAGTGCACAACACAAAAAAAATAGGTAGGGCATAACAACTAAGCAGGATAATTCAATGCTGGAAAACCAAAGTAAGGACAACAAAAGATAGAAAAACTAGAGGAGGTACATCCAAATGCAGTGCAATCTATGTATTTGCAAGACATGCACTAGCATTGCACCAAGGAGAAGAAATGTGGTACAACTAAAGGTTCAGTGCAACCAAAGGTAGTGAAAAACATGCAATTAAGGCAGCGCATGTAGGAGACATGATGCAATACAACTAAAAGGATGAAAATTAAAGACATCACATTCAAATTTCAAAAATATTCTCTCATGACAATGCTCATAAGAGACACATGTCAGCACACATCCAATAAAATACATCGTGAAAAACTAAAGGGGCACACTCTCTGAAAATAAGTAGTTTGAAGAAGTACATATATTGGGCAACAAATCTTGTGATTTCGGTAAAATAACATATTTTTTGCCAAAAGTATCAACATACAATCTAGATTTGAAATTCTCAACATGAGCGACACTCTGATGGATCACAAATCAAACGCGCTGAAAGTGAACATCACCTTTAACATTGGTATAAAAAACAAAAAATCCAGCCCTCCCACCAATGCACTCGCGTCAGTAGCCACTTATCGCATGGGAGACAGTTAAATGTGTTCTTTGTGATCCTACTAGCCAAAAGTTTCTCTTAACCAATACACAAACAAATATAATACTCCCTCCGTCCCAATTTATATTGCGTATAAGATTTTATTAAAGTCAAACTTTGCAATGTTTGACTAAGTAGTTTGATGCAAATATGAATTTATATAATATAAAAATAATATTATTAGAATTGGCTTAGTATATACTTTCATATTATATAAATTTTATATCATACGAATTTATATTATTTCGTATAATCTTGGTCAAACTCTGCATAGTTTGACTTGCACGCAAAATTATGCACAACCTAATATGGGATGGAGGGAGTATATCGATTATAGTGTACTGGTTTCTTAGTAGAGGCAATGGGCCTGATTTCTTATTAGAGCAACCTCACAGGCAGTGTCTCATCATCGCTGCCATAGTAAAATTTACGGCTAGGACTATGGGCCCAAAGTAAGCTCCCAAAAAATGTTTGATAATGCCAGCGAGTAATCCAATAAATTATTTCTCCTGAAATAATATATTCTGCTCAAAAGTTGTTGTTCTCTCTTAAAAATACAGCAGCAGTTAGTCCCTTTCTTCCAAAATAATTGTCGACATTTACAATGTTTAGATTATAATGTATGATAAATCTAAGAAAACTAAATCGGTGTTCTTGATGTTGATATATCTCTGTATAAACTTCGTAATTTTTTTTGACATGTAAACTTGGTCAAAATTAATTAACTTGACTTAGGACAAACTAGCTAGAACTTCCACTATTTTGAAACGGATTATCTGTGCAACATATTAGAAGTGGATGCACACCTAACTGTTGTTTGGGAGATGTGGGCTACATATTTCAACACGTACGATTCACTGACGGTGTCTGCCAATCAAAGCAAAATATTGAAGCGGATTGAAACGGAATCAAAAGGAGTGAAACGGTACTGGTGTAAGCGTGCATTGTTTACTGTCTGGGCCATAACTTATCAATTCAATACACTAGTAGTAACCTGCACCGTTCGTTGCGCTGAGAACAAAGACAGAAACGTTTTCCATCCCCGCCCAGACGTTCCCTATAAATAAATCCTGGACGCGGACGCATTCCTCGTCGGCACGCACTCTCGGGTATATCTCCATCGATCAATCAGGTTCAACGCAACCACCACCATGATGCCTACCCGCTACCTCGCGGCGCTGCCGCCGCCGTCGCGCTCCTCTTGCTCTCCGGCGGACGGCAGGGCGCCGAGGCGGGGTCGAAGGACAACGACTGCGCCGTCGTGCAGACGGCGTTCGGCGACTGCATGGGGTACGTCGCTGGGCTGGACGACAAGCTCTCGCCGCGCTGCTGCAGGGGGCTCGCCGACATCAAGAGTATGGCGCCCACGGCTGACCGGCGGCGGGCTCTCTGCGCGTGCATCCACTCGGAGATGGTCGCCGGAGGCATGGTTCTCCCTGACCGCGCCACCAGCCTCCCTGCCAAGTGCGGCGTCCGTATCACCTTCCTTCCGACAAGATACTACTTCCAGTGCTCTCGGTACGTACGTACGTGTGTACTGAAGTACGAATACACACAATCATTTTTGTTCATATTTGACGCCTTGAAACTCAATCGTGTTCTTACTTTTTAAGTTTCTATTTTACGAGAAAGTTAATAAAATGCTTAACTCATCTGCAGGATTCCGTGAGGAGAAGAAGAAGAAGAAGAAGAAGAAGAAGAAGAAGAAGAAGAAGAAAACGCAAAGCTTGTGGTGGACCATAGATTTTATTTTATTTTATTTTATTTTATTTGTGAGGAGTGAGCCGAAGAACAATATTGTATAGGAGTAGATTTATGTAATAAAGATACTTATACCAATTATTTCCTTTCAAACAATTTCTAGAAATTTGGTTTGCTTCCTCACAACGTGTCATTTGTTCTGGACACGTGTCGTCGTCACTACATCTGTGGACCAGATCCTATATAAATATTCTCCCTCATAACAATATTTAGGACAAAATATTTTGCTTCCTCTCATACACATTCCAGGATGTTGTTAAGAAGTCACACCCCTTTCGACTCGTGATTGATGCCAACTTAACTTGGCAGTTTTGCTTCCGTTGAACAAGACGTCTGCCTACTGTTGCGGAAGTCGAATGCTACATATTGATTTTATACCATAAAAATAGATGGCATGGTTATTCACATTTATTTGAACAAAAAATGGTCAAATTTGTAACTTTCGTCCTCCATTGATTATCATGGCCAGAATTTGCTATTCACTGTCGCATGCAAAAAATGAACAGTTGGAGGCCAGATGCTATGGCCTATGTGCCTACCCTTGGCAAACATCTCGGCCCTCTGCTGCCCAAATGGAACCCAGGCCTTTCTGTTTTACTCCTGACCAGTTCAATTTGAGACCGGTCCTGACCAGTTCAACCCTAAAAAAAGTTACATTTGAGTAATATCAAATATCATATGCTAAAAAAAGAGTAATGTCAAAATACAAGATCATATCTTTAAAGGTTGAAGCGGGAGAGATCCCACCTACACAGGTTGTACAACCCAATAACCTTACCCGCCCACCAAAGATTACCTGTCACCCGTACCCATACCAATAGCCACTAGCAGGTTTATATTTTTCTCATACTCGTTACCCAGGAGGAAAACGGATACTCATGGGTAAAAATCCAAAATTACGATACATCAAATTTAATAGCAAATAGTCACAAATAACAACAAATTATAGTTAATAATTTATAAATAACACCACACTATAAAGAACAACACATATTTATGAACAACAACATATCTTAAAAATTCACACATTCTCATGAACAACAACACCTCCTAATAAGCAGAAATACATAGTCATAAAAAGCAACACATAGCCAAGCTACGGTGTGTGACCCGTCGGGTGCTCGGCGAAGGACGGGAGGCAAGTGGCTTGAGCCCGGTGGGACGTGTTCACAGTTCCTGAGAGCAATCAGGGCAAGAATTAATGTGTGAGAGGCTTTTGCGGGCACATCACACAGGTTGTGTGCGTGTGGCCTAGGAAGGGCCCTTTGCGGGCACATCATAAACGATAGTCGCCTGGGCACAGTAGAAAATGCATCACACACTTTTGCCGCATAGAAAATCGCCAGTATAGTGGTCTGTCATACCCACATGTTTTGTCATGTGAAAAATCGTGTGCGCCATCTTTCTACCCTTTAGGCTATATGCATCGTTTATTTTTCTAGTTTTTAGTAGCTCGACGTGACATGCACAACCATGAAAACAGATAACTTGGATGATAGGTCTAAATAATTCATTTTGTGCATTTAAATCTATGATGAAGTTTAAAAAATCCCACTAGGGGACTCTCCCACGACACGGCGAATGATGCCTGAGGCATCGCCCCTTAGTGAGCGACCTCCCCACGACGTATGTGGGGAAGGTCTAAAAAATAACCCTCACTAGGAGGGAACCCTCTTTTTAGGGAGTCTAAAATAATTAACACTCTGATTCTCTAATTAGGAGGCGGACCAACAATTGATCCGGCTGGCCATATTGGCTGAGCCTTATTCACCACCAAATATTTTAATCCTTTTATAGAAAATTATGTGGGCTTTTGGTTACAAGCCCATCACTTCAATCCTGGTTGTGGTAGGCTTGAATCTCCCACTAAGTCTACTCATGGAAATAGATCAATGCTATAGTTATTATAGGTTTGAGGCAAAAAAAAAAACTCCAACATGGCTATTGCACAAGGTCCTAGAGTCTTTTAGATTCCACATAACCCCTAAATGTGGAAGCCTCCTAGATGACTCCTCCTTCAATTGCTAACATTGCAGACATGCATCGTTGCTGTCGCTGGACCATCGTTGTCGTCGCATGCGTCCCAATGATGAATAAATCATTGTGCCATTGTGAATGCAGAAAAATGGGGGCCTATGTTGGAGTTGTTAAAAAGTAGGGCCCGACCTCTACTTGGGGTTTATGAGCCTCTACTTGGGGTTTATGCTCGTGGCCTTCTTCCTCGCGCTCTACTACCATTACCACACTTATGACCTTGTTGGTCACTGCAATGTAAAGTAACATAGGCTCTTGAGGTTCCGGCGCTGCAAGAACTGGTGGGTTTGAAAGTAGGTCTTTCAAACTTTGCAGGGCAGTTTTGGCTTCCCGGGTCCAGACAAATTTGTCGGTTTTCTTTAAGAGTTTGTATAAAGGTGTGGATCTTTCGCCAAGACGGCTGACGAACCGACTCACTGCTGCAATGCAATCAGTGAGACGTTGAATGTCCTTCAGGCGAGTCGGCCTGGTAATGTTGAGTATAGCCTTGATTTTGTCCCGGTTCAACTCTATACCTCGTTCAGAGATGATAAAACCTAATAATTTTCTGGCTGGAATTCCAAAGAAACACTTCTTCGAATTTAGCATCATGTTGAGTTTTCATCCAAGTCGGAAATTAAAGTTTCCTTCTTTTTAGACATAACTGCTATGTCGTCTACGTATACGTGGATGTTGCGTCTGATTTGGTCGTTGAGACAATGTTGCATAGTACGTTGATATGTTGCTCATGTGTTCTTTAAGCCAAAAGGCATAGTTTTGTAGCAGAAGGTTCCGAAAGGAGTGACGAAAGACGTCTTAATTTGATCCAACTCTTTCATCGGTATTTGATGATATTCGGAATATGCGTCGAGAAAACAGAATAGTTCCGACCCTGCCATTGAGTCGATAACTTGATCGACTCTTGGCAAAGGGAATGGATCTTTTGGACATGCCTTGTTCAAAGCGGTATAATCAACACACATCCTTAAATCAATGGTGTCCTTTTTAGGGACGAGTACAGGATTTGCCACATTCCTTGGCTATTGCTTTCGCTTTTCATAACCAAACCGCCGTAAGGACTGTTTGACGGGTTTAGCGTTAGGGTACACATTAAGAGAGTGCTAGGCAAGTTCCCTAGGTACTCCGGTCATGTCAGACGGCTGCCATGCGAAGATATCACTAATAGCTTTGAGGAACTCGACGAGCGTGTTTTCCTATGCGCGATCTAAGCCTACCCTATGTCCGTCGTCTTGGAGGGATCATCTTCCTTCAGCGATGTTTTCTTCGTATCTTCCGACGCCTTGAACTACAAACTTGACTTCAGCACCTCGTTCTTCATAGCGGGCATCTCAGACCAATTGATGGTATTCTTGATCTCCTGGTACTCCTGGGAGTGCAGCACGGCTTCGACGAAGGCAGCAGATCCTTCGTCGCACTTGAAGGGTTTCGCAGCATAGTAAATCAAAAATTTCTACGGATGCGAACGGGGAAAGCCAAGATCTAATCTAGGAGATGCAAACAACGAGGGGAATTAGATGAGATCTTCATACCCTTGAAGATTCGCACAGCGGAACGTTCAACGGAACGTGGGTGATGTAGTCGTACTCGCTTCTCCTCCTCGTGATCCGATCCGATCTAGCACCACAAGTGGCGATGCTTCCAAGAGATGCACACGTGCGGCACCTCGACGTCTCCTCCTTCCTCGGTCCAGCAAGTATGGTGGAGAGACGGATTGGATCTACAACGCGACGGCGCGGTGCAAGTGGTGGAGAGTTTCTGCAGCAGGGCTTCGCCTACGTGCAGTCGGGAGGGAGAGAGAGAGGAGGGCAGCAGGGCGGCTAGGGCTTGAGGAGGAGGTGTGGGAGGGTGGTGCGCCCCAGCCCTATTTATATAGAGGGGTGGACGCCAACCCTAGCCCCTCTCCCAAGCCTAGGCCGGTGGCCAAGGAGGGAAGAGTGGGGGGCAAGTTCCCCCCCCCTTCTAGAAGCTTTCCTAGGGTTTGCCCTAGATCTGGCCGGCTGGGCCCTATGGGGCCTTGTGCCCCTGGCCCAATGCAGCCAGGGCACTCCCTCATAGGCCCATGCCCCCTCCCAGCAGGTGGGGCCACGTTGGCCCCCTCCGGAAGGTTCTAGAAGCTTCCGGTACAATACCGATTAACCCGAAACAATTCCGAACTCCAAAAACTGCATTGCCTTATATGAATCTTATTCTCCGGACCATTCCGGAACCTCTCGTGATGTCCCGGATCCCATCCGAGACTCCGAACAAAAACTCATAAACCAATTATCCAATCTATCCTAGCGTCAGGACACGTTAAGTGTGTGACCCTTCGGGTTCGAGAACATGTAGACATGATCTTCTATCAATAATCAACACCAGGGTCTGGAAACCCATATTGACTCCCACACATTCATCGATGATTATATCGGATGAACCACGATGCCAGGATTCAATCAATCCCATATATATTCCCTTCGTCTCACGATATTTTACTTGCCCGAGATTTGATCGTTGGTACCGTCATACCTAGTTCAATCTCGTTCACAGCAAGTACTTTACTCGTTCCGTAATCCGATATCACTTTGTGATTAACTCCTTAACCACATGCTTGCAAGTGGTGTTGATATCGATTACCGAGTGGGCCCGAAGTATATCTCTCCGACTTGGGAGGGACAAATCCCATCTCAAAACATACAACCCAACAGGTACTTTCCGATCACCTGAGAGACACCTTTATGATCACCCTCTCATAGGATGACGTTTGATGACCTCAAAGCTTTCTTCCGATACCAGGGAGTTGTATTATCTCATGGTCTAAGGAATACAATATTTGACATAAGAAAAGCTTCGCAAAGATGAACACGATGACACGATCTAATTGCTCCACTTAGTTTGGGTCTGTCCATCATATCATTCTCCCAGTGATATGATCTCATTATTAATTGACAACTCATGTCTATGGTTAGGAAACCTTAACCATCATTAATCAATGAGCTAGTCCATAGAGGCATACTAGGGACACGGTGTTGTTCACAAACCACACAAGTATTAAAGTTTCTGCTTAATACAATTCTAGCATGGAATATAAACTTTATCATGAACAAGAATTATAATAATAACATCTTTATTATTGCCTCTAGGGCATAATTCCAATAGTCTCCCACTTGCACTAGAGTCAATAATCTAGTTTACATTTGGCAACAATCTCACACCCATGGCACTAAGGTGTTGATCATGTTTTGCACGTGGAAGAGGTTTAGTCAATGGATCTGCGACATTCAGATCTGTATGTACTTTGTTAATCTTCAGATCTCCATCTGTTATATAATCTCGGATTATATGAAACTTGCGGTTGATATGCTTGGTCTTTGGATGATATCTTGGTTCCTTAGCGAGTGATATGGCGCCAGTGTTGTCACACAATATCTCCAGTGGGTCCAATGCACTTGGAACCACGCCAAGCTCAGTGATGAAGTTCCTGATCCAAACTCCTTCACTTGACGCTTCTGCAGCAGCCATGTATTCCGCTTCTACTGTAGATCCCGTGATCACGCTTTGCTTGCAGCTTCTCTAGCTCACAGCTCCTCCATTCAAAATATAAACGTAACCTGTCTGAGATTTAGAATCATCCTTGTCGATGTCGAAACTAGCATCGACGTAACCTTTTACGACGAGCTGTTCATCACCTCCATAGACTAAGAACATTTCTTTAGTCCTATTTAGGTACTTTAGGATGTTATTTAAGGCTGTCCAGTGTTCCACTCCTAGATCACTTTGATATCTGCTCGTCAAACTAAGAGCATTGGACACATCCGGTCTAGTACACAACATGGCATACATGATAGAACCTATGGCCAACGCATAAGGCACTTTGCTCATAGCTTCTCTATCATTTACCGTAGCTGGACACTGAGCCTTGCTCAATATCTTACCTGACAACATAGGCACTGAACCTTTCTTTGCTTATCCATTCTGAACCTTTTCAGAACTTTGTATAGGTATGTACTCTGGCTTAAAGCTATCAGGTGTCTTTGTCTATCTCTATAGATTTTGATGCCCAATATATAAGCAGCTTCACCTAGGTCTTTCATTGAAAAACACTTGTTCAAATAACTCTTCACATCGTTAAGCATGTTAATGTCATTTTCAATAATCAATATGTCATCCACATATAGTACCAGAAATGTCACTGAGCTCCCACTCACTTTCTTATAGATACAAGCTTCGTAGCAATTTGGAACAAATCCAAAGCTCTTGATCACTTGATCAAAACAAAGGTTCCAACTCCGAGATGCTTGCTTTAGTCCATAAATGGAACGCTGAAGTTTGCACACTTTATCAGCATCCTTAGGATCGACAAAACCTTCGGGTTGTATCATATACAAGTCTTCAACAATGTTTCCATTGAGGAATGCAGTCTTGAGATCCATCTGCCATATTTCATAATCATGAAACGCAGCAATTGCTAATAAAATCCGAATGGACTTAAACATCGCTACGGGAGAGAAAGTCTCATCGTAGTCAACTCCTTGAACTTGTCGAAAACCTTTCGCGACAAGCCGTGCTTTATAGACGGTAACATTACCATCCGCGTCCGTTTTCCTCTTGAAAATCCATTTGCACTCAACGGCCTTTCGGTCGCTAGGAGGGTCCACCAAAGTCCATACTAGGTTTTCGCTCATGAATCCCAATTCGGATTTCATGGCCTCTATCCATTTCTCAGAGTCTGGGCTCATCATCGCTTCCTCATAGTTCTTAGGTTCACTGTCTTCTACCAACAAGACATTCAAGACAGGGTTGCCATAGCACTCAGGAGGGGCACGCGACCTTGTCGACCTGCAACGTTCAGTAGCAGCATCGTCCGAAGCTTCATGATCCTTGTCATTAACTTCCTCTATTGTTGGTGCAGGCGGCACTGGAACAATTTCAGGTGTTGCGCTACTCTCCAACTCAAGAGAAGGTTCAACAACCTCGTCTAGCTCTACTTTCCTCCCACTCACTTCTTTCGAGAGAAACTCCTTCTCAAGAAAGGAACCGTTCTTTGCGACAAACACTTTGCCTTCGGTTCTGTGATAGAAGGTATACCCAATAGTTTCCTTAGGGTATCCTATGAAGACGCATTTCTCCGCTTTGGGTTCGAGCTTGTCCGGCATCAATTTCTTGACGTAAGCTTCGCATCCCCAAACTTTAAGAAACGCAACTAAGGTTTAGCACCAAACCACAGTTCATACGGTGTCGTCTCAACAGATTTAGATGGTGCCCTATTTAAAGTGAATGCAACGGTTTCTAATGCATAACCCCAAAATGATAGCAAATCAGTAAGAGACATCATTGATCGGACCATATCTAATAGGGTTCGATTCCGGCGTTCAGACACACCATTGCGCTGTGGTGTTCCGGGTGGCGTGAGTTGCGAAACAATTCTGCTTGCTTTAAGATGCGTGAGAAAATCATAACTCAAATATTCACCTCCACGATCGGATCGTAGAAACTTAATCTTTCTGTTACGATGGTTCTCCACTTCATTCTGAAATTCCTTGAACTTTTCAAATGTTTCAGATTTATGTTTCATTAAATAGATATACCCATATCTACTTAAGTCATCGGTAAAAGTGAGAAAATAGCGATATCCACCGCGCGTCGAAACACTCATTGGTACGCATACATCGGTATGTATGATTTCCAACAAGTCCGTTGCTCGCTCCATCATACCGGAGAACGGGGTTTTGATCATCTTGCCCATGAGGCATGGTTCGCATGTGTCAAATGATTCAAAATCAAGAGACTCCAAAAGTCCATCAGAATGGAGTTTCTTCATGCGCTTTACACCAATATGGCCTAGACGACAGTGCCACAAATAAGTAGTATTATCACTATCTACTTTGCATCTCCTAGCCTCAATGTTATGGATGTGTGTTTCATCCCTTTCGAGATTCAGAAGAAATAAACCATTCACAGCAGGTGCATGACCATAAAAGATGTTACTCATATAAATAGAACAACCATTATTCTCCGATTTAAATGAATAACCGTCTTGCAATAAACACGATCCAGAAATAATGTTCATGCTCAACGCAGGCACATAATAACACTTATTAAGGTTTAAAACTAATCCCGAAGGTAAAACTAAGGAGAGCGTGCCGACGGCCATCACATCAACTCTTGATCCGTTGCCAACGCGCCTCGTCACCTCATCCCTCGCAAGCCGCCGTCTATTCCGTAGCTCCTGTTTCGAGTTACAAATATTAGCAACTGAACCAGTATCAAATACCCAGGCACTACAATGAGGGCTAGTAAGGAAAACATCAATAACATGTATATCAAATATACCTTTGATGGTGCCAGCCTTCTTGTCCGCTAAGTACTTCGGACAGTTGTGCTTCTAGTGACCCTTGTCCTTGCAATAGAAGCACTCAGTGTCTGGCTTGGGTCCAGACTTGAGCTTCTTCTCAGCAGGGGCAACGCGCTTGCCGCCGCATTTCTTGAAGGGCTTCTTTGCACCCTTACCTTTCTTAAAGGTGGGGGGCTTGTTGACCATCAACACATGATTATCCTTTTTGATGTCCACCTCCGCACATTTTAGTTTTGCAAAGAGCTCGGTGATCGTATCAGTGGAACCAATCTGATTATGAGTCACTACAAAACTTTTGTAGCTGGGAGGGAGTGATTGCAGAACCCTGTCAATCTTGAGCTCCTCTGAAATCTTGCAGTCCAGTTGCTCAAGGCATTGAGTGTAGCCCTACATCTTTATGGCGTGCTCACTAACGGAACTCCCTTCCTCCATCTTGCAGTTAAAGAATTTCTCAGAGATCTCACATCTCTCAGAACGGGCCTGAGTCTGAAACATAGTTTTCAGCTCCTCAAGAATCTCAAAGGGCCCGGGATAGTCTTCAAAACGGTTTTGAAGGTCCGATTCCATAGCAAACAACATGGTTCTCTTAATCACACCATAATCATCTTTGCGCGACTGATAGACAGTTTTCTCATCAGCCGGCGCAGTTGCAGCAGGGGCGTCACCTAACGCTTTCTCAAGGACATAGTCCTTTTGACCGCCAGAGAGAATGATTCTCAGATTGCGGAACCAATTGGTGAAGTTAGACCCATTGTTTCTAAGCTTTTCCTTCTCAGCAAAAACGTTGAAGTTGAAGTTGGACTTAGCCATTTGATCTACAATGTTTGCAAGTACAAATTAGACTATGTTCATGATGACTAGTTCAACTTTTAATCAAATTACTAGATGAACTCCCACTAAATTCAACATCCCTCAAGTTGTTTAGTGAACATGATCCAAATTCACCACACCTAATCCGATCTTCACGAGAAGAGATGTGGTTTCAATGGTGGACAACGAAGTGTCGATCATATCATTCATATGACTCATGCTTAACCTTTCGGTTCTTGTGTTCCGAGGCCATGTCTGCACATGCTAGGCTCGTCAAGTCAAACCCAAGTATTTCCGCGTGTGCAAAACTGGCTTGCACCCATTGTATGTGAACGTAGAGTCTATAGCACCCGATCATCACGTGATGCTTGGACACGACGAACTTTCGCAACGGTGCATACATGGGGAGAACACAGTTTTATCTTGATCTTTAAGTGAGGAATTATCTTATATTGCTACCGTCGCGATCTAAGCATAATAAGATACATAAAAGGATAAACATCACATGCATATAACTTTATGTGACATGGTATAGCCAATCTTCGCGCAATGATCTCCATCTTGTGCGTGCCGGCATGATCTCCATCACTCCACCATGATTGCCTCCACCACGAATAGCAACTACAACTATTGCTAACTACTTAGCGATAAAGTGAAACTATTACATGGCGTATAAGAAGTTGACACACAGGTCATACACAATTATAAAGACAACCATATGGCTCCTTCCGGTTGTGTACTCATCGACATGCAAGTCGTGAAACATTACAAAACATGATCATTGCATACAACATACACATCACATCTTGGGCCATACCATATCACAGAAAACACTCCCTGCAAAAACAAGTTAGACGCCTCTACTTTGTTGTTGCATGTTTTACGTGGCTTATGGGAGTAGCAAGCTAAGAACGATTCTGACCTACGGAAAGCCACAACGGTGATATTATGGTTGCCAAACTCCGGTGTAAATCCCATGACAACTATAGTGAAAGAAACAGGCATCCACCAGCCGCATGTGTGGAACAAGCCACACGTCAAGTGCGGAGCCGGTCTCGCGAACGACGTCGCGTAAGGTTGGCCTAGACCGCTTCAATCTCACTATCCCGTGTCATAAGAAGAACACAAACAAGAGGCTTGCAACAGAAAACATCAACGCCCGCAACAACCATGTTGTGTTCTACTTGTGAAACACATCTACGCATACATCTAGCTCTGATACCACTGAAGGGTTTCGCAGCATAGTAAATCAAAATTTTCTACGGATGCGAACAGGGAAAGCCAAGATCTAATCTAGGAGATGCAAACAACGAGGGGAATTAGATGAGATCTTCATACCCTTGAAGATTCGCACAGCGGAACGTTCGACGGAACGTGGGTGATGTAGTCGTACTCGCTTCTCCTCCTCGCGATCCGATCCGATCTAGCACCACAAGTGGCGATGCCTCCAAGAGATGCACACGTGCGGCACCTCGACGTCTCCTCCTTCCTCGGTCCAGCAAGTATGGTGGAGAGACGGATTGGATCTACAACGCGACGGCGCGGTGCAAGTGGTGGAGAGTTTCTGCAGCAGGGCTTCGCCTACGTGCAGTCGGGAGGGAGAGAGAGAGGAGGGCAGCAGGGCGGCTAGGGCTTGAGGAGGAGGTGTGGGGGGGTGCGCCCCCAACCCTCTTTATATAGAGGGGTGGGCGCCAACCCTAGCCCCTCCCCCAAGCCTATGCTGGCGGCCAAGGAGGAAAGATTGGGGGGCAAGTTCCCCCCCCCCTTCTAGAAGCTTTCCTAGGGTTTGCCCTAGATCTGGCCGGCTGGGCCCTATGGGGCCTTGTGCCCCTGGCCCAATGCAGCCAGGGCACTCCCTCATAGGCCCATGCCCCCTCCCGGCAGGTGGGGCCACGTTGGCCCCCTCCGGAAGGTTCTAGAAGCTTCCGGTACAATACCGATTAACCCGAAACAATTCCGAACTCCAAAAACTGCATTGCCTTATATGAATCTTATTCTCCGGACCATTCCGGAACCTCTCGTGATGTCCCGGATCCCATCCGAGACTCCGAACAAAAACTCATAAACCAATTATCCAATCTATCCTAGCGTCAGGACACGTTAAGTGTGTGACCCTTCGGGTTCGAGAACATGCAGACATGATCTTCTATCAATAATCAACACCAGGGTCTGGAAACCCATATTGACTCCCACACATTCATCGATGATTATATCGGATGAACCACGATGCCAGGATTCAATCAATCCCATATATATTCCCTTCGTCTCGCGATATTTTACTTGCCCGAGATTTGATCGTCGGTACCGTCATACCTAGTTCAATCTCGTTCACAGCAAGTACTTTACTCGTTCCGTAATCCGATATCACTTTGTGATTAAATCCTTAACCACATGCTTGCAAGCGGTGTTGATGTCGATTACCGAGTGGGCCCGAAGTATATCTCTCCGACTTGGGAGGGACAAATCCCATCTCGATACATACAACCCAACAGGTACTTTCCGATCACCTGAGAGACACCTTTATGATCACCCTCTCATAGGATGACGTTTGATGACCTCAAAGCTTTCTTCCGATACCAGGGAGTTGTATTATCTCATGGTCTAAGGAATACAATATTTGACATAAGAAAAGCTTCACAAAGATGAACACGATGACACGATCTAATTGCTCCGCTTAGTTTGGGTCTGTCCATCATATCATTCTCCCAATGATATGATCTCATTATTAATTGACAACTCATGTCTATGGTTAGGAAACCTTAACCATCATTAATCAATGAGCTAGTCCATAGAGGCATACTAGGGACACGGTGTTGTTCACAAACCACACAAGTATTAAAGTTTCTGCTTAATACAATTCTAGCATGGAATATAAACTTTATCATGAACAAGAATTATAATAATAACATCTTTATTATTGCCTCTAGGGCATAATTCCAATAGTCTCCCACTTGCACTAGAGTCAATAATCTAGTTTACATTTGGCAACAATCTCACACCCATGGCACTAAGGTGTTGATCATGTTTTGCACGTGGAAGAGGTTTAGTCAATGGATCTGCGACATTCAGATCTGTATGTACTTTGTTAATCTTCAGATCTCCATCTGTTATATAATCTCGGATTATATGAAACTTGCGGTTGATATGCTTGGTCTTTGGATGATATCTTGGTTCCTTAGCGAGTGATATGGCGCCAGTGTTGTCACACAATATCTCCAGTGGGTCCAATGCACTTGGAACCACGCCAAGCTCAGTGATGAAGTTCCTGATCCAAACTCCTTCACTTGACGCTTCTGCAGCAGCCATGTATTCCGCTTCTACTGTAGATCCCGTGATCACGCTTTGCTTGCAGCTTCTCTAGCTCACAGCTCCTCCATTCAAAATATAAACGTAACCTGTCTGAGATTTAGAATCATCCTTGTCGATGTCGAAACTAGCATCGACGTAACCTTTTACGACGAGCTGTTCATCACCTCCATAGACTAAGAACATTTCTTTAGTCCTATTTAGGTACTTTAGGATGTTATTTAAGGCTGTCCAGTGTTCCACTCCTAGATCACTTTGATATCTGCTCGTCAAACTAAGAGCATTGGACACATCCGGTCTAGTACACAACATGGCATACATGATAGAACCTATGGCCAACGCATAAGGCACTTTGCTCATAGCTTCTCTATCATTTACCGTAGCTGGACACTGAGCCTTGCTCAATATCTTACCTGACAACATAGGCACTGAACCTTTCTTTGCTTATCCATTCTGAACCTTTTCAGAACTTTGTATAGGTATGTACTCTGGCTTAAAGCTATCAGGTGTCTTTGTCTATCTCTATAGATTTTGATGCCCAATATATAAGCAGCTTCACCTAGGTCTTTCATTGAAAAACACTTGTTCAAATAACTCTTCACATCGTTAAGCATGTTAATGTCATTTTCAATAATCAATATGTCATCCACATATAGTACCAGAAATGTCACTGAGCTCCCACTCACTTTCTTATAGATACAAGCTTCGTAGCAATTTGGAACAAATCCAAAGCTCTTGATCACTTGATCAAAACAAAGGTTCCAACTCCGAGATGCTTGCTTTAGTCCATAAATGGAACGCTGAAGTTTGCACACTTTATCAGCATCCTTAGGATCGACAAAACCTTCGGGTTGTATCATATACAAGTCTTCAACAATGTTTCCATTGAGGAATGCAGTCTTGAGATCCATCTGCCATATTTCATAATCATGAAACGCAGCAATTGCTAATAAAATCCGAATGGACTTAAACATCGCTACGGGAGAGAAAGTCTCATCGTAGTCAACTCCTTGAACTTGTCGAAAACCTTTCGCGACAAGCCGTGCTTTATAGACGGTAACATTACCATCCGCGTCCGTTTTCCTCTTGAAAATCCATTTGCACTCAACGGCCTTTCGGTCGCTAGGAGGGTCCACCAAAGTCCATACTAGGTTTTCGCTCATGAATCCCAATTCGGATTTCATGGCCTCTATCCATTTCTCAGAGTCTGGGCTCATCATCGCTTCCTCATAGTTCTTAGGTTCACTGTCTTCTACCAACAAGACATTCAAGACAGGGTTGCCATAGCACTCAGGAGGGGCACGCGACCTTGTCGACCTGCAACGTTCAGTAGCAGCATCGTCCGAAGCTTCATGATCCTTGTCATTAACTTCCTCTATTGTTGGTGCAGGCGGCACTGGAACAATTTCAGGTGTTGCGCTACTCTCCAACTCAAGAGAAGGTTCAACAACCTCGTCTAGCTCTACTTTCCTCCCACTCACTTCTTTCGAGAGAAACTCCTTCTCAAGAAAGGAACCGTTCTTTGCGACAAACACTTTGCCTTCGGTTCTGTGATAGAAGGTATACCCAATAGTTTCCTTAGGGTATCCTATGAAGACGCATTTCTCCGCTTTGGGTTCGAGCTTGTCCGGCATCAATTTCTTGACGTAAGCTTCGCATCCCCAAACTTTAAGAAACGCAACTAAGGTTTAGCACCAAACCACAGTTCATACGGTGTCGTCTCAACAGATTTAGATGGTGCCCTATTTAAAGTGAATGCAACGGTTTCTAATGCATAACCCCAAAATGATAGCAAATCAGTAAGAGACATCATTGATCGGACCATATCTAATAGGGTTCGATTCCGGCGTTCAGACACACCATTGCGCTGTGGTGTTCCGGGTGGCGTGAGTTGCGAAACAATTCTGCTTGCTTTAAGATGCGTGAGAAAATCATAACTCAAATATTCACCTCCACGATCGGATCGTAGAAACTTAATCTTTCTGTTACGATGGTTCTCCACTTCATTCTGAAATTCCTTGAACTTTTCAAATGTTTCAGATTTATGTTTCATTAAATAGATATACCCATATCTACTTAAGTCATCGGTAAAAGTGAGAAAATAGCGATATCCACCGCGCGTCGAAACACTCATTGGTACGCATACATCGGTATGTATGATTTCCAACAAGTCCGTTGCTCGCTCCATCATACCGGAGAACGGGGTTTTGATCATCTTGCCCATGAGGCATGGTTCGCATGTGTCAAATGATTCAAAATCAAGAGACTCCAAAAGTCCATCAGAATGGAGTTTCTTCATGCGCTTTACACCAATATGGCCTAGACGACAGTGCCACAAATAAGTAGTATTATCACTATCTACTTTGCATCTCCTAGCCTCAATGTTATGGATGTGTGTTTCATCCCTTTCGAGATTCAGAAGAAATAAACCATTCACAGCAGGTGCATGACCATAAAAGATGTTACTCATATAAATAGAACAACCATTATTCTCCGATTTAAATGAATAACCGTCTTGCAATAAACACGATCCAGAAATAATGTTCATGCTCAACGCAGGCACATAATAACACTTATTAAGGTTTAAAACTAATCCCGAAGGTAAAACTAAGGAGAGCGTGCCGACGGCCATCACATCAACTCTTGATCCGTTGCCAACGCGCCTCGTCACCTCATCCCTCGCAAGCCGCCGTCTATTCCGTAGCTCCTGTTTCGAGTTACAAATATTAGCAACTGAACCAGTATCAAATACCCAGGCACTACAATGAGGGCTAGTAAGGAAAACATCAATAACATGTATATCAAATATACCTTTGATGGTGCCAGCCTTCTTGTCCGCTAAGTACTTCGGACAGTTGTGCTTCTAGTGACCCTTGTCCTTGCAATAGAAGCACTCAGTGTCTGGCTTGGGTCCAGACTTGAGCTTCTTCTCAGCAGGGGCAACGCGCTTGCCGCCGCATTTCTTGAAGGGCTTCTTTGCACCCTTACCTTTCTTAAAGGTGGGGGGCTTGTTGACCATCAACACATGATTATCCTTTTTGATGTCCACCTCCGCACATTTTAGTTTTGCAAAGAGCTCGGTGATCGTATCAGTGGAACCAATCTGATTATGAGTCACTACAAAACTTTTGTAGCTGGGAGGGAGTGATTGCAGAACCCTGTCAATCTTGAGCTCCTCTGAAATCTTGCAGTCCAGTTGCTCAAGGCATTGAGTGTAGCCCTACATCTTTATGGCGTGCTCACTAACGGAACTCCCTTCCTCCATCTTGCAGTTAAAGAATTTCTCAGAGATCTCACATCTCTCAGAACGGGCCTGAGTCTGAAACATAGTTTTCAGCTCCTCAAGAATCTCAAAGGGCCCGGGATAGTCTTCAAAACGGTTTTGAAGGTCCGATTCCATAGCAAACAACATGGTTCTCTTAATCACACCATAATCATCTTTGCGCGACTGATAGACAGTTTTCTCATCAGCCGGCGCAGTTGCAGCAGGGGCGTCACCTAACGCTTTCTCAAGGACATAGTCCTTTTGACCGCCAGAGAGAATGATTCTCAGATTGCGGAACCAATTGGTGAAGTTAGACCCATTGTTTCTAAGCTTTTCCTTCTCAGCAAAAACGTTGAAGTTGAAGTTGGACTTAGCCATTTGATCTACAATGTTTGCAAGTACAAATTAGACTATGTTCATGATGACTAGTTCAACTTTTAATCAAATTACTAGATGAACTCCCACTAAATTCAACATCCCTCAAGTTGTTTAGTGAACATGATCCAAATTCACCACACCTAATCCGATCTTCACGAGAAGAGATGTGGTTTCAATGGTGGACAACGAAGTGTCGATCATATCATTCATATGACTCATGCTTAACCTTTCGGTTCTTGTGTTCCGAGGCCATGTCTGCACATGCTAGGCTCGTCAAGTCAAACCCAAGTATTTCCGCGTGTGCAAAACTGGCTTGCACCCATTGTATGTGAACGTAGAGTCTATAGCACCCGATCATCACGTGATGCTTGGACACGACGAACTTTCGCAACGGTGCATACATGGGGAGAACACAGTTTTATCTTGATCTTTAAGTGAGGAATTATCTTATATTGCTACCGTCGCGATCTAAGCATAATAAGATACATAAAAGGATAAACATCACATGCATATAACTTTATGTGACATGGTATAGCCAATCTTCGCGCAATGATCTCCATCTTGTGCGTGCCGGCATGATCTCCATCACTCCACCATGATTGCCTCCACCACGAATAGCAACTACAACTATTGCTAACTACTTAGCGATAAAGTGAAACTATTACATGGCGTATAAGAAGTTGACACACAGGTCATACACAATTATAAAGACAACCATATGGCTCCTTCCGGTTGTGTACTCATCGACATGCAAGTCGTGAAACATTACAAAACATGATCATTGCATACAACATACACATCACATCTTGGGCCATACCATATCACAGAAAACACTCCCTGCAAAAACAAGTTAGACGCCTCTACTTTGTTGTTGCATGTTTTACGTGGCTTATGGGAGTAGCAAGCTAAGAACGATTCTGACCTACGGAAAGCCACAACGGTGATATTATGGTTGCCAAACTCCGGTGTAAATCCCATGACAACTATAGTGAAAGAAACAGGCATCCACCAGCCGCATGTGTGGAACAAGCCACACGTCAAGTGCGGAGCCGGTCTCGCGAACGACGTCGCGTAAGGTTGGCCTAGACCGCTTCAATCTCACTATCCCGTGTCATAAGAAGAACACAAACAAGAGGCTTGCAACAGAAAACATCAACGCCCGCAACAACCATGTTGTGTTCTACTTGTGAAACACATCTACGCATACATCTAGCTCTGATACCACTGAAGGGTTTCGCAGCATAGTAAATCAAAATTTTCTACGGATGCGAACAGGGAAAGCCAAGATCTAATCTAGGAGATGCAAACAACGAGGGGAATTAGATGAGATCTTCATACCCTTGAAGATTCGCACAGCGGAACGTTCGACGGAACGTGGGTGATGTAGTCGTACTCGCTTCTCCTCCTCGCGATCCGATCCGATCTAGCACCACAAGTGGCGATGCCTCCAAGAGATGCACACGTGCGGCACCTCGACGTCTCCTCCTTCCTCGGTCCAGCAAGTATGGTGGAGAGACGGATTGGATCTACAACGCGACGGCGCGGTGCAAGTGGTGGAGAGTTTCTGCAGCAGGGCTTCGCCTACGTGCAGTCGGGAGGGAGAGAGAGAGGAGGGCAGCAGGGCGGCTAGGGCTTGAGGAGGAGGTGTGGGGGGGTGCGCCCCCAACCCTCTTTATATAGAGGGGTGGGCGCCAACCCTAGCCCCTCCCCCAAGCCTATGCTGGCGGCCAAGGAGGAAAGAGTGGGGGGCAAGTTCCCCCCCCCCTTCTAGAAGCTTTCCTAGGGTTTGCCCTAGATCTGGCCGGCTGGGCCCTATGGGGCCTTGTGCCCCTGGCCCAATGCAGCCAGGGCACTCCCTCATAGGCCCATGCCCCCTCCCGGCAGGTGGGGCCACGTTGGCCCCCTCCGGAAGGTTCTAGAAGCTTCCGGTACAATACCGATTAACCCGAAACAATTCCGAACTCCAAAAACTGCATTGCCTTATATGAATCTTATTCTCCGGACCATTCCGGAACCTCTCGTGATGTCCCGGATCCCATCCGAGACTCCGAACAAAAACTCATAAACCAATTATCCAATCTATCCTAGCGTCAGGACACGTTAAGTGTGTGACCCTTCGGGTTCGAGAACATGCAGACATGATCTTCTATCAATAATCAACACCAGGGTCTGGAAACCCATATTGACTCCCACACATTCATCGATGATTATATCGGATGAACCACGATGCCAGGATTCAATCAATCCCATATATATTCCCTTCGTCTCGCGATATTTTACTTGCCCGAGATTTGATCGTCGGTACCGTCATACCTAGTTCAATCTCGTTCACAGCAAGTACTTTACTCGTTCCGTAATCCGATATCACTTTGTGATTAAATCCTTAACCACATGCTTGCAAGCGGTGTTGATGTCGATTACCGAGTGGGCCCGAAGTATATCTCTCCGACTTGGGAGGGACAAATCCCATCTCGATACATACAACCCAACAGGTACTTTCCGATCACCTGAGAGACACCTTTATGATCACCCTCTCATAGGATGACGTTTGATGACCTCAAAGCTTTCTTCCGATACCAGGGAGTTGTATTATCTCATGGTCTAAGGAATACAATATTTGACATAAGAAAAGCTTCACAAAGATGAACACGATGACACGATCTAATTGCTCCGCTTAGTTTGGGTCTGTCCATCATATCATTCTCCCAATGATATGATCTCATTATTAATTGACAACTCATGTCTATGGTTAGGAAACCTTAACCATCATTAATCAATGAGCTAGTCCATAGAGGCATACTAGGGACACGGTGTTGTTCACAAACCACACAAGTATTAAAGTTTCTGCTTAATACAATTCTAGCATGGAATATAAACTTTATCATGAACAAGAATTATAATAATAACATCTTTATTATTGCCTCTAGGGCATAATTCCAATAGTCTCCCACTTGCACTAGAGTCAATAATCTAGTTTACATTTGGCAACAATCTCACACCCATGGCACTAAGGTGTTGATCATGTTTTGCACGTGGAAGAGGTTTAGTCAATGGATCTGCGACATTCAGATCTGTATGTACTTTGTTAATCTTCAGATCTCCATCTGTTATATAATCTCGGATTATATGAAACTTGCGGTTGATATGCTTGGTCTTTGGATGATATCTTGGTTCCTTAGCGAGTGATATGGCGCCAGTGTTGTCACACAATATCTCCAGTGGGTCCAATGCACTTGGAACCACGCCAAGCTCAGTGATGAAGTTCCTGATCCAAACTCCTTCACTTGACGCTTCTGCAGCAGCCATGTATTCTGCTTCTACTGTAGATCCCGTGATCACGCTTTGCTTGCAGCTTCTCTAGCTCACAGCTCCTCCATTCAAAATATAAACGTAACCTGTCTGAGATTTAGAATCATCCTTGTCGATGTCGAAACTAGCATCGACGTAACCTTTTACGACGAGCTGTTCATCACCTCCATAGACTAAGAACATTTCTTTAGTCCTATTTAGGTACTTTAGGATGTTATTTAAGGCTGTCCAGTGTTCCACTCCTAGATCACTTTGATATCTGCTCGTCAAACTAAGAGCATTGGACACATCCGGTCTAGTACACAACATGGCATACATGATAGAACCTATGGCCAACGCATAAGGCACTTTGCTCATAGCTTCTCTATCATTTACCGTAGCTGGACACTGAGCCTTGCTCAATATCTTACCTGACAACATAGGCACTGAACCTTTCTTTGCTTATCCATTCTGAACCTTTTCAGAACTTTGTATAGGTATGTACTCTGGCTTAAAGCTATCAGGTGTCTTTGTCTATCTCTATAGATTTTGATGCCCAATATATAAGCAGCTTCACCTAGGTCTTTCATTGAAAAACACTTGTTCAAATAACTCTTCACATCGTTAAGCATGTTAATGTCATTTTCAATAATCAATATGTCATCCACATATAGTACCAGAAATGTCACTGAGCTCCCACTCACTTTCTTATAGATACAAGCTTCGTAGCAATTTGGAACAAATCCAAAGCTCTTGATCACTTGATCAAAACAAAGGTTCCAACTCCGAGATGCTTGCTTTAGTCCATAAATGGAACGCTGAAGTTTGCACACTTTATCAGCATCCTTAGGATCGACAAAACCTTCGGGTTGTATCATATACAAGTCTTCAACAATGTTTCCATTGAGGAATGCAGTCTTGAGATCCATCTGCCATATTTCATAATCATGAAACGCAGCAATTGCTAATAAAATCCGAATGGACTTAAACATCGCTACGGGAGAGAAAGTCTCATCGTAGTCAACTCCTTGAACTTGTCGAAAACCTTTCGCGACAAGCCGTGCTTTATAGACGGTAACATTACCATCCGCGTCCGTTTTCCTCTTGAAAATCCATTTGCACTCAACGGCCTTTCGGTCGCTAGGAGGGTCCACCAAAGTCCATACTAGGTTTTCGCTCATGAATCCCAATTCGGATTTCATGGCCTCTATCCATTTCTCAGAGTCTGGGCTCATCATCGCTTCCTCATAGTTCTTAGGTTCACTGTCTTCTACCAACAAGACATTCAAGACAGGGTTGCCATAGCACTCAGGAGGGGCACGCGACCTTGTCGACCTGCAACGTTCAGTAGCAGCATCGTCCGAAGCTTCATGATCCTTGTCATTAACTTCCTCTATTGTTGGTGCAGGCGGCACTGGAACAATTTCAGGTGTTGCGCTACTCTCCAACTCAAGAGAAGGTTCAACAACCTCGTCTAGCTCTACTTTCCTCCCACTCACTTCTTTCGAGAGAAACTCCTTCTCAAGAAAGGAACCGTTCTTTGCGACAAACACTTTGCCTTCGGTTCTGTGATAGAAGGTATACCCAATAGTTTCCTTAGGGTATCCTATGAAGACGCATTTCTCCGCTTTGGGTTCGAGCTTGTCCGGCATCAATTTCTTGACGTAAGCTTCGCATCCCCAAACTTTAAGAAACGCAACTAAGGTTTAGCACCAAACCACAGTTCATACGGTGTCGTCTCAACAGATTTAGATGGTGCCCTATTTAAAGTGAATGCAACGGTTTCTAATGCATAACCCCAAAATGATAGCAAATCAGTAAGAGACATCATTGATCAGACCATATCTAATAGGGTTCGATTCCGGCGTTCAGACACACCATTGCGCTGTGGTGTTCCGGGTGGCGTGAGTTGCGAAACAATTCTGCTTGCTTTAAGATGCGTGAGAAAATCATAACTCAAATATTCACCTCCACGATCGGATCGTAGAAACTTAATCTTTCTGTTACGATGGTTCTCCACTTCATTCTGAAATTCCTTGAACTTTTCAAATGTTTCAGATTTATGTTTCATTAAATAGATATACCCATATCTACTTAAGTCATCGGTAAAAGTGAGAAAATAGCGATATCCACCGCGCGTCGAAACACTCATTGGTACGCATACATCGGTATGTATGATTTCCAACAAGTCCGTTGCTCGCTCCATCATACCGGAGAACGGGGTTTTGATCATCTTGCCCATGAGGCATGGTTCGCATGTGTCAAATGATTCAAAATCAAGAGACTCCAAAAGTCCATCAGAATGGAGTTTCTTCATGCGCTTTACACCAATATGGCCTAGACAACAGTGCCACAAATAAGTAGTATTATCACTATCTACTTTGCATCTCCTAGCCTCAATGTTATGGATGTGTGTTTCATCCCTTTCGAGATTCAGAAGAAATAAACCATTCACAGCAGGTGCATGACCATAAAAGATGTTACTCATATAAATAGAACAACCATTATTCTCCGATTTAAATGAATAACCGTCTTGCAATAAACACGATCCAGAAATAATGTTCATGCTCAACGCAGGCACATAATAACACTTATTAAGGTTTAAAACTAATCCCGAAGGTAAAACTAAGGAGAGCGTGCCGACGGCCATCACATCAACTCTTGATCCGTTGCCAACGCGCCTCGTCACCTCATCCCTCGCAAGCCGCCGTCTATTCCGTAGCTCCTGTTTCGAGTTACAAATATTAGCAACTGAACCAGTATCAAATACCCAGGCACTACAATGAGGGCTAGTAAGGAAAACATCAATAACATGTATATCAAATATACCTTTGATGGTGCCAGCCTTCTTGTCCGCTAAGTACTTCGGACAGTTGTGCTTCTAGTGACCCTTTTCCTTGCAATAGAAGCACTCAGTGTCTGGCTTGGGTCCAGACTTGAGCTTCTTCTCAGCAGGGGCAACGCGCTTGCCGCCGCATTTCTTGAAGGGCTTCTTTGCACCCTTACCTTTCTTAAAGGTGGGGGGCTTGTTGACCATCAACACATGATTATCCTTTTTGATGTCCACCTCCGCACATTTTAGTTTTGCAAAGAGCTCGGTGATCGTATCAGTGGAACCAATCTGATTATGAGTCACTACAAAACTTTTGTAGCTGGGAGGGAGTGATTGCAGAACCCTGTCAATCTTGAGCTCCTCTGAAATCTTGCAGTCCAGTTGCTCAAGGCATTGAGTGTAGCCCTACATCTTTATGGCGTGCTCACTAACGGAACTCCCTTCCTCCATCTTGCAGTTAAAGAATTTCTCAGAGATCTCACATCTCTCAGAACGGGCCTGAGTCTGAAACATAGTTTTCAGCTCCTCAAGAATCTCAAAGGGCCCGGGATAGTCTTCAAAACGGTTTTGAAGGTCCGATTCCATAGCAAACAACATGGTTCTCTTAATCACACCATAATCATCTTTGCGCGACTGATAGACAGTTTTCTCATCAGCCGGCGCAGTTGCAGCAGGGGCGTCACCTAACGCTTTCTCAAGGACATAGTCCTTTTGACCGCCAGAGAGAATGATTCTCAGATTGCGGAACCAATTGGTGAAGTTAGACCCATTGTTTCTAAGCTTTTCCTTCTCAGCAAAAACGTTGAAGTTGAAGTTGGACTTAGCCATTTGATCTACAATGTTTGCAAGTACAAATTAGACTATGTTCATGATGACTAGTTCAACTTTTAATCAAATTACTAGATGAACTCCCACTAAATTCAACATCCCTCAAGTTGTTTAGTGAACATGATCCAAATTCACCACACCTAATCCGATCTTCACGAGAAGAGATGTGGTTTCAATGGTGGACAACGAAGTGTCGATCATATCATTCATATGACTCATGCTTAACCTTTCGGTTCTTGTGTTCCGAGGCCATGTCTGCACATGCTAGGCTCGTCAAGTCAAACCCAAGTATTTCCGCGTGTGCAAAACTGGCTTGCACCCATTGTATGTGAACGTAGAGTCTATAGCACCCGATCATCACGTGATGCTTGGACACGACGAACTTTCGCAACGGTGCATACATGGGGAGAACACAGTTTTATCTTGATCTTTAAGTGAGGAATTATCTTATATTGCTACCGTCGCGATCTAAGCATAATAAGATACATAAAAGGATAAACATCACATGCATATAACTTTATGTGACATGGTATAGCCAATCTTCGCGCAATGATCTCCATCTTGTGTGTGCCGGCATGATCTCCATCACTCCACCATGATTGCCTCCACCACGAATAGCAACTACAACTATTGCTAACTACTTAGCGATAAAGTGAAACTATTACATGGCGTATAAGAAGTTGACACACAGGTCATACACAATTATAAAGACAACCATATGGCTCCTTCCGGTTGTGTACTCATCGACATGCAAGTCGTGAAACATTACAAAACATGATCATTGCATACAACATACACATCACATCTTGGGCCATACCATATCACAGAAAACACTCCCTGCAAAAACAAGTTAGACGCCTCTACTTTGTTGTTGCATGTTTTACGTGGCTTATGGGAGTAGCAAGCTAAGAACGATTCTGACCTACGGAAAGCCACAACGGTGATATTATGGTTGCCAAACTCCGGTGTAAATCCCATGACAACTATAGTGAAAGAAACAGGCATCCACCAGCCGCATGTGTGGAACAAGCCACACGTCAAGTGCGGAGCCGGTCTCGCGAACGACGTCGCGTAAGGTTGGCCTAGACCGCTTCAATCTCACTATCCCGTGTCATAAGAAGAACACAAACAAGAGGCTTGCAACAGAAAACATCAACGCCCGCAACAACCATGTTGTGTTCTACTTGTGAAACACATCTACGCATACATCTAGCTCTGATACCACTGAAGGGTTTCGCAGCATAGTAAATCAAAATTTTCTACGGATGCGAACAGGGAAAGCCAAGATCTAATCTAGGAGATGCAAACAACGAGGGGAATTAGATGAGATCTTCATACCCTTGAAGATTCGCACAGCGGAACGTTCGACGGAACGTGGGTGATGTAGTCGTACTCGCTTCTCCTCCTCGCGATCCGATCCGATCTAGCACCACAAGTGGCGATGCCTCCAAGAGATGCACACGTGCGGCACCTCGACGTCTCCTCCTTCCTCGGTCCAGCAAGTATGGTGGAGAGACGGATTGGATCTACAACGCGACGGCGCGGTGCAAGTGGTGGAGAGTTTCTGCAGCAGGGCTTCGCCTACGTGCAGTCGGGAGGGAGAGAGAGAGGAGGGCAGCAGGGCGGCTAGGGCTTGAGGAGGAGGTGTGGGGGGGTGCGCCCCCAGCCCTCTTTATATAGAGGGGTGGGCGCCAACCCTAGCCCCTCCCCCAAGCCTATGCTGGCGGCCAAGGAGGAAAGAGTGGGGGGCAAGTTCCCCCCCCCTTCTAGAAGCTTTCCTAGGGTTTGCCCTAGATCTGGCCGGCTGGGCCCTATGGGGCCTTGTGCCCCTGGCCCAATGCAGCCAGGGCACTCCCTCATAGGCCCATGCCCCCTCCCGGCAGGTGGGGCCACGTTGGCCCCCTCCGGAAGGTTCTAGAAGCTTCCGGTACAATACCGATTAACCCGAAACAATTCCGAACTCCAAAAACTGCATTGCCTTATATGAATCTTATTCTCCGGACCATTCCGGAACCTCTCGTGATGTCTCGGATCCCATCCGAGACTCCGAACAAAAACTCATAAACCAATTATCCAATCTATCCTAGCGTCAGGACACGTTAAGTGTGTGACCCTTCGGGTTCGAGAACATGCAGACATGATCTTCTATCAATAATCAACACCAGGGTCTGGAAACCCATATTGACTCCCACACATTCATCGATGATTATATCGGATGAACCACGATGCCAGGATTCAATCAATCCCATATATATTCCCTTCGTCTCGCGATATTTTACTTGCCCGAGATTTGATCGTCGGTACCGTCATACCTAGTTCAATCTCGTTCACAGCAAGTACTTTACTCGTTCCGTAATCCGATATCACTTTGTGATTAAATCCTTAACCACATGCTTGCAAGCGGTGTTGATGTCGATTACCGAGTGGGCCCGAAGTATATCTCTCCAACTTGGGAGGGACAAATCCCATCTCGATACATACAACCCAACAGGTACTTTCCGATCACCTGAGAGACACCTTTATGATCACCCTCTCATAGGATGACGTTTGATGACCTCAAAGCTTTCTTCCGATACCAGGGAGTTGTATTATCTCATGGTCTAAGGAATACAATATTTGACATAAGAAAAGCTTCACAAAGATGAACACGATGACACGATCTAATTGCTCCGCTTAGTTTGGGTCTGTCCATCATATCATTCTCCCAATGATATGATCTCATTATTAATTGACAACTCATGTCTATGGTTAGGAAACCTTAACCATCATTAATCAATGAGCTAGTCCATAGAGGCATACTAGGGACATAGTGTTGTTCACAAACCACACAAGTATTAAAGTTTCCGCTTAATACAATTCTAGCATGGAATATAAACTTTATCATGAACAAGAATTATAATAATAACATCTTTATTATTGCCTCTAGGGCATAATTCCAACAACACTCTCACGCCTTCCTCGGATTTCCTCGTATGGTGATTACGCCCTTTGGACCTAGAAGTTTAATCATGTTGTAGATATAACAGGGACGAGCCATGAACGCCTAGTAAGCCGGACGTCCGAAGATGGCGTGATAAACACTTTTGAATGGTACCACCTCAAAAGAGAGTGGTTCGGTCCGGTAATTGTCTCGGGTTCCGAATGTCACGTCTAGAGTAATCTCACCCAGAGAATCTGCCTGTCTCCCTGGTACATTGCCATGAAAAGTTACACTGCTATAACTCAACTGGCTATCGTGTAGCTTCATGCGATGGAGCGTCTCGATGTAGAGGATGTTAATGTTGCTTCCATCGTCCATGAGTGTTTTAGAGAACTCATAGCCATCAATAAGAGGATTGACGACTAGAGGGTACTTTACCCGACGATGTGTTTTCCTCGGGTGATCTGAGCGATCAAAGGTGATGGTTACATCCGACCAGTCCAGAAATTGTGGAACAGTCGAAACCGCGGCATTGAGCTCACGAAGAACCGCCTTCTTTTCCTTGGCAGGTTGGGATCCAAGGAAGCATACGTATGCGTCTTTCTTAGTCAGAAAAGTCCTCTTTCCATCCGACTTGGGATCTGCAGCGGTATCCGCCTCTTCCATGTCGGAATCTTCCTTGGGCTCCTTTCCTTTCTCGGAATTTTTATTTCCTTTTCGTCGCTTGGCTCTGTAGCCAGCGGATTCGTCTTTCTTGATGCCGTCATTGAAACGACACTCGGCATTTGTGTGGGTAGATCCTCCGTTACTATCCAAGTGGTGGACACAGGGATTATTGGCAATGTCAGCCCAGGTATAGGTTCTTCCAGGTTGCTGATCTCCTCTGCCCTGGATTCAGGAAGTTCCACAGCCTCTACCATGTCCGCCTCCACGCCCTCCTTGTCCTCCAGATCTGAATGTTGCGTTCACAGCTGCATTTTTTGGAGCTGGTTTATCTTCTGAGGTGTTCTTGCGCTTCTGAGCTTGTTGTTTTGGCTGTTTGGCCGCATTGGGATTGGCCAGAATGTTCAGCATCCCTTCTGAATCATCATCGGCATTAGCGTATTTGCTTGTCGTCTCTATCATCTCTCCCAAATCTATGACATGGTCACACTTCAGTCTGTGACGCAAAAGTCCGACTAGGAGTCCTGCAATAAAATCTTCTAACGCAGTTTGTTCGTTTACTCCCTCGCAGGAGTTCTTCGTGTCAATCCAGCGTTCGAGGTAATCCCGGCAGGTTTCTCCGGGTCTTTGTGTGCAACACTGCAAGTCTCCGACTGTGCAGGGCCTCCTGTATGTTCCCTCGAAGTTTGAAAAGAACGCACTTTGCATATCATACCAGTTATGAATTGAATTCTTTGGCAGTTCATTGAGCCATGATCGATCCGTCTTTCCCAACATGAGTGGGAGATATCGGACTGGGACCAGGCTGTTTCCTCCTTTCACGATACAGCAGGCCTAAAAAATCCTAGAGCCAAGTATCTAGCCGAGTTGCGCCGTCGTAGGGATGAATGTGTTTGGCAATACCAAAGTCAATCGGAAATTTGGTCTGACGTATGTGTGGTCCAAAGCACTTGGGCCCCACGTACACATCATCTTCCTCGTACCGCGATGCCTCTATGTTTAATTCAATGCAATGGCGAGCGTCGTTTGGTGAGAGAGATCTGCGCCTTGGAGGCTCACGGCTTCTGCGCGGCGGAGTCGGATTTCTGCTTCTCCTTTCACCGTTGCCGCCTTCGCCCCTGCGGCTTCCATGACTACGTCAGGATCCTTCATGGTCGCTGCCAGAAGGCGATGCTGGCCCTGGTGGATTATTTCCGGTTTGGTTGCTTGGTGGTGGCCGTGGAGCCTCATTATGCTGACTCCGATGCCTGTTTCTTCGGGCGCTGTCCCTACTTGATTTAGGACGATCCGGATCATCTCTTCATCCGACATTGCCAGCCGGATGGCTCGGTGGTGGCATCCTTAGCCGATCTTGCTCTTCTCGCTAGCGACGTGTTTTCGGGTCTTCTCTATAGCGGTTGTTTTGCCAATGAGGGACCATTTCCCTGATGTCATCTTTGTACGCAGCCTGAATAACTCTTGCCCAGTCACACGCCGGACGACGAGAGTGGCCGTTTGAGCCGGTTCTTAAATTCTCTTCTTCTCCACGGGGATGATAGCTTTGATTCGAATCCCTGTGGAGCCTTACATCAGTGCTTTGGTCAGCGCCATTGTGGCAAAACTCGGACTTTGAGGCCAGCTTGCCACTGAATGACGTGGCCGTTTTCTGCTGTTTTAATCCTTTGTCCAGCAACACGACGCACTGCTGGACCTGCTGTGGAGACGGATTGTTGGCGAGGATGGCTCGAGCTGCAGCAGCGTTTTCCAGCGGCGTGTTATAGGCTTGGATATTCTCTCCGTCCTTTTTGTCGAACAGATCTTTGTAGATATCTAGATTCTTGTTGGCAAGAAACGGACCTCCCCTTGTCTTGTTTGGGTGTCGCTTGAAATCTGACTGATACTTGGCAGGATCACTGTCTAACTGCTGTCTAAGCTCGACGATGTGTGTGGCCTCCTCGAGAAGAAATAGACGGTGCTTTTCTAGGTCCTCGTCCCTTTTCTCCAGTGCCTCCAGTGTAAGATCCGAAACCGTTGGGATTGGAATTTTGAGAGCATTTCCGTAAATTTCACGTGCACCCTTGGTGGCAACGTGTCCATCCACAGAAGGGTCGACCGGCGTGGTATTAATTGGATCTCCATCCTGATTCTCCATCTCGATCTCTTCATCAACTTTTTCCTCGTTGGTTTCCTTGACGTCCGGCTCTGCCGGTGTCGGATTTTTGTTGTTCTTCTTCTTCTTCTTTGACCGCCCAGTAGCCTTGACATGCATACCAGTGGCAAAGACGGCTTTTGGTCCGATACCGGGGGATAAGCTTCCGTCGGTACTTTCCGTCGTGGTTGGCTTGTGGACCTCGGAGGAATTTCCGGTATCCATATCATCCTGCGAGGTGTAGCTTTCATCCATGCTATCGTATGGACTAGGAGGATTTTTCGGCTCACCTTGCGTTGGCTTGGAGGCGTGCTCTTGCTCGTACTCCTCCATCTCCTTGTCGAAGTCTCGAAGTTCTTGCGACGTTATTGACTCTTGAGGGGAGCCTGGTAAGTCGGCGTTTTCTTCGATTGCGTCTAGGACTAAATCGCTGCCGGCTCCAGCATCGACAGAGTCGGATCCAGATCTTATGTGGTACACGAAATAGTGCTTCTTCTTGTTTATGTTCTTGAGGTAGTGGTATAACTTGGTTTTCGCTTCAACATCAGCAGAGCCGGATCCATAGCGGATGTATTCCTCATCCGTGTATCCGATCTCGCTAGAGAGATCAGATCCAGATTCTTATTCCACCTCTTCTTCCACTACAGGAGTGGTCTGGGTGGGTTTGATTTCCTCCGAGATCTTAAACTCTTCCGCATCTGCGGACAAAGTAGATACAGATTTTTCTTCCGCCATGGTCATCACCTCAAGGGTGGGTTGGGCGGGTTCAGCGAAACCGAGATAAATATCGATCTCGCCGATAGACATGATCGTGTAGGTCGTCACGGGTTTTGAAGCCAGAATCCAGGTCTCATCGAGAAGGAGGAGAGGGATGTCACTGGCGTAGACCACGCGACCCATGGCGATAGTTTTGCCGATTCCTGCACGCGCAGATTTCGCCTGGAACGAAGCTCCAAAGGTCACCTGCCCCATGGTGGGCGCCAACTGTCGTCGGATTGTCAACAAGTACGCCATAGGGGGTCCTGGTGGCGTTGGAAAGATGGGGTGTGAGACGTCGGATGTTCCAAGAGCGGTGAGCACAAGTTTACACAGGTTCAGATCTAACTACGGTTATCGGATCCTACTCCTGCTAGCAACCCAGTAATATATCGGCATAAGCCGGATGTTACAGCAGGTTACAAGAGAGGTTCGCCTGTGCGAGTTGATTGTGGTGTTACGATTGGTTGGTGCCCTAAAGGCTCCCATAGGGCCGGTTTATATAGTCACTGGGGCCTAGGGTTATAGGAGAGACCTATCCGGCTACGTTATAGAGTCGGTAACTAAATACAGCTTGGACTACAAGTAATACTACAGACCTAAGTCGGTAACTCTTATGGGCCTTGTCGTAGCCGGAACTGGCTCCTCCTCTTTCTCTGACTAGGCCGCCCGTGAAGCAAAGCTCTAACCCGTTAGTGGGCCACCCTGATCAGCGAGTCTTGTGGGTATATCCGGAATATATATCCCCAACACAAAGCGTTACGATCTTAGATTGTTAGTGATGAAAAAATCCCGCGTCAGATCAATCCGATGTAGACTCCTCCTCAATCCAAGTGCCGCACGAACGACACCTCCGCGGTATCCACACGTACGGCCTGGCACCGACTCCTCCATCTTGATCCAGCAAGGTGGGGTGGAGTGGTTTGTGAGAATCTGACAACAGGACTATGCGTGGACGAATGTATGGTGAAAATTCTGCAGGGCTTCGCCAAGCGCATGCAGAAGTAGAAGAATAAGCTAAAGAAACTGGAGGCAAAGTGGAGAAGAAAAGAGACTTAGTCAGCCGGCCTCATATTGTACCGGTCTGTCCTCTTCCTGCCTTTTTTATAGGAGAGAGTGAGTACATTTAAAAAAACGCTCAGAAGCAATCAATTCTGAACGTACGCACGAGTAAATCAGCCATCAATCCAATTGATCGTTACATACAGATCACTACGTGAGCTGGCCCATGGAACAATGTCTAACCGCCCTTTCTTTTCTTCTTTTCCTTTGCTATTTCTTTTCTTTGCCTTTTGCCCACACGATTGGCCTTACATGGACCAATCAAATTGACCTATTTAGGCTTCATGGGCTACATTTATCTCATATTTATTTCCACTAAATAAATATATATAATATTCATTAATTCAATTAATTAATAAATCATTAATACTCTTCCCGGAACAATTCCGTAAGTCCGAATCCAAATTCGATATCTCACCATATGTTGTTCCCACTAAACTCTAGCGATGTCGAACGTTAAGTGTGTGACCCGACGAGCAATAACCAATAGCGAGACCATGGATGTCCATTCTGGCACCCACAAATTCTACGAAGAACTATCCAGTATTTTATTCCTTTTGTCTCGCGATATTTTACTTGCCCGAGATTCGATCGTCGACATCTGTATACCTAGTTCAATCCCGTTACCGACAAGTCTCTTTACTCGTTCCGTAATATTATATCCCGTGACTAACTTCCTTAGTCACATGCTTGCAAGCTATTTTGGATATATTACTACCGAAAGGGCCCAGAGATATCTCTCCATCATAGGGAGTGGCAAATCCTAGTCTTGATCCATGCAACTAACAAGCACCGTCCAAGATACATGAAAGACACCTTTATAATCACCCTGTCACGAAGCGACGTTTGATGTCCCCAAAATATTCTTTCGGACTTGTTAGATCACATGATCTCATGGTCTTAGGAATTGGAAACCAGATAATATGAGGATTGGCAATTGAAACTTAGTGACACGATCAAATTGCTATTCTTTATTTGGGTCTATCCATCACATCATTCTCGTAATGATATGACCTCATTATTAATCAACATCACATGTTCATGGTTAGGAATCTATAACCATCATTTAATCAATGAGCTAGTTAAGTAAAGGCTCACTAGGAACAAGGTGTTGTTCATATTTCACGCATGTATTATGATTCCGTTTAATACAATTATAGCATGGATAATAAACATTTATCATGAACAATGAAATATGTATAATAAACATTTTATTATTGTCTCTAGGGCATATTTCCAACAGAAATATCATATTCGTGATTATAATCGCCATGTTAGGATTATTTAGAGTCATGGAGTAGTTGTATGGTGTATAGTAGTGGAGCACAAATAAAACTTAGGAATCACATTTTAGAAAAGCTGCTAGATAGCAGCACTTTGGACTCCCAAAAGGTTTCACTCTCCCCTTGGTTCCAAACACAACTTTTTGTGAGTCAAATTTTGCTTCTTCTGTTGGAGATACTCTAATGGTCTCTAGGCTGAATTGATAACATAGAGGTGAACATTGCATTGTTGACGTATATAGTGACATGTTGCTGATGTTGTTGATGTAGTTTATTTTGGATCCTACGGAGATGATAAGGCTCATTGGAAAGGTCCAACTTAAACATTGTCCTGGAAAGACAAACAGTCCAAATATCATAACCTTTTTTTTGCGGGTAAAAATATCATAACCTTGGAGTCCCAGTAAATCAGATTTGACAATTACATATTCAACTCTCTAGAAGCACTAAGAAAATTCCCAAAGTTACTAAAATTGGTGTACGTTTTGCTAGGACCAGGTCAAGTTTGGGTTTGGTGACTGCGCAGTACTAATCTTGATTACATTATGATGTACAAACATACGAAGGCATCGATTGACCAGCTAATAAATCCTGTACGGTTTTCTCTTCAGCCCTGGATGTGCATGTCATATAGTCTTCTTTTTTTTTTTTTTTTTTTTTGTGAACATGCATGTCATATAGTCAAACACAACAAACTGCAAACAATAATCTGCGAGTGGCGCGCGACGACTGGTGGATTGCTTGGTGGGAGTATTTTCCCATATATAAGTTTGCAGTATTTAAATTGGGTTACGACTTGCACTTGCAATTGTCTAGACCACGTCTCCTAACGACTAGTAGTATACATAAACAAGGCAGTGGTTTTCATTCTCCAGCAGCTACCTTCGATCTCCGGTCTCTACCATTCTCCCCTTTCCTTAGTCGTCGTCGGAGAAAATGAAGTTCTTGGTGGAGTCCGGCGACGAGACAGAGAATGCCGGGCCGACTTACCGGAACGTGCTGGCCAAGGACGCCGGGCTACTGCAGTCGCCGGCGGGCCTCGACTCCTGCTGGGATCTCTTCCGGTGAGCAATTAATAATAATCTCTCCCTCGCTCTCACCTCGCCGGACGGACGGCAACCTGCTCTCCACGGTTTAGTTAGTTTTCGTCGCCTGATTGATCTTGTGCAGGGCTTCGGTGGACAAGTACCCCAGCAACCCGATGCTGGGTCGCCGGACGGTGGTCGATGGCAACGCCGGCGACTACACCTGGATGACTTACAGGGAAGCATACGACGTTGTGATGAAACTGGCAGCATCCATGGACAAATCCGGAGTCAAACAGGTACTGCCTTTGATTGCGATCAGGATAGCTAGCTGTGGTGTGGTGGATTAATTGCCTCAAAATTGAGCTAAATTTCGGATAGTCAACTCAACCACATGTATGTATGTATGATCAGGGTGATGTAATGGTGTGCATCACTATTGCCCATCCCAATCCAGCAGCATGCACACCCAAAGTTCGTTGGAAGTAAAATAATTATAGAACATAGTTTTACTAGTACTATATATATGCCAGGTTTTCTCTAGGAATATAATCTGGGTGGGTGTCTAAGTGTATCGCGTATCTCACTCAGAAGCACGATTAGCTGGAACCTGGAAGCAGAAGCACGATCTTCTGGAACCTGCCAACCCAGGCTGTGTTGAGGGGTAGTAATTAAGTTTAGTTTAGACAATGAGCTAGGTTAGTTAAGTGGCACACTAATAAAACTCCAAAATTATATTGGTCTCATTTATTTCCAACATCTCCAACAATTGTTAGGAGTAGCACATTTGGTTGAAGCCAAATGTTAACATACATACGGCGACGTACGTGTCCCTTCCAGTTAGCCTTGGATTTCAACGGCCGCGCTTGCATAAAGTGTATCGCATATCTCACATGAGTACAGCTTATCTACATGCGAAGAAAGTCCACTCTTGAAGTTTTCGCACTTGAAATAGTCTAGTCTTCATCAGAACCGTCTCAAGTCTACTAAACAGATCACGATTAAGCGCGGAGAGTTGACCAAATTGTGCCTTGTAGATGCCGCATCTTCCATCCTTTTTATTTAAATCATACTGATTTTTATAGAGCAAATTACTTTGTGCCCGGCGGTCCCTGCCGGCGGCAACGACAGGAGAGAGAAGGAGGGAGGGGTGTTTGGCAGGAGGTCGTGGAGAGGAGCCCTCTGTTTTCTTGATTACCTGTCATATAGAGCAAATTACTTTGTGTCCATGAAAACAAAACGTCGCTCAGGTTCACGGGTACTAGCACAGTAGTACTCTGCATCCTTCCATTAACTTAGATTTTCGTTTAATCTACGGAACACAGTAATCAATTATAACTTATTAACTGATACACCTGTAGCTCCTAAGCTCCTAAAAAAGACAAAGTTTTGGGGTGAAAAATGCAGCCTGAGCTCCAGTTTTTTTTTTTTTGCCATTTTAGATCCACTTTTGTGATTTGTGTGTAGTCCACAATACACTGTATCATGTAGCGAATTTTTGTAGACATATATATAACATCTTTATATATCCATGCATTTTTTTCAAAAAAATCAAAACTCAAAAATATCATTTTTTAGAAAAACTAGCAAGGTGGCCCTCGCAAATGCGAGGGCATCATATTTATTGTGTCGATAGTCACTCTAGAATTAATTGAAGGGAACAATAAAGTTCCATAGTCCACTTAGGCGAACTTCGTTATATTGGTAATTTGTGTTGAAATCTATTGATATTTTCTCTAACAATTTGCAAATGTGAAAGCATGTGTCCATTTGGCCAGACTCTTACTTTAGTTTGAATTTGACAACATGGAGTTTTTCTTTTACAAGCTTGAAATTGTAAAGTTTCTAACCATCTCACTTAAGTGCGAGGTATTTAAATTGTTCAGTTCATAAAAGCAAGACATACAACTGGTTAATAGTCCACCGTTTCAATCTTTTCTGTCTCCTCTCACCTTCGTCATCAGCTGAAGTGTCAGAAGTTCAGGTAACCAACCTCTCGCATGAAGTTTAGGTATCTTCCTTATGAGGACCATGTATTCTAAGTCATAGAGTCATGCTGATTGACACGATGTTGTGCAAATACTGTCATCTTTGTCACTATATTGGCGTAACCATGACTTTTTTTTTCTCCATGGAAGCATATATACTCCTATTTTTTCATGGTAGAAAAGATTTGCACATTAATGTAAATAAATTAAGAATCTCTAGAGATTCATAATTGCTTGATTGTTTCCTTAGTTAAACATCTCATCCAATGAAAAAGAGGTTTATGTATAATAAATCTTTCGGAACTAAATTGTTGAAATCTCTAGAAATCTGATTCCACATTTAAATGGCTAATATCATGTTTCTATGAAAAGTATTGTTTACCCCATAAGTGATCACAATTGAAACTAAATATATCATAATTCATATGTCTTCTTATCTTCATCGGTTCATAAATGTAAGTTGTCAATATATCATGATTTCATATAAGCATCATCTGACAGTTATCTATATAATGCAACCCTTAGTTATTTATTTATCTTTGGACCAGTTTTAGGAGTTGGTTGTACTACATGCAACTATATTCTATAACTATTACTTTAGCCACACATATTAGGCTAACAATAGCACACCGATGCAAACTTGATGCACTTTTGATACACAAAATAAACCCATGAAGCCTTTACCCTAATCTCATTACTTCGTAAATTGTGTCTTCAAATTTTAGCCATTTTTGAGATTTTACAAATCTCTTTTCCATAAGGACCAGATGTTTAATCTAAAGAAACAATCCACCATTGGAAAATAACTTTTGATAACATTGATATTTGTAGAGATTATGATTGTTCTTATCGCATTGGAAATTTAAAGCTTCTTTTCTCCCACGAGGATAAGCTGCGGAGATATGGGGAGAAGATTTTGGCAAAAAAAAATCTACATATAAGCATCATCCGACTATTACCTGACAAACCTTAGGACCGGCCTTAAGTGTTTGCTTTTATATGGACACCATAATTGTTACTTTTATTCACACATGTGAGTAAAGATTAGCACACGATCCACAACCTGATGCACTCATGAAATAGAAATAAACCCACAAAATTCTTACCATAATCTTATCACTATGTACAATGTGATGACGTTTCACCTTTTTGTTAAACTTGTAAACATACTTCTCTTTTTCATAAGAATCATATGTTTAATCTAAAAAGGACAGAGTGATTACGATTATTTCCTGGTAAATTTTGAACTTTTATGGATTATGGTTTTTTTGCATTAATTTGCGAATATCAATATTTTTCTTCTGTGAGAATAAGCTGCGTAGACATGACAAGAAGGTTTTCATAAATAAAATGTCCAACTATTGTATCTATTTTATTTTCACACTGATGACATGGATGTCAATCAATACACTTTGACATATGCAATTTATTGCCATATCCGTATTAATCACAAACTATGTACCAATCTTTTTATCATTTACGGAAACTCTATTAATTAGTGAATACTTTGATTAGCTTGATAGAAAATCAAACTATGGAACGAACATGTGGACTGCCTGATAATTATGTATGTATCATAGGATCCTAAATGGTAATAATTTCTAACTCTAACGGTCTAAATAAGAGTAATATTGTTGATGTGGACTTCCAAAATAACTCTTTATCTTGATTTTGGTATATAACAGATAATTTGAAGGAGCTAACTATGAGTAAGATATTATACACTGAGCATTAGTTTTCCATCAAAATTATTTTACTATATTTTGTCAGGCACTTTGCTACAACTAATACATCAATTTATATTCCTCAAAAAATGATTGCTAAAGAACAGCCAAATTGAGAACTGAGAAAAAAATGTAGGACATTTATTAGTTGCACTCACCACTGAGCGGCATAAGTTTTGGTTAGTACCGAGACCTTGTACATGTCATCTCACATTTTGTGTCCACACAATGCTGCAAAGGAATTTAACGTCTAAACACATTATAGACTATTTAAGCACATTAAGGTTCTAAATGGATTATAGACACTTTGTTATTCCAAATAGACTTGGATGCACTTATATTACACACTATGATTAGTTTCCATTGTTTGTATTGAAGAAGCAATAGACTTGCTACCACATAGCTTTCTCGGAGAAAGTAATGAATTTATGTTTTTAGTTTTAATAATTAGAGAGAACGAAAATCTTCATTTTTTGCAAGGTGGGGATATAAAATACTTGATTATCTGATTTACAAAGTCATCTGGTTGGACGATCGCGTTCCATGACATTATGAATCCTTTTGCCCCCAATGCAAACAAATTAGATGCACGACCTTAATTACTAATCATGTTGTACTATCATAGACAAATAGAAAGCTGCACAACTTGTTGTGTACCAGGTCAGTAGTAAATTATGTTGGAAACCAAGGAATTCAACTTGTTATTATAAAATAGATCACTTTTATATAGATAAATATCTGATGGATCATTGATGGAAACGCAATTGATTAGATCAGCCCATCTTGCCTAGACAAATTGGCATGGCATATTAAAAATCAAAAGATTAATTAATCAAGAAAGAAAGACACCTATCAATATTAATGCATATAATTTAATTTCTATGATATGTACAGATGAAAATCTTAAACTAATCTCACGAGACCGATCACATAACAAAAGATTAAAGCATCTACGGCTAACCTTTATACATGAAAAGCACGGCCGCACGAGAATACAGCCAGCCGGCCAAACGGCCAAGCTAATCAAGTCGTCCAACGCTATGCGATGAGACTGCACAGACCTGCTGATGCGCATGCAGCCAGGCAACGCCATGGCCAGCGGATCGTGACGCCCTCGATCATTACTTTTTTTTTAGATTCAGGCCGCGCTCGATCATTACCGGTGCACCTGTTTCTCTTAACGCATTGTAGGTACGTAACCAAGTTAACGTGACATAAGACTTTATTTTGTACACATATAGATTATACGAAACACAATTTATATCTTAATCTTATATTAAATCTTAACCGTTAATTATAGATCTAATGGTTAATATAATTTAGGTGTCGTGGATCAACCTAGTGTCTCGAAAAATACCCTTATATTACTTTTAGTATATAATAGATTAAACTACCGAGTGAGGCGAAAGCCTGATTCAAGATCTCTAGAGTTGGGGAACCAAAACACCTCACTCCTCTCTATCCTCGTCGTAAGAAATGGTAATAACACAATTGACCATTCGCAGGGTGAACGCGCTGGAATCTACGGTGCAAATTGTCCGGAATGGATCATCACCATGGAGGTAATTAATTACTAGTCTAAATGGAAAGTGAAGAACAAAGTACTTTCAAACCAATGCATAATTCTGTTTGGTTTTGACTAATTGCCATGCAGGCTTGCAACGCGCTTGGAGTTTGCTGCGTGCCGCTCTACGACACGCTTGGTACATGCCGTGCTTGCAGAAAGAAACATGAACGAATTTATATTTGTAAACTAATCTGCAACTGTCACTTTCAAGGTGAAAGTTCGTTTGATTGAAGTTTTGCCAATGACTGTCTCTTTTTCTTCCAGGTGCCAACGCAGTGGAATTTATCACGTGCCATGCCGAACTCCAGATTGCTTTTGCGGAAGAGAGGAAGATCGGAGAGGTAATAATAATGAACTAATGACGCCTAAGGCTTAGTCAAAAATCAAATCTTACTAACTTTGATTAAATATTTTTTTAGAAATCTACATCTTACAATATTGAATGGATACATTAAGAAAATATAATACAAAATCTATTAATATTGATTCAGTATTATAAATATTTATACTTTTGTGATTTTCTAAAAGAAAATACCTTTGTGTACAATCTTGGTCAAACTTAGAAAATATTAATTTTTAGCTAACCCTTAGACGTCTTATATTTTGGTAAGTAGGAAGTACTTAATAATTTCTTTTGTTGTCAAGTACCAAAATTTATTACTCTCTCTATCCTAAAACAAGTGAATTGGTTTGGTCTAAAATTGCATATATCTTATAAAAAAAAATGTACATCCGAATCTGCACAAATCAAAGCCATGAGGCACAGAATGTGTACCCCTCCCGTTGCTACTGGCTATGAGCGGGCCGGCCGAATAGAGGAATCAAGTTTTGTTTTTTCTTTGATTTTAGGAATGTTCTATAATCTTCTAGTTTTGTTTTTCCTGGTTTTCATGCTTGTTTTTTATTTTTTTTATTTTTCTATCATCTTTAAATAATATGAATGATTTCAATTTTAAACAATTTTTTAAATTGAAATATTTACATATTAAAGTAATCTTGAAAATTGAAAAAATTTAAACTTGAGAAATTTCAAAATTGAAATAAATTTTAAATCTGAACATTTTTTGAAACATGATCTTTAAACAAAAATAACATTCTGCACATCCAACCATTTTTAAAAGCTGAACTTTTTCAAAGTTTTTAACATTTTTGAACTAGAACAGTTTTTAAATATCAGTGTTTTCAAAACCTCAAACATTTTTAAAATCTGAACATTTTAGTTCGCCAAAAAAATTTAAATTTTACGGAAAAACGAATAGAAAAAGCAGTAGAAAAAAGAAAAAAAAACCCGGCCGAATTGGGCCGGCCCGTAACAGACGCAGCGGGCGTAGCAATTAGCATAGGAGCTCCCATGACTGATAGACCCGGCGAACACCAGTGGCATTTCCGGCGCACGCACGTCGCCATGTCCTCGCCTCGCGGCCCGGCTTTCCCGGCGATCTGCCGGCCGGTCTCTGTTTAGTGGGCGGTACTGCTCTGCCGGAATGGTGCGGCGGCAGTCTGTTCCGCGAGAAAGTTGAGGGCGCAAGGGGCTCTGGCTGCAGGCGATCCCCGGTTGCTCGCCACCGCGGCGCTTCCCCCCAGGTCGACGAACTCGCGCGACGGGGGGAATTCTGCAGGTTGTTAGCTGTGATGCGGATCTAGGTTTGTTCGCCAACCGATTTAGATGGCTAGTACCTAGTTGCAAGCATTTTTTATTTTTGTTTATCCTTATAGTCCTAGAGACCAGTTGGGCCAGATCCAGCACACGATTTCAGGGAATTTATTCGGAAGAGAAGATGTGCATGTAGTGTTACTGCTGGAAAAAAGTTCATGGAGTAGTTCTGTAGGCTTCATGATCCCCTATTCTAATGCTTTCATTTATGGCAGCTCTTGAAAACCTGTCATGCCACTTCAAAGTATTTGAAATGTAAGTTATTTCAGTATGAAATATATCAACCGATTAGGTTCATCACTGTGGAATTTATATGGATTTTACTATCTCATCTGCAGCGATCGTCAGCTTTGGAGGAGTCACAAATGACCAAAAAGAGGAAGCTAAAAACCATGGGATGTCCATTTTCTCGTGGGAGGAATTCCTGATTATGGTTAGCGTTGCTTGTCAACCAGCTTACTTCGTACATTACTTCATGTGTATTTGTAGAACTTCATGGAAGTGCTTCATTACGGAATAATTGAAGCATCGTCTTGTATTTCGTTTTATTTGATATTCCACTCCTTGTTCTTAAATATGAGTTGCTAACTTGCTCGTACCAATGCAGCCTGCCTATTTCAAAGTAGATATGGGACATGACATATGTGTTATGTTTATTTATGCATTTGTTTTCTAGACCTGGAGTCGGCCTAATAGATCCTTAATATTCCCTACAAAGGTCGTAAATTTATTTTAAATAAATTATGTTACATACGGCATACTAGGTATCTGCATTATCCATGAGAGTTATAATACTCTGTTGTAACCAAGACGAGAAATTCTGTGAATGCTATCAGTCCCTTCTATTGGCTTAGTTCAAGACCATCTAGTTGAAAACACTGAACAGATGAAATTCATTCCCTAAATATTGTATGGTCTTGGAGTTATTTGGCATGCTATTGAACTATTGTACATTTACACATAAATCTTTGTGTCTGACATCTCTATAGGGTGGAGATCATCATGTCGATCTTCCTGAAAATAAGAAATCCGACATCAACACAATAATGTACACAAGTGGAACAACAGGAGACCCTAAAGGTGTTATGATATCAAATGAAAGCCTTCTTGTTAACCTGGCTGGTGCAAATTCTGTAATCCAGTCTATTGGTGAAGTTGTAAGTATAGAATCTTGATATATTGCTACCACATGCTTCACTGAATCATACAAGTCATGTTTGTTCTCTTCTATTTGCGTTGCAGTTCGATCAAGATGATGTTTATATGTCATATCTTCCACTAGCTCATATCTTCGATAGAATGTTTGAGGAATTGTTTATTTCTCATGGAGCAAAAATTGGATTCTGGCGTGGGGTATGCTTTGTGAAATCCTTGTTTACCTTCAAGCAGCCAACGGGTTCATACTGATGTTAGTTTGCATGCATCTGTAGGATGTTAAGTTGTTGGTCGACGACATTGCAGCATTAAAACCAACAGTATTTTGTGCTGTTCCACGTGTACTCGATAGAATATATTCAGGTAAGCTCCAGATTTTAATTGTTAATTTAGTTTGATATTAATAACCAGTCAGCTATTTTGTCATTTAGCTGAAATATATTTTTTCCCTGCTTAACTTCTTAAGAAAGTATAATGAATAAGTTTCTCTTCCGTCCATGATTCTTCTATCAATGGTGCTAGCAGGTTTAGATTACCAATTTATCTTGATTTCATTATCTCTGAATGTATTAGTACACATTGTGCATGTGTTGAACTCTTAATCATAGCTTTCAGTGGAGCAAGTTCCCTAGTTGTGATGCCATACATTAAAATCGAATGGTCGACGCAAGCAATGATCTAGAATGAAAAAGTTAATAAGTCAAAAAAGGACACATACATAAACTAAATTTATTTGATCTACTAGCTAGAGATGAAGTGCGTGTAATGCAGAGCTTCAATGGAAGATTGCATGTAATGCCTATGCTTGCTATAATATGGCATTGACCAATATTTGATGCAATTGCTGTTTTGATGTAGGTATTACAACCAAGATTTCATCTGGTGGCATACTGAAGAAAACCTTATTCAATGTTGCATACAAGTTGTAAGTTTGCACATGATTCCGACAACTTTTTTCCCATAAGAGTACACATTTCGTTTGATTTTTATGGCCAAATATTTTCTTATATGTTTTTCTTGTGCCTTTCATGTTCTGTAAGGTTTCATCGTTTTATTTTTTATGCATTCAATAAATTTTGTAGTATTCGTGAATCGTGATAGAATTTCTCATTTTGTAATTATTATCAAATTGTCAGGAAACTAGACAGCATGAGGAAAGGAATTAAACATGAGAAGGCATCTCCGCTCTTTGATAAATTAGTTTTCAGCAAGGTACAACTTGGATCAGATAGATTTCAGAATTTGTTGAAGTATAAATGCATTGCCTTCCTTTCCCCAAAGCTTAGCTTTTGTGTGCACTGATTCGGTGCATGCAGTTCTCCATGGTATCAGAGCCAATAGGTTTTGAGTTCAAGACCGAATAAAAAAATCGCAGCCCATTTTCGTTCCATGCTTAGGCTTGAGTGTGCCACACATGAGGGGAGTGTTGATGTATAAATGCATTACCCTCATTTCCCCATAAGCTTAAGTTGTTCGGTACACAGGCTTGGTGCATGCAATGCTACAGAATTTAAATGCAATTTCATGTTTATGTTAGTGTCCTAACATAGTGCTTAAACTATTTATCCATTAAGGTAAAAGAAAGACTGGGCGGAAAGATACGTATTATTCTGTCTGGTGGGGCTCCTCTTTCTGTAGCCGTGGAAGAATTTTTGAGGGTTGTGACATGTGCACACGTTGTTCAAGGATACGGTATGCATGTTTGATGTTTAAGTTCCCATTAGGCAAAGATCTTCAGATGATTTGCACATATTATTGGTCGACAGAACCACTATGAATAAAACTTTACATGATTCCAATTTTTAGGATTGACGGAAACTTGTGGGGGAACTTTTGTTGCACAACCAAATGATTTCTCCATGCTTGGAACTGTTGGCCCACCAGTCCCACATGTGGAAGTTCGCCTGGAGTCAGTTTCAGAGATGGGTTATGATGCTTTGTCAAGCACTCCTCGTGGGGAGGTATGCATAAAGGGAAGTGTTCTGTTCTCAGGATACTACAAAAGAGAGGACCTAACACAGGAAGTGATGATTGATGGATGGTTTCACACAGGTTAGCGATATCCCAATTTCAACAGAAGGCGTTAGTTAACTTTCTCGCATAGCTGGATATCGCAAGTTACTCTATTTTAGATGATGAGTGCAAGTTAAATAATAATGCAGGGGATGTTGGTGAGTGGCAACCAAACGGATCCTTGAAAATCATTGACAGAAAGAAGAATATATTCAAGCTTTCACAGGGAGAATACGTTGCAGTTGAAAATCTAGAGAATATCTATGGTGTTCTTCCACAGATTGATTCGGTATATATTCACTTAATTGGTCACTTAGCGAGGAACTGTCTCAGTTTCTGCCTTCACCGTGTTAGGTCTTACTTTCCTGCCTATATACTTTGTGAGAGTGTTGTTTTACAGCACCTGATTTTAAAGATAGGTAATTAAAGTTTTAGTTTTATGATAACTTTGTCGTTGTGCAGTGTGATGACTGCTGACGCCAGTGTGTGACTGAAATCTTTAGCATGCTTGAAAGCTAGTCTGACGCATAATAACATTTCTTATTTTTCTTAATCTCTTGACATACACTTTTATCATAACTCTATTGCAACAACTGTTAGTTATGGCCATATAACTCAAATATGCAAAAAAAAAAAAAACGTTCATCCCTAAAACTGTGGGAATGAAAGTAGTGGCTTCCCAAACTTATGTGTGCTGGTTGTCTCTCTTGTCATTTTGCTTGCAATCATTCGAGGGACTTACATAGTACACACCTGCTAAGAAAATAGGGCATGCATGCAAGAAATAAATAAATAATATATTGGTATTTTCTGTATCCAATTCATCTGCCATTTGTCTCAATTTTTATTCTCTCTGCTGATCAATTTCAGATATGGGTTTATGGGAACAGTTTTGAATCGTCTCTTGTCGCTGTTATAAACCCCAACCAGCAAGTGCTTGAACACTGGGCTGAACAAAATGGTATTACTGGAAGTTTAGCTGAACTGTGTGAAAACTCGAGAACCAAAGAGTATTTCGTTGCGGAACTCTCTAGGATTGCGAAGGAAAAGAAGGTAAAGCGCCTTATCTTGCATATCTGCCACTCACAACTGTTTGTTCCACGTTTCACTAGGGTTTGTATTTACATGTTCCCAATGTTTACCTATGTTGCCAGCTGAAAGGCTTTGAGGTGATAAGAGCCGTCCATCTTGAGCCGTTGCCGTTTGACATGGAGCGTGACCTTATCACCCCGACATACAAGAAGAAACGCCCACAAATGCTCAAGTACTACCAGGTTAGATTCTCATACCAAACAATCTCCTCAATTTCAGCTTACAATGTTGTTCTTTTTGTGAAGTTCTCTAGTTCTTCCAAGTATGTCTAGTTTCCGTCAGTTAGCTGATATGTTTCCTCGAACGTCTTATGTCCAGGGAGCCATCGACGCACTCTACAAGAGCATGAAGTAAGAGAAGCGACCATTTCGCAGAGCAGCAAACGGTTGGATGGATTCAGAGTGTACATGTAAATTAATTAACACGAGACGAGTTGGTGTTTCGCCGCCTTAGTTTTTCAATGCATACTCCCTGTGAATTATTTATTTTCTTGAGAATCCATTCCTTGTAAATCATAATTGGGTCTGCGTTTCTGAGAATATCGTGTCCAGCCCCAGCCACACACACACGCCGGGCATCTATGGGTGTCGCTGGCCACACATGCCAGCAAAAAATTGGAGGGCCCCCCCTCCCCCCACCAACAAAACTGGACTCCCAATAGACAAACTAGTATCCAGCTACCCAAATAAAATATCCCACGGTCCCAATATGAACCCAGTGTATAGGGCATCTACATTAGTTTAGATTTCTACCTATAAATTTCGTTGTACTTGCCATTTCTTCCTATTTGAAAAAAAAACATAATGGGGACGCGGCTGGGAGCCATTGCTATCCGAACGTTTAGTAGAACGCCGACCTTCATATGTGAAAATATATACCTCAAAAAAAAAAAAAACAGTCGGTTAAACATCCAGCCACGTTTTACATTGCTTATTATAGCAGCCTTAGCTAAATTATGCGCTGCGCCGTTAGTAGAACGCCGCACCGCACGCACCGAGAATTCTTCAAAGCTTCGCAGGAGCATTTTGATCTCATCAACCAGCAAGCCGTTCGTCGGTCCATCTCTTTCGTTCTTTGTCGGCATTGCAACAATCCCAACACTGTCTGTCTCTAGAACCAACTCCCCACTTGCACTTCCTGTGCCAAAACCACTAGTCTCCGGCAAACGAGGAGCTCCGCATGTTCAGCATCGGCAACATGGGGAAGATAATGGTATGCTCCAGCCACGAAGGTACCATGGTGGTCACGTATCACTACCCCACACCCGCCGTCACCATCTGTCACTACTATAAAAACGGCTATAGGTAATCCACACATCCGTGACGCACGTGCTAGTGGTGTCCCACGGGTAAAATAGACGTGGCGCACTGTCTACAGGTGTCCTATGGCTAACTGCCGTAAGCGTGACATGGGGATGATGCGCCACGCCTATGTATGGACCAGGGCAGAGGTGGCCGCAGCACACATACCCGTAGCGCACTAGGTCAAGGTGCGCTACGGATGTGAAACTTAGCCGTAGGGCAGACCTAGTGCGCTACGGACATGTGTGCTGGAACAGCTGGTTCAACTTACCCGTAGGGCACTCTGTCCTAGTGCCCTACGGCTAAGTGGCCTGCACCAACTCCACCCCCTCCTCCTCCCTCCTTGGATCGCCTTTTTAGGCTTTGCAAAAAATAAAAGAAAATGATAAACACTTCAAAAAATAAAATCATTTCATATGTAGGTAGGTAATGTGGTATAGTTTTAGGAAAATTAACAAACATGATTTTCCACTTTTTCTAAAAAAAAAGTCATACCATGGTAAAATGGTCATAACTTTTGCATACGATATCGAAAAAATCGTATAATATACCAAAATGACAAGAACGAGATTTCGCATCCACTTTAACGATTATTTAGATTTTTAAAATTCGAAAAGAGTAAAAAGTTATGGTCAAAAGACCGTTTTTTCCTGCAGAAAAAAAATAGAGGGCAACTTACCCGTAGCGCACCACCACATAGTGCGCTATGAGTAAGTTGGGCGGGGTTCAAAATTTGAATCCCCACCCGCCCACCTACCCCTCTACTCTTTCCTCCCTCTTCTCCTTTTCATTCTCCTCCCTCCTCATTTTCCTTCTATCTTCTCCTCCTCCTTTTCCTTCTCTTCCTCCTCCTCCTCCTCCTTTTCCTTATCTTCCTTCCCTTGCACTGATGACGGCGACGATGGCCTTCTCCTCCTCCTTGCTCCGGCATCCTCCTCTCCTTGCAGTGACGATGGCGACGGCGACCTTCTCCTCCTTCTTGCAGTCACGATGAGCAACGGCGACCTCCTCCTTGCGGCCTCCTCCTCCTTGCAATAACGAAGAGCGATGACGAGCGCCGACGACCTCCTTCTCCTTGCGGCGACCTCCTCCAGCCACACCTATGTCTCCCTCTCTTCCTCGATGCCGGCGGTGGTAGGTCGTGGCCACGGCCACCATGCTCCAGCGAGGCGACACGACGGCGGCGATGCGGACCCGGTTGCTTTTGCAATTTAAAACGAGGGTGTTTTTTATATTTTTTTTGTTTTTTGAAAAAAAACCTCCGTGGCGCACCTGTACCCCTACCCGTGGCACACCTGGTAGTGCGCTACGCCTATCCCCATATAACCGTAGCGCACTAGGGTAGTGCGCTATGGGCACTTTTTAGCCGCAACGTATTCTTAGTGACGCACCACTAGTGCGCCACAGATGGGCTTTTTAGGTGCGCCATGAACAACCCTTTTCCTAGTAGTGTGTTGGACAAAACGCCCCATCTGCATTCGCTTTTCTCCACCAGTTACCTGATATGTTTCCTTAAACATACTATGTGTAGGTAGCCATGGACGCACTCTACAAGAGCACGAAGTATATTATCCGCGAAACGCAAAAATATTTGTGTTTTGATGCATTGAGAGAATCACCCCACGCCATATAACTCAACCAGCTAAACTACCTAGGGGAGGATATGGTGAAGCCTCGGGGATCGTGCGTTGGCCAAGAGCATGAAAAGAGCGACCTGGGACGGATCCAAGATTTGACCATAGGGGGAGATGATAATAATGATAAAATAGTTATACAACAACACTATATCAAATCTTAAATATATTTAGTTTTGTTGTTCAGACGACATGTTCTATAATTAAAGCTTCGTTTTATTTTATTTAATATATAAACATGTGGGGCAAAGAAGAAATTCGTCATAAAAGAGATAAACATGACAATATATCAGGTCTTCTAGTGTACGTGATACCATGACAGATTGGAATATTGAAAAAATAATAATTATATTGATTAAGGCCTTGAAGGACTGTTTATATAGATTATAAGACTTAGCCTCCAAAAACTAATAAAGATAGACTACAACTCAAAGGGCCTAATCCTAGACTACCTATACTCTAATAATCTGGCTGGCCAAACACCTGAACGGGCGAACAGCTAGTCAGCGAAGGGAAAGTTAAGGACACATATAACAAAGCAGCATAGTGTATGAAAAAGAAAGTAAAGAAAATGAGAAGATGAATTACGTTTGAGCATAGTGATGAGGTTAGCGGGCAGAGGCAACTCCGCCACGGTGGGCTGAAAACCTGCTTCAACAAATGCCTCGTGCCGATACATAGTCCGTCGATTCTGAACGCCTCTATGTAATGTATGGGGAGGAACAAAATGAGCGGGAGCAACTGAGACCAACCAAGCAAACCATTCTGTGGTTGGGTGCTTAGGATGATGGTTGTATCACTAGTCCACCAAAGTTTAAACTTCAGGTTTGACACTGAGTGTTATATAAAAGGTGGAATATTCTTTCAGTGGGAGACGACATTTCTGTCGACAGCGAGGCGTCCGTGGTAACTTCGTCAATCTCAAGACCCGATCTGCCGACACGGTCTCTCGGAGGTGCTCATAGGGGTAGGGTGTGCGTGTGTGTGTGTTCATAGGGGTGAGTGCATGTACGTGTTGTTAGATGTATATATTTGTATATTGTAGTTTTTCCATATGTTAGGAGGCTTCCTGCATATTTGCACATGTACCTGTATTATATATTATGGCCTTTGACCCCAGAAGAATACAAGTTGCCTATTCCTAACATGGTATCAGAGCCCAAGGTCCCGAGTTCGAGTCCTGACTTTCGCAATTTATCCTAAAATTGTTGTTGATCACTCTATGTCCATGTATAGGCCTCTTGAGTCATACGTGAGTTTCGCGCGCCGTCGCTCTCTTCCGGTTGCACGTGCTGACTTCTCCCCGTCACACGTGAGAGGGGGTGTTGAAGTGTATAAGTGGATTGCACTAGCCCTTTCCATCAGTTCGGACTTCTGGTTCCGTTGGCTAGTGCATGAAGCTTGAGATGGTATCAGAGCCACATTAGCCCCGTCCTCTTTCTCGCAACTTCGTCGGCCGTCATCGTCCCTGTCGTCGGCGGCCTTGCCGTCGTCATCGCCGCCGGTCGCCGCCCGTTTTTCCCCGTTTTCAGATCTGGATCGATTTGGGTGTGCCTGATCTGGATTTGCCTGACCTGATCAACTCAAGCTCACCTCGCACCGGATCCAGCTAGCTTCACGTGCGTCCACTGCTCGACGCATCTTCGTCCCTGGATCGCGTCCACGCGCGCCCGTCGCCTCTGCTGCTTCGCTTGCCCGCCCCGTCTGGCCCGGCTGTCCTGCCCGGCTCCGCCCGTCCCGGCCCCGCCGGCCGTCCGTCGTCGCTCCGTGCTCTGTCTGCCGGTCGTCTAACGGGACTGCTGCTGTTCTTCGTCGTTCCCGATTGGATCTGAGGGTTGACCTCAAAAAAATGAGAGAGATGTCTTCTGCATCGGGCAATGTTGCGATTCCTCGCTGCCCGGTGATCTTCGATGGTACGAATTATCCTGATTTCGCCGCCTTTATGCGCATTCACATGCGCGGTCTCCGTCTTTAGGGTGTGCTCTCCGGCGAGGTCTCCTGTCCGCCGTGCCCCCCTGCTCCTGTGGCTCCTCTTCCGCCGACGCCGATTGTTCTCGGTGCTGATGCTTCTCAGGAGGCCAAGGATGCTGCTCAGAGTGCCGATGATAGTGATGTTGCTGCTTATGAACTGAAGTTCAAACAGTACTCTGCTGATCTCGAGACCGATCGCCACGCTCTGACTGCCTACACTCAGTGGGTCGATGAGTATGCTCATGCTGCTGCTGTTCTCACCTCCAGTGTTCTGCCCCAGTATGCTGCTGAGTTCATGAGTCTCCCTACTGCTGCCGCTCGGTGGGAACATCTTCGTCAGCGCTATCAGCCGTCTGGGGATGCTCTTTACCTGTCTGTGGTTCGCCAGGAGCATGCTCTTCAGCAGGGTGATTCAACTATTGATGAGTTCTATACTCAGAATGCTGCTATCTGGCGTCAGATTGATTCTCTCCGTACTGCTGTTTGTGGCACATGCTCGTGCTGCCAGATTGTGCGCTCGGATTTGGAGTTTCACCGCATCTATGAGTTTCTGTCTCGGCTCCGCCAGGAGTTTGAGCCCCGGCATGCTCAGCTGAATGCTCGTGGTCGTGTTCCGCTCTCTGAGGTGTTGTCTGAGCTTCGGGATGAGGAGACCCGTCTCCGTGGTGCGGGTCTTCTTGCGGTTCCATCTGTGCTTGCTACTTGTGGTCCTCCTATGCCGTCTGCTCCCCCGACCCAGCCGCGGTCCTCTGTGCCGCCACCGATACTTCCCACTCCTCCAGGTCATGGTCAGAGTCAGCACTAGCAGTCTCAGGGTCAGAGTCAGCACCAGCAGGCTCGTGGTTAGGGTCGCCGTGGTTCTCTTCGTCACTGCTCTTACTATAACAAGGATGGCCACACTTGGGCTACCTGTTATGTAGGGATTCATAGCATGGAAAACAAAAAATTTCTATCGCATACAAACAAACAAGCCAAGATCTATCTACTAGATTGTAGCAACGATTCGATGGAATAACTCACCCTCGAAGATTCCAAAGTGTTTAACGAGAGCGGATTCTCGTGGGTGATGTAGTCGTACTCTTCCCGATCTCAAGATCGTGTAGACGATCCTTCCGGCGCTGCGTTCCGGCAGCGCTCCCGCAGTCGGTCACATGTTCGGTACTCGATGAAGACCTTCCTCTCCCTTGTTCCAGCAGGCAGCGGAGGTTGTAGCACTCTCCTCGCGATTCCGGCAGCACAACGGCGTGGTACCGGAAGTAGATGGGAGATCTCGCAGGGCTTCGCCTTAAGCCGGAGCGAGTATGGTGGACGATGAGAGAGCCCTCGACGATCTAGGGTTTAGACACGCCGAGAAGGAAGCTTGGCCGACGGCTAGGGTTGCTAGGCGGCGGCGGCTTGACCTAGGGCGGCGGTGGCGGCAGCAGGTGGCGGCGCCGGCGACTTAGGGTTTGGAGGCGGGGATCTTGTGTGTCTAGGAGGTGAGCCCTGCCCCTCCTTATATAGGTGGAGGGGCTGGCTGGCCAAGGGGAGGGGAGTCCCTCCCCAACTCGGCTTGGAGGTGGGCCGGCGGTGGAGGAGGGACTCCTCCGCAACTCGGTTTCCTCCTCTTTCTCCACTTCCCAAAAATAGCCGTTTGACTTTTCAAACAAGGATTTGATTAATCCCTCTATTTTGTTCAGCGATGACACTTAGTACATGATGCAATCATACCAACTTGATATAACACATCCATGCACCTTTCCCCTCCGGAGTGCCGGACATTCCGGAACCTTTTAGAACATTCCCGATGAAAACACCGGAACCATTCCCCAACTCCGAAACGGGACTTTCCTTATATGAATCTTATTCTCCGGACCATTCCGGATCTCCTCGTGATATCCCGGATCCTATCCGAGACTCCGAACAACATTCGGTCTCTTTCTCATCATTCCATAACTACTCAAACAACGTCGAATCCTTAAGTGTGTCTCCCTACGGTTCGTGAATTATGTGGACATGATCGAGACACTTCTCCGAACAATAACCAATAGAGGAATCTGGAAATTCATATGGCTCCCACATATTTCTACGATTACTTTGCGATTGAATGAACCACTTACATACGATACCAATTTCCCTTTGTCTCACGATAGTTTACTTATCCGAGGTTATGATCGTCGGTATCTCTGCATACCTAGTTCAACCTCGTTACTGATAAGTACTCTTTTCTCGTTCCCGTGATATGTGATCCCTTGTGAGCTAGTCACATGCTTGCAAGCTAATTGGATGACATTTCACCGAGAGGGCCCAGAGTATATCTATCTGTCATATGGATGGAAAAATCCCACTCTTGATCCATGTGTCTCAACCAATACTTTCCGAACACTCAATGCCACTTTTATAGCCACACAGTTACGGTGTGGTGTTTGATGTCATCAAAGCATCCATCTGGTAAAGGTGATATGCATGATCTCATGGTCGAAGGAATTAGGTTACTATGTATCAGAAAGCATATAGCAATTGAACTATTAAAATGACATGATCTTTATGCTATGCTTATCTATAGGAGTATGTCCACCATATCATTCTCGTAATGATATGATATTATTGTTAATAACATCTCAATGTTCATGATAGGGAAACCACAATCATTTATTAACCAAGAAGCTAGTGATGTATAGAGTCTTTACTAGGGACTTCAATTTAAGTTTACAAATCACACAAGTATTAATGTTTCCTTGTTAATACCATTATAGCATGAATATAAACATTTATCATCAAAGATATAATAATAACTACATTTATTATTGCCTCTAGGGCATATCTCCAACAGTCTCCCACTTGCACTAGAGTCATCTAATCTAGATTACATGGTAATATACCGAACACCCATGGCAGTTTGGTGTTGGTCATGTTTTGCCCTCGGGAGAGGTTTAGTCAACGGATCCGCCACATTCAGATCTGTGTGTACTTTGTAAATCTTTATGTCCCCATCTTGGACATGTTCTCGAATAGCGTGAAAACGTAGCTTGATATGCTTCAGCTTCTTGTGTGACCTTGGTTCTTGTGCATTGGCTATGGCGCCCATGTTATCACAGTAGATAGACATTGGGTATAGTGCACTAGGAACCACACCCAGCTCTGTAATGAACTCTTTCATCCATATCGCTTCTTGTGAAGCCTCCGAAGCAGCCATGTATTCCGATTCAGTTGAAGATCTCGCCACAACGCTTTGCTTTGCACTCCTCCAGCTAACTGCTGCACCATTCAAAGTAAATACGTATCCAGATTGTGATTTAGAATCATCCGGATCGGTGTTCCAACTAGCATCGGTGTAACCATTAACAACGAGCTGTTCATCACCTCCATAAGAAAGAACCATATCCTTAGTTCTTCTCAAGTACTTAAGGATGTTTTTGACCGCTGTCCAATGATCCACTCCTGGATCACTTTGATATCTGCTAGTTAAACTAATAGCATATGCAATGTCGGGTCTAGTACATAGCATGGCATACATTAGAGATCCTATGGCTGAGGCATAGGGAGTCTTACTCATCCTTTCTCTATCTTCTGCCGATGTCGGACTTTGAGTTTTACTCAAGGTCGTATTGGGCAACATGGGTAAGAACCCTTTCTTGCTATCTTCCATTCCAAACCTCTTTAGAACTTTGTCCAAATATGTACTTTGTGACAATGATATTTGGCGTTTTGATCTATCTCTATAAATCTTTATGCCTAATATGTAAGCTGCTTCGCCAAGATCCTTCATTGAAAAACTATTATTCAAATATTCCTTGACACTATTTAGAAGGTCTACATCATTCCCAATCAACAATATGTCATCTACATATAGTATTAAGAATGCTACAGAGCTCCCACTCACTTTCTTGTAAATACAAGCTTCTCCATAAGTTTGTATAAAACCAAAACTTTTGATCACCTTATCAAAACGTTGATTCCAACTTCGGGATGCTTGCTTCAATCCATAGATGGACCGTTGAAGTTTGCATACCTTGTTAGCATCTTTAGGATCGACAAAACCTTTGGGTTGCATCATATACAACTCTTCATCAATGTCTCCATTGAGGAATGCTGTTTTGACATCCATCTGCCATATCTCATAATCATAATATGCAGCGATTGCTAACATAATCCTCACAGACTTTAGCTTCGCTACCGGTGAGAAAGTCTCATCGTAGTCAACTCCTTGAATTTGTCGAAACCCTTTTGCGACAAGTCGAGCTTTATAGACAGTAACATTACCATCAGCATCTGTTTTCTTCTTGAAAATCCATTTGTTCTCGACAGCCTTCCGGCCATCCGGTAAGTCCACCAAAGTCCATACTTGGTTTTCGTACATGGATCCAATCTCGGATTTTATGGCTTCTTGCCATTTATTGGAATCTGGGCTCATCATTGCTTCCTCATATGTCGCAGGGTCATCGGTATTGTCCACCAACATGACACTCATAACGGATCATACCAATCTGGAGTGGTACAAGTTCTCGTTGACCTGCGAGGCTCTGTAGCAACTTCAACCGAAGTTTCATGATCATCATCATTAGCTTCCTCTCTTATTGGTGTAGGCAGCACAGGAACTTCTTTCGGTGCTGCGCTACTCGCAATTTCGAGAGAAGGTTCGACAACCTCGTTGAGTTCTACTTTCCTTCCAGTCACTTCTTTCGAGAGAAATTCCTTCTCTAGAAAGGATCCATTCTTGGCAACAAAGATTTTGCCTTCGGATCTATGATAGAAGGTATACCCAATAGTTTCCTTCGGGTAACCTATGAAGACGCATTTTTCCGCTTTGGGTTCAAGCTTGTCCGGCTGTAACTTCTTTACATAGGCTTCGCACCCCCAAACTTTAAGGAACGACAATCTAGGTTTCTTCCCAAACCATAATTCATACGGTGTCGTTTCAACGGATTTAGATGGTGCCCTATTTAAAGTGAATGCGGCTGTTTCTAATGCATAACCCCAAAATGATAGCGGTAAATCTGTAAGTGACATCATAGAACGAACCATATCTAAGAGAGTTCGATTACGACGTTCGGACACACCATTACGCTGTGGTGTTCCCGGCGGTGTCAATTGTGAAAGTATTCCGCATTTCTTCAAATGCTCGCCAAACTCGTAACTTAGATATTCACCTCCACGATCAGAACGTAGAAATTTAATCTTCTTGTTACGTTGATTCTCTACCTCACTTTGAAATTCCTTAAACTTATCGAAAGTTTCGGACTTATGTTTCATGAAATAGATATACCCATATCTACTCAAGTCATCCGTGAAGGTAAGAACATAACGATAACCACCGCGCGATGCTACACTCATTGGACCACACACATCGGTATGTATGATTTCTAGTAAGTCCGTAGCTCGCTCCATCATACCAGAAAATGGAGTCTTAGTCATTTTACCCATCAGACATGCTTCGCATCTTTCAAGTGATTCGAAATCAAGTGATTCAAGTAGTCCATCGGAATGGAGTTTCTTCATGCGCTTCACTCCAATGTGACCAAGACGACAGTGCCACATATAGGTCGAGTTATCGCTCGATTTCAAACGTTTAGCCTCAATGTTATTAATATGTGTATTTCCACTATCGATATTCAACAAGAATAGACCATCTATCAAAGGTGCATGTGTGTAAAACATATTACTCATATAAATCGAATAACCATTATTCTCGGACTTAAACAAGTAACCATCTCGCAATAAACAAGATCCCGATATAATGTTCATGCTTAACGCAGGCACCAAATAACAATTATTTAAGTATAAAACTAATCCCGATGGTAGATGAAGGGGTAGCGTGCCGACCGTGATCACATCAACCTTTGATCCATTTCCTACGCGCATCGTCACCTCGTTCTTCGCTAGCTTCCGTTTATTCTGCAGCACCTGTTTCGAGTTACAAATATGAGCAACTGAACCAGTATCAAATACCTAGGCACTACTACGAGTACTAGTGAGATACACATCAATAACATGTATATCGGATATACCTTTCTTCTTGATGTTGCCGTTCTTCAAATCCGCCAAGTACTTTGGGCAATTCCGCTTCCAGTGACCTTCTCCCTTGCAGTAAAAGCACTCAGTATCAGGCTTAGGTCCAGCCTTGGTCTTCTTTGTCGGCGTGGTAACTTTCTTACCACCCTTCTTGAAGTGTCCCTTCTTCTTAGACTTGCCTTTCTTGAATTTGGTGGTCTTATTGACCAACAACACTTGGTGCTCTTTCTTGATCTCCACTTCTGCAGATTTCAACATGGCAAAGAGTTCTAGCAACGTCTTGTTTATGTTTTGCATGTTGTAGTTCATCACAAAGTTCTTGTAACTTGGTGGTAGTGATTGGAGGACGCGGTAAATCCCCAAAGCATTAGGAATCACTATACCCAAGCTTTGAAGTTTGTTTGCGTGCCCAGACATCTTAAGCACATGCTCACTGACGGAGCTGCCCTCTTCCATCTTGCAGTTAAAGAACTTTTCAGAAGCCTCATAGCTTTCAATTGCCGCATGAGTCTCAAAGATCAATTTGAGATCCTCGACAATATCATATGGGTCTGAATTCTCAAACCTTTTCTGAAGCTCCGATTCTAAACCATACAAGATAGCACACTGAACTGTGGAGTACTGAGTCTTCCGAGTGAGGTAAACATTCTTTACTTCATCGGCAGCATCAGCTGCAGGTGGGTCACCCAGCGGTGCATCCAGCACATAGGTCAAATTACCAGCTGTGAGGACAATCCTCAAATTGCGGAACCAATCCGCGAAGTTGCTTCCATTGTTTTTCAACTTTTCTTTCTCTAGGAACGCATTAAAATTGATGGTAGGGGCTGCCATTGATCTACAACATATTTGCAATAGTTTAGACTAAGTTTATGACAAATTGAGTTCAAATTAATAATAAAATTAATCTAGGTGAACTCCCACTCAAAAAAATATCCCTCACATTGTTTTAGTGATCACACGAACCAAATCCACCACATCAAAACCGATCATCACGAGAGTTGATATAGTTTCAATGGCGAACAATCGACATGTTCATCATATCTACTATATGATTCATGCTTTACCTTTCGGTGATCCGTGTTCCGAGACCATGTCTGTACATGCTAGGCTCGTCAAGATCAAACCTTAGTTTCCACATGAGAAAATCTGGCTTGCTCACGTTGTATGCACTTGCAGAATCTAACACACCCGATCATCACGTGGTGCTTCGAAACAACAAGCTTTAGCAACGGTGCTAACTAAGGGTGAACACTTTATGACTTGAAATTCATGTGCATGAGGGATCATCTTATAATGCTACCGTTGTCTACTAAGCAATACAAGATGCATAAAGGATTAACATCACATGCAATTCATAATATGTGATATGATATGGCCTTTCTTCTTTGTGCTTCCGATCTCCATCTTCAAGCACGAACATGATCTCCATCATCACCGGCATTGCATCAAGGTCAATGACGCTTCTCCATGGTTGTCGTCCACCGGCTTCAACTATTACAACTACTTTGAATAGACACGCGGATCTTAACATAAATTAAAGACAGCCATATGGCTCCTGCCGGTTTCCAACTTACAATAAGGAACATTGCATACATCAAATATAATCACAATCATGGCCATATCACATCACAGCAAACCCCTGCAAAACAAAGTTAGACGCCTCTACTTTCTTTGCATGTTTTACGTGGTTTGGGGCTTTCAATAAGTGTCGATTTAACTTACGAACATGAACCACAACATTGATACTAGTATTGTTAATCACCCGTTGTAAATTGGATCTTAACTATGCTAGGAGAAACAGGCACCCGCAAAGCCACTTATGCAATACAAGTTGCATGTCAAGCGTGGAGCAAGTCTCATGAACGATGTCATGTAAGGTTAGCCCGGGCCGCTTCATCCCAACATCCCGCAAGATGCAAAGTACACAATAAGCAATCGACAATAAAAGCATCAACGCCCACAATGACCATTGTGTTCTACTTGTGCAACAGATCTACATATAGACACGGCTCTGATACCACTGTAGGGATTCGTAGCATGGAAAACAAAAATTTTCTATCGCATACAAACAAACAAGCCAAGATCTATCTACTAGATTGTAGCAACGAGTCGATGGAATAACTCACCCTCGAAGATTCCAAAGTGTTTAACGAGAGTGGATTCTCGTGGGTGATGTAGTCGTACTCTTCCCGATCTCAAGATCGTGTAGACGATCCTTCCGGCGCTGCATTCCGGCAGCGCTCCCACAGTCGGTCACACGTTCGGTACTCGACGAAGACCTTCCTCTCCCTTGTTCCAGCAGGCAGCGGAGGTTGTAGCACTCTCCTCGCGATTCCGGCAGCACAACGGCGTGGTACCGGAAGTAGAGGGGAGATCTCGCAGGGCTTCGCCTTAAGACGGAGCGAGTATGGTGGACGATGAGAGAGCCCTCGACGATCTAGGGTTTAGACACGCCGAGGAGGAAGCTTGGCCGGCAGCTAGGGTTGCTAGGCGGCGGCGGCTTGACCTAGGGCGGCGGCGGCAGCAGGTGGCGGCGCTGGCGGCTTAGGGTTTGGAGGCGGGGATCTTGTGTGTCTAGGAGGTGAGCCCTGCCCCTCCTTATATAGGTGGAGGGGCCGGCCGGCCAAGGGGAGGGGAGTCCCTCCCCAACTCGGCTTGGAGGTGGGCCGGCGGTGGAGGAGGGACTCCTCCCCAACTCGGTTTCCTCCTCTTTCTCCACTTCCCAAAAATAGCCGTTTGACTTTCAAACTTGGCGTTTGACTTTTCAAACAAGGATTTGATTAATCCCTCTATTTTGTTCAGCGATGACACTTAGTACATGATGCAATCATACCAACTTGATATAACACATCCATGTACCCTTCCCCTCCGGAGTGCCGGACATTCCGGAACCTTCTAGAACATTCCCGATGAAAACACCGGAACCATTCCCCAACTCCGAAACGGGACTTTCCTTATATGAATCTTATTCTCCGGACCATTCTGGATCTCCTCGTGATATCCCGGATCCTATCCGAGACTCCGAACAACATTCGGTCTCTTTCTCAGCATTCCATAACTACTCAAACAGCGTCGAATCCTTAAGTGTGTCTCCCTACGGTTCGTGAATTATGCGGACATGATCGAGACACTTCTCCGAACAATAACCAATAGAGGAATCTGGAAATTCATATGGCTCCCACATATTTCTATGATTACTTTGCGATCGAATGAACCACTTACATACGATACCAATTTCCCTTTGTCTCACGATAGTTTACTTACCTGAGGTTATGATCGTCGGTATCTCTGCATACCTAGTTCAACCTCGTTACCGATAAGTACTCTTTTCTCGTTCCCGTGATATGTGATCCCTTGTGAGCTAGTCACATGCTTGCAAGCTAATTGGATGACATTTCACCGAGAGGGCCCAGAGTATATCTATCTGTCATATGGATGGAAAAATCCCACTCTTGATCCATGTGTCTCAACCAATACTTTCCGAACACTCAATGCCACTTTTATAGCCACCCAGTTACGGTGTGGTGTTTGATGTCATCAAAGCATCCATCTGGTAAAGGTGATATGCATGATCTCATGGTCGAAGGAATTAGGTTACTATGTATCAGAAAGCATATAGCAATTGAACTATTAAAATGCTTGATCTTTATGCTATGCTTATCTATAGGAGTATGTCCACCATATCATTCTCCTAATGATATGATCTTGTTGTTAATAAAATCTCAATGTTCATGATAGGGAAACCACAATCATTTATTAACCAACAAGCTAGTGATGTATAGAGTCTTTACTAGGGACTTCAATTTAAGTTTACAAATCACACAAGTATTAATGTTTCCTTGTTAATACCATTATAGCATGAATATAAACATTTATCATAAACACAAAGATATAATAATAACTACATTTATTATTGCCTCTAGGGCATATCTCCAACATGTTATACACGGGATCCCAGTTTACATCAGCAGCACCAGATGGCTCGTGGGCAGTCGGTTCCTTCCGGATCTTCAGTAGTTGCTCTCTCCGATCAGGACATTATCAGGAGTCTTCGCGGTCTGCTTGCTGCTACAGGCTCTTCTTCGACAGGCACTGCTGGTTCTGTGACTGATTCTTCAGGCACTGCGCAACCACCACCTTCTACACACTCAGGTACGTCCCCATGGTATCTGGATTCTAGAGCTTCCTTTCATATGACCTCGGAGTCTTCTTTTCTGTCCGCTCTTCGTTCTCTTCCTTCTCCTGTCCGTGTTTTCACGGCTGATGGTACCTCTCTTCCTGTTTCTAGTCGGGGTACCCTTTCTACTTCTTCCTTTTCTGTTCCTGATATTTCTCATGTCCCTCTTCTTAAGATGAATCTATTCTCTGCTAGCCAGCTTACTTACTCTGGTTGTCGCGTCATTCTTGATGCTGATTATTGTGTTGTTCAGGACCATCGCACACAGGCCCTGGTTGGAGCTGGCCCTCGCAGCCGTGATTCTTCAGGGCTTTGGGAGTTAGACTGGCTTCGTGTTCCTTCCGCTGCCACTTCATCTGCCAGTTCTTATCCGGTCGTCGCCTCTTCTACCAGCTTCTTTCAGCAGTGGCATCATAGTCTTGGTCACCTTTGTGACTCTCGCCTGTTGTCATTAGTTCATCGTGGTCTTCTGGGGTCTGTCTCAGGAGATGGGTCTTTACATTGTCAGGGCTGTAGGTTGGGCAAACAGATTCAGCTTCCCTACCCTACTAGCGCGTCTGTATCTCAGCGACCTTTTGATTTAGTTCATTCCGATGTTTGGGGTCCGGCTCCTTTCGCTTCGAAAGGGGGCCATCGCTACTATATTCTATTCATCGATGATTTTTATCGGTACACTTGGTTGTATTTTATGCGCTCTCGTAGTGAAGTGCTCTCCATATATCAGCATTTTGCGGCCATGGTCTACACTCAATATTCTACCCCATTCGCGTGTTTCGTGCTAATTCTGCTGGTGAGTATATCTCCCAGATGTTGCGTAATGTTCTTGCTGAACAGGGCACCCTTGCTCAGTTCTCCTGTCCTGGCGCACATGCCCAGAATGGCGTTGCTGAGCGTAAGAATGCCATCTTCTTGAGACCACTTGTGCCATGATGATTGATTCTTCCCTTCCTCCGCATTCCTGGGCTACGGCTGTCGCTACTTCGGCTTACCTCATCAATATTCAGCCTTCTGCTGCTCTGCAGGGTGGTATCCCTCTTGAGCGCCTATCTGGACAGTCTCCAGACTACTCCATGCTTCGCTTGTTTGGTTGTGTTTGCTATGTTCTCCTTGCTCCTCGCGAACGCACCAAACTGACTGCTCAGTCTGTTGAGTGTGTCTTCCTTGGATACAGTGATGAGCATAAGGGTTATCGATGTTGGGACCCCGTTGGTCGTCGGATGCGTATCTCTCGTGATGTTACTTTTGATGAGATGCGTTCTTTCTATCCTCGTCCCACTGCTGGTACCTACCCGGTGGAAGATATCTCTTTTCTTCTCTTTCCTGACACACCTCCTTCTACTCCTATTGTGTCTTCTTCAGGATCTCCTCCCCCTGACGTCTCTTCTTCGACACCGTCCGCCTCTGCTCCGTCTAGTTCTCCTAGTTCTCCTTGTTCTCCGGTGTCTTCCTCTGCTATACCGTCTTCTTCATCGTCGTCTCCTGAGTTGTCTTCCTCTGATGAGCTTCCGTCTACTCGTCCTGTTCATCAGCGTTGTGCCCCCAACCGTTACTCTCCCAGTCAGTATGGTCTTTCTGTTGCCTCCGAGCCGACTTCTTATTGGGATGCTGAGCATCATCCTGAATGGCAGCTAGCCATGGCTGAGGAGATTGCTGCACTTGAGCGCACTGGCACCTGGGATCTTGTTTCTCCCCCTCCCGGTGTTCGTCCTATCACGTGTAAGTGGGTCTATAAGATTAAGACCCGCTCTGATGGATCTCTTGAGCGCTATAAAGCGCGTCTTGTGGCTCGTGGTTTTCAGCAGGAGCATGGTCGAGACTATGATGAGACCTTTGCTCCTGTGGCTCATATGACCACTGTGCGTACTCTTCTTGATGTTGCTTCTGTTCGTCACTGGTTTGTGTCCCAGCTTGATGTTCAGAACGCCTTTCTCAATGGTGAGTTGAGTGAGGAGGTATATATGCAGCCTCCTCCTGGGTATTCTGTTCCCGAGGGGATGGTTTGTCGTCTTCGACGTTCTCTTTATGGCCTCACACAGGCCCTTCGTGCCTAGTTTGAGCGCTTTGCTTCTGTAGTGACTGTTGTTTGTTTCTCCCCTAGTACTCATGATCCAGCGTTGTTTGTTCACACTTCTCCTCGTGGACGCACTCTTCTTCTTCTCTATGTTGATGATATGATCATTACTGTGATGATTCTGAGTATATCGCCTTTGTTAAGGCTCCTCTTCGTGATCAGTTTCTTATGACTGATCTTGGTCCTCTTCGCTACTTTCTTGGGATTGAGGTTTCCTCCACTTCTGATGGCTTTTACATCTCCCAGGAAAAGTATATTCAGGATCTTCTTGCTCGTGCTGCTCTTGGGGATGAGCGCACCGTTGAGACCCCTATGGAGCTTAATGTTAAGCTTCAACCTACTGATGGTGATCCTCTTCCTGATCCGACGCGTTATCGTCATCTTGTCGGGAGTCTTGTTTATCTTGCTGTCACTCGTCCTGACATCTCTTATCTTGTTCATATTCTGAGTCAGTTTGTTTCTGCTCCTACCACTGTTCACTATAGTCATCTGCTCCGTGTTCTTCATTATCTTCGTGGTACGATCACTCGTCGCCTTTTCTTTCCGCGTTCCAGCTCCCTCTAGCTCCAGTGCTATTCGGATGCTACGTGGGCGAGTGATCCTTCGGATCGCCGTTCACTCTCTGCTTACTGTGTGTTTCTTGGTGGTTCGCTCATTGCTTGGAAGATGAAGAAACAGACAGTGGTTTCCCGTTTGAGTGTTGAGCCTGAGTTGCGTGCTATGGCCTTGTTGACTGCTGAGGTGACCTAGTTACGGTGGTTACTTGCGGATTTTGGGGTCTCTATTACCACACCCACTCTGGTTTTGTCTGACAGTACAGGTGCTATTAGTGTTGCACGTGATCCGGTCAAGCATGATCTTACCAAGCATATTGGTGTTGATGCTTTCTATATATGTGCTCAGGTGCAGGCTCAGATTGTTGCGCTTCAGTATGTGCCTTCAGATTTACAGTTAGCGGATTTCTTTACAAAGGCACAGACCAGAACGCAGCATGATTTCTTACTTTCCAAACTCAGTGTTGTGGATCCACCATGAGTTTGAGGGGATGTTAGATGTATATATTCGTATATTGTAGTTTTCTCATATGTTAGGGAGCTTTCTGCATATTTGCACCTATAACTGTATTATATATTGTAGCCTTTGGCCTCAAAAGAATACAAGTTGCCTATTCCTAACAGTTGTGAGTGTCTATAATTGTACTGTGTTTTTCAAAAAAAAAACTGAGACCAACCAACAGACAACAAATAGAGAGTAAGTACGTATAAAACCATTGTCACCATACAGAAACAATGAATGAAACACATAGTAACAAAAGGCAGCTGTGCTGTACCTCGCGCTCAGATAAGATAGTAGCAGGCAAATTAACGGTCCAGGCAAATTAAGGCACGGACGAAGAAGAGCCGATCTCAAAATCATCCATCGAGTGTTGCAAAGGAAAGGAAAGGCAACACGGTTGACCGTCGAGTAGTGATGAGCAGAACGGTGGGCCTAAACCAGAAAGAGCTTGCTCCAAAAAAAGAAAGAAAGAAAGGCGCCACACCATGAACAAAGTGAAGGCGAGCAGAACCACTGGCCAAGCAAGCCGAACAACTAACTGGTGGAGTAGACAAACGCACGCACGCACGCACGCACACGGACGGCGGCGCGGCGCCGACGCGGACGGAAAAACAGAGCCCAAGGAGGCGACAGCCGATGCGAAACAGAGGAACTGGACACATTATCCAGCAGCAGCAGCAGCCCTCGACGTGATTCGGTGGCGGTGAAGAAGAAGAAGAAGAAAGAGGCCGGGAACGCTAGCTGCATTCCAAAACCAGAACCAGAGGAGGGACGACGCTGTAATAATCTAGGAGGAAGACCCAGTAAATACGGAACCGTGAGGAAGCCACCCACGTAAAGGGCAGCAGGACGCGTGGTACCTAGCTAGAGAAATCCGGATAAACAGAACGGGGAGAAAATTCAGGGGAAAATAAAAGGATGGCCGGCACTGTAGATGCCACTAAAGCGGGTCGCGGCAAAATTATTCTTCTTTAAACGGTGGTGTCACACGGTGCTTTGACAAAATTATTGAAAAAACGCCACCAAAACAAATCATCCCTACTTTTTAGCTTCTATCTTCTCCACCACCGAAACAAACTCTTCTATTTCTTCATATTCTTCACGTTAAACTTCATCACCAAAACAAACTGTCCTATTTTTCTTAATAACTAACAAGAAGAAGAAAAAGTGTAACTCATGCGGACCGTTTAGAATTTTATTTAATTGAATTTAATCATAATTAAACTTTACTACTAAAAGCAAAGCGGTGGTATCACACTTCGACAAAATTATTAGAAAAATGCCACCGCAAAAACAAATCACCCCTAATTTTTAGCTCCTACCTTCTCCACCACCGAAACAAACTCTCCTATTCCTTCATATTCTCCATGTCAAACTCTACCACCAAAACAAACTATCCTATTTTTCTCAACAATTAACAAGAAAAAGAAAAGTATAACTCATGCGTACGTGCTACCCGGACCAACCATGTATGCTGATCCGTTTAGAATTTTATTTAATTAAATTGAATTCAATCATAAATTAACAACTGACCTTACATAGCAAATAGCGATTAATTTAAAACTTTGTTGCGCCTTAAAAACAAAACGATGATATCACATGGTGTCACACTTTGACAAAATTACTGAAAAAATACCACTGCAAAAAACAAATCACCACTACTTTTTAGCTTCTATCTTCTCCACCACCGAAACAAACTCTCATATTCCTTTATATTCTCCACGTCAAACTCCACCACCCAAACAAACTCTCCTATTTTTCTCAACAACTAACAAAAAAAAAGTGTAACTCATGCGTACTTGCTACCGGACCAACCATGCATGCGGACCCGTTCAGAATTTTATTTAATTGAATTCAATCATAAATTAGCAATTCACCTTACCTAGCGAATAGCGATCAATTTAAAACTTTGTTCCACGTTATCAGGGATTTTTAAGCAAAGCGGTGGTGTCACACGGTGTCATACTTTGACAAAATTATTAGAAAAACGCCACCGCAAAAACAAATCATCTCTACTTTTTAGCTTCTATCTTCTCCACCACCGAAACAAACTCTCCTATTCCTTCATATTCTCCACGTTAAACTTCATCACTAACAACTAACAAGAAGAAGAAAAAGTGTAACTCATGCGGACCGTTTAGAATTTTATTTAATTGAATTCAATCATAATTAACACTTTACTACTAAAAGCAAAGCGGTGGTATCACACTTCGACAAAATTATTAGAAAAATGCTACCGCAAAAGCAAATCACCCCTAATTTTTAGCTCCTACCTTCTCCACCACCGAAACAAACTCTCCTATTCCTATATTCTCCATGTCAAACTCTACCACCAAAACAAACTATCCTATTTTTCTCAACAATTAACAAGAAAAAGAAAAGTATAACTCATGCGTACGTGCTACCCGGACCAACCATGTACGCGGATCCGTTTAGAATTTTATTTAATTGAATTGAATTCAATCATAAATTAACAACTGACCTTACATAGCGAATAGCGATTAATTTAAAACTTTGTTGCGCCTTAAAATCAAAACGATGATGTCACAGGTGTCACACTTTGATAAAATTATTGAAAAAATACCACTGCAAAAAACAAATCACCCCTACTTTTTAGCTCCTATCTTCTCCACCACCGAAACAAACTCTCATATTCCTTTATATTCTCCACGTCAAACTCCACAAAACAAACTCTCCTATTTTTCTCAACAACTAACAAAAAGAAAAGTGTAACTCATGCGTACTTGCTACCGGACCAACCATGCATGCGGACCCGTTCAGAATTTTATTTAATTGAATTCAATCATAAATTAACAATTCACCTTACCTAGCGAATAGCGATTAATTTAAAACTTTGTTCCACGTTATCAGGGATTTTTAAGCATGTGCTTGTATTAATACTAGGTCAAGGGGGTGATACGCCATTGTTGATGTGTGACGATGCATGCACCCAACGGCGCGGCTTCACAAGATGGCCTGACCGGCGACCATAGAGGCGAGATGCGACCAGAGACCACGGCTACGTGACGACGACGGTGGAGAACAAAGTCGGACGAAGACGGCTTAAAGATGGTGTTGTGACGTGTGACGATGCATGCGCCCAACAACGTGGCTTCACAAGATGGCCCGACAGGCGACCACAGAGGCGAATGCGACCGGAGACCACGACTACATGACAAAGACGGTGGAGAATAGAGTCAGACGAAGGAGGCTTCACGGCAATGGAGACCATACACGGGCAACGTACAATGGCAGCTCAACATGGACGGAGAAGATATTTGGACGATAACGGCTCGACGATGAAGAAGAAGAGAAAGGGAAACCGGCTGATCATTTCTTCAATGTCGTTGCACCTGGTAGGTTTGTAGTTTCTGATCTCAAGCTCTAGATGGGAGATGTAAGAAACTTATACGTGCACAACTTTGATCTAAATTCTATGCTATCGATTCCTTCCAATCTAGATTTTTAGAGCAGGTTGGCACGATGAAGGAGATGAGATGCATGACACAACGACCGCTTGATGACGAAGACGAGACTCGATGCAGTTGGAGGTGGCTCGACGGCGACGAAAAATACACGGCTCGACGGTGAAGAAGAAGAGAAGGGGACACCGGGTGATCATTTCTTCAATGCCGTTGCACCTCGTAGGTTTGTAGTTTCTAATCTCAAGCTTTAGGCGGGAGATGTAAGAAACCTATACGTACACAACTTTGATCTAAATTCTATGCTATCGATTCCTAACAGTCTAGCTTTTTAGAGCCGGTTGGCACCATAAAAGAGATGAGATGCATGCCACAATGTCTGCTCGACGATGAAGACGAGACTCGATCCAGTTGGAGGTGGCTTAAGGCAACGACAAGACACAGTGCAATGTGGCCAGCTATGGTTTGTCGATAGACGTGAACACGTACATGCGTTGAGAATCAGATAAAGTGATTTATTTTTCTGGTTGATGATGATCGGCGGTGCTAAGATATCTTTACATGCAACAAGCTGAATGTTCTTGCTTCAATTGATTCGCCAGCTACCTCACAAAAATCAATATTTATTATTGAAAGGAACCCGCAGGTTAGTGGTACGCCATGATTTTTTATCCTTCAACAATTTTATAATGTACCCCCTGACGAATTGCATATCAACCCACGGTCCAAAAAGATAGGGTGACGTGCGCGAGACTAGCTCCCAATAGAGCAAAGAGGACATGTGGCACACGAAGCTGTCCGGAGGAATCGGAGGAGAAGGTTGAAGTGTGTTGTAGGGGCAAGGCATAGCGGTGTAGGGAAAGGATGAGATTGCTCGAGAGGAGGGAACGCCGAAAGGGGTGAGATCGAGGGACGGGAGCTCGATGCAACGCCACAATGGAAGGCATATGGAACAACGTCTAATTGCCGAAGAGGAAGGAGGCACGGGGCTGATCTCGGGCTGGTTGTCGTGGACACGCTCTACACGAGGAAAATAGAGGAGGGAGGGACATCGCGGGGTGGTGGAGGACAAGAGAGGATTGACAACAACTAACGGGGAGGGAAGCATCGACCGTTTAGGAGAGATGGAAAATTGGGGTTGGTGGGGTTCGATAGGATGGGATTGTGTAGTTGTGTACTCGCCAGAGAGGGGCCGTCTGAGGAGAAGAAAGAAGAGTGGCGGGGAGACATCAAAAGTTTGGGATGATTGTGGTGGTCTAAGCTTGGCAGGCCGGGCTGTTGGAGATATGCCCTAGAGGCAATAATAGATGTAGTTATTATTATATCTTTGTGTTTATGATAAATGTTTACATTCATGCTATAATAGTATTAACAAGGAAACATTAATACTTGTGTGATTTGTAAACTTAATTTGAAGTCCCTAGTAAAGCCTCTATATAATACTAGCTTGTTGGTTAATAGATGATTGTGGTTTCCCTATCATGAACATTGAGATGTTATTAACAACAAGATCATATCATTAGGAGAATGATATGGTGAACATACTCCTATAGATAAGCGTAGCATAAAGATCAAGTCATTTTAATAGTTCAATTGCTATATGCTTTCTGAAACATAGTTATCTAATTCCTTCGACCATGAGATCATGCATATCACCTTTACCGGATGGATGCTTTGATAACATCAAACACCACACCGTAATTGGGTGGCTATAAAGGTGGCATTGAGTGTTCGGAAAGTATTGGTTGAAACACATGGATCAAGAGTGGGATTTGTCCATCCATATGACGGATAGATATACTCTGGGCCCTCTCGGTGAAATGTCATCCAATTAGCTTGCAAGCATGTGACTGGCTCACAAGGGATCACATATCACGGGAACGAGAAAAGAGTACTTGTCAGTAACGAGGTTAAACTAGGTATGCAGAGATACCGACGATCATAACCTCGGATAAGTAAACTATCGTGAGATAAAGGGAAATTGATATCGTATGTAAGTGGTTCATTCGATCGCAAAGTAATCGTAGAAATATGTGGGAGCCATATGAATTTCCAGATTCCTCTATTGGTTATTGTTCGGAGAAGTGTCTCGATCATGTCTGCATAATTCACGAACCGTAGGGAGACACACTTAAGGATTCGACGTTGTTTGAGTAGTTATGGAATGATGAGAAAGAGTCCGAATGTTGTTCGGAGTCTCGAATGGGATTCGGGATATCACGAGGAGATCCGGAATGGTCCGGAGAATAAGATTCATATAAGGAAAGTCCCGTTTCGGAGTTGGGGAATGGTTCTGGTGTTTTCATCGGGAATGTTCTAGAAGGTTCCGGAATGTCTGGCACTCCGGAGGGGGAAGGGTACATGAATGTGTCATTGTAAGTTGGAATGATTGCATCATGTACTAGGTGTCCTTGCTGTCCAAAATAAAGGGTTTATTCAAATCCTAAATTGAAAAAGTCAAACGGCTAGTTTGAAAGTCAAACGGCAAGTTTTGGAAAGCGGAGGAGGAGTGGGAAACCGAGTTGGGGAGGGATTCCCTCCACCAACCGCCAGCCCACCTCCAAGCCGAGTTGGGGAGGGATTCCCCTCCCCTTGGCCGCGCCTCCCACCTATAAAGGGAGGGGTAGGGCTGCCCCTCCTAGTACACAAGTCCCTCTCCTCTAAACCTAAACCCTAGCCACAGCCTAGGGATTTCTCCCAAGCCGTCAAGTTAGAGCTTCTAATTTCCCTAGCCTCCGGTTTAGAGCCTTCTAATTGGTGTGTCTAAAACCTAGATCACCAAGGCTCTCTCATACTCCACCATACTCGCTCCGGCTTAAGGCGAAGCCCTGCGAGATCTCCCCTCTACTTCCGGTACCACGCCGTTGTGCTGCCGGAATCGCGAGGAGAGTGCTACAACCTCCGCTGCCTGCTGGAACAAGGGAGAGGAAGGTATTCGTCGAGTACCGAACGTGTGACCGACTGCGGGAGCGCTGCCGAAACGCAGCGCCGGAAGGATCGTCTACGCGATCTTGAGATCGGAAAGAGTACGACTACATCACCCACGAGAATCTGCTCTCGTTAAACGCTTTGGAGTCTTCGAGGGTGAGTTATTCCATCGACTCGTTGCTACAATCTAGTAGATAGATCTTGGCTTGTTTGTTTGTATGCGGTAGAAAATTTTTGTTTTCCATGCTACGAAACCCTACACGGGCCTCTTGGCCTAGCCGGTTGGATTCTTCTCTTCAAAAACATTTTCCTTTTATTATTTCCATTTTTTAACCTTTTTAAAAATATTTTTAGACTAAGAAATAAAAAACTAAGTGTTTTAGTTTGAAATAAAAGGTGGGAGTAACTTTACCAATAAAAATATGTTTTAATAAAAAAATTAGAATGAAAATAAAGAAATTGGATGAGCGGCTCATTATAAATGGCAAGAGATTCTTTTATGATATTTTAGGTTGGGTGTAGCTATATCACAAGCTAATGTTTCTATGATCTCAATTGCATTTAATTGAATAGAATGATGATAAATCTACAATAAAATAAACCATTTCCCAATTGAATAAAAACAAGGAGCTAAAGATTCTAGAAGTATGTCAGCACCATAGAAAGAGATAATTGTTAATATTGGTGTTCCGTGACAACGCACGGGTATTCAACTAGTTAAACTATAACACTATATGTTTTGTACTCCCTCCGTCCTAAAAAGGGTGTCTCAAGTTTCAGACATCAACTTGAGACATCCTTTTTAGGACGGAGGGAGTAATAAAAAATCAAGCTACATTATTCTAGTTAAATAAATCAATAACTTAATAATTAGTTAATCACTAAATTATTCATAAAGAAATAATGGTGTACATAATACGCAATTGATCTGACAAAACAATTTATAATATATGGTGTAATCAAACTAGCAATTCTAGTAGACAACATGCAATATATATGGGACCATATATGGGAGCTAAAGATTCACGAATTGGGCATGACGTGCTGCAGCAGCATGTCGTTAGTTCCCAGACGCACATGAGTTTTGATATGTGCCTTCGCTAACCGGTAGTCACGTACATGACGACGTCTGAATACAAAAATCTGGATCCAAGCGGCAACACTCAACCAACAAGACCCTAACCTTGGCCAGGCTCCACCACGGCGGAGGAGGAGAAGGGAGAAATAAGTAGACTAGATTGTCAAGGGAAACCAAGTAGATCATATGCTTACCATGGGGATTAGTTGATTGATCGGTGGTATTACCGTTGCTTCAATAGGTATGTAATATTTCTTGATGGCTAATGTTTTGGGTTTGGTCCATAAAGCTTTGGCAATAAGCAGGTCACACACATTGATCTAGGCTAATGGATATAGTATTACGATTAGCATTTTAGCATCAAAGCTAATGCTAGCCACCGCTTCGTACCCTTGAGGGGGCCGAACCATAGGGGGTACCCCTCGCCCCTCCCTGGATCCGCCTCCGAGAGAGATCGTTTCATAGAGCAGCAAACGGATTTCTCCCATCCTCATGCTTCGATGGATTCTGAGTGTACATGTAAATTAATCAACATAAAAGACTTGTTGATGTTTCGCCGCTCTAGTTTGTGTCGTGGTGGTATCACGGCATATGCCATGGATAGACTAAAGTTGGGGCCGATGGACGTGGAGGAATCCGGGGAGGGATGATGCAATGAAGACCGCACTCGTATGAACAAAGAGAAATACAATGTATCTAGGATTGAGGCTCTCATGTGGAGATAACACCTCTTTCTCTACATCTAATCTCTTATTATCTTGCCATACTTGTGGCTATAATCATGCTCCTTGAGTTGTATCTCCTATGCCTCTATCTAGATCTCTCTGTGAGAGTGGAGGAGGAAGAAGAAGGAGAGCTCCTATTGAGCAGAGAGGGGAAGAGCCCTTCAGGGCCTCTCATGTAACGATCCCCCTGGTGCTCCTTATAAAGGAGAGCCCAGGGGACAAGACTTGTTCTACACGCTTGGCATCTAGATGGCATATTCTGGGTAACTTCTAGAGATGCTCAGCATATGCCTTGGCATCTCTGGAGATGCCAGGCATATTCCCTAGCATCTTATTTGATGCCAAGAGCATATTCCCTAGCATCTTATTTGATGCCAAGAGCATATTCCTCATGACATGTGCGAGTCTGAGCCATGGGCGTCCCAAGACTGGCACGATTCTTGTGTACCTCGTCTTGAATGGATGGCGTGTTCTTGTGGTGATCGGGGAAGCATCTGGAGGGCATACTAGGCGATATAACCTAGCCCAGACGTTCGTGACGAGGTAAAGATTGGGTCTGGCCCGTAGTTGACTCGGCCTGGGACCAAAAAGGCCCAGCCGGACTAGATCTCCCTTCAGCCGAATTAACTAGTCAAGGCCCAGCTGGGCTAAGTAGATTCAGCCCATGAAAAGGAACGACAGCTTGGTGACATTCCTGGCAGTGTCGGCCCGTGGTGGGCCGAGTCATCCTTATCTCGGCCCACCCGGGGGAGTTTGGTGGGGCGCTGTGAACGTCTTCTCTCCTGGTGGGCCAAACCTGCCGTTTGCCAGCCCACCCAGGGAGCTCGACGAGGGGCCTTAGCGCGTATGCTGGCGCAGGAGCCCTTTGGCGGGAGCTCTTCGGGAGCTGGCGTTGACCCGACGGCGATGGGGTGACCTTGGAGAGTGTAGAATTGTGGAATATTATTTGTATTGATATTGATTAAGGTGATTACAACGTGAGCCCTTGGGTTGTTTATATAGTACTAGAAGACTTGGGAGGGCAAGAAGACTACTAGAGATAGAATTGGATTACAATATGAAACTACCTAATATGTCCAAACTGTGATATACTCTAACACTCCCCCGCAGTCAGATCGGTAGTGACGCGGACGGTCTTGACTGTAGCATAATCCGAAGGCGGAGATGGGAGAGGATGTCGATGTCGATGTAGCCGGAAGTAGGGCGTTGTAGTCGTGGTCGATGATGCCATTGGTGATGTAGTCGCTGTTGATGAAGTCCATGAAGTTGATGATATTGTTGTGTTGTGGTCGATGTCGTCGTTGATCCGGGAGAATTTGCCGTAGTGGTTGAAGTAGACATAGTTTGAGAAGTAGCTCGACCCGCAATGCCGAGCTTGCCAGACTCGGGAGCGTGTCGGGGACGAAGGCACGCGTCGGTGTTGCCGATACCGAGCGTGCAAAGATAGGGACCATCATGAGCCATGCGTGCTAGAGCCGGATTGAGGAGCAAAGAAAATTTCCGTAAATGGTCGGTGTAGAAGTTGTCCGCCATGTCAGAGTAGATGAAGTGGCCGCAAGAAGAAAATTGAGCACAAACTTGTGCAAATAAAAAATTAGACTGTGACTGGCGGCAAGGTCGTGGTGGACGAAGACGACGAGGTAGTTGTTGATGGCGATTGAATTGTTGCGGTAGTTGATTTTGGGGATTAGACCCGTATTTTCCGCTTGTATGAGCGCGGCGTCGCTCGTGTAGAAGAACTTATTGGCGTTGACGAGGACCACGATTGGTGGTGGCGGCGACGATGTGACGATGTTGTTGGTGTAGATGGTTGTCGACGATGATGACCACGGGTGATGAAGGTGCATCCCTTTGTTGATGGCGAGGCGCATACTCGGGGACTTGCGTCCCGATTGATGTAGGCGAAGACGGGCCGGCGTGGTGACGACGTGAGGACGGAGAAGCCGACGTAGCGCGTGAAGGCGTCCCTTGGGGCGTCGCGCGGAGCCTCCTTGGCACGATCGTTGGCGATGATTTGCCGGAGATGAGTCGACGCCGAGGTTGAAGTAGAGGTGCGTGATGACGACATGTGGTTGTGGACGACGCAATCCGATCTATGATCGACGAAAGAAGAAGAAGAGTCGGTCAAGCGGCCAGCGAGAAAAATTTGGTGAAGGAAGATCTAATCTACTATTTGCGCGGCCCCCGGCGGAGAACGATCTCCCCGGGGGCGGCGCGGCGGAAGCGGTGGTGCTAAACCCTAGGCGGAGCGAACCGCTCTGATACCATGTAGAATTGCGGAATATTATCTGTATTGATATTGATTAAGGTGATTACAACGTGAGCCCTTGGGCTGTTTATATAGTACTAGAAGACTTGGGGGGCAAGAAGACTACTAAAGATAGAATTGGATTACAATATGAAACTACCTAATATGTCCAAACCGTGATATACTCTAACAGAGAGGAAGCACGGGAGGTTGGTGAGGGTTAGCGACGTGGAGGCCGGGTAGTCTGGTGGGCCGAATGAAGAAACTCGGCCCAAGCTAGAGAATCCTGTGAGTCGGTCCAGGAGGTGAACATTATGTCTTGTGGGAACTAGGCTAGGCCGAATTAGGCTTAATTCGGCCTGGTTTGCCTTCTTTCCTATTTCCTATAAGATTTCTCTCTCTATATCTTTTATAGAAAGTTCTATCTAGAAATTACCTAATTCATCAACTCTGGGGTACCCGGGGTACATCCCCGACATTAGTCCCCGAGGCTATGTGGGACTCATAGAGTCGTGCATAGGCTTTATACAAAATATCTCCAGAGTTGTTTATTCGGCCTATAGTCTTTTCATATATCATCGACTCCTGGCCCTCTAAGGTATTGGTTCGTAACCCTTTTGGGTAAGTTTTTGACTTCTGGCCTGCTTTGGCTCTGGTTTTAACCCTTTTGGGTAAGTTTTTTGACTTCTGGCCTGCTTTGGCTCTGGTCTTAACCCTTTTGGGTAAGTTTTTTGACTTCTGGCCATTTCGAGCATTGGTCTTGTAACCCCTTTGGGTAAGTTATGACTTCTGGCCATTTTTGGCACTGGTCTTTTAACCCCTTTGGGTAAGTTATGACTTCTGGCCATTTTTTGGCACTGGTCTTTTAACCCCTTTGGGTAAGTTATGACTTCTGGCCATTTTTGGCATTGGTTTTTTAACCCCTTTGGGTAAGTTATGACTTCTGGCCATTTTTGGCACTGGTCTTTTAACCCCTTTGGGTAAGTTATGACTTCTGGCCATTTTTGGCACTGGTCTTTTAACCCCTTTGGGTAAGTTATGACTTCTGGCCATTTTTGGCACTAGTCTTTTAAACCCTTTGGGTAAGTTATGACTTCTGGCCATTTTTGTCACTGGTCTTATAACCCCTTTGGGTAAGTTATGAGTTCTGACCTTCTTGGGCACTGCTCTTTTAACCCCTTTGGGTAAGTTATGAGTTCTGGCCTTCTTGGGCACCGCTCTTTTAACCCCTTTGGGTAAGTTATGAGTTCTGGCCTTCTTGGCCACCGCTCTTTTAACCCCTTTGGGTAAGTTATGATCTGAGTTATCTCGTGTGGGTTGCATTCGTCTTATGCTTCCAATTCGACTCAAATTTCGAGTTATATGACTCAAATACGAGTTATTTTATTTCAATTTTGACTTACGTCTCAAATCTGAGTCATCTGACTCAAATCCGAGGTATATGACTCAAATCCGAGTCATCTGATTCCAAATCCGAGTTATTTTACTCAATTTTGACTTATGTCTCAAATCTGAGTCATCTGACTCAAATCCGAGGTTTATGACTCAAATCTGAGTCATGTGATTCCAAATCCGAGTTACCTTACTCAATTTTGACTTACATCCCAAATCTGAGTCATTTGACTCAAATCCGAGGTATATGACTCAAATCCGAGTTATCTGATTCCAAATCCGAGTTACTTTACTCAATTTTGACTTACATCTCAAATCTGAGTCATCTGACTCAAATCCGAGGTATATGACTCAAATCCGAGTCATCTGTTTTCAAATCCGAGTTACTTTACTCAATTTTGACTTACATCTCAAATCTGAGTCATCTGACTCAAATCCGAGGTATATGACTCAAATCCGAGTTATCTGATTCCAAATCCGAGTTACTTTACTCAATTTTGACTTACATCTCAAATCTGAGTCATCTGACTCAAATCCGAGGTATATGACTCAAATCCGAGTTATCTGATTCGAAATCCGAGTTACTTTACTCAATTTTGACTTACATCTCAAATCTGAGTCATCTGACTTAGATCCGAGGTATATGACTCAAATTCGAGTCATCTATTTTCAAATCCGAGTTACTTTACTCAATTTTGACTTACATCTCAAATCTGAGTCATCTGACTCAAATCCGAGGTATATGACTCAAATCCGAGTCATCTGTTTTCAAATCCGAGTTATTTTACTCAAAATTGACTTATGCCTTAAGTCTGAGTCATCTAGCTCAAGATCCGAGTTATATGACTCAAATCCGAGTCATCTGATTCCAAATCCGAGTCATCTATTTGCCAAGATATAATTTGATACGATGAGATGATGTCAATTTGCCTTTGATATGGATCCGGGATATAGATCCGAGATTAATTTTTGGGATATGATAATAGGGCTAATCGCTGAGAGATCTGATTCGAGATGTTGATATGAGATATAGATTCGAGATATGATAAGCTGGCAAATAGTCATCCGAGATACGAGATAACCTGGCAAGATAGTGAAATATCAATCCGAGACATAACATAACCTGACAATCTGGCGAGCTGAATCAAACTTTAGTCCGAATCAGAGATAAGCTAGTACGCCAAGTCCGAATAAAAATCTGAATTATAATATACCTTGGCAAGCTGAATCAAATGTTAGTCCGAATCAGAGATAAGCCACTGAGCTGAGTTAAAGGTTAATCCGAGGCATAAATAAACTGACTCAAATTATATCCGAATCATCAATAAGCTGACTGGTGAGCTGAGTTAAAGGTTAATCCAAAGCATAAATAAACTGGCTCAAATTCTATCTGAATCATCAATAAGATTGTGAGATGAATTAAAGGTTAATCCAAAGCATAAATAAACTGACTCCATTTCTTTCTGAATCATCAATAAGCTGGCTGGTGAGCTGAGTTAAAGGTTAATCTAAAGCATAAATAAACTGACTCAATTTTTATCCGAATCATCGATAAGCTGGCTGGTGAGCTGAGTTAAGGGTCAATCCAAAGCATAAATAAACTGACTCAAATTATATCCGAATTATAAATAAGCTGACTCAAATTCTATCCGAATTATAAATAAGCTGACTCAAATTCTATCCGAATTATAAATAAGATGACTCAAATTCTATCCGAATTATAAATAAGCTGACAAATACATACCCAAATCAACATAAGTTTTTCTCCATCTAAAGGTGATTCTATGGATACGTTGGCTAGTCCCCGGGTTGAGTTATTTTCTCCCCGGGGTGAAGGATCGAATGTTGGTGACTGAGTTATCTGTTACTTACAGTATGCTTGGAGAAGAGTCTGATTCATTCTTGCTGAGTCTTACCTGCCTTGCTGAGTCGGACTTGGAGACTCCTTTGCTTACCTCTCTGTTCTCTGTTCGCCTGGAGGAGCTGGAGGTGCTCTATGAAGATGAGGTTGGTAAGGATGCTCCCGTCTGGATGGAAACCCAACCAACGCCACTAAAAGGCCCCATGGTGGGCGCCAAATGTCGTGGTGGTATCACGGCATATGCCATGGGTAGGCTAAAGTTGGGGCCGATGGACGTGGAGGAATCCGGGGAGGGATGATGCAATGAAGACCGCACTCGTATGAACAAAGAGAAATACAATGTATCTATGATTGAGGCTCTCATGTAGAGATAACACCTCTTTCTCTACATCTAATCTATTATTATCTTGCCATACTTGTGGCTACAATCATGCTCCTTGAGTTGTATCTTCTATGCCTCTATCTAGATCTCTCTGTGAGAGTGTAGGAGGAAGAAGAAGGAGAGATCCTATTGAGCAGAGAGGGGAAGAGCCCTTCGGGGCCTCTCATGTAACGATCCCCCTGGTGCTCCTTATAAAGGGGAGCCCAGGGGACAAGACTTGTTCTACACACTTGGCATCTAGATGGCATATTCTGGTTATCTTCTAGAGATACTCAGCATATGCCTTGGCATCTCTGGAGATGCCAAGCATATTCCCTAGCATCTTATTTGATGCCAAGAGCATATTCCCTAGCATCTTATTTGATGCCAAGGGCATATTCCTCATGACATGTGCCAGTCTAAGCCATGGGCGTCCCAAGACTGGCATGATTCTTGTGGACCTCGTCTTGAATGGATGGCGTGTTCTTGTGGTGGCCGGGGAAGCATCTGGAGGGCATACTAGGCGATATAACCTGGCCCAGACGTTCGTGACGAGGTAAAGATTGTGTCTGGCCCGCAGTTGACTCGGCCTGGGACCAAAAAGGCCCAGTCGGACTAGATCTCCCTTCAGTCGAATTAACTAGTCAAGGCCCAGCCGGGTTAAGTAGATTCGGACCATGAAAAGGAACGACAGCTTGGTGACCTTCCTGGCAGTGTCGGCCCGTGGTGGGCTGAGTCATCCTTATCTCGGCCCACCCGGGGGAGTTTGGTGGGGCGCTGTGAACGTCTTCTCTCCTGGTGGGCCGAACCTGCCGTTTGCCGGCCCACCCAGGGAGCTCGACGAGGGGCCTTAGCGCATATGCTGGCGCAGGAGCCCTTTGGCGGGAGCGCTTCGGGAGCTGGCGTTGACCCGGCGGCGATGGGGTGACCTCGGAGAGGAAGCACGGGAGGTTGGTGAGGGTTAGCGACGTGGAGGCTGGGTAGTCTGGTGGGCCGAATGAAGAAACTCGGCCCAAGCTAGAGAATCCTGTGAGTCGGTCTAGGAGGTGAACATTCTGTCTTGTGGGATCTAGGCTGGACCGAATTAGGCTTAATTCGGCCTTGTTTGCCTTCTTTCCTATTTCCTTTAAGATTTCTCTCTCTATATCTTTTATAGAAAGTTCTATCTAGAAATTACCTAATTCAATAACTCTGAGATACCCGGGGGTACATCCCCGACATTCAACCAACAAGACCCTAACCTTGGCCAGGCTCCACCACGGCGGAGGAGGAGAAGGGAGAAATAAGTAGACTAGATTGTCAAGGGAAACCAAGTAGATCATATGCTTACCATGGGGATTAGTTGATTGATCGGTGGTATTACCGTTGCTTCAATAGGTATGCAATATTTCTTGATGGCTAATGTTTTGGATTTGGTCCATAAAGTTTTGGCAATAAGCAGGCTAATGGATATAGTATTACGATTAGCAGTTTAGCACCAAAGCTAATGCTAGCCACCGCTTTGTACCCTTGAGGGGGCCGAACCATAGGGGGTACCCCTCGCCCTTCCCTGGATCCGCCTCTGAGAGCGATCGTTTCGCAGAGCAGCAAACGGATTTCTCCCATCCCGATGCTTCAATGGAATCTGAGTGTACATGTAAATTAATCAACATAAAAGACTTGTTTCGCCGCTCTAGTTTGTCAACGCACATTCCGTGTGAATTATTTATTTTCTTGACTGAGAATCCCATTCCATGTGATTCATATTCGGGTCTTCGAGTTCTTGCACTGCAAACTGTTCCTTGTGCGGCTGTCTCCGGTCAGCGCAGCAGCGTCAGCACGGGGTCCTGGCACCCGCGTCACTCTCCCTCGTTGCTCTATACGCGGAGACAGGCCTGAAGATTCTTGGCCAGTTCCTGGGAATCTTCTCTACTAGCACTTGTTGACCAATATTACTGTGATCTGCTGCTCTCCTCTATCCCTGTGATCCTCTGGACCAATAGGATTAGAGTGTTGAATCAATGGTCAGCAGTCAAGGCTTCCCCAGCCTGGCTTTTGAAAGTTCTTAGCTCCACTGAACTTTCCAAAAAGCAGTCCACAAGGCTAAGTGAGTGAATGCCAACACCAAAGGGAGAAGTATCCACTAAATGGCAGCAGAACATGTCCTGTCACGGCGGGGCTGTGTGCATACAGCTGCTGAAATTACACTCTACTATCATTGAGCTTTCGGTCGGGACGAACTAGACCAACACAGTTCATGTCGTTTACTGCTGTCCGAAGGTTCAGACTTGGAAGGCCAGCGTGCAAGTTTATCAGGTGAATATGTGTCATTTTCATGGGTTTTTCTCGGACTTTTCCTCTGAGCTACTTCTAAGCAAACTCCGAGTTACAAAACAAATAGTATGCCCATCTTATCAGCTACTACGACAGAATTTTCGCGCCAAGTACAAGAGATCATCCTGCGGGGGATTTCTTCTCCACTAAGATAAAATGCTGAACTTTCGAGCCATTTTTTCACTACTACTACTACTAGTGCTGCCTTCTAGCAGTTTCCGCCCAGCCCCAGCCTTCTCGTACGATGTCAAGTATGAGGACCAAAAGACCGGTCAGACCGGAGTGGCGCCCAAAGAAGCACTCCTCCAAGAAATAAAAACGATGGAGTAGAATAAACTCGGTTCCCCTCTCGGTCAAACTCCATCGAAGACCAGAGATGCGCATCGGCATATATACCCCAAGTTAAAACCTACCTTAAAATCCATCCATCATAGGTCACCACTTCATCATCGTCGTCTCACATCTCTCTCGAGATCCTTCCCATAAACCATTCCGCCTGTGGATCGACCTGCCATTGCCGTGTACACACCGGTTTGCAGAGCCATGCAGGAGGGTGGAGGAGGAGGAGACGGCATGCATCAGCTGCTGAGCATCCTGGCCGACGGCGAGGAGCAGGCCAGGAGGCTCCTCGGGGAGGTGCCGGCCGCCGCCGACGACCAGCTGCCTCTTCCGGCCAACAAGGAGTGCTGCAGGGCCGTGGCGCAGCAGCTGCGGTGCACTTTTTTGAAGGCGATCGCGGCCGCCAAGGCCATCGAGGCGGCAGCTGGCGGCGGCGGTGCTTCGGGCACTGACTCGCCGCGGTCGGCCGAGGAGAGCTCCGGCGCAGGCGGGGTGGCAACTAGGGTCGCGCAGGACAGCCAAGGCATTCCCAAGAGAAGCAGGTGCGTATGTATGGTACTAGTACGTTGCTTCAAATGATGTGTTGCCATGTAGGTACGCCGCAGGTAGCTAGCTAGTGGTTACGGAGATATAGCGAGCTTAGCTAGTCTAGCAGGTGGTACTAAAAATACTCACATGTTTGTCCCGGATCTTTCTTGGTTTAGTTGAGGGGATTGATTGTAGGGGTGAATCTAAGATAAAATGTAGGGCAAGCTCAATAAACTAAGAACACAGTTCAGAAGGTATGCTTAGTTGGTTGTGTTTTACACACCTTTCTTTCCATACTGGTTGTACTAAATCAGCGTCAACTAATATGGAACGGAGGGAGTACCGGTTAACAACAAGATCAAGCCAACAATGGTTTTCGAAACTTAGCTAGGACATAAGACTTAGGTCATTAAGGGATTTTCGAAAATTAGCTTCATTTTGACATTTATTTGCTTCCCTAGGATTTGACATTTCATCATCGACTATGATTGAGGCATACATATTTGATGGTTTTTTTACTGAAATGGAGGGTAGCCTTGAGTATAACAAAGCCTTACTGGTAAATGTGCACTTGATTGATTGGATTAACCATCGCCTGGTTGAATCTAATAAACTCAGCACCAACACTCTCGGATAAATTTGGGTCTAGAATGCATAATTGCATATTTGAGATAGATTAAGGAAGAGTTGATACTAATAATTTTACTAATTATCGGTTGGCCGATAATTTCGTAGTTCTTAGTCGATGTCGAGAAACCCTTGACCTAACGTTGATGAGATTCACGTAAGATTTTATATTTGTTTGAACTTTAAAAGCAAATAATAAATTCATACTAGATGAACAAAATTTACAACATGATGATAATTCCACAAACATGTATGAAAAAATTGGTAAGGTGGGACAATGGTACGGTCTTTTGCACTAAATGAACAAATTGTGAGGTAGGAACATTTCTAAACATATGTATGAACTAACTTATAAAATTTATTGACAATTGGTGGATAGTTTATTCTCAGTAATTACATGTTCAATTTTATATCTGCATGACCAACTCGCATAGCTTCACCACGTTTCAATGACCATATAAAATAGCCTTCAACTTTTGCTTAAATACCAGACATTTCGATTTAATACTACATATTAGTCTTGCATTGCATGCGCCAAACTATTAACAAGAAAAATGTCCAAGTTCACATTTCATAATGTTATTGTGCTAAGTTGATTTGTTGAAACAATTCCTATTCTAAAATAGTAAGTTTTCTATTGCACCTTTAATTTTTTTAGGATTGATGTAGGATTTATTGTTCCTTTTATTATTTTATTTTATTTTGTAGTTCATTATTCCCATACTTCTGCATGTATTACATACTTCTGCATGTATTACATACAATAAGTTCACATTTTTAGATAGTTTTCTATATAAGAGATGTGGATGCGGGATTTTTTTATTTCCATGCAAATTAGAGGCTGAAAATGCCGAATGTGTTTAAAGAAGTAAATGGTTTTCTGGTTCATCGGAATTTCACAGAATATTTGGAGGACTCAAGGTTAACCTTATAGTTTCCCAATTCTATAGGATTTGAGAATATGTAATGTTCCAACCATGCCTTTTTCCTATTCATGCGCCATATGAAGCAATGCGAAATAAAGTGGGGATGAGTATGTTTTGGGTTTTCTTGTTTTATAGAACCAATCATACCTTGCTTAATGTCCAGTAAACTAAACATCTACCGGTGCACTCTTTTGCAGTGCCATTTTTAGATTAAAAAGGAATTACTATTGCTTGTTAACTAAGATCTTAGCTCTCTTCTATCAACATAGCAACCTATAGCTAGTTTCCTTGGTTGACAAAGCCGGCTGCCTTGGCAAGGACAAGTTACATCACAATTATATCCTCCATCCCATCATTTTTAGAAGTGGCTTTCTAGAAGTTTTTATTCATTCGAATGAGAGAATTAGCTTAGAGCATTTTCAACTCCTTAACCATTGAATGTTGGTGTGGAGTTTTCCGCTGGTCAGGGTGCACAATGGTTGCAAGTGGATTTTTATAGTTGCATATTGGTTGCAACTGATTTTTCTAAAAGTGTTTTTTTCTTTAACTGCATCATGACTTACAACTGAAATTGTCTTACCAAATGTGGGCAACATCATTTGAATGAGAATTAAGCATATATTCTTATTCTAACATGCACTAGGCAGACCCTTAGAATGCTATATTTCTGTACTTATTCTCAGCTAAGTTTGGAAAGGTACATGCCCGCACGGATGGGTAGACTAGAAAGCGGCGGAGCAATGTCAAAAGTGGTTCTTTGGTGTTTTGGTCAAAAGGAAATGTATCTATCATAACCATACGCATAATACAGTAGATAGGCATTAGCATTTGCAGAAACAAAAAATCAACGCCTGATCTTTAAATTTCCGTGGTCCTGAAATCACACAGGAAGGGCCTGCCAAGATGGACCGAGAAATTCAGAATAGCAGAGGCAAGTTTTGAGTGCACTCCGGATGACGGGCTGAGCTGGAGGAAGTACGGCCAGAAGGACATCCTGGGCGCCAGATTTCCCAGGTTTTTGCTTATACATTCAGACTTGCGACTCTAGTTTCTGTTTCTGACGCTGACATTGATGTATGTGATGTGCATCAGGGGCTACTACCGGTGCACGTACCGCAACACGCAGGGGTGCCAAGCCACGAAGCAGGTGCAGCGCTCCGACGCCGACCAAGCCGTGTTCGACCTCACGTACCAGGGCGAGCACACGTGCCACCAGAAGCAGCGCCCCGCCGCCGACGCCCCCGCCGTGGCAGCCGCGCGCGACGGCGGACACCACCCCCTGGCGGCGACGGCGCCAATAATGCAGGAGCCGGACGTCCAGCTGCTAGCGGGTCTCAGAGTGGAGACCGGCGGGCTGCCGCCGTCGTCTTCCTTCCACGGACACGACGTCTCCGGCTTCTCCTTCCCCTGCGCGTCGTCGGCGGGCTTCTTGCCCGTGGAACTCGGCGGCCAGGGGCAGCTACCGGCCGGAGGCAGCTGCTTCTCTCCGGCGTCTTTCGCCTCGCCTGCCGTCGCCACGACGCTGGCCGGCTCGGACTACTTCGCCGTGACGTTGGCGGGCACGCGCGGGGCGCCTGGGACGTCGGAGCTCGGGGAGGTGGTCTCCGCGGCGACGTCCTCGTCAGCGGCCGCGCTCGCCGTTTCCGATTACCCGGTGTACGGGTACCACCCGTACCAGCTGCACCAAGACGACGACGACGATCTCGACACGCTGTTCGGTCACCCTTCTTCTTCCCATGGCCAGCACGGAGACGCGTGATCTATGGAATGATCAACTCAGGGTTCTTGTGTAGCAAAAAGATCAAGTTAAACATGTTTTTGTAGGTATGTACTCCACTGTATTATCATCGGATCTACTAGTTAAACATGTTTACGCAGTGGAACGCTTGGGCGATTGAGATTTACTTTTTGCCCAAGTACGTGGAGGCTGACTAGAGTTGAAACAATGATGTGCTGAGATAATCATGAGATATATATAGCACAGTATAAATCGAGAAAGCAGTTTTTTCGTGAGACATAGCTTGAATAAGTTTTTTGTTTTTTCACGGTGACTGGACACCCACGACACAAGTTGCCATATACTCAAATCAGGATTTCTTCGTGCATGGCCGTAGCGTAGACGTCATGAAAGGAAAAAGGTTGGCAGCGACTGACAGAAATCCTGATGGTACATGCTGCATAGTCGTTCCCTGCACCCAACGGCACCAACTTAGCTGCTGCTATCAGACAAGGCGAGTAGCCTGAATTCGGTAGTCTGCTTCCACAAACGCCAATTGCTCTGCCCGTCCTCGCCAGACCACAAGCAGCCGAACCTGTCATTCGGGCGTCCACTATGTGCAAAAAACCACACTTTAAATTCTATATGGCAATGCTTGTAGTCTACTTTATATATAGTGGAAGAAATAAGAGTTGTCTATAAGCTTGTAGGTGACCTTAGCTTATGGGTTGTCCATAAGCAATAGAAAATAATTTACTCTCTCTTCTCTCTCATGCATGAGTATGTAGGATGAGACATGTGGGTCCTAGCTTATAGTTAAAGTTCACCTTATACATAGTGAAAGATTTTATAAGAGAGATGGATCCCGCCTTATGGCTAAAGTTCACCTTATACATAGATGATGCCCTAATGCGCATAAGAGAAACACATCAATCGCTATTGTTGTCAAATGTCACGTCGCGGAGGAAAAAAACATGAACACTCCTTGCTCGTCTCCCCATTTCCGGCCATCATGGTCGAGTACAGCCACCTTGTGCATCCACTTTGGATGCCCACATTGCACGAGGAAATTACTGTCGCTTCGTTTAATGCCACTATGATTCAGGCATCGGAAAATTGTCAAGACATTTTGCGAACTCGTTATGTCAATACCTCTAGATTCATTTGTTGTCGGATGTCGTTTTGTTCTGGCTAACTTTTCTCCTGTTGGACTTTTTTTATTACATGTGGGTCTCATCTAGCTTTCGGTCTTTGCTTTGACAGATATTCTGACGAGCGGACCCCACCACCTCAACAGTAAACGACGCACATCTCAAGTTTGAGGATTAATTAGATCCCTACTATTGTGCAATTTCCCATGTTTTTGTCGCATGCCCGCTCCGCTTCACTGCCCTGCTCCTCCGGTCGCCATATCTTTTCGTTGTTCACCACCCCTACCCCTTGGGCCTCTATTCGTCGCCCTCGTCATTGTCCCCTTCCTCCATATCTCGCTTGTGCCTTGCCCTGACGCGTCAATTACTCAGGCGACTAGAAGCAGAAACGTGAGTTGTCGCTGGCTGCACGCCTGACAGATCCGACACAGAGATGGATCCTGCACGGCTGGAGAGCACGGAGATGAATCCTACATGGCTGAAGAGCATGGAGATGGATACTATGAGGCTAGAGAGCACGGGCAAAAGCAACGTAGGAGCATATATAGGACGCGGGGAGCAAAGCATTGTTGGGATTCGCATAGCAAAACAAAAATCGTCCTAGAAAACACACTGAAAATTGATCTATGAAGAAATACGGAAGATAGTCTAGATAAACTCACAAAAGATTGCAGAAGAAGATAGCTCGATGGAGTTTGTTGATGACAACCATATCAATCCCCGCAGCTAGGGGTATCACTCCCAGCCGTGAGGAGAAGTTTCACTCGATGCAAGGATCGAATGAACGTTCCCTCCACGGGTTCCATCCATCCAGTCTCCCAATCCGGATTTTCCTAAAATAACTTGAACCATTTTAGGAAGGTTTGGTGCAGCCCCTATGAGGGCCATGCACCTAGGATTTGGTGGCCCATGCGCCTCCCACCATATGGACTTCACTTCTGGTCCATTTCCATGTCCCCAAAATTAACTCTTACATTTATGGAATCCATATATGAAAAGTTCTTCTTTCTCTGGTTTCTTTCAAATAAAGACTGGTATGTCGAGCATATTCGAACCTACATATATTTCAAAGCCATTTCGAATTATCTACGACATGAAACCAATTTCGAAACCATTCTGGTGAAAAATACTTTCTTTGACTCTTGAACCACCTTCCTAGTTTAGGTTATGTCTCCGGAATAATTTTATTTTCTCTCTGGAACTATTTCAATAATTATGAAACTATTACGATGTCTCTAGAATGTATTCTAGATGACTCTCTCACATATCATATTATCAGCTTGATTGTTTGGGCTTAAGTAAGGATGGCAATAGGCAGGGTATAGGCAGGATACACCAATACCATACACATACCCGTGTAGTCAATAGATAGAAAACTTTACCCATACCCATATCCGTGGGTATAAAACTTTACCCATACCCATACCGGTCTTGTACCCATACCCATTGGTTACCCGACAAGTAGATCCAATAGTACACATGTCATTCAAAATTTTACATTCATCAATAACATATTTGACCAAAAAATAACTATTTGTACTCATTTCTGTCTAGCTTGAGTTATCTTTTAGTTCTCTCCCCTTGGCAAAGTGGATAGGAAAGGGTCTTGCTTCCATTCCACTAGCCACGAATAAGGAGAGTTACTTTCTCTTTTGAACCTCTTATTCAAAAGAACTGCTGGTCCACTTTCTTGATAAACGACTCGATGCATTTTCTATACAAGTACATGACAATGATAAAAATTTAGAAGTCGCAATCTCATACTCGTTCCTAGACTGCTCAACTACATAGGTTGAAACTCTACACTAAGTTTACATGTCAGTTTAAATGGATAGGGTATGGATATAGCCTATACCCGTACCCATACCCGTGACTTAATAGGTAGGGTATGGGTATTACCCATGGGTATAAAATTATGCCAATACCCTGTCCATGCGTGGGTAAAATTGTCATCCTTAGGCTTAAGCATGTGTCCCGGTCGGATTCAATAATATGTAGACATGACTCCCAAAAAATCTTTTGGATTAATAACTAACATTCGAACATGAACGCCCAAGATTGATCCATTATATTACATGAATCATCGAGTGAACCCGGTTTGTTATATAAGTGCTACTCCTTTTGCTTCATGATATATAAGTGACAACCCCGAGGCGAGATGTCGATATCCTTTTGGTGCAACACTTGATCACTATATCTATGATTCTCATTCGTGTTTCACTCTCTTTTACTCGTATGTATTCCAATATGTCCTTATGATAGATATACTCCCTCTGTTCCAAAATAAGTGTCTTGGATTTGTCTAAATTCGCATGCACCTAGACATATTTTAGTGTATAGATTCATACTAATATAGACAAATTGAAGTCATTTATTTTGGTACAGAGGGAGTATTAGCTTGTCTGCACTGACGATGCGTGGCATTGTAATATCAAGTGGGTCTAGATTATATCTCTCCATCATCGAGAGGTGCAAGGTCCTAGTTTTGAACTATCGTGTGCCTAGACATACTTTCGAATGCATCCAAAAGACCATCGTTAGAGCCATCTAGTTAAATGTAACATTTTATGATCAATCAAGACATGCCTTATAGTATGAAGACATCTGATATTCTCATGATCTAAGGACTTATGCATAAGATAATAATGATGATTAACTATTAGCATTCATGGTTACATCTCATAGTAAATCTTTTAGTGGACCAGTTAAATACCATAGTACTTGCCAACAATGTACTCCCACCGTTACTATAACAAATATACCCATGATCAAGAAACTAGATCACACACAACACATGAGCTAGTCCTAGAGGCGTGACAAGGAACAATCTGGCGTTTATCTTTCTACACGTGCATATGAATTTTCCTTTGATTCTTACAGTCGAGACATATAACAGTTATACCATAGAATAATAAATATAAACAATGAAAAATAAATATATAATAATAATAATTATTATTATTGCTAGGGAATATTTTCAACACTCTCCCACTTTTGCTAGAGTCAATAATCTAGCTGGCATGATTATGCAGACACCCGACGTTAGTCTAAATGTAGCCCACTCACATAACATAATTTCACCAAGATCAAAACTTTTGAATATACCTCACCCGACACAGCGCACTCATAAGAAACATATCTATGTATTTTGAAGTTTGTTATGTTATTATTCATGGTATTTGGCAACTTTCATTATATTTATTGGGACTAACATATTAATAATTGTAAAAGTGCAATATATTTTTATTTACACTTTGATGTCTAGGAGTTATATGATAGGGATTTCTATTTTCGTGCCCCGGTTCGTTAGTTGTACTCACTTTTCCCCGGTCGCTTAACTTTTTCTCACTTTTGCCCATCTTCTTTTCCGAAACTCTTGCATCGGCCTGAAACTCGTTGTCCGTCGGGTCCCGTTAGTGGACCCTCGCAGTTACGTGCTGACAAGTGGGGCCGCATCCAGTCGGGTCCCGTAGTGGACCCTCGCCGTTACATGCTGACAAGTAGGACCCCCTCCCCCATTACGTGCTGACAAGTGGGGCCACGTTCAGTCGGGTTCCGTAGTAGGACCCCCCCCCCATGTTAGACTGTATGGGGCCGACTTGTTGGGAACGTGTTTTAGGGAATGTGGTGTTGGACCATGTGGGACGCGTTTGGTAGTTACGTGCGCCCTGTCGCCTAAATTAGAAAAGATTTCTTTTTTGTTATTTTTATGATTGGCCTTTTTAAGAGCGCATTTCCCCTTTATATCGCTAACAGTTGTGTTAATGTTTGTCCAAAAAGGTAGCGAATCTAGAGCAACTTATCTCTTCATTCATGGTTCCTTTTGGTCCTCATATCTTTCCAATATAGTAGCAAATCTAGAGCAGCAAATCTAACCAGCACCATGAATACATTTAGTAAACAGAGCAGATGTAGATAAAGCATCTAATATAGGATATATAAACAGAGCAGATATAGATAAAGTAGCTAATATAGGATACATAGTATGGTACTTATATGAGGTTCAACAATTAGGCTTCTCAGCAGTAGCAGTGGACAAGTTCAACATAGACAACAAAATGAAAGAAGCTGCTTTACAGCAGAAGCATCAGCAGAAGATCGGTGGCCCCTCATGGCCTCCGCCTCCTCCCTCTAGCACTTCCTCCACTTCTTGCTACCCAGTCCCTTGACCTTGGGCGTCTTGAGTTTGATTGGGGGCATGCGACCCTCCTCGATGGATACCTTCTGGAGGTTGCGGAGGTGAAAATCGAGCGTCTGGTGCTTGGCTCTGAAGGCGTGAACGTTCTTTGATAGGCCGCATGTCTTCACGTCCTCGGCATGCCTCACGAGGGGGTTGAAGTCGGTGGCGAGGCTCTTGGTGCAGAAGGGGCACCTGTAGACGTCACCGGCGAAGAAGTTGTTGTACTGGCCGGACTTCAGCTTCCTCAGCACCTAGCGAGTCTTGGTGTCCGTGGACTCATCATTGCTGCAGACGTTGCTGCTATCCACCTGTTGGAAAAAACAGTAGAGTGCAATAAGGACATGATTGAGATACCTTAATTATCTGGATTGATTACTTGCACAAATTAACCGATTGAGATCCCCTGATTATTCCCCAATCCCCAAATCTCTAACCAAATCGAATACTGATCCCAACTTCAGATTGGTGCTAGTACTAACTAGGGAATTCATCGAAATACGAGATCTAACACAAGAGGATTAGCTACTGTAAAAATACCTAGCATCCAACGATTGAAAATACGAACAACCGAGTCCTAATAACACACGATCTAGCATCCAACGATGGGAATGGGGAAGAACAAAGGAAGGGGAGAAAATCCTAGTTACCTCCGACCATGGGTCGGCTAAGCTGGTATCGTAGGGGTTTCTGGCCTGATGTAATCGTTCTCCTCGTAGGGCTCCCAGCCATGCGGATCTGCCGGAGACCGGCGGGGCCTCCTCACCGGCGGAAGCGGGGACGTAGGTCTAGACGGGGACGACGGCTGCCTTCGATGCCTCGATAGGGGCCTATATGGGGACGGGGGCCTCCTCGCCGGCGGCTACAGCGTAAGCGGGGACGAGGGTCTGGATGGGGACGTCGGCTGCCTTCGATGCCTCGACAGGGGCCTTCTCGCCGGCAGCCTTGGAGGCGATGATGGCCACCGCGTCGTTCTTCTCCATCGCCGACGTGGTTGGGGTTTTCTTGGGGGTTTGCAGAAGGTGATGAGACAGTGGAGATGGTTGCGTGAGTGAGTGAGCGAGTGATGAGTCAGAGCGAGGAGGCATCTATAAAGGTGAAGGGAGGAGACGTTTCGTTACACCACCGTGCACCGCGTAACCGCGTACGCTACTGCACCGTGCACGGTCACACGTGTCCGCTGCCGCCCCGTGCACCGCGACACGCGTACTGTGCGTCACGTTTTCTCCCTCTTGTCTAACCTAGGCCACTTAGTTGTGCTCGGTTATACCTACGATTGTAACACTGACAGTTTGATTGTACTTAGTTTTGTACTAACACTGCCGTGTGCAATATACTCACTTTTACCCTTCGGTGGCTGGTCAACAGAGAGTCAATGAATGGGTTTTAGCTAGCTAATTGAGTCATTTTATGCATAACAAATTCAAAAAGATCAAAACATAGTGTCATCTACCCAGGGAGTCTTATTATGTGACATGCCACCATAAGAAATATATATATATCAAGTTTTTAACCTAAATCACCGCTTCTCAAATCACCTACTATCTATGAAGGTTCATGGCTTTCTACTCAAGCCTCTTTCTAAAACATCCCTCCCCAAAACATAATTTGTCTAAATGAGGCAATAATTGTCAAACCGATATATATTTGAATTGCAAATAGTTTGATGTATGCCAAGATGTATTTTATTTTATAAAAGAAGCATTTTCCATTTTTTAAATCTCTTTCTGTTTTCTATTTGAACCCCTTTGTCAGTTTTGCCCTTAGTTTTTAAGTTCTACTCAGTTTTGTCCTTGGTTTTTAAGTTCTACTCAGTTTTCTCCCCCTCTCTTAGTCACAAACTCTCACACCTATGCTCAACTTGGCTGCTACGCTCTGATTGATCGAGACAGTTGTCACGCGGATTGTATCCACCAACGTTGATCCTCTAATTGATTCTATGTGATCTAGCGGACATGATAACCCATGTATTTGTCGGGGGCTGTTGGAGATATGCCCAAGAGGCAATAATAAAGTGGTTATTATCATATCTTCATGCTTATGATAAATGTTTACATACCATGCTATAATTGTATTAACCGGAAACATTAATACTTGTGTGATTTGTAAACATAAAAGAGTCCCTAGTAAAGCCTCTTGTTAAACTAGCTTATTGGTTAATATATGATCATGGTTTCCTAATCATGAACATATAGATGTTATTAACAACATGGTCATATCATTAGGAGAATGGTGTGATGGACATACTCCTATAGTTAAGCATAGCATAAAGATCAAGTCATTTAATATAGTTCATTTGCTATAAGCTTTCTGATACATAGTAACCTAATTCCTTCGACCATGAGATCATGTTAATCACCATAACCGGAAGGATGCTTTGATGACATCAAATACCACACCGTAACTGGGTGGCTATAAAGGTGGCATTGAGTGTTCGGAAAGTATGGGTTGAGGCACATGGATCAAGAGTGGGATTTGTCCATCCATATGATGGATAGATGTACTCTGGGCCCTCTCGGTGGAATGTCATCCAATTAGCTTGCAAGCATGTGACTGGCTCACAAGGGATCACATATGACGGGAATGATAAAAGAGTACTTATCAGTAATGAGGTTGAACTAGGTATCCAGAGATACCGACGATCAAAACCTCGGATAAGTAAACTATCATGAGACAAAGGGAAATTGGTATCGTATGTAAATGGTTCATTCGATCACAAAGTAATCGTAGAAATATGTGGGAGCCATATGAATTTCCAGATTCCTCTAATGGTTATTGATCGGAGAAGTGTCTCGGTCATGTCTGCATAATTCACGAACCATAGGGAGACACACTTAAGGATTCGATGTTGTTGTGTAGTTATGGAATGATGAGTAAGAGACCGAATGTTGTTCGGAGTCTCGGATGGGATCCGGTATATCACGAGGAGATCCGGAATGGTCCGGAGAATAAGATTCATATAAGGAAAGTCCTGTTTCGGAGTTCGGGAATGATTCCGGTGTTTTCACCAGGAATGTTCTAGAAGGGTCTGGAAGGTCCGGCACTCCAGAGGGGAAGGGTACATGGATGTGTCATGACAATGTGGAATGGTTGCATCATGTACTAGGTCATTTGGCTGGACAATATGGAGAGAGAAATCAAATCCAAGTTTGAAAGTCAAACGCCAATTTGAAAAAGTCAAATCTGAAGTTTGCTTGGTGGAGGGAGAGTAGGAAACCTACTTGGGGAGGAAGTCCCCTCCCTCCACCCACCGGCCAAGGAGTAGGAGTTGGAGGAGGACTCCCTCCTCCCAACCGGCCCCCTCCCACCATTATAAGGAGGGGTAGGGCTGCCCCCTACCCTCACAACTCAAAACCCTAGCAAGGCGCCTACACCTCTCCAAGTGTTGCCGCCTCCTAGGGATCCTCAAGTTGCCGAGTTAGGGTTTCTCTAAATCCTAGCCGCCGGCAAAGCCCACCCTCTTTGGTGCCTATAATCCGTAGATCGTCAAGGCCCTCTCTTACTCCACCATACTCGCTCCGGCTTAGGCGAAGCCCTACGGGATCTTCCCTCTACTTCCGACACCACGCCGTCGTGCTGCCGGAATCACGAGGGGAGTGCTACAACCTCCGCTGCCTGCTGGAACAAGAGAGAGGAAGGTCTTCATAGAGTATCGAACGTGTGACCGACTGCGGAAGCGTTGTCGGAACGCAGCGCCGAAAGGATCGTCTACGCGATCTTGAGATCGGCAAGTGAACGACTACATCACCCACGAGAATCTGCTCTCGTTAACCGCTTTGGATCTTCGGGGGTTAGTACTCTATCAACTTGTTGCATTGATCTAGTAGATAGATCTTGGCTTGATCATAGATTAGATCTTGATTGTGTGTTCATGCGGTAGAATTTTTTTGTTTTGCATGCTACGAACCACTACAGGGGCACCATCTATCTATGCAAAATAACGAGTTTGCCACCAATACTTTAACTCCATAAACAAATGATTTTGAATATAATTTGAAGGGAAAATGTTCAAAGATGTATAATTTTTGCATTATATTTCACTCCATGAAAACGATAAATGATTAGTATTTTATTAGCACAACATTATCATGTCCTAAGTGCGATTTCAAAGAGTTCAAAGGTGTATAATTTTTGCCATATGCAAGTTTATGGATTACATTCTATGAAATTGATAATCTCTCAAGATTTTCTTAGCACATCATTATCACGTATTAAGTGCGATTTCACAGTGTTCAAAGATTTATAATTTTCGTATACGCAAGTTTAGGGATCACTTTTCATGCTCTAAAATGGTAAACTCTCAAGATTTTCTTAGGACGCTATAATTTGAAAGTGTTCAAGAGTTGTATCAATTATAAACACTTTTTTATATTAAGAGTTGTATAATTTTTTCAATTTGAAAGTGTTCAAGAGTTGTGTCAATTATAAACACTCTTTTACATTAAGAGTTGTATAAGTTTTTTAAATTTGAAAGTGTTCAAGAGTTGTGTCAATTATAAATAGTCTTTTACATTAAGAGTTGTATAATTTTTTTAATTTGAAAGTGTTCAAGAGTTGTGTCAATTATAAACACTCTTTTACATTAAGAGTTGTATAATTTTTTAATTTGAAAGTGTTCAAGAGTTGTGTCAATTACAAACACTATTGTATATTAAGAGTTGTATAATTTTTTAAATTTGAAAGTGTTCAAGAGTTATGTAAATTATAAACACTCTTGTAAATTAAGAGTTGTATAATTTTTTAATTTGAAAGTGTTCAAGAGTTGTGTCATTTTATTATTTATTATACATCCATCTTTCTATTTTTTAATTATAAACACTATTTCACTTGATTGCAGCCGAGACATTAACTCGACAAACCAATTAAATCATTGGAACGGCTCGCCGACCGCATTCTCCATAGAAAGCGTCCCCGTCTAATCGAAACATTTTGGTACTAGATCTAACCTTCTCTGCGTATGGTTTCCATTGTCATCGTTTATACGGGTCAACGAGACGGCACCATACTACGTCCAGGATGAACAGGAGGCCAAAATGAAGCTCAACAAAGGGCCGACGTCGCCGGAGAAGAAGAAGAAGAAGAAAGGGGAGGCAACGAAACGGGCGCGGGCGTGGGGCTGGATCACGTGGATACGCTATGGGTCCGACGCTCACGTGGATAAGCTGTGGGTCCCATGCTAATCTGGATAAGTAGAGAGAGGTGTCCACTACGGAAATCAACTTAACACGGCCCCACTTGTTAGCATGTAACGACAAGGGTTCACTAACGGACCTGACAGACCACAACCCTAATTGTCAGCATGTAACGGCGAGGATTCACTATGGGACCTGACTGAATGTGGCCCACTTGTCAGCATGTAACGACAAAGATAACAGACATCTAGTTTCTGATCGTGCAAGAGTTTTGTAGGGTTCGCAGCATAGAAAAAAATTCCTACGATAGGAACAACTATATGCCAAGATCTATCTACTAGATACAAACAACGGGCGGATGTATATTCGTAGAAAACATACCCTTGAAGACCGACAAAGCTTAACGAGTTAAACTCGTGGTTGATGTAGACGATCTCTTGCCGATCTCAAGATCGAGAGGAAGTCCTAGCGCCACAAATCAGCAGCGCATCCGTGCTCGCACACACGTCCGAGGCACCGAGCAACCTCCGCCTCCTCGCTCCAGCGATGCAGCGGAAGCACAACTCTTTCTTGTCGAATAGCCACCGGGAACATGTATCTTGCTAATCCAAGACCATGGGGGATAAATTCTAGAGGGGGAGAGATCCTTCACGAGGAGGTGTGAGTGAGAAGTGAGGAGGGGGTGCCTTTTATAGGAGAGGGGGGAACCCCAAGGGGGTGGCCTACGCATGGTGGTTGCCCCCTTGCCCTCCCCTCATTCATGTGGGTGGACTCTCCACTCAAAAAATCCTTTCAAGTCCCTCCACTCAAAACCCCACTCAAACTTACTATTAAATTTCCACCAAATTTAATGCAAACTCTCATTAAATAAAACTCCTTTTATTTATTCAGAACTTTGTCAATTACTTTAATGATAAACATTCACATATAACCCCTTGCTAGAATTCTATTTCACATGCAAAAACACTTTCTGCAATTTCACCCGAAAACCTGTTTCGGTATCTAGTGAAATAAATTCCTGCGCTTGTTATTCTTTCCGGCATGAAACTTTTGCTCCAAATGGATGTCGATGTCTCTTAAGTGTGTCACCCTATGGTTCACGAATAATGCGGACATGACTGAGACCCCTCTCGGATCAATAATCAGAAGTGGGATCTGGAGACCCATACTGACTCCCACACATTCAACGATGACTTTCTTGTGATCGTCGGAACCTTTTACGCTAGTATCTTAATCCCTTTGTTTCATGATATATTACATGTCCGAGATTCGATCATCGGTATCTCCATACCTAGTTCGATCTCGTTACTAACATGCACTCTTTTCTCGTTCTCGTGATATAACATTCTAGTGATCAAATCACTTGCTTGCAAGCTAACCAATGTGATATCACCGAGAGGGCCCAGAGTATATCTATCCGTCATCGGGATGAACAAATTCCACTCTCGATCCATGGGCCTCAACATAACACACTACTAGGAAACTAGCTATAGATAGACAGACCTTCTGTGGCGTATGGTTCTGACCATGTGCCACAAAAGTTGTCCAGTGGCGCATTTCATCAAATGCGCCACAGAAGTCTTCACACTTCTGTGGCCCATATAGGAAAAATACGCCACAGAAGTTGGAACTTCTCGGGTGGACCCTACCACAGAATCTCATTGACTGTACTCTGACCAACATTTTGTGGCGCATATGACCATATGCGCCATCTGTGGCGCATATAGAGGCATGCGCCATAGAACTTTCTGTAGGAAAAACAGATTCTACCCCCCCCCCCTTGGATCGCCTTTTTAGCCTTGTAAAAAATAATAGAAAATGAAAAACACATCAAAAAATAAAATCCTTTCACACGGTGATAGGTAATATGGTCTAGTTTGTAGGAAAATTAACAAACATGCATTTGGACTTTTTATACAAAAAAAGTTTATTCCACGGTAAAACGGCCGTAACTTTTGCATACGATGTCGGAAAAATACGTATAATATACCAAAATGATGAGAACGAGATTTTGAAGGGTTTCGCGGCATAGTAAATCAAAATTTTCTACGGATGCGAACAGAGGGAAAGCCAAGATCTAATGTAGGAGATGCAAACAACGAGAGAGATTGAATTAGATCTTCATACCCTTGAAGATTCGCACAGCAAAACGTTCGTCAGAATGTGGATGATGTAGTCGTACTCGCTTCTCCTCCTCGCGATCCGATCCGATCTAGCACCACAAGTGGCGATGCCTCCGTGAGATGCACACGTGCGGCACCTCGTCTCCTCCTTTCTTGGTCCAGCAAGTATTGTGGAGAGATGGGTTGGATCTACAATGCGACGGCGCGGTGCAATTGGTGGAGAATTTCTGCAGCAGGGCTTCGCCTACAAGCAGTTCGGGAGGAAGGAGAGGAGGGCAGCAGGGCGGCTAGGGTTGGAGGGGAAGGTGTGGGGGGTTGGTGCGCCCCCAGCCCTCTATATATAGAGGGGTGGGCGCAGCCCTAGCCCCTCCCCCAAGCCAAGGCCGGCGGCCCCAAGGAGGAAGAGTGGGGGCAAGGAAACCCCCCCTTCTAGAAGCTCTATCTAGAGTTTAAACCTCTCTTGGCCGGCTGGGCCCTATGGGGCCTTGTGCCCCTGGCCCAATGCGGCCAGGGCACTCCCTCATAGGCCCATGCCCCCTCCCGGAAGGTGGGGCCACGTTGGTCCCCTTCCGGAAGGTTCTAGAAGCTTCCGGTACAATACCGATTAACCCGGAAAAATTCCGAACTCCAAAAACTGCACTGCCTTATATGAATCTTATTCTCCGGACCATTCCGGAACCTCTCGTGATGTCCCGGATCCCATCCGAGACTCCGAACAAAAACTCATAAACCAATTATCCAATCTATCCTAGCGTCGAGACACGTTAAGTGTGTGACCCTGCGGGTTCGAGAATATGCAGACATGATCTTCTATCAATAATCAACAGCGGGGTCTAGAAACCCATATTGACTCCCACACATTCATCGATGATCATATCGGATGAACCACGATGCCAGGATTCAATCAATCCCATATATATATTCCCTTCGTCTCGCGATATTTTACTTGCCCGAGATTCGATCGTCGGTACCGTCATACCTAGTTCAATCTCGTTCACAGCAAGTACTTTACTCGTTCCGTAATCCGATATCACTTTGTGATTAACTCCTTAACCACATGCTTGCAAGCGGTGTTGATATCGATTACCGAGTGGGCCCGAAGTATATCTCTACGACTTGGGAGGGACAAATCCCATCTCGATACATACAACCCAACAGATACTTTCCGATCACCTGAGAGACACCTTTATGATCACCCTCTCATAGGATGACGTTTGATGACCTCAAAGCTTTCTTCCGATACCATGGAGTTGTATTATCTCATGGTCTAAGGAATACAATATTTGACATAATAAAAGCTTCGCAAAGACGAACACGATGACACGATCTAATTGCTTCGCTTAGTTTGGGTCTGTCCATCATATCCTTCTCCCAATGATATGATCTCATTATCAATTGACAACTCATGTCTATGGTTAGGAAACCTTAACCATCATTGATCAATGAGCTAGTCCATAGAGGCGTACTAGGGACACGGTGTTGTTCACAAACCACACAAGTATTAATGTTTCCGCTTAATACAATTCTAGCATGGAATATAAACTTTATCATGAACAAGAATTATAATAATAACATCTTTATTATTGCCTCTAGGGCATAATTCCAACAGTCTCCCACTTGCACTAGAGTCAATAATCTAGTTTACATTTGGCAACAATCTCACACCCATGGCACTGAGGTGCTGATCATGTTTTACACGTGGAAGAGGTTTAGTCAATGGATCTGCGACATTCAGATCTATATGTACTTTGCTAATCTTCAGATCTCCATCTGCTATATAATCTCGGATTATATGAAACTTGCGGTTGATATGCTTGGTCTTTGGATGATATCTTGGTTCCTTAGCGAGTGCTATGGCGCCAGTGTTGTAACACAATATCTCCAGTGGGTCCAATGCACTTGGAACCACGCCAAGCTCAGTGATGAAGTTTCTGATCCAAACTCCTTCACTTGACGCTTCTGCAGCAGCCATGTATTCCGCTTCTACTGTAGATCCTGCGATCACGCTTTGCTTGCAGCTTCTCCAGCTCACAGCTCCTCCATTCAAAATATAAACGTATCCTGTCTGAGATTTGGAATCATCCTTGTCGGTGTCGAAACTAGCGTCGACGTAACCTTTTACGACGAGTTGTTCATCACCCCCATAGACTAAGAACATTTCTTTAGTCCTATTTAGGTACTTTAGGATGTTCTTCACGGTTGTCAAGTGTTCCACTCCTGGATTACTTTGATATCTGCTCGTCAAACTAAGAGCATTGGACACATCCTGTCTAGTACACAGCATGGCATACATGATAGAACCTATGGCCAAGGCATAAGGCACTTTGCTCATAGTTTCCCTATCATTTACCATAGCTGGACACTGAGCCTTGCTCAATATCTTACCTGACAACATAGGCACTGAACCTTTCTTAGCCTTATCCATTCTGAACCTTTTCAGAACTTTGTCTAGGCATGTACTCTGGCTTAAAGCTATCAGGCGTCTTTGTCTATCTCTATAGATTTTGATGCCCAATATATAAGCAGCTTCACCTAGGTCTTTCATTGAAAAACACTTGTTCAAATAAAATCCGAATGGACTTAAACATCGCTACGGGAGAGAAAGTCTCATCGTAGTCAACACCTTGAACTTGTCGAAAACCTTTCGCGACAAGCCGTGCTTTATAGACGGCAACATTACCATCCGCGTCCGTTTTCTTCTTGAAAATCCATTTGCACTCAACGGCCTTTCAGTCGCTAGGAGGGTCCACCAAAGTCCATACTTGGTTTTCGCTCATGGATCCCAATTCGGATTTCATGGCTTCTAGCCATTTCTCAGAGTCTAGGCTCATCATCGCTTCCTCGTAGTTCGTAGGTTCACTGTCTTCTACTAACAAGACAGTCAAGACAGGGTTGCCGTACCACTCAGGAGGGGCACGCGACCTTGTCGACCTGCGACGTTCAGTAGCAGCATCGTCCGAAGCTTCATGATCCTTATCATTAGCTTCCTCTATTATTGGTGTAGGCGGCACTGGAACAATTTCTGGTGCTGCGCTACTCTCCAATTCAAGAGAAGGTTCAATAACCTCATCTAGCTCTACTTTCCTCCCACTCACTTCTTTCGAGAGAAACTCCTTCTCAAGAAAGGAACCATTCTTTGCGACAAACACTTTGCCTTCGGTTCTGTGATACAAGGTATACCCAATAGTTTCCTTAGGGTATCCTATGAAGACGCATTTCTCTGCTTTGGGTTCGAGCTTGTCCGGCATCAACTTCTTGACGTAAGCTTCGCATCCCCAAACTTTAAGAAATGACAACTTAGGTTTAGCACCAAACCACAGTTCATACGGTGTCGTCTCAACGGATTTAGATGGTGCCCTATTTAAAGTGAATGCAGTGGTTTCTAATGCATAACCCCAAAATGATAACGGCAAATCAGTAAGAGACATCATTGATCGGACCATTTCTAATAAGGTTCGATTCCGGCGTTCAGACACACCATTGCGCTGGTGGTGTTCCGGGTGGCGTGAGTTGCGAAACAATTCCGCTTGCTTTAAGATGCGTGCGAAAATCATAACTCAAATATTCACCTCCACGATCGGATCATAGAAACTTAATCTTTCTGTTACGATGGTTCTCCACTTCATTCTGAAATTCTTTGAACTTTTCAAACGTTGCAGATTTATGTTTCATTAAATAGATATACCCATATCTACTTAAGTCATCGGTAAAAGTGAGAAAATAGCGATATTCACCGCGCGTCGAAACACTCATCGGTCCGTATACATCGGTATGTATGATTTCCAACAAGTCCGTTGCTCGCTCCATCATACCGGAGAACGGGGTTTTGATCATCTTGCCCATGAGGCATGGTTCGCATGTGTCAAATGATTCAAAATCAAGAGACTCCAAAAGTCCATCAGAATGGAGTTTCTTCATGCGCTTTACACCAATATGACCTAGACGACAGTGCCACAAATAAGTAGTATTATCACAATCTACTTTGCATCTCTTAGCCTCAATGTTATGGATGTGTGTTTCATCCCTTTCGATATTTAGAAGAAATAAACCATTCACAATAGGTGCATGACCATAAAAGATGTTACTCATATAAATAGAACAACCATTATTCTCCGATTTAAATGAATAACCGTCTTGCAATAAACAAGATCCAGAAATAATGTTCATGCTCAACGCAGGCACATAATAACACTTATTAAGGTTTAAAACTAATCCCGAAGGTAAAACTAAGGAGAGCGTGCCGACGGCCATCACATCAACTCTTGATCCGTTGCCAACGCACATCGTCACCTCATCCCTCGCAAGCCGTCGTCTATTCCGTAGCTCCTGTTTCGAGTTACAAATATTAGCAACTGAACCGGTATCAAATACCCAGGCACTACAACGAGGGCTAGTAAGGAAAACATCAATAACATGTATATCAAATATACCTTTGATGGTGCCAGCCTTCTTGTCCGCTAAGTACTTAGGACAGTTGCGCTTCTAGTGACCCTTGTCCTTGCAATAGAAGCACTCAGTTTCCGGTTTAGGACCAGACTTGAGCTTCTTCTCAGCAGGGGCAACGCGCTTGCCGCCGCCTTTCTTGAAGGGCTTCCTTGCACCCTTACCTTTCTTGAAGGTGGGCTTGTTGACCATCAACACATGATTATCCTTTTTGATGTCCACTTCCGCGGCCTTCAGCTTTGCGAAGAGCTCGGTGATCGTATCAGTGGAACCAATCTGATTGTGAGTCACTACAAAACTTTTGTAGCTGGGAGTGTCAATCTTGAGCTCCTCTGGAATCTTGCAGTCCAGTTTCTCAAGGCGTTGAGTGTAGCCCGTCATCTCAATGGCGTACTCACTAACGGAACTCCCTTCCTCCATCTTGTAGTTAAAGAATTTCTTAGAGATCTCATATCTCTCAGAACGGGCTTGAGTCTGAAACATGTTTTTCAGCTCCTCGAGAATCTCAAAGGGCCCGGCGAACTCCTCAAAACGATTTTGAAGATCCGATTCCATAGCATACAACATGGCGATCTTAATCAAATCATAATCATCCTTGCGCGACTGATAAACAGCTTTTTCATCAGCCGGCGCATCTATAGCAGGGGCGTCACCTAGCGCTTTCTCAAGGACATAGTCCTTTTTTCCGCCAGAGAGAATGATTCTCAAATTGCGGAACCAATTGGTGAAGTTAGACCCATTGTTCTTAAGCTTTTCTTTCTCAGCAAAAACGTTGAAGTTGAAGTTGGACTTGGCCATGTGATCTACAGTATTTGCAAGTACAATTTAGACTATGTTCATGATAAATAGTTCAACTTAATCAAATTACTAGATGAACTCCCACTAAATTCAACATTCCTCAAGCTGTTTAGTGAACACGATCCAAATTCACCACACCTAATCCGATCATCACGAGAAGAGATGTGGTTTCAATGGTGGACAACGAAGTGTCGATCATATCATTCATATGACTCATGCTTAACCTTTCGGTTCTTGTGTTCCGAGGCCATGTCTGTACATGCTAGGCTCGTCAAGTTAGACCCAAGTATTTCCGTGTGTGCAAAACTGGCTTGCACCCGTTGTATGTGAGCGTAGAGTCTATAGCACCCGATCATCACGTGATGCTTGGACACGACGAACTTTCGCAACGGTGCATACTCGGGGAGAACACAGTTTTTATCTTGATCTTTAAGTGAGGAATCATCTTATAATGCTACCGTCGCGATCTAAGCATAATAAGACACATAAAAGGATAAACATCACATGCATATAACTTTAATGTGACATGGTATAGCCAATCTTCGCGCAATGATCTCCATCTTGCGCGTACCGGCATGATCTCCATCACTCCACCATGATTGCCTCCACCACGAATAGCAACTACAACTATTGCTAACTACTTAGCGATAAAGTGAAACTATTACATGGCGCATAAGAAGTTGACACACAGGTCATACACAATTATAAAGACAACCATATGGCTCCTGCCGGTTGTGTACTCATCGACATGCAAGTCGTGAAACATTACAAAACATGATCATCGCATACATTATACACATCACATCTTGGGCCATACCATATCACAGAAAACACTCCCTGCAAAAACAAGTTAGACGCCTCTACTTTGTTGTTGCATGTTTTACGTGGCTTATGGGAGTAGATGCTAAGAACGATTCTTACCTACGGAAAGCCACAACGGTGATATTATGGTTGCCAAACTCCGATGTTAATCCCATGACAACTATAGTGAGAGAAACTGACATCCACCAGCCGCATGTGTGGAACAAGCCACACGTCAAGTGCGGAGCCGGTCTCGCGAACGACGTCGCGTAAGGTTGGCCTGGACCGTTTCAATCTCACTATCCCGCGTCATAAGAAGAACACAAACAAGAGGCTTGCAACAGAAAACATCAACGCCCGCAACAACCATGTTGCGTTCTACTCGTGAATCACATCTACGCATAGATCTAGCTCTGATACCACTGAAGGGTTTCGCGGCATAGTAAATCAAAATTTTCTACGGATGCGAACAGAGGGAAAGCCAAGATCTAATCTAGGAGATGCAAACAACAAGAGAGATTGGATTAGATCTTCATACCCTTGAAGATTCGCACAGCGGAACGTTCGTCGGAACGTGGGTGATGTAGTCGTACTCGCTTCTCCTCCTCGCGATCCGATCTGATCTAGCACCACAAGTGGCGATGCCTCCGTGAGATGCACACATGCGGCACCTCGACGTCTCCTCCTTTCTTGGTCCAGCAAGTATGGTGGAGAGATGGGTTGGATCTACAACGCGACGGCGCGGTGCAATTGGTGGAGAATTTCTGCAGCAGGGCTTCGCCTACAAGCAGTTCGGGAGGAAGGAGAGGAGGGCAGCAGGGCGGCTAGGGTTGGAGGGGAAGGCGTGGGGGGTTGGTGCGCCCCCATCCCTCTATATATAGAGGGGTGGGCTCAGCCCTAGCCCCTCCCCCAAGACAAGGCTGGCGACCCCAAGGAGGAAGAGTGGGGGGCAAGGAAACCCCCCCTTCTAGAAGCTCTATCTAGAGTTTAAACCTCTCTTGGCCGGCTGGGACCTATGGGGCCTTGTGCCCCTGGACCAATGCGGCCAGGGCACTCCCTCATAGGACCATGCCCCCTCCCGGAAGGTGGGGCCACGTTGGTCCCCTTCTGGAAGGTTCTAGAAGCTTCCGGTACAATACCGATTAACCCGGAACAATTCCGAACTCCAAAAACTGCACTGCCTTATATGGATCTTATTCTCCGGACCATTCCGGAACCTCTTGTGATGTCCCGGATCCCATCCGAGACTCCGAACAAAAACTCATAAACCAATTATCCAATCTATCCTAGCGTCGAGACACGTTAAGTGTGTGACCCTGCGGGTTCGAGAATATGCAGACATGATCTTCTATCAATAATCAACAGCGGGGTCTAGAAACCCATATTGACTCCCACACATTCATCGATGATCATATCGGATGAACCACGATGCCAGGATTCAATCAATCCCATATATATATTCCCTTCGTCTCGCGATATTTTACTTGCCCGAGATTCGATCGTCGGTACCGTCATACCTAGTTCAATCTCGTTCACAGCAAGTACTTTACTCGTTCCGTAATCCGATATCACTTTGTGATTAACTCCTTAACCACATGCTTGCAAGCGGTGTTGATATCGATTACCGAGTGGGCCCGAAGTATATCTCTACGACTTGGGAGGGACAAATCCCATCTCGATACATACAACCCAACAGATACTTTCCGATCACCTGAGAGACACCTTTATGATCACCCTCTCATAGGATGACGTTTGATGACCTCAAAGTTTTCTTCCGATACCAGGGAGTTGTATTATCTCATGGTCTAAGGAATACAATATTTGACATAAGAAAAGCTTCGCAAAGACGAACACGATGACACGATCTAATTGCTTCGCTTAGTTTGGGTCTGTCCATCATATCATTCTCCCAATGATATGATCTCATTATCAATTGACAACTCATGTCTATGGTTAGTAAACCTTAACCATCATTGATCAATGAGCTAGTCCATAGAGGCGTACTATGGACACGGTGTTGTTCACAAACCACACAAGTATTAATGTTTCCGCTTAATACAATTCTAGCATGGAATATAAACTTTATCATGAACAAGAATTATAATAATAACATCTTTATTATTGCCTCTAGGGCATAATTCCAACATATTTCGCATCCGCTCGCAACGACCGGATCGTTTAGCGATTATTTAGATTTTCAAAATTCGAAAAAAGTAAAAAGTTACGGGTAAAAGACCATTTTTCCTGCAAAAAATAAAAAAAGGAGGACAAACTTCTGTGGCGCATTTCTTCCATATGCGCCACAGAAGTCTTGGCCAAAATTCGAAATTTGAATCCCGCCCCTTCTCCCTCTCTTATACTCTTCCACTCCTCCACCCTTCCCCTCCTCACCTTCTTCTCTCCTTCTCCTCACCTTCTCCTCCTCCTCCTCCTCCATCCCGGTGAGATCCTCCTCCTCCTTCTCCTCCACCCCGGTGAGCTTCTCCTCCTCCTCCTCCACCACCACCCCGGTGAGCTCCTCCCTCCTACACTCCAGTGAGCTTTTCCCTCCTCCACCCCGGTGAGCTCCTCCTCCTCCTCCCCCCACCTCCCTCCTCCTCCACCCCGGCGAACTCCTCCTTCTCCCACCTTCCTCCTCCTCCACCCCGGCGAGCTCCTCCTCCTACTCCTACTCCTCCTCCTCCTCCTCCTCCTCCTCTCCTCCACCGGTGACCTCCACCTCCTCCACCAGAGACCTCCTTCTCTCCTCCATCGACGACCCCTACCTCCGGCGAGCACCACCTCCGGCCAGATCTGGCCGGTTTTTTTTTGAAATTTGAAAAAAACTTTTGTGGCGCATATTGGCCAAATGCGCCACAGAAGTTTGAGATCTGGTTCGGGACTTCTGTGGCGCATTTTGGCAATATGCGCCACAAAAGTTTTTCAGACTTCCGTGGCGCATTTCAATATGTGCCACAAAACTAAACTTTAGTGGCGAGATAACAGTGGCGTATCCCATATGCGCCACAAAAGTCCCAAAATGGTGCGCCACTGATGGGCCTTTTCCTAGTAGTGACACTTTATTAGTTCCGAACCCATCTTTATAATCACCCTGTTACGGTGTGACGTTTGATGTTATCAAGAAACTCTTCCGGTGTTAGTGGTTGGCATGATCTCATGGTCTAAGGATTAGGATTACTTTGTAAGTTGTTATAGCAATATAAACTCAATGACTTTGATCGTAATGCTATACTTCGGATGAATGTTCATCACACCATTACATTAATGTTGTGATCCCGTTATTAACAACATCCAATGTCTATGATCAGGAAACCTTGATCATCTTGTTAATCAACGAGCTAGTTTACGAGAGAGGCATAACTAGGAACTTTCTGTTTGTTTATTAAACACACATGTATTAACGTTTCCATATTAATACAATTATAGCATGTAAAATAAACATCTATCATATACTTGGAATACACATAATAAACACTTTATTATTGCCTCTCAGGGCATATTCTCTTCAGTCTTCCACTTGCACTAGAGACAATAATCTAGTTACATGGTGATGAATCTAACACCCATAGAGTTCTGGTGTTGATCATGTTTTGCTCTAGGGAGAGTTTTAGTCAACAGTTCTGCTACATTGAGATTCGTGTGTACTTTACAAATCTTTATATCTCCATCCTTGACATGCTCGCGGATGGAGTGAAACCGGCGCTTAATATGCTTAGAATTCTTGTGATACCTTGGTTCTTTGGCATTGGCAATGGCACCATTGTTGTCACAGTAGATCACCATTGGGTCCAACGCGCTTGCAACCACACCTAGTTAGGATATGAACTCCTTCATCCAAACCGCTTCCTGAGCCGCTTCCGAAGAAGCAACATATTCGGCCTCCGTTGTTGATCCCGCCACCACAGGTTGTTTGAAACTCCTCGAACTAACCGCTTGGACATTCATGAGAAATACGTATCCGGATTTAGAATTAGAGTCATCCGGGTCGGTGTCAAAGCTTGCGTCGACATAACACTTAGCGACGAGCTCATCTTCACCTCCGTACACGAGAAACATATCCTTAGTTCTTCGTAAGTGTTGGAATTATGCCCTAGAGGCAATAATAAAGATGTTATTATTATAATTCTTGTTCATGATAAAATTTATATTCCATGCTAGAATTGTATTAAGCGGAAACATTAATACTTGTGTGGTTTGTGAACAACACCGTGTCCCTAGTACGCCTCTATGGACTAGCTCATTGATCAATGATGGTTAAGGTTTCCTAACCATAGACATGAGTTGTCAATTGATAATGAGATCATATCATTGGGAGAATGATATGGTGGACAGACCCAAACTAAGCGAAGCAATTAGATCGTATCATTGTGTTCATCTTTGCGAAGCTTTTCCTATGTCAAATATTGTATTCCTTAGACCATGAGATAATACAACTCCCTGGTATCGGAAGAAAGCTTTGAGGTCATCAAACGTCATCCTATGAGAGGGTGATCATAAAGGTGTCTCTCAGGTGATCGGAAAGTATCTGTTGGGTTGTATGTATCGAGATGGGATTTGTCCCTCCCAAGTCGGAGAGATATACTTCGGGCCCACTCGGTAATCGATATCAACACCGCTTGCAAGCATGTGGTTAAGGAGTTAATCACAAAGTGATATCGGATTACGGAACGAGTAAAGTACTTGCTGTGAACGAGATTGAACTAGGTATGACGGTACCGACGATCGAATCTCGGGCAAGTAAAATATCGCGAGACGAAGGGAATATATATATGGGATTGATTGAATCCTGGCATCGTGGTTCATCCGATATGATCATAGATGAATGTGTGGGAGTCAATATGGGTGCCCAGACCCCGCTGTTGATTATTGATAGAAGATCATGTCTGCATATTCTCGAACCCGCAGGGTCACACACTTAACGTGTCTCGACGCTAGGATAGATTGGATAATTGGTTTATGAATTTTTTGTTCGGAGTCTCGGATGGGATCCGGGATATCAAGAGAGGTTCCGGAATGGTCCGGAGAATAAGATTCATATAAGGCAGTGCAGTTTTTGGAGTTCGGAATTGTTCCGGGTTAATCGGTATTGTACCGGAAGCTTCTAGAACCTTCCGGAAGGGGGGCCAACGTGGTCCCACCTTCCGGGAGGGGGCATGGGCCTATGAGGGAGTGTCCTGGCCGCATTGGGCCAGGGGCACAAGGCCCCATAGGGCCCAGCCGATTCTAGAGAGATTTGATTCGTTAAATCTCGGGATAGAATTTCTAGATAAGGGAGAGTTTAAATCGTTTAAACTAGAGATAGGCTTGGAGGAGGGGCTAGGGCTGGCCGCCCCCTCCCCCTCTATATATAGAGGGCTGGTGCGCCCCCCCCCACACACCTTCCTCCAAACCCTAGTAGCCCTGCTGCCTTCCTCTCTCCCTCCCGACTGTTTGTAGGCGAAGCCCTGCAGCAGAAATTCTCCACCATATACACCACACCGTCGTGTTGTAGATCCAATCCATCTCTCCACCATACTTGCTGGTCCGAGGAAGGAGGAGACGTCGAGGTGCTGCACGTGTGCATCTCACGGAGGCACCGCCACTTGTGGTGCTAGATCGGATCGGATCGCGAGGAGGAGAAGCGAGTACGACTACATCACCCACGTTCCGACGAACGTTCCGCTGTGCGAATCTTCAAGGGTATGAAGATCTAATCCAATCTCTCTCGTTGTTTGCATCTCCTAGATTAGATCTTGGCTTTCCCTCTGTTCGCTTCCGTAGAAAATTTTGATTTACTATGCTGCGAAACCCTTCAGTGGTATCAGAGCTAGATCTATGCGTAGATGTGATTCACGAGTAGAACGCAACATGGTTGTTGCGGGGGTTGATGTTTTCTGTTGCAAGCCTCTTGTTTGTGTTCTTATTATGACGCGGGATAGTGAGATTGAAGCGGTCCAGGCCAACCTTACGCGACGTCGTTCGCGAGACCGGCTCCGCACTTGACGTGTGGCTTGTACCACACATGCGGCTGGTGGATGTCAGTTTCTCTCACTATAGTTGTCATGGGATTAACACCGGAGTTTGGCAACCATAATATCACCGTTGTGGCTTTCCATAGGTAAGAATCGTTCTTAGCATCTACTCCCATAAGCCACGTAAAACATGCAACAACAAAGTAGAGGCGTCTAACTTGTTTTTGCAGGGAGTGTTTTCTGTGATATGGTATGGCCCAAGATGTGATGTGTATAATGTATGCGATGATCATGTTTTGTAATGTTTCACGACTTGCATGTCGATGAGTACACAACCGGCAGGAGCCATATGGTTGTCTTTATAATTGTGTATGACCTGCGAGTCAACTTCTTATACGCCATGTAATAGCTTTACTTTATCGCTAAGTAGTTAGCAATAGTTGTAGTTGCTATTCGTGGTGGAGGCAATCATGGTGAAGTGATGGAGATCATGCCGGAACGCACAAGATGGAGATCATTGCGCGAAGATTGGCTATACCATGTCACATAAAGTTATATGCATGTGATGTTTATCCTTTTATGTGTCTTATTATGCTTAGATCGCGACGGTAGCATTATAAGATGATTCCTCACTTAAAGATCAAGATAAAAACTGTGTTCTCCCCAAGTATGCACCGTTGCGAAAGTTCGTCGTGTCCAAGCATCACGTGATGATCGGGTGCTATAGACTCTACGCTCACATACAACGGGTGCAAGCCAGTTTTGCACACGCGGAAATACTTGGGTCTAACTTGACGAGCCTAGCATGTACAGACATGGCCTCGGAACACAAGAACCGAAAGGTTAAGCATGAGTCATATGAATGATATGATCGACACTTCGCTGTCCACCATTGAAACCACATCTCTTCTCGTGATGATCGGATTAGGTGTGGTGAATTTGGATCGTGTTCACTAAACAACTTGAGGGATGTTGAACTTAGTGGGAGTTCATCTAGTAATTTGATTAAGTTGAACTATTTATCATGAACATAGTCTAAATTGTACTTGCAAATACTGTAGATCACATGGCCAAGTCCAACTTCAACTTCAACGTTTTTGCTGAGAAAGAAAAGCTTAGAAACAATGGGTCTAACTTCACCAACTAGTTCCACAATCTAAGAATCATTCTGTCTGGCGGACAAAAGGACTATGTCCTTGAGAAAGCGTTAGGTAACCCCCTGCTGCAACTGCGCCGGCTGATGAGAAAGCTGTCTATCAGTCGCGCAAAGATGATTATGGTGTGATTAAGAGCACCATGTTGTTTGCTATGGAACCGGAACTTCAAAATCGTTTTGAAAACTATCCCGGGCCCTTTGAGATTCTCGAGGAGCTGAAAACCATGTTTCAGACTCAGGCCCGTTCTGAGAGATATGAGATCTCTGAGAAGTTCTTTAACTGCAAGATGGAGGAAGGGAGTTCCGTTAGTGAGCACGCCATTAAGATGTCGGGCTACACTCAACGCCTTGAGCAACTGGACTGCAAGATTCCAGAGGAGCTCAAGATTGACAGGGTTCTGCAATCACTCCCTCCCAGCTACAAAAGTTTTGTAGTGACTCATAATCAGACTGGTTCCACTGATACGATCACCGAGCTCTTCGCAAAGCTGAAGGCTGCGGAGGTGGACATCAAGAAAGATAATCATGTGTTGATGGTCAACAAGCCCTCCTTTAAGAAAGGTAAAGGTGCAAAGAAGCCCTTCAAGAAAGGTGGCGGCAAGCGCGTTGCCCCTGCTGAGAAGAAGCTCAAGTCTGGTCCTAAGCCGGACACTGAGTGCTTCTATTGCAAGGACAAGGGTCACTGAAAGCGCAACTGTCCGAAGTACTTAGCGGACAAGAAGGCTGGCACCATCAAAGGTATATTTGATATACATGTTATTGATGTTTTCCTTACTTGCCCTCGTTGTAGTGCCTGGGTATTTGATACCGGTTCAGTTGCTAATATTTGTAACTCGAAACAGGAGCTACGGAATAGACGGCGGCTTGCGAGGGATGAGGTGACGATGCGCGTTGGCAACGGATCAAGAGTTGATGTGATGGCCGTCGGCACGCTCTCCTTAGTTTTACCTTCGGGATTAGTTTTAAACCTTAATAAATGTTATTATGTGCCTGCGTTGAGCATGAACATTATTTCTGGATCGTGTTTATTGCAAGACGGTTATTCATTTAAATCGGAGAATAATGGTTGTTCTATTTATATGAGTAACATCTTTTATGGTCATGCACCTATTGTGAATGGTTTATTTCTTCTAAATCTCGAAAGGGATGAAACACACATCCATAACATTGAGGCTAAGAGATGCAAAGTAGATAGTGATAATACTACTTATTTGTGGCACTGTCGTCTAGGTCATATTGGTGTAAAGCGCATGAAGAAACTCCATTCTGATGGACTTTTGGAGTCTCTTGATTTTGAATCATTTGACACATGCGAACCATGCCTCATGGGCAAGATGATCAAAACCCCGTTCTCCGGTATGATGGAGCGAGCAACGGACTTGTTGGAAATCATACATACCGATGTATGCGGACCGATGAGTGTTTCGACGCGCGGTGGATATCGCTATTTTCTCACTTTTACCGATGACTTAAGTAGATATAGGTATATCTATTTAATGAAACATAAATCTGAAACATTTGAAAAGTTCAAGGAATTTCAGAATGAAGTAGAGAACCATCGTAACAGAAAGATTAAGTTTCTACGATCCGATCGTGGGGGCGAATATTTGAGTTATGATTTTCTCACGCATCTCAAAGCAAGTGGAATCGTTTCACAACTCACGCCACCCGGAACACCACAGCACAATGGTGTGTCTGAACACCGGAATCGAACCCTATTAGATATGGTCCGATCGATGATGTCTCTTACTGATTTGCCGTTATCATTTTGGGGTTATGCATTAGAAACCGCTGCATTCACTTTAAATAGGGCTCCATATAAATCCGTTGAGACGACACCGTATGAACTGTGGTTTGGTGCTAAACCTAAGTTGTCGTTTCTTAAAGTTTGGGGATGCGAAGCTTACGTCAAGAAGTTGATGCCGGACAAGCTCGAACCCAAAGCGGAGAAATGCGTCTTCATAGGATACCCTAAGGAAACTATTGGGTATACCTTCTATCACAGAACCGAAGGCAAAGTGTTTGTCTCAAAGAACGGTTCCTTTCTTGAGAAGGAGTTTCTCTCGAAAGAAGTGAGTGGGAGGAAAGTAGAGCTAGACGAGGTTATTGAACCTTCTCTTGAATTGGAGAGTAGCGCAGCACCTGAAATTGTTCCAGTGCCGCCTGCACCAACAATAGAGGAAGCTAATGATAAGGATCATGAAGCTTTGGACGATGCTGCTGCTGAACGTCGCAGGTCGACAAGGTCGCGTGCCCCTCCTGAGTGGTACGGCAACCCTGTATTGACTGTCTTGTTAGTAGAAGACAGTGAACCTACGAACTATGAGGAAGCGATGATGAGCCCAGACTCTGAGAAATGGCTAGAGGCCATGAAATCCGAATTGGGATCCATGAGCGAAAACCAAGTATGGACTTTGGTGGACCCTCCTAGCGACCGAAAGGCCGTTGAGTGCAAATGGATCTTCAAGAAGAAAACGGACGCGGATGGTAATGTTACCGTCTATAAAGCACGGCTTGTCGCAAAAGGTTTTCGACAAGTTCAAGGTGTTGACTACGATGAGACTTTCTCTCCCGTAGCGATGTTTAAGTCCATTCGGATTTTATTAGCAATTGCTGCGTTTCATGATTATGAAATATGGCAAATGGATGTCAAGACTGCTTTCCTCAATGGCAACATTGATGAAGAGTTGTATATGATGCAACCCGAAGGTTTTGTCGATCCTAAGGATGCTGATAAAGTATGCAAACTTCAGCGTTCCATTTATGGACTGAAGCAAGCATCTCGGAGTTGGAACCTTCGTTTTGATCAAGAGATCAAGAGCTTTGGATTTGTTCCAAATTGCTACGAAGCTTGCATCTACAAGAAAGTGAGTGGGAGCTCGGTGACGTTTCTGGTACTGTATGTGGATGACATATTAATTATTGGAAATGACATCAACATGCTTAACGATGTGAAGAGTTATTTGAACAAGTGTTTTTCAATGAAAGACCTAGGTGAAGCTGCTTATATGTTGGGCATCAAAATCTATAGAGATAGACAAAGACGCCTGATAGCTTTAAGCCAGAGTACATACCTAGACAAAGTTCTGAAAAGGTTCAGAATGGATAAGGCATTGAAAGGTTCAGTGCCTATGTTGTCAGGTAAGATATTGAGCAAGGCTCAGTGTCCAGCTACGGTAAATGATAGGGAAGCTATGAGCAAAGTGCCTTATGCCTCGGCCATAGGTTCCATCATGTATGCCATGCTGTGTACTAGACCAGATGTGTCCAATGCTCTTAGTTTGACGAGCAGATATCAAAGTGATCCAGGAGTGGAACACTGGACAGCCGTGAAGAACATCCTAAGGTATCTGAATAGGACTAAAGAAATGTTCTTAGTCTATGGGGGTGATGAACAGCTCGTCGTAAAAGGTTACGTCGATGCTAGTTTTGACACCGACAAGGATGATTCTAAATCTCAGACAGGATACGTGTATATTTTGAATGGAGGAGCTGTGAGCTGGAGAAGCTGCAAGCAAAGCGTGATCGCGGGATCTACAGTAGAAGCGGAATACATGGCTACTGCAGAAGCGTCAAGTGAAGGAGTTTGGATCAGAAACTTCATCACTGAGCTTGGCGTGGTTCCAAGTGCATTGGACCCACTGGAGATATTGTGTGACAACACTAGCGCCATAGCACTCGCTAAGGAACCAAGATATCATCCAAAGACCAAGCATATCAACCGCAAGTTTCATATAATCCGAGATTATATAGCAGATGGAGATCTGAAGATCAGCAAAGTACATACAGATCTGAATGTCGCAGATCCATTGACTAAACTTCTTCCACGTGTAAAACATGATCAGCGCCTCAGTGCCATGGGTGTGAGATTGTTGCCAAATGTAAACTAGATTATTGACTCTAGTGCAAGTGGGAGACTGTTGGAATTATGCCCTAGAGGCAATAATAAAGATGTTATTATTATAATTCTTGTTCATGATAAAGTTTATATTCCATGCTAGAATTGTATTAAGCGGAAACATTAATACTTGTGTGGTTTGTGAACAACACCGTGTCCCTAGTACGCCTCTATGGACTAGCTCATTGATCAATGATGGTTAAGGTTTCCTAACCATAGACATGAGTTGTCAATTGATAATGAGATCATATCATTGGGAGAATGATATGGTGGACAGACCCAAACTAAGCGAAGCAATTAGATCGTATCATTGTGTTCATCTTTGCGAAGCTTTTCCTATGTCAAATATTGTATTCCTTAGACCATGAGATAATACAACTCCCTGGTATCGGAAGAAAGCTTTGAGGTCATCAAACGTCATCCTATGAGAGGGTGATCATAAAGGTGTCTCTCAGGTGATCGGAAAGTATCTGTTGGGTTGTATGTATCGAGATGGGATTTGTCCCTCCCAAGTCGGAGAGATATACTTCAGGCCCACTCGGTAATCGATATCAACACCGCTTGCAAGCATGTGGTTAAGGAGTTAATCACAAAGTGATATCGGATTACGGAACGAGTAAAGTACTTGCTGTGAACGAGATTGAACTAGGTATGACGGTACCGACGATCGAATCTCGGGCAAGTAAAATATCGCGAGACGAAGGGAATATATATATGGGATTGGTTGAATCCTGGCATCGTGGTTCATCCGATATGATCATCGATGAATGTGTGGGAGTCAATATGGGTGCCCAGACCCCGCTGTTGATTATTGATAGAAGATCATGTCTGCATATTCTCGAACCCACAGGGTCACACACTTAACGTGTCTCGACGCTAGGATAGATTGGATAATTGGTTTATGAATTTTTTGTTCGGAGTCTCGGATGGGATCCGGGATATCAAGAGAGGTTCCGAAATGGTCCGGAGAATAAGATTCATATAAGGCAGTGCAGTTTTTGGAGTTCGGAATTGTTCCGGGTTAATCGGTATTGTACCGGAAGCTTCTAGAACCTTCCGGAAGGGGGCCAACGTGGTCCCACCTTCCGGGAGGGGGCATGGGCCTATGAGGGAGTGTCCTGGCCGCATTGGGCCAGGGGCACAAGGCCCCATAGGGCCCAGCCGATTCTAGAGAGATTTGATTCGTTTAAATCTCGGGATAGAATTTCTAGATAAGGGAGAGTTTAAATCGTTTAAACTAGAGATAGGCTTGGAGGAGGGTCTAGGGTTGGCCGCCCCCTCCCCCTCTATATATAGAGGGCTGGTGCGCCCCCCCTCCCACACACCTTCCTCCAAACCCTAGTAGCCCTGCTGCCTTCCTCTCTCCCTCCCGACTGTTTATAGGCGAAGCCCTGCAGCAGAAATTCTCCACCATATACACCACACCGTCGTGTTGTAGATCCAATCCATCTCTCCACCATACTTGCTGGTCCGAGGAAGGAGGAGACGTCGAGGTGCTGCACGTGTGCATCTCACGGAGGCACCGCCACTTGTGGTGCTAGATCGGATCGGATCGCGAGGAGGAGAAGCGAGTACGACTACATCACCCACGTTCCGACGAACGTTCCGCTGTGCAAATCTTCAAGGGTATGAAGATCTAATCCAATCTCTCTCGTTGTTTGCATCTCCTAGATTAGATCTTGGCTTTCCCTCTGTTCGCTTCCGTAGAAAATTTTGATTTACTATGCTGCGAAACCCTTCAGTAAGTACTTAAGGATATTCTTGACCGCTATCCAGTATTCCGAACCTGGATCCGATTGGTACCTACTAGTCAAACTAATAGCATGTGCCACATCCGGTCTTGTACATAGCATGTCGTATATTATAGAGCCTATGGCCGAAGCATAGGGGACTTTGTCCATTATCTCTCTTTCTTCCGACGTAGCCGGACTTTGAGTCTTACTCAATGTCTTGCCTTGCAACATAGGTAAGAATCCCTTCTTACTTCCGTCCATTTTAAACTTCTTTAACATCTTATCAAGGTATGTACTTTGCGATAGCCCTATTAGGCGCCTAGATCTATCTCTATAGATCTTTATGCCTAATATGTATGACGCTTCACCTAGGTCCTTCATTGAAAATTTGCTGTTTAGATAACTTTTAACACTATTTAAAAGATCTATATCATTTCCGATCCATAATATGTCATCCACATATAATATCAGAAATGCCACATTGCTCCCACTCACTTTCTTGTAAATACAAGCCTCTCCATAAGTTTGGACAAATCCAAACTCTTTGATCACCTCATCAAAGCGGAGATTCCAACTTCGTGATGCTTGCTTCAATCCATAGATGGATCGCTGAAGTTTGCACACCTTGTTAGCATCCTTAGGATCGACAAAACCCTTTGGTTGTATCATATACAACTCTTCTTCAATATTACCATTGAGAAACGCGGTTTTGACATCCATCTGCCATATCTCATAATCGAAATATGCAGCAATTGCTAACATAATCCTAACTGACTTTAGCATCGCTATGGGAGAGAATGTCTCGTCGTAGTCAAATCCTTGAATTTTTTGAAACCCTTTTGCAACAAGTCGAGCTTTATAGACGGTCACATTACCATCAACATCAGTTTTCCTTTTGAAAATCCATTTGTTCTCCACGGCCTTTCGGTCGTGAGGTAATTCTACCAAGTTCCAAACTTGATTTTCATACATGGATTCCATCTCGGATTTCATGGCTTCTAACCATTTGTTGGAATTCGGGCTCATCACCGCTTCTTCATACGTCGCACGGTCATCAATTGCATCAACCATGAAATTCATAACAGGGTTTCCGTACAGCTCGGGAGCTGCACGCGTCCTGCTAGACCTGCGAGGTTCGGTAGTACTCTCTTTTGGAGTTTCATGATCATTATCATTAGTTCCCTCTTCAACTGGTGAAGCCAACTCCGGAACGACTTCCGGCGCTGCGCTACTCGCCATACTTTGAAGAGAAGGTTCAATAACCTCTTCGAGTTCTACCTTCCGACTACTCACACCTTTCGCGAGAAACTCTTTCTCTAGAAAGGATCCATTCTTGGCAACAAAAACCTTGCCCTCGGATCTGTGATAGAAGGAATACCCAATAGTTTTCTTAGGGTATCCTATGAAGACACATTTTTCCGCTTTGGGTTCGAGTTTATCCGGTTGAAGTTTCTTCACATAAACATCGCATCCCCAAACTTTAAGAAATGACATCTTAGGTTTGTTTCCAAACCACAATTCATATGGTGTCTTTTCAACGGATTTAGATGGTGCCCGATTTAAAGTGAATGCAACAGTTTCTAGTGCATAACCCCAAAATGACAACGACAAGTCCGTCAGAGACATCATAGATCGAACCATATCCAATAAAGTATGATTACGACGTTCCGACACACCATTTCGCTGTGGTGTTCCGGCAAACGTGAGTTGTGAAACAATTCCACACTCTTTCATGTGAGTGCTAAACTCGTAACGTAGATATTCACCTCCACGGTCGGACCGTAGAAATTTGATCTTTCTATTATGATGATTTTCCATTTCATTCTGAAATTCCTTGAACTTTTCAAAGGTTTCAGACTTGTGTTTCAGCAATTAGATATAACCGTATCTACTCAAATCATCCGTGAAAGTAACAAAATAACGATATCCACCTCGCGCCGACACACTCATTGGACCACATATATCAGAATGTATAATTTCCAATAAATCTGTCGCCCGTTCCATTGAACCGGAAAACGGCGTTCTAGTCATCTTGCCCATAAGGCATGGCTCACATGTATCAAATGATTCAAAATCAAGTGATTCCAAAAGTCCATCCGAATGGAGCTTATTCATGCGTTTAACGCCAATATGACCTAGACGGCAGTGCCACATATATGCGGATATATCATCATTAAGTTTAATCCTTTTAGCATCAACATTATGAATATGTGTAACATTATTATCGAGATCCAATAGAAATAAACCATTCATCATCGGTGTATGACCATAAAAGATTTTATTCATATAAATAGAACAACCATTGTTCTTGGATTTAAATGAATAACCACTTCGCATTAAACACGATCCAGATATAATGTTCATGCTCAGTGCAAGCACCAGATAACAATTATTCAAGTTTATTACTAATCCCGACGGCAAGTGGAGAGGTAGCATTCCGATGGCGATCACATCAACGTTTGATCCATTGCCGACACGCATCTTGACCTCACCCCTTGCTAGCGGTCGCTTGTTTTGCAACCCCTGATTCGAGTTACAAATATTAGCAACTGAACCAGTATCAAATACCCAGGTGCTACTGCGAGCACTAGTCAAGTACACATCAATAACATGTATATCATATATACCTTTATTTGCCTTGCCGGCCTTCTTGTCTACCAAATACTTGGGGCAGTTGCGCTTCCAGTGGCCAGTCCCCTTACAATAATAGCACTCGGTATCAGACTTAGGGCCAACTCGGGGTTTCTTTTCAGTCACGACAACCGGCTTGCCGCCCTTACTTCCCTTCCATTTACCTTTCTTGTCTTTTTTGAAACCAGTGTTCTTATTGATCATCAACACTTCATGTTCCTTCTTGATCTCCACTTCTGCAGTTTTAAGCATTGACAGAAGCTTAGGGAGAGACTTCTTCATGCCTTGCATATTATAGTTTATCACAAAGCTCTTATAGCTAGGTGGCAGAGACTACAAAACACGATGGATGCCTAAGTCAATGGGAATCGATATTACCAAGGACACAAGCTTATAGGCGTAACCCGACATCTTGAGTACATGCTCACTTATGGAGCTGTGCTCTTCCATCATGCAGCTAAAGAACTTTTCTTAAGCATTGTAGCTCTCTACAGTAGCATGTGTGTCGAAAATCATTTTCAACTCACCCATTGTATCAAATGCATTGCCGTTTTCAAAACGCTTTCGAAGTTCTGGCTCTAGCCATATAATACGCCGCAATGAACTAAGTTGTGGTCCTCCTGACGAGTCTGATAGACACTCTTCTCCTCGTCAGGGGCATCCTAAAAGGTGGGGGGCCTAGCGGCGCTTCTAGCACATATTGCTTTTGTGCAGCAGAGAGGAGAATCCTCAAATTCATGGCCCATTCGATAAAGTTGATACCGTTCGTTGCAAGTTTCTCTTTCTCCATGAACACATTGAAATTAAAAGCAGGTGGTGCTATCTACAACAGAATTTGTAAAGTTTAGACTAAGTTTATGATAGATTGAGTTCAACTAATCCACATTATGAATGAACTCCCACTCAAAAACGACATCCCTCGTGTATTTTTGGTGATTACATGAACCAAATCCACTACACCAAGTCCGATCATCACGTGAGTCGGTGTAGCTTCAAAGGAGAGCATCAAATGGGCATCATATCTACTATATGACTCATGCTTAACCTTTCGGTCCGTGTTCCGAGGCCATGTCTGTATATGCTAGACTCGCCAAGTAAGAACCTTAGTATTTGCGTGTGTACTGTCTTACACCCGAAATATGGTCGTGGATCCAGGAACACCCGATCATCACGTGATGTCTTAGAGCGACGAAAACATAATCGGTGCATACTAAAGGAAGAACACATTCTTATCTTGATATTTAAATGAGGGATCATCTTATTATGCTAATAAAACGCCAAACAAGCAATATAAGATGCTATCAAACATCATATGTTTATTAGTGGAATGATATGGTTCCCGCATATGATCTCTATCATGTGCACCGTGGTATGATCACTATCATACCTTTATGTGTAAGGCCAAGGTCTATGGAACTTACACGTTATGTGTGTTGTAAGAGTATCATCTCATACTTCTATTTACAACATCACCATATCATAACACTAGCCCAACAACAATCTAAACTAGACGCCTCTAATTTATCAATTGCAAGTTTTACGTGGCTTAGGGCTTTCGAAGATAGAACCGTCCTTACCTACGAACATGAACCACAACAAGGATAACCAAATTGTTGACAACTCGTTGCAAATTAGATATTGACTATAGTAGGAGAGACAGACACCCGCTAGCCACTTATGTAAAACTAGTTGCATGTCAAGCGTGGAACAGGTCTCATGTGCGATGACATGTAAAGTTTGTCCGGGCCGCTTCATCCTACTATGCCACCAATATCCAAAGTACAACTAAGAAGCAATAAAATGATCATCATCGTCCACATACTCATATGTGTACTACCCGTGCAAAGTATCTACGCATAGATCCGGCTCTGATACCACTGTAGGGTTCGCAACATAGAAAACAAAAAATTTCCTACGATGGGAACAACTATGTACCAAGATCTATCTACTAGATACAAACAACGGGCGGGTGTACATCCGTAGAGAACATACCCTTGAAGACCGACAAAGCTTAACGAGTCCAAACTCGTGGTTGATGTAGACGATCTCTTGCCGATCTCAAGATCGAGAGGAAGTCCTAGCGCCGCAAATCAGCAACGCATCCGTGCTCGCACACACGTTCGAGGCACCGAGCAATCTCCGCCTCCTCGCTCCAGTGATGCAGCGGAAGCACAACTCTTTCTTGTCGAATAGCCGCCGGGAACATGTATCTCGCTAGTCCGATACCATGGGGATAAATTCTAGAGGGGGGGAGAGATCCTTCACGAGGAGGTGTGAGTGAGAAGTGAGGAGGGGGTGCCTTTTATAGGAGAGGGGGGAGACCCCAAGGGGGTGGCCGATGCATGGGGGCTCCCCCTTGCCCTCCCCTCATTCATGTGGGTGGACTCTCCACTCACAAAATCCTTTCAAGTCCCTCCACTCAAAATCCCACTCAAAGTTGCTATTAATTTCCACCAAATTTAATGCAAACTCTCATTAAATAAAACTTCTTTTATTTATTCAGAATTTTTTCAATTACTTTAATGACAAACATTCACATATAACCCCTTGCTAGAATTCTATTTCACATGCAAAAACACTTTTTGCAATTTCACCCGAAAACCTATTTCGGTATCTAGTGAAATAAATTCCTGCGCTTGTTATTCTTTCCGGCATGAAACTTTTGCTCCAAATGGATGTTGGTGTCTCTTAAGTGTGTCACCCTACGGTTCACGAATAATATGGACATGATCGAGACCCCTCTCGGATCAATAATCAGAAGCGGGATCTGGAGACCCATACTGACTCCCACACATTTAACGATGACTTTCTTGTGATCGTCGGAACCTTTTACGCTAGTATCTTAATCCCTTTGTTTCACGATATATTACATGTCCGAGATTCGATCATCGGTATATCCATACCTAGTTTGATCTCGTTACTGACATGCACTCTTTTCTCGTTCCCGTGATATAACATTCTAGTGATCAAACCACTTGCTTGCAAACTAACCAATGTGATATCACCGAGAGGGCCCATAGTATATCTATTCGTCATCGGGATGAACAAATTCCACTCTCGATCCATGGGCCTCAACATAACACTTTATTAGTTCTGAACCCATCTTTATAATCACCCTGTTACGGTGTGACGTTTGATGTTATCAAGAAACTCTTCCAGTGTTAGTGATTGACATGATCTCATGGTCTAAGGATTAGGATTACTTCATAAGTTGTTATAGCAATATAAACTCAATGACTTTGATCGTAATGCTATACTTCGGATGAATGTTCATCACACCATTACACTAATGTTGTGATCCCGTTATTAACAACATCCAATGTCTATGATCAGGAAACCTTGACCATCTTGTTAATCAACGAGCTAGTTTACGAGAGAGGTATAACTAGAAACTTTCTGTTTGTTTATTAAACACACATGTATTAACGTTTTCATATTAATACAATTATAGCATGTAAAATAAACATCTATCATATACTTGAAATACACATAATAAACACTTTATTATTGCCTCTCGGGACATATTCCCTTCAAGTTTCATAATAGGAGACATGCAAAAGTGAGAAAAAGCTAAGCGAGTGAAGAAAAATGAGTACAACTAAGGAACCAAGGAAAGAAAAATAGAAATCCCTACGTGACATTAGATGAATCACAAAGTAACCTCTCATTGCGGTGAAATCTAGAGTTTTTCAAAAAAAAAAATCTCCGGGAGCGGTTCTTAGGAATGCCAAAAGGCTCCCGAGAGATGATGTCAAAAGGAATAATCAAAAACTTGTGTGTCTTTTTGAAGCATCTATTTGCCTATTTAAACATCTAAATCCGAGTTCTTATGCGACAAGATAGTCATCTTTACTTAGCAAAAAATAGAAAAAATTATATACACATAAAAAACGCCTATTTAGTTTTAATCCAAAAATCAAGGTTGGCCGGCTTTCCTAAGGGGAGCTCCGCCACTGGACATGCACATCATGATGGGAGGAAGGCTAGAATCGTCATTGCTCTTGTCGAGTTTGAGACCGCTGAGAGATGGAGGTGGCAATGATCTTGGATTGAGAGAAGATGGTTCTTCACAGGTGGTTGTTTGGCCGGTGTTGTGAGTGTCCGATCACTTTGGTGGAGCCTTTCGGACTTTTATCTCTTGTTTCTTTCTTTGGCTCTGTGCATATTTAAGTTTTAAACATCATGTTGTTGCAGAAATTAGGTGCAATTGATACCGTCTTGATATTAGGGTATTATGTTGAAGGATTTTTAAACGAATTTTAGAGAAAATTCAACCCATAAGATTTTTTAAAGGAAGCATTTGGATCAAAGGAATCACACCTCCAAAACTCCTATGGAACACATTCGTACACTCCAATCTTATAAGAATTTCAACATCCACTCTAGTCTCTTTTTTACACTCATTTGCGTGGGATCGAGACACTTTTCATGTGTTTTTTCCATTTTTTCATCCAAATTAATCCTACAGTTTTTCTCTGTTTTGCAATCATTTGTTTTGTACCTGCAACTCGTCAAATTCCTAGGTTCTTTCTATTCCTGTGTGTTTGAAATCATGTGATTCAAAGAAGCCTATTTTTTATAAAAAAGAATATTTGAGTAGATATGACTCATATGAGTAACCAAATACATTTTCAGGTGCCGCTGATCTGATCTGGCAGAGTGGCACAGGACAGGAGTGGATCCGGTGCGTTTCGCTGAAACATTTTCCCCTATCGGACCTTTCTCTCGTTCTCCTGTCAATGGCAAACAAATCCTTTTGCTCACTACCACTTCATTCATTCACGCCCTCGTCCAGGACTGAGGGGCGAAGAATCCAATCGCAAGGACGCACGGCGGATCAGTTTATTGGCGAAATCCGTCGCCGGAGAGCCGTGAAGGGTCGGAAACCGGGCCGAGGACCATCGCGTGGCAGTGGACGGCGCAAGTGGCCAGAAAATCTTTCCGCCGCGCTTTCCAATCCCACCACCACCACCACCACCACCACCACCACCCGCACGGGCGGGCCACCACCACTATTTACGGCCGCCTCGGCACCACCCCATCTCCTCCTGCTTCCGCCCCAGAGAGACCGGCATGCAGCCGCGGGAGCGCGCGAGCGAATAAACAAGGGGGATAGCACACGGGCCGAGGCGAGAGACAGGGGAAAGTTGGGGGGCGGGGAGAAAGGAGGCGAGGAAAGCGGCGGCTGCCTGCCTGCCTGCCGGAGCGCCGGTGCCGAGGCCTCCCTGCCGGCACGCCGCGCTGAATTCCCCCGCCGCCGCCCTCCTCTCGATCCTTCCGTTACCACTGCCTACTCACCCACCTTCCTTTTTAAGCGCCCCCTCACTCCCTTCCGGTCCCCCCTCTGCTGCGCTCTCGCTTCCTTCCCCTACTTACTCCTCCTCATCATCAATCGCCCTACCCGCAGAGGCGCCGCGTCCGCCGAGCCGCCGGATCTGCGCGCCGGAGGGTTCCGCCGGCCGAATCCATGGCGCGGCGGGCGCTCGGTCTCGCCCTCGCGCTCCTCGCCGTATCAGGTACCCCCTCTCCTACTCCCCGTCGTCGTTTCCCCTGGAATTACTCACCGGAGCCATGCGCGCCCTGCTCCGATTTCCCGCTTGTGATGGTTCGCCGTCTTGCTCTTGCAGTGACCGTGCTTCCTCTTGTCAGCTCCGCTGACGACGACGACTACGCCCGCTGCGAGAGAGCTGTCAAGGGCTGGGCAGACTCGGCTGGGGAGGCCGACAACGGCGGAGACAAACTGAACCTCAAAGATCTGCTCTTCTTCCTTCACATCCCTAGAACCGGGGGGCGTACCTACTTCCACTGGTAGGTTTGCTGGACCTTCTAATAACTGTTCAATTCGTACACAACCGGTGGGCGTCCCCATCTACTACGATTCTGTTCTACTCCTGAACTTAACTGTTATTTTTTGGCAGTTTCTTGAAAAAGCTATATACGAATGCTCAGGAATGCCCCCGTTCCTACGATAAGCTGCGGTTCGACCCAAGGTGAGAACAAAACTCTGTTCTCTGCTTTGCCCTCTCGCCATCTGCGTCTATCTTACTAGAGCTCTGTGCTGACTAGCCAAACAAGAATAAGAGTTCTGTCACGTCTACACGATGCTCGCAGAGTGCCCTGTTGATTTTCTAAATTATATCATGATGCCTGCAGTATCTATATATGGTCCTGGATATTTTCCATATATTGGAATGACACTACCAGCACTTACCTGGCTAAGAATGGTCCATTACTGCATTCTGGCATGTCAGTAGCCACCACATTTTAATTTGGTAATTGAGAATTTTACATGGATATTGTGACCCTTGTACATGTTGTGCCACCGTATCCTGAGCCTGTTAGTGTAGATGCTGTGTTCAGTTAACAGAAATAGGATTCTTTAGCTATTTCTTATATTTTGATGATTACTTACAGTTTATAATGGTATTTTCATGTCAGCCATCCTGATTGCACGCTGGTTGTGAGTCATGATGACTACAGCTTAACTTCCAAGCTGCCAAAGGAGAGGACTTCTGTAGTGACAATACTACGCAATCCAGTTGATCGCGTGTTTAGCACATATGAGTTCTCAGTTGAAGTTGCGGCCAGGTTTCTTGTACATCCAAACTTAACATCTGCCAAGTTAATGACCACCCGTGTATTAACAAAATCACGTGGTGTAAGTACACTGGATATATGGCCTTGGAAATACTTGGTTCCATGGATGCGAGAAGATCTTTTTGCCAGGGTATGCCTTGTTGCTTACTTCTATCATTTTAAGAAAATTATTAGGACTATATAATGGATCTTAATTTGAAGCCTTTTCTTCTATGTATCGGACCTTTATAGCATCTCCGTTTTTGGAACAGTTGTTAGAAATAGCTCCTAGAGTTGTTAGACAGGGGGTTGCAGTTGTTAGAACTAGCAAGGCACCTGAGGGCCAATCGAAGGTGTCAACGTTATAGCTTGAGCTTAACTGTAAGCTATAGATCAGTTGATGTGAATGGCTTGGAATGTAGACTTCAGATTTATTTGGAGTTAGCTAAGACATATAGCTAAGTTGTGGTGTTTCAATTGCATATATTCTTGCAATATGATAAGAGATAATTTTCATCTGCCAGCGAGATGCTAGAGGGATTAACAAAACACAAAGTAGCAAGAAGGTTAATGCATATGATGTGGACGACATGGTTATGCCATTACACCAGTACATCAATGATCCTGTTGCCCATGAAATCATTCATAATGGAGCTACCTTTCAGGTTTGTAAGACTTGTCCGTTTGGTGTATCTCAATTTCTGTAACTGCATGATGAATCTATGCCTTTAACTGTTTTCTCTCCCTGTTGTATCGTGCGATGCAATTTTCTTGACCACCTTATATTATTAGTCCTTTTGGCTTTCCAACAAAAATACGTAATATTAGTTGCTGTAATTGTAAATAGGCAGTTCGACCATCATTCGGTCAAGTTTCTACATTAGTTGCTTATTATTGAATGTATATATCCCCACTATTTTCAATGAATGTGTGGCCATTGATAAGATGTACTCTATATGAAGTCTGTTATTAGTTGTATATATATCCAAACTATTGTCAGTGAATGTGTGACCTTTGACTAACATAAACTCTTCTCCTTTAGATGCTTATTCATTTGGAAGTAACTTAGAATGATGATGGTAGACCTATCAAACGAAACTTATATGCATGCAGTTTTTGTCCCTGCAGAATTTCAGTCAACCTACTTTTTTCATTTCTGCCAGCTGACAGGTAGACCGAATAAGCACTTGAGAAAGCGTAATTCCAAAGGGAAGTGGAACGTGTGTGGAACCACTATTTATAAAGCACCCGCCTTTCAAAATGATGTTGATAAACCTAGATGTTCTTTATTTGCTCACTTTTCACCAATAACTTCAATGATGTGACGCTAAGTCGGCATTTTGCACTTTAATATCCCAGTGCCTTATGTGGTGTGCGTGCTGGGCGGCTCCCATTGTTCCACTAACTGATTTTGCTTTCTCATGTTACCTTGGCAGGTTACTGGGCTAACAAACAATTCTTACTTCGATGGAGCACATGCGGTTCGACGTTGTGTTAGAATGCACCCTGATCTTGGTCGTTTTGTGCTTCAAGTCGCGAAGGTATGCACCAAAGTCAAAAAGATGAATTAGTGAAAAACTGATTTCATGTGCACTCCATTGGCCAAAGCGCAAGACCCGCAACATCCCTTAACATACAAACATCACTGCTGTGTGCATTGTGACTAATCAGCTTGTTAGCCCACGAAGGGAATATAAGCTGGACGCCATGTTACTTTCTACCGTAATAAATACCATCATTTTCAATCACAGAACAGGCTGGACCGTATGCTGTACGTAGGACTTACAGAGGATCATGAAGAATCTGCGAGGTTGTTTGCCCATATGGTAGGGGCACAAGTGCTATCACAATCTGGAACGTTGAACTTAGATATACAGGAAGATCCACCCAGTGGCACAGGTATTTCTTTTTTTACACATTTGTAGAAGTCGTGTTCATGTTATATGGTACCTTCTTGGACTGAAGTGCAACAACCCTTCAGTTCTGTTTCTGTGAAAATTAAAAAATAAGAGATCATGTATGGGGGACCAGACTTCCATGAATCAAATAGCACTGTCCCATAATATAAAATGTTATTACATCCAATATGGGCTGAGGGAGTAACTACATCTTTCTGGTCACAACCCATGAAGCAAGGCATGGCTACAATACTAGTAGAGAATTAAATGTTGGCACATAACAAAACGATAAAGCCAGTTGCAAAAAGGAGCCATAAAAAGACAACAACATATCATTCAGCAATTCTTGTCCAAGTGGAAAGAAAGCTCTTATGCAGCAGCATGTGTAAGCCATATTTTGTTTGAAGTAGTAGCTCGTAAAACTGAAACTTTATTACTCCCTCCGTCCAGAAATAACTGACTTGGTTTTGTCTAGATTCAAATGTATCTAGACGCATTTTAGTGTATAAATACATTCGAATCTAGACAAACCCAAGTCAGTTATTTCTGGACGGAGGGAGTACTAATAAATTTTGCTGCATATTTGAATAGTTTGGACAAGAAAAGCAGTATTCTTATTGAACCAGTATGTTCGTCAAATGTGACATAAAGAGGGAACAATGCTTGTACTAGTAGTTTTGTCTATGTTCTTAGTGTGTGGTGCTCCAGTTTCCATATCTACGTGTGAAAAAACAAACAAGCTAAGTGAGGATCTAATCTTTATCTTGTTCTAACAGACTCTCACTCATCCATGCTGGATCAAGAGGATGAAGAAACAAATGAACATATGGTAATTGGGTGACTAGGATTTGCATTCGAGTTGTTTGGATTGGGTAAGATGGTTTGAATATTTAGTTATTTACTTCTGTGCTCACATTTCTGTTTTCCTGATAGAATAGCACGGATGGTTGGAAAAATAATGAAGTTCTGAACACTACTGAAGATGGACATGGAAAAGGAAATGTAATACAACTACCTGAAATGTGTATTTATATGCATAGTTTTTCCATTATCATCTTTTCATCTCAACTTGATGTTATTGCTGATGCCAGATGACTGTTGGTAAATTGATGGAAAGTTATGAGAGTTGCATTGGCAAACTGCGGAAGTCCCAAACTAGCCGTCGAAGAATATCCCTTAAAAAGGTTCAGGAGGCAAATTTTACAAAGGCGGTGAGTTTGGAAGGAGACTGAAATTCTTGTAGTTTGGAAATGTTTTTGTTCATTTTTCTTCTTCGCTTTTGGTATTGAAATTTTTATCACATACACATGAATGTTTTTCCTTCGATGTGTCAGAACTAGGAAACAAGTATATACATGAAGATGAGAACTATTAGAGGACAATTTTAGAACTTGTTTTCCTTATGTTTCTGTTGGGTTTCATATGTAGCCTACCCCAACTTGCTTGGGAAAAGGGCTTTGATTTGTTGTTGTACAATTTTGTAACTTGTTTATTAAATGCCGTCCTGTATGGTTCCAAATTAAGTTCTTGTATGTGTCAAATTTATGTTGGTTAACATACTGTTCTGTTTCCTGAATATTCCCTTAATTCTGTAAAATTATTAAGATTACACTTTGTGTTTCCAGGCACGGCGTCAGGTGCCTGAGGAAATTCTGAAGCAAATTATCGCATTGAACAGACTTGACATAGAACTCTATGAGCATGCCAAGAACATCTTTACACAAGAACATCTTATGCTAAAGGGTCAGCATCCTGTGGTGGGGCAACATAAAGAGTTGGCTGATCAAAAGGTTACACAAGAACATCTTATGATAAAAGACCAGCGTCCCATGGTTGTGCAATACAAGCAGTTGGCAGATCAAAAGGTTTGGTCAAGCTCATAATATATATTTTTAAATGATCCATGTCGCTTGAACCTTTCTTACAAAATTTCAGAATCTCAAAACATATTGTTTTGTTAGCAGCACTAGAAAGTAATCAGTTCTACCAAAATGGGAAGTATACTCGCATAAATCCTGATTGTTAACGTGTTACAGTAGGCTGTGTTTCTGTCCTAATTGATATTACAGATAAACCTTGATTTTAAACAGTAGTTGCTTCAGAGTATGTCCAAGACATGTTGGGTATATCCATTATGATATTAGCCTTTTTCTGATTAGATTTTAACTTGCTTCTCTTGCCTTATTTCTGTTTCAGTAATGCTGTTCGGTAGCCTTTCCCCTTACGTGTGTTTGGCCACCTCTTTCAGGGATGGATGGATACAGTGTGCGAGTCATGGAGTTGCTCTACCTGGAAGGTTGTCGCACTTGGTCTTGGTATCGCGGTCACCGCTGTTTTTGTTGTATTTGCTGTAACGAGTAGAAGAACATTAAAACTTAAGGTTTGATGATGGTATCAGAAGACAACACCTAGTTTTCGATGTACAGTCAGATGTTGCCCAGGGATCTATAGATTACTATTCTTTCGGGCAAAGATGTTTAACATGTCTCGTAGAAATATGGCTTGTGTCACTGCACTGCTAGTGGAATTGTCTCACTCGTAGCTGCATCATCTTTCCCTACATATCAGGATGCATGATCATGGTCTGATAAAAAATATCGATAAAACTGGCAAGACAGTGGTGAACATATCTATCTACTAATTTACAGAACGGTAGGTTCGTCTGTCTAGATTTTCGTTCCGATTTTTACTAGGACGGTTTTACCCCTGGCTGTTTGGAGAAATAATAGCCACTGCCACCGCCGAGTCAAAACAGTTCCCTCCCGAGTACACGACCGCATCTCTCTCCTCCTCCACCCTCACGAGCGGGAGCTCTGCTTTGCCTCCGCCCATCACACGCGACAGCCCGGACCACGTCAGCGACCCGAGTGAGTAAGAGAAACCAGCAGCGAGAGGTGGCGGGGGCAGGAGCAATACCTGAGACGGAGGAAACATTGGCGGCAGCAGCGGAAACGCCTGAGCCAGATCTGGCCGACACCAGTGAGAGAGCGGCCCTCTCCGTCCACCCGTCGCCTACCTCCGTCGATATCAAGCCCTCCTGCCGGCGTTCTCTTCCAACCCGCGTGCCCATCTTGCTACAACACAGCTCAATTGCTCGCTATGCCCATCATCTGGCTTCTCCTTCCCGACTCCACCTCATGTCAGACTCTCTTTCTCTTGCCTCACTCCACCGATCTGATTCGGCAACCAACCTCCTCTCGCCCAGGAGGTCTCCCCGACGGCAAGGCCCAGGACAATCTCCCTGGAGGCTAGGACCTACAGCTAGCAATGTCTATTCCCACGAGTTTGATTAGTATTTAGTCATGGATTGCGGAGTCTGAAGTTTATCCCGAGTGTTTACTGAAACTACTGTCGAAGTTTGCAAACTGGCGTTAACTGTAGCTTATTTAGAGCCTATGACCGTTCACACCAACCCTTAGCTGCAACTGCAGCTGCTGTTCTTTACCTGGAAGGACTATACCGATGCCAATTGCGTACCCAGTAGATTGCTCCTCCCTCCATTCCAAAAAAATTGAGAGATTGAAGCATGAGAAGCATTTTTCTCACCAAGCATGTGACACAAACAGTCCCAGTTCTGAACAAATCCCCATGAATCTATCCAGGGCATCTATGATTGGATTTTTTTGGACTATAACCACTCGATTAACCCTACCAATTTAAATTTAAAAAGGTTTCTCAACGCCCTTCAGTATAGTGAAACTCTATAATCTGTCAGACTAGCTGGCTCATGCAAGGAAAAACTGTAAAATTTGTTAAAGTCAATCTCATGTCCAGAATTTCAGCTTCTCCATTAATAGAGCCTACATGGTCACTCCCTTTTGGTTTGTTTTGAGATTTAAAAGATCCATTAGCGATACACTTATCAAACTGACTGTACATGTTTTTTGCAACCAATAAGATGAAAGTTCTCATCGGTGTTACGGTCTTTGAGAGTTTGTGTGCAGTACTGAAACCTAACATCTAAATAAGTTCACCGAAAGAAAAGTTCAGAGATACCAGAATTCTGTGGTGGCGAGTGTGTTCGGTGATCCAGCTGCATTTTTTTTGACCGTTGCTCTAGCTGCATGTTGATTACAAATACACAGGGGGAGATGGGTTTATGTGTGCAACAGAGAGAGTTGAATATACAAATAGAAACATGTATCGTGGAATGGAGCCCAACCTGTACAACAAAGTGCCAAACCGAAACATGGTATCTACTGGGTCGGTGAAAAAAGCATTCAGTTATCTGCATGCCATCAGTCTTCTATTGTTGTTCAAGGGGAGCCTTGGCTAGATAGGACATCTAAGCTCAATGAGCTGGTTGGGGTCGTGGTGGAAGGGGATCGTGGAGGAGTGAAAGTGGAGGCGATTGTGTATGCGGCGCCGGTGACGTTCAAGTCAAATGCGGGCTCGCCACGGTCAGCATGGAGAAGGCCGAGAGCATGACAGCATGAGCGACCGGTACTGGTCAATGGTGAGGTAGGACAGCGCGACACTGTCGATGGTCACGAAAGCAGAGTTTATATGCGTGAAGACGGCGATGCCCTACTTGGTGCTGTTGGCCTTGCTCTGGAAGGTGTTGATCACGTATGTCATTGTGAGGTAGTCAAAGAAGGCGTCATAGGAGCCGACCATGGAGAGCAGGTCAGCGAGATTGACGGCGGTCTCGGAAATGCCCCGTAAGACAGGAAGGCAAAGCAACATTCTGACAAGAACAACCACTTTGAACTCCATATCTGTAGAACTTATGTGAACTACAGAAGCTGTGAAATTCAGATGATCGGCAACTGCAACCGATCGATATGCCGAGACTCCCTTATGTCTCTTTTTGCTCCAGCTTATCCCTGTGCGGGCGTCCTATTACACGACCCTTCTGATGTGTGGCAATGTGTGCTACCTGTTGTGCTCATGCATGAAAATCATGTGCAGGAAACGGTATAACTGATGTGATTCCTTCCTTTTTTGACTATATGTGTGTTAAACAGTTCCTACATTATTGTACTTTTAGTGTTCCGAAGAATTTGTACAATCTTCAGACTTTGTGAACAATATATGCAACGGTTTAGAGAAGTAAAAGCAAAGAGCAAATAGAGGATCTTTGTCGTCATGATTAATTGTGAAAGTATGGAACTTGGTGAAGTCGAGTAGTCGTGGTATATTTCTTAGAGAATTATGTATTGCATATTGCATATTTTCTAAATGGCTTGTGTTGTTGGCAACAATCAAATATTATGCTATGAGGTAGTACAACATTTAGCTTGTTTATCTTGTTTATGTGACTTGTGCATTGTTTCATCGATATCTTTAGTCTGGCCTAGCGGTGTCGACCAAAATCCTCTAATGAAGATAGATAGGAGATGTGCATGTGTTGATTTTGACAATAAAGATTAGCCACTAGATACGTCGGTTAAATTTTTATCCACATGTCTAGCTCTAAATTTATTTGAACATAATACTTAATAACGTCTAGATCGCTTCTACCTTACACAGAACTGTTGAAAGAACAGCTTAGTGTCACAGTACTTGGGCACTGACATATTTGTTGGTCTAGCCCAGTGTGACCACCTGGAGGTTGTTGCTGAAATGCCTTGCATCGTTCTTTGCAAGCTCTCTGCCCACCTATTCAACACTTGGCTGAAGATCTCACCGTTCCAGATGCCAGTGATCGAGATGTGTATAATTCTAGACAACCAAAAGAGGCGGTGGAAATAGAATTCTATTGCCATATTTATCTTTGATATACTGCCTAGCTAACATAAAACGACTGTCTTACATTCTTGGCCATATGCGAGTTCACGGCACAGTTAAGTAAATGGGGAACAGCTCGCGCCAAGCAAAAGTCAAAGACCAGAGCAAATCAGTTCCATGTAGAGGCTACTCAGCCTAGCTTAGAACAACAATGGCAATGGAGAAGCCTATGAGTACAGGATCGCACATGATCAGTTCCCCACGTCTCTCAATCCCAACGGTTGTTGTTTGGCTCCCACCCAAAGGCCAGGTCAGAACCATTTCAATCAACTTGATTTGTCCCTTCCACTTTGCAAAAACCATGTGTGGCTCGATGCTACCCGATCAACCTGTTATAACATTGTTTGGCTGGACACATATATATGTAGTAGGTTTCACAATATCTTTTCATTTTTAAAACTGCAGCAATGTTTTAATGCAAAGGAATGCTATTGATTATTTACGGTGGCCATGAGCAGGAACCATGTTGCTCCTATCTAGGACCACTTTTGTTCTTTCCTGTGTAGTTAATACTGAGATTTGTCCCCTGCAGTGGGCGTCCTCCAAGATGATGGTGCAGGTCTCCTTGTCCCAGCTAGCTCCGCTAAGGTCTTTGAGCTTGGAGATATGGATCCACCTGGTCCTCCACTTACACAGGTGGTTGTACACCTGTTGGGAGGACAGCTCGATGCCACAAAACTCAAACACCTTGCGGGCAACAGTGTTGAGGTGCACCTCTTTGAGCCCTTTCTCTGTTCTGACGCCGCTCTTGATGATGTCGCACATCTGGTTGAGCACGAACGCCGAGAGGAACGATTCCCACTTCATGGTGCCCTTCACCCCCTTGCTCACCTGGCCTGTGTTGTGGGCTTTGCCAGCCTTGATGGATTTCTTCTTGGCCAAGATCTTGGCAGCTTGCTCTGCAATCTGCTCCACCGTGAACCCGGTCATCAGAGAAGCAGACAAGATCTCCGTGCGCTGACAATAGGTGAGCCTCAAAGGCGGGAGCTGGGATTGGGTCCCAGCGACAGACGTCTCCTGAGAATCCATGAGTGTATGGCTAAACTCATCGGCGGTCATGTCCTACAGATCTCACGGTCGCACATATCAGGACCTAGACTAGGCATGAACACAAACTTAAACATGCGATGAGTCCACGAAGACACCGATCTATCACTACACCTAGCAGTTCATTGAGCAAACTAACATAGATCTACCGCAAACAACAATCAGATCTACGAGATCGAAGCTACCACGCCTGGGGTTTGATGGAACTCACCGGCATCGTAGGAGCGGAGCACGTCGCCGCTGAAGATCTTGGAGGAGAATGCTTGCATCGCCTGATCCAGAGCTACCACCTTCGCAACCGCCGCTTACCTGCTGGCCGATGAAGAACCTCGCCGTCTTTTCTCGCGCCGAGCTCGAAGAATAGGGAAAATGGTGGCGAGGGAAGTAGGTGTGGATGTAGGTGATATATATCGTGGCGTTGCGGCGGGCAGTGACCCAATTTCTCCCGTCAGCTTTTGGGGAAAACGCACGGATTGCGCCATCGTCGAGATCGCACGGGCGGCGTAACTCCCTCCTTTTGCACGAGCGGGGCCTATCACCGTGGAAACGCCCAAAATCGGCGTTTCTAACAGGCAAACATTTGAGCTGCTTTAAAGTTCGTGCGATGCAAGAAACACATGCGACCCCAATACACCAAACACCCTTATTTTTCCCGACCCATGCGAGAAACGAGAAAAATGGGTAACCAAACACGTCCTAAAACTTAAGGTTTGATGATGATATCAGAAGACAACACCTAGTTTTTGATGTAGAGTCAGATGTTGCCCAGGGATCTATAGATTACTATTCTTTCGGGCAAAGATGTTAACATGTCTCGTAGAAATATGGCTTTGCAAGACGGTGTCAGTGCACTGCTAGTGGAATTGTCTTACTCGTAGTTGCATCATGGATGCATGATCACGGTCTGATAAAAAATATCGATAAAACTGGCAAGACACTGGTGAACGTAAAAAATTAATACTAACATCTAGCGGTAACAGAGAATCGCTACCACCTTACACAGAACCATTGAAAGAACAGCTTAACGACACGGTACTTTGACACAGATAGAATTGTTGGTATCTTCAAATGTAGGATATTGCGAGCCGAAGCCCAAAATTGTTTTGCATTCCTGCATTCTATCAAAGCATGAAATAGGGACACATGAACGGTCTGAATGGTAACTCGAGGTTGATATTTGCATTGAAGTGGCTTCTCCGGAGGCGCTCATAAAGAAAAACACATCTTTAAATGCTTCTCCGGAAAGTTTTCTCAGCTATTGTGTCGACCGAAACATTGGCATGCATATAGGTGATGAAGTCTGCATAGTCATTCAAATTTCGGAAATATTTCTGGCACCATTGTGTTTGCATTTGGACCAATGGAACAAAACATGATATTTATTGCAATATTACCAAAGTTTGAGAATTATTGGAAAAAATGATTTTTTTAGTGAAACTCATGCTTACCTACTAAAATGGCTGAAATATTTGAGCCATGGGAGAATATTTTGAGTCATGGAATGTTAGACTACTCTCCATGACATTCTTCGCTGTTGACACAGACTCGCAAGACATGGAAGCAAAGGCGATCACTTGCCTGCTCAGCATGGCCCTCATGTTCGACTTTAGTGGTTTCGTTTCTCTGTGTACTCCATTTTATCCGCAAATAAGTGTACTTATAGCTTTGTCCTAAGTTATACTTATTAAAATTTGACTAACTTTATAAAAAAATATAACAATATTTATGACACCAAATTCGTAGCACTAGAATTGTTTTCAAATTTACTTTCATAATGTGACTATTTCATGTAATATATGTTGCTATATGTATCTATAGGATTGGTCAAATTTTATAAAATTTGATTTAGGCAAAAGCTAGTACACTTATTTGCCGACGGAGTGAGTATGCATGTGGGTTGATATTATTTGTCCGGGTCACTTGCCCTATCGACGATTTATTTGCGAGTGGCCCTTGCCAGAGATATTTATCTATGTTGCTGTTTATTTCTACGGATTATCAACATAAAAGGTAATCAGACGGACTAAAATATGTCTCAAAGTCAAACTCTGCACCAGAAATTGTGTGCACAAATTTAGACCCCAGCAGGAGGCAGAGTACACCGAGCTTCACAATATCAATCGATAGCGCAACCTTTGGGGTCACACACCCGGCTAGAACAAAAAGTAGTTTTCTGCCGACAGAAGAAATTAATGTGCGGTACAAGCTTTTCAAAAGGTTCTAAGAGCAAGTACAATAAGCTTATGTCAGCTGACTATAAGAATTTAAATAATATATCTTTGTTGAGGTGGATGGAAGAGAAGAGGAGAGAGAATAATAGTGGACTCTTAGTTACTAGCCAGCACGTGCTCTTAGACACTATGTAAGAGTGAAAGATGGGCCATGCACTAATAAAATAGTACACTTACATAGCTAACTATTATACATGTTAGCTATTGAACCGATTATAGTGATATGGACATGGCTTATAGCCGGCAGTTAACTCTACTATTATTCTTGCTCTAAACAATAAGTTTCCGATACATCCTATTCTCAATCTAGCCACGGTTATGTTTTTCCTTAAATCCTACTACGTGGCAGGCATGGAGAGAGAAAGGTGTTGAAACTCAATTACGTGGCAGGCATGCAGAGAGAACACACTACTTCGGTGGTCGTATTTATAGTGATGGTCGGCCAATGGCCACAAGAATTGTGGCTGCTGGAAACATTTATATCAAGCAAAGTGTCACGAGAGATTTCAGCACAAGGTGTCTTCATAAATAATGTTCGTTTCCACTCTCCTATAGTAAGGGTATGTGAAATTTTTGTACTTGGTCGATACTCCCTTCGATTTGGGATTACAAGTCCCCGCGCGCGTAACTAGGTTGCCAATTTGAACAACAAAATATAAATAGTATAGTATAAAAGTTATACCATTAGAAACTTTAGAAGTTATATTTTCTAATGGTATAACTTTTGTGATATATAAATTATATTTTATTGGTCAAATTAATAACCTAGGTATGTGCGTAGAACCTATAATCCCGAATAGAGAGAGTATATACTTAGAGTCTTGCTCCAGCACACGCCCCTCCAAAACTCAAATGGGTAATATGCTCTTTTTCTATTAATCAGTTGTTAGTCCCCTTGGACTCATACATGTTTCCCCTGTGCACCACGATCCGGCGGTGGTGGCCACGCCCAGCCTGCCAAAGATGTGTGTGTGTGTGTGTGGGTGGGTTGGGGGGGTGGGTGGGTGGGTGGGGGGGGGGGTGAGGGAAGGCGGGCTCCGACGGTATCCTACGCAAGAGGAGGGCCGTCACCAGGGCGGCGCATGTGGAACGCGGGTGGTGGCGGAGGTCTTCCACGATGATGCGTTGACCGGCGGTGGAGGATCTTCCTCGCTGCGCAGTTCGGCTGGATTGGGCAGAAGATCGCCTCTGTTCTACCATCTTCTTCCTCAATGCTGGCATGGCCAGTGAGGTTCGGAGCGGCTAATCCAACAGGGTGCCGACGGGTGGCATGAGGGCTACTAGCTTAGTTTGAATAAAGGTGGTGGTCATAGGGTTCTAACTCGTGCCAAGGTGATAATCTATCGGATGTCTGTCCCCATCGATCTGGCTGGCGTGTCGTGTTCCAGAAGGCTCTGCCGGCAAAATCCACTAGGCGATTCATGCCTGGAGATTGTTGGATTGGGTGGGATTCTGTCGTGTGCACCCATGTTTTTCTCTGACCATTTGGTTTCAGAGAGAGCATTGCGAAGCTCTGCTGGCTGTTACCATCATGGAGCACACTTTCTCGTCCCATGGTGAAGTCAGCTGACAGAGAATGTTATGGAAGCCGATATCTAAGGAATAGCAATGACGATTCGAGTCTTTGTGACGATGAAGAATTGGCTTGGTGATTCGTGACTTGGAGCAGCGGCATAGTAAGTGAGGAAGACATCACATAAGAGGTTCAAAGTCTTAACTTTCACGGTGAAAATCTTATATCTAGCCATAATTGGTTGTGCCTGGTAATTGCCTTGTTGATATTATAGATAAACCTTGATTTTCCCACTTTGAGAGCCCATATGGCCACTTTCTTTGGTTTCCCAATTGGGCTCGACTGGTGCAAAGTTGCACGTTTGCGATCCCGCATCCGGCCCGATATGGTTACCTCACATTACAAAATGGTGAGCTTACCAAATACTCATCAGGGTATAACATCTTACATGATCATTCACATGATTCAGAGCAACTGGTAGTAGACAATCCACATGATTAGGTCGACAATGATGATGTCTTTGATGATATTTGCACCCCCTATAGGTGGAAACTGCTCATGTCGACGAACTTGTTGATGAATTGATGGCGGTGGAGTGAAATTGATGTTCATATCTTGCGACGACTGTGCCTTCTGTGGACGCTTTGCTAAGAACTCAGAGTAGGATTGTTGTGCATGTTCTAGAGTCTTAAACCCCTTGTGGAGGTTGTGCTGGTAACCTGTTGCTTGCTGGCTGCACTCCTCCCATGTCTTGTAGATTCGCGATTGCTTGCCGTAGCAGACCACATACCCGTTGCATTTTTACGAGACATAACACATATAAGGATCACAACTAAAGCAAGCAGATCAAGTGCACAAACAACACATGAAAATAAACATAAAATAGTTAAGCATGCATGATCATACGGGAACAAGCATCAGCAGTTCCAACCTACCAAGTTAGTGTGATCCAACCGATCACCACCAATATCTATGGTGTCATCCTACCACCACATCAAAAGGGGTGCAATCATACCACCACATAAGTTATCCATTATGTGAGGGGTTAGTATATACCACCTCACAATAAATAGGCACCTTCATCAAGTCCCTAGCTACTTCAAAATATACAACTTCTTCATCATGCACGCACTACCGCCACCATCTCCATGATCAGGGAGCAAGCATTACACATAGTAGTTCTTGGACAGGAAGGTCCCGAGCCAGAGATCCCTGTGGTCCTCCGCCATCTGAACAAAGCCGTTTCCCATAGCCCTGTTGTCGAAGAGGTGGTTGAATGCCACCATCAGAGCCTCAGGGCTATACCCTTTGGCGGCCATGACGACATTGTACAGAGTTGGGTTCATGTCAAGAGGGGAAGCAGTGGTGATGACGGTCTCCACCGCTTTCACGGCGTCAGTCATGTAGGTGATGGCGACGACATCCTCCTCTCCCAGCATCAACCTCTTCCTCTTCTTGCAAGGATCGAAGCCAGCAACAACATAGGCATTTGTGCTGCCACCTTGACCAACGCCGGTAGAAGGAGAACCTACGGTGGCATCGGTCTCAGCGTCATCGTCAAACACAACTGTCTCCGACTCCTGGGTCTGCATGTATCCAGGGCTTGGCTCGCCAAGAGGCTCATTGGAGCTCATTGCAAACCTGCCAGAGGCAAGGCCAAAGGAGAAGATGGCCTCCATCTGCCTATAGTTGGCGACAGGCTTGTTCAGATACTCGACATCCTTGGGGTGATCCTTAGACATGGAATTGCAGGGAGGTTAGCCAGGTTAGCGAGGTTACACAAGGAAATCGTATGGATATAACTGAAATTAGTTAATACCGAGATGTGTCCCCTGTAGTGGGCGTCCTCCAATATGATGGCGCAGGTCTCCTCATCCCAGCTAGCTCCGCTAAGGTCTCTGAGCTTGGAGATATGGATCCACCTGGTCCTCCACTTACACAGGTGGTTGTACACCTGCTGGGAGGACAGCTCGATGCCACAAAACTCAAACATCTTGCAGGCAACATTGTTGAGGTGCACCTCTTTGAGCCCTTTCTCCGTCCTGACGCCGCTCTTGATGACGTCGCACATCTGGTTGAGCACGAACGCTGAGAGGAACGATTCCAACTTCATGGTGCCCTTCACCCCCTTGCTCACCCGGCCTGTGCTGTGGGCTTTGCCAGCCTTGCTGGCTTTCTTCTTGGCCAAGATCTTGGCAGCTTGCTGTGCAATCTGCTCCACCGTGAACCCGGTCATCAGAGGAGTAGACAAGATCTTCGTGCGCTGAGGATAGGTGAGCCTCAGAGGCGGGAGCTGGGATTGAGTCCCAGCGACAAACGTCTCCTGAGAATCCATGAGCGTATGGCTAAACTCATCGGCGGTCATGTCCTACAGATCTCACGGTCGCACATATGAGGACCTAGACTAGGCATGAACACAAACTTCAACATGCAATGAGTCCACAAAGACACCGATCTATGACTACACCTAGCAGTTCATTGAGCAAACTAACATAGATCTACCGCAAACAACAATCAGATCTACGAGATTGAAGCTACCACGCCTGGGGTTTGATAGAACTCACTGGCATCGTAGGAGCGGAGCACGTCGCCGCTGAAGATCTTGGAGGAGAATGCCTGCACCGCCTGATCCAGAACTACCACCTTCGCAACCGCCGCTTACCTGCTAGCCAATAAAGAACCTCACCGTCTTTTCTCGCGCCGAGCTCGAAGAATAGGGAAAATGGTGGCGAGGGACGTAGGTGTGGATGGAGGTGATATATACCGTGGCGTTGCGGCGGGCGGTTGACTAATTTCTCCCACCAGCTTTTGGGGGAAATGCGTGGCTCGCACCATCGGCGAGGTCGCACAGGCGGCGCAACTCCCCCCTTTTGCACGAGCGGGGCCTGTCCCCGTGGAAACGCCCAAAATCGGCGTTTTCAATGGGCCAATATTTGAGCTGCTTTAAAGTTCGTGCGATGCAAGAAACACATACGACCCAATACACCAAACTCCTTTATTTTTTTCCGGCGCATGCGAGAAACAGGAAAACGGGTAACCAAACACGCCCTAAAACTTAAGGTTTGATGATGATATCAGAAGACAACACCTAGTTTTTGATGTAGAGTCAGATGTTGCCCAGGGATCTATAAATTACTATTCTTTCGGGCAAAGATGTTAACATGTCTCATAGAAATATGGCTTTGCAAGACGGTGTCAGTGCACTGCTCTGCTAGTGGAATTGTCTTACTCGTAGTTGCATCATGGATGCATGATCACGGTCTGATAAAAAATATCGGTAAAACTGGCAAGACACTGGTGAACATGAAAAATTAATACTAACATCTAGCGGTAACAGAGAATCGCTACCACCTTACACAGAACTGTTGAAAGAACAGCTTAACGACACGGTACTTTGACACAGATAGAATTGGTGGTCTAACCGTCTAACCCCTCTGTGACCACTGGGGAACAGGTCGTTGCTGTCGTTCTTTGCAAGCCCTTTGGGGAAATAACCTTATGGCATCTATTCAACACTTCGGCCGAAGATCTCCTCACCGTTCTAGATGCGGCTATTCGAATAGTTTAACATACGCGATTGTCTCACATTCTTGGATAGACTGCATAGCTAACAAAAACTGATTGTCTCACATTCTTGGTCATACCCGAGTTCACGGCACAGCAAGAAAGCTGGGTGAGCTAGCGCCAAGCAAAAGTCAAAGACCAGAGCAAATCAGTTCGATGTAGTCTACTCGGCCTAGCTTAGAAAAACAACCCCCAAGGAGAAGCATATGAGTACAAGATTGCGCACGCTCAGTTCCCCACGTCTCTCAATCCCAACTGTTGTAATTTGGCTCCCACCCAAAGGCCAGGTCAGAACCATGGCAATCAACTTGCTTTGTCTATCTTTCTTCCTTCTACTTTGCAAAAATCATGTGTGGCTCGATGCTACCAGATGAACCTGTTATAGTGTTATAACATGTTTTGGCTGGACACATATATATGTAGTAGGTTTCACAATATCTTTTCATTTTTAAAATGCAAATGAATGCTATTGATTATTTACGGTGGCCATGAGCAGGAACCACGTTGCTCCTATCTAGGACCACTTTTGTTCTTTCCTGTGCAGTTTTGGTGCTCTTCATTTGTACTAGTAGCTCTGGTTATCACGGTCTTGTAAAGCTTAGACTGCTAAAGCATCTTATTATTTGCATTGCATATGGAATATCACTATGTAGCGAGCTAATTGATTTAGAAATTATTAGACACACGCGTACAAAATATAAAACACCTTACCTCCATTCTGATGAACAACGCGCACCAAAGTTTCTCTTTAACCAAGAATTAATCCAACAAGACATGGATTAGAAAGTGTTCTTCAATACGAATGCATTGGTATCTAGATTTTTCAATATAACCCATATATTCTTGATCAAATTTTTGGTAAGAGGTTTCGTTTTGAGAAACGCATACACCTATTCATGGGAACACAGGGAGTGCATAGCACCTGATTCCCAAGGGGCCTCTCGATTATATGGTTGAATTGTTCTCACAAGGATATGATACAAGGGTTCGGGAAGGGGAATTCAGGATACAACTAGCCTGTTACAGGAGATCAGCTTCGCCGTCCTTGTTCGTCCGTAATCCCGAGGATGATCTTGCTATGGCAGTTGGGGTGCTGGTAAGATAGTGTTGGAGTAGGCGACTCGCTCACGTTGTCCATTCCGGCTCAATGTGCCGCCGGTTGGTCTGTCTGAGCCTCGTGGGCCTTGTCCTATGGAGGTTGAGGCCCATTGTCGTTCCTGCCGAAGACCTGCTAACATAGCACTAGACGATGGCCTCTAGCCAGCTCCTAGATCGCGGACATGGACGACAGGCTGCTCCTTGCCTTCGAAGACACATGCGGGTTTATTTCCTGATGGACATGCCGTAGTTATCTCAAACGAGCAACTCGATCCAGAGGCTACTCGGCCTAGCTCAGAACGACAAGGTCAAATGAAAAGCACATAGTATTTGTGATGCATGCGATTGTTCCCCGTGTCTCTCGGTCCCACGACTTGCCATTGGGCTCCCACCCAAAGGTCAGATTGGAACCATAGTAATCAACAACTTCTTTGTCTCTCTTCCTTCCTCTCTTTAATAATACAAAGTCTTTAAGTGGTACTGTCATGTTTGCTCTATGCTACCTCTATGGCTCTATCGACCTTTTATAACATGGTTTGGCTGGAGTCATATGTAGTCAATTTCACAATTTACTTTTTTTTGCGGGTGAATTTCACAATTTACTTTCCTACAAGTGAATGCTACTTCCTCTGTCTCATAATATATATTGGTTTTAATAACATCTTTCATTATAGGACGAAATGTGTATTAATTATATATCGTGCGTGAGCAGAGTGCTCGTGGTTCCTATATCTAACCACTTTTATTCGTGCAATTTTGGTGCTCGTCTTTATCTTTATGAAGTAATATTCGCTTATCACAATCTTATAAAGCTTTAGGTTGCTAGTGCATCTTATTACTTGCATTGCAAATGGAATATGATTATGCAGCTAGCTTATTCTTGAAATTAGCTCCCAATATATGAAACTGTAGTTCTTCGTCATTATCTTTAACCACTTTTGCTTCGGTCCCCCCTTCTTTCAAACTTTGACAAATAAAAACTCGATACCGATTGTTTAGAGGACCTTATGAACCCACCCGAAAGCGAAAATCGGAAGTTATATAACAACAACATTTTTTTTAAAAAATATGACATGCAAAGACGTAGATCGCGATATTGGGAGGTGGGACCAGCCAACCGGAACATGGATTATACCCAGTTCGATTGAGTACACATGTACGGAGATATACCTAGCCTCGATATGGGTTTCGACGGGTCAAAAAATTAAAACGGCTCATGTAGCTTAAGTTCAGGGGGGGGGGGGGACCGAAGCACACCTCATCTTTAACAAGACCTACTTAACGCAAACCGAAAAGAACACATAATAGAGAAGCATAAAGTAGTCTCTGGCGATTTTGTTTTCTCGAGACATGGATCGTTCTACTATGAATAATAAAGCACATAAGATATGATAAACCAAATTACCAGAGTTCTTGATCATAGAGTTCACACACACAACAAAAATAATCATCTAACATCTAAAAGTGATGATTTTTTTCGGAAATCTAGTAACCTAAATTTACAGCCAATTTTTTGGCTATGAATATTTTGAAACATCACGAAAATATACCGTCCATCTTTTTTAGCAATGTCACTAAACAACTAGAGCCTATAGCCACCCGTCCCTCCTCTGTATCTAAAGTCACCAATTTGTAATGGCCGGTCACACATTATTCTAGATTAACATTTTATATTACGCCCATTTACATTTTCTTGAGAAACTTACGACTCTATCAACTCAACGTGTATTGTAAACCAACCACCTACGAAAATGAATCTGTCGTTTGTCCTTCGGAAGCTAAAGTGAAGTATATCCATGGGAACCCAGTAAGTGTCGTGTATGTTGAAGGGTGGGTGAAGTGACGACGCCGAGGCCGAATTGTCCATGGACCGCCCCGTCGTAGTAGGTGAGAGGCGCAGAGGTGAGATGTGTTGCCCCCAGTCCACACGACGCCGCAACAGATGGAGGATGCACACGGTGGAGCTCCGCGACGGAGGTCTGGAGCTTGGCGAAGCGGACCTCGAGATCTGGCTTCCAAGTGCACAGATCGGAGAGCAGCGCTAACTCGTGACCTTCTCTTGCGTCATCCGGAATTCTGCATGGTATGCGATCATCACCTCCTTCACCTCCTTAGAGTCCTGGGACATGTGGTCCAGATACTCCTTGAGTGCCGAATCCATGGTCTCCAAGAGCTGACGACATTGCTTGGTGTAGCTGCGAGTTTCTAGAGTGGTGGAAGGGGGTCAATAGGCAAATCTGATACCGGATGTTAGGCCATGTACATTAGGGGCTCTTACACGGGCGCTAGGGAAAGCAAACCCATCCGTTTTCTTTGATTCCCAGCTGAGCCCGGGATTATGGCTTGCGTCGACGCAAGCTTTGTCGCCGGATGCTTAGTCTGTTTCCTTCCTTCTGTGCTACGACTTGAAGTTTACCATCTAAAGCGCCTGATTTTGAAATTAGCGTTGGACGGAGAGACACTAATGCCAACGCTCCACAATTAATGTTTATTTTTATTTCATTAAGTCTGGTCATAGTGGGGAGTAATTTAGAGTAGTAACATGCATATGTTACTAGTCTAAGTTACTATATTCATAGTGCAAAATAACATGCATATGTTACTAGTCTAAGTTACTATATTCTAAGTAGATGTGGTATCATGCAAAGTCTCATTTATTATAATATAGACTCATTTTATCTTAAAATGTGTGATGTTATGGTAACATAGCTAGTTACCACAAGCATCTCTCTCATCATTTAATTGCATGCCATGTCATCTAAATGCTTAGTTGGCAATACATGTAGGACTATGTTACTATCCAAGTTACTCCCACTATGACTAGCCTAAGCACCCGTTTAGGCATTAGTGCATTGTACATGCCCTTAGAGTACTGCTGGGATATCTGGATTATATGTCCGAATTGTTCTCACAGGATCTGATACAGGGGTTCGGGAAGGGGAATTCAGGATACAACTAGCCTATTACAGGAGATCAGCTATGCCGTCCTCGTTCGTATGTGATCTCGAGGATGATCTCGCCGTGGCAGTTGGGGTGCTGGTAATGCTGTGTTGGAGCAGAGGACTCGCTCACGTTGTCCATTCCGGCCCAATGTACCGCCAGTTGGGTTGTCTGAACCTCATGGGCCTTGGCTTCTGGAGGTTGAGGCCCACTGTCGTTCCTGCCGAAGAGCTGCTAACACAGCACTAGACGATGGCCTCTAGCCAGCGCCTAGATCGCGGACATGGACGACAGGCCGCTCCTTGCCTTCGAAGACACATGATGCGTGTTTATTTCCAGATGGACATGCCATAGTTATCTCAAACGAGCAGCTCGATCCATAAGGTACCCCGCCTAGCTCAGAACGACAATGCAAATGAAAAGCACATCTTATGAGCACTGCATGCGATCGGTTCCCCACGTCTCTCAATCCCATGACTTGCCATTGCGCTCCCATCCAAGGGCAAGGTTGGAACCATGGCAATCAACAACTTCTTTGTCTCTCTTCTTTCCTCTCTTTAATTTCACGAAGACTTTAAGTGGTATTGTCATGTTTGCTCTGTGCTACCTCTATTGACCTTTTATAACATGGTTTGGCTGGAGTCACATGTAGTCAATTTTACAATTTACTTTCCTATAAGTGAATGCTACTTCCTCCATCTCATAATAATATATATTGGTTGTAATAACATCTTCGTTATGGGACGAAATGTGTATTAATTATATATCGGACGTAAGCAGAGTGCTCGTGGTTCCTATCTTTATAAAGTAAGCTTCGGTTATCAGAATCTTATAAAGCTTTAGGCTGCTAGCGCATCTTATTACTTGCATTGTGTTATTATGCAGCTAGCTTATTCTGGAAATTAGCACCAAATATGTGAAACTGTAGTTCTTCATCATTATCTTTAATAGGACCTACTTAATGCAATTCGAAAAAAAACATAATAGATCAGCATAAAGTAGGCTCCGGCAATTTTGCTTTCTTTAGTACATACGTGGATCGATCTCCTGCGAATAACAAATCACATAAGATATGATAATCAAATTACCAGAGTTACACACGCACGAGCACGCACGCAGATCATGTAGCATCTAAAAGTGTTGTTTTTTCTCCCGAAAATCTAGTAACCTAAAGCTAGAGCCAATTTTCTGGCTATGAATATTTTGAAACATCACGAAAATAAACCGTCCATCTTTTTTAGCAATGGCACTAAACAGCTAGAGCCTATAGCCACATGTTGCTCTTCTCTATCTAATGTCACCAATTTGTAATATACGGCCGGTCACACATTCTTCTAGATTAACATTTTATATTACACTCATTTACATTTTCTTGAGAAACTTGCGATTGTAACAACTCAATGCGTATTGTAAACCGACCACCTATGAAAAGGAATCGTGTCGGTTTGTCGTCCTTTGGAAGCTAACCGTCAGCGTAGCCCCCTCGGCGTAACCGTTAGCGTAGCCCCCTCGGCGTATCTCCTGGTCGGCACAGCAAAACGGCCGTCGGCACAACCTCCCCCCTCGGCGCAGCATCTCCCTGCGGGCCCCGCGTGTCAGCAACGTCCGTCCGTGGTAACGGCCGCGTCAGAGAGCTACGCCGACGGCCCGGCCGTCGGCACAGGCCCAGCCCGTGAACCACCGCAGCCCGCCACGTGCCCGCCTACGCCGACGGCTGGGCCGTCGGCACAGGCCCTCCCTCGAGCTGCCACGTCGCCCGTCTGCCGATGGCCGGGCCATCGGCACAGGCCATCCCTCATAGCCGTCACGTTGCCAGCTACGCCGATGGCTATGCCGTCGTCACAGCCTTGCCATATGCTGTGCAGCATAGAGCTGTGCCGACGGCTATGCCGTCGGCGTAGCTTATTCCAGTTTCCTTTTCTTTTTTCTGTTTTCATTTCTAATTCAATTTGAGCATCCAAAATTCACGCAAAATAATTTGATTGCATTGCAATATCAGCAAAATAATTTGAGCATCCAAACAAATAACCATGACATTGCAATATCCATCGTCATCCAAACAACAACATGATCATCCACAAAACATATTTGTTACACATACAAACTCATCACAAGTGCATACACATAGAAGATATGAGAAGTGCATCCACTAGCTCTAGCTCTAACCATGTCCATGCTCATGGTCCGAAACTCGTTGTATGTGTCGGTGTGTCAAGGAGCCCGAGGCTTCCTGTTCCGAGCTCAGGAGACGCTCGCAGGTGTCGGGCCATCGGGGAAGTAGAACCACTAGCGGAACCACCATCGGGCGCCATGATACGAAGTTGTGCATCAGCACGCGACGGACTAGGCGAGGCCAAGGCACGACCAAAGGGTTCAACATTCCTGGAGCATCCTGTGCCCTACATGTTTGAGCAAAAACTTAGCAACTTGCGAGGCATATGAAAGCGGTAACAAGTGGTTTGGCAAAGAACTTACCGGGGGTCCCTCCGTAGTATGTGGCAGCGAAATCTTCCCTCGATATGCAGCGAGGCGGCATCCCAGGATCAGGTGGCTGGTCACCTTCCACCGGAACCCGCTGTCCAGTGATAAAGTAGTGATTCATCGCCTACAGGATAGTTATATGTCAGTCGTTGCAGGAACAAAGGTTCAAACTAGAGGAAGTGAGACTTATCATCATTTGCAAAAGTAAAGTTTGAAACTTACAGCCGTCACTTTCCTAGTGTACGCATCACACTCTGCCCTCAGCGCAATCCATGCATCATACTCCTTGTTATAATGTGCCTGAAGGGCCTTGTAGGCATCATCAAAATCATGCTACAATTGCAAAAATAACGAATCTCGTCAGCTTAGCCATTTAGGATCAAATTGCGGAAATAAGATGGAAATGAGAAACACTCACATCGGCGGTGGAGGTAGCAGGCCGAGGATGAGGCGCGATAGAGGGGTGATCGGGGGTGAGGGTAGCCTTGACTCGTGTGAGGGTCATGGTAGGCTGGACCACCCCATCAAGAATGTTGAAACGGCCATGTGGCTTCCCGTGGCTTGCCATGATCAAGGCAGTCTCATCGACCTCATGGTGCATGGGCTCATGCACCTTCGGTGACTAGGTTTTGCATGTTTCAACATAGCACCACACTTCCATGCATGTGCTAGGGCCACATGCAAGTCCTTGAGGTATTCCGACGCCCCGGAGCGTGGTCTCCCGCGGAACCCTGATCTGTGGGCATCGGATCGTCTACCCCCCTAGACGTCCCTCTGATAGGGGTAGCCCGGAGTAGCACTCTCTTGTTTTGTGTTTGTTTAGGTCATATGATGATGTAAAACCATGGTGCTTCACAAGGGGAGGACTATCCTACCCGGTTTCACCCGAACGGGGTGTTTCCCCTTATATAAGTCCAGAACCTTAGCTTTAGATTACAGCTAGCGCACGCATGAGAAGGGGGACACATGCACCCGGTGACTAGGTTTTGCATGTTTCAACATAGCACCACACTTCCATGCATGTGCTAGGGCCACATGCAAGTCCTTGAGGTATTCCGACGCCCCGGAGCATGGTCTCCCGTGGAACCCTGATCTGTTCGCATCGGATCATCTACCCCCCTAGACGTCCCTCTGACAGGGGTAGCCCGGAGTAGCACTCTCTTGTTTTGTGTTTGTTTAGGTCATATGATGATGTAAAACCATGGTGCTTCACAAGGGGAGGTCACTATCCTACCCGGTTTCACCCGAACGGGGAGTTTTCCCTTATATAAGTCCAGAACCTTAGCTTTAGGTTACAGCTAGCGCACGCATGAGAAGGGGGACACATGCACCCGGTGACTATGTTTTGCATGTTTCAACATAGCACCACACTTCCATGCATGTGCTAGGGCCACATGCAAGTCCTTGAGGTATTCCGACGCCCCGGAGCGTGGTCTCCCGCGGAACCCTGATCTGTTGGCATCGGATCGTCTACCCCCCTAGACGTCCCTCTGACAGGGGTAGCCCGGAGTAGCACTATCTTGTTTTGTGTTTGTTTAGGTCATATGATGATGTAAAACCATGGTGCTTCACAAGGGGAGGGCACTATCCTACCCGGTTTCACCTGAACGGGGAGTTTCCCCCTTATATAAGTCCAGAACCTTAGCTTTAGGTTACAGTGCACGCATGAGAAGGGGGACACATGCACCCGATGACTAGGTTTTGCATGTTTCAACATAGAACCACACTTCCATGCATGTGCTAGGGCCACATGCAAGTCCTTGAGGTATTCCGATGCCCCGGAGCGTGGTCTCCCACGGAACCCTGATCTGTGGGCATCAGATCATCTACCCCCCTAGACGTCCCTCTGACAGGGGTAGCCCGGAGTAGCACTATCTTGTTTTGTGTTTGTTTAGGTCATATGATGATGTAAAACCATGGTGCTTCACAAGGGGAGGGCACTATCCTACCCGGTTTCACCCGAACGGGGAGTTTCCCCCTTATATAAGTCCAGAACCTTATCTTTAGGTTACGACGCACGATGAGAAGGGGGACACATGCACCCGGTGACTAGGTTTTGCATGTTTCAACATAGCACCACACTTCCATGCATGTGCTAGGGACACATGCAAGTCCTTGAGGTATTCCGACGCCCCAGAGCGTGGTCTCCCGCGGAACCCTGATCTGTTGGCATCGGATCGTCTACCCCCCTAGACGTCCCTCTGACAGGGGTAGCCCGGAGTAGCACTCTCTTGTTTTGTGTTTGTTTAGGTCATATGATGATGTAAAACCATGGTGCTTCACAAGGGGAGGGCACTATCCTACCCGGTTTCACCCGAACGGGGAGTTTCCCCTTATATAAGTCCAGAACATTAGCTTTAGGTTACAACTAGCGCACGCATGAGAAGGGGGACACATGCACCCGGTGACTAGGTTTTGCATGTTTGAACATAGCACCACACTTCCATGCATGTGCTAGGGACACATGCAAGTCCTTGAGGTATTCCGACGCACCGGAGCGTGGTCTCCCGCGGAACCCTGATCTGTGGGCATCGGATCGTCTACCCCCCTAGACGTCCCTCTGTCAGGGGTAGCCCGGAGTAGCACTCTCTTGTTTTGTGTTTGTTTAGGTCATATGATGATGTAAAACCATATGAAGGGGATAGATGTACCCGGGGAAAGAGATGGAGACTGCTATCCGGGCGATACAATCAATATATATCAACATTAAATTATTGGGAGTAATTAATAAATTAGTATAAAATATATGACTAAAATTAAATGGAAAAAATAATTTGAAGGGATAAGCCCAACCAAACCCTTTTGTACACGAAAAAAATCTGAAGGGCTACGCCGACGGCTAAGCCGTCGGCACAGCCCACGAAATTCAGGCGTGGGGGGAGCACGTGGCGCTTAGGGCTACGCCGACGGCCGGGCCGTCGGCATAGCTTCGCCACCAAACGGCGTTTGCGGCGCCGTGTCTGAGCCGTGGCTACGCCGAGGGCCAAACGTGCGCCGAGGGTCACCGTCGGCATATCGTTCTCCGCTACGCCGACGGCGTGGCTGTGCCGAGGGCCACCGTCGCCACATGTTACTATGCCGACGGCCATTTCTACGCCGACGGCCTGGCTAGGGGGCTGGCCTGGGGAGGCAGCTACGCCGACGGCCCCGACCTTTGGCCGTCGGCGTAGCATACCGGCCGTCGGCGCCTACAACATTTCATGTAGTGGTGGCTGCTCGAAACATTTATATCAAGCGAAGTGTCATGAGAGATTTCAGCACATGGTGTCTTCATAGTAATGTCCGTTTCCACTCCCCAATAGTACGATGCGATAAGGGTATGTGAAATTTTCTATTTTGTACTTGATCGATATATTCTTATATCCTTTAAAAGTCGACGACTCAACTCTCATTTTGTTGTCTCCATGTTAAATAGCCGGTTGGTGCAAATTTAGCATAAATCCTACACGTACGGAATTTTTCTTATGGAATTGAATTGCGGACAAACGTGGAAGTAGTCGATTGGTGCAAATTTTCTATGGAAAAAATGCACATATCGTCCTAAGGCGAGAAACTATATTTCTCCTGTTCTTTTCTCCAAAATATCCCATACGAGAAAAGCCAAAGTCCTGACTCATGTTTCGGAGTAGGTGTTAGCTAGCCTTTCTGGTTAGATTTAAGCTTTCTTCTCATACATTATTTATTGTGCAGTAATGTTATTAGTAGTCAGCTCTGTATTTGGTCATCTCTTTCAGTACTGATAGATACGGTCTGCGAATCCTGGAGTTACTTTACCTGGAAGGTTGCCACACGTGGTCTTTGTATCGTAGTCACCATTATTTTTTGTTTAGCCAAAAATTCTCAATATTTGGACGAGAAACTTTTCATATATGTAGATATATTAATATGTATCCACATAGCCAAAACAATAATTTTTTGAAACGTCTAAAATATTCTTCACCGGGCTCCAAAATGAAGCACTTGAGGCAACCCCTAGTTTTGTATGTACAATTGGATGTTGCTTAAGGATCTACGTTAGTACTCCTTCAGTCCTAAAAGGATGTTTCAGATTTGTCAAAATTTAGATGCCTCTATATACCAAAATGTGTCTAGATTCATTTAAATTTAGAAAAATTTACGACACCCTTTTCAGGATGGAGGGAGTACTACTCTTTTGGGCAAAGATGTTAACATGTCTCATAAAAGTATGACTTTGAAACTATGGTGCCAGTGTAGTGCGAGTGAAATCGTCTCAGTCCTAGCTGCATGATATTTCCCTGTACAAAGTTCTTAAGGTGCATGGATAAAATGGCTACACTTGACTGGCATAAACCGGTTTTACCTGGACAAATAGGTTACTGTGAAAAAGATAATCAGATTCTTGCAATGTAAATCAGGATGCATGATCATGATCTAGTCTTAGACTAGTCACAATGGAGAGTATCATATAGTAGTATCATGCATATGATACTAGTACATGATACCATCTCGATAATGCATAGTATCATATAGTAGTATCATAATCTTGATGTATTTATTGTTTTGTAGAATCTCAATGTAAAATTGTGGACAAGATTTGTTTAGGATTAATTTTTCTAGTTTTATGTGCTATGATACCGTATCTACCTATAATACCAACACAATTTCTTTCATCATTAATTGCTATGACACATAAGCATTTTGCATGCATATGGTGCATGATACCACCTATGAACCTATTTTTAATAAGATCTAGCGTTACGGCAGAATTGCTAGCATCGTAGACAGAGCTGTCGGATGCAAAATTGTGAAGTGTAAATCAAATGGATTTACAACACTGCATCTCACTTCAAAGCATAGAGTAGATAGTCTGAATAGGGTGGCCAGATGGCCGGAGCAGCAGAGATCGTTTGGACTTGTGAGCCATTCATTTCTACTCCGGCGTCTGCAGCAGCTTAACAGCTAAATACTCTGGCATTCACAGATATGGGTTGCCTAGCCATCTAAACTGAAAAATTATGACAATGTCTGGATCATGTCCAAGCCCACAGTTACCACCGCAGAACAAGGTCGTTGCCTACCTTTTCAAGCATGTTGGGTAGGTCACGATTGCAGATGCTTGAGAGGTCGTTCCTCAACAGCTGCTGGTCCGGTCGTATTATTCGAGCCAGCTAGAGAGAAATGGGCCGCAGCGTTCTCTCAGCCATCGCTATACGTGAGTTCACAATGGAACAGCGTGCACAAGAAGACGTGCTGAGCAAAAGTCAGAGAGCAGACCATAGCAGTTTCTTCGAGAGGCTACTTAGCCTAGGTTGGAACAAGAACAACAGAGGAGAAGCTGGAACGTGCAATGTTGCCCGCGAGCAGTTCCCCATATCTCTCTGTGCACGATCGGCTCCTACCCAAATAGGCCTGGTTTTGAACCATGGCATTCAACTTGCTTTGTTTATTTTTCTTCCTTCCACCTTGCGAAAACCATGGGTGTATACTATCATGTTCGCTCTATGCTACTCTATCCACCTTTTATAACAGGGTTTACCTGGAAGCATATGCAATCCGTTTCACAATGTCCTTTTATTTTTAAGACAACAATAAAGTCTCACTATGAATTGATGCTCTTGATTGTTTATCGTGCCCATGAGCAGGGAGCATGTGGTTTCCGTCTAGGACCGCTCCCAATTTCTCTTGTGAAGTTTTAGGCAATTAGACCTAGTCTTTATAAAGCTCCAGTTATCACAATCTTGTCCATCTTAGGTTGCCATGGCGTTACAAAAGGAGATTTGGTATGGCGAGCTTATTCTGGAGAGCTTATTCTGGAGATTTGCTATGGCGAGCTTACAAAAGATGACTGTGGGATTGTATTCCGTGGTGAGCGTGGACCGATGATGAACCAGATTGCTGCCATTAAGGCGCGGGAGGGGTATGCGGGAGCGATCGCTGCTTCCCGGGCGCGTGACGCTCGGGAGCGGGAACGCTACCGTATCCTCGCTGAGGCTAGGTCCCAGCGAGGAGGCCCCCTGCTCCTGATGAGCGGGAGGTTACCCTCAAGTATTACCCCTCGGGGTAGACCACGTGGGAGACCCCCCAAGGCTCCTATGGTCCGTCCTCCTAGTCGTGCTCACTCGGCCCCCGCTATGCCCCCCCCCGGCCTGAGATATCCTATGGATATCCTCCGGGCCATCCGGGCGTTTATTTGGAACATCCGGGGGTTCGGGCAAGAGGGCCGGTGTCGCCAGATTAAGGAATACATCCGACTAGAAGCGCCGGACATTATTGGTCTCCACGAGACGATTTGTCAGGATTTTTCCATTGAGGAGCTGGATGGTCTCAGCCGTAGCAAGTTTGCCTGGTCTTGGCTCCCGGCGTCTGGTCACTCCGGAGGTATCCTTCTGGGAGCGACGGAGGATACCTTTGTTATTGATGATATGGACCGTGGAGAATTCTTTGTGAGTATGGCCCTCACCCATAGACAGACTCGCTTCAAGTGGGAGGTGATTATTCTCCATGGCCCCGTGGACCATAGGAGGTCCGCTGATTTCTTGCTTGAGCTCAAATCAAAAGTGGAACGGGCGGTTATCCCGGTGGTGGTGGCCGGGGACTTCAACCTAATCCGTTCCGCTGACGACAAGAGCTCGGCGAATGTGGACCTCCCTAGGATGCGCTTGTTCAATGACTGCATCGCCGATCTGGCCCTCTGAGAGATTGCACGGGTGGGCGCTAGGTATACTTGGACCAATAATCAGCGGCCCCCGATTCGCAGCGTTCTCGACCGTGTCTTTGTATCTGTCGACTGGGAGGTGGCCTTACCTCTTTGCTCACTCAGGGCGGTCACCAGAGTTGGCTCTGATCACACCCCACTCCTCCTTTCCTCTGGAGGGGGCCGTCCACCTAAGCTGAATCGCTTTCACTTCGAGTCCTTGTGGCTGCAGAAGCGAGGATTCGTCGAGGCGGTACAGACTAGATGGATTTCGGCGGTGGCGTCGCTTCCCCGGGTCTACTGTGCGGTGGATATCTGGCACCACTGTGCTAAGGTATCCCGACAGCTCATGAGGGGTTGGGGCACCAACCTGGAGGCCGAACTCAGGATCCAGAAGGACGCAATCTTGCGGGATATCCAGGCGATATCCAGGCCCTAGATCGGGATGCTGACTTGTATGGCCTTTCCCCCGAGGCCTGGTCCCATAGATACTCCCTTGAGACCTCCATTATGGAGATTTACAAGGGAGAGGAGGCCTTTTGGCGACAGCGGAGTCGCCAGAACTGGACGGTCCAGGGGGAATCGAACACTGCCTACTTCCATGCCATTGCTAATGGAAGGAGGAGGAACTGATCGATCCCTTGCTTCTAGGAGGGGGACTCCCTATTGGAATCCCCTCAGGCCCTAGCCTCCCATATTTACGCTTTCTACAAGGACCTCTTCTCGGCTGCGCCCCTTCCGGGGCCCTCGCTTGCGCCGGACTTCTGGACTGGTGAGGCGTTGGTATCCGTGGCTGAGAATGTGGACCTTACTCGCCCCTTTCTCCCGGAGGAGGTCGCCTCCGCCTTGAAGTCCATGCGGACCGGCTCTGCTGATACGCCCAATTTGCATCACCCTTCTATATCATAATTTACCTCTGTTCATTGATATTTTTCTTATTATGAGGTATTACTTATGGCTTTTCATCTGTTTATGCATGTTGGATGATTCTTGGAGGATGGACTGCTAGAGTCTGCATTCTGATGGAAAAGAAGGCGTTTTGGTGCAATTTCGCAAAGATCAGAAAAATACCAAAAAAATATGGAAACATATTATTTCACCAGAAGATGAAGGAAGCCAGAAGGAGGGACGAAGTGGGGCCTGAGGGGGCCCACACCCCCTAGGCACGGGCCCACCTGACCCCGCGCCTAGGGCTTGTGTGGCCCACCTGCCCAGCCTCCGACTCTGCCCCTTCGCCTATATCTTCCCTACGAAACCCTAAGGTTTGGGGAGCGACCACAAATAGATTTCCGCCGCCTCTGGGGGCGGAAAACACCGAGAGAGAAAGATCTCTCCGGCAGACAGATTTCTGCCGGGGGAATTCCTTCCCGGAAAGGGGAGACCGTCGCCATCAACACCGTCATCAAGCTAGGCTTCATTAGGATCATCATCATCCACACCATCATCTCCACCAGCATCATCATTACCACTCCGTCCCGCTGTAACAATTGTGTTGGATATTGCTTTAGTTCTTAGGGGAAACTTTCTGGTGTTGATTACTATTGAAGTTGATGCTTGTGAGTGGAACCATTGGACTATTGTTTATGTTCAGATTGTTATCCATTATCATATCATCTTTGATCTCGATCCATATGATGTCTTGTGAGTAGTTCGTCTAGTTCTTGAGGACATGGGAGAAGTCATGTTGTTAGTAGTGAATCTATGATGAGTTATTATTCAATGGTTTAGTATTTAAGTTGTGGTGCTATTCTTCTAGTGGTGTCATGCGAATGTCGACTACATGACACTTCACCATTTACGGGCCTAGGGGAATGCATTGTGTATTTGATTACTAATTGTGGGGTTGCCGGAGTGATAGAAACCCGAACCCCCGTTAGGACACCTTTTTACAAGGGAGCGTAGGATCTCAAAGTTTAAGGCTATGGTTAGATTTATATCTTAATTACTTTCCTGTAGTTACGGATGTTTGCAGGGGGTTTAATCACAAGTATGTATTAATCCTAGGAAGGGCGGTATGTTAGCACAGGTTCACCCACACAACACTTACAACACCAGAGAAGAGTACTCAGCTATTTGAACCGAAAGCACTTGACAAAATTCCCATGTGTCCTAAAGAACGTTTGGTCCTTATAAGTATTTCCACCGGCTTGTCCTTTGCTAAGAAAGGATTGGGCCACTTGCTCCGTTTGTTCGTTACTTTTGTTACTTGCTCCTTATTTTGTTGCCTTGTCAGAAAACCACTAAAAATCCGTTTGCTAAGTGATGACCCACAAGTATAGAGAATCGCAACAGTGTTCGTGGGTAGTATTACCCAATTTATTGATTCGACACAAGGAGAGCCAAAGAATACTTGCAAGCCATAAAAACTGAGTTGTCAGTTCAGCTGCACCTAGAAATAGTTCTTGCTCGCAGAAGTTTATGAGTAGCAACAGTTTGTAGTAGTAACAACAAAGCAACAGCAACAGTAACAGCAATAGTGAAACAGGAGAAGTAGTAACAGTAACGATAATAGTGGGATTCGAGTGTGGTAGGCATAGGGATGGATGGACGGGTGTTGCATGGACGAGTTTAAACATGTAACTTCAAGATCTAGGACATTGCATATAAATAATAACAAGCATCCAAGTACTAAAAAATCCTAGGCATGTGCTCCAAATATAGTCATACGTGCTCGCAATGAGAACTTGCACAATATCTTCTGTCCAGCCAGCCTGTGGCAGCGGGGCCTCTAGGGAACTACTCGCAATTAAGGTGCTCTTTTTAATAGAGCACCGAAGCAAAGCATTAACACTCCGTGAACACATGTGATCCTCACAGCACAGTCATCCACTCCGGTTGTCCCAATTATTGTCACTTTGGGGCCTTTGGATCCGGACAATGATATGTGTACACAACTTGTAGATAAGATCACAAACAATACTATCATAATGATTCAATAATAATTTCAGATCTGAGATCATGGCACTCGGGCCCTAGTGACAAGCATTAAGCACAACAAGTTGCAACAAAGTCAAATAGCACTAATAGAGATACTAGGCACTATGCCCTAACAGATCTTATTCGATTACATGATAGAACTCATCCAATCCCTACCACCCCTAAGCCTACAACAGGGGATTACTAACTCATGGATGAGGGAAACATCGGTGGTTGATGGAGATGCGTTGGTTATGATGATGGCGATGATCCTCTCCAAATTCCCCGTCCTAGTAGGGTCCCAGAACGGAGTTTCTAGATTCGAATCTTGGTTTCTGGTGGCGGCGGCAGAGCAGAACTCTTTTTGGAAAAATATCGAACCCCCCTGAGTTTTTAGGTCAGAAGGCAACTTATAGGCGTGGAGGGAGGCCGAGGAGCTGCCTGGGGTGGCAGCACCCCCTCCAAGCGCGGGGTCAGGTGGGCCTGCGCCTGGGGTGGGTTTGGGCCCCCAGGCCTCCTCTTTGTTTCCCCTTCTGGCTCCGTGGATCTTATTGTGAAAATTAGTTTTTGGCATATTTTCCGTGATTTTTCCTGATAGTTCATTTTTTGCACAAAAACAAGACACCAAGGTAATTCTGCTGAAAACAGCGTCAGTCCATGTTAGTTGTATCCAAATCACACAAGTATAGAGGAAAAACAATAGCAAAGTGTTCGAGAAAGTAGATATGTTTTGGACGTATCAACTCTCCACAAGCTTAGCTTATTGCTTGTCCTCAAGCAATTCAGTTGAAAACTGAGTGCGATAAAAGAACTTTCACGAACACTTTGCTTCATTTGATGTATATATTCCCAGCATAGGAGTAGATGCTTAGACAATTCATAATAAGGAGTATGCAACTAAGTCTACTCAATAGTCATTGCAAGCTATGAAGAGGAACCAACTCAATAATAATAAGTAGCATGAAACATAAACATAAGCAACATTGCAATGCTCATAATAAGGTATGATAGAGTGGTATCTCGCTTGCCTTTGTTTGAAGTGCACACCATAAATGCTGAGGCACCTCTGAAGTTCACATGAATACTAGAGATAAAGATATCAGAGATAGAAGCATCAAAGTCATGACATAATTAACCAAGTTTTGGAACAAACACAAGAATGGCAACTATGCTCTCAAGAAGGTGCCCATAGAATAAGTGGTGACTCAACAAGGTTGTGAAAACGGTTTTTTGAAGGTTTGAAATGTTGGAGATATGCCCAAGAGGCAATAATAAAGTAGTTATTATCATATCTTCATACTTATGATAAATGTTTACATACCATGCTATAATTGTATTAACTGGAAACATTAATACTTGTGTGATTTGTAAACATAAAAGAGTCCCTAGTAAAGCCTCTTTCTTAAACTAGCTTGTTGGTTAATATATGATCATGGTTTCCTGATAATGAACATAGGGATGTTATTAACAACAGGGTCATATCATTAGGAGAATGATATGATGGACATACTCCTATAGATAAGCATAGCATAAAGATCAAGTCATTTTAATAGTTCAATTGATATATTCTAATACATAGTAACCTAATTCCTTCAACCATGAGATCATGCTTATCACCATCACCGGAAGGATGCTTTGATGACATCAAACACCACACCGTAACTGGGTGGCTATAAAGGTGGCATTGAGTGTTCGGAAAGTATGGGTTGAGACACATGGATCAAGAGTGGGATTTGTCCATCCATATGACGGATAGATATACTCTGGGCCCTCTTGGTGGAATGTCATCCAATTAGCTTGCAAGCATGTGACTGGCTCACAAGGGATCACATACCATGGGAATGATAAAAGAGTACTTATCGGTAACGAGGTTGAACTAGGCATGCAGAGATACCGACGATCAAAACCTTGGATAAGTAAACTATCGTGAGACAAAGGGAAATTGGTATCGTATGTAAGTGGTTCATTCAATCGCAAAGTAATCGTAGAAATATGTGGGAGCCATATGAATTTCCAGATTCCTCTGTTGGTTATTGATAGGAGAAGTGTCTCGGTCATGTCCGCATAATTCACGAACCGTAGGGAGACACACTTAAGGATTCGATGTTGTTGAGTAGTTATGGAATGATGAGTAAGAGACCAAATGTTGTTCAGAGTCTCGGATGGGATCCAGGATATCACGAGGAGATCCGTAATGGTCCGGAGAATAAGATTCATATAAGGAAAGTCCTGTTTCGGAGTTGGGGAATGATTCCGGTGTTTTCATCGGGAATGTTCTAGAAGGGTCCGGAAGGTCCGACACTCCGGAGGGGAAGGGTACATGAATGTGTCATGACAATGTGGAATGGTTGCTTCATGTACTATGTCACTTGGCTGGGCAAAATAAAGGAAGAATTCAAATCCTAGTTTGAAAGTCAAACGCCAATTTGAAAAGTCAAACGACAAGTTTGCTTGGTGGAGGGAGAGTAGGAAACCTACTTAGGGAGGAAGTCCTACTCCCTCCACCCGCCGGCCAAGGAGGAGGAGTTGGAGGAGGACTCCCTCCTCCCAACCGCGCCTGCCTCCCACCTGAAGGGAATATGCCCGAGAGGCAATAATAAAGTGGTTATTATCGTATTCCTTATTTATGATAAATGTTTATTTTACATGCTATAATTGTATTAATACGGAAACGTTAATACATGTGTGTTTAATAAACAAAAAGGAAGTTCCTAGTTATGCCTCTCTTATAAACTAGCTCGTTGATTAACATGATGATCAAAGTTTCCTGATCATGGACATTGGATGTTGTTAATAACGAGGTCACAACATTAGTGTAATGATGTGATGAACATTCATCCGAAGTATAGCATTACGATCAAAGTCATTGAGTTTATATTGCTATAACAACTTACGAAGTGATCCTAATCCTTAGACCATGAGATCATGTCAATCACTAACACCGGAAGAGTTTCTCGATGACATCAAACGTCACACCGTAACTGGGTGATTATAAAGATGGCTTCAGAACTACTAAATTGTTATGTTGAGACTCATGGATCGAGAGTGGAATTTGTTCATCCCGATGACGGATAGATATGCTCTGGGCCCTCTCGGTGATATCACATTGATTAGCTTGCAAGCAAGTGATTTGATCACTAGAATGTTATATCACGGGAACGAGAAAAGAGTGCATGTCGGTAACGAGATCAAACTAGGTATGGAGATACCGATGATCGAATCTCGGACATGTAATATATCGTGAAACAAAGGGATTAAGATACTAGCGTAAAAGGTTCACACGATCACAGAAGTCATCATTGAATGTGTGGGAGTCAGTATGGATCTCCAGGTCCCGCTACTGATTATTGATCGGAGAAGGGTCTCGATCATGTCCGCATTATTTGCAAACCGTAGGATGACACACTTAAGGGATACCGACACCATTCAGAGCAAATGATATGCCAGGAAAAGAATAACAAGCGCAGGAATTTATTTCACTAGATACCGAAACGGGTTTTCGGGTGAAATTGCAGAAAGTGTTTCTGCATGTGAAATGAAATACTAGCAAGGGGTTATATGTGAATGTTTGTCATTAAAGTAATTGACAAAATTCTGAATAAATAAAAGGAGTTTTATTTAATGAGAGTTTGCATTAAATTTAGTGGAAATTTAATGGGAATTTGAGTGGGTTTTTGAGTGGAGGGAATTGAAAGGCTTTTGTGTGAGTGGAGTGTCCACCCACATGAATGAAAGGAGGGGAGGGGCAGCCCCATGGCTGGGCGCATGACCCCTTGGGTGCCCCCCTCTCCCTATAAAAGGAGCCCCCTCCCTCTCTCTCACTCACACCTCCTCGCGAAGGATCTCTCTCCCCCTTTAGAATTTCTCCATGGTCTCGGATCAGCGAGATACATGTTCCCGGTGGCTTTTTCTGGAAGGATTTGTTGCTTCCGCTGCTTCGCTGGAGCAAGGGCGCGGAGGTTGTCGGGGTACCTGTACGTGTGTGCGATCACGGATGCACCACTGCTTTGAGGTGCTGGACTTGATCGTGCTGGACCGGCTGGACCAGATGGACTTCATCACGATCTTGAGATCGGCAAGCGTTCGTCTACATCATCCACGAGTACAACCTCGTTAACGCTATTCGGTCTTCGAGGGTATGTATTCTATGGATGTATATCCACCCGTTGCTTGTATCTAGTAGATAGATCTTGGTACTTAGTTGTTCCCATCGTAGGAATTTTTTTGTTTTCTATGCTGCGAACCCTACAGTGGTATCAGAGCCGGATCTATGCGTAGATGCTTTGCGCGGGTAGTACACATATGAGTATGTGGGCGATGATGATCATTTTATTTCTTCTTAGTTGTACTTTGGATATTAGTGGCATATTGGGATGAAGCGGCCCGGACAAACTTTACATGTCCTCGCACATGAGACCTGTTCCACGCTTGACATGCAACTAGTTTTGCATAAGTGGCTAGCGGGTGTCTGTCTCTCCTACTATAGTCAATATCTAATTTGCAACGAGTTGTCAACAATTTGGTTATCCTCGTTGTGGTTCATGTTCGTAGGTAAGAACGGTTCTATCTCGAAAGCCCTAAGCCACGTAAAATTTGCAATGGATAAATTAGAGGCGTCTAGTTTAGATTGTTGTTGGGCTAGTGTTATGATATGGTGATGTTGTAAGTAGAAGTATGAGATGATACTCTTACAACACACATAACGTGTAATCTCCATAGACCTTGGACTTACACATATAGGTATGATAGTGATCATACCACGGTGCACATGATAGAGATCATATGCGGGAACCATATCATTCCACTAATAAACATGTGATGTTTGATAGCATCTTATATTGCTTGTTTGGCGTTTTATTAGCATAATAATATGATCCCTCATTTAAATATCAAGATAAGAATGTGTTCTTCCTTAAGTATGCACCGACAATGTTTCGTCACTTTAAGACATCACGTGATGATCGGGTGTACTTGAATCCACGAGCACATCTCGGGTGTAAGACAGCTACACACGCGAATACTAAGGTTCTTACTTGGCGAGCCTAGCATGTACATACATGGCCTCGGAACACGGACCGAAAGGTTAAGCATGAGTCATATGTTTTGATATGATGCCCATTTGATGCTCGTCTTTGAAGCTACGCCGACTCACGTGATGATCGGACTTGGTGTAGTGGATTTGGTTCATGTAATCACCAAAAAGACACGAGGGATGTCGTTTTTGAGTGGGAGTTAATTTCTAATTTGGATTAGCAGAAGTCAATTTATCATAAATTAAATCAAAGTGAATTTGCATAATTTGTTGTAGTCATTGACATTCGTTCACCACCTTATGCATAGTTGTAATTGAGATAATAGAACTATAGAATTCTGGATATATACTTTACGAACTGGTATCGTATTGTGTTGTGTGTCAATCTAAAGTTTAAAGTCCTATTGCAAACTTTCAGCAAAATTCTATTTACTCCGTGAAATTTAATAATTAGTATTAAATCGAGAGTAACAATTCCAGTGTTAGTATCTTAAGTATCATGTTTGCCTCCATGATTCTTGATTATTTTAATATCAAGTTTATCTAGGAGCTGAAAGAATTGTTTCAGAAACCATCATGTGTGACAGATATAACGATATCTGAAACAATGTTTTGGTTGCAATATGATAGAGTATAATATATGATCTCATATTGGATGAGAATTTACAAAGGTTGGAGATGCTAGACATCCTAATCATCCAAAAGAATATTGGAAAGTAATGTTATACTCACGATTCACCTTTATAAGCTACAGTAGCTTGATCATGAAAGTCGTCATGATAAGGATGAATAGAAGATGTATGCAAAGTGTTTACTATACTAAAAGATTACTAAAGAATGGATTTTGAAAGAATACCGATCATTTTGATGATGGTGATCTACTTCAAAGTGCAAGTCCAAAGGTATTATTATTTGAATATACACGCTTTGGACTATGTGTTATGTATATGGCGCCACTGTTGATGTTGATAAATTCTTTTAAAAAGGAAAAGGAAATGCTGAAAGAGAATCTATAAAATATATTTGGCAGAAAAGAAAAGATTAGAAATGTCCAATTTAGGTATATAGATGATATATAGGTTATGGTTGTATTCTTTGCTTGTTAAACAATGTGGTTCTTGGGTATTGGATACGGAATTGGTTGGTATGAAATTTCATACGGAATGACGCAATTCATGAACCACAATGGCCTAAGTAACTAGCAAGAGAATATGTGATGATGTTCATCGAAAACAAACAAACCGTTGTTTGTATTTCTCGTTAACATCAAAGCTTGACTTCAAGATTTGTTTTAATAATTGTTATTTGAATCAGGTATTATGAGAACAAAGGTTGTTCAAATAATTACCATATTCCATATTAGATGGATGATTTACAAATCTAGTTGGATAGATCACATCCATAAAACCTAATGCTAAAATGTCGCAAGACAAATGATTGAAAGATCACTTACGAAGTGACATCGCCGTTTAAATTATATTGGAAAGAAAACATGAAGAATCTCCATATTCATGGATTTTTGGAGTCTTTGATTTGATCAAGTGACGCTTGTGAGACTTTTCTCGGGATAATTAAAACTTCGTTCAAAGGCCAAAGAAGAACGAACGACTAAATTATTGGAATTTATACATATCGATGTATGTATTCCATTATGTGTAGTCGTAAGCGATGGGTTTCAACTTCATATGCTTTCTCCGGAAATTTGAGTGAATGTTCACTTAATGAGAATGAAGTATGAAATATTTGAAAATGTTTCAAAGACTTTCAAGATGAAGTGGAAAATCATTGTAACAAGAAAATAAATGGTTTATGATTTTATCATAAGGGATTTGTTGGAGTTACAAGTGTAACAAGAAAATAAATGAATTATGATTTTATCATAAAGGAATTTATTTGAGTTGCAAGTTTAGCAAAACACCTAGATTTACATCTCCCGAAACACCATAGGAGTATGGAGTGTTTGAGATTTGTAATGAAACCTTGTTTGACATGGTTGGATCAAAGGTGTTATTTATAAAACTGCCATTATGTTTTAAAAGATTAAAGCTTTAGAGACTACCGCTTTTACACTGAAAAGAGCTCCATCTTGATCCGTTGAAATGACACCATGGAAGTTATGGTTTGGGGTAAAACCCAAGTTGTCATTTCTTAAATTTTGGTATGCTAAACATAAGTAAGATGTTTACAACCAAAGTCGGATGAGCATGTCTTTGTAGGTTATTTCGAATAACAATTGGTTATTCCTCCATAACACCGAGGACAAAAGGGTTTGTCGCTTGAAATGTGAAGTTTCTTGAAGAAGGAATTTTTCATAAATGTTAAGTGGGAGGACAATAGAACTTTGATAAGGTTAACGGACCTTAGCTAAATGTGCTGAGTTGCGCAGCGTCGGAAATCGTTCCGAAGGCTGCCATAATGCTCATAGATTATGTGCCTCAAAGGTTGTGGTCACGGAGATCTAAGTTCCTATTGAACCAAGTAGGTCGGTTAAACAATCAAATGCTAAGATTTGAGAGTAAATCATTATTGTTTGACAATGATGAACCGAATACATACAAAGAAGCGATGATGGGCCCTGACTCCGTCAAATGGCTTGAAGCCATAAAATCCGTAATAGTTCCATACACGAGAAATCAAGTTTTGAACTTGGAAGATCCTCCGGAAAGGTGTAAAAACCTATCGGTCGTATTTGGATCTATAAAAAAAACAGACATGGATGTTTCACATCTATGAAATAGTCGACATGTCGTAAAGTATTTTATGACAATGTTCAAGGAGTTGACTATGACAAGATTTGATCTTTCATAGCGATATTTAGTCTGGACGGATTAAAGTAGAAATCACTACATATAATTTGGTATATGATAGATGAATAAACAAAACAAAGTTCTTCTAATAGAATGGTTACCTAGGACGTGTACATGACACGGTCCAAAAGGTTTTGTTAAATTCAAAGGATACTAAAAGAGCATGCAAACTTCAATAGTTGAAGTAAGCATCGCGGAGTTGGAATCTTCACCATGATGAAAAGGAGTTTTCATCAGGAGACGATGAAGATGCTTGCATTTGCAAGAAATTAAGTGGGAGCGCTAAGACATATTTCTAATACATTATGTGGAGGACATCTTGTTGATTAGAAATGATGTATATTTCATTGACAAAGGTTAAGAATTTCATTTCGATGAAAGACTTAGGCAAAACCTGAATATTTAGCATGAATGTCTATAGTGGATAGACTGTGATGCTAATATGGTTGTGCCAAACGTACATATATGAGATATTGAAGGATTTCAATATAGAAACAACAAGAAACAGTTCTTGTCGCATGGAAAAGAATTGAATCAAGATTCAAATGTATCGACACTTGATAAGTGAAACAAGATTCAAGTGCTTTGACACTTGATGTGTGAAATCACGAGAATGTTTTGATCAATCATACCATGATATGTACACATCCAGATATGTCCTATGCTCTAAGTGTTATGAGCATATACCAGAATGAATCGTAAAATGATCATTGGACTATAGTAAGGATATTCTTATGGTCTTTTGGAAGAACTAAGAATATATTTGTGTAGAGGTGACAAAAAATTTCAAATAGTTCATTGTAAAGCGTTACATTGATACTAGTTTTGTCACAAGATACAAATTAAGTTTATCTCAATTTAAACTATGGGTGGCACAATGTAATGGAAAGAAAGTTTCCATGATGGATTTGGATGAAATCCATAGTTAAGACATTGTGACGAATACTACAACAAAAGGGCTAAGTATATGACTGCTATAGTAGCAGCAAAGGAGGGAATTTGTGTCAAGTAGTTTGTTATCAAACTAAGGTGTGGTTCGCAACGGGCTAACACTAAAGATGTATTGTATGACAATAATATCGACGTGTTTTAAACCCCAAGGAACTAAAGGTCTCACCAAAAGACCAAATTTATACAATGCCATCTCATTGGAGAATGAGTGATGCGTGGAGACGCAAAGACATGTAAATACACACGGACCTGAAAGTGTCAGATCCGTAGATTATGTTAACCACTTGCAGTTGCGTATATGGAACACCAGAAAGCCATATGTGTTCAATACGCAAAGTTTTCAAACTAGGTTATTGTCTCTAGTGCAAGTGGGAGACTGAAGGGAATATGCCCGAGACGCAATAATAAAGTGGTTATTATCGTATTCCTTATTTATGATAAATGTTTATTTTACATGCTATAATTGTATTAATACGGAAACGTTAATACATGTGTGTTTAATAAACAAAAAGGAAGTTCCTAGTTATGCCTCTCTTATAAACTAGCTCGTTGATTAACATGATGATCAAAGTTTCCTGATCATGGACATTGGATGTTGTTAATAACGAGGTCACAACATTAGTGTAATGATGTGATGAACATTCATCCGAAGTATAGCATTATGATCAAAGTCATTGAGTTTATATTGCTATAACAACTTACGAAGTGATCCTAATCCTTAGACCATGAGATCATGTCAATCACTAACACCGGAAGAGTTTCTCGATGACATCAAACGTCACACTGTAACTGGGTGATTATAAAGATGGCTTCAGAACTACTAAAGTGTTATGTTGAGACCCATGGATCGAGAGTGGAATTTGTTCATCCCGATGACGGATAGATATGCTCTGGGCCCTCTCGGTGATATCACATTGATTAGCTTGCAAGCAAGTGATTTGATCACTAGAATGTTATATCACGGGAATGAGAAAAGAGTGCATGTCGGTAACGAGATCAAACTAGGTATGGAGATACCGATGATAGAATCTCGGACATGTAATATATCGTGAAACAAAGGGATTAAGATAATAGCGTAAAAGGTTCACACGATCACAGAAGTCATCATTGAATGTGTGGGAGTCAGTATGGATCTCCAGGTCCCGCTACTGATTATTGATCGGAGAAGGGTCTCGATCGTGTCCGCATTATTCGCGAACCGTAGGGTGACACACTTAAGGGATACCGACACCATTCGGAGCAAATGATATGCCAGGAAAAGAATAACAAGCGCAGGAATTTATTTCACTAGATACCGAAACGGGTTTTCGGGTGAAATTACAGAAAGTGTTTCTGCATGTGAAATGAAATACTAGCAAGGGGTTATATGTGAATGTTTGTCATTAAAGTAATTGACAAAATTCTGAATAAATAAAAGGATTTTTATTTAATGAGAGTTTGCATTAAATTTGGTGGAAATTTAATGGGAATTTGAGTGGGTTTTTGAGTGGAGGGAATTGAAAGGCTTTTGTGTGAGTGGAGTGTCCACCCACATGAATGAAAGGAGGGGAGGGGGCAGCCCCATGGCTGGGCGCATGACCCCTTGGGTGCCCCCCCTCTCCCTATAAAAGGAGCCCCCTCCCTCTCTCTCACTCACACCTCCTCGCGAAGGATCTCTCTCCCCCCTTTAGAATTTCCCCATGGTCTCGGATCAGCGAGATACATGTTCCCGGTGGCTTTTTCTGGAAGGATTTGTTGCTTCCGCTGCTTCGCTGGAGCGAGGGCGCGGAGGTTGTCGGGGTACCCGTACGTGTGTGCGATCACGGATGCACCACTGCTTTGAGGTGCTGGACTTGATCGTGCTGGACCGGCTGGACCAGATGGACTTCATCATGATCTTGAGATCGACAAGCGTTCGTCTACATCATCCACGAGTACAACCTTATTAACGCTATTCGGTCTTTGAGGGTATGTATTCTATGGATGTATATCCACCTGTTGCTTGTATCTAGTAGATAGATCTTGGTACTTAGTTGTTCCCATCGTGGGAAATTTTTTGTTTTCTATGCTGCGAACCCTACACCACCTATAAAAGGAGGGGTAGGGGTGCCCCTCTTCCCTACACCTCTCTACACCCAAACCATAATCTCCTAGCCGCCGGCCTTCTCCAAGTCGCCGCCGCCTAGGGCCTCCTCTAGCTCGGCGAGTTAGGGTTTCCCCAAACCCTTGCCGCCGGCCAAGCTCTCCCCTTGGTGCGTCTAAACCCTAGATCGCCAAGGCCCTCTCTCATACTCCACCATACTCGCTCCGGCTTAAGGCGAAGCCCTGCGAGATCTCCCCTCTACTTCCGGTACCACGCCGTCGTGCTGCCGAAATCGCGAGGAGAGTGCTACAACCTCCGCTGCCTGCTGGAACAAGGGAGAGGAAGGTCTTCATCAAGTACCGAATGTGTGACCGACTGTGGGAGCGCTGCCGGAACGCGGCGCCGGAAGGATCGTCTACACGATCTTGAGATCGGAAAGAGTACGACTACGTCACCCACGAGAATCCGCTCTCGTTATCCGCTTTGGAATCTTCGAGGGTGAGTTCCTCTATCGACTCGTTGCTACAATCTAGTAGATAGATCTTGGCTTGTTTGTTTGCATGCGGTAGAATTTTTTTGTTTTCCATGCTACGAACCCTTACATGAAAGGCTTCCCAATGCTGAAAGGAAGGTACTCATTAGCTTTGAGATCGCATTTCCCCTATCATAGGCATCTTCATGTGGTTAAGGTGAAAGTGAAGTCCACTCTGAATCATATGCTTGACAGACCATAGACTGAAAATCCCATGTCCCTTGAGTACGAGGGTCGCTCCGTATGCTACTCAACTTTGGTCACCTGAAAGTTCTTGTCATTGTAAATACATGCATATCATCAAGAACCGCCAACGGGGTACCCCTTGCATATGGTACAGGAGCTTTCCCATAACCAAAATGACAAGGCAAGCAGACAATGAGTATCTCAGCAATCTTTTTATTTACCATATGCATAGCTTTTTATTGAGGACGCTTCATAGATGCTCATTATGGTGTTGCTGCAAGTTTCCACCATGATTAAGCATGGCTTAGGCTAGCGGCCCAAGCGTTTCTCTAACACAATGTATAAACTCCATGAACTCACAACCTCCCCTTTTATTTCACATCGTCGACATCCGTAAACAAAAGAGCAAGGAATCAACTGGATGAGATATCCAAAAAGTGTTGAAAGCGTTCCCCGTGACAGCACGGTTCTGCTGACTCCCAGTATATAATTAGCAAGCATATAACTTTCATGGACTAGTCATAATGGTTCAGGATTATTAAGCGCAAGGAATAAAGTGTGCCATCAAGTTCGTGAGAGCTTTACTAACTAACTTTCTCAAAACAGACAAACATTTTATTTTGGAAGAAAACACGACATATGGAATATGCACTAAAATAACAAATGATGCTAATAGGTAGGTATGGTGGACACAGCTGGAAATATTGGTTTTGGGAAGTTGGAAGCACAGGTAGAGCACATACTTAGTGCAAGCGAAGGCTAGCAATAGAGAGGGAGCAACAAACGAGAGAGCAATAACTATCATAATCATGCTTGCAACAAAACATGACTAATTATGGCATGAAAGTGATACAAGAACTCTGAGGCAAAATAAATCATCGAGGCTTACTGACTATTGATTAGTCATATGCATGCGTGAGCATGTACCAAGTCGATTCACATGAACAATCAGAGGAGGACACCACAATATCATATCAAAGTATGAATAAAACAATGCAAGCAAACATTCATATGACATGCTATAAACTATTAGCAAGCTAGAGCTAATCATAGACAAGCAAGAACTACTAAGCATCCCTAATGACATACACCTTACACGAACATGCTAAGCATGCTCACAATGATGAGTATATGTACAAAAATGAAACAAATAGAGTTTGTTACCAGCCTCTTACCACACCTCGAGTTGTCTTAATCTTCATTATTGCCCTTCACTTGTGTGACTTGAATAATTAACATGAAACCAAAATCCACTAAGGATGGCTGAACCCTGCAAAGAACTCACAAAACCAAAGAAGAGCAACAAATATTTTTGGTGTTTTCAATTTTTTAGAAACAACCAAACAAAGAAAAACCAAAAAAACAAAGCAAACTAAACAAAGCAAAAACAAGCAAAGCAAAATAAAACCAAAAACAAAAACTAAGACGCTCCAAGAACAACACAACTGTGCATGCAACAATAAAAACGAAGTGTCTAGAAATACCTGAGATTTTAATTGATGAAGAAGGGGATGCCTTGGGCACCCCCAAGCTTTGACGCTTGTACCTCTTAAATATTTCTTGGGGTGACACTGGGTGGCTCCCCCAAGCTTGAGATTTTGTCCATTATTCATCTCATTACATCATTCTCTCTCTACACCTGAATTTTTTTCCTTCATACAAAACTTCACACAATCTTTATTAGCAACATTAGTGTATTCAAAAGATAATAGACATTCAGGTTTAGCCTTGGAACAGCAAAACTTTTCACTTAAAACAAAACCTACCGTAGCAACTCCTTCAAAAAGCTCAATTCCCCAAAAAAGAACCCAAAAAGGAATCAATAAGAAGCAAATGCAAATAATGGCAGAAATCTGTAAAAACAGACCAGCAGGTAGAAACCAATTTTTTCTAAAATCTTCTGCTCCTCAAATTAAAAAGCGTTGAACTAACTAAAGTTAGATAACATACTGGGGGATTTATTCGTAAATTGTCAGCTCTATCCGACTTACAGAGACTCCTCACAAATTTTTATGGTGGAGGACAGAAATCTGTTTCGGGACAGCAACTTCCCAAATCTTACTTCCCTCTATTAGAGGTCATTCTTGGCACAGAAAGCAACAAAAAGGATAAGGAGATGTCATTACTGAAGTAATAACTTCCAAGACTCAAGGAAACTCTTGGGTTATCACCCAACAAGTACTTTTCTTTAACGCCTTTAAGTTAGGCACAACGAAGAGCAATGATTGAAAAGGAGAAAAATAAAAGTGAGCAAGTATAACCACAATAGAAACATTATTTTGTTTAATAAAATCCTTTTGTTAATAAGGTTGATCAAGTCTTGTTACCAAAACAATCTTATATGAAGCAAAACTTTGCATTCCACAAGGTGATTATGTTACCTCATACTTGATAGCAATGGTCCCAATCATAATAGTTTCAAAATTTTCTTGTGGAATGGGACAATATATTTCTCCAACCTTGATGCTCTCAATATTTTCAATGAAATTCAGGCAATAGCTCTTAGCAACCTTCTTGGGGAAATAGACAGTGTGCTCTTTGTCATTAATATTGAATGTTATTTTTCTTTGATTACAATTAATGACATCACCTGCAGTATTAAGAAAAGGTCTCCCAAGAATAATAGACATATTGTCATCTTCAGGCATTTCAAGCACAAAAAAATCAGTTAGAACCATGCAATTATGAGCCACTTGAACAGGAACATCCTCACATATACCAACAGGAATAGTAGTTTACTTATCAACCATTTGCAAAGAAATATCAGTTGGTATCAACTTTTCTAGCTAGAGTCTCTTATAGAGAGAAAAAGACATAACACTAACTCCAGCTCACAAATCACATAAAGCAGTTCTAACATAATTATTCTTAATAGAGCAAGTAATAGTTGGTATACCTGGATCACTAAGTTTCTTTGGAACCTTACCATTGAAGGAGTAATTAACAAGTAGAGTAGAAATCTCCTCATTAGGAAAATTCCTTTTATTAGAGACAATATCCTTCATATACTTTGAATAAGGAGGCAATTTAATAGCATCAGTCAAAGGAATTTGCAAATATAAAGGTTTCATCCACTCGCAAAACTTGTTGTAGTGTTCTTCCTCCTTTGACTTGTGTTTCTTACCTGGAAAAGGCATAGGTTTCTGCACCCAAGGTTCTTTCTCTTTACCATGTTTATTAGCTATAAAGTCTTCCTTTGTGTACCTAGTGTTCTTACTGTGATTTTCAGTTTCTTCCCCAACTTCCTCCTTATCAGGAGCATCATTATTATTACCACTTTCAGTTTCAGCATCAGAGACAGATATACTATTAGGATCTACAGCAGGTTCAAGTGGTTCCTCAACTATCTTATGTTTCTTTTTCTTTCTCTTACGAGGACTACCACTATCTTCACCTTGTTGGGAATCCTGCTCTATTCTTTTAGGGTGTCCTTCAGGATATAATGGATCTTGAGTAGCTATACCACTCCTAGTTCTAATTCCATAAGCATGTTTATCTCCTGAAGCATTAACTAGCATATCCTTTTGCACCTTAGCAAGTTGATCAAGTTGAGTTTCAACCATTTGAAAGTGTTTACAAAGCATTTTAATATCATTAGAAGTTTTTTCCACAATATCTTTCAACTCATGGATAGCTCTAGAGTTTTCCAATAAATGATTCTGAACTTGTTTATTAAAATGACCTTGTTTAACAATAAAAATGTCAAGTTCCTCTAAACATTGATCAGGAGGATTACCATAAGGAATATCAATTTCATCAAAGTGTTGGAGAGAGTGTACCTCAATAGTAGATGAGTAGGGAATTGTCTTACATAATTCTTCTATAGGAGGCAGATTCTTCACATCTTCAGCTCTAATACCTTTCTCCTTTAGACACTTCTTAGCTTCCTTCATCACTTCATCATTTAATGCAATAACTCCCCTCTTCTTTGTTATTGGTGCTGGAACTGGTTCAGGAACAACTGGTTCAGGAGTAATAGGCTCAGGTGCATTCTCTCAGTTGAAGTCCAATCATCATAATTCTTGCTTATCTTGGTCATTAGTTCTTCAGCATCTGTAGGAGTCCTTTTCAAATAAAGCTATGCTCCCTAGCATCTGTAGGATCGCAACAGTCTTCGCGGGTAGTATTACCCAATTTATTGATTCGACACAAGGGGAGCCAATGAATACTTGCAAGCCTTAACAACTGAGTTGTCAGTTCGGCTGCACCTGGAAATAGTTCCTGCTCATAGAATTTTATCAGTAGCAACAGTTTGTAGTAGTAACAGCAAAGCAACAACAACAGTAATAGCAACAGTGAAACATGAGCAGTAGTAACAGTAACTATAACAGTGGGATTCGAGTGCGGTAGGCATAGGGATGGATGGACGGGTGTTGCATGGACGAGTCAAAAACATGTATCTTCAAGATCTAGGGCATTACAGATAAATAATAACAAGCATCCAAGTACTAAACAATCCTAGGCATGTGCTCCAAATATATTCATACGTGCTCGCAATGAGAACTTGCACAACATCTTCTGTCCAGCTAGCACGTGGCAGCGGGGCCTCTAGGGAACTACTGTCAATTAAGGTGCTCCTTTTAATAGAGCACCAGAGCAAAGCATTAACACTCCATGAACACATGTGATCGTCACACCACAACCATCCCCTCCGGTTGTCCCAATTATTGTCACTTTGGGGCCTTTGGATCCGGACAATGATATGTGTACACAACTTGCAGATAAGATCACAAACAATACTATCATAATGATTCAATAATAATTTCAGATCTGAGATCATGGCACTCGGGCCCTAGTGACAAGCATTAAGCACAACAAGTTGCAACAAAGTCAAATAGCACTAATAGAGATACTAGGCATTATGCCCTAACATATCTTATTCGATTACATGATAGAACTCATCCAATCCCTACCATCCCCAAGCCTATAGCGGGGGATTACTCACTCATGGATGATGGAAACATTGGTGGTTGATGGAGATGCGTTGGTGATGACGATGGCGATGATCCTCTCCAAATTCCTCGTCCTGGCAGGGTGCCAGAACGGAGTTTCTGGATCCGAATCTTGGTTTCTGGTGGCGGCGGCAGAGCAGAACTCTTTTTGGAAAACTATCAAACCCCCTTGAGTTTTTAGGTCAGAAGGCAACTCATAGGCGTGGAGGGAGGCCGAGGAGCTGCCTAGGGTGGAAGCAACCCCTCCAGGCATGGGGTCAGGTGGGCCCGCACCTAGGGTGGGTCTGCCCCCTCCCAGGCCTCCTCTCTGTCTCCCCTTCTGGGTCCGTGGATCTTCTGGTGAAAAATAGTTTTTGGCATATTTTCCGGGATTTTTCCTGGTAGTTCATTTTCTGCACAAAAACAAGACACCAAGGTAATTCTGCTGAAAACAGCGTTAGTCCGTGTTAGTTGTATACAAATCACACAAGTATAGAGGAAAAACAATAGCAAATTGTTCGAGAAAGTAGATACGTTTTGGACGTATCACTAAGTATTCATAGGGATTTCCTGCTCCATACCACTATTCAGCACCTTCTGCTCCTCGTTGGGATCGACACTCCTATTTATCGAAAGTACTACGATACATCCCCTATACTTGTGGGTCATCAAGACTATTTTCTGGCACCGTTGCCGGGGAGTGAAGCGCTATTGAAGAGTGGAAATGGTAAGGGAAACTTTTACTGTGAGTATTGCTTTTGTTACTGCTTGTTACTTCGTTTCCAATATGGATAACCCACTTGGTTTTCTATTTGGGAAAACTACTACCACTGCTAGGGTAGTAGATGAACCACCTCTTGTTGAGATAGATCCTTTTAAGATACCTACAAGTATTATTAATCGTGTTATGGATAATTATTATTTTGGGGATGGAACTGTCCATCCTGGTGATCACTTGCTTTTTATCCATGAATTATGCGGGTTGTTTAAGTGTGCTGGTATCACAACTGAACAGGTGAAGAAGTTACTCTCCATATCCTTGAAAGAGAGAGCTGAAGAATGGTATAAGCTGCTGAAGAATGGACAATCGATGGAATGGGAGGAGATGTCATCTCTCTTTTACTCTAAATTTTATCCTCCCAGTGAGATTCATAAGGATAGAAATCTTATATATAACTTTTGGCCTCTTGATGGAGAGAGTACAGCTCAAGCTTGGGGGAGATTGAAGTTACTAATGCTTAAATGTCCTATTCATGAACTCCCTAACAATATTATTCTTAATAACTTTTATGCTAGGATTTCTCTTCATGATAAAGATTTACTAGATGCTTCTTGTGCTGGATCATTCACACGTATGAAGGAAGAAGCTAAATGGGATCTTCTAGACCGTATTCAGGATAACACTGAAGCTTGGGAGAATGACAAAGGAAGAAAGTCAGGTATAAACTATGATTATGAATGCATTAAATCTTTTATGAGAACTCATGACTTCTGTGATATTAGCAATGAGTTTGGTCTTGATTCCCAAAGTATTGCCAATTGTTTTAAGGCCTTTGCCTCTTACATAGAAATTCCCAAGAAGAAGTGGAATAAGTACCATGCTCCGTATAAATATGTTGTTTATCATGTTTCAGTTAGAAGTACTCAAGTTTTTACTACTAATCATATTGTGCCTAAACCTCATGTTGATAAAATGCCTTTCCCAGCTAAGGTAAACGAGCACTCTATGATTATTAGTGCAAATAACAAAGGTACAATGAAAACTGTGGAGCCCGGTAAGCATTTGAGTGGTGAACCTATAGTAGCTATCGTGAAAGACACTGTCACTAGAAATATAGAGGATGAGCACATTGTCCTCTGTGAAGACGCTTCTAATATTATCTCTAATCCTAGTAATGCTAGAAAAGCTAGTGTTCCTGTGCTTTCTGTTAAAATTGGTGATCATTGCTACTATGGTTTATGTGATATTGGTGCTAGTTCTAGTGCTATTCCTTATGAGATTTACAGGGAAATTATGCATGAGATTGGTCCTTGTGAGCTTGAGGACATTGATGTGGTTATTCACCTTTCTAACAAGGAGACCATTTGCCCCATTGGCATTTTAAGAGATGTGGAGGTTCTTTGTGGTAAGATTAAGTATCCTGCTGATTTTCTAGTGCTTAATTCAGCAGCTAACAAAACTTGTCCTATCATTTTTGGCAGGCCTTTCTTGAACACTTGTGGAGCTATTATTGATTGTAAGAAGGAAAAAAGTTTTAACTAAGTTTGATGGAGAGTCTTATGTGTTTAACTTTTCCAAATTTGCTAAAGCGCCTTGTGAAATTAGCTTGCCTAATAAAGATTTCAGGATGGAACAACTTGCTTCTATTGATCTGGTTTATGCCCTTGGACCTCTTTTTGATGACTGTAAGTATGCTTATTCTGATGATAAAGTTGTTTCCAGTGACAGTTATATTGTCAACTTTATTCAAAGTGCTACTAGAAGTTATTTTGAGAGAGGGAAACTTGGTTTTATGCATCTCAATGATGTTAAGTTTCCCCGTTTTATGTTGAAAGCTTTAAAGTTGCACATGTTTTGTCTTCCTATGATTGTGGCTTTTTGTTTCAACAATTCATTTTCTCATGATACCCCCATGCATAGGAAGTGGGTTAGACTCAAGTGTGTTGGTTATTTGCTTCTTGATGCTCTCTTTCACTTTAGATATATATCTCCTTTGTGAGCATCTTTGGAAGTTTCAGGCCTAATTTAAAGGCAATAAAGAAAAGTACTTGTTGGGAGATAACCCAAGAGTTTTGTCGAGTCTTGGAAGTTATTACCTCTATAATAACCGCTTTGTATCCTTTTTGTTTTGTTTTTTGTGTCAAGTTCAACTACTTTTGTGAAGTGGCTGTCCTAGGACAGATTTTTGTGCTGTATTGTAAAAATTCGTGAGGAAGCTCAGTACTTCGGATGGAGCTGCATTTTTCTGTGATTGTTCTCCAGGTTGTTACCCAACTTTCATTAGTTATGCACTTTTTGATTTGAGCAACAGAAGGTCTTCGAAAAAATAAATCTTTACCTGCTGGTCTGTTTTGACAGATTTCCGTCATCATTTGCATTTGCCTCTTACAGAAGCTTTTGTTTTGATGGGTTTTCAGTTGATGTGTGTACCAAAGTTTTATTGTTTTTGCTTACACTAATGTTGTCATTGAGGTTGTGCAAGGATTTTGTAAGAAGGAAATTTTCAGGAGAAAGAGAAAAGCAATCTGCAGAGTTCGTCTTTGAATAGGTAAAAGTGGTGAAAATAGAAGGTTCGTGAAACTCCAATCTTTTTATATTTTTTATGTTTTTAATACATAAGGGAAGTTACGAGACGAAACTGAAGAGGAAACGGAGCCCGGGGTGGACAAACCAACCCAGGCGCGGGCCCGAACTCCGTCTTTGCCTCGTTTCCGTGTCAAAACCTTCCTTATGCATTAAAACTTCATAATATATAACCCCCCGGATCCCCTAGGTTCGTGTATCGTGTTCTCATTGTGTTTTTGTTTCAATCTGTTTTTGTCGGGAAATCTTCTCAAGTTTAAGAGCACTATGGCCTCCGCCAACAACAAAGGCAAGAAGCCCGAGGAAGAAGAACCTAAAAAACCCAAGGAGAAGGAGATTTCGGTAGGCTATGAAGGAGACATGGAGGAGGACAAGAAACTGGACACCCGCGCTACCGTTGCAAGCATTGGTTTGGTGGCATGATCTACCAAGCTTAAGAAGACAGCACTGATGTCTACAAGAGGGAAATCTGGACTCATACTCTCTCTCTCCACAATCATCTCCTCCACGTAACGTAACAAGAGACCCTTCCATACACTTATACATGAATATCAATATCAACATGTGCCCAAAGGGAATTTGCCCTTGGTTTGGGATTTGCCTTGTTCTAACAATGCAGAGAAGGATCATGTTAAGGATGAAGAGTAGGGAAAGAATAACAATAACTGGGTTCTCGGACTGACATGATCATGAACCGTATAGAGGAAAACTCGGAGCTAATCCGTACTCTTACTTTTGAGTTCGAGGAGTTGAAGAAACTTATTGAAGAGCTTATCAAAAGAACACCACCACCACCGAAGGAGTAATTCGTCATCATGTTTGGCATCCCCTTGGCTTGTTCCAAGCTTGGGGGAGTGCCGCAGTATCACCACCAGTATCTTTTATATTTTACCTTTCTAGTGGATTCATATCTGTGGTAGAGAGGTTATCTTATAGTTTGGTTTGCATGTGGAAGTATCTCTCCTTTATTTGATTATCTTTGTATCCCTTGGTGTGAGTGCCTTTATTGGAGTATTAATGAGAAGTCTCATCTTTTACTTTTTGAACTTCTTATTTTTAGTTTGCAATCTCTATTATATGATGGATCTTGTTGATCAGTATTGGCACCACTTTGGGATCATCAAGTGGATCTAAATTAGTTTTGGCAAACCGAGTTCTGGTCAGTAGCATTACTATGAAAGAGAAAAAGAAAGAAAAATCCTACATGTATTTTGTATCATTTGTTTTCTTTCTTGTTGGCTCATAAGCTTAGTATTCTTTATTTAATATTCTTTTGTGTCTTCAAGGAAGATTGCATGTTTGGCTTTATTACTTATATGTTTGCTTGTTTCTTTCAGCTCTCTTGCTTGCTACCCATCCTTGCTAGCCAAAAACCTGTTTTGAGAAGGTACTTATCATTTTTCCAAATCCTTTGAACCAAAACTTCTGCCACTTGTGTCGACCATATCTACCTAGTAGCTTTTGCTATTCCAAGCAAATTCTCAAGCTTCATCTACCTTTCGAATTAAAAAGTATTTTGTTATGTGAAAACTAGTTAGTAAAGCTCTCACGAACTTGATGGCACACTTTATTTACCTGAACCTAATAGACTTGAACCATTGTGAACATCGAAGTTGTATATGCTTGCATCTATACGTTGGAATTAGCAGAACCGTGCTGTCACAGGAAACGTTTTCAACATTGCACTTGTACTTTGTACATAGTTGATATCGTGCTCTTTTGTCTATGGATGTCAATGGTGTGAAATAAAGAGGGGACTTGTAAGTCCATGGAGTTTGTATCCTATGTTAGAGAAACGCCTAGGCCGCTAGCCTAAGCCATGCTTAATCATGGTGGAAACTTGCACCATCACCATAGTGAGTCATCTATGAAGCATCCTCAATAAAAAGCTATGCACATAGTAAATAAAAAGATCGCTGAGATGCTCATTGTCTGCGTGCCTTGTCATTTTGGTTATGGGAAACTCCTGTACCATGTGCAAAGGGTACCCCGTTGGCGGTTCTCAATGATATGCAAATACTTACAATGACAAGAACTTACCTGGGCCCAAAGTTGAGTATGCATGAGGTGTGGTCCTCATATTCAAGGGACATGAGATTGCCAACTTATATTTCGTCAAGCATATACTCCATCTTTGTTCACTTTAACTTTAATCATCTCAAGATGCGTATGATAGGGGCAATGAGGGCTCAAAGCTAGTAAGTACCATAATCTTTTGGAAGCTCTTTATGACTTGTAATCCCTGCTGCCCTTTATAAAGGGACATTTCTCCTAGTTACCAGTTGAGTTAGTAAACCTACTTCCTCTCTATCTCCAGCAAGCAGATGAGTTGTTGTGTTTCAAGCATTCATATGGTGATTTATTCAATCATGTTCTTTATCTTCCCTGTTTGCACAAAACTCTTACCTATTGAGTATTACTTTGAAAGCCTTCACTTGTGAAAAACCTTTTTGAGCAAAGAGTGCTCTTGTTTTGAAACTTCTACAAAAAGCTTTTGTGAAACTGTTTGCTAGGTGTTCTCTGACCAATAACAAGTTTACCAATTCCAATTATGAGTTATCTTTATGCATCTCTATTGTGACTGTTGTACTTGGTTGCAAGCTAAGTTATATAATGGTGAGTTGCTTTCTTCTATGAGTTGTGCAATGGTAAGTGTGATGCTTCTTGTTCGTATTCTTTTATTGAAACTTCACTCCATAAACCTGTGAACTTGTTTACTGAGCTCAGTATTCGCTTGGGGACAAGCGAAGTCTAAGCTTGGGGGAGTTGATACGCCCAATTTGCATCACCCTTCTATATCATAATTTACCTCTATTCATTTATATTTGTCTTATTATGAGGTATTACTTATGGCTTTTCATCTGTTTATGCATGTTGGATGATTCTTGGAGGATGGACTGCTGGAGTCCGGATTCTGATGGAAAAGAAGGCGTTTCGGTGCAATTTCGCAAAGATCAGAAAAATACCAGAAAAATATGGAAACAATTAATTTCACCAGAAGATGAAGGAAGCCAGAAGGAGGGACGAAGTGGGGCCTGAGGGGGCCCACAGCCCCCTAGGCGCGGTCCCACCTGACCCCGCACCTAGGGCTGGTGTGGCCCACCTTCCCTGCCTCCAACTCTGCCCCTTCGCCTATATATTCCCTACAAAACCCTAAGGTTCGGGGAGCGACCACAGATAGATTTCCTCTGCCTCTAGGGGCGGAAAACATCGAGAGAGAAAGATCTCTCCGGCAGACAGATTTCTGCCAGAGGAATTCCTTCCCGGAGAGGGGAGACCATCGCCATCAACACCGTCATCAAGCTAGGCTTCATCGGGATCATCATCATCATCCACACCATCATATCCACCAGCACCATCATCACCACTTCGTCCCGCTGTAACAATTGTGTTGGATATTGCTTTAGTTCTTAGGGGAAACTTTCTCGGTGTTGATTACTATTGTAGTTGATGCTTGTGAGTGGAACCATTGGATTATTGTTTATGTTCACATTGTTATCCATTATCATATCATCTTTGATCTCGATCCATTTGATGTCTTGTGAGTAGTTCGTCTAGTTCTTGAGGACATGGGAGAAGTCATATTGTTAGTAGTGAATCTGTGATGAGTTATTATTCAATGGTTTAGTATTTAAGTTGTGGTGCTATTCTTATAGTGGTGTCATGTGAACATCGACTACATGACAATTCACCATTTACGAGCCTAGGGGAATGCATTGTGTATTTGGCTACTAATTGTGGGGTTGCCGGAGTGACAGAAACCTAAACCTCCGTTAGGACACCTTTGTACAAGGGAACGTAGGATCTCAAAGTTTAAGGCTATGGTTAGATTTATATCTTAATTACTTTCCTGTAGTTACGGATGTTTGCAGGGAGTTTAATCACAAGTATGTATTGGTCCTAGGAAGGGCGGTATGTTAGCACAGGTTCACCCACACAACACTTACAACACCAGAGAAGAGTACTCGGCTATTTGAAGCGAAAGCACTTGACAGAATTCCCATGTGTCCTCAAGAACGTTTGGTCCTTATAAGTATTTCCATCGGCTTGTCCTTTGCTAAGAAAGGATTGGGCCACTTGCTCCGTTTGTCTGTTACTTTTGTTACTTGCTCCTTGTTTTGTTGCCTTGTCAGAAAACCACTAAAATCCGTTTGATATGTATTCATAGGGATTACCTGCTCCATACCACTGTTCAGCACCTTCCGCTCCTCGTTGGGATCGACACTCCTATTTACCGAAAGTACTACGATACACCCCCTATACTTGTGGGTCATCATCTTCCCCCGGCCCCGATGGGCTTCCTGTGAGCTTCTTCCAGACCTTCTGGGACCAGCTCCTCCCGGTGATCATGCAGATGTTTCAGGAGTTTTACATGGGTACTTTAGTGATGTCGCGGCTGAACTTTGGGGTGATTACCTTAATCCCCAAGGTCGTGGGAGCCACAGATATCCGTCAGTTCCGCCCGATCATGGTGATCAATGTCATCCAGCGAATATTCGCCAAGGTCTGTGCTCTACGCCTCGCCCCTGTTTTGGAGAGGCTCGCTCACCCCCTCCAGTTCGCCTTCCTCAAGGGACGCCTGATTCACGACAATGTCCTGGCGCTTCATGAGATCATTCATGAAGTTAAGGCGCGCCGTCATAAAGGGGTGTTCCTTAAGCTGGACTTCTAGAAGGCCTACGACTGCTTGGAATGGTCCTTATTGAGGCTAGTTCTAGAGAGGAGGGGACTCGATGACCGCGTGATCGGCTAGATCATGCAATTTGTGATGAGTGGGCGGACGGCGGTCAACGTCAACAGAGAGATTGGCCCCTACTTTAGTCCGTCCTGCGGGGTTAGACAGGGGGGTCCTATCTCCCTCTTACTGTTTAACGCTGCGGTGGATGCCCTTGCAGAGATTTTGGATAGAGCCAAGATCGCTGGCCACATTTCGGGTGTGGTTGGGCATCTTATCCCTGGTGGGGGTATCTCACACCTGCAATATGCGGATGATACCATGATCTTCTTCGCCGTCTACAGACACATACTCGGAAGACATGGAAGCGAAGGCGATCACCCGCCTACTCAGCATGGCCCTCGGTTTCGACTGTAGTGGTTCCTTCTCTTTGTGTATACATCTGGGTTCCTGTTATTTGTCCGAGTCACTCGCCCTAACCATGTTTTATTTGTGAGTGACCCATACCAGCGACTTTAATCTGTGTTGCTGTTTATTTCTACGGATTATCAACATAAAAGGTGATTAGACGGACTAAAACTCCAGCATATTTTCTCAAAGTCAAACCGTACACTAGAAATTGTGTGCACAAATTCAGACCCAGCAGTACACTGAGCTTCAATCATATTGTTCCATCGATTGCATAACCTTGGGCGTCACACACCCGGCTAGAACAAAATAGTTCTCCGCCGAGACAAGACATTGTGTGGTACGAGCTCTTTAGCAGATTCTAAACAATAAGTTTCCGACACATCCTATTCTCAAGCTAGCCGCTCTTATGTTTTTCCTTAATCCTTATAGCAAAAGACATGTGTGGCCGTGTGGGAGAGAAAGGTGTTGAAATTCAATTAGGTGTCTGGCAGGCAGAGAGAACACATTTCTTTGGTGGTCGTATTTATAGGGATTGTCGGCCAATGGCCACAGAAAATGTGGCTGCTGGAAACATTTATATCAAGGAAGTGTCGTGAGAGATTTCAGCACATAGTGTCTTCATAAATAATGTCCGTTTCCACTCTCCAATAGCACGATGCAATGAGGGTATGTGAAATTTTCTATTTTGTACTTGGTCGATATGTATTTACCCTTTAAAAATCGATGAGCCAACTCATTTTGTTGTCTCCAGGTTAAATAATATGTGCGTAATGTTACATGAATTACCAATGGAAGGAAAATACACATATCATTCCCAAGGCGAGAAACTATATTTGTCCTGTTCTTTGCTCCAAAAGATCCTAGACGAGAAAAGCATTAATTCCTCCAAAGTCCCGACCCATGTTTCAGACTAGGTGCTAGACTATCTGGTTAGATTTTAGCTTCCTTCTCATGCGCTACCTGGGATCCAAATTGAATATCCGCCTTCGGGTATGCATTATTTATTTTGTAGTGACGTTCTTGGTCGTCCTACCTCTTGCATGTATTTGGTCATCTTTTCCGTGACTGGATAGATACGGTCTGTGACTCCGTGCATCCTGGAGTCAGGGGCGCGGAGGTAGGAACTAAAGATTAAGGGGAGCCAAACATGGTAATCGTTCATTAAGGGAGCCAAACATGGTATGATGGTTTTCACTAAAATTAGTCTCTAAATCAGGCTTATGCATATAAAATACGTTTGCTACGGCATGCCATGGGGTGTGGTGTGAGTGTGTGGGGGGTGGGGTGGGTGGGTGGGTGGGGTCTTGATCGAACCTATATTCGCCCAATGGGGGGGGGGGGGGGGAGGGCAAGGCTAATGCCTGAAAGGTTGTCACACGTCGTTTTTGTATCGTAATCATCATTATTTTGGTGTATCCCAAAATTCTCAATATTTGGATATGAAACTTTGCAGATATATATAGATATATAAATTTGTATCCACATACCCAAATCAATAATTCATTGAAACGCCTAAAATCTTCTTCCATTTCAAAAATACCAGGCTCCAAAATGACACACTTGAGAAAACACCTAGTTTTCTATATACAATTGGAGTATGGGGCAGTAGCCTAGTGATTAAGTTGCAGTTGGCGCATCCCAGCGATCGGAGTTTGATCCCTGTCAAGGATGAATTTCTGTAATTCTCACGCGGACCCGTTTCTACTATATCAAAAAGGTGTCAAATTCCTCCTAGCATTGTTTTATTTTTTTATATACATGATGCTGCCCAGGGATCTACAGTAGTACTATTCTTTCGGACAAAGATGTTATGGTAACTATGGTGCTAGTGTACTGCGAGTGAAATCGTCTCAGTCCTAGTTACATGATATTTCCCTATACAAAGTTCTTAAAGTGCACCCGCAAAAAAAAGTTATTAAACTGCATGGATATAATAGTTACACTTGAGTGGCATAAACCGGTTATTCACGTCATTTTTGTATCATAATCATCATTATTTTGTTGTAGCCCAAAATTCTCAATATTTGGATGTGAAACTTTGCAGGTATATATAATATAAATATGTATCCACATACCCAAATCAATAATTCTTTGTAAATATGTATCCACATACCCAAATCAATAATTCTTTGAAACGCCTAAAATCTTCTTCCATTTCGAAAATAACAGGCTTCAAAATTACGCACTTGAGGAAACCCCTAGTTTCCTATATAAAATTGGATTACGGAGCAGTAGTCTAGTGATTGGGTCGCAGTTGGCGTATCCCAGCGACCGGAGTTCGATCCCTGCCAGGGATGAAATTCCGTAATTCTCACGCCAACCCGTTTCTACTATATCAAAAAAGTGTCTAATTCCTCCTAGCATTGTTTCATTTTTTTTATATACAATTGGATGCTGCCCAGGGATCTAGAGTAGTACTATTCTTTCGGGCAAAGATGTTATGGTAACTATTGTGCGTGTACTGCGAGTGAAATCGTCTCAATCCTAGTTACATGATATTTCCCTATACAAAGTTTTTAAAGTGCACCCGCAAAAAAGTTCTTAAACTGCATGGATATAATAGTTACACTTGAGTGGCATAAACCGGTTATTCCTAGACAAATAGGTTAGTTTGAAAAAGATAATCAAATTCTTGCAATGTAAATCAGGATGCATGATCATGATCTACTCTTAGACACTGGTAAACATATTTTCAATACTAGCTGTTACTGAAGAATTGCTAGCATCGTAGACAGGCCTGTCGGATGCAAAATCCTGAAGTGTAAATTAAAAGCAATGGATTTACAACACTGCATCTCACTGCAGCTCGTTTGGACTTGGGAACAGCTTAACAACAAAATACTCCGGCATTAACAGACCGTGTGGTCTAGCCATCTAAACTGAAAAGTTAAGACAATGTCCCATCATGTCCAAGCCCACTGTTACCACAGGAGAAAAGGTCGTTGCCCGCCTCACGTTGTCCTTTTCAAGCATGTTGGGTAGGTCACGAGCTTGCTAACAGGCCACAACATCCTCAACGTCACTTCACCATTGTAGATACCATTGTAGATACCAGTGCTTGAGAGGTCGTTCCAACATCCTCAACGTCACTTCACCATTGCTGACAGGCCACAACATCCTCAACGTCACTTCACCATTGTAGATACCAGTGCTTGAGAGGTCGTTCCTCCACAGCAGCCAGTTCGTTCTCGGACAAGCTAGAGGATAGAAGATATGGAATCGGACGTATTATTCGAGCATAGAGCCAGCTAGAGAGAACGGGCTGCAGCGTTCTCTCAGTTATCGCTATACGTGAGTTCACAATGGAACAGCGTGCACAAGAAGAGGTTCTGAGCAAAAGTTAGAGAGCAGAGAAAATCAGTTTCATCGAGAGGCTACTTATCCTAGGTTGGAATAAGAACAGCAGAGGAGAAGCTGAAATGTGCAATGTTGCCCGCGATCAGTTCCCCATATCTCTCAGTCCCACAAGTTTCTACTCGATCGGCTCCCACCCAAATAGGCCTGGTTTTGAACCATGGCATTCAACTTGCTTTGTTTATTTTTCTTCCTTCCATCTTGCAAAAACCATGGGTTTATACTATCATGTTCGCTCTATGCTACTCTATCCACCTTTTATAACATGGTTTACCTGGACGTACGCGTAAGCAGTCTATTTTACAATGTCTTTTTATTTTTAAGACAACAAATAAAGTCTCACTATATGAATTAATTCTCTTGATTGTTTATCATGCCCATGAGCAGGGAGCATGTGGTTTCTGTCTAGGACCGTCCCAATTTCTCTTGTGAAGTTTTAGGCAATTAGACCTAGTCTTCATAAATATCCAGTTATCACAATCTTGTTTTGGAGATTTTAGGCAATTAGGTTGCCATGGGCGTTACAAAAGGTGATTTTCTATGGCGAGCTTATTTTGGAGATTGAAATTCCATTAGAGCATGATCATTATCTGGAGCTAATTAACATAAACCTACAAAAACACATATAATAGAGCAACAACAAGTAGGGATCTCCGGAGATTTTATTTTTTAGTACAAGGTGTTAGACAATATTTTGTACGCATCAATTATATGGCCAGGGTCAACCGCATGGTGTAGTACACCACCGGGTCTTCTCCCAATAACTTCCATATCCTTGATTGCCTCCCTCTTAATTCCCCCTCTTAATTCTTTGTCTCCTTCCTTGTAAGCAACGGGTGGGGCTGTTCCACCCATAGTATTTAACACGGAACCGATCGGCCCGGAGGGTTAGCGATCGTTCTCCTAACCAACATGGTAATCAGAGCATCCTCTCCCTGACGTCCTCTCCATCCCAACGCAAACTACAGCCCAGAAAAATAAACTCCTTTTTTCCTTCCTCCCTCCCTCCCAACAATGTCTACCTCGGCTTCGGCTGGGATGAATCTGGTGGCGGCTCTAGGAGCCCCTCCCACAGAAAAACTCACACAATCCAACTTCCTCTACTGAAAAAGTCAGGTCTTACCGGCTGTTCGGGGCGCTCAGGCCATGGAGCTGCTTGATGGCTCCGACCGTTCGCCTCCAAAAACCATGGAGATTGAAGTTCGGAAGGGAAGAAGACCAAGGTCTCAAATCCAGCCTATGGGATCTGGATCACGCGGGATCAACAACTGGTGAGCTATCTCGTCAAGGCCGTCTCCCCGGAGATCAATGCTGATCTTCTCGGTCTGGAGCATGCGGCCGAGATGTGGGCGACCATTGATGCAAAATTCTCCGCCCAAATGAAGGCCAGGATCGGCATGCTACGTGCCTCTCTCGCCAACACCAAGAAACGCGACCTCTCCGCCACCATCTACATCAACAAAATGAAGGGCTTTGCCTCCAAACTTGCCTCTGCGGGGAGGATCGTCAACGATGACGAACTCAAGGAGTACCTACTTGCTGGCCTCCATGGTGAGTACAATGGTCTCGTTGCCACTATTAATGCAATTCCCTCCACTACTTCTGCGGATGTGTGCAATCAGCTTCTTGCCTACGACTATCGCCAAAAGATGCTTGCTGAGGAGGAGTCTACCACAACCTTCTCCTCCTCGGTCAATTCTGCCACTCGCTGTGGTGGGAGTGGTGGCAGTAGCTATCACCCTAACCATGGTGGTAGTGGCTATCGTCATCAATCCGGAGGAGGTCATGGTGGAGGCAACTATGGTGGTGGTGGCCATGGCGGTGGTGGTCACCACAACAACAACCAAGGGCGCCCTCCACGTCGTAATGATGGTTATGATGGCCGTCGTCCACCACCCAAAGGAGGACGCAACCGTGGACGAGGTAATCGCACACCGTCTCCACATCAAGATGTTACTTGTCAAATTTGCAAAAAATATGGGCACCCCGCAAGCGAATGTTGGTGGCGCTATGGAGATGATGACTCCCATCATGAAGAGAAAGGTGCGAATGTCGCCTCCTATGGAGTTGACACAAATTGGTATATGGACTCGGGTGCCACAAATCATGTGGCTGGACAAATGAGCAAGTTAACTACCCATGAGCACTATCAAGGCAACGATCAAATCCACAATGCTAGTGGTCAAGGTATGGCAATAAAACATGTTGGTCATTCGATTATTCATACTCCTCATAGTTCTCTTCATCTTAGAAATATTCTACATGTGCCAAGTGCCTCTAAAAATCTGTTGTCCACTCATAAAATTGCCCTAGACAACAATGCCTTTGTTGAATTTCACCCGTCTTTTTTTAATTAAGGATCAAGCCACAAAGAAAATCATGTTTAGAGGTCCATGCCATGGCGGATTATATCCTCTTGTTCCCATTTCCATGGAGTCTTCCAAGCACGCCTTCATCACTCTCAAGCCTTCATCGTCCACTTGGCATCGTCGTCTAGGGCACCCATCTTTGTTCATTGTTCAACAAATTATTCGCAAAAATAATCTTGTTCACTCGCATGAAATAAACCCATATGTGTGTGACCCATGTCAACAAGCAAAAAGTCATCAATTGCCCTATCCGGTTTCTACTAGCGTTTCTATCGTTCCTTTGGAACAAATATTCTCCGATGTTTGGGGACCTGCCCCTACATCCGTTGGAAAACATTCCTATTATGTAAGCTTTATCGATGATTTTAGCAAATTTACATGGATTTATTTGCTCAAGAAACGCTCCGATGTTTACCAAGTTTTCCTCAACTTCCAACAATTTGTTGAGCGCAAATTTAATTGCAAAATTATCACTATGCAAACAGATTGGGGTGGTGAATATGAAAAACTACATTCGTTTTTTCAAAAAGTTGGCATTACTCATCATGTGGCATGTCCACATACTCATCAACAAAATGGCTCCGCAGAAAGAAAACATCAGAACATTGTTGAAGTTGGCCTCTCCTTACTTGCAAATGCTTCTATGCCTCTAAAATTTTGGGATGAAGCTTTCCTTACCGCCACATTTCTTATCAATATGCTTCCCACAAAAACTCTCAATTTTTCCACACCCATGGAGAAACTTCTCAATATTAAACCAAATTATGACTCTCTTCGTATTTTTGGTTGTTCTTGCTGACCAAATCTTCGCCCTTACAACACAAGGAAATTAGCTTTTCGCTCTACTCGATGTGTTCTTCTTGGCTATAGTCCCATTCACAAAGGTGTAGAATGTCTTGACGTTTCCACTGGGCGGATATCTCTCTCTCGCGATGTAGTCTTTGATGAACATATTTTTCCTTTTGCCTCGCTAAAATCTAATGCCGGGACTCGTCTCAGCCAAGAGCTTTTGCTTCTACCACAAACCTCTGATTCTATCACACGTACTATTGAGGATATGAATAATAATGATCACATGCATTTTGTGCTTGCCATTAACCATACTCAGGTCCCCGAGATAAGTACTCCGGATACTCCCTCAACGCAGCCAAGTTCCAGTGAAGAAATCAGCACAAACGATCAAGAAATCAATTCGCATGCAGACGTTTCCGGAGCTGCAGCAATTAATGACATAATCAATGCTGATCCCGAAATTAACTCTGGATCACCTGGCACAGCTCCAGCAATTAATGACGCGGTGGCCCACACGCCTGGCGTGGGATCCCAGCCCGATTCTCCCGCGCGCTCCCTGGACACCGCCTCCCTCCCTCGATTACCGCGCGCCAGGACCGGGTCGCATGTGCCTCCTCCCGCGCGTGGCGCTGCCGAGTCCACCTCGTCCACGCGGTCCCCTGCCTCATCAATTGGACCGCGTCAATCAGGATCCTCTGCATCGGCCTCTGCGGAATCGCCAGCCACACCATGCGCCACCGGATCCTCTGCTTCAAACCGGTCCCCAGATGACGTGGGATCTGCTGCCTCACCTCCAACTATCTCCATGCAATCATCTGCCACAAATTCAGCTACAGAATCTTCGGCTAAAAATACTACACCACCACCTATCCCTGCACCACGTACCAGGCTTCAAAAAGGTATAACAAATCCAAAAATTTATACCGATGGAACCGTACGCTATGGTCTATTACTATCTACAGGTGAACCACAAGATCTCTCGGACGCCTTGAGTGATCAACATTGGCATAGTGCTATGAAAGAAGAATATGATGCCTTGATTCAAAATCACACATGGCATCTTGTCCCGCCTAGCACCAATAAAAACATAATTGATTGCAAATGGATTTACCGGATTAAGAAAAATGTTGATGGTACCATTGACCGTTACAAGGCTAGATTGGTTGCCAAGGGCTTCAAGCAACGCTATGGTATTGACTATGAAGATACTTTCAGTCCTGTAGTCAAAGCTGCTACTATTCGGCTTGTTCTGGCAATCTCTGTCTCTCGCGGATGGAGTCTTCGCCAATTGGACGTCAAGAACGTGTTCTTACATGGTGTTCTGGAAGAGGAGGTTTATATGAAACAACCACCTAGTTTTGAAGATCCTGCTGCTCCCCGTCATATATGCAAATTGGACAAAGCGCTCTATGGACTCAAACAAGCTCCTCGTGCATGGTACTCTAAACTCAGTTCAAAACTCATTGCTCTTGGCTTCCAACCATCTAAGGCTGATACATCTCTATTTATCTTTCATAAGTCTGGTATCACCATGTTTGTATTGATCTATGTTGATGACATCATTGTGACTAGCTCTTCAGAAAATGCTATCTCAACCCTGCTTCATGACCTGAATAAACATTTTGCCTTCAAGGATCTTGGAAATCTTCATTTCTTCTTAGGCATTGAAGCTAAGAGTACCGATGATGGACTTCTACTCACTCAAGAAAAATACGCCAAGGACTTGCTTCTCCGTGTTGGCATGAATAAATGTACATCTTGCCCTACTCCATTATCCAGCTCTGAAAAATTATCTCTGACTGATGGAACTCCTCTTGGTGTCGAAGATAGCACTCATTATAGAAGCATTGTTGGTGGTCTTCAATACCTCACTCTCACTCGTCCTGACATATCATTTGCAGTCAACAAAATTTCTCAGTTTCTTCATGCTCCTACCACCACCCATTGGACAGCTGCAAAAAGGATTCTGCGATACGTGCAAGGTACCATAAATATTGGACTTACTTTTCAAAAATCTAATTCCACCCTTCTAAGTGGTTTTTCAGATGCCGATTGGGCTGGCTGCCTTGATGATAGACGCTCCACGGGTGGTTTTGCCATATTCTATGGTCCAAATTTAATATCATGGAGTGCCCGCAAGCAAGTCACCGTTTCTCGCTCAAGTACTGAAGCTGAATACAAAGCTCTTGCCAATGCCACTGCTGAATTAATATGGGTCGAAGCTCTCCTCAAAGAGCTTGGCGTCACAATTCATGCCAAACCATGCTTGTGGTGTGATAATCTTGGAGCCACCTATCTCTCCGCAAATCCAGTATTTCATGCTCGCACCAAACACATTGAAATTGATTTCCATTTTGTCCGAGAACGAGTTGCAGGCAAACTACTCGATATTCGATTCATATCAAGCAAGGACCAATTAGCTGATGGTTTTATGAACGCTCTTCCGATTAGAGAATTTTCTGAATTTAGACGTAATCTAAACCTTTCAATGTAATTCAAGGCTTAGATTAAGGGGGGTGTTAAACAATATTTTGTACGCAGGGTCAACCGCATGGTGTAGTACACCACCGGGTCTTCTCCCAATAACTGCCATATCCTTGATTGCCTCCCTCTTAATTCCCCCTCTTAATTCTTTGTCTCCTTCCTTGTAAGCCATGGGTGGGGCTGTTCCACCCATAGTATTTAACACGGAACCGATCGGCCCGGAGGGTTAGCGATCGTTCTCCTAACCAACACAAGGGTCTCCTAATACTTTTCCACTAAGATTGATAGGGGAAAAGCCTCCCCACTATTTGTTATTGTATCACCCCAAAACGAGTTTGAGCAAACAAGAGAAACAAGGGGGTGAACATTTAGTTATAGTTTGAAAGAATGAAGGATAGGAGGGATGTCATCTTATTTTTTCTTTCACCAAGGTATCTATTGCACCAAACTGCTAAATCGGTGGCACATCTTACTAGGATTTCATCAATGGAGTTGGAAATCAAAAGTTCTTGCTTCCAGAAGATATGATAGCAAAACTACCCAAGTCCTTGCTCACATAGTTAAAACAAACAAAATGATCATCTAGCATATATAGTTGTTGCCAAAATTTGGTCCTACAGAGATTCTAAGATATCATGAAGATAAGTCCCTCAATTTTATGTAGCAATGACACAAATTACACAATTAGAGCCTATATCACCGATTTATGCTTTTTGCATGAACAAGTCAGCCAATCTAGCAGTTGGTGGTACTTGGATATTATTCTAGGTATATAACTTTATTTTTTTTAACAAAACAAAGTTGCCACGACTTTCATTTGCACCCCCTTCATTCTACATTGGTCTATGCTTTGAGATCAGTGAGAAAAAATAGTCACATTTCCTCCCTCATATCCCATGCGTTGTACTCTCTACACCAAATACAATTCAAATTTGACAGTTAGATTTTAAAAATCTTATTTATTATTAAAATGTTAGATTTATGAACCGTTCATGGTTGTGTAAAAATCTTCAAAATAAGGCCAATGTTGGATATACTTGCTCAAATTAAAAACCCTGGATTTTGATATCACAATGAAACATGTACAAAAAATAATGAAATAAATTTATAAACACAATGTAACTTATGTGACATTGAAAGAAATATCAAATATACAGTGCAATTGTATTGACATTAATATAAACATGTATGAGAAAGGATGTTGTATGGTACAATGTGAAGACAAGTGACATCCATATGGAAAGGGTGAAGATAAGAGTGGTGACACCAAATCCTGTTTAATTTACTCGAGGAATATGGCACATGGTTTTCAAGGGAATGCAAAGTCAGTGAAATCATATGCACGCTAACCAAATAATTTTGTAATGGTCATTTGATAGCGATAGAAAAAGTATGTGTTGGCTTGAAGGCAAACCTTATCGCCATTTGTGTGAACACACATGAATTGTGTAAATGGTAACTCAATGTTGGTACTTGCATTGAAGTGAATTTTTGACGCTTTTGTTGAGTATTGAGTCCTATCGTATAACTCATACTAGCTGGGATGCACATTGATATATTTTGTCAGTAGGAAAGTTTTATCAGCGAGCGCCTCCACGACAATGGGTATACGTATAAGGTAATGAAGTCGGCAGATTGATCAAAAATTCAGAAACATTACATACACCACTCAAATCATTGAAACTAGTTATTTTGTTTGCATCGAAAATATTTCAGGCACCACTCAGTCCACTGAAACTTGTTATTTGGTTTGCATCTCAGTTGAAGGACCAAAAAGTAACTTGAAATTGATTAAACTAACCAAAATTTGAATTTTATTTAGATTCATAACTGAAGTTCCTATGATATTTTGGGTGAAAGGAAAATATTTTGGTACCTACTAAATTTCTGAAAATTTTGGTTAACTTTGATTGAAATATGGGTTCAGAGTTTGGACATGGCATCAAAGGTGAATCACCCGGCTGGTTAGAGCGTGGCCCTCAGGTTAGACTCTGGTGGTTGTTTTTCTTTGTGTATGCATGTGGGTTGCTGTTTAATTATTTGTCTGGGTCACTTGCCTATTCACATTTGTTTTTGCGATGGCCCTTTCCAGGGATTTTTGTGTGTGTGGATATTTCTTTCTCTGGATTATGAACATAAAAATGCAACCATACAAACCAAAACTGCAGCACATGATGTCTAAGTCAAACTCGGCACTAGGAATTGTGTGGTCAAATTCAGATGCAGGAAGAGAAAGTGCACGCTTAGTTTGGTGAAATCGTATTATTGGCTAGATTGTGCAAACTATTGTGTCACAACCGGCTACGAGCTCTTCATAAAGAATAATTTTCCGATACATCCTATTCTCAAGCTAGCCTCTCTTATGCTTTTCCTCGAATCATTGTATAGCTACAGACATGTGTAGGAGAGAAAGGTATGGAAACTCAATTATCAGTCAAGCATGGAGAGAGAACACACTACTTAAGTGGTCGAATTTATAGGGATGGTTGGCCACACATGATGTGGCTGCTGGAAAGATTTATATCGAGTAAGTGTCATGAGAGATCTCAGCACATAGTGTCTTCATAAATAATGTCTGTCTCCACTCTCCAATACGATGCAATGAGGATATGTGCCATTTTCTATTTTACGCTTGGTCGATATATACTTATCCTTTATAATTCAATGAGACAAGTCATTTAGTTCTCTTGATGTTAAATAATATGTTCATACCGTACATGAAGTGTCAATGAAATGAATATACACATATCATTCCCAAGACAAAAGCTATATTTCTCCTGTTCTTTGCTCCAAAAGATCCCAGAGGAGAGAAACATTCTTCGTTCGGTTCTGATACATGTTTCAGACTAGATGCTGGTATTTTGGATTAGATTTTAGCTTACTTATAATGAATTATTTCTAGTGTAGTAGTGTTGTTAGTAGCCTTAGCGCTCTCGTGTATTTGCTCATCCCTTTCAGGGAAGGTTGTCGCGCTTGGTACTGGTATCAGTAGGCACCCCTAGTTTTTTATGTACATTTGTTTTTTTTGGAACAGTTTGATGTACATTTGGATGTTGCCTTGGGATGTACATTGCTACTTTTATTTTAGGCAAAGATGTTAACATGTCTCATACAAATATGATGACGCTGCAACAATGTGTCTACGAGTGAAATTGGGAAGCATACAATAGATAGTCTTAATAGGGTGGCATGACCGGATAAAAGATCGTTGGGAGCCATGCATTTCTCGTACGGTCTCTGCAACAACTTAACAACACAATAGGGGCCGACATTCTCTTAGTCCACAATGGAACATTGTGCACAAGAAGAAGTTTCCTCGTGAGGCTACTTAGCTTAGGATGGAATAAGAACAGCTTAATTAGGAGAAGATGACTTGTACAGGATCAGTTCCCTACGTCTCTGAGTCCCACGAGTTTCTACTTGGCCCCCACAAAGGCCCTCTTTTTTCTAGTATTTTTCTTCGTTCCATTTTGCAAACGCAATGAGTGGTATTGTCAGGTTTGCTCTATGCTACTCTATGCACTTTTATATCAGGGTTTGGCTGGACTCATATGTAGTCGGTTTCACAATAATGCCTTTTCCTTTTAAAAACAACAATTACGTCTCACTATGAATGAATGCTCTTGATTATTTATCGTACCCATGAGGAGGGAGCATGTGGTTTCTATCTAGGACCACTTCCAGTTTCTCTTGTGAAGTTATAGGGCTCGTCTTTATAAAGCTCCAGTTATATCAATCTCGTAAAGCTTAGGATGCTAGAGCGTCTTATTAACCGCGTTAAAAATGGAAATTTGGTATTGAGAGCTTATTCTAGAGATTAGCACCGGGGTATCTATTGCACCAAAAATTTCTAAATCTGTCGCACATCCTCAAGAGCCCTATTTTAGCATAGAATTTGTATTTTCTATGCATGCCACACAAAAATTGGTTTTTTCGTGAAACAAATTTTGTGAATACCTAGAATGTGGAGATGTACGCGCCATTAATTATTTTTAGAATTTGTTGACGTTTCAAAATTTGTTTAAAGTACATTTCAAATAAAGGGAGCATATGCACCCAAGAGCCAAAACATACTTATGTTGGATTTATGAACCGTGCATGGTTGTGTATATGAGTCAAAAACTTAAAAATAAGACCAATATTGGATATACTTGCTCTAGAATATTCAACTCACAATGAAACATGTGCAAAAAACATAGTGAAATATATGACACAGTGTAACTTATGTGACATCGATAGAAATCTCAAATAAGAAAATGTCGAGAAACACAATGAAATTGTATTGGGATTTATATAAACACATCGTGACCCATCTTAAACAGTGAAGCATGATATATATGAGAGAGAATAATGCATGGTAAAATGTGAAGACAAGTGACAGCCACAAGGAAAGGGTGTGAATGAAATCATAAGAACAGTAACCAAATAAAAAATTTATGGTCACACTTTCTTATAGAGATTCACATCTTATATCATGCTCTTTCATATTCTATCAATAAAATTCAGAGTGTTCCAACAAATAAAATATAAAATTCAGAAGCATCAACAAAATGCACGTCGCGCGTGCGACCACTAATGAAGAGGAATCACAATGGTTTGGCGTTAGCTCAGGAGAATTTTATTTGTGTGCAAATTTCATACAGAGGACAGAATGTAATCGGACTGACTATGAAATTTAATGGCAAGGAATCACTGTGCCGGTTTCTTTATATGAAATCGACTGGGAGCCTGTTTAGTAAAAAACATCTTATTACTTAGGCTGCTATGATTATTACTTAGTCTGTTACAATTCAGAAGAAACGACGATAATTAGCTAGAAACATGTGTGCAAAATCCAAAACGCCTATCTTGCCTTGAAGAATCAAATAATTTTGCAATTCTGGAATAGTAGTAGGAGTTCTGTCAGCGCAAGTCAACAAGCTCACCACTATGGCCGTTCTCAAGGGGCCGGGTGGTTCTTGCGCAGCTTCCCGGTCCCCTTCCGGAGGACATGAAAGATGGAACCGATCGCATAACTCGTGCAAAGAGCAAGGAGATATCAAACCGTGTAAATGTTGTATTCACGTCGAATACACCGTAACGTCACTAGCTACATCGTTTGCTTGGTAGACGATACGTTTGGACTCTTGATCATACGTAAGCTCACAATTAGCGCCAGGAAAGAGAAATAGACTCGAATAAACAGGAAAAGCTAGAGGCTACTCAGGCTAGCTCAAAACAGCAACGGAAAAGGAGAAGGTGTCCAGTGCACACTCTTTCAGTTCTCCATGTCCACGAGGTGTAATTTGCCTCCCATCAAACGGCTGAGTTAGAACCATGGAAATCGACTTGTTTTGTCTCTCTTCCACTGCTTAAGAACTGTATATGTAGTAGTGTCATTCGCTCTATGCTATTCTATCCACCTTCTATACCAAGGGTTAGTGCAAGAAGATGCAAACCATCTTATATTCCGATAAATAAAGGCTGTAGAATTGCGGAATATTATCTATATTGATTGAGCCTCAAAGGGCTGTTTATATAGATTACAATACTTGGAGGGCAAGAAGACTACTAGAGATAGAATTGGATTACAAACTTAAACTACCAAATATGGTCCAAACTGTGATATACTCTAACACTCCCCCGCAGTCGGATCGATAGTGACGCGAACAGTCTGACTCGAGCATAATCCGAAGGCGGAGATTGGAGAAGATGTCGATGTCGATGTAGCCGGAAGTAGGGCGTTGTAGTCATGGTCGATGATGCCATTGGTGATGTAGTCGCCGTTGACGAAGTCGATGAAGTTGATGATGTCGTGTTGTGGTCGATGTCATCGTGGAGCCTGGAGAATTCGCCGTAGTAGTTGAGGTAGATGTAGTTTGAGTTGGAGTAGTCGAGATAGGCGACACGCCTTGCCGAGCTTGCCAAACCCGGGAGCATGCCGGAGATGAAGGCATGCTTCGATATTGCCAATATCGGACGTGCGAAGACATGGACCATCACGACCCATGCGAGCCAGAGCTGGAGGGAGCAACAGAGAAATTCTCCATGAACGGTCGGAGTAGATGAAGTAGTTGCAAGAAGAAAATTGATTTAGTGCAAAAATAAAAATTATACTGCGACTCTGGCGGCAAGGTCGCGGTGGACGAAGACGACGGTAATAGTTGCCGATGACGATTGAATTGTAGCGGTAGTCGATTTCGGAAATTAGACCTGTATTTTCCGCTTGTATGAGCGCGACGTCGCTCGTGGAGAAGAACTTGTTGGCGTTGACAATGACCATGATCAGTGGTGGCGGCGACGATGTGGCGATGTTGTTGGTGTAGATGGTTGTCGGCGATGATGACCACGGGTGATAAAGGTGCAGCCTTTGTTGACGGCGAGGCGTGTACTCGGGGACGTGCGTCCCGGTCGATGTAGGCGAAGATGGGCCGGCGTGGTTACGACGTGAGGACGGAGAAGCCGATGCAGCGCGTGAATGCGTCCCTTGGGGCACCGCGCGGAGCCTCCTTGGCACGATCATTGGCGATGATTTGCCGGAGATGAGTCGATGCCGAGGCTGAAGTAGAGGCACGTGATGACGACATGCGGCTATGGACGACGCAATCCGATCTATGATCGGCAAAATAAGAAGAAATGTCGGTCAAGCGGCTAGCGAGAAAATTTAAGCGAAGTAAGATCTAATCTACTATTGCACGGCCCCCGACGGAGAAGGATCTCCCTGGGAGCGGCGCGGCGGAAGCGGTGATGGCTAAACACTAGGCCAAGGAGCGACACGCTCTGATACCATGTAGAATTACGAAATATTAACTGTATTGATATTGATTGAGGTGATTACATCGTGAGCCCTTGGACTGTTTATATAGTACTAGAAGCCGAACTCAATATATTGATATTGAATTGCATGCACTAACAAACGCAACCAACAATCCGAATTGTTGGAAATAGCTAGGCAATATATTTCAACACTCACCCTATGTCTTTCGCCCTTTGGCCTATTGTGACGCATGTTTGGGAAGCCACAATATTTATTTTTAATTTTTGCGTTGGCCAGGATTTGATACTAGAACCTCCTGCTCTGATATCATATTAAATTGCATGCAACGCAACCAACTGTCCGAACTGATGAAAAGAGTTAGATAATATATTTCAACAAAGGATACTGATTATTGAAACTACAATACTTCACTAAGTAAAGGCTATTAATTATCTACCGTGGCATGAAAATGGAACAAGTGGTTCCTGTGTCTAGGATCACTTATATTTTCTCTCATGAAGTTTCCGTGACATGCAACACGATTTATAAAGCTTATTAGGATGCTAGTGTATCTTATTTATTGCATTGCAAATGGATTACTACCTTTTGAAACTTTATCAACAAGAAACAATGATAATTAATTAGATACAACAAGTCTAGAAAAGCCAAAGTTCTTCTGTTTATTTCCTTAATGAATCAGAAGCCTAATTTTTATGCTTTATCTCCTCCACACAACCTCCTTGTAACGCTCCTATGTTTCAGAACACAATAGAGCAGGGGCGGACCTACATAGAGCTTAGGGGTGTCACGGGACACCCAGTCCATTTTTGTTTTCTCCTAGCATAAGCTATACTTACATGTGTGTGACACCCGTATAATAAGCTCAAATGATAGCATATGTATAGTGGTGCACCCTTGTAAGTTTTTCTCTAGGTCCGCCACTGCAATAGAGCGAGTTATTCGGGTGTTGCAAGGAACACCAGCGGTGTCAGCGAATTAGGCGGAGTGTAGCAAAGTAGAAAGAAGCTAGAGCCAAGAAGCACAACAAAGTCGTTGGAAACAGAGGTTACTCAATGTTGATTGAAGCATCCTTCTTGAGCGGCACATAATTTAGCAACTTATTCATGTGTTCCCGACATCTCTTAAGCCCACGAGTTGAGTCGCTAACATTGGAAACCTAGAAAACAACTTCTTATCATTGATCCTTCTTTCCACTCTTCCATATTGGAAGTTCCACTTCACAGAAATTATTATGTGTTATGTTTACTCTATGACACTCGATTCTTTAATATATGGTTGCGCTGGACACATTTCCAACCATAATATTAAATATACCACTAAATGGAGGCTATTAATTATCTGCCGTGGCCACGGGCAAAGAGCATGAGGTTCTTACATACACATTATTTAGGAGGTACTACCTCTGTTTGGGATTATTAGTCCTAAGGGTCAAGTTGCTAATATCAAGACACTTCATAACTGTTGAGTATGAGATTGGCGTAATATGATGATTTGTATTATTAAGCCTCTCGGGCGAGTATATATAGGCGTACAGGGACCAACTTGGAGTACAAGACAAGTAACCTACTTGGAGTACAAGACAAGTAACCTAGTCTATCTCTAATAGATACGTATACTCTAACATCCCCCCGCAGTCGTAGCGGTAGCATCGTGACCAACTGGAACGTCGCGAACGGTCAGACTGGAGAGCCGAAGTAGACCAGTGTGCTGACATCCCCCCGCAGTGGTAGCGGGAACGTCGTGGAAGGTGTCACGTCGCAGAAGCTTGGACCGTAGAGGATGCTGGTGAGGAGCTCATGCGAGGTGGTAGCCCTTGTGCCGGTGTCGAGTGAGCCGAGAGCGGTGGGTGCTGCAACCTTGGTCGAGGTAGCCGCGCGAGGGGTCGCCGTGGTCGATGTCGTGGTCGGGGTTGCCGGTGTCGAGGTAGCCGCATATTAAGCCGCGTGCGCATAGTGCAGCCAGGAGAAGGACGGAGATGCGTCAGGGCAATCGTCGGAGAGAGCGATGCCGAAGCCGATGCAGTCTGAACCGTCGAGGACGAGGTGCGGCCATGACTTTGCCAGAACCAGGCGCACGTCAGGGACGAAGGCATACTCCGGTTTTGCCAGAACCGAGTACGTGTAGACGAAATCGGTGACGCGGTCTTGGCAGACGTAGAGAAGGTAGTTGATGCCGAAGAAGATGTTGTCAAGGCCGATGAAGACGAGGCGCTGGCGCCGAGTTTGCCAGACTCGGGAACGCGTCGAGGACGAAGGCATGCACCGGTGTTGCCAATACCAGGCGTGCGAAGAACGGGACCAGTAGAAACAACTTCACGCCATGTCGGAGAGGAGACTAGCAGAGGAGGACTCTACGACGGTTGCGTTGCCCAGATCGGCGAAGTACCGATGTAGGCCGCGGTTGTCGGAGTAGACAAGTAGGTGTGGTCGAGGACGAGGCGAGGACGATGGCGACGAAGTCGTGCTGGACGAAGATGTAGAATGCGGGGAACTAGCGACGACCAAGAGTGGTCCTACTGGATGCCTAGACGGAGGGGCAGTCGGCGGGACCTACGACAGCCAGGAGTGGCCATGCAGGCTACCTATGGAGATGCGGCAGCGGTGCTCGAAGTAGGCGAGGAAGAACCCGACGACGTGACGAAGACCATGCGCGGACGGCGGCGACCCGCGCCGAGGGAGGTGGCGCGGTGGAAGCCTGCGACGTCCTTGCGGGGTGACGGGATGACCGCGTGCAGCGACGCTACTGCCCGATGGGGCGGCGTAGCTGCAGGGCGCGAGTCGGTGCAGTGGTGTGAGAACCACCAGCGACGGTCACGCCTGAGAAGGCGCGTTGGTAGCCGGTGGCGGGGACCAAAGGCGGCGACGCTACGGCCCGAAGGGGCGACGCAGCGGCAGCCCGATGCTCGATCGGTGGTAGGCGCGTACTCGGGGACGTACTCGGCGGAGACGAGCGCCAGATTGGTTGATCAGACCGACGGCGGCGCTGTACGCGCCAAGTCCGTGACGATGGCAGATCGGAATCTGTGGCGTCGTTGTCGGTGCAATCCCGGACGATGACGGCGAAGACAATCCGAGGGGGGGTCGGCCACGACAGCCTCCCGAGGAAGCCGCAGCAGCCGGCCGCGATGCGCGGCGGCCTGTCATGAGGCCGCGATGGCCTACCGAGGAAGGCACAGCGGCGCAGGTGACAGGCGCACGGGCGCGGTGTAGATCGTCGATGCCCAATGGTCGGAGTAGAGGCGCGACGATGACGATGGCGATGGGCGACTCAATCCGATCTAAGATCGGTAAACCAAAAAAGAAAACCGATCAAGAGATCGAAAAAAAAGACTTACAGGACAACTGATCACGGATCGGCGAACGAACCCTGCGTACGGGTCGCGCAGCCCCCGGCGGAGATCATGAAGATTGACCTCCCCAGGGTCGGCGCGGTGCGGAAGCGGAGGCGGCGGCTAGGTCAAGGACCGTGCCGCTCTGATACCAACGTTGAAGGGTAAAGGGAGAGAGAGATTGCGGAATATGATGGTTGTATTATTGAGCCTCTCGGGCGAGTATATATAGGCGTACAGGGACCAACTTGGAGTACAAGACAAGTAACCTACTTGGAGTACAAGACAAGTAACCTAGTCTATCCCTAACAGATACGTATACTCTAACAATAACACTTTCTCATTAATATATGCATGTACCCTACATACATGAGAGAAGTGAGAGGAAAAGGTGAACATGCATTGGACAAGAGAGAGTAATAAATGAGATAGCCCTTATAATCCCAAACAATATAAAAAAACTCTTAGGACTAATAATCCCAAGCAGAGCTAGTAGGAGTGAACTTCTCATCCTTTGTATTTATGGAACATTGGTTCTGAGCAACCACATTTATCCCCACACGCCGGCGGCTAGCATCATATTATTGGCATTCCAAACAAAATACCCTACAAAAAGCTCATTAAAAAATAAGATGATTTAATGGGCTGGGTCAATATGAAGCTTTGAACCCTTCCACTCACTCACACGGTTTGTCAAATGATTTGAGGTTAGTCAAACTTAAGTAGGTTTAGTATTCTACAATTTCTTCACAAAACACCGAGATAAAAAGGGTGGAGATAAAGATCGTACCATGGTATCAAAGAACTTTGATCTAATTATTAGTTGATCAAGGATCTTCCTTCTTCGTGTTTGTTTTATTGTCTTTAGTCAAGTACTTTGTGTGATTAGTGAAGTCAGATTTCTTATAAAAAATATCACACATCTTTAAAAGCATCCAAATGGCCGCGATATTGACTGAAACATTACAACACCCAAGCTAGCATAGCCAGGCGCGAGCGAAGGACTAGAGCAGTTGTACTTAAAAATTAGACATAATTGTCCTTGACTTTTTCTTTCAGTGTCCCCCTTCTCTTTGAACTTTGACAAACAAAAACTCGTGGATGGACTTGATCGCACGATAACGATTCGTTTCAAAGACCGTACAAACTCATCCAAAATCCATATGGTCCGCTTAGACGTATACTCACCGTACACATATACTCACATGCCGGTGGCAGGCGGAAATCAGGAGGTATATAGCAGTGGTAACGAAATTTTAAAACATGGCATGAAAAGACGTAAATCACAATAAGGAAAGGTGGGATCATCTGGTGGAAACGTGGAGTATATCCAACTTGATCGTGTACACCTATAAGGAGGTATATAGAGCCTGGATATGGGTTTTGACGGGTGAAAAGAAAACTTCCTCATGCAAACTTAAGTTTAAAAGGAGGGGGGAGGGGAATGGGGACAATATCTTTCTGAACACGTATCACGTGCCTCTTCGATGGCCATGAAGTTGAGAACGCCGACGATTTTGCTTGGTGAGTTCTAAGGCTTTGTTTCTTAGTGCCGAGCTGCTGGCTGCCGCTTTGTTATTCGTGTCTGTTAACTATGATGTGACAACTTCGATCAGATGCCTCGCTGCTTGGTTGATGCCCCACTTTTTCCCCATGTCCATCGAATCATCTAAACCATTGGAAAATCTGAATATTGAATATCTCTCTCAACTGTCCAATGTTTGTTGTTTTAACAATATAATAGATAGATATATAATGAACCGGTAGGCCAACATGGCGTCATTTCATGGAGTGAACGGATTCTTCACCGAATGAGTAAAGCTACCTTGCTGGCTTGTGTGCAAAGGGAAAGGAACAACAACCTCTTTACGATGTTTATTGTTCCCAAAATGATTTATATTTTTTTATTGAAAGTCATGTGTGAGGTTTTGAACTCCCATTATTATCTCAGCCGTTCACGTCTCTATATCATGTTCTTTAGTGTGCTTGATGGACTACTCGTTTGATCTCTCACCACCTCGCAAGCTTAGTATAAGGAACACACTCGAATTGAGCGCTCCACTTTTGATCCTATGCTTCGATCGATTTGATACTGGTCAATTGATCGCTCCTAATTTAAATTGATAAATCCATCGCTCCTAATTAATTTAGATTGATAAATCGATTGCTCCTATTTAAAAGGTTGAGAAAGCAAGAAGAGGAGGACTCGGTCCGATCCGGGTATTTGACTAAGTTTGTGAGCCGATCTCTAGGAAGAGCTTGATGCAATGATGTATACGGTGAAATATAAACACAACCACATTAATTTTGCTAATGGTAACTCAAGTTTGCTACTTACGTGTTTTGTGGAAGTCAATTTTGAACATTTCACTTGAATATTTGGCATTGTACGTCTTCTGTACCAACTAGGATGGTAGCCCCGCAAATGAGAGGACATGCTCTATATTTTTCGTAGAGAGATGAAAAACATTGTCTTTACTATGTCAAAATTTCTGGGAAATAAATTTATTGATTTTCTTGACATTCACATCATTTCATAGAAAATAGGAGGCTAACTAAGAACAATTTATTTGTAGCGTGCAAGCTTCTAATTCATATATGCAAAATAGTGGAGTATCATATTTAATTTAACCGGAAGAAATCCAAAGAAAAATTGGAATGAATAGACTTATAGGAGACTCTTCGTGCTCAAATCCAGTGATAACAATTGTGAGAGTCAAACATGCCAGAGTGCTGAGATGGCTGCTTGATTTCAGATGTGCTGAGAATCAGTTAAATACCTCCTAGCCCAAGGTACGATGTGACACTACTTTTGACCAATGTTTCTTGTTCCAAAATGATTCTCATGCTTTTTTTTATTGAAATTCGTGTCTAGGATTTTGAGCTCCCATTTTTATCTCAGCCGTTCACTTATCAGTATCAGTGTTGCCATTTCTCTAGTAGTATCATACTACAGTATTTGATATGGAATGAAAAATTTGTGTCGAGCTTGAGGTGAGAGGTGAAAGCGTAGAGGACACAGGCAGGTGCTGGTGGACATGGCGACGGAAAGCGACCACTAGACTAGTTTCAGGTGCTTTGTCTTTACCCCGCCTTAGCATAGAACAGTACAGCACTGAGACAAAACTAGCAGCAGTACGAGGAATGGTGTTCTTACTAAGCATTCGATTCCCGATGGCTCGTATTCTCAAGCTTAGGCCCCGCTTGTTTTCCTGAATTTGAACCGGTAAATATTACGGACCTAGATTGGTCCTGCTAAAACTCCGGTATACTCCGTAATATTCAGATGTGATCGGTAACCGAACCGATAAAACAAGTGGGGCCTTAATGGTTTTGCTAACGGTTGGTGTGGTAGAGGAAGGTGTTGAAACTCCATTTGTCAATTGTTCCTATTCACGAAGAGCACGGAGCGAGCACACCCCAACGGTGGTCGTATTTATATGGATGGTTCTGCCACACATGACACAACTGCTTGAAGCATTTATGTAGGATACATTGGACAAGATATTTCTGCACTAAAGGTCTTAGAAAATTAAGAACACTCAGAGTGCTATAGCAAGGTCAGGTGCAACTCTTTTGCTTTGTACTTGGTAGAAACTCATCATTTCATAGTCGAGAAGCAACCATTTAGTTATTTTTTATTTATTAATAAATGAAAACAAAATGGAAAAAAAGTTGTGCGTATAACCACCGACAATGAAGATGAGTATGTATTTATTCTATTCATAAATCCTATAAATCATTACTAGCCAAAAATTCATCCAATCCTAGCCCTAATGTGGCAATCAAGAATAAAATTGATATTCACAAAGAAAAAAAAGTGGTAGGCCAGCTAGGGGTTACCAATGTCCATGGACGACTTTCCGACCGTAGGCCATTTGTCATGTATCTAGAGCCAATAGGAGTTGCAGGAGAAGGGGAGGGATAGAGAACTGGGATCAGGCTTGGCCCACCTAGATAACCATAACGGATTTGGCTAGTTAAAATTTATGACAAAAAAAATGTCATATATTCCATGCCACGATGGAATTCCAACAGTCGACCATTTTTCATGTAGCTATAAGAGTTGAAGAGCCCTAAAAGAAAGGTTAACATTTACAACCAAAACAATATGTCATAAAATCCATGAAAAGTCAGATCGGCCATGTTGGATCTGTCGTAGTCAGGTATCAAGTTTTGGTCATAAAATTCCTAACCATGTATTTTGACCATAACAATTTACAAACATTTTGAAGAAAATGCCTTTAACTATCATTATTGACTCTCATCCTTTGATTGTTTTTTTTGTCACGAGAAGGTTATAAATGAAAATAGTGACGATTGAGTGACCTATATGGAGTGTTAAAAGTCAACACATTTCTTGTAGTGTTCCATCAAAGCTAGCATAGAGGTAAACATACAGAATATGTGATGGTCACAATGCCTTCGGCAAACAAAATTAAGGGAGACATGGCAGTACAAAAGGGAGTCGACTGGTCGTAGGGGCAACCCTTGGGACAACACGATAGGCAATCAAAGGTTGTCTAGCTGTCCAATGAGACCAATATTTCTTACTCGCCTACCCTCACCATGTTCGTCTGTGAGTGTTTTTTGTTTATTTTTATCAATTATCCGTATGATAAGCTAATTTCCCAAATTAATATAATTAAAACATATAGGCTCAAACTCTTTTTAGAAGATCGCAACGACAACAAACTTGAAGATATCGTATACTGGAATTGTCAACGTGTACATGGAATTTCAGGAGGTCCGGCTCCTTCTTAAATTGCGCAAGCTGGTTTGTTGGCTCCGGCTAGTTGAGAATAGTTGTGGCCCGTGAAAAGCTTAACTCAAGTACATCAAAATACCCTCTACTATGCATTTCATTCTCGATGTTCCTATTAGTACACTAGCTCATTTTGTTTCTTCCTTTGTTTTTGCCAAGGGTTGGTGCATGTGAGGAACGTGGTGAAGCTTCATGCGTGGTCTCCTATTCACGAAGCATGAAGAAAATACCCTCCATTTCCGATCCTATTTATATGGATGGTTAGTCATATCATGATGCGGTTGCCGGAAACATTTACGCAAGGCAAATTTCATGAGATATCTGTGCACCAAAGATCTTCACAAATTATTTCCATCCACACTGCTACATCAAGCGAATGTCCTAATTTTTGTTTTGTGCTTGGTCGGGGTTCATCATATCAATTGCATAAGATACTCCTTCAGCTGGTGGTGGATGTTGTTGTAAGTTTAGGGCACATGGCTTTGATGGCATGATCTTTCTCAATTGTAGGTTTGTAGGTGCCACGTGGTGGCTTTGGGATTTTTTATGTATGTTTTTGCGAGTCCATCGTTAAAAATTTAATAATAAATGCCACATGCATCATTTCGATGCAGAGACGGGGATCTTATCCTCGATCTTGAAATAATGTTAATTAATAACTAGCAATAAAATCAAATAAATGTTGTACTAATAACTAACATAAAGATAAAAGATGTTGTGCATATATATCATCCAACAAATATGCTGTTGCAATCTATATCAGCTCTCAATGATCTTGACACACAACAAGGGAGACAACAATTTTGTGTTGCGTGATGCGTTGCCACATTTTGTTACTCTGTAATTTTCTGACTCTCTGTCTTATATATATGTATTATACACAGAAAGCAGAAAAACCTTCTTTAGGACACGATCAAGTTGAGGACATTACCATCCCACTGTCACTCAGTCCATCACCCTAGCTACTCTATCAGCCGTGATCCTATAGCCTTGTGCCATTTCACGGCACGATCATCTGTTCATGGAGACTACCGATACTACTGATCAGTAGTCATGCTGTGAACAAGATTATGTTGCATGATGTATTCTCTAATTCTTTGTCGAGAAAATGTATTCTCTAATTTACAGAACTACTTACTATCAAAATACACAAAACCCTTAAACCAAAAAGTGTCGAATGAAATCCATTACATAAGGGTTTAAAAAATGACAAACTCAACCAACAAGATTATGAAATATCCAACATAATAAACTAACATGTCAGGGTTCTGAGGTGGCTACTTGATTTTGAGATGTACCGAATCAGTTAAATACATCCTAGCCTAAGGCAGGATGAGACACTATTTTTGACCTAACCGGCATGCTCACATGGTGCCATTTCATGGAGTGAAGTGATTCTGCAGCAAAGACGTAAAGCTACCCTGCTGGCTTGTGTGCAAAGAGAAAGGATCAACCATTTCTTTACCGACATTTCTTGTTCCAAAAATTATTTCCATGTTTTTTATTGAAAGTCGTGTTTGAGCTCTCCATTGTTATCTCAGCCGTTCACATCTATATCATTGTTCCCATATCTTTAGTGTACTATTTGATATGGAAGGAAATGTTTGTGTAAACATCTAGACCAAGCTTGATGCTATGATGTATACGGTGAAATATAAACACAAACACATTAATTTTAACTCTAGGTTGCTACTTACATTTCATGGAAGTGAATTTTGAACATTTCGCTGGAATATTTAGCATTGTATGTCTTTTGTGCCATATAGGATGCAAATAATCAGTCCAATCAGTCACGGTAATAGGAGAATTGTATTAGCAAGGGCCTCGGTAGCAAACACGGATAAGGGAGTCATCATGGTACAAGTGGGATCCTGTTGGTCGCAGGGGCGGTCCTTAGACAATAAGCGAGGCAACCAAAGGTTGTCCAATTTTCCAACAAAAACAATATCTCTTACTCACTCGCGTTCCCTCACCATGTTTGTATGCGAGTGTTTTATTTATTTTTACCAATTATCAGTATGCTAAAATCATTGAAACATATGAAAGTTGACCTCTCGTAGAAGATCACAACAACAATAAACTTGAATATGTTCTGTATTATATTTCAGCATCAATCAACAAGTGTGTACATGGAATTTTGAGAGGTCTGGCTCCTTAAATTGTGCAAGCTAGTTTGTTGAAGCTGGCTAGTAGAGAATAGTTATGCCCTGTGAAAAGGTTAACTCAAGTCCGACATAATACAATCATACTGTGCATTTCATTCTCGATATTTCCTATTTCTTACACTAGCTCATTTTGTTTCTTCCTTTGTTTTTGCAAAGGGTTGGTGCCGGGAGGAAGGTGTGAAGCTTCATTGGTGGTCTCCTATTCATGAAGCGTGGAGAAAATACCCTCCATGGCTAATCCTATTTATATGGATGGTTAGTCATATCGTGATGTGGTTGTTGGAAACATTTATCCAAAGTAAATTTCATAAAATATATGTGCACCAAATATTTTCACAAATTATTTACGTCAACGGTGATACAGCAAGTGCATGTGCTATTTTTTTGTTTCGTGCTTGGTCGGGATTCATTATATAAAATTGTATTAGATCCTCCTTTAGTTGGTGGGACGTTATCATAAGTTCAGGACACAAGGCTTTGATGGCATGATCTTTATCATTTATCGGGTTTGTAGGTGCAATCTCTATCAGCTCTCAATGATCTTGACACACGACAAAGGGAAACAATAGTTTTGTGCTGCTTGTGTGTTGCCGTATTTTCTTACTCTGTGACTTTCCGACTCTCACTTATATACACGACTGATACACGGAAAGTAGAAAAAACCTATTCTTTAGGCCACGATCAAGTTGAGTTGAGGACAACACCATCCCACTTTCACTCAGCCCATCACCCTAGCTATCCTATCGCCACGATCCTACAGCCTTGTGCCATTTCACGGACCGTTCATCAGTTCATGGCGACTGGCTATACTACTGATCAACATGCTTATGCTCCATGATGTATTCTCTAATTTTTCGTGGAAAAAATGTATTCTCTAATTGACATAACTACTTAGCGTTGAAACTGAAAAATGACACAAAACATCTGATCCAAAAAGTGTCGAATGAAATTCATCGGGTTGAAAAACGACAAACTTAACCAACGAGATTTTAAAATATCCAACATACACTACTAGGAAAACAGCAGTTAGTGGCGCACGTGGAAAAGCCATCCATGGCGCACTGGCTGTGCGCCACTAGACTTGCGCTGCGGCTATCTAGCCGTGGCGCACTGCCTGGTGCGCCACGCATGTGCAGAGATAGGCGTGGCGCACATGCCAGTGCGCCACGGATACCTGTATAGGTGCGCTACAAGACTTATTTTCTGTGGCGCATCTGTCAGTGCGCCACAAGCCTGCGCAGGTGCGCTTTAGGCACTGTGCGCCACAGAAGCTGTGCCATACGCCACGGGTCTTTTTTTTTAAATTTTAGGGCCAGATGATATACAATACAGATTATATAGGCAGATATACACACGGATATAAGATATACAGTTATATATATAAATACACAATTCGCAAAACAAGATTGAAACAAATACATATAGATAAGTCTCATACATGAATACATAAGTTATACATTGTTTTGATCAAGTTATAAAGTAGTTGATGACATGCGAATACATGTAACAAGTTAGAGCTCGGAAGCCGCCTAGATATCTAAACTAGCTAGACACAAACACGAGATAAACAACCAAAGAAGATAAGCATGATCATCGCGAAAAAGGTGTAGGTCTTTATCCGGTTCCTCGTCCTAACTCCCGCTAGATAGCGCGTGTATCTAGCTTTCGCCTCCGCCATAGTGTTGTACCCTTTGTAGCTATTGCCGCTGAAACGGTGCACCTGTCTCCGGCAGTCTTCCCAATCATCGTAGACTCCGGAAACCCGTTCCTTGTACACGACGTACCACGTCATCTACAAGTTGACAATAATAATTAACAGGTGATTGAAAAAACATGTATAATTAAATTCGTATATGAAGATACACTTATAGAAAGTACTTCTAAATCAAAAAGACCAAACTCAAAAAGCATGCCTCATATATAACTAGGTTGTTCGACACAGAAATATGCCACGATGGAACCGTCCGCCAAGTAGGATGGACAACACCTGGACCGTACCTGTGCATAGCACAAGGCGGACAATCCCATCGCAGCACATTCACATATATAGTGTGCCACGACATTTCAATCATCGGCATTATTCTCGAAAAAGACCAAAGTAACTCAAAAAGCATGCCTCATATATAACTAGCTATGTTGTTGGACACAGGAATATGCTACGATGGAAGTGTTCGCCAAGTAGGAAGCACAACACCTGGACCTGTGCATAGCACAAGGCGGCGAACAATCCCATCGCAGCACATTCACATATATAGTGTGCCACGACATTTCAATCATCGGCATTATTCTCGAAAAAGACAAAAATAACTCGAAAAGAATGCCTCATATATATACATAGGTCGTTGGACACAGGAATATGCTACGATGGAACCGTGAGCCAAGTAGGATGCACAAGAACTGGACTTGTGCATATCACAAGGCTCACAATCCCATCGTAGCATATTCACATATATAGTGTGTCACGACATTTCAATCATCGGCATTATTTTCGAAAAAAGAGTAAGGAAAAAAGAAGGACCAAAGTGAGTAAAGGACCAAAGAGTAAGCAAAAAACCAAGCATTGATTGATATATAATAATAATAAGCAAAAGAAATAAGCGATGATTCATAAACCTAATAAGATAAGTAGTAGCATGTACACTTGTCCACACACACACAAAGGTCATCTATAGTTTGTAACTACAACTAGGCCAACATCAAGCCTTCTGGCTCGGCTTAGGGAACGGGAGGACGCCTTGTCTCGTCATGAACTTCCTATAGTCACCCTGCATCTCTAGGCGATCTTTTATGTCACGGTTATTCGGGATATTTCCTCCGTAGAAGATCTCCCCCGAAGTCATGACATCACGAAAGATGATTGCCCCAAACTGCAGCTGGATGCGATACGTCTCTTGTCTAATATCTGAATCAGTGATCTTGGCCTTTGCTTCGGCCCACTGTTTGAGATGGTCTGGCAGCGTAGAATTCTGCTGGTCAAGTAGGAATGCCCTCATGTGATGGAGTGCGTAGTAGGCTTCCTTCTTACTGTTTTCCAGCTGCTTCACGCAGGAGAACTCCGTTATGTGGTTGAAGACGTGCCTGCCGAACTTGACCTTCGTACGCACGAAGGTGGTGCCTTCCGTCGAGGCATAGCCAGTGAGAGCATCATCCAGAACTTCCTTGATCTTGTCGTAGTTTTTCTTATTTTCTAGACTCCCCGAGTCGAAATACGTGGCGTGGGAATGCTTCGGCGATAAGGAGATGAGCGTGCAGTGTTCATCTCTGCACAAAAAAATTAAATGGAATGTGTTGGAAAAAGAATGATGATAATCTAATAAAGCCAATCGACGGTGGCGAGTGAATAACGACTTACTCGGGAAAGTAAGTCACGAGAATGTATTCCTTTGTCTTAATCGCCACGAGGATTCTTTTTAGGTACGAGGCCACGATACGTCGTTCGGTGGGGGAACCAAGCAGCCGTCACGCATGTAGTAGGGTTCCACTATAGCGATGCCGGGTGTGTTCTCTCTAATGATCTGCATGGCCAGGCTGAGAGAAAACAGGCGGACCATGGTATAGTGCAGCGGGTATAGGTGGAACATATTGAAGATGTCGTCGAACTGCAGGAAGAACAGATCCGCAGGGGCATTGTCGATGAATCCCAAGCCTGGTGGCACCTTAACCACGAATATATACTGGGTGCGAGGGATCTTTCTCCGATAGAAGGCGTCTCTCTATCGTCAGCACGCCGTCATGCATACTCTGCAGTTCCGAACTGGCGAGCCTCCGCAAATTATTAGGTAGCATGGGCTCACCCGCCACATGAATCCTCCACATAATACCCTCAGGTCTTGGTGGCCCGTCCCGAAACCTGATCGGATTCGCAGTTGTTGACGCCACCAGCTGGCTCGAGCTGCTAGATTTTCTTTTCCTGCCCTTTTTTCCTTTTGGAGAGCGGACAAGCACCGCAATCTGAGCACCGGCCGCCCTATGTAGTGTGTCAGGGCTTAGAATAAAGGGCCGTTTGGTTGTATCAGCTGGCTCTGTAAAGGCGCAATCTGGAGGCGTCTCCTGAGAACCAAACAGACGCTTGGTGATAGTGACTTTCTCTGTGGGGCCACCAGCTAGGTCTTCGTTGCTGAACTGAGTGTTGAAGAAGTGATCATTCCAGTCTTCGTCGTCCTCGGCCGGATCCTGCGCCATGTGCATATCATCAACATGATCATCCGACCCACCGCGTGGAGGTGACGGCGAGGGCGGTAAGGGGGCCTTGCCACCGCTTGTCGCTGGCACGAGTACAGGCGGTGCTGTTGTCTATGGCGTGATGGCCCCCACCGTCCCCAAACATATCATACTCTTTGGCCATTGCAAGAATAAGCCGAAGCAACTTCTGAGGACAGCCGACTCTTCTTCATCCGCTCCTGGGGGTTGAATGGGAGGTTCCAGGCCGTCGCAGCCCCTTAGCACCCGACTAATTTTAACCCTGTGCACACTATCTAGCATCGTCCTTGAGTGGAACGTGCGCTGCAAGGGTTAAACGATGGTACCCTTGGCAACATCCCTCAGCTCGTTGTTCACGTAGCATAAGAGAGTGCAAGGAACATCCGTCTGCAGAAAACATGTACGACATCGTCAGAGATGCCATAAGAGTAATAGATGGCGTGAAAGGCGGTAAAGCAATTTGTTTACCGTGATGGCGTCGAGATCGGCTAATGTCGAGGCACCGCATACGGCGACAGGCGTGTAAGATACGGAAGGGCTGCTTGATGGCGCGGTGCTGGCCGCCGGTGTATTATCCCTACCGCCGGGTGCTTGGAGCTCCGGTGCCGCCGCGGCGATGGAAGGGGGGCCACCAACATATACTCCGACGCCGCGGTGATGGCAGGGGGAGTCACCAACACTTGCGGCGCTGCGGTGCTAGCGGGCGGAGTCACGAACACGTAGTTCGCCTGATTCGTCGGCGTCGTGTTGTTCGAGTGGCTGCTGACCATGCTTGGAATCGGGCACGGCCCTACTCGACCACCCGCACTCCAGTTCGCTATTGACTCCACCAAGGTAGGCAGGAAGGACGTGAGGGTGATTGCCAGGTTGTCTTGGACGATCTGTGGGATCCACACCACTTGTTCCTTAAGTTCTTGAACCTCGCGGTTTTCCTCCTCGCTCCTTCCCGACGGAGCCACATGCGTCCTCGGCGGTGGACCAAAATGATCCACCCAATTTTACCCCCGAGGCCGGCCAGACGGCCAGCCAACGACGGCTTCTTCGTACCGGCTCAATTTTCTTGGCCCGGTTCATCGCCCTGTTAAAAGGGTTATCCCACCGGGTGGCCGCCGTCGACCCCTGGGATGAGGAACCCTGGGATCCATGACTAGCAACAATTTCCTCCTCCTGCAGAAGAAGTAATAGTGAATTGTTTAGATCATCGATTAGAATGCAATCGAGTTGATCCGCGGTAATTAGATTATACTTACCACAATTTTCTCGAATTCCTTCACCGCGGGATCCGCGGTGAGTTGTTTGGTTTTTGGGTCCACATGGTAACGGGCCCTGATGAAGTTTCGAACCTGCCCGGGTTCGAATTTCGCAAAGGGGTTTTCTATCCCCTTGGATCTATACTCTTCGTCCTCCTTATTCCATCTGTATCCACCAGATCCGAGATGGTGATGACCTATATTCATCGCCTGCAACACCTTTCCTCGATTACTATTGGCCAAGGCTCTTTCGGATTCACACCTCTCCTTGAACTCCCGGAACTGATCTTCGGTGATCTGCGGGTCAATCTTCTGGATCTCCTCGAGACTTTTGCCTTCTTTATAGATCTTCTTCTTTATCCGGGTTCTCCAGCTGGCCAGGGCGGTGCTCATATTTGTAAGGGCGGATTTGTTTACTTCGTTCCCATGATAATTTGTGTTCTGATACTTAGCGGGGAACTTGTATCTTGCGTGCAGCTTCTCGAAGAGGAGTGTGCGCAAGTGGCCATTATATTTATGCCGGAGATTCTCGGTGTTGATCGAGATGGTTGTCCGGGTGATCGCCGCCACTTTCCCACCGTACCCTTTGACGACAAGGTCGGGCTCCAAAGGAACCCCTGTTGGGCTCACTTCGGTAATTTCCTCCCTGACCGTGCCGACCGTGTTCGGGCGCCGGTCCTTCGGCTTATTCTTCTTCTTAGGAGGATTGCTACCACTCCCTGTGCCCTTGCCGCCATCAGTGGTTTCATCACCCGCCGTTTCTTCGGCTTCTTCCTCTGCGTCTTCCATCTCATCATCCTCGCTCTCTGAAGGATGGTATTCTTCATCGTCTTCTAGCCCCTGGGCCGCCTCCCAGAATGTCAATTGTTTATTCGGAGGTCTGAGTTCTCCTTCAGCGCTGATGCGCTTAGAACATCCAGCCTCGTCGTTGTCACACATCTTTGCACTAATAAAAAACAAATAATTGGTTAAATGCACGGAAAAATCCGGCATGACCTTTGCTAATTTTCTTAAACTAGGAGTGCCCGATTTCTGCCGAAACGGAAGTTAATCAACATTCCGGTAAAAATCGGGACTCATTTTATACAAGAACCTGCATACACGATATAATAAAGTGCTTCATACAAGCACAAGCACAATTTCAAGGTGCTGTTGTCCCAGCACAGATAGTAGTAGAAGCATAGTAGCACCACAGATAGTAGTAGCCAAAGCAACACTAGGATGGATATAAGGAACAGATAGTAGTAGCAACACAGATAATAGAAGTAGTAGCAGCTCAAGTAGCATAGAAGTAGTAGCAACACAATTAGGGTGGACATATAGTATGTGGATGTTCCAGACTAAGAAGAAGATCCAGACTAAGAAGAAGAGCAAGCACAACAAGGACAACAGCAAGCACAACAAGCACAACATAGCAAGCATATTGCTGTCATTTGTACTATTTCAGTTCTATGAACAAATGACAAAAAATGACCAAGTGACAGCAAGCAAATGAGAATACAACAATCCTTGTTGTCATTTTTACTACTTCAGACTAAGGACTAAGGATTTCTATACTAGAAGATCATTACAGCAAGTGACAGCAAGCAAATGAGAATTCCAGATAAAGCACCAAGTATTGCGATACTGGCAGCTAGATATCATCTCATATTTACTTCCATATGAAGCCCATGACTGACAATGACTAGCTATCTAAAGAAGAGTAACATGGAGTGGAAGACAGTGACATTTTTTCTTGGAAAAAGGAAAACATTGATAAGATCTTGAGACAAATTTTCTTAAGACCAAAATCACAAATATAACATGCATACTTGCAGATAGACAGTAACGTTGATCAGATCTTGTACTCTAGGAACATTATTCACATAATAAAATGGCTGAGACATGGGCATCAGATGTCCAGAAACAATATTCACAGAATAAAATGGCTAAATCTGACCCATCTGGCTTTAGATATACAAGTAACTGTCAATAATTACAGATGCTTTCTCTTGGTAATTGTAACCACTAGCACATTTTTGTCTAATATTCTTACTATATGTTTACCTACTAATCATTTACTTTTCCCTTACTATCATTTAAGTTTATAACTATTTCAGATACTGCAAGCTCAGATTCTCATCTGAACCTTCTGCAATATACACTTTTAAAGCAGTTACTGATGGGAAACACCTAGAAATGAAATTGCATCCCTGACTTTTACTGTAATGGGCATTTTTTAGAACATTTATGTTTGGTAAACTCAGTTTATTCTGATTCCTTTCCCATAAGAAAACTTTAAACCCGACATATGTGACATGCTCGCTTTTATAAACTCAGTATTTTACTTACATGAGTGATCATGAGAATTTTAGTACATGAGTGATCATGAGAAAATTATGGTGCATCACCAGGATCCTGATCTGAACTTGGCCATTTTACTGCAGTTTGCATGGAATTTTAGTACTGCAGATTAGCTGAACCCTAATATGAACCCATTCAACAGGAGCAAATGCTACGATAATGAACCCTAATCTAAACTTGGCCTAATCTGAACCCTAATCTAAACCCTAATCTGAATAGGAGCAAATGCTGAACCCTAACCATGGCCTGCAGAGAGAGGGGAGAGAAGGAGAGAGAGGGGAGAGAAGGAGAGAGAGGGAGAGTGGGAGAGAGGGGAGGGGCGACGCTCACCTCTGCGATGAGGACGACGATGGCGGGCGGGCGGGTGGACGACGATGGCTGGCGCGCGGGCCTCCTCCTCAAGCGGCGGCGGGCCTCCTCCTGCTCCTGCTCCACGGCCTCCTCCTGCTCCACGGCCTCCTCCTCGAGCGACGGCGGCTGGCGAGGCAGCGGATCGAGAGCACGGCGACGGATCGAGAGCGCGACGACTGATTGAGATGGTGTCTGAGATGGAGGAGGACGTGGCGCCATTGACCAGCCGTGCCCAGATAGGCGTAGCGCACTTGGGCATAGTACGCTACGGATATCTGTAGCGCACTTGGGCATAGTGTGTTACGCCTATCGACATTTATCGACTGTATAAGATGGCTGTAGCTCCACTGTCTAACAACTACACTAGCCTATCCCACTGGTTCCACCCACTGCTCTAATCTAAACCTGTGAGCATCCAGGTTTGAATCCTGGTGCCCATCTTTTTTATTTTTATTTTAAAATATTTTTAAATGTTCCAAAAATGCCCAAAAGTGGTGATATATTCCATAAAAGTTTTGTTTTGTTTTTAAAATACTTTTAAATATTCCAAAAATGTCCAAAAGTGATAATATATGTCATAAAAGTGGTACAAATTAAATATGATTCAAATATGTCATAATAATTTGTCCATGATACAAATATGTCATAATAATTTGTCCATGAATATTACAATCTTTTTCGACCACGCGTTTTACAATATTTTTTGAGCTAGCGTTTTACAATCTTTTTTCCCTTCTTTGTCGCGGTTGAATAATTTAGCCCCGACACTTTAATGTTTTTTCTTTCGAACGGGCTACCTTTTTTGGGTAGGGTTGTCCTTTTTCTTCTTGTGATATATGTTGCTGCATCGTAGTCGTCGTCATCTTCAATCTTTGGATTGCCGTACTGGTCGAAGTCTTGCTCGTTGGTGACTCCATCCATTCCGATGATGTTTCTTTTTCCTCTCCTCACGACAACACGCCTAGGCTTTATCGGGTCGGTAATGAAAAAACATTGGTCCACTTTGGTAGACAGTACCCACGGTTCAATTTTCGCGGCCACGTTCGCACCGGCGGCCATGAATTTGGCTGCTTCGGGTATAACCATGGTTGTAAAATACCGGTCTTCTCTTTCGACGCTCTTTGCCCATCTGACATGGAACATCGGCACCTTTTCTCCACAGTAGTCGAGCTTCCAGATCTCCTTGATTCTTCCGTAGAATCTTTCCTTCACGTTGTCATCGGTGTAGAATTCCGACGTTACGCCTGAGTTCTGATAATCACACTTGTTGTCTTTTTCCTCCGTGTAGAATGTGTAGCCGTTGATATCATACGCCTGATAGGTCACCAGGTTTTGCATCGGTCCCTGCGACAAGATGAATATGATCTTTTCCGTGTCAGAAGAATGCGATCGCGGGGGATTATCAAGGAGCGTCTGCCTAAACCAACGCGTGAAATATGAGTTGTGCTCTTTGATTATTTCTCCCTGCGTCCTCTGTATGCCCCGGTCACTGTACTTCTTCTCTATTAACCTTTTGTGCTTCTGTACCCAAGGATCGACCAGTTCTAAATGTTGTAGCGCGACGAGGTTTGCTCGATCAAAGTCTGCGCGTCGAAAATCGAAGTCTGCATGCAGTATGCGACGACCCTCTCGGTGACCAGATCCATCGAGCTTGCCAAGGTGCCTGTTGACGGGAAGAACGACAGGGTTCTCGATGTCTAGATAATTCGTGCAGAAAGAGATGCACTCTTCGGCCAGAAAGCCCTTGGCTATGCTTCCATCTGGACAGGACCTGTTGCGAACGTATCCTTTGATGTGTCCGTTCATCCTTTCGAACGCCATCATGCTGCGGAGGAACATCGGCTCGAGTTGGACGATGTCCTCCATGACATGGACCAGCAGATGCACCATAATGTCGAAGAATGCGGGTGGGAAGTAGACCTCAAGCTCGCATAGTATCACCACGATCTCCTCCTGTAGCCTCCCGAGCTGATTCACGCCAATCGACTTCCTAGAGATGATGTTCCTCGAATCTCCATCGAATTCTGGGAATTCGAGGTCCAATGCTTTCCACTGGCTAGCATCTGAAGGGTGCGTCAGCAGCTCATCCTTTTCAGGGTCATCATCGTCATCTCCTGGCTTCTTCCTTTCCGCATGCCATCGCATGAGCTTCGCTTCCTTAGGGTCCGCGAAATAGCGCTGCAGACGAGGAGTGATAGGAAAGTACCATACCACTTTTCGAGGTGCTTTCTTCCCTTTCTTGTATCGACTCACGCCGCACACCGGACATGTGGTTTTCTGCGCGTCCTCTCCCCGATAAATGATGCAATCATTGATGCATACGTGATATCTAACGTGCAGTAGATCGAGAGGACAGACGATTTTCTTGGCGTCCTCGATACTAGTTGGACATGTGTTCCCCTCCGGGAGACGATCGTTCCAGAATGCCATCATATCGTCGAAGCTTGCGTCGCTCAATTTGTGTTTTGCCTTCATCTCCATAGCCTTGAGCGTTACATTCAATCGGGTATCATCGGGCATGCATACTTCATACAATGGAGTAATCGCGTCTTTCTCAAGTTGCACAAGCTTAGCTTTCTCTCTAGCGGCAGCCCTGGTGTTACTCGTCTGCTTGAGAAGCAGCTCTTGCACATAAGGGTCCCGCACCCAGCCTGACGTTGTTCCATCATCGTCTGCTCCTCCGGCATCTAGATCATCATCATCTCGGTCTCCTTCCGCACCTTCACCATCTCCAGGAGACTCTTCATCATCTCGCCCGTTCTCGCCGTGATGATGATCATCGTCATGTTGCCCACCTTCACCGTCTCCATCGTCTTCGTCACCGCTTATCCAACGAGTGTATCCATCCATGAAACCATGGAGGAGCAGGTGCGCCTGCAGATTCCCGGAATCTGGGTCGATCACCCGGTTGAGTTTGCATCTTTTGCACGGACATCTTATCTCCGTCTTGTTATTTCGTATCATGTCGGCCGTCGCACATTTCAAAAATCTAGCCACAATGTCTTCACTCATTATGAGCATCATTTTTGCCTGCACTGTGTACACGGTACAATTAGAAGTCTATTAAAACCACATAATCAATGCATGCATGCAATGGTCGATAGAAAATTTCGGCATGACCTATCCTAAAATTAGGACCTTTGCGAAATGCCAAAGTCTTGCCAAAATGGAAATGAATCAATATTTTAGCAAAACAAATGGCAACTTGTTCACATACAAACACAAGAGAGAGACCGATCCATACACACATGAACATATCATTATCCTCTCCATACACACACATGCATGAGCATCATCGGTACTCTCCATATACACACACATATGACCATCGATCCTCTCCATACACACATCATGAGCATCGATCATCTACATACATATGAGCATATCATCCATATACACATGAACACATCCTTACATGGACAACTTACCGAGATGAGAGACCAATCGCGAGAAGATGGAAAGGAGAGGTGCGCGCGAGACCGGAGAAGGAGATGAGAGACCGGAGAGCTTCCTCTATTACTTATGTAACATCCAAGGTAGGTTCTACATGCTAAAAATGGTGAATGAGTGGACAAATTGAGGTGGGAAGGAGAAGGATCCTGACTAGATCTAAGGAGGAAGAAGAAGGGGAAAGTGAAGTGTGGGGTGGTGGATGATCACACATGTGCACAAAGTGGAGCTGCCAAAAAAAAGATCGCCACATCCGTGGCGCACTCGGCCCCAGTGCGCCACAGGGATTAGTAACATCCGTGGCGCACATGACATAGTGCGCCACAGATGTGTCTGCCCGTTTTACAGAGCAGAGGGGCATGCGCTTAGGCGTAGCGCACCCCCCCCCCAACGTGCGCCACGTATAACACCAACAAGCGTAGCGCACCTACCCTATGTGCGCTACAGATATCTGGCGTGCGGCCAACAGGGCCCTGACCCACACATATCTGCGGCGCACTATGGTAATATGCGTCACGGTTGTTCTAGTTACTAGTAGGGCACTGCCCATAGGTGAGCCACGCCTGTTTTAGTCGTGGAACACTTCAACCATGTGAGCCATGGAAATGTGATTACCTATAGCCATTTTCCTAGTAGTAGTGATAATAAACTAACATTTCAGAGTGCTGAGGTGGCTACTTGATTTCACATGTACTGAATCGGTTAAATACCTCCCAGCCCAAGGTAGAACGAGACACTACTTTTGACCTACAGATCAATGAACCGGCATGCGGACATGGCGCCAGTTCGTGGAGTTAATGGATTCCGCAGCGAAGAAGTAAAGCTACCCTGATGGCTTGTGTGCAAAGAGAAAGGAGCAACCATCTCTTTACCGATGTTTCTTTTTCCCAAGATTATTTTCATGTTTTTAATTGAAAGTCATGCCTGAGGTTTTGAGCTTTCCCATTGTTTTCCCAGTCGTTCACATCTCTAAATTTTGAGCATATCGCTTGATTATTTAGCGCTGCATGTCTTTTGTACTCCCTCCTTAGGGATTATAAGGCCCAAGTGCTATTGTAAGTCCTTTTTCATTTATTAGTCTCTCTTCTCTAATGCATGTTCTCTTTTGCTCTCTCTTCTCTCATGCATGTGTTACTATTGATGCATGAAGTAATTAAGAGAGATAGTTATTGACTTTCTTAATCCTAGCAAAATGTCTTATAGGCCTTGCAATCTCTAACAGAGGGAGTACCATGTAATCAGTCCAATCAGTCACGGTATTAGGAAAGTTGTATTAGCAAGAGCCTCGGCGGCAAGATGGGCTGTGGACGGTGTCAGCATGGCAGGCTGCTAGCAAAGTAAGCATGCACCGAACAGAGTTTGAGGCGAGGTGAAAGTGCAGAGGACATGGCGCTCTTCCATGTTGTCAGTTGGCATGGTGCTGAAAGGCGAGCACCGGACTGGTTCGAGTGGTTGCCCTTGGAGGAAGGAATGCAGTATGTTTTATCCGGCGGGACGAGAGACAATAAGGCGCTCTCCAGCGAGCAAAATATCTTTACTCACTCGCCCCCTCCAAAAATTTGGTATTAGTGTCTATTTCATCGAATTGTCCATATGACAAGGTGATCCCACAAACAAATACTGGAAATGATACACATCTTAAACTGAAACTCTCAAATAAAATGGTAAAAAAGCAGATCCATGCGTTAGATTGCCTACTCAAATTCAGGTCAAGTAAGTACCGGAGTATGCTGAATTCCTTGAAACTGCTTTCTTCTTTGACGAAATATCAGCAGACTTTCTGGATTTCATTGATTGAACAGAAAGTTGTTACAATCGACATAAGAACACAAGAGGGAAGTGAAAATACAAACTTCCGGTGCTGGGTACCAGCTAAGCACACCCATCGGACTAATCCGACTAGCTATTCCGATTGTACAAGCTTCTTTTTTAATTTACCTAGTCTTAGCAGAGAGCAGCTGGACGAGCATTTTTTACCACTTCCTAAGCATTCCATTCCCGATGGCTCGTATTCTCAAGCTTGTTTTCTCTCCCAATGATTTTGCTAACGGTTGGTGTGGCAGAGAGAGGTGTTGAAACTCCATCGAACGGTCAGTTGCTCCTATATATTCACGGAGAACGGAGAGAACACACGCAACCGGCGGTCGTATTTGTAGGGATCGTTCCGCCACGCATGACACAGCTGCTTGAAACATTTATGTCAGATAAATTAGATACTCCTGGTCAGGTGCACAAAAGGTCTTGAAAAATTAAGGCCGTCCACGGTGCCGGTGCTGCAATAAGGTCACGTGCTACTTTATTTTTTGCTTTGTACTTGGCAACTTATTTAGTTATTTTATACTTATTACTAATACTCCTTCCGGTCTATATTAATGGCCTCAACATACAAATCTTGATAAAGTTGAATCATTAATATGGACCAGAGAAAGTGCTGTGGGTATAACCACCGACAACAAAGAAGAGTAAGTATTTCTTGTATCTGGAAATTGAAAAAAATGCCTTATCAACTCAGAATCCAATGAATCCTAAATCTAACTAGTCTTTTCTCTGCGCCTGCGGGGCACCGCCTTAGATAGAACGTTGATGAGACAAATCGTTCAATATTGCGCGAGCGACAAATAGTGACTACTTGCGACGGTACATATATATAGGAAGGATGTATGGGCGCCTATGAGAACGAAGAAGAGAGGCAACATAGAGACAATATAAACATATTTTCTCGACATACATGTTCGAACATAGAGACACAAACATGTAAACATACAATTTTATCAAGGCAAACAATTTGGAACAGAACGAGGGAAACAAAGTTCTACACAACTAACCGTACACTCCTACTAAACTCATGTGGACAGACTAACAATGTCGCAAACCACATCACCATAGGGGAATGACAAAATCTTTTCCTAGCTAGTCAGCTTCTCCTTGCTGTACGTCATGCCATTATCAAAGAGAGGAAGGTCATCATCAATGAAAGAGAGATAACACCGAGCCGAGGAAAGCAATCCATGTAGATCTTCCGGCCAACCGTCAAGTTCCGAATAAATGGAAACTCATGCATCGTAAGTCTCCCCGCCGTCGATGCATAGAAGGGAGCTTCCTTGTCGCTGAAATGTGGACGTACGTGTAGGCGTGGGCTGTCAAAGAAGGAAGAGAATACCGAGGACAGGGAGAAGAGTATAATTAGGCGCATGCAAATCGCCAATTATCCCTGCTCCCCGTTGACGGTGTTCCCCCTATACCACGGCCGGTAGCACGACATGCCGACCACCTACGCTTGTAGACGCATCTCTGGCTGCAAGTGAGCTAACCCTCAAACGTTGAGATGTACTAACCACTCATCGCTCTTCCAACAACGATGACTACTGTACTGTGGACTTTCTCTTATACTGCTGCTTGGCCTAAAAGTAACCACACCTACGACAAGTGCCGGATCTGGCTACGCTGTCATTTGGGTGTGATTCAGTGGTGTTTCTTCTAGTCTAGGATGAAGAGAGGCATAAGCTAGGCCGCAAGAACAATATCTCTTACTCACTAGCCAGCCCTCAGCTCCACCACGTTCGGCTGCGAGTGTTATTGTTTATTTTTACAAAACTAGCATGGTGGCCCTCGCAAATGCGAGGGCATCATCTTGATTGTGTTCAATGTTCTAAGTATATATTTTAATCCTATGCATATATCTATTTCTCATATTTTCCCTTACCTTGTTTATTCGAAAATAGTCTTGATTTAGACATGGATACATTTTTTAGGGTGTTTTGTTTTTGTGTGCATGGTCATGTTCCTAAACAATAGTTATTTGTTTGTTCTCGGTAACCTATTGTGATAATTATGCTTGGTTGAAGGGGAATGAACTAACCCGAAACACACAACCCATCTATATCAATTGGCAATATATGAACGTCAACCTAGCAATGATCTTGCTAAAGGCATTGTTTTGTGGGTGCAGACTTTCTCCAGGGTGAAAATCTATGGTCTTTGATCAGGACGATGGTGGTTCTTGAGCAATGTTTTCTTCTTGGAGGCATCACTTTTAGAGTTGTTGGATTTCTCGTGCTATTTTGGTGGTGTTTGGTCCGCGGTTTTAAGGAACTGATCACTATAGCAGGATTTTTATTTTATATAATTCTTTTTTAGTTGTGTGCATATGCAACAGAAATAGGGTAATGCATTGTTCCAGAGGCTGAGTGTAATTGGTATCTCATGATATCAATGAACGTCAACCTAAATTTGCGACTTCTGTAGGTCCTTTTCTGCATGGCCAAGAGCAATCTATTTGGCCCATTCCAACTCTCATAGTAAGATAGTTTCTTCATTACGAAATTAATGCCTGCATATAATTATATATAGGCATATAGCTTTATATAATAATTACGAAATTAATGCCTGCATATAATTATATATAGGCATATAATTTGAACTAATCATGCCTTATGTTCTATAAATATGTGAATCTCCACAAACTCCTTAAGGGACACACATATTGATGTCTAATTGTATATTTATAAAACTTAAGGAATGTGGATGTGTTGGGAAGTTATCACGCTTGACTTGGTTTGTACATAATTTTGTTTTCATCAAATTTTTTTTATTAAACTATAGAAAAAAAACAAAGGAATCTATTCAAGAGGTCCTATAGGACCTAAACTAATATAATAAAAAAGGAACCTTAGTAAAAGTTTTATTGGATTTAATCTAAATCAAATATTCGTATATGAATTTTTTCTAAGCATTCCAATCATCATGTTTACCTTTGAAAATCTTTTGAGTAATGATGCCCTAAGTGGGAGAGGAAATAAATTGAGCAACTCATATTTAGGATAGTATATGTTACACATGGATATAATAATAAAATTAGTTGGTAAAACAAAAACAAATTTATGGGTGTCATAGACACATCCATCACGTTGTTGTTCTCCCCTTATCACCCTGATACTTTCCCTTTTTGTTGTGTGCTATGTACAAACCCTTCTCAAATCTTGATGCAATTTCCTACTAAAAGATATTTGGTATATATTGCACACTTAAGATCTCTAAAACATGTTATATAAATACACTAACTTAATTGTGAGAAACATGATGCCTTATAAATATTAGGAAAAGAGAGATGGCATATCAGTAGCTTGCTTAATACTGAGAGCTTTATCACACTAAATAAGTTAAATATGTGTGAACCAAACACGTGATAGTATGTGGTTTGGTTCCAAACTGTGGAACTCAACACAATAAGAAGAAACGGAAAAATTTAGAACTACCCATAGGTTCTAGAATACATGGCATTTTAAAAACAATTACCCCCTCTATGCCAAATAGTACTGCATATTAGTTTTTTTTAATCAATGTCATAAACTTTGCCCAAGTATAGAGAAAGGTGTACTCACATCTACAACATCAAACATCTATGATACTAAAATATATTTCATGATGATACTAAAATTATTTATTTTGTGTGATAGATGTTTTTTTGTATATACCTGATCAAAGTTCATGAAGTTTGACTTTCACAAAAAACAATGTGCACACTGTTTTGGCATAGATGGGTTATTATGAGAAAAGCAATGGCAAAAAGTTAGATACAGATGCAGTCAATATGAAACTTATGAATGTGTATGACTTGCCTCTACACACAACTATGATGGGTATTTTGTATGTTAATACAGATTGTAGTACATAAATCAAACCACTTATATGAAAAATCTCATATAATATTACATTTCTAACAACCCTATTGTATATTTGTTGTCAAACAAAGAGAAAATAGACAGCACTTTCTAATACGAATGTACTCCATCAGTCTCAAAACAAATGACTTGGATTTATCTAAATTTGCATGCATTTAGATACGTTTTAGTGTATAGATACGAATTAAAAAAAACAAGTCACTTATTTTGAGACTGGGGAGTACATGGGAGCGGAGTAGAACTCAACAAAATTTTAACAACCCTATGGATGTGCTTGTGCCGGCATATGCATGGCATATCACTTCTACCAAATTGGATGTGTTGCTATGCAACGAAAGTCCATTCACCTAATGGACATTAGTTTAGTAAGAAGCATGTTTCTTTTTGAGAATTAATTAAGCCTGTTGTTACGAAAGAGAAACCTAACCTTGTCAATCCTGAAAGCCAAGGATGCTACCGCATGTACGTGGCCGATGACGCCCATCAGCTGCAGCGGCTATAACTGGGTTCATGATTCATGTATGGTGCTTGACTGCCGCCCTTCTCGAAGGTTGTGCTGGTCGACGACTCATGCTTCCTCCGGATGGACTGAAATCCATAATGAGGTAAGATTTGATGATTGAGCCTGAAAACAATCGGACACGTGTCGTCGCTTTCCTTTTTGGAGGTGATGTTTTGTACGCGACGCTTTGGAGCGCTAGGATAGTGGTGGTCATTCTCCGAAGGGCGCAGCGGTGGCGGGTCACCCTCGTTTTCGTCGAGCCGCTGCCATCGACCTTATTTTCTCTTTTTTTCTTCTTCTTTTTTTATTTTTTTTATTTGAGCTTTCGTTTGGACGTTGTGCTGTCTGGTCCAGCAGCGGTCTCAAGTTGGTTGCTATATTTATATAGCTGGGCGTATGCCTGTTTCGAGGAAACAATCGGACACGCCCTCCGCTCTGACCGTGTGATGAAATGTCTCGTCGTCAAAAGAGTGGCAAGCTCAAGTCAAAAAAAGAAAAAGAGTTGCAAGCTTCGTCGGAATCAGCCAGCCCAGTTCTACGCGGAAGGTGCGGTAGGAAATGAAATCGATCGATAGCCATATTACTATCACAGAAAAAAATTGATATGCAAGTCACGTCAAGGTTGAGGGCAAACTTGGGCCTTTAGTACCGTAATAATAGCAAATGTAGTGCCTTAGGCCAAACGAATTTGATTGTCAAGATCCGTGTCGGTCACAAACTCCCAACCGATTTTTTTTTCTTTTAGCCATGCTACATAAAAACGTGTGCGCGTACGCATGCATACACGGTAACGTTGATGCCTATATAACTTAAAATCGCAGCCATCGAATCTAAATCTGACTGTCTACATAATCTTGATGATGTGGATCAACGTGGTGCCTCGAAAAACATCCTTATGTTGCTTTTAATATATAATAGATAGATAGATAGATACTAGCAAAAGTGCTCGTGCGTTGCAACGGTTTAAAATAAACTAAAGTTGCCACATTTGAAATATAACCCAATTTAGGATGTATTATTGGTTTAAAAGTATGCTGGTTTTCTACCAAATTTAGTTTCTCTTAGATATTCCACTACACAACGAATCCCACACAAAATTAGGAGAAAAACTCACCGCTTACTTTCCATTTTCTTTTATACATCATGTGTATCCAAAATTATGAGGTATATACATATTTAGTCCCACAACTTGCAATGCGAAAACGTTTTAGTCCCACATCTTGCAAAGTGAGCAAAATTAGTCCCACAACTTGCATCTCAGGAGCATTTTAGTCCAATATGATTGAATTTCTGCGATTTTGATCGAATTCGTCCACTACATGCAAAATGACCTCAGTGTAGGCGGGCCCAATTACCAGTGATCAAATAATAAAATCTAAAAAATACAATGGTGGAAGTCGAACTCAGACTATGATGACGAACAAATAGGAGATTGCCACTACAACGCACACAAAGATTTGTTAAATAGGAAAGCATCCATTTATTATACATTAATTTCAGGCTCACACATTCTAACTCGTCTGCACCGGTCATTCTGTACACCCGGTATATATAAAACTTTGTTTTGAACATTCAAAAATACATATTCTAAAGTAATAAAAATTCTAAAAAATATAAATTTTCAACATGAAATAATTTGTGTTCTAGGCTACATAGAAATGATAAAATTAGGAATATGGGTTTGTTCCTTCAAATCTCGTCAGAATTGTCTTTTTTTGTGTAGCCCCAGTATATCAATCCGGGTGGAATAGGATTTTGCGGCACACTCGCGAAGGATCTCTCGTGTCGCTCCCGCGAGCGGCGTAGGGCTCCTGGCAGCGCTCCCATTCCCCGCTCGCCCCACCCATCCCATCCCCTCGCCGTCGCCCGAGGGTGTCGTCGGGCGAAGCCCGTGCTACTCCGACGTGGTAGCAGGTTCGTGGTGGTGGCGGCTCCCTAGAGTCCCCGCTGCGGCGGACGGCGCGGTGACGTCGACAGCGGTCGGGATGGTGGCGCCTAGCTGGCCAACCTCCTTGAGCATCTCCTGCTGGCCCAAATCTGGGCCCACTTGGGATCGATCTAGGTTTGGGCGGGCCTAGCTTGGTGTTGTCACTTTCTCAAGGCGGTGAGGTGGTGTGGGGCGTGTAGGAGGGCGACGGTGGCTACACTGCAGCAGCGTGGCAGCGGGAACTTTACGGGTCCTTTCTAGGCCCAGACGGGCTAGACGGCCTGGTGTGTCCGTGCTATCGCGTCCGAACAGCAACCGCCGGGAGTGTGATCTGTTGAGAGGTCGGGAAAAATCATTATCACTTTGACAACAACGCTGTGATGTCTGTGGGTATCGCCGTCCATACTGAAGGGCGTCTAGTGTATCTCTCTTCCACCTCCCATGGCGTACCGGGGGAAACCCTATGACATGTCCGGGCAGCAGTGTCATGGTAGTCACACCTTTTCTTGGAGGTGTTTCTTGGTATGTGGTGCTTTAGAATACTAGATGTGTGGTGGTACTTCTCCGGAGGGCGGAATTACATTCGTTCTTGTCACTAGCATTGTTTGGAACGTTATATCGGGTGGTGGCTATATTAATATAGCGGGACGTAAGGCTTGTTCCAAGGATAATTAATTCGGGTAAAAATTTTGCAGACTGAAAGCTTATATCATTACCCATATGTACGTATTTTTAAAAGGTGTTTTATACTTTAAATTGCATTTTTAAATGTTTAAAATAAAGGCCTCCGTCTAGTCCGACTTTTAAAATAAAGGCATTCATAAGTTTACTTTACAGCAGACGTGAGCACTTTGAACATATACGCGTTTGTATTATATATAAAATATTACGCCTATAACTAACAATTATATTATTTAGCGTAGTGGCTTCGGCAGGCTGTCAGTGTTGCAAAGGTCACGAGTTCAATTCCTTCTTCTTACTATAGTTTTAACTATTTTATACATCTACCCATTTTGGGTCTGTCCTGATTAGACACCCAGTGTCATTTAAAAAAATTATAGTTGATCTAATTTGGTCATACTTGCTGAAATTCGATTAAATTGGACTAAAATACCCTTGAGATGCAAGTTGTGGGACTTGTTTTGCTCATTTTACAAGATGTGGGACTAAAACGCTCACAAAGTGCAAGATGTGGGGTTAAAAGTGTATATACCTCCAAAATTATGAGATCATCCCCTAAAAAAATTATGACATCATAATCAGTTACATTAAAAAACATTATTCACGAAGTGAAACATGTACACAAAAAGTTAAACCAATAGACCAGAGTATGATTTTAGTCAAATATAATGACAACTATCAACATCCATATTGTGCAAATTTTAGGGACGAGAACTTAATTAACCGACTCCAAGTCAGTCGACCTTTTACCAATTGAAGAAAAGATATTTTTTGTAATCCAAGAAGGAAATAAAACTATTTAACATATGAATTTTACTTAGTGAAAGGAAATAGTAGCTGCTCCCGTAAGCTCTCAAGATGTAGCTTGTTTGTGTTCTGTTTTTGTATCCCAATTCCGATTCCACTGTCTGTCTCTCTCCATCGAGCTGGCACACACCGCGCTACAGAACCCCGGATTGCCTTCGGCAGCTCCCACGCCACCGTGATGCCGTACGCCGGCCCGTTGGCCTCTTCTTCTCTCTAGATATGTTATTTGTGTGCTGCAAGAGCTAGACCTTATACTCCCGAAATTGGATCGGAAATTGACGACCGAAATGCGCTGTCAGCTGGAAAATCACACAACACGTTTCAGAAACACTAACAACCTCTTATACAGTACATAACTGACACGGCGCTCTGTGCTAGTACAAGCGAGTCGAGAGCCCGAAGTCCAACAATGTCTAGCCGCTCTCTCCCGTGTCCTCCCCGCCGTGGCCGCCGAGACCGACGTCGCCTCGGCCACATCCGGCCTTTCCTTCTGCGACTGCATCGTCGGCGCCAGCGCCCATGCCGTCAAAGGCCAGCTCATCAGGGTCAGTTGACTCAAATTCTTGGCTCACAGGCCTGCCAATAACTAAAATTCTTGAGAGCCAAGGTCCCAGCCTTCGTTGTTCTCGTCTCGGTCGACCACAACGATTTTCAGCTTGGATTATCGGGGGCAGCTGCATCAGATGATTGGGGGCGAGACTCGGAGGCGGCGAGGAGGTCGTGGCCGGCACGAGCAAGTCCCGAGGCCTTCTTTCCTGGTGCCGGGGAAGATCCTCCCGCTCGTAGCCCTCTCGGTAGGCCGGCGGCTCATGGACCTCCTGGACCAACCCGGCCGCCGCTGCTATGTGCCTCACGCCGCTGGGGACAAGCCACTATGTGCTTCTTGGGCTTATAACTCCTATGCGACGTCTTTACGTGGAATTGGAAGGAAAGCGACATCGTTGAAAAGAATAGCTCGCATGCAAATGTTGTGAGGCGACAAATAGCTCCCGTGCGACACTTCTACTTAACCCCACGAGACCGTCAACGAATTCGAATCAGCTGAGCACAGTAGGACCCACAGCCTCTCCACGTCATGGCGGAACTCACCTGATGTCCACCTCATATCGTGGGACCCACCCTGTGGTTGAAGAGAGCCGTTGGCCCCGATCCGTCCCCGCACCCGAGCACTCCCGCCACCGTTCCAGCATCTCATCCCCTTTCGTTTTCTTCTCCGGCGAGCAATTGCGGCAACGCCGGCGAGGGATGTCAAGCTCTGCTTCCTCCCACCGCTCATGGCCTCGGTATGGTGCGGTGCCGATGAGGAGGTGCCCCGATTTCCCCCGTACCGCGCCCCTGAAGCGGCTTGTCACATCCACCGACAAGAACGGCAACATTGGCCGGGAATTTGTGAAGTGTGAGAGCAAGCCCGAGCCGGGAAAGGTGAGATCTGAGTGTTCCGAGCGCCAATTTCTCGCTTTTCTTTCGAAATTTCATGCATTTTATCGAATTTGGGATTTAGGGTTCATCTCTACGATTTCAGGAACTGCCAAAATGTGGGCATTTTGAGTGGCTTGATGAGTACATCGAACGAATTGGGGTGGAGGTAGCATCCCGGGAGCTCGAAAACCCGTCCGTGGTGGAGCAATTGGGATGTGGCAACCCCATTTCCGCTGGTACTACGGTGGATGTGTAAGTGAAGGCCGAGCTGAAGAAGATGAACAAGCAGCTAAGGCAAATCATCGAATTGAAGAAGCAGGACAATCTGATGGCCAGTTTTTTTATTTTTGTGTAATTTCTCTCGGATTAGTTTATCTCCTGATCGTTAGTCATTAGACAGCGCAATCAGTGTTCGAGTGATGCTTTGTAATGGATGTAATGGTCTATGTCTTTGGCTTGAATAAAATGCAACACAAATTCGGGCTAATTTTGAGCTGCTCTGTTTACGAAATCGGTGTTCCTTCAGTTTCGTCAGTTTCGTCAGTGTTCCTTTTATCAGTGTGTAGGGGGCGTCCGTGTGCAGGGGGGGTGGAGGGGTTGAAAAGTAAAAAAAAACAATTGACGAGGATTGAAAAAGGGCAGGCCCAAATAGAACTTAGCCAGGCCAAAATGGACGTATCCAGGCCCAATAGTAACTATATGTTGATTGGGCAAAAAAAATGGTACTCGCGTTACAATCTAAATAGGGACGTGTGGATCTGCAGATACTCGTGCTCAAGTCGCAATCTTTTTTTTTTGCGAAAGTAAATATATAAATGAAGTCTAAGGGCATTCATTTAACTAACATAACTTGGGCGCTCCTTTAACTTATGTAAATATGTAAATGTCTTGTTTGAAAATGAACCATGTGTTGTTTGAAAATAACCAACCATCATTACGTTAACTTATTCTTCCTTTTGAGCTTTTCTAATTTCACTCATTTTATAAATATTGCACGAGTATTATATGAGAACTTGTTTTTGTGTCTTTTGTTTTATACACTTGTTGTTTTGGGTGTTTTGACAAATGACAATACAATAAAACACAGATTACAATAAAACAAGGAGATAGATAATATTGGGATAACATTACTTATATTAGATAGCCGGATCGATAACATTGGGATAACATTACAATAAAAAGAAAAAAGTACAATAATATAGAAGGGAATAGGCGCCCCGCCTAAACCCTGGGCTAGCCCCTAAACCCTAACCCTAGCTACCCTACTCCATCGGTGGTGGAGGCGGTGCCGGTGCAGCCGCCTTCGCGGCATTCCACGCCGCCCGCCTCTCCCGGTGCTCCCGCTTCCACTGCTCCTCCTGAAAGGCCCAGCGATTGGCCTCCCGTCGATCCTCGTCCTCCCGTCTGCGCCTTTTCTTCAAGGCGCGCTGGGCCTGCTTCTCCTCCCACCTGGCGATAGCAGCCTCCTGCTTTGCCTCGTCCTTCGCCGCCTTAGCCCAGTAGGCTTCGGAGGGGAGGTCGCCGCCGCCGGGGAGGTTGGGTACTGGGTTGGTGACGATGGGGCCCTGCTCCCCCCAGGGGCAGGGCGGGGACTTCTCCTTCTTGCCACGCTTGGGGCGCGTGGGCGCCTCCTGCTCCCACCACTGCTTGTGGTCCGGGTGGTTGTCCTCGTCGCTTATTTCGGTGTCGGAAGGGAAGCGGAGGGGGGAGGTCGACATGGTCGCCGGAGTGTTTGGGGGCTGGGAGGAGGCAAAGGGACGGGCTCGAGGTTGAAGATGAGGGGCAAGATGAGATGAGGAGGCAAAGGCGTTTTGCCTATTTATTGAGGGCGAGGCGTGAATGACGGTGTGGGAATCCAGCGTCGCGTTGGCACAGACGCGTGCGCTATGTTGCGTGTGGGCAGCGGGCGTGATCAATGCGAAAGAGAGAAAAAAATAGCGAAGATGCGACATGACCCCTGCACCGCCGCCCCCGCCCCTGCATGCATGCATGCATTAATGCGAAAGAGAGAAAAAACGTTCAAGGTACTCGTTCATTGGCAGTGAAAAATAAAAGGGAAAATATAATTTGGCCTTGATTTATTTCGGTAATAAATGCAGGAAACTAGTACCAAGGTACTCGTTCGTTTTTACACACCGCATGCAACAAACTCTTTCGTTTTTACACTTATTTAATGGGGCATGAACCAAGGAATCTAGTATCAAGGTAGTCAAAGTTGATATTTTAGATTTATAAATATTGACTTTTTGTATGGCGCATGAATCAGATGGGAGTAAGTTTGACTGAAGAAAGTTGTTCGGCGTATACTTATTTAATGGGACAGCGCTGTTGTACGCAAAATAGCTAGACTGCGACGCTAGGGGCAGCTGCATGCGGGCCCGCTGTATGCATGGTGCAGTCCGCCCCGCCCAGCGCTATCGCATGCCACGCTCGGTTCAACGGTCAATGGAGTGTACGTTTGGCTGGTCAATATTTATTACATATTTTAGATTTTGATATTTTTTCTTAGGCTGGTCATAGTGACATGCATACTCCTCCCTCTGTCCACAAATAAGTGTACGTTTGGCTTCAAAATTTGTCCACAAAAAGTGTACTTCTACCTTTCCAATGCACTTTAAAGTAGAAAAAATTGCTTCACGGAAATCAAGTCCAATAACATTTAGCAAATGATCTCTTCAATTTATTTGCGAACGGAGGGAGTAGCTCGGGAGTATGTGGAAGTAACTTAGATGTGGTATCATGCATATGTTAATATTCTAAGTTACTACTCCATAGTGCAAAATAACATAGATGTGGTATCATGCAAAGTCTCATTTATTACAATGAACTTGAGGGGAGTAAGTTTGACTGAAGAAAGTTGTTACACGTACACTTATTTAATGCGACGGAGGGAGTAAATACGCCGCAGCGCTGTTGCACGTAAAATAGTTAGACTGCGACGCTAGGGGCAGTTGCATGCATGGTGCAGCCCACCCCGCCCAGCGCCCTCGCATGCCACGCTCGCATGCCACGCTGTTGCACGTAAAAATGATGAAGCCAATCAGATTCCAGAATCATCCATCCCACGGATCGCCAAGAGCTAGCCACGAAATCCTTCTAAGAGACGCCAACCAATCAGGTTGCAGAACAAGCCCTTCCACGGATCGCCCAGAGCCACCCACGGAATACTTCTAGAAGATGCGATCGGACGGCCACAATGTCACGCTAGGGTTAGATCTACGTTCCTCATTCGGCCTTAGGGTTAGCGGGGTTTAGGATGCAGTCAACGGGGTTTCACAAGTTTGACCAGACATTCAAATGTGCATAACTAATTCAAAAAAAATTAAAAAAATACAATACCTTCGCATGGTGTCATGTTATGTGACATAGTTGTGAGAAAAAATATCAAACTTGGTCTATTGATCATATTTCAAAAAACCCTTCACAAAATGACCTATCTCCTCCGAGGTTTTCTGGCTTTCGGGTCAAATGACCAATGATATGGCTAGAATCAAGGCATAGTTTGTGATAATATGCCCATATTTGTCATGCATGTCTATAATGGGATGACTAACAATGTTGTAGCACAAAGTTTTCCTTTTCGACGCACAGAAAATCCATTTTCTATTTTTTGAGTGCCGAAAGAGGGGGGATTTGTGAAGCAACCACCAAATTGAAGTTTCAAAATGGTAACATCCTATTTTTCAAAAATACTAGACCACCTAGCATGTACAATTTCCCAACTTGAGTATCTCAAACCTTTTATTCCATCCCTGGTGAAAAAGACAAATCCTGCCGAATCGGCTGGAAGTGGGTAAGATATGAACTAAAAGTACATGATTTCATGCTGATGATTTTTTGTAAAAATCATTTTTAGGTTCACAACATGCTATTTCATCAGAGATCCAATGCTAGTTTTGTGAGCCTCAGCCCCTAGCTAAGAATATTTATGAAAACCCTTCAAGTTTGACCAAACATTCAAATGTGCATAACTAATTCAAAAAAAATCAAAAAAATACAAAGCCTTCGCATGGTGTCATGTTATGTGACATAGTTCTGAGGAAAAATATCAAACTTGGTTTTAGAAATGGTTGAAAAAAAACTTGCATAGAAATGGGGTGGTTTACCCTAGATTTGGAGCCCATTTCTACCCCATTTTGGGTGAGGGTGAGTTGTACTTCACAAAAGGGATCAGGGTGAGGATGAGTTGTATTGTATATATGAGAAAAATGTTGGAAGCTCATACAAACATAGAAAAGTGACATAGCTACATTTGTTGAAATTCAAATTTACCATCGTATTTGAATTTTGTCCAAATTATCAACAAGTGACAAATTATTATAATAACAAATGTTTACAACAACAAGTGCCAAATTATTACAATAACAAATGTTTACAACAAGTGCCAAATTCAAAGTCTATTTCTTTTGGATCTTCTTACCCCTCGTTTTCTTCTCCTTCACAAGTTTCACACCACACAACAGGTTTATGCTCTTCTTTTTCTTACCATTACCATCTGGCCTCCCCACAGCACGTCCAAGAGTCTCCTGCACCTCCTCAACAACCTCATGATCATGATCCAGAGCCTCATCAACATGGTCACTTTGCACCAGAGCCTCAACAACATGGTCACTTTGCACCAGAGCCTCAACAACATGGTCAGTTTGCACCAGAGCCTGAACAACAGGTTCATTTTGCACCAGAGCCTCAACAATAGGCTCATTTTGCACTAGAGCCTCAACAACAGGCTCATTTTGCCCCTCATTTTGCACCAGAGCTTCCAAATCAGAAATGGTGTGCCCTAAAGCCTCAACACTTTGCACATCATCCTCCAAAACAAGTTCAGATTGCACCTCAGCAGCACCAAACATGATCTGGTTAGTTCTCTTCTTTCTTTGGCCATTGATTCTTTCCCTTTTCACTAGCCAGCATTCGTCAACAACAAGAGGTGGGCCTTTTTCTCCACGCTTCCTCCTGAAAACAAGCAAGTTAGCTGGGGGAGAAAATCATCAACAAGAAATGGGATAGATTTTGGATGAACATACTTTGGCTTTTCAGCAGTGTATCTGCACTTGGTAGAGCCAGCTCGGTGTCCAAGTTCTTCACAGAGTTTGCATCTATTCTTGTTACCTTTTTGGGCCCTTTTTTGGCTTGGCATCTTTCTTTTCATCTTTCTTTCCCTTCTTGTTGCTCCCACCTTTCTCAAACCAAGCCTTGAATCTACTCTGCTTGGGTCTGCCAGCCTTTATTTTCATCAAAGGAGGACACAAGGAGAACTGAATGTCCACTTCAGGCCACTGAGACTGATCTGTAAGTGCTGGAATTGGTGTTCCATATGCAGCCTTGAATTTTGCTACAGAATAATACTCATGCAAATATGGGTGCATATTTAGCTTGTGTTTGGAGGCCAAGAAAAGTATGGCATGCTCACAAGGCTTCCCAGTGTGTTGCCACTCAAGGCATGTGCATTCATGCAATTGAGTGTCAACAACATGCCTCCTGCCAGTCTTTGTATCTCTGACTTCAGCACCCCACAATGAGGATTTCTCAACACGCAAATGTGCAAGATTTTTGCTCCTGTTGACCACCTGCTGCACAACATCAGGAAGCTTATCTCCTTGAAGAACATCACCAAGCCTTCTTCTCAATTCCCACAACCTCATGATCATGATCCTGATCTGGTCAACCATGTCATGGACAGGCAAGTCTTTTAACTCCTTCACTTTGTTGTTGAAACTTTCTACCAAATTATTGTTGATATGATCACATTTGATGGCAGTGTTAAAACCAGACCTGTACCATAAAAGAGAATGGTAGGTTTCCAACCATGTACAAAACTTGACCCTATCCTCCTCAGAGCATGCCGCCTTAATCTTCTCAAGGTGATATGAATGTGTCTGCCTGGTGTAAGATCTTACTGCTGGCCACATGCGTCCAAAATCATCTCCTCTGAATTTTTTGATCAAATTCATCCACATATGGCCGAAGCACTCCCTCTGCTCAGCATGAGGGAAAACAATCTTCACTGCATTTTCTAAACCTTTACATGCATCTGTGTGCACTGCCAATGGAGAGACTGGCCCTATGCATCTTTTCAACTGCATCATGAACCATGTCCATGATGCCTCTGTTTCAGACTGAAACATGCCAATAGCTACAGGGAACATCCAATTGTTTCCATCTAAAGCATTGCATGCTGCTAGTGGACCATTCCACTTTCCAGTCAAGAAAGATGAGTCTATACTCAAATATGGACGGCACCCTGCTTTGAAGCCATCGATGCAAGGTTTTAAAGCCATGAAGAATTTAGAGAAGAAGACTTTTCCATCAGCTGTTACCTCAGTATCTATCTCCACAACACTGCCAGGTGACCTCTTCTCTACTTCTGCTTTGAAGTTATAAAGCATTCGAAAGGTATTTGCCCAATCACCATATAGCTCTTTCATTGCCCTTTGCTTTGCCTTCCACACTGTAGTATAATTCAGCTTAATGGGGTACTGCTTTTCCAAGTCAATTTTCAGTCTCTTTGCAGTGTTGTTTGGTGTTGTGGCTAAAATGGGCTTGATCTTTTCTGCAACCCATAATTGTGATGTCATCTTTGTAACTGTTTGAGAACCTGTAATGCAAGTATGAGGTTTTGGAATTTGATTCACTCTTATTGTGCTTCCATCAGGTTGGCGTCTAGCAGATATATACCACTTGCAAGGCTTGGCACCACCATCATAACCTATGCATTTTGCATAGAACTTCTTTTTATCAGTCCACGTAGTCTTGGTAGCAAACTCACGTTTGATTGCATATGTCCTGAAACACATCCTGAAATCATCCATGCTTGGAAACAATCTCCCAACTTCAATAACTGGGTCCTCTTTGTCATAAACTGTTACTAGCTCATCATCACGTGCATCATCTACATGAACTGCAACATTTTCCAACAACTCTAGATCTATATCTGCCTCTTCATCTCTTAAATGGTTGTCACCATCATTTGCAGCTTCATCCCTCTTCTTATCCTTGTCTATGTCATCTATAGGAATGCCAAAAAGCTTTGCCATTTCAATGTCATCTATTGGTGCAATGACCAAATCAGTCCGGTCATGTATCTCGACCGAATTCCAATCAACAGTTACAATCCTTTGTGCATTACCATCTGTAGCCTCCCCTTGTGCATTAGCATCATCATCCACTGTTAACACTTCCAACTCAGTAAGTATAGGCATTACTTGCCTTTGTGCAGCCCAATCATCCTCGACCATCTGAGCAGCCAGCTTCGAGGCCACATATCCAACCCTTGAATCAGGTTCCAGATCAATGAGCTGTGCTAAAAACAGAACAATTTTGCTTGTCCAACCGTTTCGCTCATCGATTTCATCAACTATATGTTCACCTGTCTCAACCCTAACATATTCACATTTGTAATCATCAAATCGTAACAAAGAAACTTCTTGCTCTGGCCCCCAAACCACACTATCCCCAATTTTTTCCACCATTTTCCTCACTGCCTCCTCTCCCATGTTTATTAGCTCTTGGGGATCAACATGTTCTAATTCCACCTCCCATTTATCAACGGTGTCTCTCTCAATGAGCTGCGTGCTGCCATCAACTAAAACAACCCTAGAGGGAAAGAAATTGATGCGAAATTCGAAGGTTTGGCGCGCAACATCGTCTTCCCTGTTTTTGGCGGGCACTGTGAGCTAGCGGAAGCGAACAAAGAGCTCAACCTTAGAGAAATTAAGTGCAGATATACGGGATATACCGATTAGAAGTCCCCTCTCCATGCTCCATATCGTTCCCCCTCGCCCCGTTCAGCACACCCTCACCTCCACAATCTAGCATCAATGGGCACGCTCAGATCTCTAATTGAGAAGAATGGGAGAGGAATTAGCTTTCAAATGGCACTCACCATCTTCGCCGTCGAACGAAAGCGCCGCCGCCTAAATTAATTGCCGTGCCGCCGCCGGCGCCGAGAACGATGGGTGAGGTCCGCCGCCGCCGTCGGGGAAGCTACAGTCAGTGTGACGCGCGCTCTCGGTCGGAAGCAGTTGGTTTGACTGGCTTGACTGGCTGTCCCAACCGACCGGTTTGGCTTAACCCTAATATTGGAACAAAGTTAAATGTGTCCTTACGACCGTTTTAAGGCCCGTGTGGCCCTGAGCTATTTGTCGCCTCACAACCATCGCATGCGAGCTATTCTTTTCAACGATGTCGTGTTCCTTCCAATTCCGTGTAAAGACGTCGCATAGGAGCTATAAGCCCGTGCTTCTATTGATTCTGCGGGGCATGGCAGCATGTTCCTCTCGTATCCCTTTTCCTGGGCCGCCTCGTCGCTCTCAGGGATGTACCCGGCAGCCCGCCGAGGATGCACAACCGTACCACCTGGGAATCGAGATCGGGGCAGATTTCATGCTTTTTTTGGAAGATTTTACGCTTTTTTCATGTCTTCGATAGCGATGTCCAGTCGTATAAAAGGAACCGTTATGTTTTTTTTAAGCAATATATATTAGGCATGCAAGCCGCCTCATTAAAACCTTTCAGTCCCTTAGGTACCCTGGCTAGGAAAAAGAGTGCGTCTGAAACTTGCAGCCCTCAAACAATTAATATATCGTTTACAAGAGTTTGTAAAATGAAACTAGGAGGTTCATCGACCCAATTACAAGAAATTTTATCTCTAAAACAAGCCCTAGCTAGTGCATGAGCCACCTCATTTGCTTTCCTTGGGCAATGATGGAATTTGACGTTGCCAATAAGCGTCACCAAATCAATACAATCTGCATAAACTGCTGCAGACTCGTCCCACCATGATTCTTCACCCGTGCAAGCTTGTATAATTTCAGTGGAGTCTGATTCAGCAGAGACGTTGTTACAACCCATTCTATTAGCCAAAGATAGTCCTTCTCTCATCGCCAGTGCTTCTGCTGCTGTTGCCGAGGCAATGTTCGGTAGGAATAGGGTGGATGCCGCAATAAAGCTTCCAGCATAATCTCTAAGAACAACCCCGATCGAACTTGTATGAGAATCAGCATAATAACTTCCATCAACGTTTAGCTTTACCTCTCTGGGATTTGGTTTACTCCATCTTGGACATGAGGTGTCTGGCTTCTTTAGAGCTTTAGAGGAATTAGATACTAACGCCAAGATAGACATTCTACATTTGAACATTGGAGGGACTTGCTCATTGTGTGTTCGTCGTCTTCGAATCCACCATAAATACCATGATGCAACTGCAATTGTTTCCTTCAAGCCCAAGTCATAACCATGAAGAGGCTCGTCATCCTTCCTGAGCAAGAATTCAAGAACAGCAGAACCAGATTGATCAACAACCATTGCCTCGTCCATCATTTGACTAATACCAAGAGAAGTCCACATAGCCTGAGCTGTAGGGCAACTAAACAGAAGGTGGAAAATATCTTCCGCCGCTTGATTATAGATGGGGCATTCACCGCTGGAGCCGATGTGGCGATTCGCCAGGATTGCTTTGAGTGGAAGAATGCCATGGAGAGCACGCCAGATAATTTTTTTAATTTTACTAGGAACTTTCAGCTGCCATGTAGCCTTCCAGACTGGGTTATTCGCTGAAGTGCCAGGTAGTGCAAGTTGGTTTGCTGAGGGGCCAAAGCTATGTTTCCATTGGAAGTAATAACCAGATTTGACAGTGTACCTTCCATGCTTAGTGAAGTTCCATGCAATAAAATCATCAAAGCCATGGTTGTTCAGTGGGATCTCAAGTATTCGGTTCACATCCACAGAACAGAAAAGCTCGCGTAAGAGCTGTTCATCCGATGTTCCTGTATAGGGATTGATCAATTCCGAGACTTTAGTGTACAACACTCCTCCTCTTGATGAAATAATTCTTCTATCCGGACTTGAGGGAATCCATGGATCTGAGTAAATGTTTATGTTTTCTCCGGTGCCGACCCTCCAGATATAACCCCTCTTGAATGTTGTCAGACCGGCTAAAATACTCTGCCAAGTAAAACTAGAACCAGTTTTCGGACCAGCTTTCATGATATCCCCATGAGGATAATATTTAGCACGTAATACTCGGGCACACAAAGAATCTGGAGTGTTAATAGGCCTCCATGCTTGCTTTGCTAACATAGCTAGATTGAAAGAATGGAAGTCCCGAAAGCCCATACCTCCTTCACTTTTTGGATAGCACAATTTCCACCATGCAAACCAGTGCATCTTCTTACTATTATCATCATCCCCCCACCAGAACTTGGAGATAGCCTCCGTCATTCTTTTACAAACTCCAACGGGAATAAGAAACACAGACATTGCATATACCGAAATAGCCTGAGCCACAGCTTTAAGAAGGATCTCCTTTCCTCCTATTGATAGCAATTTTTCCTTCCAACCATTTATCCTAATAATGATTCTCTCAATAAGGTGAAGAAAACAATCACTCCTATCAGCCCCTACTAAAGCAGGTAAACCCAGATATTTGTCTAAGAGAGCTTCTGTGTCAATATGAAGGGTTTCACAAATATCCGCTTTTACCAACACATGAGTATTAGGGGAAAAGAAAATACTTGATTTGGCCAAACTCGCCAATTGCCCCGAGTTTGCACAGTAGGTATCCAGAACTTGTTGTAGGGAAGTTGCATTAGTCAAATCTGCCTTCATGAGAATTAAGGAATCATCAGCAAATAATAAGTGTGAAACTGACGGTGCATTTCTGCACACCCTAACCCCATCAATGCCACCAACTTCTTCTTCAAACGATAAGAGACTAGATAAACCTTCTGCACATAACAGGAACATGTATGGGGAGAGAGGATCCCCTTGCCTAAGCCCTCTGGTTGGAGTGAACATCTTAGTTTCATCGGAATTAAAGCGTACTTGATACTTAACGAAGCTAACACAAGCCATCATCAAGGAGATCCACCTTTCTTCAAACCCCAACTTTCTCATCATATTTTCCAGGAAAACCCATTCAACCCTGTCATAAGCCTTGTGCATATCCAGTTTTACCACGCATGCACCAGAGGAGCCTGATCTCTTCTTCTTAATGGAATGTACACATTCATATGCCACCAGAACATTGTCAGTGATGAGACGACTAGGCACAAATGCACTTTGAGTAGGGGAAATTATTTCTGGGAGGATAGCCTTCAAACGAAAAGCCAGCATTTTTTAGATGATTTTATAAATAACATTGCATAAGCTAATAGGGCGAAACTGAGTAATAGACTCCGGGTTGTCCACCTTGGGAATAAGAACCACAGTGGTGTCGTTCCATCCATCAGGTATAATTCCGGTATCCATAGCATGGAGGATCTCAGTAGTAATCTCATCACCACAAATATCCCAGAATTTTTTGTAAAACACCGCATGTAGACCATCTGGACCCGGAGCCTTATAGTCTCCAATACTAAACATTGCTTTCTTCACATCCTCATGAGTGTATGGTGCCAAAAGTTTAGCGTTCATCTCATGTGTCACTTTAGTTTGCACCTTAGCTAGGAGAGTCGGATCCGTCACTTGCACCTCCGAAGTGAAAAGATTAGCAAAATAGTGATGGATAAGAGGTTTAAGAGAATCGGTACCTTCTATCCAGTCATTATTGTTATCCCTTAATTTTTTGATCAAGTTTTTCTTGCGCCTTGCAGAAGCAAATTGGTGGAAAAAAGCAGTATTTCTATCTCCCTGCCTCAACCAATTAGCACGAGATCGTTGAAGCCACTGAATTTCCTCCTGCTCTAGCAACATTTCAATCAGATCAGCCATCTCCCTTGCCTTTTCCTAATTATTCGTGGTCATTGGCCCATTCATCGCCTTATCAAACTCTCGTTGGGCTGTACGAAGTCGTTGCTTCGGCCTCTTAAGAAACCTGCGGTCCCACTGATGTAACGAATTGTGCATATGGTTGAGTTTAGCTAAAACCCCTCCGTCCAGAATTTCAGCGTTAGCCCCATCCCAGGCCTTTTGTACTACCTCACGAAAATATTTTTCCTGCAGCCACTTCCCTTCAAACCGTGGAGCTTTATGATGCTGTTGAGAAAGACTAGCATAAGAACAGTCGGTATCAATATAAATTGGTCTATGATCTGAACGGGCAAACTCCATATGCTGAACCTCTGCGTCCAGATGCATATTCCGCCACGCATTACTTACAATAACACGATCAAGGCGCTCTCTAATATTCCCCCTTTTCCAAGTGAAAGGATCCCCCACAAAGCCTAGATCGTCGAGAGCACATTCCGAAAGAACATCTCGGAACGCTTGCATGTATGGTTGTGGCCGGGGATTGCCTCCCTCTTTTTCATGTGAGAAGAGTATCTCATTAAAATCTCCAATGATCGCCCATGGAAGCTCGTGCTGATTATTGAGGTCTCTAATATTATCCCACGTTTTATATTTATCCTCCCACCTTGGCTCTCCATAAATCCCAGTGAGTCTCCATATTTTATCAGGACTTTCAATAATACGCACATCAATATATTTCGGGTCACAGTAAAGCTGCTGAATATTTAATCCCCTCTTCCAAAGCATAAGAACACCACCACTCCGTCCATTGCTAGGACTGACAATTTTATAGTCCGTCTTTAAACGCCTACGTAAACAGTCTGCCGGATAGCTGTCTAGATGTGTCTCCCACAAAAACACCACATCGGGGTTGCTTCGCCTTTGGACATCCAAAAGCGCTCGAACTGCCGGGTCATTCCCCAAACCCCGGCAGTTCATGCCTAAGATCCTCACTGATCCCGGCGGCGCTCCTCACTGGAGCCTGCCGATCCTTTGTTTTCAGTGGTTTTCCCTTCTTCTCCTGTCCTTGGTCTCTTTGGATCCCTCGGTGGAATTGGACTAAGCGGTGCCGATGGCTCGAATTGATTTACCATCGCTCCCACCATGCCCGGTGTATCTACTGTAACAATGCCAGTCTCAGAATTAGCATTAGCCATCATAACATCGGGCTGCTGGGACACCTGAGCCACTGTGGTGCCTTTCTTACTTAGGTCATCTGCATCTTCATCCATAGGATTTTCAGAAAACTTATCATCTGACCGTTCTCTATTGTCTGAACCAAACCGGCCAATCAGTCCCCGACCTGTAGACCGTCCTCCTCTTGCAAAGCCTCGTCCTCCACCTCTTCCACGTGGGGGTCTACCCCCCCCCCCCCCCCGTCCGGATGCTCCATGTAGCCCTTAAGTCTTTAAAAATAAGTTTATCAGTTGCATGCATCCCATCGCCATGATCTTTAAATTCATGTCCCAAATGACCGCAAACCTGACACCAGTTTGGTATATTCGTTGCAGGGTAGTGAAGATCCAAAACTTCAAAGGTGGGCATGATTTCATCCACCCCGACAACAACGTAGCCCTCTGGAACCGGACGATAGTGGTAAGTTGGCGTGGGTCCAATTGGTAAGGCATAGCCGACCGCCACCTTCATTGATATGTTCACAACTTTGACATGTAGCTCGCAATGTGTCATCTCTGTGATATCATCCACTGGGTAGCCAACAGGAGCCATCGTCGGTGCACCATCGTCATCGCCATTATCATCACCCGGGACCTCGGTGGAAGCCACAATGCTTTTTTAATTATTCGATAGGCCGGTAGCATCGAATGCAGTGTGCTGCTGAGATGGGCCGGTAGTACTTTGCTCTTTAAGTGCGTTAATTTCATCTTGTTGTTGCTTTATTCGTTCTTCAATTATACGCATTCGCTCTTTCTGAATATCTGCTTCAACTTCCGCCCTATCCTTTCTCCTCTGACGGCTTCTATCAGGATATTTCTTCCTCTCTTCGGGAAACCCAGTCCTCCATGGTTTGGAGCCGCTTGTGCCTCGTGTTCGTCCATCATGTTCCTTATTTCCATGGGCGAGTGTGAGCTCATCATTCTCTCTATCGGGAATGAAGTCCCCATCTTTAACAGCCTTTACTGCTTTTCTCATCTTCTCGATTGGCAAGGGGTCTTCTTTATGTCGTATGTTATATATACACTTCCCTTCCGAGTCCAACGTGCCCCCATGCCCGTAAAACCAATTCCTTGCACGTTCGATCCAATCGTCTGTCTCTGGGATGATCTTTTTAGCACGCAGTTTATCCTCAAGTTTCTTCCACTTAGGAATGTCAGCCCTGTAGCCACCTTGCCCCATAGTATGGTGATACTTCTTGTTAGCAGCATTCAGCTTATTCGTTGCAGACATTTTCTTAGCTTTTTCTGATGTCTTGTATTTCACAAACTCAGCCCAGAATGGTTTTATCTTCTCAAACTGAATATTCTTGAAATCAGGAGTCTTCTCTTTCACGACATAGTCAAGGTGCAATCTTTTCTTCCAGTTGGTGAAACACTGGGCCATATTCTTCAAAGCCCACTCCGTGACCTTAGCCTCCATGGATCTCCCATGTTCTAAGGCGTCCTCAACTGGATCCTCCGCATTTGGATCCAGCTCTATCTTTGGTAGTTTGAAATTAACCATGAGCCTCTTCCACAGTAAATCTTTGGCCTTGTTAGGGACAAACAAACATGTTCCCTCTTCTTCCGCACCAGCAGGCCTATTCCAATTTCGAATCGTGATCGGGATTAAGTCCCTAACGATTACTCCGCGTTGTGCCACAAATTTGATTGCGACAACTTCGGGAGCCATCGGTTTTCCGTCTTCACCGATATCTTCGATCCTGAACCTCTCATGGTCTTCCAACTTTTTGGTTGGGCCTCGTCCGCTCTTTTCAGGAGATTTGTTCGATCCGGAGGGCTAAAAGAAGAAAGACCGTCGTTACTATTTCTATATAGATAGCAGATGATTAATTAATGAATTAATTATATTACATGCACCTCGCCAGAGCGGTCGTCTTCTCGATTACACAAGGCATCGCCTTGTCCCTCACGGAAGGCATCACCTTCAACCTCAAACAAGTCGTCTATTCCGGCAAAAAGAGGATCACCCTCACTGGAGTTGTTCAGAAACGTCGATACATCTAAATTTTCTTCCCCGCGGATCACACCTTGGATCAACTCTTCCTTTTCTTAGTCTCTGTCGTGTGGGTCCATATTTTCTGCATAGGTGGAAAAACGGATAAGTCAAAGCGGCTAAGGGAGAATGTTAGGTACGGTGTTGAGAGATATAAACCCTAATTTAGAGAAACCCTAATATCGCGAAGAACCAATACCAGAAAGAAAGGCGGCAATCAATACATGGCATAATACAATGCGCAATCAATATGTATGACATGTCAGATTTAGAGATCCTACACTAACCCTAGGTGCAACATCGATTTAAAAGGGTTCGGGATGCCCTAGCAAGGACACACTGGCGAACCCAAATGTACATAAGGGGTGTCGATGTTTCTTTAACTAAACTAGGGTTTAAAGTTGCTTGACAATGTAACCCTAAAGCATGCTCGACAATTAATCGGGGTTTCGAGGGGTGAAAACCCTAACTCGGAGAAACTCCGGAATCACCTGTGAGGGGTTACTATGTTCTTCTAAGTAAACTTGTTATGAAAGTTGTTGAACAATGCATGACAGGTGGGGCCGAGGCCACGTCGTCAGCCACGCAAGCGAATGGGGCCGGGGAGGGGGTGGTTTGACCGGGCTGACCCACAGGCTGGCGTCACGGTGACATCAGCCTGACATCACCCGACGGTGAACCTCTCAGGCAATGCACGGGGACAGCGAAGGAGGGCTCGGAGGACTACGCGGGTAGGTGGGTTGGATAGAGCGCAGCACGGCGACCATATGGGTAGGCGGGTTGGACAGAAATCTAACACATACGGGTTAAAGAAAAGGGGCAACACTAGAAATCGGAAGCCAATTTGTGCTTTCCATCGGACCATTGTTCATCCGTACGATGGGAAGCTGCTGGACCATACGATGCCAAGCGGAACCGCACGTCCAATCTCGGCAATTTGTGGACAATTGAATGCTTCCTATCTTTAATGTTCCGATTGCATGCTTCCCTATAATGCACGCCGTTGATGTGGCTTTTGTATTTATTCTGGACTTTATTATGGTGTTCCTCCGGCTTCGGATAGATGCTTCGTTGTTAAAAAAATTGCTTCTGGTAGCCTCCATTGATTGCTGATCTTTAGGAAAAGAAATGTGAATATTAAGTAAGCAAATTTATAGGAAACATTTTTTTTCTAATCTTACCTCCAATATTAACTGAATTTGCTTCAAACACATCTTTTAAAAATTTGCTTCTGACATAATTTTGTATCTTTTGTACATTTGCTTCTGACATATCTTAATTTTGCTTCCATGTTTAAAAAATGGTACGAAGTACTGGTTTATTGAAACACGACAAAATTATGTTTCCATCTCCAGGATAATTTGTTTCCATCTAAATAAACTTTGTTTCTATTTGATAGGAACATTTGACCTATGAAACTAGGTATTTTATTTTAAACAAAAAAAACATCACAATATTATTTCCAGGCTATCACCAGGCTATAGCTGTTTTTCGGAGACCACGGCTATAGCCTATAGCCGGCTATTTAAAACATCGTCTTTTGACTTAACTTCATCTTTCAATCTGGCTAGCAGAGAACACTTCAGCACCGAGACAAAAGTAGCAGTACTACTGCCTCACAGCACTCAACTAAGCATTTCAATCCCGATGGCTCGTATTCTCAAGCTAGCCTCCTTGATTTTCTTGCCATGAATTTGCTAACAGTTGGTGTAGAGGAGGAAAGGGTTGAAACTCCCTCCATCGGTAGTTCCCATTCACTAAGCACAGGGAGAACACGCACCCCAACGGTGTCGTATTTATATGGATGGTATATACACACAAGATGCACAAGAATTTATATCGGATATAAATTGGACATGTTATTTATGCACAAAAGGTGTTCACAATTTGTGGCCATGCACGGTGCTACATCAAGCGCACATTCTTCTTCTTTTTACTTGGTTGAGACTCATTATTTCAAAATTGTTAAGCAACCATTTCAAAAGAGTAAATTCTGTTTTTTACCCCCTAATTGTATGTTTGTGACAGGAATTACCCCATCTAGCAAAAAATTCTCTAGATTACCCCATTTAGTAAAGCTTGTCCCACATTCTACCCCTTTTAGATAGAGAGCCTTCTAGCAGGTTCAACACACTCATTAAGTCGATTTTGCTTAGCTGGTGTTTGTCCATCACACTGAACATGGCCGTGTGAATGCAGAATTGCTCGTGCTACGTGACCGGGAGAAAATGATAGTGATAGATTTCAATTTGAACTCACCGCACATGATAAATGAATGTGTTATAAGTGCTAACAACTTGAACTCAACACAACGAGGAAGAAGCCCCATGGTCACGATGTTGGCCTTGAGTCGTGTACAAAGAAAAAAAATCAAGAGCTGCATTATAAAGAATTTGTTGGGTCCGTCCAAGAGGTGCACCAAGAACACATGTTGCTTGATGTGTTCCTCCAAGCCCGGCCAAAAACGGCTGTCGTATGGATCTTGCTTGGTCAAAGAACGGGTGTAAAGGCCGGAGTGCAAGTAGCAACGAGGACACCATGAAGACCCTAAGAACAATCTAACATGTTTCAAGGGAGCTCAGTGCTACTGTTGCGTTTCAGATTGTGAGCATCCTGTTTTTTTGTGTTTCAGCAACAACGCTAAGGACAGCAGGACTTGGGTAATTATGCTTCTGGGTTGTACGTCTTGTTACAACGCCACATCAACCTGATGAGGAGATTCAACCTGCTAAGATGGCTAAATATTTAAAAAGGTAAAATCTAACACAAGTTTTACTAAATGGGGTAATACAGAGAAATTTTCACTAAATGGGCTAATTTGTGTCACAAAAGTGTAACTAGGGGGTAAAATTGGAATTTACTCTTTCAAAATGGGCTAATTTGTGCATATATCCCGCAACAGTGAAGAGTTTGGTGTCTTTAAAATATATTGTTGACTATGTTATGCGGTGCATGCAATTCAAATTAAAGTGATAACATAGTCAACAAATCCTGGTTTCATGACCCGGAAAACACACCATTGACAAAAATAGTTACAGCCTACATCGATCAATGCCAGGATCGATGGAACCTGCCTAGACGCAAATGGAAGTGTGTCAAGCACCGAGGCAACAAGAGCATTATATTCACCATGTAGACCATTCAGGATGTACTCCTTGAGTTCTTCTTCATCATCAATCATTCGGCCTGCCGCAGTGAGCTCCGAGGCAAAGCCTCGCATCTTAGAGATGTATTGGGCCGCTGTCAGATCATTCCTCTTCGTGTTTGCAAGGGCGCCACGAAGCATCGACACCCTGGACTTGGAGTGTGCGGAGTTCAGATCCTCCACAGCAGCCCAAACATCAGCGGCATGATCGAGTTGAAGAACATGCGCGAGAACCTCATGAGACATTGATTTGAGCAACCAGCCCAGAACATGTTGATCGCGAGAAATCCAGGATGCATAGGCTGGATTGGGCACCGTGTGCCTGACGTTGCTTGTGTCCTCAACCTCCATGGTTTTTGGCGGACACGAGTCGGACCCATCAAGCAGGTCCATGACCATCGCGCCGCGGAGGGCAGGAAGAACCTGCGCCTTCCAGAACATGTAATTTCCTCGAGTGAGTTTCTCCGTCGGTGGAGCACCAAGAGCGGCCGCGAGAGATGCCGCCGAGGAGGACGACGAAGAGGCCTCCATGGAAGGGCGAGGAGGGAGGGATTCCGGCCGGGAATTTTGGTGGCTGTTTCCTTATCAAGCGATCGGTTATGATTTTCTTGGCCGGGATTTTTGGTGATTGCCGATGGAAACAATCAGCGATTTTTTTTTTGGCTAGATTGGATCGGCAGTGCTAGAAGGGAAAGAGCCAGCTCGATACCATGTTGATTGAGAGAAAACCGATGCCCTGATGGGGGCTCGGGTTACATGTGATGTTATATAGTCATAGGAAGAGCCCCTATGGTGGCATTTACAAGGGAATATGAGTCGGTTGGTGTACTACACCATACCAAGTCATATTAATTCTAACAGACTGTACAAGCTATAAGCTGTGCATAGAACAGCTCTGCTCCGAGCTAAGAGTAATGGCAGTACTCTAGCCTCACTTCGAGGAACGAGATCCTCTGACTTAGACCGAAGTACTGCAGAGGGACATCGATCAGTTTGGTTCGTTCGTTCCCCATCCGATGGCACTACGTCAAACCCAAGCAAACACAGCGCGATGCCGGCCCAAGGCCCAGTCCAATGAACCGAGGGAAGAAAACCGCGCCCTCTAGCTCATAAATTGGCGGGACAACAGAGAAAAGGCACGAGAGACGAGGACTCGAGAAACGGAGCGAGAAGGAGATCGCCATAACCTGCCGAGGGCGCGCTTCTCTAATCGGCGATGTGATGCTCTCATCGTTAATCTCAGGTACCTACCTTTCTCCGTTTCTGTCCATGGACTAAAATAGATGGATTTTCCCAAGGTAGATGCAATCAATGTTAGAATATGAAAGAACTTAAAACTGCTCTTAATAGGTGGAAAATTTCGACTTAGACCAAAAATAAAAGTTGTAGTACACGATCACATCTTTCCAATGATATATCATTTGCACGATTTAGATCAGCATACTAAAAGTTCTAGCCTAAGCAAGATTCTGTCCTAGGTAGATGCAACCACCGTCAGGAACATGAAAAAAACTTAAAACTGCTCTTAATCAGTGCACAATTTCGACTTAGATCCAAAACAAAAGTTGTAGTACATTGTCACACCTTTCCAACGGTACCTTATTTGCACTATTTGGATCAGTGTAGTAAGAGTTCTAGCCCAAACAAAATTCTGTCCTTGGTAGATGCAACCACCGTCAGGAACATGAAAAAACTTAAAACTGCTCTTAATCAGTGCACAATTTCGACTTAGATCCAAAACAAAAGTTGTAGTACATGGTCACACCTTTCCAACGGTACCTTATTTGCACTATTTGGATCAGCGTAGTAAGAGTTCTAGCCCAAACAAGATTCTATCCATCTTTTAATGGACATTGTCAGCTGTATTGAAGGTTACTTTTGTCAGATATACATTGTGGAAGCTCTTGTGCATAGTCCATGGAAGAAGAAACTGAGATTGCAGAAAAAATTAATACATCACATCATGATCCTGATTCCAATCGGTAATTACCATATCCCATACTTTGGCATGAGATCTCTATGTACTTCTATTGGTTCTAGTATTTTCTCCGCATCTGCAATACTCCCAAACTTATTTTTATTTACACTACAGAGTTGTTCTACCTAGTTTGGTACCTCATATTGGCATGGAATTTAAAAATTCAGATGAAGCTTGGGCTTTTTGGCTGAGCTCCAGTGGGCAAAAAGGCTTTGAGGTGAGGAAACGGTACACAAACAAAAGACCATCAGATGGAAAAATTACATCATGCAAATTTGTTTGTGCAAATGAGGGTCTTCGATCGCAAGACAAGAGGGACCATTTAACAAAGTGCCCTCGAGCTGAAACTAGAACCAATTGTGAAGTCCACATGATTGCTAAAACGGACCGGAAGAAGGAAAATCTAAAAGTCTCTGCCCTAGCTTTGGAACACAATCACCTACTACACCTGCCAGAAACTTTACACTTAATGGTGTCACAGAGGAAAATTTCAGAGTTGCAAGCTTTTGAAATTGAAATGGCAGACGATGCAGGTATTCGGCCAAAAGCCGCACATGAGTTGGCTGGACACGAAGTTGGGGGAACACACAATCTTTCCTATACACTTCGTGATCACAAGAATTATTTGAGGACCAAGCGTCAACGAGAAATGGCATATGGACAAGCAGGTAGCATGCTCAAATATTTTCAAGACAAGATTGCTGAAAACCCATCATTCCAATATGCATTGCAAATGGATTGTGAAGAACAAATAGCAAACATATTTTGGGCTGATGCTAAAATGATATTGGACTATGCACATTTTGGTGATGTTGTTAGTTTTGACATTACTTTTGGAACAAACAAGGAGAGCAGACCCTTTGGTGTTTTTGTCGGATTCAATCAATTTAGAGAAACTGTAGTTTTTCGTGCTGCTCTCATGTATGATGAAACCTTCGCATCCTTCAAGTGGTTGTTTGAGGCCTTTCTAAATGCCCATAAAGGAAAGGGGCCTAAAACATTCTATACAGATCAAGATGTTGCAATGGGAAAGGCTGTTGGGGAAGTATTTAAGAAGCATGGCATGGATTATGCACCTTTCACATTATGCAAAATGCTGTCAAACATCTACATGAAGAGGGGGATGAAGAGAATAAAAAGGATAAGAAGAAAGAGAAGAATGAAGAGAAGGAAATTGAGGAGAGTGAAGAAACAAGCATTCTATCAGATTTTAGCGCGTGCATGTTTGAGTATGAAGACATGGCAGAATTTGAACAAAAGTTTGACCTCATGAGAAAAAAGGTGAGCAAGCAAACTTGGCTAGATAGCATATATAAGTTAAAAGAAAAATGGGCTGAATGTTATATGAAGGATGTCTTCACATTAGGAATGAGAAGTACACAATTGAGTGAGAGTTTGAACAATGACTTGAAAATCCATTTCAAATCTGATTTTGATATTATTCGGTTCTTTAAGCATTTTGAAAGGGTGGTACAAGGAAAAAGGAATAACGAACTGAATTCAGAATTTGAATCAAGGAAAAAGTTGCCTAAATTATGTATGAGGAGACCACCACCAATATTGGTGCAGGCTAGCAAGTTGTATACACCTCGCATATTTGAATCTTTTCAAGGTGAATATGAAAGATCCTTGTCAGCTTGCACCAAGACATTAGATGGTTGTAATGAATATCTAGTTGGAGACTTTACCTTTGAAGAAGAGTATAAAGTTATTGGTGATCCTTCAAAACTAATAGTTATGTGCAGCTGCAAGCAATTTGATAGAATTGGGATATTGTGTGGCCATGCTCTTAAAATTCTTGATTTAATGAATATCAAGTCACTACCACCACATTATGTGTTGACGATATGGACACGGGAAGCACGGAGTGGTACTATACAAGACAAAGATGGAAGAAATATAATCATCAATCCAAATATGGATGCCATGCTTAGCTACAGATATGTGTCCCACAAATTTCATAATTTGGCGGATCAAGCATACAACTTTCCAGAATGTATGGCCTTGGTAGATAGCATACTTGACATCCTTGGTAAGCAAATTGAAGAAAAAATCAATGCATCTACAAGCACACCTCGGTATCCATGTACGATTCCCACAAATGCTAGTCCACCAAATGACTTGTTGACTAGTGCACGCCTAAAGAAAAAGGAGGTCAAAACAAAAACTTCAAAACGGCGAAGAACTTGGCTTGATAAGAAGCACAAGATTAGAAAAAAGAGAGAAAGCAAAACTACTTCACGGTCCGGGGAAGAGGAATGTTGCTAAGCAAAAAATGTGCTTTCAGTTTTATCATTATGTTCATCAATTCTCATAACCATTCAATTTTTTTTACAAGATAAAAGAGGCAGGAAGTGGTAGTGCACAAGCACACGCATAAGTACAAGTTGCAAATGATAGTGTTTGTGATGGCAAAGGGAACGGATCTGAAGTTTACAAAGACAATCTTAGTTTCACCCAATTATTAACGGTAATCTTGTTCATATAGTTAGTTTACAAATCTACACGTCATATTGTTTAAAAAATCTTACTCTCATATTTATTTAATTTACAGGGACCAATCACAGATGACATCTTTACTGGACTGTGGTGAATAATTTCAGTTTTTCGATGCCATTCAGTTTAGATCAGTTCTAGGCAATACTAGCCATTTAGTTCAGTTTTGGGTGCCGTTTAGCTCACTTTTGTTATGGGAAATAGCTGATATTTTGTTTATTTCATTCATATGTGAGTGCCATTTAGTTCAATGCAGTTTGGACAAACTGTTAATATTCAGTTCAGATTTCTCTCTTATGTCAAACACAGTTACTATTCAGTTCATGTTCAGTTTGCACATGCACAATGTCTATTTGAACACTGATTTATTCATAACCTTATAGCAAATACAGGAGATTTTACAAGCTGTTTAGCTCTACACACATATACAAGTAGCAACAGCAAACACATGAAAACTGAACTTGTTCTTGGTCAAGCAACTAACAAACACAGGACGGGACGACACCGTTCCTACTCCTGCTCTTGGAGGACGCCGCCGGCGTGCACATGGAAAGAGGAAGCGCAGGGGAACGCACGGCGGCCATGCGTACATGAGCTCCTGCTCCTCCTTTTGGATGGAACAGCCAGCGCGTGCTGCCGGAATGTTCTGCCGGCGACCAGGACGACATGGCCTGGTCCATGCGCTGGGTCTGGTGCTTGTCTTCGAGGCAGAGATGGCGTGCATGGCCGCGGCGCCGGAGGCCACGGAGGACGCGGCGCCAGAGGTGGCGGCGCCAGAGGCCACGGAGGCCGCGGTGGCAGAGCTGGCCGTGCGGCTGAGCGGACGGCGACCGGGCGGCGGCGAGTGAGGAAGTAGCAAGTGAAGGGGAATTTAAGGAAGTTTTTTTCCTGAGCCAAAGCGTTGTTTTTTCTCTCCTGGCCATGGATAATGGGCTTTGGGCTGAGTATTTGCTGCGTTCCTGCATTCCCAGCGCGTTGGAGCTGTTGCCGTTCGATGCGCATCGATCGAACGACGTCCCTCTGCAGTAGTTGAAACAAAGTCAGAGGATCTCGTTCACTTCGAACTAAGCATTTCATTGCTGATGTCTCCTATGCTCACGCTAGCCTCATTTTTTCAGTCTCACATAGTTTTCGCCAAGGGTTGTTATATGAGAGGTAGAGCTGAAGCTTATTCACCGGTGGTATATATATACTATCCATGAACCATGGAGAAATACACTCTTTAGGTGATCCTTATATGATGGTTAGTCACACGTGATGTGGTTGCTAGAAAACATTTATGCAAGGACATTAACGAGATATTTGTTCATAAAGTTCTTCACAAATTATAGCCGACAAGGTGTGGTACTTATTTGTTGTGCTTGGTTGAGACTATACCTGGGCATGGACAGCCCGGCCCGGCCCAACCCGGCCTGAAAAAGCCGGCGGTACAGGCTTTTTAGTCCCGTGGGCTAGGCCTAGGCAACAGATTTGAGGCCCGACATACTCATGGGCCGGGCTCGGGCCAAAGGAAATGTTAAAATAGGAAAGGGCCCGGCCCGATGGCCCGACGGAATATGTGCATGGCAGGCAGGGCTCGGGCTTAGTTTTCAGGCCCGGTAGCCGGGCTGGGCCAGGCTCGGGCCTGGGATTTGCACGGGCAGGCTTTGTCAGGCCCGGCCTGGAAAATTCCAGACATAGTTGAGACTGTCATTTGAAATTCGAAAAGCAACTCCTTTAGTTTTATCTATGTTACTTAATAACAGATGATAAATTTGAAAGAGTTGTGGTGCTGGTACGGACCATATATCCCAAAATAATAAAGAGTAAGTAATTCAAAATATTTCATACCGGAAAAGCCTTCACAGAACTAATTGATGTACTGATAAAAAATCAATCATCTATTCATATACACTAGTAAAAGAAGGGATGCATTGGCTAGCTACCTACAATCTGCCTCTGTCCCACAATCAAAACATCTTACATTATGGGACATATGGAGTAGTTGATTGGACAGGTTTCGAGCAGATATAACTTAACCACATAATACTGTGTTACTAATTTAACTTTTCTAGACGTTCCAAATGACCATGCCGAGAACAATCCAGAAATTTTTGACTTGTTGGTCATGATAATTACAAGATATGCATTTCTTGCCCCGTTGAACAAGTAAACCTACCCTCTTGAAAAGTTTCTAACAGCAAAGGTATGTCGTTTTTAGATACAGGGTACCTACCTTGCTATAGAGTCTTTGCTTAAAAAGAATATCAATACAAACGGATAAAGTCGGGGAATGAAACGGGTTCATTGAAAATTTAATTTAAAGATAATAAATAGATAAGTATATTGCCTTCTATACAACACATGACAAAGCTAATCTCCAAACCGAAGACACATGACAAGATAATCCTCCAAACCAAAGACACATCACGCTTCTGAAGATAATACACTAGAAGAATATTATAAGAGTAAATTCCATATTTTACCCCCTAGTTTAACATTTGTGACACTAATTATCCAATTTAGCAGAAATTTATTCAGCTTACCCCATTTAGCAAAAAATTGTGCCAATTTTTACCCTTCTAGTTTTTTAACTTATTCTGCCACGATTGACCCAATAACCAGGTCCATGTGGCGTGCCACAATAATGCAAGTGTGAACTTGCCACGTGATTTTTGTTTAGCGACTTTACATCAAGTTGATGGATTCCCTTCCCTACTAGACCTCACGACCTGTACAAAGCTAGCTAACTAGATAATCTGATTTTTTTTTTGAACGGTGGAGTGCCCCAAAGGGGCTAGAACCATATATTAAAACATCAGTGGTGGGGTACAAAGATTACAAAGGACCTCATAAAATAAAAAATAACACATAGGTCCTTAGCATATGTAGAAAGGACCTTGCTAAGAGATTGAGAATGACAATCTAGTCCTTCCTCTTCTCCACTGTGGAGCAGCGAGCTCAGCATGTTGCAGCCATGGTCAGGTGCGGGGACGCAACCACTTGCCTCTGGCCCGGCGACGCCCTCAACAGCTGCGCCCGAAAAGGGCCTCTCGGTGGAGGTTGAAATCTTGCCGGAGCTCACCGGCGTAGCCATCTTGGCCAAGAATTTCGGCTTCTTGCAAGAAGCAGAGGATATGCTCCGAATCAGGATGGTTCTCGAACTCCAGCACCGCTCCAGCACATCGCCCAATTCGACAGCTTCTTCATCCATCGCCGCCTTGGCGCTTGAAGAGAAGAAGGGAAGCGAATCCAGCAGAAGAACCAGAGCAGCAAAGGCATACCCACATCGCATCAGGAAAACAGGCTCACCGTCAGATCCAAAGCTCCTGCCACGGGCTTGGAGAGGCAAGCGGAGATGGTAGCGAGGAAGGCACGCCGAGTAGAACCGCTTATTGAAGGGGGCTTCACCAGCTCCGCATCCTGCGCCTCGCCACCACCTCGATGGCGCGACCCAGAGCGTTTCCGGCGACCGCCTGACACCGCGGCAAGGCATCAGAACGGACGGCCTCCAAGAAGAGGGGAAGACGGCCTTATTGGCGGAGATGCCACGCTCCGAGCTTCCACCGCGCCGCCGCTCTTGCCACCAGAGAAGCGTGCTGAGGAAGACGAAGCAGAGGACGCACCGGACCCGGCCGATGGAGCCCGGCGACCTACTCCCAGTCGGCACAACGGCACACAAACTACAACATCTACACCTACCATCTACTCTACTTAGTCCGGCTCCTCTCCTCCGCCTCCGCCGGCCGGCATCGCCGTCGACGGGAGTTTCAGATCGGGCCGGTTGGGTAGAGTCGACTCTCAAGGGGGCTGGTGGAAGAGACGAGAAAGGTGGGGAAACTCTGGCACTAGATAATCTGATCAATTTTGTGGTGGAAGTAAGCTCGCCCTGCAGAGCACACAGACCAGTACTCGCCAATGTCGTCGCCCCCGTGTCGCTGTGTACGTTTGTTAGATTGACTGAGAATGAACGAATGAATGGCATGGATGCTAGCTAAATTAGGATGTAATGTGATTGATATGCCACCAACAAAAGTATGTTGCTGCAATTCCCTCGCTGTCACTTGATCCAACGCCAAACATGTAGTTCTTGACGTCATTGCCGCTGGTCACTACATCGCAAGCACGATACCAGCGCGCTCGCTCTGCCCGACGGAAAGCCCAGAACCTCGCTGTCAGGCATTTCTCGACCGTGCAGTGTTGTCTTCCGCAAGATGAACGGCCGCTACATTCTCACATGATACCTCAGTATCCAAAGCTGATAAAACAGGGAAGTAGAATAATAAAAGGGGTAAAAACTGGCATAACTTTTGTTAAATGAGGTAAAATGGATGAATAATTGGTAAATAGGGTAATTACTGTAAAAAATATCAAACTTGGGGGTAAAAAATGGAATATAACTTGGCGAGGCTCTTTGCTCCAATTCTGGTAGAGAATTTGAAAATATCTTCGACTCCCTCCGTTCAGAAACACAAGACATTTTAGCTTTATAAAATGAATGTATCTAGATGCCTTTTAATGAATAGTTTCACTCTCAAGAAACTTCTTATTGTGTATTTGGTTGAGATCCATTATTTTAAATTAAATAACTAATTAAATTAAACTGTTTATGATAATTGATACCCTAATTTTAGGTCTCATTAGTTAGGCCCCGTTTGGGAGAATGGAAAATACATACATGCCTGAACACATTACCAGGACAATTTACCAACCGCCTAAGAAACCTTGAATTTCAGGGTAATTTTTCGGCTTGGAACTGAGCGTTTGGATACCGGGCATTTTGACCAGAACGAATGGATCCATGAGGGGGAAAGGAGAGCAGAACGTCAGTGCACATTCATCACGGGTGACAGGGAGAATCAGTGGCCGCGGCACCTCGCTTTGTCCTCATCGTTGCTTCCTCCTTCACGTTCCGGCAGGAAGCTAGGATGAAGGCGGCGGCGCCTCCTTCCACCAGAGCTGTGTTCCTTTCGGGTAGTGGCCGGTGGAGAAAGGGGTGTTGGTGCAACAAGGAAACAGTCGGCGGCGCCTTCCTTTTGTTACTTTGAAAGAGTAAAATGAACACCTCGAGGAATCCAGATGAGTTGGCGCCCTTAGTTATTGTTGTTGAAGTGTATAAGTGGATTCACTACAGGACGCGCGCGCTACGCCGAGGGCAAAAATCCGTTGGCATAGGCTAAAATGCCCTCGGCGTATGGTACGCCGACGGCTGCCCTCAGCGTAGCCTCCTCGGCAAAGGACTCCCTCGGCGGAGCACATAGAGGCCGTTGGCGTATCAAAATATCATCCGCGTATGCTACGCCGAGGGCAATGCCGTTAGCGTAGCGGCCGTCGGCATAGCTTGTCTACATGTTGCAAAAACATTTAAAAAAAACAATTAAAAAAATTATTTTTTTTCTTAATTTTTGAATCTTTGAATTGTTTGACTCGTTAATTTCTCACTTTGAACATTTTTAACACTAATTACATTTAATATTTAATTAAATTATAGTCTTGGTCGAACTTCCGGGCCGGTCACCCATCCTAATAATACTCGAGCTCCAGCACGCTTAACTTCCTCGTTCCTTCAGAATCTGTTTCCGCAAAGTAATTCATACATTGTTGTCAATAGTATGATATCAATCTTATTAACCCTTATATCAACATGTCACATTTTTGTATTTTTTGAAAATTACAAACAATTATTTAAGTAAACATTAATGAATAAATAAAAATATTATTAAATTCAAATAAAAATATAATAATTTTACTTTTTTGTATTTTTCTATTTAATATAGAATAATTAATGTCTTTAAATCTGTAAATCGGAATTTAACAAATAATATGTCTAAATTGATCAGAAAAATAAGAGGAATCCAAATATGATATCCATATCAATTAATCACAAACCCTTCATTTTCGAATTATCTAATTGGTGGTTGCTTTAGAAAAATTTCCTTTTTGCGCTCGCATAATGAAAAATTGCTTTTTAGTGCGATAAAAAGGAAAACTTGCATTGGATCTTTGATAAAATAGCATATTGTGAACCTAAAAATGATTTTTTTAAAAAAACATGAGCATCAGATCATGTACCTGTAGTTCATATCTGACCCACTTCCTACCGATTCATCAGGAATTTGTCTTTTTCACCAGAGGTGGACGGAAAGGTTTCGTATCCCCCTGTTGGGACATTGTACATATAAGGTGGTATAGTATTTTTGTAAAATATTGTGGTAGCATTTTGAATTAGCCATTTGGTGGTTGCTTCACAAAATCGTCCGTTTTTTGTGCTCGGAAAATGGGAAATGGCTTTTTGGTGTGACAAAAAGGAAAACTTCCTCCTGCAACATTGTTCGTCATCCCATAATGCATGTGTATGCACAATATGGGTACACTATCACAAACTATGCTTTGATTCTAGCCATAACATTGGTCATTTGACCCAAAAGCCAAGAAACCTCGAATGAGTTAGGTCATTTTGTGAAAGTTTTTTTGACATAATCAATATATCAAGTTTGATATTTTTACTTATAACTATGTCACATAATATGACACCACGCGAAGGTTTCGCATTGTTTTGATTGCTTTTTGAAATTTTTATGGCCGTTTTAAACTATCGTCAAACTTTGTCGAACGGCGGGCATGAAGATTCTTAGCTCGGGGCCGAGCCTCGCTAAACTTGCATTGGATATTTGATAAAATAGCATATTGTGAACCTAAAAATGATTTTTGTAAAAAAACATGAGTATCGGATCATGTACCTGTAGTTCATATCTGACCCACTTCCTACCGATTTGTCAGGAATTTGTCTTTTTCACCAGAGATGGACGGAAAGGTTTCGGATCCCCCTGTTGGGACATTGTCCATATAAGGTGGTATGGTATTTTTGTAAAATGTGGTGGTAGAATTTTGAATTAGCCATTTGGTGGTTGCTTCACAAAATCGTCCATTTTTTATGCTCGGAAAATGGGAAATGGCTTTTTGGTGCGACGAAAAGGAAAACTTCCTCCTACAACATTGTTCGCCATCCCATGATGCATGTGTATGCACAATATGGGCACATTATCATAAACTATGCCTTGATTCTAGCCATAATATTGGTCATTTGACCCGAAAGCCAAGAAACGTCGAATGAGATAGGTCATTTTGTGAAGGATTTTTTGAGACATAATCAATATATCAAGTTTGATATTTTACTTATAACTATGTCACATAATATGACACCATGCGAAGGCTTCGCATTGTTTCGATCGTTTTTGAATTTTTATGGCCGTTTTAAACTATCGTCAAACTTTGTCGAACGGCGGGCATGAAGATTCTTAGCTCGGGGCCGAGCCTCGCTAAACTTGCATTGGATCTTTGATAAAATAGCACATTGTGAACCTAAAAATGATTTTTTAAAAAACATGAGCATCGGATCATGTACCTATAGTTCATATCTGGCCCACTTCCTACTGATTCGTCAGGAATTTGTCTTTTTCACCAGAGGTGGACGGAAAGGTTTTGGATCCCCCTGTTGGGACATTGTCCATATAAGGTGGTATAGTATTTTTGTAAAATGTGGTCGTAGCATTTTGAATTAGCCATTTGGTGGTTGCTTTACAAAACTGTCCATTTTTTGTGCTCGGAAAATGGGAAATGGCTTTTTGGTGCGACGAAAAGGAAAACTTACTCTTGCAACATTGTTCGCCATCCCATGATGCATGTGTATGCACAATATGAGCACATTATCATAAACTATGCCTTGATTCTAGCCATAATATTGGTCATTTGACCCGAAAGCCAAGAAACCTCGAATGAGATAGTCATTTTGTGAAGGTTTTTTTGAGACATAATCAATATATCAAGTTTGATATTTTTACTTATAACTAGGTCACATAATATGACACCACGCGAAGTTTTCGCATTGTTTCGATCGTTTTTGAATTTTTTATGCCCGTTTTAAACTATCGTCAAACTTTGTCGAACGGCGGGAATGAAGATTCTTAGCTCGGGGCCGAGCCTCGCTAAACTTGCATTGGATATTTGATAAAATAGCATATTGTGAACCTAAAAATGATTTTTGTAAAAAAACATGAGCATCGGATCATGTACCTATAGTTCATATCTGACCCACTTCCTACCGATTTGTCAGGAATTTGTCTTTTTCACCAGAGATGGACAGAAAGGTTTCGGATCCCCCTGTTGGGACATTGTCCATATAAGGTGGTATAGTATTTTTGTAAAATATGGTGGTACCATTTTGAATTAGCCATTTGGTGGTTGCTTCACAAAATCGTCCATTTTTTATGCTCGGAAAATGGGAAATGGCTTTTTGGTGCGACGAAAAGGAAAACTTCCTCCTGCAACATTGTTCGCCATCCCATGATGCATGTGTATGCATAATATGGGCATATTATCATAAACTATGCCTTGATTCTAGCCATAACATTGGTCATTTGACCCGAAAGCCAAGAAACCTTGAATGAGATAGGTCATTTTGTGAAAGTTTTTTTAAGACATAATCAATATATCAAGTTTGATATTTTTACTTATAACTATGTCACATAATATGACACCATGCGAAGGCTTCGCATTGTTTCGATCGTTTTTGATTTTTTATGCCCGTTTTAAACTATCGTCAAACTTTGTCGAACGACGGGCATGAAGATTCTTAGCTCGGGGCCGAGCCTCGCTAAACTTGCATTGGATCTTTGATAAAATAGCATATTGTGAACCTAAAAATGATTTTTTTTAAAACATGAGCATCGGATCATGTACCTGTAGTTCATATCTGACCCACTTCCTACCGATTCGTCAGGAATTTGTCTTTTTCACCAGAGGTGGACGGAAAGGTTTCAGATCCCCCTGTTGGGACATTGTCCATATAAGGTGGTATAGTATTTTTGTAAAATGTGGTCGTAGCATTTTGAATTAGCCATTTGGTGGTTGCTTTACAAAACTGTCCATTTTTTGTGCTCGGAAAATGGGAAATGGCTTTTTGGTGCGACGAAAAGGAAAACTTCCTCTTGCAACATTGTTCGCCATCCCATGATGCATGTGTATGCACAATATGAGCACATTATCATAAACTATGCCTTGATTCTAGCCATAATATTGGTCATTTGACCCGAAAGCCAAGAAACCTCGAATGAGATAGGTCATTTTGTGAAGGTTTTTTTGAGACATAATCAATATATCAAGTTTGATATTTTTACTTATAACTAGGTCACATAATATGACACCACATGAAGGTTTCGCATTGTTTCGATCGTTTTTGAATTTTTTATGCCCGTTTTAAACTATCGTCAAACTTTATCAAACGGCGGGCATGAAGATTCTTAGCTCGGGGCCGAGCCTCGCTAAACTTGCATTGGATCTTTGATAAAATAGCATATTGTGAACCTAAAAATGATTTTTGTAAAAAAACATAAGCATCAGATCATGTACCTGTAGTTCATATCTGACCCACTTCCTACCGATTTGGTAGGAATTTGTCTTTTTCACCAAAGATGGACGGAAAGGTTTTGGATCCCCCTGTTGGGACATTGTTCATATAAGGTGCTCTATTATTTTTGTAAAATATGGTGGTAGTATTTTGAATTAGCCATTTGGTGGTTGCTTCACAGAACCGTCCGTTTTTATGCTCGGAAAATGGAAAATGACTTTTTGGTGCGACAAAAAGGAAAGCTTCCTCCTGCAACATTTTTCGCCATCCTATGATGCACATGTATTCACAATATGGGCACATTATCACAAACTATGCCTTGATTCTAGCCATAACATTGGTCATTTGACCCGAAAGCCAAGAAACCTCGAATGAGATAGGTCATTTTGTGAAGGTTTCTTTGAGACATAAATCAATATACCAAGTTTGATATTTTTCCTTCTAACAATGTCACATAATATAACACCACGCAAAGATTTCGCATTGTTTCGATCATTTTTTGATTTTTATGCCCGTTTTAAACTATATATAATGTTTTATGTTTTACTTAATTTTTATTTACAAATGTGTAATATTTGAGTGTAGATAGATAGATCTTATTTTTCTGCAAATTTTGATATATTATTTGTATTTTTCCGAATTAGAATGATTTAGTTATGATTTTTCAAAGTTTAATGAGATAAAATAAAAAATAGCTACGCCGAGGGCAGCCGGCGGCGTAGCATAGGATATGCCGAGGGCAATTCTATGCCGACGGCTGCTTGGTGGGGCTGGCCTAGACGATGGCTACGCCGACGGCCCCGACGTTTGGCCGTCGGCGTAGCGACCGGCCGTCGACGTAGCTTCCCATTCCTATAGTGATTGCACTAGCCCTTTCCATTAGTTCGGACTTTTGGCTGCGTTGGCTAGTGCGTGAAGCTTGACATGGTATCAGAGCCTAAGGTCACGAGTTCGAGTCCCGGCTTTCGCAATTTATCATAAAATTGTTGTTGACCCCTCTGTGTCCACGTATAGGCCTCTTGAGTCATACGTGAGTTTCGCGTGCCGTCGTTTTTTTCCGGTTGCACGTGCTGACTTCTTCCTGTCACATGTGAGAGAGAGTGTTGAAGTGTATAAGTGGATTGCACTAGCCCTTTCCATCAGTTCGGACTTTTGGTTGCGTTGGCTAATGCATGAAGCTTGACAATTGTGAGGGAACAAAGTAACGTGGATCAAGAAGATGATATTGGTACACATGGCAACGTTGACTCTGAATGATCATGAGCATATGTTTAGTTCTATCTACTCTGAATGATCATGAGCATATGTTTAGTTCTACCAGTCCGTGGCACGTCTGGATCATCTCCTCGTGCCGCACGGCAGTCTCATCCCGCGTGTCTTATTATTGCCTCAATTGCGAAAGCTCTGTTGGCCCCGGCTAACAGAGAATAGCTCTGTGTGAAGACCAACGGTTGTACTCACTGTTTGCTGCGCACTAAGCATGATATTCCCAATGTCTCTTATTCACACTCAAGCCTCATATTTTTTTCCTTTGATTGTTTTTGCCAAGGGTTGGTGCATGAGAGGAAGGTGTCCAATTTTCCCCTCTCCTTTCCACAAAGCTGTGAGAAATATACGCCCCATGGGTTATCCGTGAACCTACTTATACAAGGGCGGTCACACCTGATGCGGTTGTTGGAAACATTTATGCAAAGTAAATTTTATCAGATATTTCTGCATTAATGTTTTTCCACAAATTATGGCCCGGTGTTACAGCAAGGACATGTGATATATTTTTATTTTGATCTTGGTTGAGACTCGCTATTTGAAGTTTGATAAGCAACTTTTTTAGCTCTCTTGTTGTTTAATTATTATCTGAACAATAAAATGAAAAGAGTTGTGGTGCATATATACTATACTCTGTTCACTGATCCAAAGGATCCCAGAACGGCAAAGCATTCATCAAGTCCAAACTCCCAATGTAGTAATCAGAAATCAAATGGCTATTCACAAAGTAAAGAAGAGATGAATTTCCCCCTTTTCGAAAAAAGAAGAAGAGATGAATTCGCTAACTGGCTAGTTGTTTGGATATGTTCCGAGAATGCTTGTCTGTTGTTTTCTTCTTGGAGGCGTTGATTTTGGAGAGTCTTGTTTGCAATACAGGTGTTGTATCTGGTGGTGGTTAGAGTGCTTCTGTTGTGAGTGGTTGAATACCGTGCAAAGTCTTTGTTCTTGGATGTGTGTATCCTAATGTCTTTGGACATCTTCTTGATGCATAGACTAGGTGTAACTGATATCTTTGTGATATTAATATATTTCCTTTGTCAAAAAAAATTCTGAAAAGCGCCTATCACTTAAATGTTTGGTGATGCATGTCTTATATCGGCTTGAAGAAAATTAACTTGTCAAGTCAAAAGGGAAGTTTTGATAACAGGGCCTCGGCGGGCTAGCTAGTCACAGCCGGTATGTGGCGATCTTCCGCACAATCTGTAGGCATGGATACAGAGGACGCGGTGACGTGCCCCTCCGGTCCAATGCTCATCGGAGGAGACATGAGGGAGGTTTAGTCACTCACTCGTTGTCACGATGGATGCTCCTAACCACACGGGGCAATCTGCACTCGCATGACCATTCTAGATATGTCAGCCGATCACTGCCTCTCAGCTGTGATTGATCACCAATAGTTGTTTTTCTGGTATTGTCTCCTCACTCCATGTATGTCTGCTAGCATTATCCACATGACAATGCTAATACGGAGTACCACGAACCAAAATCACATCACAGCTTCTAAAACCCAAACAGTAGAATAAAATCATGTGGGGAAATATTTTGATTGTGTGGCAAACTGGGAACAAAATTCTGGTGAAGAAACTGAATGAATAGATCAAATTTCAAAAGATCTCGCTACTGCCCAGCTTGCACAAGCTGGACTGCTGGAGAAAATAGCTCAACTCCGAGATTAGATAGCGTCGCTAGTGGTGTGTCCCGAGGCGCTAAACATTTCATTCTTGATGTCTCCTATTCTCATGCTAGCCTTAATTTGTTTCTTTTATCACTTTTGCTTCGGTGTCCTCCCCCCTCTTCAAACTTTGACAAACAAAATTTGATACCGATTCGTTTTTGAAGACAGTACGAACCCACCCGAAACTAGTATGGTTCTCTTAGACTTATCCTCACCAATATACGTATACTCACGTGACCGCAGGAGGCGGAAATCGGGAGGTATATAGCAGCAACAACAAAAATTCAAAACATGACATGCAAGACGAAAATCAAGATAACAGGAGGTGGGATCAGCAGGTGGGAACGTGGAGTATACCTAGCTCGACCGAATACACCCTATACGGAGGTCTATATGGCCTGGATATGGGTTTCGACGGATTCAAAAGAAAACTGGCTCATACAAACTAAAGTTTTAGGAGGGGACACCGAACCCCAAGGAGGGTTTGTGCATGAGAGAAAGGTGGGAGAGCTTCACCGGTGTCTCCTATTCAAGAATAATGGAGAAATACACTGCATGGATGATCATATGTATACGATGGTTTCTCACACATTACTTGGTTGCTGGAAACAATTTATTATGCGAGGCAAATTTCTTCAGATATTTCTGCACAAAAGGTCTTCATGCTTTATGGCCGTCCACAGTGCTAGAGCAAGGATAGTTATTACGTACTTGGTTGAGACTCAACTTGTTTGATACAGTTATCTCTATATTAATTAATAACTAGCAATGAGATGGACAGTGTTGTGGTGTGGTGCATATACCATCGATGCCAAACAATGATGAGAAGTAATTATTTTCGCATCGTCTATATTCACACCGGAAAAAGGAGACGTATTCCCTAGCTGGTCACTTATTTGGGGACATGCTTCAAGAAGAACTATCACTTTACGACGTAAGACTATGTTATTAATTTGGCTACTCTAGATACTCCAAATAATCATACCGAGAACAAGCGAGAGAATCTTCTAGATGCTACAAGTAATCATACCGAGAACAAGCCAGATAATCTTGACGCTTTGGTCACGATAATCTCAAAATATACAATCATATCATTGCCCCATTGAACAAAAACATGTCAGCTTGTAAAGTTTCTTCTAAAATTTATGAAAATAATAACCCAGTCTGGTTGGTACAGACGTTTTAAGTTATTACAATTAGCTCACCTCAGCACAACAATATTCATATAGCCCACATCAGCACAACAGTATTCATCCATCCTAATCCCAAGATCTTGGATAAGTGCGACAATGAGTGATGTTCCAGAAGTTCTCTGTATCTAGGCAAATTAGATCCTTGGTGCTGTGTAATATACGAAAAAAAGTACATTTAGAATAAGGATAGCACAAATGTGAATATAATATCACTTTTTCTTCGGTGTCCCCTCTCCCTTCAAACTTTAACAAACAAAAACTCAATAATGATTCGTTTCAAAAACCGTACAAACCCACCGAAACCCGATGGTCCTCTTAGACGTATACTTAGTGTATATGTATACTCAAGTGCCTGTGGGAGGTGAAAATCGGAAGGTATATAGCAGCAACAACTAAAATTAAAATTTAGCATGCAAAGACGTAGATCGCGATAATAGGAGGTGGAATCAGCCGGCGGGAACATGGAGTATACCCAGCTGGACTGAGTACACCTATACGGAAGTATACACATGACCTGGATATGGGTTTTGACGGGGTCAAAATAAAACTGGGCCATACAAACTTAAGTTTGAGGGTGTGTGTGTGTGGGGGGTGGGGGGAGGGGCACCGAAGCACACCTCACACAATATACTGCTAGGAAAAAACGTACGTCCACCATAATATCCGAAATATTGGTGCATTGGCCATTGCCCACCACAAACAAACGACAAAATATATATATACTGTTAATTTGTTATTAAAATATAAACTAGCACAGTGGCCCTCGTAATTGCGAGGCATCACCTTTATTAACTTGGAATTGTTTGAAACATAAATTTATAGTTTCATAGATACTCATATCATGATACTGGATGTTAATTGTTCGATTTCAGAATATTGTAAGCATGGATACACATTTAATTTTTGGTTTAGTGATTGTTATGTCATCTGGAAAAAAAATACTTTTTCAATGATCTACTTATGATCATTTACACATGAATTATATAAAATAAAAGGTAAAAATAAATTTCTAATAATTCGCTTCTTATATACATTCCCTCTTAGTGGTTGGAAGAGTGTAAAGTCCTCATCATTAGATACCCCGACCAGATTTGAAATGGCAATCACTACTGTTTAGTTGCGTAAAAGTGACTGATCTTTGATTTTTTTTTGTCCCTCAAGAAATTAAGCTTCTGAAAGTGATATTAAATTATCTTGAAATTTTGATTTATTAGAAAAATTGATATTTCTAACTCTAGCAAAAGGGGCTCAATCTCCCGCATGTTCGGCCATTCCGTCCTTGGGCTCTTGTGTATTAGTACATGCTCTATTTGCATAGGCTAAGTAGGCATTGTTATTTTGGAGATAGAATTGCCACCCGAAAAAACTCTTACGGAATAATGATTATGAAAATTGCATGATTATATGAAATGAACAACATAGTGCTATGTTGACTCCATGATTGATCGTACCTTTTGCATCACTTGATATGAAGATTGTCTTAACCCTGATTTGGCACATAAGTAGTACCAGTTTCTTTACGTGATGAATTACCACAATGACTTATCCCACATTCCCACTGAAGTTTCATCGAGCACTTGGTCTGCCTAGCTGTCTAAAGTACACTATTAATTAGCAAATACCCCTAGCAACGACATAGAATTGTGGCATCGAGAACACCGTCTTGCCACTGATAAACTGCTTGGGCTGGTTCTTATGCAGCTCGCTCATATCCCCGACGACTGAAGTTGACCTCAATCTCAGGGTTGTTGCTGCCGCTCACCTCCTATATAGATGTTGTGGCCGAATTCATCGGTAGCTGCAAGGATTCTAGCAGGATCACCTTGAAGTATCGGAAATGCGACACCTACATACAATTAGAACGCCATGTCGTTCAAAGAAAATACAATTAGAACATGCTATTTGTAGGAGAGATGAACTTTGTTTCCATGAATCTTGAACCACAAAGTGCTATGACCTTTCTGTGTCAAATGGAAAATAAGGTACTCCCTCCGTCGATGTCACAGATTTGTTAAAATTTGGATAAATCTAGACACTATTTCGTATAGATACATCTAAATTTGGTCAAATTCCTGACATCTATTTTGAGACGGATGTAGTAATATTTTGTTAAGCCCTAGCCGTCAGCTATAAATCTAACTTCCTTAATAATTAAGATGGCGTGGGGTTACTTGGGTGCCTTCGAAAAATCTCGTATACTACTTTTAGTATGCTAGCTTTTTTGTAATGGACTTTTAGTATGCTAGCTGATCAATTTTTTTATACGTGTCAAAGCTAGCTAGCTTGATAGTTGGAATTGATCAATGATCTATAGTTTTGGTATACTATAGCCCAAGAATTTTCTCTTTGTCACGTCCAAGTGCACTTTGGCCTGGTATATGTATATGATGGCCACGTCTAATGGAAGATTTTACTTAGGGATACCGGAAGAAAATTGACTATCTATCCAACTTTTTTTTTTCTGGTTGCACAACTACCTATCCAACAGGATTTTCACTTATATATAGTAATTGAGATGGACTCTTAACGTGGCATGAGACTTCTTTTGTACACGTTTAGTTTACGTAACACTATTTATCCTTTAATTTCAGACTATATCTCCACCATTAATTATAGATCTAACTGATAAAATAATTTCGATGGTGTGGATTAACGTGGTGCCTCAAAAAACAACCTTATATTGCTTTTAGTATATAATAGATAGATAGATGTGTCTACAAAAAACCAATGGTGGAATGTTTGTATACATCTCTCTGCCACTAGCAGTATCAGGTACCATAACAAACTGTCGTTCTATTGAGTACTTGTATTGGGTGATGTACTGGGAACACCATGGAGCCTGCCAAACAAACAAAAATGCAGACGTTATCAACATAAAAGCATTGCTTGTGTGAATACTGATATTAGGCGGTCCTACCTAGACTGCATACGCTAGGTTGTTATTGCGGCTAGCAGAAAATATTTCTCTTCCAAGTGAAGAACAAGAGCTGTTCAAAATACTTGCTTCATACAAAGCGTTAAATTCCCGATGTCTCCAATCTTACCCATTGCATTGTTTTTGTTAAGGGTTGCTGCAGGATAAGAAGGTGATGAAATATTTGTGTCAGTGCTCCCCTATTCATATATCATAGAGAGATCACACTTCCTAGATTTGTATTTATATGAATGTTAGTCACACAAAATGCAGTTGGTAGATTTTTTCCCACAAATATTGGTTGAAAAATATATGCATGGCAAATTTCATGAGTTATTCCTGCATGGGAAGGTCTTCATGAATAATAGTTGTCCGTCGTTCTTTACTACTCCATAAAAAGGGCATGTGCCACTTTTGTTTTATAATTAGATGAGACTTATCATTACGTACTTCATAAAGTTCATGACGAAGCTAGGCCTTGGCTGGTGCCAGGGGTTTGGTGCTAATTAATCATGCCTAGTAAGTATAACTCTGTCTTCGAACCAGAGAGTTCTGTAAAACTCTTTCCCTATAATACACAGATACGCAAGGATTTTGAGTATTTAGAAAAATAGTAATTTACATGGCAGGCGGTATAAGACGTATGATGCCAAACGTCCAAGCCAAGTATCCAACGTTGATACTCCCCAGTCCTCATGCAAGTTCTACCAACGTGGAATTACCATGTACACAATTAAACTGTTTGTGTATATATATATATATATATATGTATATAAAATACTTCTTACTTCCGGGTGTAACTACACCCACGTCTTATATACTACCTTACGGAAGTATTTGTAATACTTTATCTGTTTGAATATGTTCATATACTATATCTAAGATACTTCTAAACAAGTTAGGTGAAAAAATTCAAATACACCCATAGTTTACACTATATATGTAAAATACCGTCATATTTGTACGTACAAAAGGAGTATGTGAATAAAAATTACATACTACCAAAAAAGTAGTATATATACTGCCCAAATATTCGTATATACTTCATACTACCCATATATAGTCTCCAGTATGATAGATACTGCCTAAATAATATGAAACACACGTGGGTGTAACTACACCCGGGTGTAGTATGAATATGTCCTATTGCCCCATCTCCATCCAAGGAACAACAAGTTCGTCCGAATATATAGGTTAACTAAGAAATGGCTGGTAATGATGAGAGAAAAACAAAATGAAAACGTGATAACCATTTGGGAATAAGAAGTGTTGGTAAAGACATGGTTTTCGTTTGCTGAGATAACCGGATCATTTCTTCATGAGTGAATCTCTTTACTCCATGAACAACTAACAACATGTTGTTAGACCGGTTCGTTGATCTATAGCTCAAAATAGGGTCACATTATACAATGGAATCATACACCATTTGTTCAGTACAGCTGAAGTCAAGTAGCCATGTTAGCAATGTATCCAAGTAGCACCATGCAAGTGCGACCGCGTAGAGAGAAGGGACGACTGTGAACTTGCTCTAGCTGTTTATGCCATCGCTAAACAAAGATTGGCAATTTATTTTTGTGATATCTTGCAATATGTATAGGCATTAGGACTTAGTTAATACTTTACTGGTATAGAATCTTTTGTGCTGAAGTATGATCCAAATTCATTAAGAAGGCTAACTTCTGACAAGCGGAGCGAGACTCGTCGCTGGAGGTTTGGGTTGAAGCGTAGCGAAGTCTGAAGTATAGCGCTGAAGACCTAGGTTTCCACCCCTATAAATACCTCTTGTAAGTTGTCAGCTAGAATAAGTTGTATCTGTGAAATTCCCGGCGTTGTGTAAACATTCCCTGGTATAGTGAAGTTTTGATGGATGACGACCGTGGTTTTTCTCTCTCTTTGTTGGAGAGGTTTTCCACGTTAAAATTATGTGTCCCTTGCTGTGATTTCGTTTTTGTTCTTTGTTATTTGTTTGTCGCGTTTATAACATTTTGGATTAGTGAACAAAATAAATTGAAAATTTGCCTATGAGCATGGACGTTTGTAACTAGGTATACACCCTTATCGCCAGTGGCGGACCCAGGATTTGGCAAAGACCAGGGCTAATTTCTATGGCCCCGAAAATTATGAAAAAACTACCTTCCGAATCCCCTCTCAATACCAACATATATTATCGAAAGCACACGAAAAATGCATAAGTTGAGTTTTGACATGAAACATATATTCAATATTTGACCAAATTACAAGAAGAAAAGCATAAAAGAGTGTGTTGCCGTAATTGCATAATCAAGAAGCACTTTTAGTACTCCCTCCGATCCATATTAATATTCTCATATTTGTCTAGATTTGAATGTATCTAGTCATGTTTTAGTGCTAGATACATCCAAATCTATATAAATCTGAGAATATTAATTTAGATCGGAGGGAGTACCTAAATAACGATGATTTACTCAGTATTAATATGAATCACAGGAGGAGCTGAAACCTACAAAGACAAGAAAAAATAATGATAAAATAGGATGATACTGGTATTGATGAATAACTCTTTGATATCTTTGTCCCCTTGATCTTCTACATAATCAAATTGAACAAAATCAGTTAAAAATAACAGTCAGCTTAACCTAATTGTAGCACTTCGATACTAAATTTGACACTTCAACAGCCGGACATTGCATTAGAATAGATCAAACGGAGAAATTACCTAGACAAGGAGCCGACGGTATGCAACTGGCTAGGCGCCGATCTCAAGTGTGACCTAGCTGCGGCGAATCGTTTGTAGCGGGCTGCGGCAGCGCCAATGCAAATCAAGATCCCCGAACGGCGCAGCGGCAGCGTCTTGCGTGATCAAGACGTGAGCATTTCGGTCGGCCGTCGCAATCAGGCAAGGCGTCGCTGTCCACTGGGCGTGATTTTCGCTCGAGGCCTTGACCAGCGATGGGAACGCGAACAACGAATAGACGAAGGGATACGAACAGGTATGAGCTAAGTTTCTCTGGCTAAAAAAATGGATGCGATTCCTGAACGTGCATCCTGGTCTCTTGCGCTGCCTTCTGTTGCTGGGCATGTGGACTAGCCCGGGTCATTCTGGCCCAAAGACACGGGCTGGACTGCTTGCGGTACAGATTTTCTGTGAAAATATCAAGGATATAAAGGTACTACACGGGCCACGACCCGGGCTGTAGCCCGGGCTGCCCGGGGCCCAGATCCGCCCCTGCTTATCGCCACCAGGGCCGTATCTAAGAATTTTGGGGCCCTGTACAAAAATATAAAAGTAGACCCTATACATAGGGGACTAATCTAGAATAATAATTAGCTACAAAAATATATTTTTCCCAGAAGTCTTGAAAGTCACATTATAAATTGTACGTCTCTTTTTATTGTAACATGATATCCTTGTAAAACTTCTTAATACAACTATCAATTCTTGATATAATATATGCATCAATTGATACAAATTTCAACTAGATCTACATTCACACTCTTCTAAAAAATAGTTTTGAATCGCTATGCTGGTTTTATAGCAAATAGGATTATTTTTTCTGAAAATAGACTACTCTTCCCAAGTGGAATATGCATGTGGATAAAACCAAAAAGAAAACTTGAAGACGAGACAAATCTACTTATAGTTTCTACTATTTTACAAAGACATGACCGTAGAAAATTATAGGGAAAATTTTATTTTTGCCACAATAGTTTTTGCCTATTTTACTTTTGCCACTCTAAATTTTAACATTTTGCTTTTGCCTCATTTTCGCACATCGTGGGGCAAAAGTAAAAGCCAAAAAACTACAGAATGGGCAAAAGCAAAGAAAATTTCACCTTTTTTCATTTGTTTTTCCCCATAGAGGGCGAAAATGATGTATTACCAGTAACTGGTGGGGCAGAAGCCTAATGACAAAATTTAGAGTAGCAAAAGCAAAACGAGCAAAAACCAGTGTGGCCAAAACAATTTTTTCCCAAATTACATCCATTGGAAAATTGTGAATGTAGGACTGGACACAAATTAAAATGCGGGTTCAACAAGAAAAAGAAAAGTGGAAAGTAATTTGTCGGTGAAGGGACTTGGTCAGTTTTCTCTTGCTATTCGTAAGAGGAGACGAGACCTTAATTCACTCAGGAATTAAATGCTATGGGCAACTGTCCAATTAAAGATAAGAATTACGATTTGCACATAGAGAGACGTGGTCTGGTGTGAGGTGGTGACCAGTTGACGGTGGAACGTTGGACAGGAGGTGAAGTATTCTGTACTGGCTAACACAAATTTAATTTCTTGATTAGTACTTGTACTCATCATTAAGAGTACTTAAGATGAATTTTGGGGCCCTAAATTTTTGGAGGCCCTGTGCCATAACCTTCTGCACATGCTTGTGATACGGGCCTGATCGGCACCATCCGTCTGCCTAGGGATGGGCTAGGTCGACCACACACTCTTAGGGTGTTATGACAGTAGATCTCTGTCGCATAGAGCTTGACCTTTCGGTGTATTTTGTCCTGTTCCAAAAGAACTACTTACTCATCTGCCTTGCTGGAAAACGACACATCAATTTTACTATAAGTTTACATTGCATCACATCCACACATGGTGATAACTAAAAGAGTTGTTCATAAAATTTGTTACTATTGAGAGATGTCCGGAGGGGTGTTGTTGAATGTGTAATCGTTATGTTTACAATGACACTTACAAATGTGACAAGTAAAATAGCGAATAATGCATGGGCAAACCAGACACAGGGGAAACATTATTTTTAACGTGAAAAAACATCTCCAATGAGAAGAGGAAAAAGCTAGAGACGCCAGCCAACAAACGGCACTATATCAAGAGTGTTTACACAACGCCATGAGTTTTTGACGATCCGTCTACTCTAGCAGAAGGCTTGCAAGATATATTTATATACTCCGCTCCATTAGAAGTTAGCCTTCTTATAAATTTGGATCACAGATTTAACATACACACCAGACGACGAGCATGATCAGAGATGGTATGCCCTTCCTCTGGTAGACCGGTGCTTCCGCAGCAACACGCACCAGGCATGGAGAAATTATAAATATATCTTGGAAGGACAGTTTTGTTTGCATGAACCTTGGTGGGCGTCTTGGTTCATCCGTAGCTTAGGCACATGCTGCGCAATGAACTTCAGAAGGTCTCGCTGCTGCCTAGATTACACAAGCCTGGTTGTTTCCCCAAGCTAGAAGAGAATAGTTCTACTCCGAGAGAAGGCCCGCGCTTGTCCGAGAGGCTTCATTGGTTCTAAGCATTTCATTCCCATTGTCTCCTATTCTCAGTTTCTCAATCTAGCTTTATTTGTTTTTGCCAAGGTTGGCACGGGAGAGTAAGGTGCTGAAGTTTCACGGTTGTGTCCTTTTCACGAAGCATGTAGAAATACGCACCAGTGATCATATTTATATGGTGGTTTACCATGGGCGGTGCGGTTGCTGGAAGCTTTTATACAAGGTATAAGTTTCATGAGATATTTGTGCCGAAAGTATTCATAAATTATGGCAGTTGACACTTGAGAGTGCATTATGGCCGTCCATAGTGCTACAGTAAAGGCATGTGATACTTTTTGTTTTGTACTTTTGTTCGGTAAGCAACTCCCTATTTATGTTAATAAATAACTGGCAATAAAATGGAAAGTGTTGTGGTGCATATATCATTGTCAAGGATGAGAAGTTTTTCTTTTGTTCACTAATCCAGAATATTCCAGAGCAGGAAAGCCTCCTAATATAGTAAGCGTACAAAACATCATCATTTTGGTTCTTTCATCTGCTTTTAGATGTTTTCATCTCAAGTTGTCAAGGTGTGTTGACAACTTCCTAACGATAAGATCTGTTTTCATATTATTTTACCAGTCACCTTTGCTTCGCTATCCCCCTCATTTTTTAACTTTGATAAACAAAACTTGATACCGATTCGTTTAGAAGATCGTATGCACCCACCGAAAGTCCCTATGGTCCTCTTAAACGTATACTCATCGTACACGTATATTCACGTGTCTGCGGAAGACGGAAATCGGGAGCTATATAGCAGTAGGAACAAAAAAATTAAATGTGACATACAAAGACGTAGATCGTGATAACGGAAGGTGAGATGGTACGGTTGGAACGTGGAGTATACCCTGCTCCACTAACTACACATGCGGAGGTATACATGATATAGATTTCGAATTGACCCATGCAAAATTAATTTTGAGGAGGGACACCGAAACACACCTCTCAATCAGTTCAGCTGAAATAATTTTCCTTGGTAAAATATGAAGCATAGTTTAACTCGCTGTGCACAACAACACGACGGGTTTGAAAAAATTCAGCACCATGATGTAAGCTGTTATATGTTGATCCAAATTCTACAAAGTATAGGCCAACTTCTGACGAGTGGAGCGAGGCCCGTCACCAGAGGCTTGGGCTGAGTGCCCGTCACCGGAGTGCCCAAAGCTGCACCCAATGTGCTACCATATGGATAAGTTACAAAATATTAAAAGATTTTGTTTTGTTAAATATAGTATCATTTCTGCATCTCCAGATAAACCAACATAAGGCTGAGACACCAATGTGAATTCTAGCTTTAGATGGTTTATCCATACCGTTCAACCAATTTCTAAACATATTTGTAATATTAGTCGGAGGTAGCAAATCATAAGCAAAATGAACAATGCGCCACAAAAGGCAAGCAAAAGGGAAATATATGAATAAATATTCTATTGTTTCCTGTGACCACATAAACAACACTTAGTACACCCAACCCAATTCCTTTTAATCAGATTATCTTTTGTGAGTAACAACTTTTTATTTAAGAATCACATTTTTTTTTGATTTTGAGTGGGAGTTTTAATTTCCAAAGATATTTCCGAAGGAAAATCGTATGATCATTCATAAGGTCGTCATACATGGACTTAACTGTGAAACCCCTGGACGATGTCAAGTTCCAAACGAATTTGTCTTGATCCTCAAATAGTTGAACCATCATTAACCATTGGCATAAGTGTAACCAATTATTCCACTTATTACCAGTAAGTATCCTCCTAAAACCAATATTTAGAAGTGCTTGAGTTAGAATTTGTGCAACCATCTTATGCTTTCTCTGCACAATATTGTACAAATATGTGTATTGTTGTTCTAAGGGTGTGTCACCCCATGTATCCTCCCAAAACCTAATAATTGAACCATCCTTGACTTTGAAATGACCTCTAGCAAAGAACTCATTCTTCACTCGTATAAGATCTTTCTAAAAGGGAGAATCAGTCTGTTTCACTTGGACTTCAGACAAAGTTTTTTGACTTAGATATTTATTATGTAACAACTCTTGCCAAACTCCTTCTTCAGATAATAATTTATAAAGCCATTTTCTTAGTAAACATTTATCTTTAATTTCCATACCTCAATTCCTAGCCCTCCTTGATCTTTAGGCCTACAAATAATATTCCATTTTGTTAATTTATATTTTTGTTTATTTTCATCACTCTGCCAGAAAAAAAGCGAGACCTGTAAAAGTCTAAACGTTTCTTACCCCCTTTGGAATTTCTAGAAACGATACCATAAACACAGGTAAACTTGTTAACACAGAATTGATTAGGACTAAACGAATCATCATATGATAATAACTTGCCCTTCGTTCCAGCAACCCAACTTCCCTTCACATCGAGTTTCTACTGGATACCAATCCGAGTTTTTGAGTTTTCTATGATGAATTGGCATGCCTAGATATCGAAAAGGCAAAGAACCAGCCTCACACCCAAAAAATTGGTCGTACTGAATTTCTTCGTCTTTTGCTTTGCCAAAACAGAAGATCTCGTTTTTATAAAAATTTATTTTTAACCCCGAAAGTTGCTTAAAAATACATAATATTAACTTCATGTTCATGACCTTATGTGGATCGTGTTCCATAAATAATATAGTATCGTTCGCGTATTGTAGGATTGAGACACCCCCATCAACTAGAAAAGGAATGAGTCCACCAACTTGTCCATCTTATTTGGCCCGCGCAATTAGGATGGCTAGAATATCTACTACAATATTAAAAAGCATCGGGGATAATGGATCGCCTTTTCTTAGACCCTTTCGAATTTGAAAGTAATGTCCAATATCATTGTTGACCCGGATTCCAATGCTCCCTCCCTGAACGAACTGTTCTATTAGTTTGTATCACTCTTGTGCAAATCTCTTCATACACAGCGTTTGTTGAAGGAAAGGTCACTTGACTTTATCATATGCCTTTTCAAAGTAAATTTTAAACAAAACCCTATCCATGTTCTTTATATAAAGTTCATGAATGGTTTCATGAAGTACGACCACCCCCTCAAGGATGTGCCTCCCCGGCATAAAGGCGGATTGGGTGGGTCAAATAACTTTTAGGGCAATCCCCGTAATACGATTAGTATTCACCTTAGTAAAAAAATGAAGCTTACATTTAGTAAACAAATAGGTCTATATTATTATATTTGTACCGTATTTTATTTTTTAGGAAGTAAAGTGATGACACCAAAATTCAATTTAAAAAGGGGTAGCTCCCCAGTATGTAGTTGATTAAATAGTGCCAACAGATCCTCTTTAATTACTTCCCAAATAATTCAAAACCGAACATGAAATTTTGATTTCATTCGGCTCCTTTATGGATATTCTATGGATAATTAAATTGCTAAAATTAATAATAAACATATAATGCTATAAGAATAGTGAGAATGGGCTCTGAATGTTGGTTTGATTGGCGTGGATTTTGCTTGAAGGACCTCAGCCAAAGCCCAAAGTTTACAGATTAAAGAATTTACAACCAGACAACAGTCAGGGAAGAAGAAATAGTAATAAAAGGAAAACAAAAAAGCGAACAAAAGGAGCTTCACTCGAGCTTGGACACCTGAAGTAGACACTGGCTCATTTTTGCAGACTGTGACGCCCTAACGTTGTTCCGATGTTTGCAGTCGAAGATCATGTCATTCCTCACCTTCCAAAGGTCGAGTAGGCATGCAGCAAAGCACGGCCATGACTGAGCTGGATCCCATTGACAATAGCACCACTTTGGCGAGGAAATCGCGCCCTTCGTTTTAGTTTTTTAGGATCTGGGTGTTGGCGAGTGAAGACGTGTGTCCGTGCTGCTGGTTACTAGAGTGCTTTCTTTTGTGCGCTTGTACCTTTTGAGTTAAGTTTTTCTTTGAAAGTTTTTGGTATAGCCACCATTGTTGATGCTGTAATTGGGGCACCAACACTACAGGAGAAGGCTGATGCGCCAACGGCTCGGTCCCGTCGGCGTGGCCCCAAAATCCCGTCATTCACCATTATTGATGCTTGTAATTGGGGCACCAAGTTGATGTTTTTCTCTTCTGTATATACTGATATACAGAGTCACATTCTATTCTTGTACACAAATATCAGAAAAATTAACAGATTGTGCTGATAAAATTGAAAACACGACAAGTCACTTTAAGTCATAACAGTACATATTCTCCTGCAGACTACCTCCTAGAGAATTTTTTACTCTTAGAAGAGGAGGCTAAAGTACCAAGTTTGAACCTTTTAATGCACAAAATAGCATACTGTATTTGCTTCCTAAGCATACTCGGTCACAATGTTCCATTTGTCACCTATTACTCTTGGACTGTTGGGATGTGTCTTCACGCAGGATACCACTTTAGTCACCACAGATAAGATGATGTTACCAAAGAACTCTATCTCCCTCAGATTTAGGAGATTCTCAAGGCCCGAGATCCCATACTCAGGATCCCGCAGGAATGACAAAGTAAGTCTCTCAAGACATGGCACCGAACCTTCCTCGAAGCACACCTTGTCAATGTTCTCTAGGTTGTCGATGATGAGTAGCTTGAGTTTGACAAATTTACCCCGTGGGAAGATGAGGGAGTCATCGGCATATGATTTGTTATATAGCTTGACGCAGAGCAGGTTTGGCAAGTCACCTAGAATGTCTATGGCATCTGCATGGAGTCCGTTGTTGCGAAGAGTAAATGTGGATACATTTATGAGTGATGCTACCCAAGGAGGCAGGCGTTCCAGCTTGCCCGTTATGCTGAAGCTGGTGACCAAGAGAGGAGGTGACTCCACAGATGCTAGCATTTCCGCCGATGAGCAGTTCACAGCTCCATCAAATATATGAATAGAAAGAGAGTTCACAGAGCCAGGCAATTTGCATAACAACTCTAGAAAAGGTTTCCAGTTTGCTTCTACTCCAGAGAAGAGAACATTAAGCTTCCTTAGATTACGCAACAAGCTGATCTCCTGAAACAATGATGGTTGCTTTTTTATCTCTATGTGGCCAACTGATTGTAGGGATGCCATGTTCCTAAGAACCCCAGGTGTTATTTCTAGTCCAGAGGTGTTCCTAAAGAACTTTACACTGCCTGTCCTGGTAAGTTGTACATTGTGCCCCACTAACAAATGCTTCAAACATATCAGGTTCTTACCACTACTTGGTAGCTTTTTTATAAGTGTTTCTCTGATATCCAGTGTCTCCAAGTGATTTAAAAGGCCTATCAATCTCGGCAATTTGGAAATACTGGTATTTCTGATGCTTAGGTACTTCAGCTGAAAAAAATTGCAGATAGAGTCCAAGTCCTTGTTGCTCAAGCAGTTGCTGCCTTGTATATCCAACACTCTTAATAATTGCAGTTGTGCAAAAAAGAATGGGGTTTCCTCCATGGAAGGTGACATTCTAAATGTGCGAACATGGGCCAAACTAGTACTCATTCTCTCCATTGAATGGTTGCTGCTTTGGATGGAGAGACGACGGATTTTGTCATGGGATACCAATGTGGTTCCATTTTCATAGAAGTAGGACGCAAAGTTCTCCTCAAGTGACTTGGACCTGATGACTTCGACCATTATATCATGAACCCTACAGCTTCTCACCTTTCCATTCCAATCAATTTTCACGGGTTGCACCATACTTCTTGCTACAAACTCATCGAAGTATCTGTCTCCAACCTCTTCCATGCTCATCCCATGCTTTTGGGTAACAAATCCTTCAGCTATCCACATTCTCACTAACGGCCCCCTTTTTATCACATGATTTTCAGGGAAGATACTAAGATACAAGAAGCAGGCCTTCAGATGATATGGCAAATCATTGTAGCTCAAAGTTAAGACTTGCTTGGTCCCTTCTAAAGTAGGATTTGTTTCCAGTTCAGATCCCAAGTTGTCACAAACTTTCTGCCACTCTTGTTTGGTTATCTTTGGTTTGCTAGCAAGGAGGCTACCAATGCTAACTATTGCCAAAGGTAACCCTCCACATTTCTTCAGTATGGAATTTGAAATTTCTTCCAACTCATTATTTGGTGTCCCATCAACCAAGCCGAATATTCTCTTCAAAAATAGCTCTCGTGATGCCGTATCAGATAGGCGTTGTATTTTGTAAATTCGATCTTGGGAACGGAAACAACAGATGTTAGCGACATCTTCATTCCTGGTAGTTATTATAATCCTGCTTCCTTTGTTATTGTCAGGAAACACACATCTGATGTTCTCCCATGCTGAGGAGGTCCAAATATCGTCAAGGATCACAATGTACCTATAATAAAAAAAAATCATAATATTCAATTCACAATATAGAATCCAAAATTCAAAACATCTTATAAGCACGAGCTAGAGCACTAGGATATAAAACTGAAGTTCGATTAACTAGAACATACTCTATTGAGATCGGCCAAAAAAATCCTAGCAGGACGCCGCCCCCGGGTAACTCGTGTGAGGCGAATCCAGGGCACCCACCTCCAAACCCTAGCAGGACGCCGCCGGGCCCTCTCCCTCTGGCCGCTGCCGTCGCACCCTCTTCCCAGTCGGCGGTGGCGGCCATGCCTTGGTCACTAAAGGTGACGGGCATTTGCGCGGCCTCCGTCGATCTCCTTCGCGCGGGGGGTAGGCACCTTGAGGCTGTGCCGGTGGATTTGGGCTGTGGGCGGCGGCGCTCCAGCGACGCAGGCAGGCGGCTCAGATAGGAGGCGCGGAGGAGTAGAATGGGATCTGGTGCACTCCTGGAGGCAACGGCTGCCCTGCGACGATGCTGCTCCCGACGTCGGGTTTGTCCATGGGCTCGAAAGGGCCAATGGCTGACCCGCACGTTCCGCTCGCCGGAAGCCGGCCAGCGGTGTGGGGTCTGCTGGTTCGTCCTGAATAATGGTGGCGTTCCTAGGGTTCCTTCAGCGCGAAGATGAAGATCTGCTTGTTGCCTGCCATCATTGATCTGGAATGGAGAGACGAGTTCCGGAAGGCTCTGTTGGCGTAGTCCCATGGGCGCATAATGCCTAGAGATTGCTGGATCGGCATGTATATGATCCAGGGTGAAATCCAATGTTTATTCTGGTTGTTTGGTTTTAGCGGGAGCGCTGCGAAGCTCTGCTGTTTGTTACCATCATGTGTCATGTCTTCGATGATGCATGGTAAAATCAGATGCGGAGAATGTTAGAAAAGCTGGAACTTGAGCGCATCGATAGTGATTAGAGTCTTTGTGGCGATGAGGAACTGGCTGCGTGATCTATGACTCGTAGCAGCGACTGTTTGTGTGGGCGACAACACAGGAGAAGTTTCCAGTCTTATCTTGCAGGGTGAAAATCCAAGGTCTGATCTTAAATGGTTGTTCCTGGCAATGACCTTGTTGAAGGTATTGTTTTGCGAGAAAGGACTTTCTTCAGGATGAAAAACTATGATTGTTGATCGGACGACGACAGCTCTTGTGCACGGTTTCCTTGTTGAAGACGTTGCTATTAGAGTGGTTGGACTATGGTGTTGTTTTGGTGGTGTTAGTGTTGTTATTTTGAGAAATCGTTCTCTCTAGCGGGACTTTTTTTTTTGCAATTTTTCATTTTTTTTGGTTGTGTGCATCCGTAAGACCGCTAGGGTGTAATTGGTATCTCCATGATATTAGTATATACTCTTTAAAAAAAGATCATGTCATCTAATAATTAAGATAGGTATCCGAGTGTTTTTAGAATTTAAAATGAAAATATACACTCACGAAAATAGCTGAGGGATAAAATACAACCATTCCCCGGGCTATGTTTTTAATATGATACTAGGAAACATGTCCGTGTGCTCTGCTATGGAAAAATCAACTTTTTGATGTAAAAGGTTGGCATGATCTAAAGGGTCCGAAACGCCGTTCTAAACGCAATCGTCCTCGCGATCATGTGGTGGATGTGATCATGCCGCCTCGAGTGTGATCACATCCATCCAACTGTCCATGGTTCTGTATTGATCTCTCATTGAGCCGTCTAGAGTACTTGATTTTTATCATAGAACTCTGGATCAATTTGACGCGAGGCAACCGGCATTCGTGCAAGCCTAGCCTCATTTAATCGTTTTCGTGTTAATCTATAAATTTCATCGGATCTACTCTTTTAGACTTCATTATAATACTGTATTTATTTAATATTCTATTTTAGAGTTTGTTATTATTTTACTGCATGATAGTAGCAAATTAAGTGTGTATAGATTGAGCAATGGTACGCTTTTTTTTTGCCTTGCACCACACATACCTGAGCATATGCGTATCTAAGTTATACATACTTAGGTATCACATATCTAAGTTATTGCATACCTAATGTATTCCATAGCTAAGATGTATGTATAACTTGGATAGGTATATCTTAGATATGTAAAATTTAAATATGTATACCCAAGATATATATAAAATACAGCTATAGTGTCCGGAATATATATAAAATACAGCTATGGTGCCCAGACACCATGATGTCCTAAATAGGCAAAATTTAAAATCCACAGACATACGTGAATGACAAGATTCACAGAGATGTCACATGGTGGTGCGGTAAAAAAGAGAGGTGGAGACATATGGAGTGGTGCTGGTGGCTGATCGGTCAGAATTTTTGGGGGCTGGCCGACGCTTGTACTCACTCCGTTTTAAAATATAAAATGTTTTAGCTTTGTAAAACAAATCTATCTAGACTACTTTTAGTATATAGGTTGACTCATGTTTGGAGTGAATCTACACACTAAAACAAGTCTAGATATATTCTCTTCACAAACCTAAAACATCTTATATTTTGAAACGAAGGGAGTAGAAAATTTTGACCGTCGCAAATTTTATTCTTATTCTTGTGATTTTTTCTTCTCATTGTGCATCCAAAGCGTTTAAGCTGGTCCTAAATGATATCGTTTATTGAAATGACTCTAGAGATGTCTTTGACATGTGTCCCTATAGTTGGCTGTTTTTTGGTTAATGGATTTTTTCAGTGTCAAGTGTACATTTGTCTGCATTTTTTACATATGAATGGTCACAATATCACTCTGATGGAAAAAAAACTATCGTTCTATATGCTGTATCTTTGTTGCACTTTCCCACCCTCTTGGATGTAAATTGACACATAGATAATTATATGGCACTTTTGTTTGGTAGAATGGATGACCGCTTAAAATATTATGCAGATGAAAAGAACATTTCTGCATCAGGCAGTTGAAAAGAACTTTTGTTTGGTAGACACCCCACCAGGCGGATGGCGAGCAGAAAACCCGGAAAACCCAGTGAGTGCCATTCTAGGGCTTGCGGTGGCGATCTAGCGCCGCAGTCCGTTTTCTCTCAGGAGAGGGGCAGGTTTTGGGCCCTGTCGTCTAATGACGATGACGACGAAGAGGAGGAACCCATTTCTGCGAGATGGGTGGATTCATATCTGTGCAAAACTCCGGAGCCTGAAGATGACCCGGACTTGAGGTCGTCGTCGGCAAGAATGATCAAGCGCTTGGAGAGGAGGCATCAGCACAGACTCGTGGCGTTGGAGCTGTGGGTTTCGCCATCGGCGCAGCCTCATCAGGTATGTGCGGAATCGGTTGATGGCAGCAGGAGCGTTTCTTCAAAAAGTTCGTTACGAAGGTCACCGCTGGAGCCTTCGTTTTTCCACATTTCCAACTCTAAGGATGAGGATGAATGGACTATGGTCTACCGGCGACGACGATCGAGGGTGACTTGTTCGCCTCCTTCTTCGTCAGCTCTGGCAATATCCATCGATCTGAAATTTAGGCACGATTTGAATGTGCGGGCTTTGGGCCCTGGGAGGTCCTGGGTTGGAGCACGTTTTGTTGGCCCGTGTCCTGTGCAGGTCCGAGCTGGTAACGTTTGTGCTAGGCAATCGAACCCAACCGAGACTGGGACTGGCTCGACTTTGACGTGATGTAGGGTACTGATACCCACGAACGCTAACTTCGGGACTCACATCATCGTCCGGCATAGGTTTTTCCCTTCCAGACCCAAAACCCTAGCTAGGAGATGGCTACGGGAGATGAACCATGGCGGCGGCGGTGGAGGCCCGGGGCGAGGGAATGGATCAGGAGGTGGTCGAGGATTCTATGGCGGCAATCTGAACAACCAAAACCCTGGGAGAGGGCGTGGGAATGGCCCGAACTTCTTACGAGGAGATGGAATTGGGGCGGGCAACAGAGAGTTCCATAGGTATGGAAGCAATTCTGGTGCTGCCTCTGGGCCAAACTTCCGCGGAGGAGAAGTTGGTGCTTTCAACAGTGGCTCTGGTTTTGGGCAGGACAACTCTAACCACGATGTTGGATATCAGAACCGAAGGCGCTATGAGTTTAGGGCAACCCGTGGGGGTGGCCAACCTTGGAATGGAGGAAGGAATGGTGGGAGACCTAACTTCGGGATGAATGCCAACAGAAACAATAATGGCGCCACCAATGGGATCTCTGGTAATACGACACAAGGAACCCTAGACCAAAATCTACTTCAGCAAGTAGTGGATGCAGTTGCTATGGTGGCCCAGAGTGGCGTGATTGTCTTGCCACAACCAGGTGTGGTTACGTCGCAGCCTGGAGCTAGGGCTTCGACGGATACTAGTGTGTTGGGGAGGACTAGATAGGGTCAGACAGCCTCTGCCGCGGCACAGCAACCTGTCGTGACTCTAGGCAGCCTGCAATGATGCCTAGACAGACTATAGAGGGTGCTTCCTCTGCCGCGGCAGCAACTGTGGATGGAACGGCCAAAGCTAAGTATCAAGCGGTTGACATGGAGGTTGATGGGAATGTCCCTACAAAGAAACCAAATAAGGATGAAAAGCTACGTTGTTTTAGATGCAATCAGCCAAGACATTTTCACAAGGATTGTACGGTAATTGTCTGCGACATCTATGGATCTCCATAACATATTACCTCCTCGTGTCCATGTTGGAGATATGCCCAGGAAATAATAATAAAGTGGTTATTATCATATCTTCATATTTATGATAAATGTTTATATCCCATGCTATAATTATATTAGCCGGAAACATTAATGCTTGTGTGTTTTATAAACATAAAAGAGTCCCTAGTAAGCCTCTTGTTAAACTAGCTTGTTGATTAATAGATGATCATGGTTTCCTGATCATGAACATTAGATGTTATTAATAACAAGATTATGTCATTAGGATAATGATATGATGGACACACTCCTATAGTAAGCATAGCATAAGATCAAGTCATTAAAGTTCGTTTGCTACAAAGCTTTTAATACATAGTAACCTAATTCTTTGACCATCAGATCATGTTAATCACCATCACCAGATGAATGCTTTGATGACATCAAACACCGCTTCATAACTAGGTGGTTATAAAGGTGGCATTGAGTATTCTGAAAGTATGTGTTGATGCACATGGATCAAGAGTGGGATTTGTATGACAGATACATATACTCTAGGCCCTCTCGATGGAATATCATCCAATTGTCTTACAAGCATGTGACTAGGTCACAAGGGATGTCATATCACAGAACGAGTAAAGAGTACTTATCGGTAACAAGGTTGAACTAGGTATAGAGATACCGAAGATCAAACCTCAGATAAGTAAAGTATCGCGCGACAAAGAGAATCGGTATCGTATGTAAATAGTTCATTCGATCACGAAGTAATCATACAAATATGTGGGAGCCATAATGTATTTCCATATTCCTCTAATGGTTATTGATCGAAGAGGTGTCTCGATCATGTCTGGATAGTTCACGAACCATAGGGAGACACACTTAAGGATTTGATGTTGTTTAGTAAATATGAAATATGAGTTGGATACCGGATGTTGTTCGGAGTCTCAGATTGGATCCAGGAAATCACGAGGAGATCCGAAATGGTCCAGAGAATAAGATTCATATAAGGAAAGTCAATTTCCGGGGTTCGGAAATGTTTTCGGTGTTTTGACCGGAAGCTTCTAGAAGGTTCTGGAAGGTCCACCACCCTGGAGAGGGGGCACATGGATACGCCATGCCCTAGTAGGGCTGGCGGCATCAAGCCCTAGGTCAAGTCGTCCAAGAGAATCAAACTCTAGTTTTAATAGTCAAACTCTAATTTGAAAAGTCAAATCCCAATTTGAAAAGTCAAAGTCCTAGTGGAGGAGGGAAAGGAAACCTACAAGGGAGAGGTTTCCCTCTCCCTCCCCAAGCCGCCGGCCACAAGGGAGTTGGGGGAGGACTCGGCCTCCCCTTGCCGCCTCCCCCTCCCATATAAGCAAGGGGTGGGGTGCCCCTAGGCCCTCACCCTAAAACCCTAGTCCGCCACCGCCCCTCCCAATCCGCCACCGCTCTAAGCCCTCCAAGGCGTCGCCGCCTCCACCCAAGTCGCTGGAGCCCTCCTCCCTTGGCGCCTAAACCCTAGCTGCCGAGGCCGTCTCTCCTCCATCATACCTGCTCCGGCATACGCGAAGCCCTGGAGGATCTACTCCTCCACCTCCACCACCACACTGTCGTGCTGGTGGAATCGCGAGGAGATCTACAACCTCTGCTGCATGTTGAAACAATCGAGAGGAAGGTCTTCATCGAGTACCGTACGTGTGACCGACTGTGAAAGCGCTGCCGTAACGTGGTGCCGGAAGGATCGTCTTCGCGATCTTTAGATCAGAAAGTGATCGACTACATCAACCACGAGAATCCGGTCTCGTTAAACGCTTTGGATCTACGAGGGTTAGTTCTCTACAAACTCGTTGCACCGATCTCTTAGATTAGATCTTGGATTTTATGTGTTCCCACGATAGAAATTTTTGTTTCCATACTGTGAACCCTACAGTCCACTCTTGCTAGCTCCCAAGACTTCTGTGGTGGTACATGGGCTGGGGAATGACAAGCTCACCTTTTTGGAATTGCCCACAACTGAATCTTATAGACCTAGAGTTGAGAACTCAAGAGTGTGTAAAGTTCTTGTCGAAGGGGTTCCCTGATTGTGGCTCAGGTCATTGATATCCTCAACATGATGGTTTTTTCACCTAACTATGTTTGGGAGGTATTTGAGTTTCAACCAAAGATATTTAAGGTCAAATTCCCAACCAAGGACGAGGTTCAGCGAATGAAATCACTAAAGCAATATCAGATCCCTTACACCCCTATTTATCTCAAGTTTGATGAGTCGGGAGTCATGGATGAGCCTATATATGTTTCTTTTGCCTAAGGTCTCCGTACAGATTGATGGTGTGCCGAAAGACGTCAGAGGAGATATCTTATCTATATGGGGACTTGGGTCCCTCCTAGGCAAAATCAAGAGTGTGGACATGCCTTTTACTAGGCATAAGGGTATTGTTCGCATGATGATATACTATGTGGATCCAGAGTTCATTCCACCTTACCTAGATATTTGGATAAAAAGAGGTTTTTATAGATTGAAAATCCTTGCGGAGGACTCATCTATCTCTTCGGCTATTGAAGGGGCTTCTATGTCACATGATGGTAATAGAAGGGGATGATGATGATGCAAACCAAGGAAATAAGGATGATATGCACAATATGGAGGAGGATAAAAATTCATACCAAACTAAAAAGAATTTGAATGATACATAGAGGGATAGTGATGGGCATACGATACTTGGTGGAGTACATTTAGCACAGCTGCAATCATCCACCGGTATTAATGTGGGATCCTTTGAGATACCAATGAAACAGGAGTTTGTGCTACCCTATTATGTGCCTCCGTCATGCATTGTTGCCCCGAGGATGGATGTGGGTGCGCAGTTGGATCACTCTGTCACGGCACAGAAAGGGCCTGCCGGGTGCTGCGGTAGACCCACGTGCCCAGTTCGCCTCTCGTGGCAGAAAAAGTGGTTGTGACGCTGCCGAGTCCTACCGCGGCACAGTATGCCGATACGAGGCAGGTTGCCGCGGCACAGAAAGGGCCTGCTGGGGTGCCAAAGCAAACCCACGTGCCCAGTACGCCTGCCGCGGCAGAAAAAGCTATTGCGACGCTGCCGAGTCCTACCGCGGCAAAGTATGCTGAGGCGAGGCAGGATGTCGTGGATGTCTCGCCCGTCGTGACAGCTGATGTTCAGGGGGACAAGGGGATGTTGAAAGATGATATGCTCGAAGTGCATCGTATGCCTGAGAGAGGGCTGCTGAGTTCCCCTGTCGCGGCCAACTTTTGGCCTGCCGGAAAGCAGCGGCACTCTACCGCAGGAGTGTTTGCTGCTACGGAAGATCAGACTGACAGGGGGGCTCCGACTATGAAGTTGGGAACACCTTTTACTCCCCCGACAAAGAGGGTTACTCTAGGATCTAATGCTGCATCTATTGGGGGTATTCTTGCGAAGAACAAGCCAAGCCTAGCTAAGGTTATTGCCTTTGGAGGCATTTCGAAGACGGCGGCAGTGGATATCCGGTCGAGTGACCGTGTGGGGTCTCAACCCAACGCCGATGCCACACAGCTGGAGCATGACGTGGAATTGGTGCAGCGGCGTGATGACTACAAAGGTAAAAATCTAAACCAAACATTTTCAATTATGTCTTCTTCAAATATTGATATCATTGAAAAAGCCAAATCAATTGGGGTGTCATTGGGGGAAACGTCTTCACAAGAGATTGCTGCATCTAAGCTAATAAAGGATAATGAACGGCATAGAACATTAACAATTTTGGAACATAATGAGGCGAGAAAAGACACAAATGATATAGGGGAATCAAGTCTTGTACTCCCTCTGTTAGGGATTATAAGGCCTATTGACCATTTTGATAGGATTAAGAAAATCAATAACTCACCCTCTTGATTACTACATGCACCAATAGTTACACATGCATGGGAGAAGATAGAGAAAAATAAGAACATGCATTGGAGGAGAGAGACTAATAAATGAGAGGGGACTTACAATTTCTAACATTTTAAAAAAGCTCTTAGGCCTTATAATCCCTAACGGAGGGTGTAGTATCTAAGGTTTCCAATTTATGTGATGATTTGGTTGAGGAGGAGGTAAATGGATTAGATGTGATCTTGCCGAGAATCTAACCAAAGAACCTCCTCAAGCGTGTGGGTGCAAGAAGAAGATATATGATCCTATCACAGTTCGTAGAGGTACTAGATTTAGGATTAAGAAAAAAAATTAAGATGCAAGGGTTAAGAGAGATGATTTGGAATAGTGGAGTCTTTCGGTATACATCAAAACATCTTTTCATATCTGAGACTATTAGAAAATAGAGACTAGATTATGTGGCCCTGTTAGAGACAGGGCGATCTGATTTCACAGTTTCTTTCTTAAAATACCTTACACTGGGGAGGGAATTTGCATGGTTCCGCTTGCCTCCCATGGTCGTTCTAGTGGTATTTTAGTTGGGATCAATACTGAAAGGCTTCAAGTTAACAAGGTTAACTCGGGCGATTTTTTTGTTAAAATACATTTGAAGTGTTGACACGATGGTTTCCTCTGGATTTTGGTCCTTGTGTATGGGGCAACACAGGACAATCTGAAACATGAGTTTCTTGCTGAATTGGTTCAACGTTTGTGAGCATGAATCTCTACCTATGGTTGTTGGCGTCGACTTCAATATCTTACGTAAAATGGAATAAAAGAATAATAATAATTTTAATACATGATGGCCTTTTATGTTTAATGCGATCATTGAGAGTCTAAACCAGCGAGAGATTGCTCCCTCTGGTAGAAAGTTTACTTGGACAAACCACAGGGGCACACCCACATATGAAAAACTTGATCGCATTTTATCCACTATCGAATGGAACAGAAGTTTCCACTAGTAACTGTAATAGCTCTTACTCAGACAAGCTCGGACCATACACCACTTCTGATTGACACATGGGTTCATGCTCATTTGGGAAATAATCCGAGATTCTCCTTCGAGATCTTATGGTTGTGTCAAGATGGTTTCTACGATCTTGTGGCAACTGAATGGGCATCTGTGACACATGGTGACACACCTATTGAATGTTGGAAGAAGAAAACACAACATTTACGTAGATTCCTTCGCGGGTGGACGGAAAAACAAAGTGGAAAGTACAAGAAAGAGACGGAGAGACTATTATCCATCATTGATTAACTGGATATAAAGGCTGAAACATATCCTCTCTCTGAAAATGAAAGAAAGGATCTGAGAAATGCAAATGAACAAGTAAACAAACTATGGATCAATGAAGAGTCTCAGTGGGCTCAACGTGCCAATGTTAAACATGTGCAGGAAAGAGAAAATAATACTAAATACTTTCATTTTATAGCTAATGGAAAACATAGAAAGAAGAAAATATTCCAACTAGAACAAGAGGAAGGAACAATTGTAGAAGAGGAGAATTTGGAAGGAGTGGTTGTCTTGGGGAATAAACACTGAATACTATAAGCGACTGTTTGGGGAGCCGACTCCCAATGGATTCACTCTTATAGAAGATATAATCCATGATATCCCTCAGGTAGACTGAAGAAAATGAAATTTTAACTAGTATGTTTTCTGAACAAGATGTATATAAGGATATAGCTTCCATGAAACATAACAAGGTGCCTGGACCCGATGGGTTCCCTGCAGAATTCTATCAAACTTTTTGGGCGGTGATTAAACATGATTTGATGGCTCTTTTTCCACAGTTGCATGAAGACAACCTTCCCCTGTTTAAGTTAAATTTTGGTGTAGTAACTTTGCTACCCAAAAAAGAAAATGCGGTACAAATACAACAATATAGACCCATTTGCTGACTAAACATAAGCTTTATGATTTTTGCAAAGGTTGCAACAAACCGAATAACTAGAATTGCACAATAAATTATCAGACCCACACAGACAGCTTTTATTCCTGGACGGCATATTCTTGAAGGAGTGGTTGTCTTGCATGAGACCATCCATGAGATTAACAGATAGAAAATGGATGGAGTTTTATTCAAAATTATTTTTGAAAAGGATTATGACAAGGTAAAGTGGCCATTCTTACATCAAGTCCTCCGTATGAAAGGTTTTGATTCTATATGGTGTAAATGGATTAATAATTTCATATGAGATGGAAGTGTAGCCATTCGGGTCAATGATGACATTAGCCATTACTTCTAGACTAGAAAAGTATTACGACAAGGGGATCCACTATCATCTATGATATTCAATGTTATAGTCGATATGCTTGCCATCCTAATTGCCAGGGCAAAATAGAATGATCAGGTAGCCGGACTAATACCCCATCTAGTTGAAGGGGGAGTGTCTATCTTGCAATATGCCGATGATACAATCCTGTTGATGGAACACGATTTTCAAAAGGCAGTCAATATGAAGCTCATTCTATGTATTTTTGAACAACTATCGGGGCTAAAAATTAACTTCCATAAGAGCGAGATCTATTGTTTCGGCAAGGTTGCTGAACAAGAACACACTTATAGGGAGATTTTTGGTTGCGAATCAGGATCCCTACCACTTAGATACCTTGGGGTACCTATATATCATAGGAAACTTCGCAATTCTAAATGGAACCCGGTAGAAAATAGATGCGAAGGTAAGTTAGGGTGCTGACAAGGAAAGTTGTTATCCTACGGGGATAGACTTGTCCTAATTAATTCAATTTTATCAAGCATGCCGATGTTTATGTTGTCTTTCCTTCAAATACCAAAGGGATTAAGGAAAAGACTGGATTTTTATCACTCACAGTTGTTTTGGCAAAGTGATGAATATAAGAAGAAGTATCGACTAACTCGGTGGAATATTATTTGCCGACCTAAATATCAGGGGGACTTGGTTATTTAAGGGCTAGAACTTAGAAACAAATCTTTACTTAGTAAATGGTTGTATAAGTTATTGACAGAAGAAGGGGTCTGGCAAGAGTTGCTACACAACAAATATCTGGTCAATAAAAATCTAACACAGGTCGAAGCCAAGATGACTGATTCACCTTTTTAGAAAGGACTAATGAGAGTGAAAGATGAGTTCTTCGTCCATGGTGTTTTCGAAATTGGTGATGGGAGAGACATCCGTTTCTAGGAGGATATATGGATAGGGAAGGTATCTCTTGCCCAACAATATCCATCCCTTTACAACATAGTACATATAAAGCATGTCCTCATTCATGATGTCTTGACTCAAAACCCTTTAAATATAGGATTTAGGAGAAAGTTAACGCGGGATAAATGGGTTGCATGGTTGCATTTATGTGAGAGGTTGATGGAAATAACCTTGACGAATGAGCGGGACATGTTTTCATGGAATTTAACCAAGGATAGGATTTTTTTCAGTTAAATCTATGCATGAAGATCTCATGAATGAGCATCCACGTTTTTCTCTACGAGATACTTGTGGAAGATAAAAATACCATTAAAAATTAAAATATTTATGTGGTTTCTCGGTAACAAAGTATTGCTAACAAAAGACAACCTAGCCAAGAAAAACTAAAATGGGTGCAAGAAATGTTGTTTTGTGACGAAGTTGAAACAATTGAACATTTGTTTCTATCATGTCCTTTTGCAAAAATAATTTGGCGCATAATTTTTTGCACTTATAACATACCTCCTCCAACTAATATCACCAATATGTTTGGTAATTGGTTAAATGGAATAGATAAGGTGAATAAGGGAAGAATTTGGATTGGCATTTCAGCCATATGTTGGTCCATTTGGAAGTGTCAAAATAACTTTATTTTTAACAAAGCCGGAGTTCCTTCTTTTTTACAGGTTATTCATATGACGGCGTATTGGATTCAGCTCTGGGCTTTCCTTCTCCTAGAGCATCAGCGTCAACCCATGGTTTCTGGGTGCAACCGTCTTGTGACGGTTACTTCGGATTTCTTCAGCCAGGCTTCGTGACGTCATTCTAATAGATTGACAAATGTCTAGCTATTGCAATTGCTCTCTTGTGAGCTTTTTACCTTTTTCATATGGTTGGTGCATGTATCAACCCTATCTGATCCTTAAACTGATGTAATGCTACGGTAATACTTTTTGGACCTTAATAAAGATTGTGTGCATCCCAGGATGCAGAGGCCGGGGCTGTGCTCCCCTTTTCGAAAAAAAAGATGAAAAGAACACACGCGAATGTATTGATCCTCATCCGCAAAGATGGATAAAAGTAGTATAGTGATAGAAAGTGATAGTCTCGCCAGAGATAGGGGTAGAAGATATACAGAGGGGGAGAGGGGAAAGGATTAAGAGAGAAGGTCAAAAACGAGAAAGGACAGCCAATAGCATGATCTGTTTGATCAACCCTAATTGCATGCTCTTTTTCTTTGTCTGGACGATGCTCCTGTTGAATGTTACATGTCAGGTCTGAAATAATAAACTTGAAACACCCTAGCAAAGCACGGGCGTTAAAGTAGTGGCCGATTAGTTTTGGAGTTTGGTGTGCATCGATCAGTTTTTTCCCATCACGCAGAGTTTTTCTGTTCCGGATGTCTCCACGTTGTACATAGTTATTGTCTGCATTTTTTCAACGGCTGCATATAGAGTCGTATCGAGATATATGCGCATTTTTTTCCACGGCCGCAATAGATTCCGATGGAAATATGCATTGACACGGGTCGTATCAAATCTGGTATCACTTTGTATTTTATACGTGTCTCACAACATGCACCGTACCGTGACAAACCAAATTACGTAACTATTGATACCTTGCTAAATCCCAGTTATATATTTTAACGGAATTGCTATGTCACACGAAAGCTATGTCACAGCTAGGTTGTGTGCCGTTGGATTCGTGTCCAGGATTCGTGCGTATGTAGTTTGCTTAGTTTCTTTCCGACCTGCTTCGCGTAAGTAGAGTTGTCGTCCTTTGCGTTTTGCAGCATACGTTGGCTCAGTTTGCTGGGTTGTGTTGGTGGACTTTGTTTTCCGGTTTGGACAGCATTGGGTTGTTGTTTTTTTGTTTTTTTAGTTTGGTTGAAACATGATTGTTCAGTGCCGACTGTAGTTTTTTTGGATTTATTGAGTTGTTGAAATATTATTATTTTTTGTTTTGTTGTTAATTATTGTGCTGTTTTATTTTTATATTTTTTTAGATGCAAATAATTGTTGCAGCACAATTAGCTGTGATATAATAAGTTGCAGCGCAGCTAGCGGAAATGGCCATTGCCACTTGCATGTGTCAAGTACAACTCAAGTGCTAGTTTCGTCACAGCTAGTTGTGACATAATGAGTTGCGTGTGTATTTAAAATTGACTTTTTTCTTTTTTTTGTCTAGAGAAGACGAGGCAGGGTGATTTGCATGTTGACATGCAACTAAGACTTAGTGGCCCTCGCAAATGCGAGGCCATCATATTTAGTGGGTTGAAAAAAAGTTAATATGTTATGAATATCATATTTTTTGATAAGGAATAATATTGTTCTCACTATAAAAATGTTAAGGAAAAGCGAGTAATATCTGTAACATCCTTAGTTATATGTTAAAACAAACACTTATATTTTTGTAATTTTATTAGATCAGTACATATAATTTTTTTATGTAATGTTAGATCTATGTGATGTTTTCTAAAGCTTTCCTATTTGAAATATACTTTAAACTATCCATATTATCTCAAGCTTCAATCCGGTGGTCTACACGCTTGATCACATGTGTTTGATGTGTCATGTAAGATCGTGTGGCTTTAATGGCATTGTTTCAATCTCTTAATTGATAATAAATTTTATTGCTTGATTAGAATGACATGCGCTCTTTTATTTTCCATGTTCTCTTAAGTTTACTGGATTACATATATATGTAATCATACAAACCAAACAATGTTGTTTGGAAAATTATCTTAAAGTTGAAACCATACACATAGGGTGACCCATGCATTTGAGTGCTAGATATATTTTGTGTTTGTATACTTGTCTTCTCATGTGGCTATTATATTACATTTTAACATTTTCGTATGTGGTAAAATATAGAGGCAAAGTTCTCCATGCGAAAAAATATTTCACAGTATTTATGGATTTTTTTTCTCCTAGCTATCATGCAAAAGAATTTGTATAGTGTGTTGGTTCAATTTTTTGTATATACTTCTTTCATAATGAAGATAAAAATGAGGTGTGGCTGATTTGTACATTTTGATCAATAATTTATGAACCTTGGTTGACATATTTCCATTAAGTAAGTTAAGCAACAAAAGAAGACCAAAGACATAGCTTTTCGTGGCTCATCATTAAAACTATACTACCTCTGTTCCAAAATATAAGATATCTAAGGAGTAGTCAAAAGTCAAATCTTACTAAATTTGACCAAATATTTAGGAAAAAATGTTCATATTTTTTGATTCGGTATTGAATCTAATTATATTGATTCGGTATTGTAAATGTTCATATTTCGTGTATAAACTTGGTTAAACTTAGAAAATATTGACTTTGACTAATTGTTAGTTACCTTATATTTTGGGATGGAGGGAGTACATTTTATATATCATACAAATGGTTTGGTTTTGCCCTACTTCCATCAATTTTTTTGTGAAAATTTTACACCAATAATTAAAAAGTAAAGTGATGTCTTTTACATACATATTGTCGCGATCCTCTAGATGATCCATAGTTGGTCGTGTTGCAGTCATTTTTTTTATTTGTGCAATGTCATTTCTTATCATATTATGATCCATCATACTTTAATCTACCCATGTCTTTGTAATAATAACTGGTGTTAGGCAAACTCATATTGCTATTACGCAATGTATCCCTCAATCTTGTAATAGGTAAGTTCGTTTTTAAATTTCCCCGCGAAAGACAAAGACTATAATTGATTTTTGTAGCTCGGACAACATTTTTTCTGATATGGTCGAGCTTGCACACATTGTATGTTTCTTAGACCCAATATTTTTCTTGCACATGGCACATATTATATGTACATGGACAACCTTATAAGATTTGTTTCTTCCTACTTCTATTTGACCTGCCTCATCATTGAAAGTTTCTAGTTAACTTGTTTGATTGGTGATTGCCATATCACTCACTCTTGTCATAGTTTATTTATATTTTTTTGTATTTCTCTTCCATCGATGCCCGATCATTATTTAGCACAACTGAAATAATCATTGTGCGTGTTTTTTCTAGTTCTTAGTGTTGCTGCCACTTTTCAAATTTCTATGATGCACTCCTTCCCACACACGACATGCATATTGTCGATCTATTACTACTTCATCGTATCACGTCATGTCTCTATATTCATAAATGTTTACACTTGTATACTACTAATACACAACTCTTGTCTTATACAACCAAACTCATTCGACCATATACTCGAACCCATGTCTTATATGCATATATGACACTTCGCTTCTTCCCCATCTATGAATTTTCTCTTACTATTAATCATGCTGAACTTTGTTAATGACAACTATTTTGTACTCGCTAAGATCTACAATAAGTGTCGGTGATTTAGTAAAATGGAAATTCTCCGGAACATGTCGTAAATAATGAAAATATTCTGTGACCGGATTTCAATAGGCACAGAAAGATGTAGGCCTTGGCCGAAACCAGCTACTTCCTCAGATCTATGATAAGTGTCGGTGATTTAGTAAAATGGAAATTCTTAATTAGACTAATTAAGTGCCAGCATAAGAAAAGATCATGATTAGAGCCCTGGGCTAGTCATTTTTTTTCTTAATTAGTCTAGATTATTTTGTCTTGTTCGGTTAGTGCATTGCCCGATTGTGTTCGTATTTGTATACACATTTAGTGTTAAATCTGCATAGTTAATTTCTATTGCTATGTAAAATTAGCGGATCATAATATTTAGACTATGTGGAATGAGTAAAATAGATTTATAAACCCTTTGTCAACACGTACTGGATCCTTGCAACGGATACATTCCTTTAGTTTGAGAGAGAAAAACGATGAAAATCCCATGCAGAATGCAAGATTGGAGAGAGAAATAGATGTGCCGTGGAGTAGTAGATATACGTGAATTTATTATAACGTGATGTAGTAGTCCGGTTAGACCTGGGTTTCTTTTTTAGGGGAGTCCGATTAGAGCTGTTGACCCATGTGAATCATTAACGTATGTACCTAGGTAACCCAGTTAACGTGACATATATGACTTATTTCGTACACGTATATATTTACGCGCTACGTAGTAGTCCGGTTAAAGCTGTTTTTTAGGGGAGTCTGGTTAGAGCTATTGTCCCGTGTTGAATCATTAACGTGTGTAGCTAGGTAACCAAGTTAACGTACCTCGAAAAAAAGGTAACCAAGTTAACGTGACATAAGATTTATTTTGTATACGTATATGTTTACGTAACACTACTTATACGATTAAATCGTAACCATTTATTTTAGATCAACAACCCACATAATTCTGATGATGTGGATCAACCTGGTGTCTCGAAAAACACCCTTATATTGCTTTTAGTATATAATAGATTGCATGTGGACTTGAAACTGACTTCTTCTTGTTTTGTGTGGACAATTGGGGGTGAATTGCTTGTTGACGTGGAAATAGGATTTTTTGTATTTTCAAATATAAGTTGTATCTGGACTTGAAACTGCCTTTTATTTTTTGTTTTTGAGAAAGGGGGCGGTGACTTGCATGTTAACATGCAACTAGGATATTTTTTAAATATTTAAATATGAGTTGCATGTGTACTTGAAACTGGATTTCTCTTTTTTTTTAGAGAATAAGGAGGGGTGACTTGCATGTTGAAATGCAACTAATAGTTTTTTGAATTTTCAAATATGAGTGTCATGTGAACTTCAAACTCGCTTTTTTGTTTTGTGTGGATAAGAGGGGGTGGACTTGCATTTCGACATGCAACTAGGATTTTTTGAATTTTCAAATATAAGTCGCATGTGGACTTGAAACTGGCTTTTTCTTTTTTGTTTTGTACAAGAGGGAGTGACTTGCATATAGACATGCAACTAGGATTTTTTGAATTTTTAAATATGAGTTACATGTGGACTTGAAACTGTATTTTTATTTTTGCGTGTAGAGAAAAGGGGTGACTTGCATGTTGACATGTAACTAGGATTTTTTTTCGAATTTTTGGCTTTTTTCTGTGGAGAAGAGGAGGGGCGGTGACTTGCATGTCGATATGCAACCAGGACTTATTTGAATTTTTAAATATGAGTTGCATGCATACTTGAAATTGTCTTTTTGTATAGAAAGGGTGGTGAATTGCATATCGACATGCAACTGGAACTTTTTAAAATTTTAATATATGAGTTGCATGTGGACTTGAAACTGGCTTCTATTTTGTGGGTATTTTTGAAATGAGCTGCTAGTTGGTATAATCTTGTTATTTTTTTATCCAGGTTTTTTTTTGTTTTTGTTTTAGGATTTATTTAGAGTTTAATGTTGGTACTTAAAGTTTTTATAAAACTTGAATTTTAAAATAACTTTAAATTTATGCAATTAAAAAATAAGAAAACATGGGTATAAGTTTTTAACTTATTCTTACAAGTTGAATTATTCAGATGCGGATGCCAGTAGAAATGTGTAGAGATTAGCTGAATTAGCAGACATCGGCTGTATTATCTTGAAATAACATTGTCTCGACACAACACTAATTAGGTAGCTCAGTTGCTCTATATAAGTTGTTACGTCAGTTGCAGAGAGCAAGCAAACTGAAATTTGGGCATACGTGTTTATCTTCTGAGAATATACAATTGTGTAGACATGGATTTTTTTCTGGCTTCTCGGAAGTACTTAGATGCTTCCTCTGTTCAATCTCCACCAGGATGCCAAATCTGTTTTTTAATGGGGTGCAGCAGTGCTGCTGCGTGTCTCAGTGCTCGCTCTGTTTGCATGCCTACGCCGCGACTGTGAGTGCATATTTTTTGTTTTGAATAGGCGTGACATTAGCCGGTTATGCCACAGCTGACTGTGTCTTAGAGACACTCATATTTTAATCTAATCAGCGCAATAATTATGATGATATGGCTTAACGTGGTGGCTCTATTAGATATATTTTTATATCTCTTTTAGTATATACTCCCTCGTTTTAAAATATAGGATATTTTAGATTTGTAAACGTAATGTATTTAAACAACTTTTAGTATGTAGATTCGGAGTGAATCTGTTTAAACCTACACACTAAAAAAGATGTCTAGATAATCTAAAAAAAAATGTCTAAATATATTATCTTTATAAATCTAAAACATTTTATATTATGAAATGAAGGGAGTATAATAGATAGATAGGCATATGTACCTTTTGTCTTGGAGGTAGCGCCTGAGCTTGTCTGCCAGCAGTGCCGTTTCCCAGTTCTCCATCCCGTGCAAGATATTCTCCAGCCCGTGCAAGATATCATCCATGGTACCGTCGCCGGCAACCAACACCATCTAGGATATTTCTTCCTTGCATGAATGCAGATTGAGACGGGCTAACAACATTGTCAGCAACTGAATTTAGTCTAATCGTGGCAACTTTAGTAAAAATCTTAAAGCTAACATTAAGCAAGCAGATTGGACGATACTGTTGTATACGTTCTGCATTGTTAACCTTAGGCAGTAAAATTATATTGCCAAAGTTAAGCCGAAAGAGATCCAATTGTCCGACTTGCAAAAACCCAAACAAATTCATCAGGTCCTCCCTAATAACGTCCCAGAATTTTTGGTAAAATTCCGCTGGGAAACCATCAGGACCTGGTGCTTTGTTATGTTCCATTTGAAAAACTGCTTTCTTGACCTCTTCCTCGGTATATGAGGCAGTTAGAAAGCAATTTTCTTCATCAGATACCTGGGGAATATCGGACGTTTGGGACTCATCCATAGAGAAGGAGTTTTTCTCTGGGGCCCCAAACAAGGATTTATAATAGGAAGTGATATATGACTTCAGATGCTCCTGTCCCTCAATCATACCTTCATCCTGAATCAGAGAATGAATAAGTTTCTTCTTATGCTTGCCATTGGCAACAGCATGGAAGTACCTAGTATTCGCATCTCCTTCCAGAATGAATTTTGCTTTAGAGCGTTGGTACCATTTGAGTTCCTCCTCGCGCAGAAGTCGGGCTACCTCCGCATTCGATTGGCTTTTGAGCTCAATTTGTTGTGCAGTTAACGACCCAACTTCCGCGGAAGCCTCCAAGTCATCAATAATAGATGTTAGGCGTAATTTTTCTTTTTTGAGGATACCAGTTGTGTGCCTGGCCCAACCCCGAAGGAACTTGCGTAAAGTGCGCATTTTGTTATTCCATCGTAGTATAGGTGTTTGGCTACATGTGGAGGGGGTTCCCCATATATTGCGATCCTTTCAGGGCTTATGGGTTGTTGGTGGACTCATGGGGAACACTCTTGATGTGGATCTGTTCAGCCTGCGTAAGCGGGGGGTCGTCCGTATACTTGTGGAGATGCTTGATATGAAGATTTTTCTTAAGGCGAAAGATTCACTTGGCCATTTTATTGTGTCTGATGCAGTGGTAAAGCATAAGGTGTTTGAGTTTCGTTTCCGGATTGAACCAGAGGATTATATTCCGGAACCAGAGTTTGTTCCTTTCTTGTGGAGGAAAGGAGATGATGACGCGGATGATGATGCCAATGGGAAGCATTTTGAGGATGCTATGGATACGTCTGAGGCTGCTGCTACCACTCAGGGAGGGGGTTCTGGATCTTCTTCGGTTGTACATGGTACTTCCGCGCCTACGACTTCCAGTCAGGGGGTGCAGAGGGTGTTTGCTGTCACCCCTTTTAATGCTACTCCGGTTACTCCTCGAGGCCGGCAACTTCTGGATGCTCTTCCTTTGGATTCCCCTCTTCGTGGAAAGGGTTCTTCTTCGGCACCTCGCGTGTCTCAGGCTCAGTTACGGGAGGCTCTTCGCTCGGTCTCCATTCCTGTACGGCGGTCTTCTTCGGCTTCGCCAGCGAGGTCCAGAATGCATACTTTGGGCAGATCTATTCCTGTTTCCACTCCTGTCCTTGAGGAGGTTGCTCCTCCGGTGGGTTCGCGGAAGCTGACCCAGGTGGGGTCGGCTCACCGCGACGTCCGTGTTCAGCTCCAGGGTGCGGCCGTGCTTGGTCCGACCCAGGCGGGGTTGGCCAATCATGACGAGGTGGATGACCGCGTCTCCATGGTCAGGGAGGACCTTGGGAGGCCTTTGGACATCTCGCCTACTCTGTTGGGTCAGGCGTTTTCAGCGATAGAGGGGGGCGTCCGGACCCAGGAGGGGTCTGGGTTGTCTCAGTCTCCGCCACAGGTTTCTTCTCCAGGAGACGCTACGCCAGTTGCTGTGCAGGGGAGTGGTACAACCTTCAGGCGGAGCGCACGCCATGGAGTCGATGCCTCTGGGGCGTCCACGACTGATGAGGACTCAATGCTCAAGGCCATGCGACGTAAGGCGGATAGGAACTTAGATTCGCCAGGTATAATGTGTTCTCCGAAGTCCTTTTTGTCTTTTTCTACTCCTGTTATTTCTTCTAAACTAGCCAATGTTGGCATTAGTTTGGGTAGCTCTGTACAGGAAGTATTTTTTTCTTCTAATGTTTTGCGACACATGGAGGTTGACCGTCTAACGGTTACTCCTAAGGTCGGTGTTTTTCCCGATGCTTCACTAACTGAGGAGGATGAGTTGCATGCCACAGTAGATGGTCAACTACTTTCTCACTTAGTCGGTGAAGTGTCGGAGGTGGACTTTGATGAGACTGGGCTTGCCTCTATGTATGAGCTGAAAGCTTCTGGTCGAAAATCAAAGAGCCAGCGGTCGCGTAAGAGATCCCGTGTATCCAAATCTCCTATAGTTTCTCAATGAATGGAATGTTTTCAAATAGCAGAGGTCTTCGGGACTTGGCTAAACATTTATTCTTTGCTAATTGTGTGAGAGACCATAATTTGGATTTTCTGGGTATTTCTGAGACTGGTAGACGGGATTTTTCACAAGCTTTACTCAATCGCCTTTCTGGTGGAGTGGACTTCACGTGGATATCACGTCCGCCGCGTGGTCGATCTGGGGGGGATCCTATTAGGCGTCAGAGATGAGACTATGGAAGTTTTAGCTAGTTCGGTGGGAGATTTTTTTATAAAACTCCATATCCGTAACAAGGCTGACAATTTCACATGGTCTTTAGTCGTCGTATATGGAGCCGCCCAGGAGGTTCATAAGGCTGACTTTTTACGTGAGCTTGTGAATTTGGCAAAGGACAATCCATATCCTATCCTTATAGGAGGTGATTTTAATTTGCTCAGATTTCCTCATGAGAAAAGTCGGGGCCGGTTCGATGAACATTGGCCTTTTCTGTTCAATGCTGTTATAGACAGTCTGGACTTGAGGGAGGTTACAATGTTAGGAAGGCAATTTACATGGGCTAATAGTCTTCCGGAGCCAACATACGAAAAACTTGATAGAGTGCTTATGGATACTGATTGGGAACAAAAGTTCCCTATGGTAACTGTTCGCGCTCTAGAGCGTATTGAGGCTTTGTCGGATCATGCTCCTTTACTTCTATCGTTTGGATCACCGCCACGGAAGTCTACGAATGAGTTTAAATTTGAACTTGGTTGGATGATCCGTGACGGTTTTTTTGAGATGGTTAAGGCTATTTGGGAGAAACCGGTAGGTGGCCAAACACCTATACTACGATGGAATAACAAAATGCGCACTTTACGCAAGTTCCTTCGGGGTTGGGCCAGGCACACAACTGGTATCCTCAAAAAAGAAAAATTACGCCTAACATCTATTATTGATGACTTGGAGGCTTCCGCGGAAGTTGGGCCGTTAACTGCACAACAAATTGAGCTCAAAAGCCAATCGAATGCGGAGGTAGCCCGACTTCTGCGCGAGGAGGAACTCAAATGGTACCAACGCTCTAAAGCAAAATTCATTCTGGAAGGAGATGCGAATACTAGGTACTTCCATGCTGTTGCCAATGGCAAGCATAAGAAGAAACTTATTCATTCTCTGATTCAGGATGAAGGTATGATTGAGGGACAGGAGCATCTGAAGTCATATATCACTTCCTATTATAAATCCTTGTTTGGGGCCCCAGAGAAAAACTCCTTCTCTATGGATGAGTCCCAAACGTCCGATATTCCCCAGGTATCTGATGTCTTGAACAAAGTGGATTATTTCCGTTCAAGATTCTTTTGGCAAGGGGATAGCGAGAATAAGAAATATCGACTGGCCAGATGGAATGTGGTTTGCCGCCCGAAGGAGTTTGGTGGACTGGGTATACACGATTTGCAAGTCAAAAACACCGCACTCTTGGGCAAATGGCTTTTTAAACTACTTACAGAAGATGGTGTTTGGCAGACCATGTTATGGAGGAAATATGTGGGGTCCAAAGCTGTGTCTCAAGTGGTTTGGAAACCCGGAGATTCACATTTTTGTGCGGGTCTTATGGCCACCAAGAAACATTTCTTTCGTTTTGGTGCTTTCGAGATTAAGGATGGATCACAGATTAGGTTTTGGGAAGATAAGTGGCTGGGCCAAACTACTCTTCGTGAACAATATCCAGCTTTATATTCGATTGTTAGACACAAAGGGGATACAATTTCCACAGTGATGGAAGATTATCCTCCTAATGTGTCTTTCAGAAGAAGCCTAATCGGTCCTAGACTGGTATCTTGGAACAATCTATTATTACGATTATCCATAATACAATTGTCGGACGATGTCGATGTGTTCAAATGGAAATTACTAGAAAGTGGTAAATTTTCTGTTGGCTCACTATATAAAGCCTTGATCCAACCGGATATCCCGGTCGATGATGATAATAGTAAAATTTGGAAAATGAAAATACCCCTTAAGACGAAGATATTTGCTTGGTATCTACGGAAAGGGGTAATTCTAACAAAAGATAATCTTGCAAAGAGGAATTGGCATGGAAGTAGACAATGTGTTTTTTGTCATCAAGATGAGACAATTCGCCATTTATTCTTTCATTGCAAATTTGCTCGCTCTATCTGGTCATTCATCCAAATAGGTTCTGGTTTATCTCCGCCACGTTCTGTAACCAATGTATTTGGTAATTGGTTGCATGGAATTGTTGATAAATACAGAACTTTGTTTAGGGTGGGAGCGCTTGCCATTATATGGTCGCTATGGCTTTGTAGAAATGACAAGATTTTTAATAACATTGTGTCTTCTCCTTTGCAGGTTGTCTATCGAGCCACAGCTATCCTCCGATCTTGGAATATTCTCCAACGTTTGGAGTTTCGCGACTTATTTTTGGAGGGATGTACGCGATTGGAGGACACGGCGAGGGATATTTTCTCCCGACATGGATGGCCACGTGATCTGAGGATTGATCTACCTTAGATTCTAGACATTTATTTAGATATTTACATTGTGTAATGCTTGTCTACTTTTTAAATTAGTACTGTCGTTTGTGTGGCTGTGTGCATCTTGGTTATGCAGAGGCCGGGTGTAAGCTTTGAACAGATTCAATAAAAGCACCCATTTCCAAAAAAAAGCGCGGCCGCTGGATCAGCTCCCTAAGCATGTGCTGGAACAACGCCCTGACATTTAACGTCTGCGACACGATGAGCAGCGGGGAGCACTGGAAGTCGGCGCCCTTCACCCGCGGGCTCCCGCACACCATCCTCGCCAGCGTGGTCTTGCCGAGCCCGCCAAACCCGACGACGGCGAGCACGCGGAGACGCGGCTCCTCCTCCATTATCCATCCCACGAGCTCGTCCCTCGGCCCTTCGATGCCCACAAGCTGAGCCTCCTCGGTGAAGAGAGCGTGCAGCCGTGGGTCCAGGCGGCCCGATGTGCGGATGCCATCTCCGGTCCGGAACGCCGTTGACTTCGGCGGCAGCACCCCGTACCTGGAACGCCGCTCGCCGGCGTCCCTAGCGCGGGTCTTCAGCTCATGAAGCTGGGCCGCCACCCGCCGGTGACGGCGGCCGAGGGATGATCCTAGCGTGGTGAGAAGGCGGAGGGAGTAGCGGCGGAGGGAGGACATGAAAGCGCCGCCGCCGTCTCCGACGGACAGCTCGCTGCCGCGGACGAACTCGTCGATGCAGCTCGTCCTTGATGTACTGCACCTCGCCGTGGAGGCGCTGCACCGGCCAGCTGTTCTGCGCCAGTAGGCCGCCAAGCTTGCACAGGATGCCTCGCACGGCGCCCTCGGTCAAGCTGATGATAGCGCCCTCCATCTCCAAATTGCGGTCAAGCTGATGAATGCAGCTGCGCTAGGGTACCTTCAGGGCGTATATAACATGGGAAGCACTAGGCGTCCCCCGCCAAGTCAGGTGCCCCCAAGTGCCCGCTTTTGCTATAACTTACTGATTGTACTTTGTTTGTAGCAAAACTCGGTTCGACTAGAAACGTGAATAAAAATGACTATCTTCACTCAAGACCTAGGTGGAGATCTCGGTAAAGACTACTCTCTCCGTTTAGAAATATAAGATATTTTAGGTTTGTGAATAAGATGTACCTAGACACGTTTTAGTGTCTAGATTCATTTGAACCTATACATTAAAAGATGTCTAGATACATCTCCTTCACAAACCTAAAACATCTTATATTTTTAACCGGAGGGAATATGTAGCAAAAATATTATGCTAGTATAGCAGAACCAACTCTACAGGAGAGACACCGTCGTAGACTCGCCGGATACTTCTTAGAAAAAAATGTGCCACCTGACAAAATCGGACAACAATTGCAGTAAACTTTTTTCTAGTGTGGCAAACTGACTTGGTTTTCAAAGCTATGTGATCACGGTCGGGAAAAGGGGCAACGTAGTCCAATCGTATGCTACTCTTTTAGAATGTACACATGGTTTTCAAAGCAATGTGATCACGGTCTGGAAAAAAGGCGCTACATAAAACCAATCATTTGCTAGGCAAAACAAATTTGTCATGGTCACAATTTTTATAGATGCAACTTTTATAGAATGATCGAGGCCCGTGATTTGTTTTTGTATTTTATTTGGACACTTTGTGGTCCGTCAAGTCAAAAAAAAAAGTCAATGTGGGACACAAACGCAACCACCCGCGAAAATTCGGCAACCTCTGGTCGTCCATTGGAGGCTACTCCATATAGACAAAGTAGTGGAGTATCATATTTAATCGCAAGAAATCCAAAGAAAAATTAGAATAAGATGACTTATCCCTAAGGAGCTTTAAGCTCCCTAGTTTTGGAGCCCTATCCTTGCTCCGGCCGCTTATTAGTGTTAAGTGGGCCCTAGCTACCTGAATCAAGGTGGTTCGCTGGTGCTCGGTTTGTCATGTCGCGCTGGCTGAGCCATGTCTTGTTGCAGCAATGACGCGTGCCTTGGCCAGCCGTTACATGGTTAACAGGTGGCATTTGTCCATGTCGGTTATGCGCCCTTGGCCATGGTAGGCGGGTGGCATTTGCCCGTGTCGGTTCTGCGACTATTAGATTAGCCTCAATGGGGTTATCATAGGTGGTATAATGTATCACATGCATGCAAAATGCTTATGTGTCATAGTAATTAATGATAAAAGAGATTGTGTTGGTATAGGTAGATACGGTATCATAGCACATAAAACTAAAAAAATTAATCCTAAACAAATCTTGTCCACAATTTTACATTGAGATTCTACAAAACAATAAATATACCAAGTCTATGATCCTAATATATGATACTATGCATTGTGAAGATGGTATCATATACTAGTATACTACTATATAATACTTCTCATTATGACTGGTCTTATAAAAGGTCTGGTAACGACCGGATGGGATATAGTATCATCTGAGTGGCCTGACTTGCTTTCTGCTGTGCGCACGCAGGCCTGCTCGAGCTGCAAATTCTTGACCGTAAGAAAATGTTACTGTCTTAGTTATAGAAAATGAGTTTAATCGGTAGAAACTATACTATCCACGGTCTATCTTTGTTTCTTATTTTAGACGAATCATCTCTGTTTGTGGTGGAACAACAATCTGCTAGCAAAAAACAATCTGGCATCAAACTAAAACTCAATAGAACGAGTTCATCGAGCTAGCTGAATCGAGCACGTTTCTGACGGAGTAGAAAGGGAAGCACCAATACCATGGCGATTCAGCAGATCCGCTCCTGGATCGCTCATGGACGCACCGTCGTCCCACCGGGGAGGCACCTCGCTCACGGCTCTTGTTGCCTCCTTGGAGCTTGCTAGCGTTGACGAGGAGTTGTCGTGGAAGTGCTCCCGCCGAGGGCTCGCGGACCTACGAGGTGTCTCGATCGCTGGGATCAACACGGCTGCACGGAGGAGAGAAAAATTCCATCGCGGCACGAGATCGACCGGAATCGGCGACAAATCGCCAATAGCGAAACTAGCTACAAGGCCGTGACGAATCGTTAATCGAATAGCAGGGGCAGGGGATGGGTCGCGATGCCCCGCCCATGGTAGGAACTGGCAGGGAGCAGGGAATGGGGCGGGCGGGGAGCAGGCTGGAGAGAAAGGTGGAGCTTCTCGGTGGATATTTTTTTTCTCTAGGCAACCACGGTCACGAGCGTCGCACGTTGGCAAGGTGCGACTGAACAAGCGCTCGGCACTACAATTGCAAAGTGTGGCGCTTAGCTGATAACCTGATTTTGTGTTGTTTATTTTTATTCGGTTAAACGTCTCCACAAGTATCATCGTAGGAGGCAAGTCTTTGATTCGAGCGAGTCAATTTGACTCCCGAGTTCCATGGAGCCGTTTTTAAAATATTCGAAAATGTTATTTTGAAGTTTCAAAGAAATTAAAATTATTATGTGGATACCTACAAATGTGATCTACATTTCTGTATAGTTTTGTTAAAAAATATTATGTATTTTGGGCTATGTAGAAATCAAAATTGTTGTTCCAAAAAGGAAAAAAAGAAACTTGATTTTGATCTCTAGATTATTCTATTTTATGTAGATCCTGGCTGAGCATATCTATGGACAAAAAATTGCACGCACATACTAGATATATGTAAACATGTGTGTATTTATTTTCATATTTTTTTAGTTTCCAAAATAAAGTATTTATGGAGCTATGACCTCGGGAGCTAAGGTTTCAAATTGACTCACTCGCTGTTGGTTGTCTTTTGTATGGCGAACCAAAGAAAAATCATATATACTCTATCAAATGAATAATCTCACTACAGAATTTAAACGAAGCGCGCCAGGTCCATCTAGTACGAGACTCTTAGTGCTCAAATTCAGTAATAATAATTGTGGGACTCAACATGTCAAGGTGCTGAGGTGGCTGCTTGGTTTCAGAGGTAATGAACCGGTTAAATGCCTCTCGGCAAGGTAGGATGTGGCACTACTTTTGACCTACAAATCAATGAACCAACAAGCATGAAGCATCATGACTAGACACTAGTAAAAAAGGGCCTTTGGTTCAGGCCATTAGTCCCGGCCGTGGCTAGGGCCGGGACTAATGGTCCAAACCGACGGCCCGAATCCAGCCGAAACCATTTGTCCCGGCTTGTTATAGACCATTGGTCCCGATTTGAGATACAAAACGAGACTAATAGGTCTCGCGCAGCGGGCATCCCCATTAGTTCCGTTTTGTATCTTAAACCGGGACAAATGGTCTGGTCCTATACCTAGACGCTTAGCCCGGGCCAGAAAGCTCGGCCCGAGCTTTCTGGGCTTGGTCCGAGTTGGGATCGGCCCGCAGGTGGGGGTATACCGAGCCAAGCTTGGTGAGGTGGACCGCGGTGGCCTCGGGCTGGCTCGGGCTCGGCCCGGTCCAGCTCGTTGGCTCGTATTCTTTTTTTTGGAATTATTTGATGGGCTAAATTGAGTAGGAGGAAGACTAAATGGGCCAAATTGATCGACACAGCAAGGTAACTTCTCTCGTATCTTCTTCTTCCTGGGAAGTCAAGGACGCTAGAGCAAGCTGCGGCCCAGCCGGATGCCGCCGGCCGGCCGCTGAGCGCTACCCAGTTCGCCCCAGCTAGCTACACCCACGCCGGCCACGCTCCTCTCCTCCACCTCCCTCTCTGACGCCACTCAGCCGTCTACGCACGCGCCGCCCGCACAGCAGTTGCCTGCAAGCTCCGCCGCGCCACCCACACAGTCGCGCCGTCCGCACTGCCGCGCCTGTTGAAGAGGGGCCACCTAGCAGTGATGCAGCCCTGCCTGGCTCGCGAGCCGCCCCGAGATGGACCGAGTTGGAGGGAAGCTCGGGCCGAGCCCATTGTTGCGGCTCGCCGGTGGTGTCGAGATGGCTCGGGCTCGGCCATTACGGACTGAGCTTTTCTTCGGCTTGGACCGAGCCAGACCAAGCTGGCTCGTGTCCATGTATATCTGGCCCTATATATATGTCCCGCCGCTCACTCCTATTTTTTTCCTGGTGGGAGGTGGTATAAGTTTGTACTAGTTTTTTTCATATGCACTAGAGATGTTCAGTGAAATGTCCGTTAGAGCGATGCGACTTAAGTTCACACAAGACAAACATGATACGAGGTGCCTAGGCCACACTTAAGTTTTTTCATCTTTGTTTCTAAGTGTCCTAAAAGGTTAGCAACTATTTTCTCGTTTAGACCACGACGTACTAATTTTAGCTTCATGATTGCGTTTGATATATAGTTTTATGATGCAGATGAGCCATCTATGGATGTACGATGACCGACGTTTGTTCGGAAACAAAGAGCATACCAAGTTATTGCGATGGTACATGGAAGACCGTAAAAGAGACAAGATGTTGAGGCACCCTGCTGATGGTCGGCAGTAGAGAAAAATTGAGAGAGACTTTCCACATTTTGCTGATGGCAAGGAACTCATGGTTTGGTATAACTACAGATGGCGTGAATCCTTTTGGGGAGCAGAGCTGCAGTCACAGCAACCTGGTCCGTGACTCTATGTATCTACAACCTTTCTTCTTGGTTATGCATGAAGCCGAAGTTTATTATGATGTCAGTGCTCATCCAAGGCCCGAAGCAACCCGACAACGACATTCATGTGTACCTAAGGCCATTAGTTGATGAACTTTTACAACTGTGGGCCAAACCAGGTGTACGTGTGTGGGATGAGCACAAACAACAGGAATTTGACATGCGAGCGTTGTTGTTCATAACCATCAATAATTGGCCTGCTCTTAGTAACATTTTAGGACAGACGAACAAAGGATACAATGCATGCACGCACTGTTTAGATGAGACTGAAAGTATATATCTAGATAAATGTAGGAAGAATGTATACCCGTACAATTATCGTTTTCTTCCGCCTAGACATCCCTTAAAGAAAAAATGCAAGAATTTTAATGGTAAGGCGGAAACTCGGACGAAGCATGTCCCCCATACTGGTGCTGATATATTTGATATAGTCAACGATTTCAATGTAATCTTTAGGAAGGGTCCTGGAGGACAACCTGTTCCGAAAGACGCCGACGGACACGCACCCATGTAGAATAAGTATATTTTGGGAGCTACCTTATTGGGAAGTCCATGAGGTCCGATCTGCAATCGAAGTGATGCACCTGACGAATAATCTTTGCGTGAATATTCTAGGCTTCCTAGGCTTGTATGGGAAGTCAAAAGATACACCGGAAGCACGGGAGGACCAACAACGTCATAAAGCACGAGACGACATGCATCCAGGACAGTTTTAAGGGCCTGCCAGCTTTGTTACTTTACGGCCTGAAAGTTCGCAGGCGAAGACATCGCGGGGTTCGAGTTGCATGTAATCACCGCGATTAAAAAAGTTGGTGGTGTAATTACTGAGAGGGAAATTTTAAGTGAATGGTGGCCAAACCAAATATTTTCAAATCTTAGCCGTTATGTTAGGATATTCCTTTACATTAGTACCTGTCGTGCCCCTGCCATGCCCCTTCTAAGTCACCATGCACGTGGCGCACGGGAAAATCTATTTTTGTACTTTCCTAACCACGACACTGAATCCGACGGCGGTGGCGGTCCTTTTTCTCCCCCCTCCACACTGAATCCGGTTCGGCGGCAACGATGGTCATTTTTCTCCATGCCATGAAGTTTAATAATTGGTATTAAATCAAGAGTAACAATTCCAATATTAGTATATAAACATCATGTTTTTGTCCATGATTCTTGATATTCAAAAGATTGTTCTAATATCAAGGCTATCTCGGAGCTGAAAGAATTGTTTTAGAAACCATCATGTGTTGGAGATGTTACGATATCTGAAACAATGTTTTGGTTGCAACATGATAGAGTATAATATGGCAAAATTTATGTTCGCGTATTTGATGAGAATTTGTAAAAGGTTAGAGATGCTAGTCGTCCTAATTCCTCAAAAGGTTTTGGAGAGCAACATTATACTCGTGATTCACCATTATAAGCTAAAGTAGCTTGATCATGAAAATTTACATGATAAGGATGAATATAATATGTAAGTAAAATGTTTACTACATTAAAATATTACTAGGGAATGGAATTAAAAAGAACGCCAAACATTTGATGGTGGTGATCTACTTTAAAGTGTAAGTCTAAAGATATTAGTATTTGACTATATACGTTTTGGACTATGTGTCATGTATATGGCGTCACTGTTGATGTTGATAGATTCTTTTAAAAGAAAAGAAAATATTGAAAGAGAATCTCAGAAATATTTGGCAGAAAAAGGAAAATTGGAAATTATCCAACTTAGGTATATAAATGATATACATTTTATGGATGTATTCTTTGCTTGTTAAACAACGTGGTTCTTGCGTATTGGATACCGAATTTGTTGCTATGAATTGTGATACAAAATAACACAATTCATGAACTACAATGGCCTAAGTAAACAGCAAGAGAATATGTGATGATGTTCATCAAAAACAAACAAAGTATTATTGTGTTACTCGTTGACATCAAAGATCATCTTAAAGATTTGTTCAATAATTGTTGTTTAAGATCATGTATTATAAGAACAAAAGGTTGTTCGAATAATTGTCGTATTCCATATAAGATGAATGATCTACGAATCTAGTTGGAGAAATCACATCCATAAAACTAATGCTAAAATGTCACAAGATAAATGATTAAAAGATCACTTGCAAAATGACATCATCGTTTAAATTATATTGGAAAGAAACATGAATAAACTCCATGTTGATAGAATTTTGGAGTCTTTTGATTTTAATCAAATGACACTTGTAAGACTTTCCTAGAGATAATTGAAACTCCGTTCATAGGCCAAAAGGGAACGGATGACTAACTTATTGAAATTTGTACATATTGACGTATGTAGTCCATTATGTGAAGTCATGAGCGATGGATTTTAACTTCATATGCTTTCTCCGAAATTTTGAGTGAATATATGTGTATATTTACTTAATAAGGAAGAAGTGTGAAATATTTGAAAATGTTCAAAGATTTTTAAGATAAAGTGGAAAATCATTGTAACAAGAAAAGAAAGAGTTTATGATTGGATCATAAAAAAAGATATTTGGGTTACAAGTTTAGCAAAACACCTAAAATTTGAGGAATCGTTCCACATATTTGCATTTCCTGAAACACCGTAGTAATATGGAGTGTTCGAGATATGTAATGAAACCATGGTTGACATGGTAAGATCAAATGTGTCATTTATAAAACTGTCATTATATTTTAAAGATTAAAGCTTTAGAGACCACCGCTTTTACATTGAAAAGAGCTCCATCGTGATCCTTGAAATGACACCATATAAATTATGGTTTGGGATAAAACGCAAGTTGTCCTTTCTTAAAAATTGGTACGCTAGGCATAAGTAAAATGTTTACAACCAAAGTTCGATAAGCATGTTTTGTAGGTTATTTCGAATAACCGTTGGGTATTTCTTCATAACACCAAAGAAAAAAGTATTTGTCGCTTAGAACGTCAAGTTTCTTAAGAAGGAATTTTTTGTGAAAAGTTAAGTGGGAGGACGATAGAAATTTCATGGGATTATTGAAGTTTAGCTATTTGTGTTGAGTAGCACAGCGCCGGAAAGTGTCCCGGAGGCAGCAACAATGCTCATGGCTCACGTGCCTCAAAGGTTGTGGTCATGGAGGTCTAAGTTACTATTGAACCAAGTAGGTTCGATAAAAAATAAAATATCAAGATTTGAGAGTTAAATAATTATTGTTTGACAACGATGAACAGAATACATGCAAAAAAACGATGATGGGCCCTGACTCCGTCAAATGGCTTGAAGCCATAAAATCCGTGATAGTTCCATACACGAGAAATCAAGCTTTGAACTTGGAAGACCCTCTGAAAAGGTGTAAGACCTTACAGTCGTATTTGGATCTATAAAGAAATAGACATGGATGTTTCACATCTGTGAAATTGTCAACATGTCGGGAAATAGTTCACGACAATGTTCAAGGAGCTGACTATGAAAAGATTTAATCTTTCATAGTAATATTTAGTCTAAACGGATTAATATAGCAACTATTATATATAATTTTATTATATGATAGTTGAACAAACAAAACAAGGTTCTTCTAATAGAATGGCTACCTAGGACGTGTATATGACACGATCTAAAGGGTTTTATTAATTCAAAGTATGCTAAAAAGGCATGCAAATTTCAATGGTTGAAGTAAGCATCACGGAGTTGGAATCTTCACCGTGATGAAACTGTTAAAAGGTTTAATTTCATCAGAGACTATGAAGGTGTTTGCATTTGCAAGAAATTAAGTGGGAGCGCTGAGACATATTTCTAATACATTATCTGAAAGACATATTGTTGATTAGAAATGATGTATCTTTTGTTGACACAGGATTAAGAATTTCATCTCGATGAAAGATTTAGGAAAAACACGAGTATTTGGCATCAATGACTATATGGATAGATTGATATGCTATTATGGTTGTGCCAAAAGTACATAGATGAGATATTTAATAAGTTCAACATGGAAAATAACAAGAAAGGTTCTTGCTACACGGAAATGATTGAATCAAGATTCAAGTGTATTGACACTTGGTAAGTGAAACAAAGATTCAAGTATTTTGATACTTGGTGAATGAAATCACAAAGAGTATTTTGATCAATCATACTGTGATATGTACACATCCAGATATGTCCTATGCTCTAAATGTTATGAGCATATACCATAATGATTCATAAGATGATCATTGGATGATAGCTTATGATCTTTGAAAGAACTAAGAATATGTTATTTTTGTAGAGGTGACAAATAGATAGAAAGTTCATTGTAAAGTATTATATTGATACTAGTTTTGTCACAAGATACAAATTAAGTTTATCACAATTTAAACTATGGGTGGCACGATATAATGGAAAGGAGATTCCATAACGGATTTGGATAAGTTCCAAAGTTAAGACATTGTGATAGATACTATAACAAAAGGCTAAGTATATGACTTCTATTGTAGTAGCTAAAGAGGGTATTTGTGTCAAGTAGTTTGTTATTAAACTAGGTCTAGTTCAAAGCGGGCTAGTACTATGAAGATATTTTGTACAACAATAGTATCGACATGTTTTAGCCCCAAGAAACTAAAGGTCCCACCGAAGGACCACATTTATACAATGCCATATCATTGGAGAATGAGTGATGCGTAGAGACACAAAGACATGCAAATAAACACGGACCTAAAAGTTTTGGATCCAAAGATTATGTTTACCACTAGCAATCGTATATATACAACACTAGAAATCCATAGGTGTTGAATGCACAAGTTTTTCAAAACAAGATTACTGACTCTAGTGCAAGTGGAAGACTGTTGGAGATATGCCCAAGAGGCAATAATAAAATGGTTATTATCATATCTTTATGTTTATGATAAATGTTTACATCCCATGCGATAATTGTATTAACTGGAAACATTAATACTTGTATGTTTTATAAACATAAAAGAGTCCCTAGTAAGCATCTTGTTAAACTAGCTTGTTGATTAATAGATGATCATGGTTTCCTAATCATGGACATTGGTTGTCATTAATAAAAAGATCATGTCATTAGGAGAATGATGTGATGGACACACTCCTATAATTAGCGTAGCATAAGATCAAGTCATTTATAGTTCGTTTGCTATAAGCTTTTTTAAATACATAGTAACCTAATCCTTCGACCACTACAAGGAATCTGGCATTATATGACCCTCTATTTTCGTCACAAAATCGTCACAATAGTCCGTTTATGACGATTCTATGACAATTTTGAGATCGTCGAAAGCTGGGCGTCGCTAATGAACTATAACGACGATTTTATTGAAATCGTCATAAGATACTATGACGATTTGGGATCGTCATAACCTCTATGACGTTCCAAAATCGTCATGTGCAACCAGCCCACGCCATGTGGACGATCCGACGTGGCAGAAATTTGTGACGAAATGAAAACGTCTTAACGTGAATTTAGCCCGGTCCATACTGATTGTTATATGGGCCAGCCCATTAATTTGGTCCATTATGAATTATTATTCTGGAATTTTTTTTCGAGTTATTGGGCCAAACAGATGCATTTTTAGGGTTCTCTATATTCTGGCTACTGGACTTTTTAGTGTCGGGCTTACATTTGGGACATGGCCTTACTCAGTATATTAGCTTATATTTCAGTTTTTTTTCTGAAAAAGAAATGTCCATTTACACTTTCTTCTGGGCCAAGGCCTTTTATTCCAGTCCAGATTACTTTGGCTATGGCCATTTCATTACTGTGGGTTGTGGCCTGTTTACTAAGGCCACTATTTCATTTAGCACAAACTAAATAGACAGGAAATCAACATTTGAAATTCAAAACCAATATTTCGATACATCATGTAGCATTTCAAACACTAAATTAACATCATGTAGCATCAGGCATCATTTCAAATAACAGCAGGTTCAGGTTCAGTCATTTCAAGTAACATCATGATGTAGGATCAGGTTCAGTCATCAGGTTCACAGCCAATACATCAGGTTCAGTCATCAGGTACATCAGGTTCACAGCCAAAACGACAGCAAGATACTCACAGCAAGATACTCACAACAAGGTACTCAAATAACAGCAAGATGAGCATCGCCAAAAAAACAGTAATAAGATACCCATCGCCCAGCAAGATACCCATCATGTCATTTTGGCTCCAAATAAAGCCATCATGTGAGCAAGCTTCTCCTCATGCTCTTGCGCCCTCTTGACCAGCACCTGGTACTCCTTGTCCCGTTGAGCTTGTGCAGCTTCTGCCTCTTGCGCCGCCTTCTTGATTGCAGCCAATTCTTCAGACATCTCTTCACTTTGCTGCTCCGACTTCTGCAACTTCTCTTGCAGGTCATGGACATGAGCAGATACAGCCGCATGTGAACTGTTCATCTTGTTCTTGGAGCCCGTCTGGAGGCCAACATTCTTCAGGAATGTGCTTGACGGCGCCTCATTGGTGAGAATTTGGGCAACCACCTCCACAGTAGACTTTGGCTGTTCACCTTCTGGTACCGGCTTAGCCATCTCAGCTTCCATTTTTCTCTGCCATTTGGAATCAGTTGCTCAAAGATGTTAGGAAACATTAGCATGTGCACAAATAGTAGGAGCAGAATCGCAGAAAAATAAGTTAATCCACTAGGAGCATAAGCAAAGAAATATGAAATGGACAGTATCATAAGTTCTTAAAGTAGACAAGAACTACAGCATACTTGGAGAGCAACCTTCCGGTAAGAAATGAAGAATAACATGCTTACCAAACAACTATAGACCATATCCAACATTAATAAGCTTATCAAGTAGACCATTAAAGAAACCTAGGCAGAACTAAACAAGTCCACACACAGATTTAATCACAACCAGGAAAGGAGTGACTCACTATAGCATCTTGAACTGCGACAGAGAAACCAACTTTCTTGCTGTTGTGGGTGACCTTAAACATGTCAATGGAATTAGGCTCTTCACCCTGACGTTCCTCCCTCTGAAATGATTTCCAACATTATTAAGAACATAGGCTTATAAGGACACAAGTTAATTATGCCTAAATAAAAATGTAAGTGTATCTTACAACTGCATAAAGATGAGCTAGATAGCACCGCGAACCGGTCTTCTGCTGAAACTTTACTAGTCCTCGATTGGTCCTGTTCTTTTGGCATGTGTCCTACATATGGGAGCATTTTTATAAGAACATTTCCATCAATCTGCATACTAGAATATAAACTACTTTATGAGACTTGACCAGATTATGTATCATATCAAGCAACAAAATGAGCATGAATCCTATCACATACAACATCAGATAAAATAAAGCAGTTCACTTGACATGAATGTTCCTTCAACATTGAAACTTCAAAAAACAGTAGTTGATAGCATATAAAACTACAGTACATGGTAATTACAGAATGTAAAGGTCAAGAAATGCAAAATACCATGTGTTTCGGGTTTGTCCACAGCTTGAGCAGCGCTTGCCATTCCTCATCAGAGATGTATGAAACAGGGGACTTGATGCCGAGTTCAGCTGCTGGTACTTGATCGAAAAACTTCTTCTTGACCAAATGCCGTCTTTGTTTTGAAACATTCTTCAAGATATCAGTGCAGGCTACCTTAACTTCCTGTGCATCAGTGTCCATCTCAAAATTTGCCTACAAACACAGTAAATAAAGCAATGATAAGATAAGTAACCAAATGACAAAAAATAGTAGAAAAAACAGATTCAGGTAAGGACTCATGAGCTTATAGCAACTTTTCCTATATAGTCTTTCACCATAGCCTTGTCCTTTTTGTATTCCTTGAAGTGTGGAAGAATGGGTGTATGGCTTCTTGCAATCATCCCACCTTCTGATGCAAACTTTGCAGCTAGCACGGGCCTCTCGGGGCGTTTCATCCCTTCAGCAATTTCAATCCTCACTTTGCTTCCCAAACCCTTGGTCATCTTTTCCAGGCCTGTGCCTTTTCTCTTGCGGCTGACTACCACAAGTGATGTGCCTGAAATAGAAGCAAGAAGTACAATATCAGTAGAAATAGAAGCTACAGCAGTAAAAAATTACAGCAAGTTTTCCAAATATCAGTACAATAAATATATTTTAAATCAGATGTGCAAATAAATTACAGAAAACAGATTTGGGCGCTTGTTTAGTTTGGAAATACTGATATCCATGCACAGCAATAATCTCAATTAATTGACTAGTAAAGGATTTGTGCTACTACTATTTCATACTTACCTTCATCACCCATAGGCTGCTCAGGTGCGGAATCGAATTCATCATTTTTGTCCACCGTAGGCGCAACAGGGCTGAGGTCCATACGGACGGTACTTCCTTCATCCATGGACATAGACCCATCATCCCATTGCATTGATCTTCCACCATCCTTGCGAAGTAGGCCTCCTTCATTGGCTACATCAACCACCTTCGCTTTCTGCCTTGTGACTCTAGCAGTAGAATGTTCATCAAGACACATCAACTTATCTGATCCTCCTGGTGGTACCGCAAACACCCTTCCTGGAGCCATTGTTGTAGTTGTATCTGGGCTACGTGTAATATTTCTCTTTCTCTTAGCACACTTCTTCCTCCTCCTAGGAACCTTCGGGACCTCGCATGAAAAGCATTAGACCACAGATTAGAAATAAAATAGTGTAAGCATAGAATGAAGGAAAACAAGGAAAAACACACATCAAACAAATAAACCCCCCTCCAAACAAGTTAGAATTTGCACCTTTACAATCTTGTCCACTACAGTATCATCAACTTCTTCCTCAATAATATCTTCATCTCTAGGATTGTAGTCCGAGCTCTCGCCTTGTGTTATGGCAGATGCGGAGGAGTCATCAGCTATTATTGCACTACCATTTGAGTTTCTAATCATTGAGGCTATCCGGGAGATGCCAAGAGATTGGAAGACACGGTTGTTCCTCATCATTGTCCTAGCCCTAATCTTCTCAAGTTCAGTGAGGGGCGCTTCTTTACATGGATAAGAAAATATGCATTAGATGGATGGTTGAAATGCATATGGGAGCAAGACAACTCAAACAGCCAATGTATCTTATCAGGTTTTAGTTTCATTAAATCTAGTAGATTAACAAGAAATTTCTATATTGAAAATATAAACCAGTACATGGACCAGGGAACCCATGAAGCATTTGATGACAAGGTGTGAACCAGCAGCAGCAAAATAAGTACATGGACAATCAAACAGATTATAGCAGCAGAAATTATAGCACATACAAGCTTACAAGCAAGATTATAGCAGCAGAAATTTTAGCACATCAAAGCTACAAGCAAGATTATAGAAGCAGATTACAAGCTTATCACATCCAATCACAGCATTTATAGCATCAAGCATATACATGAGGAGCAATTTGCATACCAGCAGGCTGCGTCTTCCTTGTCATTCTTCCCATTCCTGATCTCAAAATCCTGAGCAACATCAAGTAAAAGTCAGACCGTGTGTTGTCAATAGATGCTTCGACAAAGATCAGATAGACATACACAGTTACACAAAGGTCCAGTTATAAAATCTGCGCATTAACTACAAAGTTACACTAAGCATTACACATAAACTTGGTATAGTCTTAGAGAACTCAAAATAAACATACACACATAGCGAGGTACCATGTACACCCATCAGTACATGGGCAAACCCAAAAAATAGAGTGGAACAGGGGCAAACAGAGTGCTCACATCACTACGCACATCAGTACACACATCAGTACCTTGCTCCAACATTTGCCTAGAACAGGGGCAAACTCAAAATAAACATACACACATAGCCAGCTACCATGTACACCCATCAGTACATGGGCAAACCCAAAAAATAGAGTGGAACAGGGGCAAACAGAGTGCTCACATCACTACACACATCAGTACACACATCAGTACCTTGCTCCAACATTTGCCTAGAACAGGGGCAAACTCAAAATAAACATACACACATAGCCACATCACTACACACATCAGTACCTTGCTCCAACATTTGCCTAGAACAGGGGCAAATAGAGTGCTCACTAAATCAATAGGAGCATCAGCTTATAGTCAGTACAGATCTTCAAACCCAAAAAAAATCAATAGATACAAGCTAGGACAGAATGAGCATCAATAGATAAAAGCTACATCCGTCATAGTCAGTACAGATCTTGAAACCCAAAAAAATCTCTGAACCAACTCATAGTCAGTACAGATCATAGTCAGAAAAAAAGAAGAGAGGCTCCCTATCTTCTGAACATGGACATGGACAATACACCTCCCTATCAAATCAAAATCTAACCTAACCCTAACCCTAGACACGCCATGGAAGCCAAAACCTAACCCTAGACACGCCATGGGAGCCAAACCCTAACCCTAGACACGCCATGAGACAAACCCTAACCCTAGAAAGCAGGAAGTAGGAGGAGCTAGGGAGATAGCCAGGAGACTCACCTGCTCTGGCCGACGTGGGACGTCGTGGGAGATGGAGGGAGGGGTGGGTCGTGGGAGATGGAGGGAGGGGTGGGTCGTGGAGCGAGCACTGGAGGGGTGGGTCGTGGAGCGAGCGCTGCCGATGGAGGGAGATGGAGGGAGGAAGAGGGAGGGAGCGAGCGCTGCCGATGGAGGGAGATGGAGGGAGGGGTGGGTCACCGTGGCCGTCGGGAGAGAGTGCGCCGTCGCCGCTCGCGTCGTGAGATGGGGGTGGGTGGAGATGGGTATGGATGGAGTGGCCGAGTGGGGATGGGTGGGTCGGTCGACTCGGTGGGCGAGTGGGGATGGGTGGACCGAGTCCAATTGTCCAAATTGCCCATGCCGAAATCTGTGGGCGGGAGACGTCGGCAGGAGAGGGGGAAATTTTGGGTTTTGGCGGCAGAATTTTGGGTTTGGGTTTATATAAGGGTTTTTATGCTATATATGTCACATAAAATGATGCCCACATAAAATGATGCAGCATGAAAAAAAATTCTTGGTATTTTTCCTTGCAACCGTGTCACATAAAATGACGCCACGCGAAAGATTTACATTGTTCGGACAGTTTTTGAATATTTTACGCCAGTTTCAAACTATGGTCAAAACGACGGGCATGAAGGTTCTTAGCTAGGGGATGAGTATCGCCGAACTTGCATTGGATCTCTAATAAAACAGAATATTGTGAGTCTAAAAATGATTTTTGCAAAAAATCATGAGCATACGATAATGTACATGTAGTTCAAATCGGACCCAGTTCCTGCCGATTCGGCAGACATTTGTCTTTTTCGCCAGGGGTGGACCGAAAGGTTTTAGATACCCCAGTTGGGACATTTGTAAATGTAAGGTGGTCTATCATTTTAGAAAAATGTGGTGCTGGCATTTCGAAACTTTCATTTGGTGGTTGATTCACAAAACGGCCCGTTTTTTGCGCTCGAAAAATAGAAAATGGTTTTTCGGTGCGACGACAAGGAAAACTTTATCCTGCAACATTGTTCGCCATCCCAGGATGCACATGCATGCACAATATGGGCATGTTATCACAAACTATGCAGCGATTCTTGCCATAACATTGGCCATTTGGACCGAAAAGCCATGAAACCTCAAACATGATAGCTCATTTTGAGAAGGACTTTTCGAGATGCAATCAATATACCAAGTTTGGTATTTTTCCTTGCAACCGTGTCACATAAAATGACGCCACGCGAAAGATTTACATTGTTCGGACAGTTTTTGAATATTTTACGCCAGTTTCAAACTATGGTCAAAACGATGGGCATGAAGGTTCTTAGCTAGGGGATGAGTATCGCCAAACTTGCATTGGATCTCTAATAAAACAGCATATTGTGAGTCTAAAAATGATTTTTGCAAAAAATCATGAGCATACGATAATGTACCTGTAGTTCAAATCGGACCTAGTTCCTACCGATTCGGCAGACATTTGTCTTTTTCGCCAGGGGTGGACCGAAAGGTTTTAGATACCCCAGTTGGGACATTTGTAAATGTAAGGTGGTCTATCATTTTAGAAAAATATGGTGCTGGCATTTCGAAACTTTCATTTGGTGGTTGATTCACAAAACAGCCCGTTTTTTGCGCTCGAAAAATAGAAAATGGTTTTTCGGTGCGACGACAAGGAAAACTTTCTCCTGCAACATTGTTCGCCATCCCAGGATGCACATGCATGCACAATATGGGCATGTTATCACAAACTATGCAGCGATTCTTGCCATAACATTGGCCATTTGGACCGAAAAGCCATGAAACCTCAAACATGATAGCTCATTTTGAGAAGGACTTTTCGAGATGCAATCAATATACCAAGTTTGGTATTTTTCCTTGCAACCGTGTCACATAAAATGACGCCACGCGAAAGATTTACATTGTTCGGACAGTTTTTGAATATTTTACGCCAGTTTCAAACTATGGTCAAAACGATGGGCATGAAGGTTCTTAGCTAGGGGATGAGTATCGCCAAACTTGCATTGGATCTCTAATAAAACAGCATATTGTGAGTCTAAAAATGATTTTTGCAAAAAATCATGAGCATACGATAATGTACCTGTAGTTCAAATCGGACCTAGTTCCTGCCGATTCAGCAGACATTTGTCTTTTTCGCCAGGGGTGGATCGAAAGGTTTTAGATACCACAGTTGGGACATTTGTAAATTTAAGGTGGTCTATCATTTTAGAAAAATGTGGTGCTGGCATTTCGAAACTTTCATTTGGTGGTTGATTCACAAAACGGCCCGTTTTTTACGCTCGAAAAATAGAAAATGGTTTTTCGGTGCGCGACAAGGAAAACTTTCTCCTGCAACATTGTTCGCCATCCCAGGATGCACATGCATGCACAATATGGGCATGTTATCACAAACTATGCAGCGATTCTTGCCATAACATTGGCCATTTGAACCGAAAAGCCATGAAACCTCAATATGATAGCTCATTTTGAGAAGGACTTTTCGAGATGCAATCAATATACCAAGTTTGGTATTTTTCCTTGCAACCGTGTCACATAAAATGACGCCACACGAAAGATTTACATTGTTTGGACAGTTTTTGAATATTTTACGCCAGTTTCAAACTATGGTCAAAACGATGGGCATGAAGGTTCTTAGCTAGGGGATGAGTATCGCCAAACTTGCATTGGATCTCTAATAAAACAGCATATTGTGAGTCTAAAAATGATTTTTGCAAAAAATCATGAGCATACGATAATGTACCTGTAGTTCAAATCGGACCTAGTTCCTGCCGATTCGGCAGACATTTGTCTTTTTCGCCAGGGGTGGACCGAAAGGTTTTAGATACCCCAGTTCAGACATTTGTAAATGTAAGGTGGTCTATCATTTTAGAAAAATGTGGTGCTAGCATTTCGAAACTTTCATTTGGTGGTTGATTCACAAAACGACCCGTTTTTTGCGCTCGAAAAATAGAAAATGGTTTTTCGGTGCGACGACAAGGAAAACTTTCTCCTGCAACATTGTTCGCCATCCCAGGATGCACATGCATGCACAATATGGGCATGTTATCACAAACTATGCAGCGATTCTTGCCATAACATTGGCCATTTGGACCGAAAAGCCATGAAACCTCAAACATGATAGCTCATTTTGAGAAGGACTTTTCGAGATGCAATCAATATACCAAGTTTGGTATTTTTCCTTGCAACCGTGTCACATAAAATGACGCCACGCGAAAGATTTACATTGTTCGGACAGTTTTTGAATATTTTACGCCAGTTTCAAACTATGGTCAAAACGACGGGCATGAAGGTTCTTAGCTAGGGTATGAGTATCGCCAAACTTGCATTGGATATCTAATAAAACAGCATATTGTGAGTCTAAAAATGATTTTTGCAAAAAATCATGAGCATACGATAATGTACCTGTAGTTCAAATCGGACCTAGTTCCTACCGATTCGGCAGACATTTGTCTTTTTTGCCAGGGGTGGACCGAAAGGTTTTAGATACCCCAGTTGGGACATTTGTAAATGTAAGGTGGTCTATCATTTTAGAAAAATGTGGTGCTGGCATTTCGAAACTTTCATTTGGTGGTTGATTCACAAAACGGCCCGTTTTTTGCGCTCGAAAAATAGAAAATGGTTTTTCGGTGCGACGACAAGGAAAACTTTCTCCTGCAACATTGTTCGCCATCCCAGGATGCACATGCATGCACAATATGGGCATGTTATCACAAACTATGCAGCGATTCTTGCCATAACATTGGCCATTTGGACCCAAAAGCCATGAAACCTCAAACATGATAGCTCATTTTGAGAAGGACTTTTCGAGATGCAATCAATATACCAAGTTTGGTATTTTTCCTTGCAACTGTGTCACATAAAATGACGCCACGCGAAAGATTTACATTGTTCGGACAGTTTTTGAATATTTTACGCCAGTTTCAAACTATGGTTAAAACGATGGGCATGAAGGTTCTTAGCTAGGGGATGAGTATCGCCAAACTTGCATTGGATCTCTAATAAAACATCATATTGTGAGTCTAAAAATGATTTTTGCAAAAAATCATGAGCATACGATAATGTACCTGTAGTTCAAATCGGACCCAGTTCCTGCCGATTCGGCAGACATTTGTCTTTTTCGCCAGGGGTGGACCGAAAGGTTTTAGATACCTCAGTTGGGACATTTGTAAATGTAAGGTGGTCTATCATTTTAGAAAAATGTGGTGCTGGCATTTCAAAACTTTCATTTGGTGGTTGATTCACAAAACGGCCCATTTTTTGCGCTCGAAAAATAGAAAATGGTTTTTCGGTGCGACGACAAGGAAAACTTTCTCCTGCAACATTGTTCGCCATCCCAGGATGCACATGCATGCACAATATGGGCATGTTATCACAAACTATGCAGCGATTCTTGCCATAACATTGGCCATTTGGACCGAAAAGCCATGAAACCTCAAACATGATAGCTCATTTTGAGAAGGACTTTTCGAGATGCAATCAATATACCAAGTTTGGTATTTTTCCTTACAACCGTGTCACATAAAATGATGCCACGCGAAAGATTTACATTGTTCGGACAGTTTTTGAATATTTTACACGAGTTTCAAACTATGGTCAAAACGATGGGCATGAAGGTTCTTAGCTAGGGGATGAGTATCGCCAAACTTGCATTGGATCTCTAATAAAACAGCATATTGTGAGTCTAAAAATGATTTTTGCAAAAAATCATGAGCATACGATAATGTACCTATAGTTCAAATCGGACCTAGTTCCTGCCGATTCGGCAGACATTTGTCTTTTTCGCCAGGGGTGGACCGAAAGGTTTTAGATACCCCAGTTGGGACATTTGTAAATGTAAGGTGGTCTATCATTTTAGAAAAATGTGGTGCTGGCATTTCGAAACTTTCATTTGGTGGTTGATTCACAAAACGGCCCGTTTTTTGCGACGAAATTTGACTCACTTACTACCGATTCAAATCTTATTTTATTCTAATAAAAAGTTGTTGCAAAATCTCACATATATAAAAGAAAAGTTTTTTCAAAATCTCACATATATAAAAGAAAATGAAAATCTTATTCTAAATCTTATTTTATTTTCGAATGTGTTTTTTCAAAATCTCACATATATAAAAGAAAATGAAAAGTTGTTGCAGACTTAACGCCTCCCTCCCCCCAGACATGGCTCCCCCTAGCGAATTCTGCCTTTTAGTCACTAACATGTGGGTCCCGCGTGGACTGGGTCCCACCTGTCAGCGACCCAAAGTCAGAGGATCTCAGTCCCCCTCCCCCTCCCCTCCGCCTCCTCGAGCCACTCGCCTCCCTCCCCCCGGACACGGCTCCCCCTAGCGAATTCTGCCTTTGAGTCACTGACATGTGGGTCCCGTGTGGACTGGGTCCCACCTGTCAGCGACCCAAAGTCAGAGGATCTCAGTCCCCCTCCCCCTCCTCTCCGCCTCCTCGAGCCACTCGCCTCCCTCCCCTCCCCCTCCAAGTCCCCCGCAAGTCCCTCCCTTTCCTCCAAGTCCTCCTCTAGCCATTCGCCTCCCTCCCCTCCTCGAGCACCACCGGTAAGCCCCTCTCCCCTCCCCCGCAAGTCCCTCTCCCTCCCTTTCCCCGCAAGCCCCTCTCCCTCTCCCTCCCTCTCCCCTCCTCGAGGTCTCCGCCGATCTGGTGACTGCTCCGGCGCCGGCGGGAACCCGCATTCACCGGAGGGAACCCGCCTCTGGCCGCTCGCCCTCTCCTTCTGTTGGGTGGATTTTGTGGCATCTTGATCAATAGGCATATATTGATTTGTTATGTATGTTGTTGTTTCTGTTGCCTGCTGCTTTTTGATCGATCATTACGTTGTGTATCCAATTCCAAGCCCGAACTGGATTGGTTTTTTCTGATTAATTAAATGTGTAGCAACTAGCTTGGAACTTCCGATCTTTTGTTTTTGGAAGAATTAGAAACTGCATAAGATTACTAGCATGCTCGCCACATTACTAATTAATCGTCCTCCTTACCACTGTTAACTAGCCTTCATGTTGTGCTTATACTCATGAAGTACTCTTATTTGGACTTGGATGTTTAGATATGAAAAAATATCAACCCAACAATAAACTTGGATGTTTAGATATGTCTGAAAGCTAAGTAGTGGCACGTCCTATTTATAAACAAAACATGACTGTCAACTGTGACTCGTTTGGATTGTCATCCATTTTACCCCAGGATACATTAAACAGTTCTCCATTTCACAACAACAGATGAGGCATACATAGTAAAATGGTAAATAATGGATTATTGGTCACCACCGGCAGATTCAAGCTTCATCCTTTAGTAATGACAACTGTAGGCTTCTAGTCCAGGGTGTTTGCTAGTTGATTCATATTCTTATGATAACTGCCTGGTGCCTAGTTTGCTAGTTGATGCATGTACTGATTCAGTTTTTTTGTAGGTGACCATGGACTCTCCGGGGGTCATCGAGCTTAGCTCGGATGACGAAGCTGTCATTGCTGCTGCTCAGGCTAAGAGAGCTTCTGCTCAGGCTAAGCGGCGTGCTAAGAAAGCTGCTGCGGAAGCCGCTGCCGCGGAAGCCGCCGCTGCCAACAAGATTATCATGTGCCGAGGTAAAATCCTTTTCTGCCATTGTTCCTTTTCTTTATCTTTTACTTATGCAGTTTGCTGATTTGAAAATGTGCCTTTTTCTTTGCATGTAGGTCCCAAGTCAAAGGCAAGTGTCAGTTTTGATAAGTGGTGTGTGTATGGCAACAAGATTGCTTTGAAACACACACAGGTGTTGTTCATGAGGGAACTTGCAAAGAAGAAACCCACTCTACCAGTGTATGTATGCACTATGCAGCTAGCAAACACCGAGGAGCCAAAAGCTAAAATGGTAAACAAATTGTTTGCACTATGTCCTTGCATTGCTGATTGCATTTTGCTGATTGCTGATTGCATTGCTGATTGTATATTGCATTGTTGTTTGCATTGCAGTATTTCCCAAGGAACTTCACCAATGCCAACATCAGGCCGTACAAGGACTTCCCATCAAAGCTGAGGGTCTTCTACGGAGGTCGTGATCCCATAATTGTCTCCCTCATCATGAGCAAAGGGAAGGGTAAAGGAGCACAAATTACAACCCAATGGTCCCAGGTGGTGGCGGCGTCCAGGATGCATAAGGGCGATGTCTTCATGTTCCGTTTCCGCCGCAGCCCTACCGACGGACTTAAGCTGGAGGTTAAGAAGGTCATGTAATCAGCTGGTTGTGTTGGTTGGTGCTGTTTTGTAAAAATGGTCCTCTAGGTTGCTGGTTGTGTTGTTATCAGGGTGCTGTTGGTGCTACTTGTCCAGACTATGGAATGATCCTAGCTATCAGGTCCTAGCTATCAGAATGCTTTTGGTCCTGTAATGCTTTTGGTCCTGTAATGCCCAGACTATCAGGTCCTGTGATCTATGAAATGATCAGGTTGCTTTGTTTTTAAATGGTCCTGTGATCAATATACAATGCTACTTGTATCATGTGATCAGATACCTAACAAGGTCACTTGTGTAGTGTGGTGGCAGTTGACGCTGCAATAGTAGTAGGAGGTCCTGGGCTCGATCCCCAGGCCTCACCATTTTTCCTTTTTTGGACAGATTCAGAACTCACAATGATATGCACTCAAAGATTCAGAACTAAAATCACAATGATCATCCAGAAGTCACAATGATATTCATAACTCATCCAGAAACTAAAATGACATGGTCATCCAGAAATAGTAGTACATGGTCAAGATTACAAGGCAACAATAGGCCGAAATAGTAGTACTGATCTTGCTTATCCAACTAAAAGGATCTTGCTCCTGATCTGATCTTGATCCTCACCACTACTCCTGATCTGATCTTGCTCCTCACCACCACTGCTCCTGATCTGATCTTGATCCTCACCACTGCTTTCTTATGAGCATTTGCAACAAAGAATAGCAATTTCCAGTGAGCCATTAACAATGAAATAAAAAAGAAAAGATAATGGAGGATAGAATTTACCTTGCATGTTGTCATCTACCATGTTTCCAGTGAGCCACTAATCATCATCGTCGAAATGCATCTTCCTTTTATCCTCACCATCGCTACAGTACTGGAGGACTGTGTCATCTACCATGTTTTCATCATCGCATTCATGGCCCTCCACTACCTCCTTCCTTCTTTTCCTAATGTTTTCTACGAATGAAGCATCAAGTAACACTCGTTCCTGTCTCCTTCGCAATCTAGTATGCACACCGGGTTCTTTCTCTTGCACTGAAACTTCCCCAGTGTTATCATCTTGGTATGTTAGACCACCACCACCATTGAGACCCTTCTCCATTTCAGTTTCTTTCACACTCCACAAATGTCTGTGCTGAAACTTTTGCACAACTTGCCAATTTCCACGCAAGTCGGTGTCTGGCACATAGAACACCTTTGTTGCTTGTGTCGTTAGAATAAATGGATCACTCTTATACCAGCACCTTCCAGTGTTAATGCTTTTGAAGTGTCCGTCATCTTGGATCCCTGTCTTTCTTCTGCCACCAAGAACAAACCAATCACAACGGAACAAGACGACCGATCGATGGACGCCTCTACTGGAGTTGTACTGGAGCCTTATGATGCTTTTAAGCTGACCATAGAAGTCCATCTCTTCACCATCATGGTCTCCCTCGGCAACTATTCCACTGTTCTACGTGTTTCTATTTTTCTCGCGGTCAACTGTGTGGTAGCGAACACTTTCAACAATACATGCTGAATACAGCCTCACTCGCCTATCCGGCTCGCATGCCAAAGCAAAAAGATCAGCACTGACCTTATTGTCCTCATGCAATTTTCCAATCTGCACAAATAAAGCAGGGTTAGTAACAAAAACACACACAAAAAAAACATGTGGCAATTGATTCCAAGACTAAAGATCTCACATGATTCTTAAACCACTTAGCAAATCCCTTCGCGAGCCATCTATCAACATTGATGCGGCTACCTTGCTTATTCAGCTCTATTTTGCACAACCTGCAATGCCAACAAAAACATAAAGTTAATTAAATCATCAGGCTTGCAAATGGGTTCCTTCCAACTCAATAAAAAAGATAAGGGTGCATGCACAAGAGATGACATGCTCGATATACGGTAGAACCTCAGGGAAACTCCTTAACACATACCAATGCATCTTGTCATATTCATCACCAGCCTCCGAGTACTCTGACCATCCAAGAAGGTTTACACCATGGTTGAAAACACAGACATCACCAACGTGCGAATCATCCCGCTCTCTATTTCTACCCGGCCTATTGAATCTTGTTTCCAGATCGTCAAAGTACCTCGAGCAAAATCTAAGGCACTCATCAACAATATATGCCTCAGCAATCGACCCTTCAGGCCTGGCGGTTTTTCGTACATAACGCTTAAATGTAAGCATCCTTCTTTCGACAGGGTACATCCAGCCGTATTGTACAGGGCCTCTAAGCGTTGCCTCTTTGGGTAAATGCACAGTCAAATGAACCATCACCGTGAAGAAGGCTGGAGGAAAGATCTTTTCAAGCTTGTAAAGGATAACTACGATTTCTTTTTCGAGTCTTTCAAGAACAGATAGCTTCAGTGTTTTGGCGCACAACTCTCTGAAGAAATTCCCCAGCTCAGCAACTGCTTCATATATTTCTTTATCCAAAATTCCACGGAGTCCAGCTGGTAAAATCCTTTGAAGGAGGATGTGACAGTCATGAGTTTTTAGTCCCTGGAGCTTGCATCCATCAGGAGACACGCATTTTGCTAGGTTAGCGGCATACCCATCTGGAAATCTCACTGCTCTTATAAATTCACAGAATGCAAGCTTTTCTTCTTTAGTCATTGTATACCATGCTTCTGGCATCTCAAACGACTCTCCACCTTCAACAGGCTGAAGATGCAAATCTTTTCTTATGCCCAAGTCTTCCAAATCAAGCCTAGAGTTAACTGTATCCTTTGACTTCCCGTCGATGTTCATAAATGTGCCAAGCAGATTATCACATATGTTTTTCTCGATATGCATTACATCAAGGTTGTGCCTTAACTTGAGATCTGCCCAGTAAGGGAGGTCCCACAAAATAGCCCTCCGGTCCCAACATTGTCCATCCTCACGCTTCCTTTTCTTCTGATGTTTTCCAGGTCTCACATCTTTCACATTGTGAAGCTGTTGCTCGAGCTCTTCTTTAGTGAACTCCTCCGGCTAGTCACGGGTTTCAGTTTTTCCATTGAAATCTTTGCTTTTTCGCCAAGGATGGTTGCGGGGAAGAAAATGGCGCCCCCTGGTCCAACATATCTTGTTCCTTATTCTTTCCGAGCACGGATCCTTGTCACAACGCACACATGCTTGATAACCAGACGTGAGCCTCCCCGACAAAGTGTGCAGCGCTGGGAAATCATGGATACACCATATTACCGCAGCACGGAGATCGAACTTATCAGGACTCAGGGCATCATAGGTACGGACACCTTTCCAGAGTTTGAGGAGATCTTCTACTAGGGGCTCCATAAAGACATCAAAATATTTTCCTGGAGATTTTGGACCGGGGATTAGCAAAGCCATCATGAAGTTGGACTGCTCCATACATGCCCATGGTGGAAGATTGTACGGCACAACAAATACCGGCCACATGCTATATTTCGAGCTCATTCCAAATGGATTAAAGCCATCTGTGGCAAGGCCGAGTCTGATGTTCCTCGCATCGGCGGCAAACTCTTTATGTTTATCATCAAAATCTTTCCATGCCTTTTCGTCGGCTGGATGGCTAAGTTCATTATCCACGGGTTGCCGCTTTAGCTTGTGCCACTGTACATCCTCCGACTGTTGCTTCGAAATGAACATCCTCTGTAGCCTTGGAATCACAGGAAAGTACCTCAACACCTTCTCTGGTATCTGCTTCCTCCCATCCGCATCTTTCCATCTTGAGGCATCACATTTCGGGCACCTGGCATGCTTGGCGTACGTGTTCCGAAACAAGATACAGTTGTTCGGGCAGACATGGATTGAATCATAACCAAGCCCCAATCTACCGATTATACCCAATGCTTCTTCATAAGATTTGGGAATTGCACTTTTAGGGTATTGGATGGTCAAGATACGGAGTATTGCGTTGAAGGCAACATTGTTGATTCGGTAGAAGGACTTGACATGGAGTAACTTCACGGTAAAAGAAAATCTGGACAATGTCCCACCATCACTAGCTACGCGCTTGGCCTCCTCTATCAGCTCGGCATAGATTGTATGCTCTCCAGCACCTTGCGGTTCAGACTCGTACAAATCCCTAAACAGATCAGGGATTCTATCATCCTCATAGCCATCCTCTGCCTCCAAACCAACATCCTCTTGCGGAACATCATCTTGTACAAACTCACCGCCATCATCAACATGATCTGCGCCTTCACCAGGTTCAGGTTCAGCTCCGGGTTCTGGATGTAAAGGCTCTCCATGATGGATCCACCTATCATACGTGCATGCCATCCCACGCATTAGCAGATGAGCCTCTACATTTGGTAGAGTTTGTTCAACACGATTCATACAGCTGGGGCATGGGCATAAAACTTGAGCATCATCGGGAACACTTCTACGGACAAATCGCATGAACTCATCCACTCCCCTTAGATGCACATAAGAAATCCTTCTAACTCCTTTTGTTATCCAGCTTCTGTCCATCTGCAAAAGACCGAAAAATATTGCAAGTTAGAATTGCACTGAAGTGTACACACTAGCTAGCAGAAATTAAACAAAAACCTAGATAAGCTCCAACAATATAGTTCTATGCCTACATCTAGCTAAAGGCAAAAAAGACCTGAAGGTTTGGGCTTGAATTGATTCTAAACATCATCTGAAAATATGGATTTTGAAACCCTAATGAAACCAGGCTCTGAAATTAACAGGGAAGTAAACAGGGGAGAGAGGAGAGGGTGCTAACCGATGTATACTGCTGCAGCACCTCCTCCAGTCACCACCGCCGGAGCCCCTCCGCCGGCCACGACCGCCGCAGCCCCTCCGCCGGCGCCTCAGCCCCTCCGCCGGCCACGACCGCCGCAACCACCGCCTCTTCCCTTCCGCCGGTACGCCGTTCACCGTCGCCCCCGCTGCCGCCGGTCCGCCGTCCAGCGTCGCCCCGCCCGCCGCCGGTCACCACGAAGGGAGCCGCCCTTCTGTTCTGTGTGGTTCTCTGTGTGGTAAGGTTTGGTTCTGTGGTCATGTTCTGTTCGATAATACTAATAGTATAGATAGAGTTGTTTATACATTATTTGCAAAACACAACTATAGCATAGTGGTTATGGCAGCTGCCTCACATCGCTAGGTCGTGGGTTCAAGTCCTAGCTAGTGCAATCTTTTTTGCCTAACAATATTATCTAGGCCAAAGAAGCTGTTGGGCCTGACCTGAAAGAATCGGCCCATCCAGGCCCGACCTAAAAAATCCCTAGCACACAACTAACACGACACGTGGATCACATTGAGGAGGTGGCAGCACAGTCATCCTAGTGCTTAACATACTACGACGTTATTATAGCGTCATAAGTGACTATGAAGATTCTATATCGTCGTAGTATGCTCCAATAAAGGCCCCAAACAGTACACACCAGCTTATGACGATTTCGTGTAAATAATTTAAGACGTTTTTGGGACAAAACGTCATACATTGTCTATCCTTTGCCCCTTCCAAACAGCTCATGACCAACTGCAGCAAGATCGTCATAAATTTATGACGATTTCTTTCGGGGTCACTATCAAAAGGTCATAGTATAACACATTTCTTGTAGTGGACCATGAGATCATGTTAATCACCATCACTGGATGGATGCTTTGATGATATCAAACACCACTTCCATAACTGGGTGGTTATAAAGGTGGCATTAGGTATTCTAAAAGTATGTGTTGAAGCACATGGATCAAGATTGGGATTTGTCCATCCATATGACAGATAGATATACTCTGGACCCTCTCGGTGGAATGTCATCCAATTGGATTGCAAACATGTGACTAGGTCAAAGGGATGTCATATCACGGAACGAGTAAGAGTACTTATCGATAATGAGGTTGAACTAGGTATAGAGATGCTGACAATCAAACCTCAGATAAGTAAAGTATCACGAGACAAAGGGAATTGGTATCGTATGGTTCATTCGATCACAAAGTCATCGTAGAAATATGTGGGAGCCATATGGATTTCTAGATCCCTCTATTGGTTATTGATCGGAGAGGTGTCTCGATCAAGTCTACATAGTTCACGAACCGTAGAGAGACACACTTAAGGATTCGATGTTGTTTAGTAGATATGGAATATGAGTTGGAGACCGAATGTTGTTTGGAGTTTTGGATTGGATCCGGAATATCACAAGGAGATCCGGAATGTTCCGAAGAATAAGATTCATACAAGGAAAGTGGTTTTCCGGGGTTTGGAAATTTTTTCGATGTTTTGACCGGAAGCTTATAGAATGTTCTGGAAGGTCCACCACCCTGGGAGGGGGTCACTTGGGATGTGTCATGCCCTAGGGGCTAGCCGCGCCAAACCTTAAAGGGTCAATTCGGCCAAGACTAGTGCATCACTGGTGCTCTTCGGTACGCCAATCTCACTCGTTCCGACATCTCTTATTCGGTTCAGCAAGCCTGTCTTTTCATGCATGATTCTCGTGCTCCTCACCTTGCTCATATAAAACGAATTCTTCGATATTTAAAAGGAACTCTTGATCACGATCTTCTTCTAAACTCTTCTTCCCCTACAAGCTTGACAGTTTATTCTAATGCAGACTAGGCAGGTTGTCCAGATACTCGACGGTCCACATCCGGATTTTGCGTTTATTTAGGAGATAATCTTGTTTCTTGGTGTTCCAAAAGGCAGGTAACAGTTTCCAGGTCTTCTGCTGAGGCTGAGTATAGGTCGGTTTCCCATGCCGTGGCGGAGGCGGTGTGGCTGCGTCAGCTACTCGTCGAGATTCATCGACCCCTGGAGCGAGCCACCATTGTTTATTGTGACAATATTTCTGCAGTCTACATAGCCTCTAATCCCATTCAGCATCGGCGCACGAAGCGTATTGATATTGAAATTCACTTTGTTCATGAGAAGGTCGCTCTTGGCGAAGTTCGAGTTTTTCATATTCCTACTAGTGCTCAATTTGCTGCTATTTTTACTAAAGGACTCCCCACTTCATCGTTTACAGACATTCGCTCCAGTCTCAACATCGTTACTCCTGACGTTGAGACTGCGGGGGGATATTAGAGTATAGGTCGGTGCGGCTAGGGCACCGGCCGCCTCTCCCCTCCCTATTCGAATTGTAACTCTATCTCTATTAGTCTTGGAGTCCAAGTCAGTTGTAATCTATATAAACAGCCCATCGTGGCTAAAATCAATACAAGTTATTTTATCTCAATATCTCAAACTATCACTAGATTACACAAGCTTGGTTGTTGCCCCGAGCTAGAAGAGAATAGTTCTACTCCGAGAGAAGGCCTGCACGAGTCCGAGAGGCTTCATTGGTTCTAAGCATTTCATTCCCACTGTATCCTATTCTCAGTTTCTCAATCTAGCTTAATTTATTTTTGCCAAGGTTGGCACGGGAGAGGAAGGTGCTGAAGTTTCACGGTTGTGTCCTTTTCACGAAGCATATGCAGAAATACACCCCAGTGATCATATTTATATGGTGGTTTACCACGGGCAGCGCGGTTGCTAGAAGCTTTCATACAATGTATAAGTTTAATGAGATATTTGTGCCGAAAGTATTCATAAATTATGGCAGTTGACACTTGAGAGTGCATTATGGCCGTCCATAGTGCTACAACAAAGGTATGTGATACTTTTTGTTTCGTACTTTTGTTCGGTAAGCACCTCCCTATTTATGTTAATAAATAACTGGCAATAAAATGGAAAGTGTTCTGGTGTATATATCATTGCCAATGATGAGAAGTTTTTCTTTTGTTCACTAATCCAGAATATTCCAGAGCAAGAAAGCCTCCTAATATAGTAAGCAGAAATCAAACCACTAGTATCTATCTATCTATTATATCCTTAAAACAATAGAAAAATAAGCTGTTAATCTAGACTATGATGGTTGAGACTTAAGGCCCAAAAAAAAGTTACATGAACTTTTGACACGTCCAACGAGTTACATAAACACATGACACGTCCAAAACGAGTTACATAAACACATGACACGTCCAATGAGACATGTACGTGCAAAATCAATCATCACCTGTCGAAGAGACATCACTACTGGAAAAACCCTCTTCGGTTCGACGTGAACAACGCCAGCAGTCACGGCCTGTCATAGCCCGCGACTAGTGGGAGCACTAGTCCCGGGCCGTGAGACCTCTAACGGCTAGAAACGGTCGTAGTCACTAGTACCGGGCCGGACCAAATCTTACGGACCGGGACTAATGACCTGGAGCAGGCTAGCTGGTCTTTTCGTGGACTATTAGTCCCGGATCGTATCACGGCACGGGACTAGTTGGCCACCACTATATATTCTACTTCCTGTCCTGCTGCCCTAAAGCATATGGTGGCCTTTTTTTTCAAAGAAGCAAGAGAGTTCATGCTATTTTTTTCTCAAGATTTGTCAAGATTTAGTTTGCAACCCCTAAATCCAAAGCTTTAAAAGGTTAGAACTTCATTCTTTCATCTCTTATTGCTACTTTAGCTCTATAATGCTCTAGAAGTATAGGGATATGGATCAATGCATGCATGCTCTAGAAGTAGAAGGATTTTGATATATATGTGTAACAAATTTTGATTAGGCACATAGTTACTGAAAATTGAAATGTGTAATTTTAGAGTTTTAGAGCTTAGAATGGAATGAGGTTTTCACTGATAGAACAATAATAAAAAACTCCACATTTATCATGTTGATTGTTTTCTCCAATTCACAAATTGGTGCATGTAAATTTTTCAAAATTCAAAAATAATGCTCTAGAAGCTCTCAATATAACTTGTAATAATTTTATCATGTTCTGTAATGGTTTTTGATATACTTTTACTATAATGCAGATGGTTCGGGAATGGATGTATGGTACTGACCGACGCTCTGGCGAGTTCATTAATGGCGTGCATGAATTCATCTGTGTTGCTGATGCAAACAAGCGCAATGGTTTTGTATTCTGTCCATGTAGTGGATGTAGGAATCAGAATGATTACTCTGACTCAAAAACCCTTCACAGCCACCTGTTGAAGTCCGGCTTCATGCCCAGTTATAATTGTTGGACCAAGCACGGAGAGAGAGGGGTTATAATGAAAGACAATGAAGTAGAGGAGGAGGATGACAACTATCATGGTTTCCCTGAGTACGGAGATACTTTCATGGGGGATGCTGAAGGGGAGGATGAAGAAGAGACACATGATGAACCCGCTGATGATCTTGGTCGGACCATTGCCGATGCACGAAGAGATTGCGAAACTGAAAAGGATAGAGAGATGTTTAATCACATGTTAGAGGATCACAATAAGTTGTTGTACCCAAATTGCGAAAATGGTCTGAAAAAGCTGGGCAGCACACTAGAATTGCTGCGATGGAAGGCTGAGTGTCCTATACCTGACTCCTCATTTTAAAAGTTGCTAAAAATGATGAAGAATATGCTTCCAAAAGATAACGTATTGCCCGCCAGTACGTACGGAGAAAAGAAGGTTGTCTGCCCTCTAGATTTAGAGGTTCAGAAGATACATGCATGCCCTAATGGCTGCATCCTCTACCGCGGTGAGGAGTACGAAAATTTGAATGCATGCCTGGTATGCACTTCACTTCGGTATAAGATTAGACGAGATGACCCTGGTGACGTTGAGGGCGAGCCCCCCCCGGAAGAGGGTTCCTGCCAAGGTGATGTGGTATGCTCCTATAATACCACGGTTGAAACGCTTATTCAGAAAAAAAGAGCACACCAAGTTGTTGCGATGGCATAAAGAGGAACGTAAGTCATCCGGGATGTTGAGACACCCCGCTGATAGGTCGCAATGGAGAAAAATCTATAGAAAGTACCTGGACTTTGCAGATGACGCAAGGAGTTTAAGGTTTGGTCTAAGTACAGATGGCATGAATCCCTTTGGGGAGCAGAGCTCCAGTCACAGCACCTGGCCCGTGACTCTATGCATCTATAACCTTCCTCCTTGGTTGTGCATGAAGCGGAAGTTCATTATGATGCCAGTGTTGATCCAAGGTCTGAAGCAACCCGGCAACGACATTGATGGGTACCTAAGCCCATTAGTGGAAGAACTTTTACAGTTGTGGCACGAATCCGGCATACGCGTGTGGGATGAGAACAAGCAGGAAGAATTTAACCTCCGAGCATTGCTTTTCGTAACAATCAATGATTGGTCTACTCTTAGTAACCTTTCAGGACAGTCCAACAAGGGATACAATGCATGCACACACTATTTAGATGAGACTGAAAGTATATATTTGGAACATTGTAAGAAGAATGTGTATAATGAGCATCGTCGATTTATTTTGGCCAAGCATCCCTTAAGAAAGACAGGCAAGCATTTCAATGGTCTGGCATATCACCAGACGAAGCCTAAGGAGCGTACTGGTGCTGATATATTTGATATGGTCAAAGATTTGGATCAAATGGTAACCTTTGGAAAGGGTCCTGGCGGAAAATCTGTTCCGAAGGATGCTGAAGGACACGCACCCATGTGGAACAAGAAATCTATATTTTGGAAGCTACCATATTGGAAATTCTTAGAGGTCTGCTCTGCAATCGATGTGATGCATGTGACGAAAAATCTTTGCGTGAACCTTCTAGGCTTCTTGGGCGTGTATGGGAAGACAAAAGATACACCAGAAGCACGAAAGGACCATCAACGTATGAAAGACCCAGATGGCCTGCATCCAGAATGGTTTCAAGGTCATGCCAGCTACGCTCTTACCAAACAAGAGAAGGAAATATTTTTTGAATGCCTAAGTAGTATTAAGGTCCCGTCTGGCTTCTCGTCGAATATAAAGGGAATAATAAATATGGCAGAAAAAAGTTCCAAAGCCTAAAGTCTCATGACTGCCACGTTATTATGACACAAATGCTTCCGATTGCATTGAGGGGGCTTCTACCAGATAATGTTCGAGTACCCATTGTGAAGCTGTGTGCATTTCTCAATGCAATCTCTCAGAAGATAATCAATCCTGAAGATCTACCACGGTTATAGAATGATGTGGTCCAATGTCTTGTCAGTTTTGAGTTGGTGTTCCCACCATCCTTCTTCAATATTATGACGCACCTGCTGGTTCACCTAGTCGAAGAGATTTCCATTCTCGGTCCTATATTTCTACGCAATATGTTTCCCTTTGAGAGGTTCATGGGAATCTTAAAGAAATATGTTCATAACCGTGCTAGTCCAGAAGGAAGCATCTCCAAGGGCTATGGAACAGAGGAGGTCATTGAATTTTGTGTTGACTTTGTTCCTGACCTTAGGCCGATTGGTCTTCCTTAATCACGGTATGAGGGGAGACTGAGTGGAAAGGGTACTCTAGGAAGGAAATCAATAATATGTAGGGACGGACATTCTTACACCGAAGCACATTACACCGTTCTACAGAATTCTATCTTGGCAGCCCCATATATCGAGGAACACAAGAAAATCTTACGCTCCAACAACCCTGGAAAGCATGACTCTTGGATTAGAGATGAACACATGAAGAGTTTCGGAAGTTGGTTGCAACATCTCATCAAAAACAACACTCTTGGAGATCAGCTATACTTGTTGTCTAGGTCACCATCTTCGACTATATCGACTTTCCAAGGGTACAAGATAAATGGGTATACAATTTACACGATAGCCCAAGATAAAAAGAGCACCAACTAAAACAGTGGTGTCCGCTTTGATGCAACAAACAACAATGGGTCAAAGACCACATATTATGGTTACATAGAGGAGATATGGGAACTTGACTATGGACCTACTTTTAAGGTCCCCTTGTTTCGGTGCAAATGGGTCAAGCTGACAGGAGGAGGGGTTGAGGTAGACAAGAAATACGGAATGACATCGTTGGATCTCAACAATCTTGGGTACTTAGACGAACCATTCGTCCTAGCCAATGATGTGGCTCAGGTTTTCTATGTGAAGGACATGTCTACCAAACCTAGAAAAAGAAAAAATAAGAAAAAGAATACATCAGACGATGAGCCAAAGCGCCACATAGTTCTTTCAGGAAAAAGAAACATCGTGGGAGTGGAGAACAAGACAGACATGTCAGAAGATTGTGATAAGTTTCATGAAATTCCGCCCTTCGCGGTGAAGGATGACCCAAGCATCATGTTAATGAATGAAGATGCTCCATGGATACGGCGGGATAAGAAAGGAACACACGCGAAGAAATGATGTGTAATAATTGTAACATTTTATGAGTGAAGATGCTCCATGTGTCCATTTTTATAGTGTTGTCTGCAAACAATCTTGAGTGTGTTACTCCCGTTTTGTGGATGGACCGGGACTAAAGGGGGGGCCTTTAGTACCAATTCATACTTACCATTAAGATATGATCTCCAAACGAGTGCGGTCACATATTAGGGAGTGCCTCTATGACCAGTTTCTTGGAGATGCCGGAGGACTGGGCTCCGGCGGCATCTCACTGAAACTGGCCGTAGTGGTGTCCCTGCTCTCGAAAACCATCTTGCATCTTGTAACTTCTCTAACTAGATCAATACGCCTAGGAGCTAACTAATTTCACATATTAGGGAGTGCCTCTATGACCAGTTTCTTGGAGATGCTGGAGGACTGGGCTCCGGCGGCATCTCCCTGAAACTGGCCGTAGTGGTGTCCCTGCTCTCGAAAACCATCTTGGAGATGCCTCAAACTGGCTGGAGGGCTAGACTCACAAGGATGCCTATTTATAGTACAAGCAGCTCGGCATAATGTCGACACTCACCCCCTATTATTAGTGCCGACTCATGTTTTGTCCTGGTTGGTGTCTCCAACCGGGACTAAAGGTTCATATTTAGTCCTGGTTGGTGACACCATCCGGGACAAGGTACAAGCCGCACGACATAATGTCGACACTCAGCCCTATTATTAGTGATGCCTGGCCCAGTCTGCCGCAATCCCTTCAATCGCCGTTGGTTTCTCTAACCGGGACTAAAGATGAACCCTCTCTTTATAGGAATTTCCCTCTATTTATAGGCTGCTCGATCCAGCCTGCCCGCCCTTTCCTCTATTTATAGGCTGCTCTATTTATAGGCCTTTTCCTCTAAATACAACATCTTCATATTTAGGTAACACTCAAGACATTTATTAATATTAAAAACCGGGACAAACCGGGACTAGCTAACACTCAGGACTAAAGCCGCCCCCTTTAGTCATAATCATGCCTAGTCCTATAGTACGCAGCTTCAGGGTCTTCTTCATCATCGTCATCGTCACCTTCCACTTCGGGGATCCTCAGCCTAGCCATGGCATATACCAGGGGCCACTCCGGCCTCGGATTCACGGCGGGTAGGGGAGGGGCCTCCTGGAAGATGATGCCGCTACCGCCGGGCGGGGGAGGGGCCTTCTTGTGGCTCTATGGCAGGTGGACTTGTGGGCACCGCAGAAGAGGATGGTCTCCCTCGGCGATGTAGCGCATCACTCTGATGATAGTACGGTTCGCCCACCACAAACGGCGGACGACTTCATTGTGGTTCACCGGGGGCGGGCCATCACCCTCGTACCTGGCGAGCTCCCTTTCCCGCTTATTAGCGAAGAAGGCATTCCAGGTGTCGTAGTTGTCGGGATCCCACTGGGGATCCATCCGCTGCTCCGGCGTGAGCTCGTGGTAGAAGTGGTTCGTGATGGCCGCCTGGCGTGCGGAACCTTGAGGGACAGGAGGGACAGGAACCCCTCCACCTCTCAGCATCCAGCCGGTGGGAGGCCGGTAGCCCGGCGGACAAGGGTAGCTAGAGGCTCACAGCGCCTCGGTCTCCTCGAGGGTCAGAATGGCCCAGTAGGCGTTGTCCATTGTTCTAAGAGAGGAAGGTGTGGATGTGTGGATAACCATGGGTGCGATCGCCCTAGATATAGAGGGAAAGGGCGGGAAAACTTGGCGAGAAGCTTTGGGAAATGGCGGGAAATATCTTTAGTCCCGGTTAGTGACTACAATCGGGACTAAAAGCTCTCGTAAAAAGGAAAGGGAGGGAAAACTTGGCGGGAAGCCGTGGGAAATGGCGGAAATATCTTTAGTCCCGGTTTGTGACTACAACCGGGACTAAATGGATATTATATTAAGATTCTTTATATTTTTTTGATAATAATAGACATATTATTAGTGTTATTTGGATTTTTACAATAAAAGATATGATTTTCCAAAGTTTTATATTTGATTTGAATTAAAAAAATAAAATTTACAAATGAAATAATTTATAAATGATGCAAACATATATATGGATATTATATTAAGATTCTTTATATTGTTCTGATAATAATAGACATATTATTTGTTTTATTTGGATTTTTACAATAAAAGATATGATTTTACAAACTTTTATATTTGATTTGAATTAAAAAAGAAAATTTACAAATGAAATAATTTATAAATGATGCAAACAGATATATGGATATTATATTAAGATTATTTATATTTTTCTGATAATAATAGACATATTATTTGTTTATTTGGATTTTTACAATAAAAGATATGATTTTCCAAAGTTTTATATTTGATTTGAATTAAAAAAGAAAATTTACAAATGAAATAATTTATAAATTATGCAAACAGATATATGGATATTATATTAAGATTCTTTATGTTTGTTTTGATAATAATAGACATATTATTAGTTTTATTTGGATTTTATAATAAAAGATATGATTTTCCAAAGTTTTATATTTGATTTGAATTAAAAAAGAAAATTTACAAATGAAAAAGTTTATAAATGATGCAAACAGATATATGGATATTATATTAAGATTATTTATATTTTTTTGATAATAATAGACATATTATTTGTTTTATTTGGATCTTACAATAAAAAATATGATTTTCCAAAGTTTTATATTTGATTTGAATTAAAAAAGGAAAATTTACAAAAAATAAACTAGTCGCGGGTCGTGGCTGGACCCGGGACTAGAGAGTGCGTGCGCGCGCAAAAACCAAGCGGTCGAAAAAACACATTAGTCCTGGGACGTGGCTTGACCCGACACTAAAGTGTGCGTCCCTATATATTCTGCGTGTCAGGGGAGGTGCTGCCCAGCACTTGGCATTCCTCGACGCAGCGAAGACGAAGCACACAGACGCATCGAAGACGATGCAGAGAAGGTGTTGTCCGCGTCCGCCGTGCTGCTCCGCTCCGCCGCCGCCGCTCCGCCGTGCCGTGACGTGCCGCCGCTCCGCCGACGCATTTTTCCGCCTCGCCGCCTCGCGCCGCCGCCGTGCCGCCTCGCCGCCCGGTGAGCTCGATCGAGAGGCCGCGCGGGTGGTTTTTTTTTATAGTTTTTTGTTATAGTTTTTTATAGTTTTTTTTATAGTTAGGATTATTATAATTAGGATTATTAGGGTTTTTGTTATAGTTTTTTATAGTTTTTTATAGTTAGGATTATTAAAATTAGGATTATTAGGGTTTTTTGTTATATTTTTTTCTATATTTTTTTTATATTAGGATTTTTTGTTTTAGTTATTAGGATTATTGTTTTACCACAAATAATATTAGGGTTTTTTTGTTTTAGTTATTAGGATTATTGTTTTACCATAAGTAATATCAGGGTTATTAATTAGGGTTATTTTTTTGTTTTAGTTATTAAGATTATTGTTTTACCGCAAATAATATTAGGGTTATTGTTTTTTTTGTTTTAGTTATTAGGGTTATTGTTTTTTCTAACCTGTTTAACTCTCTTTTTGTTATAGATAATTAAGTCATGGATCCATCCGAAGATCCTGGTCGCATCGGTGAAGGTTATCTTAAGGGCATGATAAGAGGTGAAATTCCTCTTAATATTACTACCGACGAAGATATTTTGCTCGAGGAAGAGATATCCTTATATCTGAATCCATCCGGTGATGGACTAGAGGAAAACCTAATGTATCAAGGGGAAGAGCGGATGGACGAAGGACAAACAAATAACAACAATAATGATGACCCCTCGACAGGATCCGGCGAGGTACATATATATATATATATAAAGCCTCGTGTTACCTCTATTCACTAACTGATCTAGATATATATTAATCACTCTCTCTTCTTCTTTTAGCCCACCGGATCGAAGCAATCGACAGCTCGAACGAAACGAGAGCCGAACAAAAAGTTGGATGGTAATTAGAGGTTCACCATCGAAGAAATAGATGATCATGGTGAACCGATTGCTCCAGAGAAGCACCGGAGGATGTTTATAAATCAATGCGGGGTGCTTGTTAGGGACAACCTGCCGATCAGCATCCAAGAATGGAATCAGTCAAAGAAACCGGTGAAAAATCCAACAGCTATGTCACCGATGATGCCAAAGATGACCTTTGGCAGAAGCTCGTAGCGCATTTCATACTACCTCTAGAGTGTGAAGAATTTGAGGTAGATGGTATTACCTCAAGGTCGGGTGGGCTTGAAAATAGAGCGAAAGTCAAGGAGTGGGCTCTGAGCAAGATGGTTGAACTGTATCGAAACCACAAGAAAGGTTTATACGTGAAATATGTCGCGAAAGAGAAAACTCCATACTTCAAAGGAGTAAACGAGAAGTTGAGAGTATAGTGGCCCGATTTTGTACAGTACAAGCAATCTGATAAAGCAAAGGCAAAGTCGGCAAAGAACGCGTTAAATGCTTCCCAAAAGAAATACCATCATAAAATGGGGACAGGTGGCTACAAGAGTGTCGTCCCTAAGTGGGAAACTATGGAGAAGAAAATGAGGGCTAGAGGGTCACTCCTGGTACAGAAGGATGGCCCGAGAGGTCAAAGAATTGGTGGAATGGGCATGGGGGATCGTTGGACCCAGAAACAGGGAAGACATTATTTCAAGAAAAAATTCTAAAACCCTCCGAAGACCTTGTTCAAGCAATGAACGATGCTCAAAAGGGATTGTTCCGTCCCAAGAGAGAGAACGACGAGCTGACACGCGCCCTAGGGAATCCTGAAAAGGGAGGACGAACACGAGGCAAAGGCACCGGTGTCTCCTGGAAGAAAGGGTTTCCTCAGTATGATGCCAGTTACAGAAGCCGTCAGAGAAAGAAGGACCGGGAGGCATACTGGATCTCCAGGGTAGAGCAGGACCTAGCTGATCTGAATAACCTCATGCAAGAAATTAGACAAAGGCCGCCGTCGTCAACTCACCCGCAGGCTGATGATCCTGCATTGGATCTTAGCCAGCGGAGAAGCACCGTGGCTTCCACGCAGGTCCGGGCTGATGATCAAGCACTGCTGGATGATGCACCGGATCCTCACTACCCCGTGGATGATGTCAGAGAGATGGCACAATGTGAGCTACATTAGCCAATGAACAACATTTCCTTCATGGTGGCGATCGTGTAGGGTTCGCAGCATAGAAAACAAAAAAATTCCTATGATGGGAACTATGTACCAAGATCTATCTACTAGATACAAACGACGGGCGGATGTATATCCGTAGAGAACATACCCTTGAAGACCGACAAAGCTTAACGAGTTCAACTCGTGGTTGATGTAGACGATCTCTTGCCGATCTCAAGATCGAGAGGAAGTCCTAGCGCCGCAAATCAGCAGCGCATCCGTGCTCGCACACACGTTCGAGGCACCGAGCAACCTCCGCCTCCTCGCTCCAGCGATGCAGCGGAAGCACAACTCTTTCTTGCCGAATAGCCACCGGGAACATGTATCTCGCTAGTCCGAGACCATGGGGAATAAATTCTAGAGGGGGAGAGAGATCCTTCACGAGGAGGTGTGAGAGACAAGTGAGGAGGGGGCTCCTTTTATAGGAGGAGGGGGAACCCCAAGGGGGTGGCCGGCGCATGGGGGCTGCCCCCTTGCCCTCCCCTCTTCATGTGGGTGGACACTCCACTCACAAATCTCCTTTAAATTCCCTCCACTCAAAAGTCCACTCAAATTCCCATTAAATTTCCACCAAATTTAATGCAAACTCTCATTAAATAAAACTCTTTTATTCAGAATTTTGTCAATTACTTTAATGACAAACATTCACAAATAACCCCTTGCTAGAATTCCATTTCACATGCATAACCACTTTATGCAATTTCACCTGAAAACCTGTTTCGGTATCTAGTGAAATAAATTCCTACGCTTGTTCATTCTTTCGGCATGAAACATTTGCTCCAATTGGATGTCGGTGTCTCTTAAGTGTGTCACCCTACGGTTCGTGAATAATGCGGACATGATCGAGACCCCTCTCGGATCAATAATCAGAAGCGGGATCTGGAGACCCATACTGACTCCCACACATTCAACGATGACTTTCTTGTGATCGTCGGAACCTTTTATGCTAGTATCTTAATCCCTTTGTTTCACGTTATATTACATGTCCGAGATTCGATCATCGGTATCTCCATACCTAGTTTGATCTCGTTACCGACATGCACTCTTTTCTCGTTCCCGTGATATAACATTCTAGTGATAAAATCACTTGCTTGCAAGCTAACCAATGTGATATCACCGAGAGGGCCCAGAGTATATCTATCCGTCATCGGGATGAACAAATTCCACTCTCGATCCATGAGCCTCAACATAACACTTTATTAGTTCTGAATCCATCTTTATAATCACCCTGTTACGGTGTGACGTTTGATGTTATCAAGAAACTCTTCCGGTGTTAGATTTGACATGATCTCATGGTCTAAGGATTAGGATCACTTCGTAAGTTGTTATAGCAATATAAACTCAATGACTTTGATCGTAATGCTATACTTCGGATGAATGTTCATCACACCATTACACTAATGTTGTGATCCCGTTATTAACAACATCCAATGTCCATGATCAGGAAACCTTGATCATCTTGTTAATCAACGAGCTAGTTTATGAGAGAGGCATAACTAGGAACTTTCTGTTTGTTTATTAAACACACATGTATTAACGTTTCCGTATTAATACAATTATAGCATGCAAAATAAACATCTATCATATACTTGGAATACACATAATAAACACTTTATTATTGCCTCTCAGGGCATATTCCCTTCAGTCTCCCACTTGCACTAGAGACAATAATCTAGTTACATAGTGATAAATCTAACACCCATTGATTTCTGGTGTTGATCATGTTTTGCTCTAGGGAGATTTTTAGTCAACGGATCTGCTACATTGAGATCTGTATGTACTTTACAAATCTTTATATCTCTATCCTTGACATGCTCGCGGATGGAGTGAAATCGGCGCTTAATATGCTTGGAATGCTTGTGAGACCTTGGCTCTTTGGCATTGGCAATGGCACCATTGTTGTCACAATAGATCACCATTGGGTCCAACGCGTTTGCCACCACTCCTAGTTCGGATATGAACTCCTTCATCCAAACTGCTTCCTGAGCCACTTCTGAAGCAGCAACATATTCGGCCTCCGTTGTTGATCCCGCTACCACAGGTTGTTTGGAGCTCCTCCAACTAACCGCTCCGCCATTCATGAGAAATACGTATCCGGATTGAGACTTAGAGTCATCCGGATCGGTGTCAAAGCTAGCGTCGACATAACACTTAGCGACGAGTTCTTCTTCACCTCCGTATACAAGAAACATATCCTTAGTTCTTCGTAAGTACTTAAGGATATTCTTGACCGCTATCCAGTGTTCCGAACCTGGATCCGATTGGTACCTACTAGTCAAACTAATAGCATGTGCCACATCCGGTCTTGTACATAGCATGGCGTACATTATAAAGCCTATGGCTGAAGCATAGGGGACTTTGTCCATTATCTCTCTTTCTTCCGCCGAAGCCGGACTTTGAGTCTTACTCAATGTCTTGCCTTGCAACATAGGTAAGAACCCCTTCTTACTTCCGTCCATTTTAAACTTCTTTAAAATCTTATCAAGGTATGTACTTTGCGATAGCCCTATTAGGCGCCTAGATCTATCTCTATAGATCTTTATGCCTAATATGTATGACGCTTCACCTAGGTCCTTCATTGAAAATTTGCTGTTTAGATAACTTTTAACACTGTTTAAAAGATCTATATCATTTCCGATCAATAATATGTCATCCACATATAATATCAGAAATGCCACATTGCTCCCACTCACTTTCTTGTAAATACAAGCTTCTCCATAAGTTTGGACAAATCCAAACTCTTTGATCACCTCATCAAAGCGGAGATTCCAACTTCGTGATGCTTGCTTCAATCCATAGATGGATCGCTGAAGCTTGCACACCTTGTTAGCATCCTTAGGATCGACAAAACCCTTTGGTTGTATCATATACAACTCTTCTTCAATATTACCATTGAGAAACGCGGTTTTGACATCCATCTGCCATATCTCATAATCGAAATATGCAGCAATTGCTAACATAATCCTAACTGACTTTAGCATCGCTACGGTAGAGAAAGTCTCATCGTAGTCAACTCCTTGAATTTGTCGAAACCCCTTTGCGACAAGTCGAGCTTTATAGACGGTCACATTACCATCAGCATCAGTTTTCCTTTTGAAAATCCATTTGTTCTCCACGGCCTTTCGGTCGTGAGGTAATTCCACCAAGTTCCAAACTTGATTTTCATACATGGATTCCATCTCGGATTTCATGGCTTCTAACCATTTGTTGGAATCCGGGCTCATCATCGCTTCTTCATACGTCGCAGGGTCATCATTTTCATCAACCATGAAATTCATGACAGGATTTTCGTACAGCTCGGGAGCTGCACGCGTCCTGTTTGACCTGCGAGGTTCGGTAGTACTCTCTTTCGGAGTTTCATGATCATTATCATTAGTTCCCTCTTCAATAGGTGGAGCCAACTCCGGAACAACTTCCGGCGCTGCGCTACTCGCCATACTTTGAAGAGAAGGTTCCACAACCTCTTCGAGTTCTACCTTCCGACTACTCACACCTTTTGCGAGAAACTCTTTCTCTAGAAAGGATCCATTCTTGGCAACAAAAACCTTGCCCTCGGATCTGTGATAGAAGGAATACCCAATAGTTTCTTTAGGGTATCCTATGAAGACGCATTTTTCCGCTTTGGGTTCGAGTTTATCCGGTTGAAGTTTCTTCACATAAACATCGCATCCCCAAACTTTAAGAAATGACAGCTTATGTTTGTTTCCAAACCACAATTCATACGGTGTCTTTTCAACGGATTTAGATGGTGCCCGATTTAAAGTGAATGCAGCAGTTTCTAGTGCATAACCCCAAAATGACAACGGCAAGTCCGTCAGAGACATCATAGATCGAACCATATCTAATAAAGTACGATTACGACGTTCCGACACACCATTTCGCTGTGGTGTTCCGGCAGGTGTGAGTTGCGAAACAATTCCACACTCTTTCATGTGAGTGCTAAACTCGTAACTTAGATACTCACCTCCACGGTCGGATCGTAGAAATTTGATCTTTCTATTACGATGATTTTCCACTTCATTCTGAAATTCCTTGAACTTTTCAAAGGTTTCAGACTTGTGTTTCATCAAGTAGATATAACCGTATCTACTCAAATCATCCGTGAAAGTAACAAAATAACGATATCCACCTCGCGCTGACACACTCATTGGACCACATACATCAGAATGTATGATTTCCAATAAATCTGTCGCCCGTTCCATTGAACCGGAAAACGGCGTTCTAGTCATCTTGCCCATAAGGCATGGCTCACATGTATCAAATGATTCATAATCAAGTGATTCCAAAAGTCCATCCGAATGGAGCTTCTTCATGCGTTTAACGCCAATATGACCTAGACGGCAGTGCCACATATATGCGGATATATCACCATTAAGTTTAATCCTTTTAGCATCAACATTATGAATATGTGTAACATTATCATCGAGATCTAATAGAAATAAACCATTCATCATCGGTGCATGACCATAAAAGATTTCATTCATATAAATGGAACAACCATTGTTCTCGGATTTAAATGAATAACCACTTCGCATCAAACACGATCCAGATACAATGTTCATGCTCAGTGCAGGCACCAGATAACATTTATTCAAGTTTATAACTAATCCCGACGGCAAGTGGAGAGGCAGCGTTCCGACGGTGATCACATCAACGCTTGATCCATTGCCGACATGCATCTTGACCTCACCCCTTGCTAGCGGTCGCTTGTTCCGCAGCCCCTGATTCGAGTTACAAATATTAGCAACTGAACCGGTATCAAATACCCAGGTGCTACTGCGAGCACTAGTCAAGTACACATCAATAACATGTATATCATATATACCTTTGTTTGCCTTGCCGGCCTTCTTGTCTGCCAGATACTTGGGGCAGTTACGCTTCCAGTGGCCAGTCCCCTTACAATAGTAGCACTCGGAATCAGACTTAGGTCCAACTCGGGGTTTCTTTTCAGGCGCGGCAATAGGCTTGCCGCCCTTACTTCCCTTCCGTTTTCCCTTCTTGTCTTTCTTGAAACCATTGTTCCTATTGATCATCAACACTTGATGTTCCTTTTTGATCTCCACTTCTGCAGTTTTAAGCATTGACAGAAGCTCGGGGAGAGACTTCTTCATGCCTTGCATATTATAGTTCATCACGAAGCTCTTATAGCTAGGTGGCAGAGACTGCAGAACACGATGGATGCCTAAGTCAATGGGAATCGATATTCCCAAGGACACAAGCTTATCGGCGTAACCCGACATCTTGAGTACATGCTCACTAACGGAGCTGTGCTCTTCCATCATGCAGCTAAAGAACTTTTCTGAAGCGTTGTAGCTCTCTACAGCAGCATGTGTGTCGAAAATCATTTTCAACTCACCCATTGTATCAAATGCATTGCCGTTTTCGAAACGCTTTCGAAGTTCCGGCTCTAGCCCATACAATATGCCGCAATGAACTAAGTTGTGGTCCTCCTGACGAGTCTGATAGACATTCTTCTCCTCGTCAGGGGCATCATCTAAAGGTGGGGGGCCTAACGGCGCTTCTAGCACATATTGCTTTTGTGCAGCAGAGAGGAGAATCCTCAAATTCATGGCCCATTCGGTAACGTTTCTACCGTTCGTTGCTAGTTTCTCTTTCTCCATGAACACATTGAAATTAAAAGCAGGTGGTGCCATCTACAACAGAATTTGTAAAGTTTAGACTAAGTGTATGATAGATTGAGTTCAACTAATCTATATTACGAATGAACTCCCACTCAAAAACGACATCCCTCGTGCCTTTTTGGTGATTACATGAACCAAATCCACTACACCAAGTCCGATCATCACGTGAGTCGGTATAGCTTCAAAGGCGAGCATCAAATGGGCATCATATCAACTATATGACTCATGCTTAACCTTTCGGTCCGTGTTCCGAGGCCATGTCTGTACATGCTAGGCTCGCCAAGTTAGAACCTTAGTATTCGCGTGTGTAACTGTTTTACACCCGAAATATGGTCGTGGATCCAAGAACACCCGATCATCACGTGATGTCTTGGAGCGACGAAAACATAATCGGTGCATACTAAAGGAAGAACACATTCCTATCTTGATATTTAAATGAGGGATCATCTTATTATGCTAACAAAGCGCTAAACAAGCAATATAAGATGCTATCAAACATCATATGTTTATTAGTGAAATGATATGGTTCCCGCAGATGATCTCTATCATGTGCATCGTGGTATGATCACTATCATACCTATATGTGTAAATCCAAGGTCTATGGATTTTACACGCTATGTGTGTTGTAAGAGTATCATCTCATACTTCTACTTACAACACTACCATATCATAACACTAGCCCAGCAACAATCTAAACTAGACGCCTCTAATTTATCCATTGCAAGTTTTACGTGGCTTAGGGCTTTCGAGATAGAACCGTTCTTACCTACGAACATGAACCACAACGAGGATAACCAAATTGTTGACAACTCGCTTGCAAAATAGATATTGACTATAGTAGGAGAGACAGACACCCGCTAGCCACTTATGCAAACTAGTTGCATGTCAAGCGTGGAACAGGTCTCATGTGCGAGGACATGTAAAGTTTGTCCGGGCCGCTTCATCCCACTATGCCACCAATATCCAAAATTACAACAAAGGAGCAACAACATGATCATCATCGCCCACATACTCATATGTGTACTACCCGTGTAAAGTATCTACGCATAGATCCGGCTCTGATACCACTGTAGGGTTCGCAGCATAGAAAACAAAAAATTTCCTACGATGGGAACTATGTACCAAGATCTATCTACTAGATACAAACAACGGGCGGATGTATATCCGTAGAGAACATACCCTTGAAGACCGACAAAGCTTAACGAGTTCAACTCGTGGTTGATGTAGACGATCTCTTGCCGATCTCAAGATCGAGAGGAAGTCCTAGCGCCGCAAATCAGCAGCGCATCCGTGCTCGCACACACGTTCGAGGCACCGAGCAACCTCCGCCTCCTCGCTCCAGCGATGCAGCGGAAGCACAACTCTTTCTTGCCGAATAGCCACCGGGAACATGTATCTCGCTAGTCCGAGACCATGGGGAATAAATTCTAGAGGGGGAGAGAGATCCTTCACGAGGAGGTGTGAGAGACAAGTGAGGAGGGGGGCTCCTTTTATAGGAGGAGGGGGGAACCCCAAGGGGGTGGCCGGCGCATGGGGGCTGCCCCCTTTCCCTCCCCTCTTCATGTGGGTGGACACTCCACTCACAAATCTCCTTTAAATTCCTTCCACTCAAAAGTCCACTCAAATTCCCATTAAATTTCCACCAAATTTAATGCAAACTCTCATTAAATAAAACTATTTTATTCAGAATTTTGTCAATTACTTTAATGACAAACATTCACAAATAACCCCTTGCTAGAATTCCATTTCACATGCATAACCACTTTATGCAATTTCACCCGAAAACCTGTTTCGGTATCTAGTGAAATAAATTCCTGCGCTTGTTCATTCTTTCGGCATGAAACATTTGCTCCAATTGGATGTCGGTGTCTCTTAAGTGTGTCACCCTACAATTCGTGAATAATGCGGACATGATCGAGACCCCTCTCGGATCAATAATCAGAAGCAGGATCTGGAGACCCATACTGACTCCCACACATTCAACTATGACTTTCTTGTGATCGTCGGAACCTTTTACGCTAGTATCTTAATCCCTTTGTTTCACGATATATTACATGTCCGAGATTCGATCATCGGTATCTCCATACCTAGTTTGATCTCGTTACCGACATGCACTCTTTTCTCGTTCCCGTGATATAACATTCTAGTGATCAAATCACTTGCTTGCAAGCTAACCAATGTGATATCACCGAGAGGGCCCAGAGTATCTCTATCTGTCATCGGGATGAACAAATTCCACTCTCGATCCATGAGCCTCAACATAACACTTTATTAGTTCTGAATCCATCTTTATAATCACCCTGTTACGGTGTGACGTTTGATGTTATCAAGAAACTCTTCCGGTGTTAGTGATTGACATGATCTCATGGTCTAAGGATTAGGATCACTTCGTAAGTTGTTATAGCAATATAAACTCAATGACTTTGATCGTAATGCTATACTTCGGATGAATGTTCATCCCACCATTACACTAATGTTGTGATCCTGTTATTAACAACATCCAATGTCCATGATCAGGAAACCTTGATCATCTTGTTAATCAACGAGCTAGTTTATGAGAGAGGCATAACTAGGAACTTTCTGTTTGTTTATTAAACACAAATGTATTAACGTTTCCGTATTAATACAATTATAGCATGCAAAATAAACATCTATCATATACTTGGAATACACATAATAAACACTTTATTATTGCCTCTCAGGGCATATTCCCTTCAGATCGACACTGCTTTACCTTGTCTACCTGGAGCACTCCACCATTCACTTCCGATTCCACCAGGCTATGCTCGTGTCACGGTGGATGACATAGTGGAGGATTTTGCGGACCTAGAGATTGAAATCGCTACGCCTGAAGGCCTTACGAAACTAGGAGATGTCAAGCGCAACATCATTCTATGGAAGAAGAAGTACATCAAGTTTCCAGGCTCGGCGCCAAGGACACCGACTCCGAGGAATCTAAGTCCACCCTGCATCGAATATCGTCAACCTCCAAGTCCACCCTAACCCGATTATTGCCAACCTCCAAGTCCACCCCGCCCCGCTGACGATCGCCGCAGCAGGAGTACATCAACTCGATCTCCGCCTCCGCGCAATACTCGATCTCCGCCTCTGCCTCCGTGCAATACTACTACCTCGTCGAAGAAACGGAAGTTCGACGCTCCCCCGCACCCCACATTGAAGAAATGTCAAACAACGAAGATAGTCGACATCCCGCCGGCTCTTCCAAAGAGACCTTATGACAAGACCGATGAGAAAAATAACGCGGATGTGGCTGCCCAAGTTAAGGCGCATTTTGCACCCAAAAAGCCTGAGCCAAAGCCGGTATATGATGAAAAAACCAAAAAGTGGGCTAAGTCTTTTCTTGAGCAACCATCCCAGATATCGATGAATCTGGAATCAGACTATGACCGGGAGATTATTAAGCAAGCACAGAAGAAAAAAATCACAAGTGCAAAAAGCGGGAAGCAAGTTGCCCAGCTCGGAGCATAGAAGAATTAATCGGTCGCCCCGCTCAAAGTCATTTCAGACCTCGACAAGGCCTTCAGAGCTGAAATGGATATAGACATGCAAATAATGGACCCTAGAGCCCGTAATAATGCTGCACTAATGGGAATCACTGTATCGCAGGCCAAAGCACTTGCTACCGAAGCAAATATGTCTCTTGGTCAATATTTAGGCTATGAAGATACGCCAGTGGGTCAGACGGAAGTATGTCCAAGGGGAGCCTCTAGTCAGTAATGAGGAGCTCACGCGTCTATCCACACATATGCGAAATCTGCATGAATGATACATGTTGCAAGCAGAAAAAAGCATCAGAAACATTGGTTTCCGGTGGACGTTAGAAAGGAGCATCACTTCAAACCATACTAGATACAGGTTCAAATGACCAAACTGTTTTAGTTATACAACCAGCACGCCCTCGACAAATCTATCATTGGTTGCTACTATCTGTAAGTGATTTATTTCTATAATTAAGTTTGTAGCTCAGCTCGTTCATTGCATTTAATATATTATCCTAACTGTATATCCTTTTGTATGATATTATATTCTGCAAAATGAAGATGCTTGAATGCAAAAGAGCTAGAAGATACGACGTTGGGTTCATTGACCCATATATCGTTAATGAATATCGTTAAAGAATCACCCCAAGGACGTGGAGGAAGACCTGTGCAGGTTCTTAACCGAGAATAATTTTGTTAAGAAAATACTATTTCCTTACAACTTCAAGTGAGTGTTTATATCTTGTACACATTTTATTTTTGCTTACTCGATGAGCTATGCATATATGCTTATATAAACGTTCGCAGATTCCACTGGATCTTGCTAAACATTCAAGTTGACAACTCCCTAGTTAAAGTCCACGACTCATTAAGTTGGGACCAAGAGCAGTGGAGCGACATGAAAGCAATGCTCCATAAGTAATTTCAATCATTATCGTATTATATTATCCTCTTTCATTCATTTCCTGATATCAAGTAACTAATAACTCCTTTGTTTATTTTCTTTGCCGAGCAGGTGTTGGACACGGTTCAGACAGAAAATACCCGTCCATTCAAAGAGGAGCTAACTTATAAAATGGTGAAGAGTTTACAGCAGCCACCGGGAACTCATTTATGTGGATACTACGTCTGCGAGTACATCCGCGAGTTGACCGGTGAGCGGAAAGTTGACTCACATAATATTTATGATTTGCGGGAGAAACTAGAGCCAAACCAGCGCATAAGAGCAATTTAAGAGGAGCTGGCGGGATTTATGATGAAGGAAGTCCTTGATGTATATGGAGAGCATTATGCGGATGACATAGAACTCGATTTGCCTTAATGATCTCCATGTAGCTGATATGATATATATATATATATTCATCAATGACCATGTAATTTCAAAACATTTCTTCCTTTTGATATATATATCATCAATGTATGCTTGCAAGGGATCGATTAATTATATAAATACATCAACGTATACTGTGCATGTACTAGCGTAGAATATGTATATTTAAATATATATTTGAAATTATAGTGAAACACAAAAAAAGGAACGAAATGGAAAAAAAAGGAAATACACAATCTCTGCCGCGGCAGAGAAACACACAATTCTCTGGCGCGGCAGGAAACCTTATAGTCCCGGGTGGTGTTACGGCCCGGGACTAGAGGATTTCCGCCCCTCGCGGCGCTGAAACAGCCACTTGGCTGTTATCAGTCGCGGGCCGTAGCGAGCCGGGATTAGAGGGGGGCCTCTAGTCCCATTTTCGCAGTCCCGGGTCCAAAACCAGGACTAGAGCCCATTGCGGCCCGGGACTACAGCCCTGTTTTCCACCAGTGCATATAAAAAGTTAGAGTAAATTCTAGTTTTTACCACCTACACTACTAGGAAACCAGCTATATAGACAAAACTTCTATGGCGCATATGTGTGACCATGCGCATTTTTCCTATATGCGCCACACAAGTTCCAACTTCTGTGACGCATATAGACATATGGACCACAGAAAGCTCGGTTGGATCCTACCACGAAATCTCGTTGACTGTACTCTGACCAATATTCTGTGGCGTATATGATCATATGCGCCACAGAAGTGTTCATCTTCTGTGGCGCATATAGAGGTATGCGACATAGAATTGGAGTAGGAAAAACAGATCCCCGCTCCCGTGGATCGCCTTTTTAGCCTTGTAAAAAATAATAAAAATTGAAAAACACTTCAAAAAAATAAAATCCTTTCACATAGTGGTAGGTAAAAAATAATGTGGTCTAGTTTGTAGAAAAATTAACAAACATGCATTTCGACTTTTTATGAAAAAAAAAGGTTTTGCTACAGTAAATCGACCGTAACTTTTGCATACGATGTCAGAAAAATACGTATAATATAACAAAATGACGAGAAAATGATTCACTCTGTCTCTTACTCACCCGTCATCTCCACATATTTTGTAATTTGTATGTATGTTTGTTGTTGTATTGAAAACAATTCTACGTCAAGCTAATTCCACAAACTAAAAACGGCAAAACGCTTCTGAAAGTCAAACTTCAGAAGAAAATCTCAATAAGAAACCTGGAGATAATTTGTGGCGAAATTCAGCAGCACAGATTGACTATGTACATGAAACTCCAAGGTGTCTTTCTACATTCTAGATTGCACAAGCTAGGTTGCCAAGAATAGTTTTGCTGGACAGACGATGATATTGAGTACCAAATTCTCCTCTCATGCTAAGCAATTCATTCCCGCTGTCTCCTATTCTCACTCTATCCTCAATATAATAATATTAATGTGTTGAAGCTTCATATGAAGCTTTCTATTCATAAAGTATGGACAAATACACTCCAGGGGTGAAAGTATCATATTCTATGATTGTTAGTCACACATGATGTCGTTGCTGGAAACAATTTATATATACACCGCACGAGATATTTCTGCACCCCGCCCCAGCTAGGTCATGTGAGACTCATCAAAGCAAGTTCGGTAAGCAACATTTAGTCTCTCTGTGTTAATTAATAGATGGAAAGAGCTGTGGTGAATATATATCCCCGAACAGTGGAGTATTTCGTTTGTACGCTATTCCAGACAAGCAAAGCATATAAAACTCCTGATGTACGTACGTACTAGTAAGCAGAAACAGAAGGGGTATTATTCCCATGGTAAAGAAGAGATGAATTCGCTAGCTGGTCGGTTGTTTGGACATGTTTCAAGAAGCACTATAACTTTACCACATGATCATATCCAGAACACAGTGCAGAGAATCTTGACGCTTTCGTCACGATAATTGCAAGGTATATGTTCATTGCTCTAGTGAACACTAAACAGGTCCCCTTATAAATTTTCTTATAAAACTTGTGAAAACAATGAATTGGTGAGGTTTTTACAAACTTTTGAAGTGATTACCGTTAGCTCAATCTAGCACAACAGTATTCTTATCCGTCCTAAGAGCATTTTCAACAGATGCACTAAAATAGGCCAGTTCCCAAAAATCTGCTCTTTCTATGCGCGAGAAACAAAAAACCTGCTCCAGCGGAAGCCCAATCATAGGTTTTGTCCAAAATATTTTTGTACATGCCCAAAAAATCTCAACGCCGCAAATTTGCTAAAAAATCCAGCACGCACACACAGCCCAAATGCCAATAGGAAACCTCCCACGCGCGACCACCTGCATCCCTCCTCGATTGTCGGTGGCGAAATTCCGGCCATGTCGGGTGGTTCCGACACTCCCCCGCCCCTGCCGCTGCTAGCGGAGAAGTTCCGTCGCCCCTGAAAACCACCCAAGCCACTGACGCATCCAACCCTAGTTCTGCCATCATCCGCGGCCAGTTGTTCGTGTCGCCATGGCCCTGCTCCGCACCGGCAAATGCACATGCGCTAATCTCACCGCCGGTAACCATCCCGAAGGCAAGGAGGCAATCACAGGATGACGAGAAGCGGGTGGCGTCTGCGGCGGCGCCTTTACAGAAGAAGGGAAAAATCAGTGTCTGGTCGTGTAGAAAACCTCCATCAGGGACCATCGAGTAGGCGGCTGGCCATCTCCACGCACCGCGCATCCCCTGCTGCCCCCTAAGGATGTTCGAATGGTATGAATGAATACATGGGAGGTGCTAACATGGTAGGATACATGGGTGGCATGGGAGCACCCATAGGAGGCATGGGCGCTACAATGGGTGGCATGGGACCTATAATGGGTGGATCCATGGCTTCCATGGTAGCTCCCACCTCCCACGAGTGGTGTCTTTAGAGTTTCGATGACTGATGGCATGGGCTCCTACAATGTTCCAACACCGCTGACGTTAATGAAGATGGAACATAAAATGGAGATGCAAATGGAGAAGATGAGACATGCGTGTCGTTTGCACTATTGTTGATTGTGAGGTGGTTGTGCGAACTTTGATTGTGATTGCGAACTTATTTGTGATGAACTATGCTATCATGATGAAGCTATGATCTTAAATTTATGTGTTATTTATGTGTGTGATGATTTTGTAAAATCATTTGTGTGTTAGATGCATATGTTCATCACATTTGTGTGATCTTGCTAAGTGTGGTGTGTTGAAGCCGGCTGCGTGCCCTATTTTAGTGCATCTAGAAAACTACAGTCTGTTCAGAACCCAAAAACTGTTATTTTGGTGCACAAATGATAAAATTAACGTTCTATTTTAGTGCACAAGACTAGAAACGTGCGAATGCGATACTGCCAAGAAACGTGTGAATGCTACGCGCCCGAGGATGGCGTGGTATTGTGATGGCCAATCCACCACTTCGAACTCGAGTCGCTCGCACCGAAAGTTGTCGGGCTTGCCGAAGATGACGTCGAGCCATATCTTTCTCAGGGGGAATATGCCCTTCCCTGGGACGATGCCATGGAACGTTGTGTCGGATTGTTCCAGGCTGCACAGCGGGATCCGCATTGCTGCTAAGATGCCAGCGAACATAAGATTGATGCCGCTGCCGCCGTCCATGAAGACGCGGCTCATATCGAACCCTCCGATCTGCGCCTCGAGCACCAGGGCAGCATGGCCTGGGCGAGGGATCTGGCGGGGTGATCCGATCGGCTGAATGTGATGTAGGATTTCGAACCGCTGAGGTACTCAGGGATGGCGGGTGGAGCAGTTACAGCCAAACTGACCTGGCGAGTGATTTTCTTCTGCACCCTGTTTGTTGGGCGCCCCTTTTGGATCATTAATGACCCTTTTGGCGCGGGGTACCTGTTTCCACCATTGTTCTGCGCGGGCGCGATTGGGTGATTCGAGGGTCCCACGGGTGGTGGTGGAGGAGCTCCTTGGGCGATCTCACCTAGTGCGGGTGCGTGCCCGTACCTAGGGTTCGGGGCTTGCTGCCTCATCTGGGACATGCTCTCACTGAGTTTCTGAAACTCGCGGCAGTCTTTGAGCATGTGGCTTGCCTTCTTTTTGTCATCCTACTTGTCGATGTAGAAGTGGATGGTGCATGGGCCCAACAATTTGTCGTATGCCAAGGGCTCGTAATTGCGGCTGCGGCGTTGCCACGATTGCGCTGGCCGTCCTCCATCGCGGAAGTTGTTTCCGCGGTATCCGCCGCTGTTGCGATTGCCTTCGTTGCGGCGGTCGGCATAGCCGGCCGCGACCATGTCGGGTCCGTCGCGATCGTCGTAGGCACGCGATCTTCGTTTGCTACGGCACTCGCGTCGGCGTCCGTAGTCATCTTCCTCCTCCGAATGTGCTCGGTGGACGGAGTCCTCACCATCTGCCCACCTGTTGGCGATGTCCATGAGGTGGTCGAGTGTCTTGGGCTTGACGCGCCCAAGTTCTTCCTTCAAGTCTTGGCGTTTGACGCCATCCTTGAAGGCGTCGATTGTTCTCTCCTTCGAGATGTGTGCCGCGGAGTTCTTGATGTTGGACCAGCGTAGTATATACGAGCGAATGGATTCGCCCGTTCGTTGGGTGCAGGCCCTCAGCTCTTCGATCGAGGCTGGCCTCTTGCTGGTGCCTTTGAAGTTTCGGATGAAACTGTATGCCAGTTCCTCCCAGCTTCGGATGGATCCCGAGGATAGGCTGCTGAGCCAGATTCGGGCGGTGCCTGTCAGCTGCAGCTGAAGGCATTGTAGGGCGGTGTTTTTGTTTCCGCCGTGCAGCTTGACGGACGACAGGTGGTCGCTGAGCCACGCCTTAGGGTCCTGCGTGTCGTCGAACTTCGGAGTATCCGAAGGAAGCTTGAAGTTCTATGGCATTCGCGTCCGCCGAACGGATCTGCTGAAGCATCGAGCTCTGCAGAGTTCTCCTTCATCGTCATCCTCTTCGAATTCGGATGAGCACACGTGGCTTGGCGCGTGCCTTGTCGATCTTGCGTTGGGTGAGCTTGCTTCTAGCGTCGTAGTCGCGGCTGCGACGCCGCGAGCTCTTGTGCCGTCGAGGCAGGTCGTGTTCTTCCTCGTTAGATGAGGGTGTGGGACTGCGGTTGAATCTGACCGCAGCCTTCTTCTTCGGCTCCTCAGGAGCTTCCTCGTGGAGCGCAGCTCCAACGAGTCCAAGTCCGGCTAATGCGGAATTGTGCATGGCCCTCTTTGGGTCCCCCATCGGAGGTGGATGGGATGTGAGGTATGTGGTGGCTGCCATGATCGCAGCTTGCGGCGTCTTCGGGGTGACGTGCGTTGGCATCCATCTCCATGAAGGATGCATTGAGGGTTCGGGTCACCTCACGACGTGTGGCGGGGTCCTTGTTCTCTACACGAGAACGATGCTTGTTGGCGTTGTTGCTGTGCGAGCTGGAGCCGTCGATGGCGGAGAGCGCAGCTTGCCGCGCGCTAGACTCTGAGGCTGCTTGCTTGCATTTGTCGAGTACTTCCTGCATCTTCACCTGCTTTTTGTGCTCTTCGATGAGGAGAAGGTGGTATGCCATCAGTAGGTCCCGTGAGGCACCCACAGGCAGGATCTTGTTGCCCACCACGGCTTCGCGAGCTTGGTTCCATCCTTCCTCGCTGAGGTGGATTACCCGACTAGCGTTTGTGTCGTCCTCGTTGGGTGGGGGATGATTGCCTCCCGTTTTCCCCGTTTCTACCCTGCGGGTTGGGTGGCGGGTTGGGTGCTTGTTGATCCACGTCGCTCTGGATGACCATGGCGCATTGGTAGCGTCCGTAGGATGGATCGCTGCTGCCGCAGCTTTCGGATCCGGAACCGTAGGTCCCTTCATCCGACGGTGGATCGCATAGATCTGAGTTGCAGCAGCTGCTGTCATATGACTCATCTGCCGATGGTGATGTGCGTAGCACAGGATGCGTGGCCCATGAGGCGGGCCTGATCGATGGCATGGGCACCTGCTCTTGGAGGCGGAGAGTGTCGGTCTGCCCCACTTGGAAGCAGAAGCTCCCGAACAGAATCTCGAGTCCGTCGCCAACGGGCTCAAAGTCCATCAGGGTGGCTGGCGAGTGGGCGGTGAAGTCAAAAGCACCGAAGAGGAGATGGCTATCCACCGCCAAGGAGTTGTAGATCGCTTTGGTCGGGACCGTCACGATCGCACAATCAGCACCCCCAGATCCCACGAACGGCGCCAATTGATGAGGTTTAATCTCATCAATGCCCATTGTTATGAGCTTGGGTTTTGGAGAAGATGGGGATGCTGGAGATCGCGGAACGGTTAACAGACAAGCAACCAGGGGACACGAGATTTACCCAGGTTCAAGCCCCGTAGGGAAAACCCTACTCCTGCTTGTCTGCTCTTGATTACGGCGGAACCGAGAGTTACAGGGGTGCGCAGATGCAATCTGGCGTGGAGGTGTGTATGCGGTGGTATGAGAGGTGTCCTCCTCGTCGTGCCCTCCTAGCCTTTATATAGAGGTAGGCAGGTCCCGGGCACAGATCGAGTCGGTTACAAGTTTTAGGGTCTACCCCTTTTGAATATTCTATCTGTTCTAGTCTTGCTCTCCAAGGATCCGAAGACGTCATGGGCTTGGGCCACCCGAAAATCTTCATGGGCCGCGTATAATCTTGTGGGCCTTCCTTGGGCTGGACCATGTATGCTAAAGTCGTGTACCCGTAGGATATAACCATGCCAGCATGTGTTGGAGATCTTAAAGCCAAGGAACGTGGGGCATGTCCTGCAACTTCTCTATATCTAAGAAAATCGGATCATTGGTGTTGCATAATATACCACGATGTGCATTTCGGTTACAGATTTACCATAGCCATGTAGGTTTTGTCGAAAATATTTTTGTGCATGCCCAAAAAATCTCAATCCCGCGCGGAAAATTTGTGGCTGCTACGAAATCCAACACCCATGCACAAACCAAACGCCAATATGAAGCCTTCCCCGGGAGACCACCTTCATCCCTCCTCGGTCGTCGCTGGCAAAATTCCGGCCATGTCGGCCGGTCCCGGCACTCCCCCAACCCCTCCCTTCTCCGCCCCTGCTGCTGCCATCGGAGCAGTTCCGCTGCCCTTGACAACCACCCAAGCCACCGCTACATCTCGCCATAATGTTGCCATCGTCCACGGCCATGTTTTGCACCGGCGAACACACATGCGCTAGTATCACCGTCGGCGCCCATCCCGAAGGCAAGGAGGCAGGAACATGCCGACGAGAAGCGAGCGAAAAGTGCAAAATCAGTGTCTGGTTGTGTGGAAAACCTCCGACAGGGACTGTCGAGTAGGCGGCCAGCCAATTACAGGCATCACGCCACCGCCGTTCACTGTCGGGGAGGTTGCGCCGTTTTCTGCAGACAACGTGTTCAACGATTTGTCCAAAAGTTATGAATGGATACATGGGAGGTGCTAACATGGTAGGATATATGGGAGGCAATGGGTGGCATGGGAGCACCCATACGAGGCATGGGAGCTACAATGGGTGGCATAGGAGGTTCCATGGGTGGCATGGGAGCCACAATGGGTGGATCCATGGCTTCCATGGTAGCTCCCATTCCTCCCACGGGTGGTGGCTTTGGAACTTTGATCAGTGATGACATGGGATCCTACAATGTTCCAACACCACTGACGTTAATTAAGATGAAACACAAAATGGAGATGCGAATGGAGAAGATGAGGCATGAGTGTCGTTTGCATTGTTGTTGATTGTGATGTGGTTGTGTGAACTTTGATTGTGATTGTGAACTTATTTGTGTCGAACTATGCTATACTTTTGAACTATGCTATCATGATGAAGATATGATCTTGAATTTATGTGTTATTTATGTGTGTGATGATTTTGTAAAAATCATTTGTGTGTTAGATTCATATGTTCATCAATTGTGTGAGATCAACACCCTGAAAAAGAAAGTGCATCCTTCTAAAGAAGAAAGTGCTCTCCGAGGAGGAGGCACATTGCCCAATTTGCGACTCTGCCCACATCATCTTTGGGTGCCCTTTCGTGGCTGAGTTATGGTCCTCCTTTGACCGGTGGTTCCCACAGATCATCTACGCCCGGACGCCGCCTCTACTGCGATCAGCACTACCACTACCTCGACATTCACCATTGTTTGTTGCTGGAACATCTGGAAGCATCACAATGGCGTGTCCTTCCACGGTGATCGTGCTTGCCTCACGCATCTTCTTGCCACGTGCCACGATGATGCTATATGGCGGACATGGGTTCCCCTCGAGGTTCATAGCCAAGCGGTCTCCTGGATTTCCTGCATCGGCGGTCGCAGCTAGCTATGCTAGCCACTATGTTCTTCCCCTCCCTTGTTGTGTTCTCTTCTCTGCTCCTTGTATCCCTGCTATAAAACAATCTAGATTTTGAGTCTTTTTACCCCCCCCCCCCCCCCCCCCCACACACACACACACAATTCAAAAAATCTGCTAAATGGGGCAATTAGTGAAAAGATGTCAAAGTTGAGGGTGAAAACTAAAATTTACTCAAAATAGAATAAAGGGAGCACAAAATGGACATAATATACATCCAGCAAAAAAAATTACCTCCACCAATTATTGTTTCAGAGAGTCATTCTATGGACTATCTGTGTTGGGTGATGTACATGATGGGAACATCGGGAACCTGCCAAACCAATAACATGCACCATAAGTTATCAGCATAAAAACATTGCTTGTGTGAACACTAATATTAGGTATGAATGCTGATGTGTAAGACGGTAGAGGTACCTTTCTTGTTCTCCTCTTCAAATCTTCTTAAAATTTTCTAGACCGCAAATGGCAACAATGTAATGCTGGTGTTGTCACAGAAAACATGTGGTCCAGAAAATTTTAAATTAATGCTTAACATAAAAAAACACATGCAAAAAATGATTATTGACTAACTTTCTAAATATGAACCCTGTAACCGAAAGCAATAAAATATGAGCAGATTGAAGGATATTACATGCGAGTAAATTGACAATTGGGCACAATAGAACTGGACACGGTACATTCATGGGCACACAAAATACCGAAGCTTCTAGTCTTCTACAGATAGTACGTATCACCTCATAGGCGTTAATAGGTTCTACTCAGATGCCTATTCATCATCTAAAAAAAAGATGCCTATTCATTCACTTGGAAGAAATCCGTTGCCACAAATGGACATAAATAATGAATGCAAATCGACTACCAGGAATATTTAAAAAAAAAGTGGCATTTTTTCAGTTGAACTCTTTCAAAGTCTTATAATCTTGAACTTCAAGGCGAGAACATCAAAATTGACACTATAGAGTATAGACTAGCAGAAAACTGGAGGGTGATTGCGGCCGAAGCCAAAAAGAAGAAAAAAGGTACTCCAACATGCTGGGGCCTCAGCACAAAATGGCCCAAAGAAAGCGAAAAAGGCTCGGCATGACGAGAGCAAGGCCGGAGACGCCGTAGAGGTCTAGCTCCCTCCAGGGGCCGCAAAGGGGGTTGCCGCCAACCTCAGGGTCCGAAGAGTGTCCTCGAGGTTCTCCCGGTCTCTCTCCCTAACGAGCAGGAACCACTGCTGGAAGCTCGTCTCGAGACATAAGCATTACATTCCCACTGTCTTTTCTGTCAGCCATTTTTATCCTTGCATTGCTTTTGCTAAGTGTTCATGAATCATGAAGCGGTGGGGTGGGGGGAGGTGCTCAAACTCTGGCGTGGTCTCCTATCCTATCCAGTAGCGGACCCAAGAAAATCACAAAGCCTAGGCAATCTCTAAACTCAAAGGCTTAAATCACTAATTATTAGTCCATTAACCATGGAATTAAGCTGTGCGGCCGGCCGGAAGCCCGGGCAGCTGCCCGGGCAACAGGGATGCTGGATCCGCCCCTGATCCTATCCATGAAGGAAAGAGAGATCACACTTCATGGAGTTGTATTTATATGGATGGTTAGTCACACATAATGCGGTTGGTAAAACTGTTTTGTCCAAGAACAAAAATCGGTTGAGAAATATATACAAGGTGAGTTTCGTGAGATGTTTCTGCATTGGGAGGTCTTCATGGATGATTGTTTCCCCGGTGCTATTTACTTTTTTTGTCATTCGATCATAAAAACAGCGATTATTGAACAGAATGAGATTAAGATGGAAATAGAAGAAAGAAAAACTTTAGAATTCCACTTTAGCCGCTAGAGCCGCACACTCCTCAACCTCTTCCCCAAAAGGAGGGAAAAAGCGGGCAGGATGTCCGACCAAAGATTTTACCCACCCAATAGTAAAATAAAGCAAAAATGGCTCCCATAAAACCATTTTCTACGCTCTTTAAACTCTAAAGTACTTACTAAATAGGGGCAGCGCATATGTTTTCTCGCTTGGAGCACAAGGGGAAATACCGATTGCGATTGAACTCCCTTCGGGTTACACCCGGATTGCACTGATCCGGTTTAAAACAACCGGAATGTCAGGATAGCTCATTCTTGAACTAGAAAGCCAGTCCAATCTACAAATAAAGGGACAAACAAAGTGCCAAGTAAGAGAAAGGATTTCTTGCGCGGTTAGGTCATGTAATACGAAATACAAAGCCAAAGGCCAATTCCTTTCTTTTAGGTGGTCTAGGTGGCTGGGATACTATGCCCTTCTTTTTAGAGGCTCAAAGACGAGTTCTTTGGAAGAAGCAAAAGAACCATATGTTCTGAGGGAGAGACGAGGTGTAGATTTTCTACTTTTTCATTTTCTTTCTTGTTTATCAATCACCAATCAAGACAAAATGGGCACTACGGTGAGACGTGAAAACACCCGATCCCATTCCGACCTCGATATATATGTGGAATCCAGTGGCGGAGCCAGCTGAGAGACATAGCCTGGGCAAAGTACAAAGGCTCCTGGCCAACGGGCATTTTGCCCAAAAAAAAAGCTGATTAATCCTTCATTAGCAGCTACCACTTTAGCAAAAGATTTCAGAGAGAGCCCGGGCCCGGGCACGCCGGACTGAAGCTCCGCCACTGGTGGAATCGTTACAAGAGGTCGTGTGCTACATTTTTGTCGCACTTACATTTCAGATTCAATGAGAAACTCCTTTAGTTACTATATTTTTGTGGATGTCAGGCCATGTAAAATGATAATAACATTGGAAGTGTTCCGTCGTGCATGTCGTCTTCCCATAACGTAGAGGAATACGTATTTATTTTGTTCACTGCTCAGATGGCTATCCGTAGACAAGGACACGAGGGGCGTAACCTTTGTATTATTTTTGTTTTTTTTCCGGAATTCTAGGAGCCTCTCCGCGAGGCGATTAGGGTTCCTGGGACTTGGCGGCGCACGTCCGATCTCATCGACGGGGCGTGTATCTTCTTCTCGTTGTGGAGCTCTCCTCCTGCACTGCTCGTCTCCCAGCGGATCCTCCTGCTTTGTGGCTCCCGTTCGGGGTGATTAAGGGAGGGCCTCAGCGCCCTTGCCCATCCTTGGCGGCGGTCAGATTCAGGTGTTTCTGCTAGGCACGCGGCGTGTGGAGGTTGGGATTCCGTCATGACGGGTGCAGCAAGCAACGGCAAGGGCAAAGATAGCCCACTATCGCCCCGTTCTGCGCGGATTCAGATGGAAGAAGCACTTGGGAAGCTGGACATCACGGAAGAGGAAGCGACTCCCCTGGTGCTTGATGATCGTGAGGAAGAAGGAGTGAAACAGAAGTGGTCGTTGGCTGGGAAGGTGCTGTTTCGGGGTACCTTCCACATTAATACGATCTCCAGTGCCCTACGGCCGGCATGGGGTAACCCGAAAGGGCTGTTCTTCAGATCAGTTGGCGTGAATATGTTTGTGGCAGATTTTGAGTCCCAGCGTGATCGTGATCGTGTCAAGGCTGGTTCACCGTGGCATGTGAGCCACAATGCTGTTATTCTGGAGGAGTTCGTGGATCATATGCGTCCGTCGGAACTGAAATTTGACAAGCTCCAGTTATGGGCTAGAGTATTGAATCTTCCTTTTAATCTGAGGAATGAAACATGGGGGAAAGCAATCGCAAAGCAGCTGGATAAGAATGCATCTTTAGTACAGATTGACCCTGTGGGTGGCTACCTGAGGGCCCGAATCACAGTGGATGTGAGTAAACCCCTGAGGAGAGGTATGTTGATTGAGTCGGCCAAGAGAAAGAGTACAGACTGGTATGAGATTCAGTACGAGCAGATTCCTTATTTTTGCTTCTCTTGTGGTCGATTGGGACATTCGGATATTTTCTGTCCGACGCCGGGAAGCCGTGACGCTGTAGGCAATCTCCCCTTTGGGCCGGAGATACGTGCTGATGACAGGAAGAAGGCTAACTCGGCGGAGAACTCGTCAAAGGAACAACCATTCTCGCAAAATAGTACACATGCGTCTAATTCCTCGAGTACAGCTGGTGAGAAAGGAGCAGAAGTGACCTCGCCGGATAAAAGGAAGACGCAGAATAAGCGGAAGGGAGGTCACGTGCAACAAGTTTATCGGAAAGTGATACCGCCTGTCCTTGCTATCATGGATAGGGGAGGCACAGGGATGGATGTGATGGATTTCACGACAAAGGACACTGCTTCACTTGATGATGATTTTGAGCAAGATCATCTGAAGGATGAGCAACCCAGGAAGAAAAAACCTACACCAACAAATTCAGGAAATGTGGCAGAGGCTGCGGAGCAGCCCTGCCCGTCCAAATGAGTTGTGCATCTTTGAACTGTCGGGGGCTTGGGAACCCCGAGACAGTTCGTGAGCTTCGGAAACTAACGAAGCAAGAAGGACCTGCTCTTCTCTTTGTAATGGAGACAAAGATTAGAGGTATGAGAGTGGAAAATTTAAGGAGCACGCTGGGTTTTGCAGGGTGCTTTGCTGTGGACAGTGACGGTCTAAGTGGTGGTATTGGGCTGTTCTGGTCTAGCGATGTGTCAGTGGAAATAGTGAACTTTAGCTTCAACCACATTGATGCTATGGTGCAACTTGCTGATTTATCTTCGCCAAAGTGGAGGTTCACGGGGTTCTATGGGGAGCCTCGAGCGGAAAATCGTCATCACAGCTGGCGGTTTCTTCGAACCTTGCATGCAACGAGTCAAGGCGCATGGCTTTGCATGGGGGATTTCAACGAGACTCTTGATGGTTCAGAACATTTTAGCAGAATTCCCAGGCCAGAATGGCAGATGCGTGCTTTCCGTGAGGCGGTGGAGGATTGTTCGCTCCAAGATTTGGGATGGACAGGTGTGGCTTATACATGGGATAATAAACAAGCTGGACAAGCAAATGTGAAAGCCAGACTGGACCGTGCCCTGGCAAATGCTGAATTTTTACAGTGTTTTGAGCACGTGCGCGTGCGTCATATAAGCACAATTGAGTCGGACCATTGTTTGGTGTTGACAGAGCTGAGAGAAATGTTAAATATCACCCGCCAGCGTGGACCGAGACAATTTCGATATGAAAATGTTTGGCAAACACACATTGACTATGACCAGTTAGTCATGGAGTCGTGGCATAGGAACCAGCATGCTCAAGGTTTACAGGGCGTGGTGGATTCTCTTAATTCCTTGCAAAAAGAATTAGAGCCTTGGGGTGCTAGAGAGTTTGGCTGTCTAGCTAAAAAAGTTCGTAAACTCCAACAAAGGCTGGACAAGCTACGATGTCGATCTGTGGGTGGTGGGCCTACGGAGGAGGAGAAATCTCTAGTGAAACAACTTCGTGAAGCTTTGCGTCTGGAAGAAATTTGGATGCGGCAACGGTCTCGTGTCCAATGGCTTCGCGAGGGTGATCAAAATACTGCCTATTTCCACGCGCAAGCTACTCATAGAAAACGTACTAACAAGATATCTGGTTTGAAGAAACTAGATGGGTTGTTTTGTGGTAATGAAATGGAAGATCGGGCTGAGATACTTGCATTCTATCAGGAGCTATACACATCTCAAGGTTTCAATGATATGAGTGAGCTGTTGAATTTTGTTCCGGAACGTGTGACGCCGGAGATGAATGATTTACTTGATAAACCTTTTGATCCGGGTGAGGTGCGAGACGCGCTCTTCCAGATGGCGCCCTCGAAGGCTCCCGGAGTCGATGGCTTCACGGCTGGGTTTTTCCAACGGCACTGGGACTTATTGAAGCAATCAATAGTGCCGGCAATTCTGGATTTCTTGAATGGCGGTGAGTTGCCGGTGGGTTTAAACGATACATCTATTACCTTGATCCCAAAGGTACGTAACCCACAAGTGGTTGCACAATACCGGCCTATTTCTTTATGCCCTGTTCTTTACAAAATTGCTGCAAAAACTGTTACAAATCGTCTGAGAGGTTGCTTAGATGATATTATAAGCGAAGAGCAGAGTGCTTTTGTCCCTGGTCGTTTGATCACAGACAATGTTTTGGTTGCATATGAGAGTGTACATTCCATGAAAAGGAGGAAAAAGGGGAAGAACTTTTCTTGTGCGGTTAAATTGGACATGATGAAAGCCTATGATAGGGTTGAATGGCATTATTTGGAAGCAGTTTTGCAGAAATTGGGCTTTAGCATCCAAATGGTTAGACTGATCATGAAATGTGTCTCATCAGTCAGGTTTGCAGTGAGAGTAAATGGGGAGTTACTGCCCTTTTTTACCCCATCTCGGGGATTACGGCAGGGAGATCCGATGTCCCCATATCTGTTCCTCTTGTGTGCCGAGGGCCTCACATCGTTACTAAAGTTCTTTGGTGGTAACTACGTGGACAGAGGAATTAGAGTCAGTTTCCGAGCTCCTTGGGTAAACCATCTGTTGTTTGCTGATGATAGCCTCACCTTTGTCAGTGCAAATAACCAGAGTGCAGTTCGACTCAATGAAATTTTGAGGATCTATAATGCTTGTTCTGGGCAGCAGGTCAATAGAGATAAGAGTGCTATCTTCTTCACACCTAATACCCCGGCTGCTCTTAGACAAGCTTTGAAGAATTCACTTGGCATCTCTGTGGAGGCGTTTAGTGAACGTTATCTTGGTCTTCCGACTGCTGTTGGAAGGATTACGAGTGGTACCTTTGATCATATCAGGGAGAGAGCAAGGAGTAAGATGCAAGGATGGTCGGAGAAGCATATGGCTTGTGCTGCGAGGGAAGTGCTACTGAAATCGGTGATTCAATCAATCCCTGCGTATAGCATGTCTGTGTTCCTACTAACGAAGAAGGTTTGTAAGAGCCTAACGTCAGCGATGGCAACATTTTGGTGGAGTAGCTCATTGGACAGGAGATCGATGCACTGGGTCTCCTGGAAAAAATTAGCTTCACCAAAAATTAAGGGCGGAATGGGTTTCCGTGATCTGCATCTCTTTAACCTAGCACTTCTAGGGAAGCATGGTTGGCGTTTCATGACAAATACTAACTCTCTTTGTGCTAGAGTTTTGAAAGGAAGGTATTTCCCAGATTGTGATTTCATGCAGGCTACTGTACCTAGATCGGCATCAGCTACATGGTGTGCAATAGTGGCCGGTCGTGAGGCCCTGCAGACTAGGCTAATCAAGCGAGTGGGGGACGGAGCATCTATTTCCATCTGGACTGATAAATGGATCCCCGAGTCTTTCTCTATGACACCCTTGTTTAAACCAGATGATACTGAGATTGAGAAGGTTAGTGAACTGATTGATTCTGAGAATTGGACTTGGCGCAGGGATATCATCCGCGACGTCAATTTGTTTGCACTACCAGATGCCGAGGCTATCCTTAATATTCCTCTGCGAATGGGTGGTGGCGAGGATTTCTATGCATGGAATCATGAAAGATCAGGTGTCTACTCTGTTAAATCAGCGTACCAGGCTCTAGTGACTCAAAAAGAGCATTTAGCTCTAGAAGAAGGGACGGTTACAGAAACTTCATCGACAGAAAAACAGATGTGGACTGCTTTGTGGAAATTAAAAGTGGTGCCGAAAGTAAGAGTATTTTGGTGGCGGGTTTTACGTGGAATCCTGCCTGATGAATGTACTTTGAAGCGGCGACATATAAAAGAGATTAGCAGATGTAATCTTTGTCTGGCGATGGATGAAGACCTAATGCATGCATTGATTAATTGTTCTCATGCCAAGCGTTTTTGGGATGAAGCTTTTACATGGCTTGGTGTTAGTCTCCCGCGGCTGCACCCTCTAACATGGGCACGCGATATACTGTGTGACCAGCGGTTCACGGATCAAGATCGAGCTAAAATCATAACAGTTATGTGGTCTATATGGCATTCTCGGAATAAGGGGAAGCATGACCAAGAGAAGATTGATCCGGTGTTTTCTGTCAAGACTACAAGGGAAACTCTCTCCCTTCTAGCCTTTCCTCAACAGCAGGTGGTGCTGCCAGGACATGGATGGCGCCCTCCTGAGCTCGGATGTGTCAAGATCAATACCGATGGCGCTATCAACTTTGCTGATGGTAAGGGCGGGGCAGGCGGTGTTGCAAGATCATCATCTAACCTTGTCGGTGCCTGGAGCAAGCCACTTCCGGGGATCACAGATCCTCTTATTGCTGAGTGTATGGCGGTGCGTGATGGTGTCCTTTTCGCCAAGATCAGAGGACTCACGCATGTATCTTTGGAGACGGACTGCCTGGAGGTCGTAAACCTCTGGAACTCTCGCCATAGTAGACTTTCTATTGTGGCTCCTATTTTAGTAGATATTAGAGAGCTAGCTTCCTCTTTTATTTCCTTTGATATTCAACATGTAATGAGAACCTCCAATTACCCGGCTCACTTGTGTGCGAAGCGTGCTAGCACTCTGAATGTGACCGAGAGTTGGATGGTTGAGACCCCTAGCTTCCTGATCAGCAGCCTTCTGGCTGACTGCCCAGCGAATGCCTTTGTTTGAATAAAGCTCTCTAAAGTTCAAAAAAAAAAGACAAGGACACGAGGGACATGGCGGCAAAGGCGGGCTTGCTGGTTTCAGTGGTGGCTCTCGGGGAGAGGAGAGGCCATGAGACACTATCCACCTAGCACAACATCTCTTACTCGGGCACCTGCCCTCACCACAGCCAGCCTCTCCAGTCTCCCCATCTGTCTCTGTGTGTTGTTGCTTTTTTTTACAAATTTTCCAGGTGACAAGCTAATCGCTCAAACTAAAATTGCAAGACACATCTGAAAGTCGAACTCTGGTAGAAAATCGCAACAGTACGACAAACCAATTGGGTACATAAAACTATGGGTGGTATAACTGCTGCCTAGATTGCACAAGCTTCACTGTTGGCTCTTGCTAGCAGAGAATAGTTCTGCTGTGAGAAAAGACCAACCAGAGTACAGTACAGATGGTTTTGTTAATTCTAAGCATTTCATTCCCACTATCTCCTATTCTCACTCAAGCCTCATTTGTTTCCCTTTCATGGTTTTTGTCAAGGTTAGCACCGGAGTGAAAGGTGTTGAAATTTCACGGTGGTCTCCAATTCATAAAGCATGGGGGCATACACTCCATGGGAGATCGTATTTATATGTGATGGTTCGTCACCCGTGACGCGGTTGCTAGAAACATTCAAACAAGGTAAATTTCATAAGATGGTTCTGCACGAAAGGCCTTAACTAATTATGGCTGTCCACGGTGCTACAGCAAAGGCATGTGCTACTTTATGTTTTGTACTATACTTGGTTGAGACTTGGGAGTCATCATTTCAAGTTTCATAAGCAGCTCCTTTAGCTCTTCCTATGTTATAATTAATGACTGACAATAAAATGCAAAGTGTTGTGGTGCATATATCATCCCCAATGACGAGAAGTATTTCTTCTGTTCACCAATCCAAAATATTCCAGATCAGCAGAGCATACACCTAATGTAGCAAAGTAGAAAAAAACGACAAAGAAGAGATGAATTCGCTAGCCGGTCGGTTGTTTGGACATGTTTCAAGAGCACTGTCATTTGACCACACAAGACCATGTTACTAATTTCCCCAAAAGATCAGAGCGGTCCGGAGAACAATCTAGAAAATCTTGATAATTGCAAGATATACATGCCCTCATTGAACAAGTAAACATGCCCTCTTGTAAAGTCTGTTCTAAAGTTTTAAAGTAACAACTAACTCGGCTCAGCACAGCAGTATTCTTATCCGTCTTAAGCCCAGGAGCTTGGGCAAGTGCGACAGTGAAACATGTTCCGCGACTTCTCTGTATATGGGAGAATCAGATCCTCGGTGCTGCATAACATACGAGTACGAGCCTTTAGGTTATAGACTTACCACAGCAAGAAACAAATAAAGTAGAATAAAGAGAGCACAAAAGTGAACATAATCTACTGCCGCTGCCAGGGAAAAAGTATTACCTCCACCGAAGGGTATTACATGCCAATGCATGGGCACTTGGGCGCAATAGAACTGGAAAAAGGTACACTCATGGGCACATAAAAACACTGAAGCTTGTACAAGTAGTAAATATCATCTCATAGGCATTAATAGGTTCTGCTCAGATGCCTACTTATTTACTTGGAAGAAATCTGGATGCCACAAACGGACATAATAAAGAATGTAAATCAACTATCAAGAGACATTAAACAAGAGTCATTTTTATGTTAAATTCTCAAGTCTTATAAAGTTCAGATTCAAGGAGCGATCAAACCCGAACATCCAAATTGTCCCTATAAACTAGCACAAAATTGGACGGTGATTGATTTTAGCTTGCAGTTTGCAATGCCAAACAGATATGGCTAAGCTATACTCCACCACGTAAATGTACAGAAATATTACTTGTACTTTTACTTCAATCAGGAAAAAAAACAAATTGGGGAGGCAATATTCTACCTGAGTAATCCTGTCCACGATGCAGTCATCAGCATAAGTTCCCTTGTGTGTGCATGCTAATCTTTGGAACCTAGGGTCCTTAGCAATTCTGTAAAAGAGGCAGTCACATAGGTTGCAAGTATTAATGGATGACATTTGAGCAATACCCAACACTAATCAAACATATATGCCAGCCACGCACTGGTAGAGAGCCTATTTCAGAAGATAAACAGTAACTGTTGGACATAAACATACCTCAAAGCCACACGATATTTTTGTCCCAACTTTTCAAGCTCAGCCATAACACAGTCAGTTATACAAGGGGTACCTTCATAATAAGAAGGCTGAATTTGTCAGGTATGAAATGTACAGTTTCAAATACATCAAAGGTATAGCACAAGTCCAACAAAGATAACAGAAAGCAAGAAAACAGGGCAGTAAGCTTACATTTTGCATAAAGGCAGTCCATCATTCCTTTCTCCAAATCCAACTGCATAGTAGAAAAGAAACATTCAGTCACAGAGATAACATCCTATCCGTGAAGACGACTCTGACTTAATTAGATTATCCTGGCAATTTGAAATAGCTGTTCATGATGTTTGGTTATCTGGTCAGATTTAGTAGCTCCAGCTTAGGGCCAAAGCTTACATTCGAGTATGGATGTAGACAGCTCACAACATGATACAAGCAAGAGAATAACGAATCACCTAGATCGTTGCGCATAATATAGCATGTTATCATAACTTAACAAGTCATCAAATAAACATTCTTATGTCCGATTGCTTTTTACAAAAATGTTTTGAGTGTGCTGCTGGATGCAAACTTGAAATTGTCTAGATGAAGCAGTTGTAAGACGAGAGCTGGTGGACATTACATACTTTCTGGAGTCCACATTACACGGGGCTTCTAGCAAGTGAAACAAAACAGCACAGAAAAATTCGAAGGACAGACCTTATTCTGGATGGAGAAATTGATGAAGTTGGTGTCGACAATAACCCGGTACGGCGGACTGAGCGCCATGTTGTAGCTGAAGAATAGTGCGGAGGAGACCTGCGGCCTGCGAGCACCAAACCCAATCAACATGGCAAATATGAGTATCCAACCAAAACAATGTATCCCAAAATCCAAGCACGGGCAGAAACTCACACATTCCGGCCGAGCTTCTCCGCCTCGGCGTCCTTCTTCCTAGGGTCCAGCACCTCCTCCTTGTACCTAACCCACGCAAATTTCAGCGCTCCGAGCATACAAACCCACCGAATCGGGAGAGCAAGGGACTTGGGGGAGGGAGATGTCTGCTTACTTCTTGATGGTCTTCTTGCTGATGATTTTCTTGACGGCCGCGAACTTGGCGCCCTTGCTCTTGGCCTTCCCCATCGTCAAATCGAAGCCTAGGACGACCAGCTGCAGCCTCTACGCGCTCTCCACTGCACTCGACGGCGGCGGTGGCGGTGGCGGCTCCGTGTAATGATAGCTCTCCAGGTCGGCGACGGCGAGAGGAAGAAAGGCGGCGGGTTGTGGTGGCCCTGGGTTTAGGGACCTACCTGGGTTGGACTTGGACCGCGTCCCTCTCTCGACACCCGCATAACTGGGCCGGACCGAATTCCTGGGCTGCGCGTCCCCAATTTCGCCTGCCCAATGGTTCCAGGCTTCCAGCCCAAGTTCTACCCCGTTCGGCGTTGTACCCTGATCCCCAACTCCCCTACGCAGCAAACACGACTCGACGGCGGCGACGGTCGGCGGTGGCGCGATTCCGGAGCTCCGACCCCCCGCCTCCCCTCTTCCCCCAATCCCAATCCCCATCGAGGTGGCAGCGAGGAACGCTCGCTGCGACGGCGGGTCTCGTCGCTCTCGGCATCCACTCTGTGTCCGCTTGTTGGAGAATGGCCACGGCAACGCTGCGGTGGGTGGTCCAGATGCACAGGGATGTCCCGCGGGCGGCTAGGTTTTACGCGGAGGGGCTGGATTTTGGCGTCAACGTCTGCACACTTCGATTTGCAGAGCTCCAATCTGGGCCACTCAAGCTCGCCCTCATGCATACCAATGACAGGTTCTGTACCCCCACTGCCCTCCTTCTCTTCACTTACTATAGTTCATAGTGATTTGAGTGTAGTGGTAGATGTGGCTACAGAGGTGTTCGATGGAATGTGGCCGAGGGGGGCCTTGCTATGGCATGATGTCCATGTGTTTGTTAAATGGCATCTCTGGAGCATTTTTCTTAGTCATTTGCTGAAAATTGTATGGTTTACTGCTTGCGTCCAACAAGACTAAATACAGTCAGCAACTATATGGTTAACACGTGAAAAATTGAGCACCGAGAACTAAGATGTTCCAGAAATTCTTTGCCTGTGGATATGAACAGGGTGCTTAAGTTTTTTCCCTCTTGTTCCAATTTCTTTATTCACCACAGGCTGCAAATGGGATCCACAAATTCATGCATTTTGATAGCACTGTAGAAGATTATTTGTGTTGATCTGATTACACGTCCGTTAGGTCATATGCAGTTCAATACATATCGTACATGCATCGCACTCTATCAGACTAAGAGTAACACTGCTCTCACCTAAGCAGGAGTCTTGGATTTTCTCGGTTACTGGATTGCCCATTATTCTTGAGTATACTACCACCAAACTGAGTGATACCTGATCTGATTTCAGATACTGCATAAACGGTAGTGTATTGTAAGGCTAATTTTCATATAGTGTTTCTTGTTCAATTGCAAAAAAAAAATCTTCGCAAAGGTTTCAAACAATCATATACTTTGTCCATTAGTATAATAATTTGAGATGTTCAAGGGATTACGAAATGTATGATTGCTGAATTCATATACAGAACTTTCTAACAAGATGTCACTAAATGTGATTTACTTCTGCTACTGTCCTGAACTGAAGCTAGGTTAATTTGTATTTTTTTTCTCTACTTATTTTGATTTATCTAGTTCATAACTAGGGTAGTTGTGTGGCACATGAAAATATTTGATTATATTCATGTCTTGCAATTAAACCAGCATAATCATAACTGCTGTTGTCTGAATGTTCATACATTTATTTTGCAGCACCCTTGCAACACAGAGAGTGTATTCTTCGATGCTGTCCTTCACCGTACCGGACATAAGCAGCACGGTTACAAAACTTATGGCTCTGGGAGCTGAGTTGGATGGTCCCATCAAATATGAGATCCATGGAAAAGTATGATACCTGCACCCCACATATGACAGTGCTCGTCCATGGTTTCCTTGCAACATTTCTCATGGCATTATATTTATTTTATGCAGGTTGCAGCCTTACGATGCATCGACGGACACGTGCTTGGTCTTTACGAGCCGGCCTGAAGAACCTATTCTGAAGTGCACGCATTGAGAAGTCATTTTAATCGCCTGCAGATTAGTGATACTACGTACATGAGTTTAGTTTTTGTGGAAACGAGATGTTTTTGGCATGGCAACTGGCATAAAATGGGTGTTTAAGGAAAGGAATTAAGATGTGAGTGTGTTGCTAACTGTTTAACCTCAAATTGCCGGGGCTGGAGCACATTTTTCTCACACCCAGCTTCATCCATGGCACAATCTTTATCTTTTTAGCGGTTCTTCCTACTCAATGATCATGACCGGGCTATTATAAGTGTGGCAGTAACTTTTTTCTCCGTCTATTTCAGTTCTCTAATCCATTGGATGTATATTACGTCACTGTTGCTATAGCTAAATCTGACAAAAAGCTGAATTTATCTTCACCATGCAATTTGGCTACAGCTCCACAATGTAGCTATTCTAAATTCCTGCACCATGCGGTCCCACCCCGATAAGAATAGCCTTATTTTTTATCTAAGATATGACAACAGAGGACACATGTCACACGCAGGTTGGCTAATCAATTTGGAACCACATTTGGCATCGGAGCACCCTCTTGTTTCGGTTCCCTCTTTTGCTCAATTTGGAACCAGCCCCATAATGTAGGGAACTAGTTCCAAAAGCCAAAAAGCAAATATGGAACCACTTTTGGCTACATAAGGGCACCCACAATGTTGCCATTGCCAAATCTGACATAAAGGTAAATTTGGCTCTCGTATGAAATATAGCAACAGCTCTACAATGTAGTGGTTCCAAATATTTATAACGTGGGTCCCACCATCAAACTAAAACAACACATGAAACAAATATAGAACTACCCTCACAATGTAGGGAACTAGTTCCAAAAGCAAAAAGAGAAATTTAGCATCGGAGCAACTACTTGCTCCGGTTCCCAGTTTTCTCAAATTTAGAACCACCTCCACAATGTAGGGAACTAGTTCCAAAAGCCAAAAAGCAAAAATAGAACTACTTTTGGCTATACATTGTGGGTGAGTCTTAGATCTACCAACCTCAAGTATAAACTGTCATCAAAATAAATAAATAAATAAATAAATAAATGAGAAAAAGGCCAATTTAGTCTATGAACTGGCCACGGTTGAGGGTACTGGTCATGAACTTGCAAAACACAAACCGCAGCCCGGGCACGCTCGCTTAGATAGCGATGGTGGACTTACCCCTGTCCCGCAGTGTCATCGGGGGGCGTTGGTGGCAACAATGGAGGCGTAGTGCATCGTCTCGCGTAGGCGCTGCCATGTGGAGGTTAGTTTCCCTATAGATTTATTTGTTTAGTTTTCCTCCAACGAGGACTGCGAGCGCTGAGCTGTCCAAACTCCAGTGCTACTCGAAGATCAGCGTCGAGGAGTGCCCACGAATGGATGGGAAGCGGAGCCATGTACGGACCGTCGTCTTATCACCTTCTTCGAAAATCTAGCGGATCAGTGTGGCATTTCGAAGAAAGTCAAGGTAGAAATCCATAAACCTTTGCCTCCGCCTCAGCCTCAGGTGGTTTCTTCTAATTCTGATAACTAAGAGTTGCCACCGTCACCATCTAAATGACGAGTGTGGAGCACACTGACTTACCGGCTGCTTTGTGCACGTCAACGAGGTTCTGGATAGGGGCCCTGTGGTCACTGCTAGAACTTCGTTGTCACCGTCTAATGACAAGCAGGACACAATGCGCCTTCATCGCTTCACAACATTGTGGTCGGATTGATGAAAAGTACGCCATGAGGGGGTCCTCGAGGCGTGAAAAAAGGTGGGTGTGATATATACAGTTGTCCAGAACGGTGAGCACACAAATTTACCCAGGTTCAGATCCGACTGCGGTGGCCGGATCCTACTCCTGCTAGAATCCACTAGGTGGCGCGGTAGGTGTGACGGCGCTCGTCCCGACAATGTGCTTGGCGGCGAACACCTTTTTGTTGGTCCATGAATTGGTGGTACCACCGGCGCTTTGGCATAGGACGGTGCACTTTAGTTTGCTTAAGTTAGTTGCAATGGATCCAGTTAGCTGTTACATTTAGTCATTGTTGTAATGGATTCAATAGCACTTTAAATTCAGCGTGCTTAGATTTTGTCAGTCGTAGTGGATGGATTCAATATGTTGTAATGGACGGATTTTAAATTTAGTGAGCAATGTTGTAATGACAATTTGTATATGAAATTCAAAATTGAATTCAGTATGCAATCTTGGTATGGTGCTAGTAGAAGTTGTGTCTCTTGTTCTTGTTCTTGCTCTTCCCCTTCCTCCCCTTCCTCTGTTGTCGTGTCTTTTATAGAAAGTCTAGTTGTTCTCCAGGTAGCAAGTGTAGTACTTGTTCTTCCATTTAGTAGAATAGCCTTCTTCCATTCAATAGAATAGCTTCTATCCGATGAGCTACATATGAGGATTACTCTAGCATCTCTTATCTAATTATTTATCCCATTTGTAGGAACATGTGCATTGAAGAAGATAGATAATTCAAAGAAATAACATTAGTAATGTGAGGCTAGAAATAAATTTCTAGACTTACTTCATGTGACATTTTGTACACAAGTGTTGATCGCAACTGTGTTGGATTATTTGATGGCACCACATGCTTGGCAATCATGTGCTACACATGTAGAATTGACATGATTAAATACTACAATTAGTACTCGATTCAGGAAAAACCAGGTAAAAAATACCAGAACAAGTAACTTACTCCCATGCTTGAAGAGTCGCCAATATCTCCATTTTCATCAAACAATACAACCATTTTCTTTCTAGACTCATACTCCTTTTCTGCCTCAAGCTACTCCAACTTCTTCATGCTGATTTTTCTTTTCCTTTTACCTGGTGCAGCTTCTTGTTTTGGTGCAAATTCTTCTCGTGTAGCATGAGAAGGTGTAGCCTCTTGCTCTAGTGTAGCATGAGCAGGTGCATCTTCTTGTTCTAGTGCAGCAGCAGCTTTTTCTTGTGTAGTTTCTTCTTCTGCTGGCACATGCGGTTGTGGAGTATTGGGGGACCCATCCTCTGTTCCAACAATGACATCAACTTCATATTGCATTTCTTCGAACTTGGAGCTTTGAATGCTCTTATTGCTGAGGTAGAAATTTTGGAGAGACTCTCAAGCGTCTTTGATGGGCGAGAAGACATGAATATGAGTCATTTTCTCAGGTGGCAAAGATTTTTGGAGAATTCCCAAGGCCATGGCATTGAGTTGATTATCCATCTCCTCCTGAGCCATCAAGTTGTAGGGATCACGTGGCTAGTATACATTATCTACCACTCTTCAAAGATGAAGACTTGAGCTATTAAGATGAGAGCGCATTAAATACCGCCAATTAGCAAAATTAGATGCATCAAGCATAGTAGGTTGGCATTGGTTAGTTTTATGAGGCATTGGGATGGGAATTTGAGGATGATAGATGGGTGGAGGGGAAACATTCCCAAAGGAAGGTCCCTTTTCATTGTCACTTTCCACCCTGGAGGAAGAGACCATGGGAGGAACTTCCACCAGTTTGGTGCTTGCCGATTGAGCATCAAAACAAGTGTGACAATGCATGGGAGCTTCATTCTTGCCAAGATATTGTTCAAATATGGCTTGCATTTCATGACAGAATGACTCTTGCATGGTTTGAATGGAGCCGACATGCTCCTTTCTAGAGATGGGGCTCTCATTGGAAATGATAATGCTTTGGTCCTTATTCTTATTACCATCCCCAATCTCGTCGCCCATAATCTCTTAGGCGGTTAAGACAAACAAAGAGAACCCAGTTCTGAGACCAACTGAAATATTGCTATAAGCGACTAGAGGGGATGAATAGGTGCTACCAAATTTTAATCTCTTTTTCAAAGTTAAGCTTGACACAAAGATAAATTCTCTAGATATGAAACTATGTGAATTTGCATATATGACAATCAAGCATACAAGGATGAGAACAATGATACAAGTGAGTAAAAGGATAGAAATAACCGAGTAGTAGACATGAAGATGTGTGATATGTCGGAAACATATCTATAATTTTTGATGCTCCATGCTTGTTTTATATCATTTGTCTTATACTTTGTCTACACTTTGAGGTATTCTTATATGTTTTCTAGGACTAACCTATTGACAATATGCCATAGTGCCATTTGCTTGTTTTCTTTTATTTTTGGTTCCAGAAAAGGCAGAAAATCAATATTCTCGGAATTGGACGGGACAAAAGCCAATCTTCCTATTTTTCCCGGAGCAACACGGAACCACGAAGCTGAGATGGAGGAGGACACCAGGGTGGTCGCACCCTCCTAGGCACGGGCCAGCCCTGGTGGCGCCCACAAGGGGTGTGGGCCCCCTGGCCCTCCATCGACCTTTCCTCCTTCGCCTATAAGAAGCCCCCGGAGAGAAAACCCTAGATCATCTGGCGAAAATACACGAAAACCTCCATAGCGCCGCCGCCACCGAAGGGGAGATTCGGGGGACAGAAAGTCTCTGTTCCCGCACCCTGCTGGGACGGGGAATTGCCCCCGGAGCCATCTCCATCGATCTCCACCACCATCTCCATCGCCATAGCTGATTTCCATGACGAGGAGGGAGTAGTTCTTCCTTGAGGCTAAGGGCTCTACCGGTAGCTATGTGTCCATCTCTCTCTCTATGCATGATCTTGTTGTGGTCATGAGCTTTGTAATCAAGTAGATCTACCTTGCTACTCAAGTGCTTCAATAGATCTCTGCTCTCCCCATGTGTGTGAAAGTGACAGCATGCACGCCATGGTGGCACTTAGGCTATAGTCTACATAAATACTCATCGTGCTTTAATAGATCTATGTTTCCCCCACGTGTGTGACAGTGACAGCGTGCGCGCCGTGTGTGGCACTTAAGTTAGATTATATATATATTCATGAGTTATATTTGGAGTTGGATGTCTTTATGAAATTGTGATGTTTGTTGGAACCATCTAGCGCTCAAGGTGACAGTGTGGGGTTATCTAGATTAGGGAAGGCCCTACCGTGGATTAGAGTGTCCAACCAGAGAGTAGTTAAGAGTAGTATCATGAAGAGAATATATTTATATGAGAGAGTGTTCACTAGTGAAAGTATGATCCCTAGGCCTTGTTTCTAAGCATTGAAACACCGTTCACAACTAGATCTATTACATGTTTGCTTGCTTCCATCTTTTTGCCTTTAGTCTTTACCTCACCGTCAAGCTCTTTTCTGGCACCGTTACCACTTGTATTTCACTATCTCTTCCCCAAACTAGTGCACCTATACACCTGACAAGTGTATTGAGTGTGTTGGGGACACAAGATACTTCTTGTATCTTGATTGCAGAGTTGCTTGAGAGGTATACCTTTGACCACTTCCTCCCTGAGTTCGATAAACCTTAGGTAATCCACTTAAGGAAACTTGCTGTTGTTCTACAAACCTCTGCACTTGGAGGCCCAACAACTGTCTACAAGAATAGAAGTGCGTAGACATCAAGCTATTTTCTGGCGCTGTTGCCGGGGAGGAAAGGTAAAAGGCACTCACACACGTTACCCCACGGCAACATCAAGCCAGAAAGCTATTTTCTGGCGCCTCTGCCGGGGAGGTAAGGTAAAAGGTACTCACATCCTGGTGTGTGAGTGCTCGAAGTTATTTTCTTTAGATTCTACAATTGTGTCTTTTTGTTTCTTGTTTTCACTAGTTAGGCTTAATGGAAAACAACAACAAAATTAGAGACCTTTTTAGTATTTTTCCTAAGTTAGAACTTGAGTGGTTTGAAAATAAAATTAAAAAACCTATGGAACTTTCTTTGCATACTAATAGCAATGTTATTAGTATGAATTTTTTGAACACCATTGTTACTAATGGTATGGAAACGTCTAAGCTTGAGGAAGCTAGTTTTTATGAGAAAGATCTTTTTAGTTCCCCAGCTTTAGGGAAGAAAATTTGCTCTGATGATACTTTATCTCCCATATGTGGTAATTCTAATGATGCTCGTGATATTTTAAAGCCACATACTGAAAGTGTCCCTTTTAAAATACCTATTGAAATTGTTGAACATGTTATGAATAACTGCTATTTTAGAGATGGAACTGTCCATCCTAGTGATCATTTACTCTTTATACATGAATTATGTGAGTTGTTCAAGTGTGCAGGTATTTCAATGGACCAAGTTAAGAGGAAGCTATTCCCTTTCTCACTTAGGGACAAAGCAAGGGAGTGGTATGAGCTACTAGATGATCCTCATCATTTAGAGTGGAAGGAACTTGAATCTCTCTTTTACTCTAAATTTATCCTCCTCATGAAATTCATAAAGATAGGAATTATATTTATAATTTTCACCCTCATGATGGAGAAAGTATTGCCCAACCTTGGGGAAGATTGAAGTCACTAATGCTCAAATGTCCCATTCATGAGCTCCCCGGTAATATTATTATCAATAAATTTTATGCAAGGCTTTTAGGACATTACAAGGACTATCTAGATGCCTGTTTAGAGGGATCCTTCACAAGTAAGGGGGTCAAAGCTAAGTGCGTACTTCTTGAAACAATTCAAATCAATACTGAAGATTGGGATAATGACAAAGGTAAAGAACCAGGTATAAACTATGAGTATGATTGCATTAAGTTTTTCGCTGAAACTACTAATTTTCAAGAGCTTAGTGCTAAATATGGTCTTGATCCTCAAATTCTTGTTAGATATTATAGAGCCTTTGCTTCCCATATTAATGCTCCTAAAAAAAATCGGACATGTATCATGAACCTTTTAAAGACACTTGTATGGAAAATGAAAATGTTATTAATGATTGCAATAAACATGCTCAAACTTTTGAAAGTACTATTTCTTATAAGCATGATAATTTTTGTGGTATGCATAGACCTTGTGAGAAGAATCAAATAGAAGAAGAATATTGTGTCACCCACTGGAATGAAAAAACCAGAACATGGTATAAGGCTCTAAATGATCTTGGTAAAAAAAATTGTGCCCTCTACCCTTTTATTTGTGAACTCTCCTATGAAGTGGGTCATTTCAATTTTCAATGCTCAGGCCATAATAATAACCTTTCTAATCCAATGAGTACTGCAAGTTTGTATTGTGATAATGTGATCACTGATAATTAACATGATGAACTTACATTGTTTTTGGGGTGTGAAGAGTTATCAAGAAAAACTTCTTTGGTAGACATGAGAGCTTTTGGTATGAATTGCGTCCTGCATGGGTGTCATCTTTATTGTGTTGATAATTTCCCGTGAATACTTACATACAAAATCTTATAAAAGATGAAATTTTACCAAAATATGACAGGACTGATATGAGTTTTGTTCTTATTAATGAAAAGGAGGAATCCTCCAAAGTTTCTTCTATTGTCTCTAACAATAAACCAGGGTATGTGGAGAAGCTTCCTTTCAAGCCTCTCCCTCCTAAAGAGGAGAAGAAGAAGAGGAGTAAAAGGAGATAGGTGATACGTCCAAAACGTATCTACTTTCTCGAACACTTTTGCTATTGTTTCTCCTCTAAACTTGTGTGATTTGGATACAACTAACACGGACTGACGCTGTTTTCAGCAGAATTACCTTGGTGTCTTGTTTTTGCAGAAAATCAACTATCGAGAAAGATTCGGAAAATATGCAAAAAATTATATTTCACCAGAAGACTCACGGAGCCAAAAGACGAGACAGAGAAGGGGCCTGGGGGCCCACACCCCTGAAAGGCGCGGGCCCACCTCTGGCCGCACCTAGGGGTGCAGCCACCCCAGGCACCCCCTCGGCCTCCCTCTGCGCCTATAAGTTGCCTTTCGACCTAAAAACTGAGGGGGGTTCGATAGTTTTCTAGAAAGAGTTCCGCTCCGCCGCCGCCACCGGAAACGAAGATTCAGATCCAGAAACTCCGTTCTGGCACCATGTCGGGACGGGGAATTTGGAGAGGATCATCGCCATCGTCATCACTAACACATCTCCATCAACCACCGATGTTTCCCTCATCCATGAGTGAGTAAACCCCTGCTATAGGCTTGGGGATGGTAGGGATTGGATGAGTTCTATCATGTAATCGAATAAGATCTATTAGGGCATAGTGCCTAGTATCTCTATTAGTGCTATTTGACTTTGTTGCAACTTGTTATACTTAATGCTTGTCACTAGGGCCCGAGTGCCATGATCTCAGATCTGAACTTATTATTGAATCATTATGATAGTATTGTTTGTGATCTTATCTGCAAGTTGTGTACACATATCATTGTCCGGATCCAAAGGCCCCAAAGTGACAATAATTGGGACAACCGGAGGGGATGACTATGGTGTGAGGATCACATGTTTTCATGGAGTGTTAATGTTTTGCTCCAGTGCTCTATTAAAAGGAGAACTTTAATTGTCAGTAGTTCCCTAGAGGCCCCGCTGCCACGGGCTAGCTGGACAGAAGATGTTGTGCAAGTTCTCATTGCGAGCATGTATGACTATATATGGAGCACATGCCTAGGATTGTTTAGCACTTGGATGTTTGTTATTATTTATCTGCAATGCCCTAGATCTTGAAGTTACATGTTTAGACTCGTCCATGCAACGCTCGTCCATCCATCCCTATGCCTACCGCACTCGAATCCCACTGTTTACTATTACTGTTACTGTTACTACTGCTCATGTTTCACTGTTGTTGTTGCTTTGTTGTTGCTACTATCAAACTATTGCTACTGATAAACTTCTGTGAGCAATAACTATTTCCAGGTGCAGCTATATTGACAACTCGGTTGTTAAGGCTTGCAAGTATTCTTTGGCTCCCCTTGTGTCGAATCAATAAATTGGGTAATACTACTCGCGAAGACTGTTGCGATCCCCTACACTTGTGGGTCATCAAGACTATTTTCTGGCGCCGTTGTCGGGGAGCATAGCTTTATTTGTAAGTTCACTTGGATCTATTATTGTTCACTGCTATTCCTTTCATCATGGGGAAGTCTCGTGATGGAAAGTTCCCTATTTTACCATCCACTACAAGAAGAGGTACAGTCCTAAATACCTCGGTTGCTCTTGATTCACTGTCTGTTATAAGTAAGCTTGTCACACCACCACCACATACTGATGCTACACACACTGCTACTACTGCTAAATCTGAAACTGCTTTTGATGCTCATGATGTTACTTCTGTTGTGCTTGATGCGAGTGGTTCATTAGGTCCTTTTCTAGATGCTACTATGGCTAGTCTAGGAAATACTGAAACTCCTAGTGAAGACACTGTTACACCTGTTAGCTCACCTGAGTCTAGTGAGAGTTATGATATTAATGATGGTTACATTGAGTTCACTGATGAATTTTTTGAAGAGTGCTGAAACACACATGGTACTAGTGCTATTAAGAGTCTCCTTGCTAGATGCACCATTATGCCTAAACTATCCTCTGATCCTAACTTTGCCACCTCTCCCATAGATATTAAAGATAAAAACTATGATTTCTCTCTTGTTTTATCTTATTTAGATATTGTTGAGAAAGAACCTTTTTGTGGGACTGAAAATGAGAGTGTTTATGGCTCATATGAATGAGATTTCTACTATGAGTGCTTTATTCTCGGATGATTTTAAGATGTGCAAGTACTTTGTTACTAAGATCTTCCCCTTTTCACTAAAAGGAGAAGCTAGGGCTTGGTTTAATAGATTACCTCCTGGTTCCATTGATAGCCCTGATTGCTTGATTGCTTCTTTCTTCCAAAAATATTTTCCTCCCAGTGCTAGACATGCTGCTTTGCAGAGACTTTTTGATTTTAAACAGGGAGAAGAAGAGAAATTGCCTGAGTCATGGACAAGGTTCTATGCCTTGATTCATGCACATCCTAGATGTCCATTACCTAAGAATGAGATTCTTGATATTTATTATAATGGACTAACTGATGATTCTAGGACATACCTAGATAGCTTTGCTGATTGTGTTTTCAGGAAAAGAACTCCTACAGATACTGAAGAATTAATGGCTAAGATAAGCAAGAATTATGATGATTGGACTTCAAATGAGCTAAATACACCTGAGCCTATTACTCCTGCACCAATTGTGCCTGAACCAGTTCCAACACCAACACCAAATAAGAGGGGAATTATTGCATTAAATGATGAAGTAATGAAGGAAGCTAAGAAATGTCTAAAGGAGAAAGGTATTAGAGCTGAAGATGTGAAGAATCTACCTCCTATAGAAGAATTATGTGAGCCAATTCCCCACTCATCTATTATTGAGGTACACTCTCTCCACTTTAATGAAGGTGATATTCCCTATGGTAAGCCTCTTGGTCAATGCTTAGAGGAACTTGACACATTTATTGTTAAACAAGGTAATTTTAATAAACAAGTTCAGAATCATTTATTGGAAAACTCTAGAGCTATCCATGAGTTGAAAGATATTGTGGAAAGAACTTCTAATGATATTAAAATGCTTTGTAAACAATTTCAAATGGTTCAAACCCAACTTGATCAACTTGATAAGGTACAAAAGGATATGCTAGTTAATGCCTCGGGAAATAAACATGCTTATGGAATTAGAACTAGGAGCGGTATAGCTACTCAAGATCCTTTATATCCTGAAGGAAACCCTAAAAGAATTGATCAGGACTCTCAACAAGGTGAAATTAGTGGTATTCCTCGTAAGAGAAAGAAAAATAAACATAAGATAGTTAAGGAACCACTTGAACCTGCTGTAGATCCTAATAGTATATCTGTCTCTGATGTTGAAACTGAGACTGGTAATAATAATGATGCTCCTGATAAGGAGGAGGTTGAGGAAGAACCTGAGAAGCACACTAAGAACACTAGGTACACTAAGGAAGATTTTATTGCTAAGAAACATGGTAGTGAGAGAGAACCTTGGGTGCAGAAACCTATGCCTTTTCCAGGTAAGAAACTCAAGTCAAAGGAGGAAGAACACTACAACAAGTTTTGTGAGTGGATGAAACCTTTATTTTTGCAAATTCCTTTGACTGATACTATTAAGTTGTCTCCTTATTCAAAGTATATCAAGGATATTTTCTCTAATAAAAGGAAGATTCCTAATGAGGAGATTCCTACTTTGCTTGCCAAGTACTCCTTCAATGGTAAGGTTCCAAAGAAACTTGGTGATCCAGGTATACCAACTATTCCTTGCTCTATTAAGAATAATTATGTTAGAACTATTTTATGTGATTTGGGAGCTGGAGTTAGTGTTATGCCTTTTTCTCTCTACAAGAGACTCCAGCTAGAAAAGTTGATACCAACTAATATATCTTTGCAAATGGCTGATAAGTTAACTACTATTCCTGTTGGTATATGTGAGGATGTTCCTGTTCAAGTAGGTCATAATTGCTTGGTTTTGACTAATTTTGTTGTGCTTGAAATGCCCGAAGATGATAATATGTCTATTATTCTTGGGAGACCTTTTCTTAATACTGTAGGTGTTGTCATTAATTGCAATCAAGGAAAAGTAACATTCAATATTGATGACAAAGAGCATATTGTTTATCTCCCCAAGAAGGTTGTTAGAAGCTATTGCTTGAATTCCATTGAAAATATTGAGAGCATCAAGGTTGGAGAAATATATTGTCCCATTCCACAAGGAAATTTTGAAACTATTATGATTGGGACTATTGCTATCAAGTATGAGGTAACATAATCACCTTGTGGAATGCAAAGTTTTGTTTTATATAAGATTGTTTTGGTAATAATACTTGATCAACCTTGTTAACAAAAGGATTTTAATGAACAAAATAATGTTTTCACTATGGTTATACTTGCTTTCTTTTACTTTTCTCCTTCCTAGTCTTTGCCTTGTTTTTGCTAGCTTTGGTTTTGTTAGTTGTTTGCTTGTTAGTTTGTCTTAGAGCTCATGTAGTTCGGCTTTTGGTTTTCTTTTGCTTCTTCTAAAAAAATTGTTTCTGTGAGAAAATCAATTTTCATACCCTGAAAATTGGCCAAAAATAAAGTTTCCCGAAAAATCCCAGAAAATTCAAAATAAATTTTTCCTCGAAAAAGGGGCAGAGGGACACCTGAATTGACCCAGGGAGCCACCCCAAGCCACCACACCCATGGTAGGCGCGACCTACCTGAGGGTGGCGCCTAGGGGGGTCTGGCCCACCTGGGCCCCTTCAAGGTGCCCCCTCACAGCCATCTTCTTTCTCTCTCCGGAAAAACACCGAAAACTTGCTCAATCTCGAGTTCTTGTTGTTCTTGCTCGCGATTTTCGATCTCCTTGCTCAGCCCATCTTTGCTGCTGATTTTTGGAGGGATTGCTCCTTGGTATGTGCCTCCTCCACTTGTCCAATTAGATTTGTGATTGGTAGATTGTATCTTGAGTATTTTGCTGCTATAGGTGACAGGTTGTTTGAGCTTGCATTCTTGTTCTATGCTTAGATATTTCATTTTGATGCATGTGTAGCCCTCTAGCAAGTTCCTAAAGTAGTTTCTCATCACTTATCAACTTAGAAATCACTTGGTTTGATGCTTGTCTAAAATTTCAGAAAAGAGAGGTCATGGACCACCACACATTTGGTGAAATATTTGAGGGTGATGCACCTAGAAGGGAAAGGCTTCCAAGATCATCCACCAGTGTCAAGCCCTCATACAATGAGGATCTCATCACTCCGCGATTTGGTGACGATGGAGATGAGGGGGATGCGCATCCCTCCGCCTTTCCTTGCCAAACCTTCTTGCGGGCTACTGGGATCTTGATGATTTTATGACCTTGGTTCGGAGGGCTGGTCTAACAAGTCTTATGCAGGATGAGAGCGTGCAATATGCTACGCTCACTAAAACATTTGTGGAGAGCTTCTCCTTCACTAACAGCTTGTTCCATCCAGATGTTTCTTTCAAAGTTTATGGCAGGTCTTACCATATGACATTGAAGAAATTTTGTGAAGCTCTAGGACTTGGTACATCTGGGTCAGCAAAGAAGATTCCAGCTCAACCCGCTGATTTGTTGGAGCTTTACTGTGGAATAACCAACGATGATAACCATAGAGCTCAACGGGGAAAGATAAAAAACATTCAGCTTCCAACCATCAGGTACTTCACTTATTATCTTGCCACTAGTGTTCTTGGTAGGGAGAACCCTAGTAATATTTCCAGTTATCATTTGGCTTTCTTAGCTACTGCGCTCAACAATGAAACCAAGTATAATCTTGGTTCTCTCATTGCTCGTCGCTTAACAGCTAAGGGACCCATTTATGGGGGAATTATTGCTACGCGTGTTGCTGCTGCCTTGGACATTGCTGTTGATCCAAATGATACAGTATTGGCTCCTAAGAGGCTTGATCTTGCTGCCATGAAGGCGCATCGCTTTGTCACCACTAGCTCTACCCTTGAGAACTTGGTTTATAGAATGCTTTTTATTGACGGGGAAGAGAGAGAGATCCCTCTCCCCCAAACCACTTTGTTCAGTATTTCTCAGGGACCTTTGTCACGCTCCAAGGTGGAGATGGATGATATTCTGTGCTCTCTTGCCTTCCATGGGCACTATCAGGAGGAAGCGCCCTCTTACGACCCCGCGGTACACTACACAGGGGAGCCCTCGAGCCAGTACCAGGACGAGGGAGCCTCCTCGTCATACTATGGAGGTGCACCTACTTGGGCATCATGGGATTGAGCCCCACTTAGGACAAAAGACTAAGCTTGGGGGAGGTATACCGACATCACACTCATCTATATATCATGTTCGGTCGGTTCTTTGTATATCCATTGTTTCGCTTTCTTTTTGGTTCTTGTTGCTTCTTTCTCAAAAACACAAAAATACCAAAAATATTTTCGTTGTTTCTCTTGGTTTGTTTCTTTGTTTCTTTGCTTTGGTTTGCCTTAAAAGAAAAAATCCAAAAAGATTTTGCTTTGCTTGGTTTGTTTTTGCTTTGCTTGTTTTTGCTTCGTTTGCTTTCTTTAAAAAATTCGAAAACACCAAAAATATTTGTTCTTCTTCTTTGATTTTGTGAGTTCTTTGCAGTGTTCATCCATCCTCAGTGGATTTTGGGTTTCATGTTATTATTCAAGTCACACAAGTGAAGGGAAATAATGAATATTAAGACAACTTGAGGAGTGGTAAGAGGCTGGTAATGAACTCTATTTGTTTTATTTTTGTACATATACTCATCATTGTAAGCATGCTTAGTCTGTTCATGGTAAGGAGTGTGTTACTGATGGATGCTTAGTAGTTTTTGCTTGTCTATGATTAGCTTCAGCATGCTAATAGTTTGTAGCATGTCATATGAATGTTTTCTTGCATTGTTTTGTTCATATTTTGGTATGAAATTGTGGTATCCTCCTCCGGAAGTTCCATGTGAATTGACTTGGCACATGCTCACGCATGCATATGACTAAACAATAGTCAGTAAGCCTCGATGATTAATTTTGCCTCAGAGTTCTTGTATAACTTTCATACCATAATTAGTCATGTTTTGTTGCAAGCATAATTATGACAATTATTGCTCTCTCGTTTGTCGCTCCCTCTCTTTTGCTAGCCTTCACTTGCACTGAGTATGCGCTATACCTGTGCTTCCAACTCCCCAAAACCAATATTTCCAGTTGTGTCCACCATACCTACATATTAGCATCGTTTGCTATTTCAGTGCATATTCTATATGCCTTGTTTTCTTCCAAATAAAATGTTTGTCTGTTTTGAGAAAGTTAGTTAGTAAAGCTCTCACGAACTTGATGGCACACTTTATTCCTTGCACTTAATAATCCTGAACCATCGTGACTTGTCCATGAAAGTTATATGCTTACAAATTATATGCTGGGAGTCAGCAGAACCGTGCCATCACGGGGAACGCTTTCAACACTTTTTCGATATCCTATCCAGTTGATACTTTTCTCTTTTTTATGGATGTCGACGATGTGAAATAAAAGGGGAGCTTGTGAGTTCATGGAGTCTATACATTGTGTTAGAGAAACTCCTAGACCGCTAGCCTAAGACATGCTTAATCATGGTGGAAACTTGCAGCATCACCATAATGAGCATTCTATGAAGCATCCCTAATAAAAAGCTATGCACATAGTAAATAAAAAGATCGTTGAGATGCTCATTGTCTGCTTGCCTTGTCATTTTGATCACGGGATAGCTCCTGTATCATGTGCAAGGGGTACCCCGTTGGCGGTTCTCTATGATACGCGTGTATTTACAATGACAAGAACTTACAAGTGACCAAAGTTGAGTAGCATGCGGAGCGGCCCTCGTACTCAAGGGACATGGAATTTTCAGCCTATGGTCTGTCAAGCATATGATTCAGAGTGGACCTCACTTTCACCTTAACCACCCTATGATAGGGGCAATGAGATCTCAAAGCTATTGAGTACCTCCCTTTCAGCATTAGGAAGACTTTCAAACTTTTCAAAACATTTTCACTTCCTTATTGAGTCACCACTTATTCTATGAGCACCTTCTTGAGGGCATAATTGTCATTCTTGTGTTTGTTCCAAAACTTGGTTAATTATGTCATGACTTTGATGCTTGTATCTCTGATATCTTTACTTCTAGTCTTCACTTGAACTTCAGAGGTGCCCTGGCATTTATATTGTGCTCTACAAACAAAGGCAAGCGAGATACCACTCTATCATACCTTACTATGAGCATTGCAAGAGCATTGCAATGTTTCTTATGTTTATGTTCCATGCTACTTATTATTGTTGAGTTGGTTTCTCTTCATAGCTTGCAATGACTATTGAGTAGACTTAGTTGCATACTTCTTATTATGAATGGTTTAAGCATCTACTCCTGTGCTGAGAATATATACATCATATGAAGCAAATGTGTTCGTGAAAGTTCTTTTATCGCACTCAGTTTTCAACTGAATTGCTTGAGGACAAGCAATAAGCTAAGCTTGGGGGGAGTTGATACGTCCAAAAAGTATCTACTTTCCCGAACACTTTTGCTATTGTTTCTTCTCTAAACTTGTGTGATTTGAATACAACTAACACGGACTGACGCTGTTTTCAGCAGAATTTCCTTGATGTCTTGTTTTTGTGCAGAAAATCAACTATTAGAAAAAATCCCGGAAAATATGCAAAAAAATATATATTTCACCAGAAGACCCACGGAGCCAAAAGACGAGACTGAGAAGGGGCCTGGGGGGCCCACACCCCTGCCAGGCGCGGGCCCACCTCTGGCCGCGCCTAGGGGTGTGCAGCCACCCCAGGAACCCCCTCGGCCTCCCTCTGCGCCTATAAGTTGCCTTTCAACCTAAAAACCGAGGGGGATTCGATAGTTTTCCAGAAAGAGTTCTGCTCCGCCACCACCACCAGAAACCAAGATTCGGATCCAGAAACTCCGTTCTGGCACCCTGTCGGGATGGGGAATTTGGAGAGGATCATCGCCATCGTCATCACCAACGCATCTCCATCAACCACCGATGTTTCCCTCATCCATGAGTGAGTAATACCCCACTGTAGGCTTGGTGATGGTAGGGATTGATGAGTTCTATCATATAATCGAATAATATGTGATAGGGCATAGTGCCTAGTATCTCTATTAGTGCTATTTGACTTTGTTACGACTTGTTGTGCTTAATGCTTGTCACTAGGGCCCGACTGCCATGATCTCAGATCTGAACTTATTTTTAAATCATTATGATGGTATTTTTTGTGATCTTATCTGCAAGTTGTGTACACATATCATTGTCCAGATCCAAAGGCCCCAAAGTGACAATAATTGGGACAACCGGAGGGGATGGCTGTGGTGTGAGGATCACATGTGTTCACGGAGTGTAAATGTTTTGCTCCGGTACTCTATTAAAAGGAGCACCTTAATTGCCAGGAGTTCCCTAGAGGCCCCGGTGCCACGGGCTGGCCGGCTAGAAGATGTTGTGCAAGTTTTCATTACGAGCACGTATGACTATATATGGAGCACATGCCTAGGATTGTTTAGTACTTGGATGCTTGTTATTATTTATTTGCAATGCCCTAGATCTTGAAGTTACATGTTTAGACTCATCCATGCAACGCCCGTCCATCCATCCCTATGCATACCACACTCGAATCCCACTGTTTACTATTACTGTTACTATTGCTCCTGTTTCACTGTTGTTGTTGCTACTATCAAACTGTTGCTACTGATAAACTTTTGTGAGCAAGAACTATTTCCAGGTACAGCTGAATTGACAACTCAGTTGTTAAGGCCTGCAAGTATTCTTTAGCTCCCCTTGTGTCGAATCAATAAATTGGGTAATACTACCCGTGAAGACTGTTGCGATCCCATACACTTGTGGGTCATCAAGAGGAAACAGTATCTTCCTCTAAGCATGTTGCTCCTATCATAGTTTTTGCTGATGAGTCTGAACTAGATGATGTTCCTATGCCTTTTACCTATAGTAGTGATCATGATTGGGAAAAGCACACCACTTTTGATATTGAAAATCTCTTTCGTACCAATTCTGAAAATGATGATATTAATAGTTGTTGTGCTATTAGTGCTATCCATGTTCCTTCCAATGATGATATGTTTACAAATGAACACACTTGGGAAGATAGCTATTCTATTAATTATGATGATACCAAACCTCCAATATATGATGATTACAATGATGAGTATGATTTTTTCAGTCCATCTACTATTGAGGAGAAAATTTATTGTGATTACAATATGCCTCATATATTTGATGACTATGGTGATGAGAATAATAATGATAGCTATTTTGTTGAATTTTCTCCCACTACAATTAATAAGAATGACTATGCTTATGTGGAGAGTAATAATTATTTTATGCATGTAGCTCATGATAAGAATGTTCTATGTGATAGTTATATTGTTTATTTTATTCATGATGCTACTGAAAGTTATTATAAGAGAGGGAAACATGGTCTTATGTATCTCAAAAATATCAAGTTTCCCCTCTTTATGTTGAAAATCTTGAAGTTGCACTTGTTTTGCTTTTCTATGCTTGTTGCTTTGTGCTTTCATGACTTATTTCTTTACAAGATTCCTATGCATAGAAAGTGGGTTACACTTAAATGTGTTCTGAATTTGCTTCTTGATGCTCTCTTTTACTTCAATTCATATTTCTTATGTGACCATCTTCTCAAACTATCAAGCCTAACTTAAAGACGTTAAAGATAAGTACTTATTGGGAGATAACCTAAGAGTTTTCTTGAGTCTTAGAAGTTATTATTTTAGTAATGACCTCTTCTTATCATTTTTATTTGCTTTTTGTGCCAAGAATAACCTCTAATGAGAGGGAAGTAAGATTTGGGGAGTTGCTGTCCCGAAACAGATTTTTATGATCCACCGTAAAAATTCGTGAGGAATCTCTATAAGTCGGATTGAGCTGATATTTTGCGAACAAATCCCCCAGTATGTTAGCTAACTTTCATTAGTTCAGAACTTTTTGATTTGAGCAACATAAGGTCTTAGAAAAAATCGGTTTATACCTGCTAGTCTGTTTTAACAGATTTCTGTCATTATTTGCATTGCTTCTTATTGATTCCTTTTTGGGTTCTCTTTGGAAAATTGAAATTTTTGAGGGATTTTTTTTGGGGATATGCTATATGGGTATCCTCATAGCATGTCTCTAATCCGACTAGCCCGGTGGCCCATAGTCGGTAGCATGGCCTATGGCCTGCTGGGCGGTCCAGTTAGGTGGATCCAGAAGGGAGTCCCATGCCGGATAAAGGAAGGCTACGTTGGAGTCACCAGCGTACCCGGAGCCTTGGAGTACAAGATACACAAGACTAGTGATAGACGGTGTAGGACTCTGTAACCTGTCCGACTAGGACTTTCCCCTGTAACCCTAGGATCTGACGACTATATAAGTCGGACCTATGGGAGCCTTTAGGGCACAACCTAGTATCGTTTTACATACACCTCGCACAGCGAACCTATCTCTGTAACTCGGCGTATTGCCATTATAGTGATTTATAGCAGGAGTAGGATTCCGCCACCATCGTGGGATCTGAACCTGGGTAAGCTGTGTTACCTCGTACCCGTCAACCATCCGCCTTACCCCACGTCTCTAAACACGCACTGTGAGGACCCCTCCATGGCGTACTCATCGACAATACCACGACAGTTGGCGCCCACCTTGGGGCAAGAGGCGCTTCAGGCTCTTCAGCGGGCGAGGACCAAGATCTTTGCGGGAATCGGCGAGACCGTAGCCATCGGCCGCGTTCTCTTCTCCGGCAACGTTCCAATCGTCCCACCTGACGAGTTCTGGATCCCGGCGAAGACGAACCCTACGCGGTGTTCGATCGTTCCTATCGGAGACATCCACCTCTTCATCGGCGAAAGCGACTCGGGCACTAGTTACCTGGGAGTCGGAGGAGCATCAAGACCCGCACGGACCGCCTACGGGCAGGATACGTTCGCGGAAGGATCGATATCGGATCTCTCTTCGGAGTTTTCCGGCAAAGATCGGAAAGCATCAAGACCCGCACGGACCGCCTACGGGCAGGATACGTTCACGGAAGGATCGATGCCGGATCTCTCTTCGGAGTTTGCCGGCAAAGATCGGAAAGCATCAAGACCCGCACGGACCGCCTACGGGCAGGATACGTTCGCGGAAGGATCGATGTCGGATCTCTCTTCGGAGTTTGCCGGCAAAGATCGGAAAACATCAAGACCCGCACGGACCGCCTACGGGCAGGATACGTTCGCGGAAGGATCGATGCTGGATCTCTCTTTGGAGTTTGCCGGCAAAGATCGGAAAAATCCAAGGCCCACCCAAACAGCCCTTGTGCAGGATATAAAGGTGGAAGATCACTGCAAATCCGCCGGCTTCGTCCGCGCGTCTGGACAGCAGAGATCCAAGTTCGTCGGCGTGGTTACCATCTTCGATCTGGCACGCTGCGTTCAGAGAGAAGGCGAAAACCCCCGCGATTACCTCGCCAGATGGCTCCGTATACGGAGCAACCTGGCCAACTACCCCAATGATGATGCCATCTATCACTTTGTGGAAGGACTGGACCATGGCACGCTTCTCCGACATTCTCTAAGGCGGCAGCAGGCGTCAGGCCGACTTACCTTCGAAGGCATGGTGAACACCGTCAACAACTACGCGGAGGCCGAAGCGGCAGCTCAGACAGCGCTTGCGCTCATCGACAGAGCCCCTCCGATTCAGCTACCACCACCGCCTCTGGCCACCATCGTCGTAGCAGCGCCACCACCTCCAGTCATCGTCGAGGCCGTTGCACCTCCACCGCCCATCATCGAGGAAATCCTAGCACCCTCTGACTCTGTCATTGACGCACTTTATGCTGATTTCAGTGCAAATTCAGAGGAGATAGACTTCAGTCCAGAAGAGCTAGACTCCGCTATGCAGGAGATGGAGGAGGAGTACTCGCGCGACGAGCAAGCTAACAACACCGTCATGTCTCGAGGGGTGTTCGTCACCATTGGGACTGCGATGGACGAAGATCAACCCGGGCAAGCTCCGCCTACCGCGCTGGAAAAGGGGAAGGGGCCACTTATTGCTGCTGACGATGATCGCGCAAAGGTCATGCCTCCTCCGCCTAACCCAGCGCAGCATCCGCAGGAACTCGGCACCGGCCCGAGCAACAACACCACCGCAAACTTGCCGCCTCCAGCATCCACGTCGGCAGCAACCCATGTTACTCCAGCTGATAGAGTAATGTACGGCAATCTCCTCATCGAGCCACTAACCGTCGCTCATATCCGGAACGTGACTCAGCTTGACGAGAAGCACCAGCAGCTGCTGGAGGAAGCGCAAGCCATCGCAGAGCAAGGCGCTAAACTAGATCGCGATCTGGTCAACGCGCAGAAGTCCATAGAGAAGGCTAGAGCAATGGAGGCCGAGTACAAGACCCTGCTACAGCAGCAAAAGGCTAAGAAAGCTCCGGCTCGCATCATCAACGATCCTGGTGTACGGCGCAAACTAGGATGGGCTCCCTCGAAGCCGGCACAGGCCAAGCCATACATTGATAGTGAAGGCAAGCAGGTGATGCCCACCCCACTCCTTAACCTCGCCGTCGCCAAGACCCTTCTGGAGCGGGATAGATCGCCTGAGGCAGTAGAACAGGTCTACGACCTAGTGGCCAAGGTGGTAAAGCAGTAGGAAAAGGCCACCTCTCAGAGGCTTGAGTCTGACCCAGCGCTCTGCCGATCTAGCCAGTATAAACCGACAAGGGACAGATCTCCTCAGGACGTCAAATCATAGACGGGTTCATTAGAACGAAGACGGAGGGATGCGCGCAACAGGAAGGACGCTATCCCCATATCCTTCGACCACGGAGAAAAAGCCCGACCTCGCTGCCCATCGCCACCGCCCCGATCCCCTCGACGTCAGGAAGATTACAAGGCTCACCATCGTACGGATATGCCCCCTCCAAAGCAGTGTGGCATCGTCATCCGCGACAACGCGGCACAGACCCGTCATGATGAAGAGCGTCACCAAGGACACAAGAGCAGATCACACCATGATCCTCCGCGTCCGACAAGCAACCGCGACAGGCGTGAGGCGTCGCAGGAGGGTAACAGCAGGAAAGCTAATCCACCGCCACCTCTGCCTCCGTCGCCACCAAGCAGTCACCATGACGGAAGAGGCCCGCGTCATTCATGCAGCCCGTCCCCTGTTGACAACAAGAAGAAGAACCCGGAGCCGTACGACGCACGTTCGTGGATCGATAAGATCCACAAGGCCCGGGAAGGACCATACCTAGGACCACGTTGTTTTGGACCTGCAATACGGTCCGCAACTTACCCCAAAGGTTTCCGGATTGACAAAACCATCAAACCCTATGACAGCACCGCCAAGCCCGCCACATGGTTGCAGGACTACGGTAACGCGGTGGAGATTGCCGGAGGCAACCCCAACGTCGCCGTCAAGTACCTCCCGTTAATGTTGGCGGGGACGGCCCGTCAATGGATCGACGACTTGCCGGAAAAATCTATCTACAATTGGCTGGATATGCAAGAAGCATTCACCAAGAACTTTGAGGGTACATACAGGCGTCCCTGCATTGTGGGCGATCTACAGCGGTGCGTGCAAGAGAAAGACGAGACATCTCGCGCCTACCTCTCCCGCTGGCTGGACATGAAGAATTCCTGCGCAGGAGTGCACGCACAGACCGCCATGGCCGCCTTCATCGATGGGTTGGAAAGGGGCATGTTGCTCCGACATAAGCTGAAGCGCTTGCAGGACAATCATCATCTTGACTTGAATCAGATGATTCAATTAGCTAGTAAGTTCGCAGCAGCCGGCGACGACGCTCGTGGCTCTTTGCTGGCAACGGCCGTTCCAACTCGAGCTCGGAGGAACAGCAGTACAAAGCGGAAAACCGCTCCAAAAGAAAAGCAATCTACCGACATGGTCACTATGACTTTTGCAGGACGAGGAGAAGGTGGACAACGTGACCGAGGAAGGGGAGCAGGCCGCGGGCAGCAGCGAGGAAGTGAAACCAACTCGGCGCCGCTCCGTGTTCCCCAAACCTACGAAGAGTACCGCGATATGTCGTGCCTCGTACACCTCGAAGCCAATGGCAAGGCCACCCATACCAATCGACACTGCAAGTTCGTCAACAACCTCAAGGAAGACCTGGAGTCCGGCTACAAGCGAAGTCGGAAGAACAGACCACGAGGCAAGGGCAAGGGGAAGAAGAAGGAGGAGGAGTCCAAGGATTCAAGTGACATGGACGAGGACGTTGACCCAAAGCACGCCGCCAAGAGCGACGACAAGGGCAAGAACCCCTTCGCGAAGAAGGCCCTAGTCTACCACACTTTCCTTGGCACCCCCACCGTCCGACAATAGAAGACTTCTCTAAGAATCTTGATGGCCACTCTCCCCCTAGTTCCCCAGTACCTACGCTGGTCGGAGGTTCCAATAACTTGGGACAGGACGGACCACCCAGACCTTGTGCCCACAGAGAACCAATACGCCATGGTCATCAACCCATTGATTGACGGCGTAGAGTTCACCAAGTGCATGGTGCATAGTGGAAGCATCATCAATATCATGTACCTGGATACACTGCAGAAGATGAACTTGACGGAGGCAAACCTAAGGCGGACCAACACCGTATTCCATGGCATAGTTCCTGGTCGGGAGGCTCGGTCCCTTGGGTGCATCACACTTCAGGTAGCCTTTGGCGACGTTAATAATTACCGCCAAGAGCGCATGACCTTCGAGGTGGTCCCCTTCAAGAGCGTGTACCACGTCATATTTGGCCGCGACATATTCCACATGTTCATGGCCAAGCCATGCTTCGTCTACAACAAGCTCAAGATACCCGGACCAAACGGTGTCATCACCGTATCCGGAAGCTTTACCAAGGCAAGGGACTGCGAGATCAACGAAGCAGCCGTTGCAGAAGCTATCCTCTACAGCGAAGAGTTCAAGGAGATCCAGAGCAAGGTTGATGACTCAGAGATGTTTGCGTCGAAGAAGCAAATCTCCGACTCCGCTCCTGCGTTCAAAGCCGCCATTGAGACCAAGCCGGTGGAACTTGTGGTAGGCGATGCCTCCAAGACCGTCGCCATTGGGACAAGCCTGGATCCCAAATAGGAAAGCGCGCTCGTCGAATTCCTCCGTGAGAATAGGGACATCTTTGCCTGGCAACCTGCCGACATGAAAGGTGTACCTAGGGAACTCGCCGAGCACAGCTTAAACATAGATCCAAAATGCAAACCAGTGAAACAACCTCTACGACGCTTCGGAGATGAGAAGAGACGCGCCATTGGCAAAGAGATAGCTAGGTTACTTAAGGCTGGGTTTATCCGAGAAGTCCTTCACACCCGATGGGTGGCCAATCCTGTACTTGTCCCCAAAAAGGGAACCAATGAATTAAGAATGTGCGTTGATTACACCGGCTTGAACAAAGCATGTCCCAAAGATCCGTTAGCTCTGCCTCGCATTGACCAAGTCATTGACTCGATGGCTGGCTCGGAACTTTTGTGTTTTCTCGATGCATACTCAGGATACCACCAGATCAAGATGAGGTAGTCGGAACAATTGGCCACTTCGTTCACTACCCCTTACGGCACGTTCTGCTACGTCATAATGCCCTTTGGGATGAAAAACGCAGGTGCTACCTACCAGCAGACAATGCAACGTTGCCTTCACGACCAAATTGGTCGGAACGTTCATGCCTATGTGGACGATATCGCGGTGATGTCTAAAAAATCAAACGATTTAATCTCCGACTTAAAAGAAACCTTTGATAATCTTCGAAAATACAACATGATGCTCAACCCTAGGAAGTGCGTCTTCGGGGTTCCAGCCGGCAAATTGTTGGGTTTCATCGTTTCCCAGCGCGAAATCGAGGTCAACCCGGAGAAAATCAAGGCCATCTTAAACATAAACCGTCCGACATGCCTAAAGGACATTCAACGACTAACAGGTTGTGTTGCAGCAGTTAGTCGGTTTGTCAGACGACTTGGAGAGAAGGCTTTGCTGCTGTACAAGTTGCTGAAGAAGGCGGACAAATTCACATGGACAGATGAGGCAGACGCAGCATTGAAGCAGCTCAAGGAGATTCTTTCCTCAGCGCCCATCCTTGCAGCACCCGAGCCTGGTGAGCCCTTGGTAATTTACATGGCGGCAACCAACCGGGTTATCAGCATTGTCGTCGTCGTAGAGCGGAAGGAACCAGGCTATGAGTATGGAGTTCAACGACCAGTTTACTATGTAAGAGAGGTCTTGACGGAGTCCAAGCAGCGTTACCCGCACTACCAAAAGATAGCTTATGGAGTATTCCTTGCTTCATGGAAGCTGAGGCATTACTTTCAGGAGCACCCAATCACAGTGGTGAGCAAGACTCCACTGTCCGACATTATCAATAACAGCAACGCCACAGGAAGGGTCGCGAAGTGGGGCATTGAACTTGCCGCCTTCGAGATCACCTACAAGAGACGTGACGCTATCAAGTCACAAGCCTTGGCAGACTTCATTGCAGATTGGACGGAGATGCCAGATGCTACTCCATTGCCAGAGCCAGAGTACTGGGTGATGCACTGTGACGGATCAAAGTTGCTCAACGGCTCGGGGGCTGGTGTACTGCTACAGTCACCAAAAGGAGACAATCTACACTATGTTCTGCAGATCCACTTCGAGGCTACAAACAACATGGCGGAGTATGAAGCACTCATTCACGGGCTACGTGTAGCCAAGGACATTGGCATCAAGCGCATAGTTTGCTGTGGAGATTCCGACTTGGTTGCCCAGCAGGTGGCTGGCACCTGGAATGCGCGGAACCCTATGATGGCGGCATATCGAGACGAAGTGGACGAGATAGCCAAGAGCTTCTTGGGCTACAAAGTCAAGTATGTGCCTAGGGAGCAAAACGAGGCGGCTGATCTGTTGTCTAAACTGGGATCAGGTCGCAAGCGAATTCCGCCAGGAGTTTTCCTAGAGCATCTACGCACACCATCCGTGAAGGGCGCCGACATTGACAACCCAGACAGAACTGACTCTTTCATCAACATGGTGACAAAGATCCCTCCGGCTTGGACAAAACCTTTCATGGAGTATGTCGAACACGGAACTTTGCCCGACGACGAAGTCGAACGACGGCAAATAGTACGACGAGCAAAGGGTTATACCATAATCAATGGGCAACTCTACAAGAGGAGCACTACTGGTGTATACCTAAAGTGTGTTTCCTAGCTAGAAGGTATGGAAATCCTACGCGAAATCCATCTCGGAGATTGCGGGCATCACGCCGCTCCTCGATCTTTGGTCGCGAAAGCCTTCCGGCAAGGATTCTACTGGCTGACCACGAAGGCGGACGCCGACAAGCTGGTTGAGACATGCACATGATGCCAGTATTATGCCCGACAACCACATGTTCCTGCTGAAGAATTGCGAACGATACCAATAACTTGGCCGTTTGCATTCTGGGGGCTAGACATGGTGGGACCATTACAGACGGCACCATGTGGATTTACGCATCTGCTCGTAGCAGTTGACAAATTCACCAAATGGATAGAAGCTAAACCCATTAGAAAGCTTGATGGGGCAACTGCCCTCAGGTTTGTCCGGGATTTAGTGGTGAGATTTGGTCTCCCACATAGCATCATTACCGACAACGGAAGCAACTTGTCACTTGGAGAAGTGGAGGCCTATTGTTGGGACAAAGGCATCCGACTTGACCTGGCATCTGTGGCACACCCACAATTCAAGGGTCAGGTTGAGCGAGCCAACGGATTAATTCTGCAAGGGATCAAGCCACGTCTTGAGGCACCGCTGCATAGAGCAGCTGGAGCCTGGGCGGAAGAGTTGTCGTCTGTGCTGTGGAGTTTACGAACTACACCTAACAGATCCACCGGCTACACCCCTTACTTCATGGTATATGGAGCAGAAGCCATCCTACCTTCCGACATCCTCCACGATGCACCAAGAGTTGCCGCCTACGACGAAGTTGACACTAAAGAATCCAGACGCCTAGATATGGACCTTCTCGAGGAGGAGCGTGTTTTGGCATGCCAAAGATCCGCCATCTACCAGCAGAAGCTACGCAGCTACCATAGTCGCCGTGTCCGGCATCGCTCGTTTAAAGAGGGGGATTTAGTGCTCCGACTTAAGCAGAAGAAGTCGCACAAGTTATCCCCGCCATGGGAAGGACCGTTCATCATAAGCAAGGCGCTGCTCAATGGGTCTTACTACCTTGTCGACAATCGTGAGCTCAAGGATAGACCCAACGAGGATCATAAGCGTAAGCGACGTGACCCGGATGATGACTACCCGGAGCTTGATCGGCCATGGAACATAGCACAGCTACGTCATTTCTACACTTAGCACTTTTTATCTAAATTGTGTACCTCTTATATGATCAATGAAATAAAGCTCTTTGGTTCACTCATATTTCTGAGTCTTTTACCTCCTTTAGTGTTCATTTTTGGATCATATAAAACTTTTGTGCGCAAGTCTTGCGTTTGCACTTGTGAAAATTCCGCCTACGGGCGTTAGCTTAAGTTTTCTGGTCTACACGTTCTTTGTTGTTTTTATGTGGATTCTGGAGTAGTGACTTTCGGCACTCATTGTCGGCGATTTTGTGCTCAGGTTATTGACGGTGCCATTGGGCATCATCACCTAAGCGCATGGTTCCGACAACGAGTCTTCCGACTCACGAAAAGTCAAGCATAAAAACCAAAATAATCGATAAGCCAGCACTTGCTTAAAAAATATATACAAACTAGCAATAAGTTCTTAAATAGCAGGATACAACAACCACTGTTTTCTGCCTTAAGGATTACATCACCAAGTTTTTTCCATGCACACATCAAAGGTGAAACAAGAATTACAAAGTGTTTTTCACTCTGTGGGCGCAGGAGACTTGGAAGCTGCATCATCACCAGCCGGAGAAACACCTTCAGCATCAGCACTGTGATGAGACTCGGAGGAATCCTGGACGACGTTGTCGATGAAGTTCCTGGGCACGAAGACATCCACGTCCACCAACTCGGCAACCCTGGTGTCATACCCCGCGAGTGACGATAGGATGGCATCGTGATCGATCTCCTTGCCGTCATCATCCGTGTCGGGGATGCCTGAGGTTACCGTGTCGATGTCGGCATCTTCATAGTGTGCCTTCACCATCGACAGCGCCATCCTTGCGCCAGCCCGTGCACAAGAAGATTTCCAGCTCATGACACGCTCGGGGGCTCGGCACAGGATCTCCGAGTACTTTGTCACGGATTCCGATGCCTTGATATATATTTGGAGGGGCTTGGCGATCTCCTTGGCTTGGGTAATGGCAGTGTTGATGAAATTGCCGGCAAGAACCATGCATTCTTTGTCCGAAGGAGGCGAGCGGGTTAAACCCATAGGAGCTGCAAAATTCCGACAAGGAGCATATGAGTTCGATAAATGCTAAATATCCAGACTGACAGATGTTCAAGGCGAAGGAAACTTACTGAAGATGCTAGCCTTGGCTTGCCAAACGACCTCCGCCAAGGATTCCTTCTCTTGCTGGAGGAGCTTAAACGCCTCGCTATGGCGAAGGTTTTGCTTATCGGCAGCTTGCTTCTGATCCTTTAGGATCGCAGTCTCCTCCTTCAAGAGATTGATCTCAGCAGAGGCGGAGTCTTGCAAGGATTTCATGGAGTCCTCGTGCATCTTCAGCATCTCCTTCCTCTCTTCCTTTAGGATCTTGTTCTCGCTGTCTAGCTGCTGGATATGCTTGGACTGCTCGACAATGTCTTTGGCCTTGGCGACATGTTCTGCAAGTCGGAGAAAACACAGTACAGAGTAAGTACTCGGAGATTGTGGATACAACATGAAGACGAAAATGCGTAATAAGAAAACAGACTCTTATTTTTGATGATATGTTCCTTCAAGATGGCGGTTTTACCCTTTTTGGCTTTGAGATCCGCTCGCATCTTCTGGTACTTGTCGTTGGCCATGCCCCTCCGAGCATTCTCGTTCTGTGGAAGCAAATACAAAATTAAAATCGTTGTTTGGTCTGGTTGGAGCGTCTAGTCGGAGATTTTCCATCTAGATGCTCGGGGGCTACAGCGAGAGTTTTTTTAACTTAGCAATATGCTTAGCTTTTCTTTAAGCATCTAGTCGGAGCTAATTCAGTTCTCGGTTAGAGGCTTGGGGGCTACAGTATAAAGTTTATAACTCAGAAAAAGCTTAGCTTTTCTTTAAAGCATCTGGTCAGAACTAATTCAGTTACAACTAGAGGCTTGGGGGCTACAGCATTGAAAATTATAAACACTGTTGTGCTACTCTTTAAGCATCTAGTTGGAATATTTCATTCCATATAAAGGCTTGGGGGCTGCAGTGAGAGTTTTTTCTAACTTAGTCACTCTTAGAGTATATAGATGCAAAACTTATGGTTTTCCGTCTACATCCTCGGGGGCTACAGTGGGATACTCATATGAAATATTGAAGGCAAAGTAAAAACTTACAAGTGCGATGATCTTGAGGTTTGTAGCACTCTCGGCTAACAGCTTGCCAAAGGAAATGCTATTTCCCTGCAAGATATCTGCTTGTCGGAGTAGCTCCTCAAGACCGCACGTCGGAGATGACGGCACTCCTCCAGTAACCATAGTATTGTTACTCGGCAAAAACGCCGGGTAAACTATCTTGGGGAACTCGAAGGGTTTTTGGGGAGTAGAGGCGCCGCCTTCGGCAGAGGTACCATCTCCCATCACCGCCTTGCCGCTACCGATGGCATCCTTAGCCGGAGCTTCATCCATTTGAAGAGCAGCGCTCTCCTGCGTCGCCTGCTCGCCGACAACAGCGAGCTCGGTAGAGGCGCCAGAATCCACTTCCATGGCGGAAGGGCCTGGTGCCTCCGGGGCTTGAGAGCTTTTCGGAGCGGAGGAGGGCTTGACAGCAGGAGTGGCAGGGGTGATGGCGAGGGAAGAGTCACGATGCAACATCTCTTTAATATTTCTAGAAGCCCCAAGAGTCTTGGAGGACTTCTTGAGGCTGGTTGTGGATTTCTTCCTGAAACGTGCAAAATGCATAAGTACAGGATCAAGACGATAGACAAAGTCGGAGAATGAGAGGCTTACACTAGGGGTGGTGCTTTGGCAAACATCCCGGTAGCTTTTCTCTTTTCCGCCTCCAGGGCAGTGGTAGTCTTCTTGGAGGCTCCACCCTCCGTCTTCTTTTTCTTGCCTCCGTCGGCAGCGTCAGAGGTGGAGCCCTTCCGCTTACGCGCCAACGGGACATCATCGTCGGACACGACCGTGACGTCCTTCATCTTCGGATCATAGATTTGGGCAGCCAGGTTGCCCTCATCTAGATCGCTAAGCTGCTAAAGTAAGAAGTCATTGTGTTAGACAAGATGGTATTGGCAAGATGGAAAAACTGGAGCAATATCATACACGGAGAATAAATTTCTACCTTTGGGCACTTGCCGTCTACGAACATGTCGTAGGTGAGGGTGAAGCCGCGCTTCTTATCCTTCACCTTGACGATGTCCTTAAGGCGGAACTTCACGGAGTCGCTCGAGAAGTTGTCCTCGGAGATCCGGAGGGTATCCCTTCGGTCGCCGGTGTACTCGTGCATGAACTTCATGCGGTGCTGCAGAGGTTGGATCCGCCTGATGAACCAGCACATGGCTAGGTCCAAGCCGGTCAGACCCGTCTCTACAAACCACTCGATCTGCCTTATTGCGCGGGAAGCGTCGAGGTCGGAGGGAAGGGAGGCATGGGACCTCCACGTGGAAACTTCGGCGGCGGCTCCATCCACAAAGTCTGGGTACGTCACTTCTCGGCCCGACAAAGGAATGTCGGGGCCGTAGAAGTACGTCTGCTGTCAGTTTTTGCACGACTCGTGGCCGACGATGTCGGGGAACCGCCGGCCAGGTCGAATCTTGAAGCTTATGGTGCCGCAGTTCCTAAGCTCCTCCCTACTGTGTCCGGCTTCACGTTTAACGGTGAAAAAGTACATAAACAAATCTAACCTAGGCTAACATCTTGCCAAAGGAAATGCTATTTCCCCGCAAGATATCTGCTTGTCGGAGTAGCTCCTCAAGACCGCACGTCGGAGATGACGACACTCCTCCAGTAACCATAGTAGTGTTACTCGGCAGAAGCACCGGGTAAACTATCTTGGGGAACTCGAAGGGTTTTTGGGGAGTAGAGGAGCCGCCTTCGGCAGAGGTACCATCTCCCATCACCGCCTTGCCGCTACCGATGGCATCCTTAGCCGGAGCTTCATCCATTTGAAGAGCAGCGCTCTCCTGCATCGCCTGCTCGCCGATAACAGCGAGCTCGGTAGAGGCGCCAGAATCCACTTCCATGGCGGAAGGGCCTGGTGCCTCCGGGGCTTGAGAGCTTGTCGGAGCGGAGGAGGGCTTGACGGCAGGAGTGGCAGGGGCGATGTCGGGGGAAGAGTCGCGATGCAGCATCTCTTTAATATTTCTAGAAGCCCCAAGAGTCTTGGAGGACTTCTTGAGGCTGGTTGTGGATTTCTTCCTGAAACGTGCAAAATGCATAAGTACAGGATCAAGACGATAGACAAAGTCGGAGAATGAGAGGCTTACACTAGGGGTGGCGCTTTGGCAAACATCCCGGTAGCTTTTCTCTTTTCCGCCTCCAGGGCAGTGGTAGTCTTCTTGGAGGCTCCACCCTCCGTCTTCTTTTTCTTGCCTCCGTCGGCAGCGTCAGAGGTGGAGCCCTTCCGCTTACGCGCCAACGGGACATCGTCGTCGGACACGACCGTGACGTCCTTCATCTTCGGATCATAGATTTGGGCAGCCAGGTTGCCCTCATCTAGATCGCTAAGCTGCTAAAGTAAGAAGTCATTGTGTTAGACAAGATGGTATTGGCAAGATGGAAAAACTGGAGCAATATCATACACGGAGAATAAATTTCTACCTTTGGGCACTTGCCGTCTACGAACATGTCGTAGGTGAGGGTGAAGCCGCGCTTCTTATCCTTCACCTTGACGATGTCCTTAAGGCGGAACTTCACGGAGTCGCTCGAGAAGTTGTCCTCGGAGATCCGGAGGGTATCCCTTCGGTCGCCGGTGTACTCGTGCATGAACTTCATGCGGTGCTGCAGAGGTTGGATCCGCCTGATGAACCAGCACATGGCTAGGTCCAAGCCGGTCAGACCCGTCTCTACAAACCACTCGATCTGCCTTATTGCGCGGGAAGCGTCGAGGTCGGAGGGAAGGGAGGCATGGGACCTCCACGTGGAAACTTCGGCGGCGGCTCCATCCACAAAGTCTGGGTACGTCACTTCTCGGCCCGACAAAGGAATGTCGGGGCCGTAGAAGTACGTCTGCTGTCAGTTTTTGCACGACTCGTGGCCGACGATGTCGGGGAACCGCCGGCCAGGTCGAATCTTGAAGCTTATGGTGCCGCAGTTCCTAAGCTCCTCCCTACTGTGTCCGGCTTCACGTTTAACGGTGAAAAAGTACATAAACAAATCTAACCTAGGCTAACATCTTGCCAAAGGAAATGCTATTTCCCCGCAAGATATCTGCTTGTCGGAGTAGCTCCTCAAGACCGCACGTCGGAGATGACGGCACTCCTCCAGTAACCATAGTAGTGTTTCTCGGCAGAAGCGCCGGGTAAACTATCTTGGGGAACTTGAAGGGTTTTTGGGGAGTAGAGGCGCCGCCTTCGGCAGAGGTACCATCTCCCATCACCGCCTTGCCGCTACCGATGGCATCCTTAGCCGGAGCTTTAGCCATTTGAAGAGCAGCGCTCTCCTGCGTCGCCTGCTCATCGACAACAGCGAGCTCGGTAGAGGCGCCAGAATCCACTTCCATGGCGGAAGGGCCTGGTGCCTCCGGGTCTTGAGAGCTTGTCGGAGCGGAGGAGGGCTTGACGGCAGGAGTGGCAGGGGCGATGGCGGGGGAAGAGTCGCGATGCAGCATCTCTTTAATATTTCTAGAAGCCCCAAGAGTCTTGGAGGACTTCTTGAGGCTGGTTGTGGCTTTCTTCCTGAAACGTGCAAAATGCATAAGTACAGGAGCAAGACGATACACGAAGTCGGAGAATGAGAGGCTTACACTAGGGGTGGCGCTTTGGCAAACATCCCGGTAGCTTTTCTCTTTTCCGCCTCCAGGGCGGCGGTAGTCTTCTTGGAGGCTCCACCCTCCGTCTTCTTTTTCTTGCCTCCGTCGGCAGCGTCAGAGGTGGAGCCCTTCCGCTTACGCGCCAATGGGACATCATCGTCGGACATGACCGTGACGTCCTTCATCTTTGGATCGTAGATTTGGGCAGCCAGGTTGCCCTCATCTAGATCGCTAAGCTGCTAAAGTAAGAAGTCATTGTGTTAGACAAGATGGTATTGGCAAGATGGAAAAACTGGAGCAATATCATACACGGAGAATAAATTTCTACCTTTGGGCACTTGCCGTCTACGAACATGTCGTAGGTGAGGGTGAAGCCGCGCTTCTTATCCTTCACCTTGACGATGTCCTTAAGGCGGAACTTCACGGAGTCGCTCGAGAAGTTGTCCTCGGAGATCCGGAGGGTATCCCTTCGGTTGCTAGTGTACTCGTGCATGAACTTCGTGCGGTGCTGCAGAGGTTGGATCCGCCTGATGAACCAGCACATGGCTAGGTCCAAGCCGGTCAGACCCGTCTCTACAAACCACTCGATCCGCCTTATTACGCGGGAAGCGTTGAGGTCAGAGGGAAGGGAGGCATGGGACCTCCACGTGGAAACTTCGGCGGCGGCTACATCCACAAAGTCCGGGTACGTCACTTCTCGTCCCGACAAAGGAATGTCGGGGCCATAGAAGTACGTCCGCTGCCAGTTTTTGCACGACTCGTGGCCGACGATGTCGGGGAACCGCCGGCCAGGTCGGATCTTGAAGCTTATGGTGCCGCAGTTCCTAAGCTCCTCCCTACTGTGTCTGGCTTCACGTTTGACGGTGAAAAAGTACACAAACAAATCTAACCTAGGCTAACAGCTTGCCAAAGGAAATGCTATTTCCCCGCAAGATATCTGCTTGTCGGAGTAGCTCCTCAAGACCGCACGTCGGAGATGACGGCACTCCTCCAGTAACCATAGTAGTGTTTCTCGGCAGAAGCGCCGGGTAAACTATCTTGGGGAACTTGAAGGGTTTTTGGGGAGTAGAGGCGCCGCCTTCGGCAGAGGTACCATCTCCCATCACCGCCTTGCCGCTACCGATGGCATCCTTAGCCGGAGCTTTAGCCATTTGAAGAGCAGCGCTCTCCTGCGTCGCCTGCTCATCGACAACAGCGAGCTCGGTAGAGGCGCCAGAATCCACTTCCATGGCGGAAGGGCCTGGTGCCTCCGGGTCTTGAGAGCTTGTCGGAGCGGAGGAGGGCTTGACGGCAGGAGTGGCAGGGGCGATGGCGGGGGAAGAGTCGCGATGCAGCATCTCTTTAATATTTCTAGAAGCCCCAAGAGTCTTGGAGGACTTCTTGAGGCTGGTTGTGGCTTTCTTCCTGAAACGTGCAAAATGCATAAGTACAGGAGCAAGACGATAGACAAAGTCGGAGAATGAGAGGCTTACACTAGGGGTGGCGCTTTGGCAAACATCCCGGTAGCTTTTCTCTTTTCCGCCTCTAGGGTGGCGGTAGTCTTCTTGGAGGCTCCACCCTCCGTCTTCTTTTTCTTGCCTCCGTCGGCAGCGTCAGAGGTGGAGCCCTTCTGCTTACGCGCCAACGGGACATCATCGTCGAACACGACCGTGACATCCTTCATCTTCGGATCGTAGATTTGGGCAGCCAGGTTGCCCTCATCTAGATCGCTAAGCTGTTAAAGTAAGAAGTCATTGTGTTAGACAAGATGGTATTGGCAAGATGGAAAAACTGGAGCAATATCATACACGGAGAATAAATTTCTACCTTTGGGCACTTGCCGTCTACGAACATGTCGTAGGTGAGGGTGAAGCCGCGCTTCTTATCCTTCACCTTGACGATGTCCTTAAGGCGGAACTTCACGGAGTCGCTCGAGAAGTTGTCCTCGGAGATCCGGAGGGTATCCCTTCGGTCGCCGGTGTACTCATGCATGAACTTTGTGCGGTGCTGCAGAGGTTGGATCCGCCTGATGATCTAGCACATTGCTAGGTCCAAGCCGGTCAGACCCGTCTCTACAAACCACTCGATCCGCCTTATTGCGCAGGAAGCGTCGAGGTCGGAGGGAAGGGAGGCATGGGACCTCCACGTGGAAACTTCAGCGGCGGCTCCATCCACAAAGTCTGGGTACGTCACTTCTCGGCCCGACAAAGGAATGTCGGGGCCGTAGAAGTATGTCCGCTGCCAGTTTTTGCACGACTCGTGGACGGCGATGTCGGGGAACCGCCGGCCAGGTCGGATCTTGAAGCTTATGGTGCCGCAGTTCCTAAGCTCCTCCCTACTGTGTCCGGCTTCACGTTTGACGGTGAAAAAGTACACAAACAAATCTAACCTAGGTCTGATCCCTAGGTAACCCTCACAGAGTGCCTCCAAGTTGCTAAGCACTAAGATGCTATTGGGGGAGAGGTTGTGGGGTTGGACCTTGAAGTGATTCAAGACGGACAAAAAGAAGTGGGAGATGGGCAGAGAAACGCCGCGTACCAATTGCGCCTTGAGGTACACCTTCTCTCCGGCTTGGGGAGAAGGAGTCACCTCGCCGGCTGGCGCCGCCCGCCAGGCGAACCCCTCCGTCGCGGGGAGGTAGCCCTCGGCGACCATCTCTTGGATGTCGCGCGTGGTGATGTCCGACCCGCGCCAGTCGCCTTTGTGCGAATCTGGATCCTCTTCCAGGGGCTCTAGCACCGCCAGATTGTGGTCGCCGCCGGTGGTTTCAATCACCGCCGATGCGGGGATGACCAGGCCCTCTGGGGGCACAACGACGGAGCTCGCCGGCTTCGCCGTGGCTTCCCTCGATGTTGCCATCGATGGGGAAGAGCTGCTGCTAGCCATGGAAGGAGTGGAAAGGAGTGACTGGTGCGAGGAGAAGCTAGGGTTTCTCGAGGTTTTTCTGCGGAGAGATCGAGGAGGCGTGCGGCTGGAGGAAGAAGAAGCTGACGCGAGAGAATGAGGTGAAAAGTAACAAGTGTCCCATGGTTACTATTTATCTTACTCCGCGTCGAGATTCGTGCAGCTAATCGGACGGTTGCCACGTAGACGACGTGGTCGAGAACGTGTGCGGTAATTTCGGCACGTCTCCAAACGGTCGCCGCCAACGGTTCGTATTGCTTGCTCGGGAAAAACGGCTATGATTACGTTCTCTGCATGTGTGAGTTATGAGGCGTCGCTGACCTAGGCCTACGTCGTCATAACTGACATGGTAGATGAGCCGTCGCATCGAAGATTCCGGCATGGATGGATTTAATCCGACTAACGGAAACATACGATGGAAGATTGAACATTTCTCCGACTTACTAACAGGAGACGGAGAAAACTTTGCAGGGTTCTTTGGGAGGACTACAAGATATTGCTTGACGATTTGCCGACATCCATCTAGACGGAGCATTCCACGTGAAGAGGCAAGACGGTGCAAGATCTCGGAGTTCTCCGGGGGCTACTGTTGGGGATATGCTATATGGGTATCCTCATAGTATGTCTCTAATCCGACTAACCCGGGTGGCCCATAGTCGGTAGCATGGCCTATGGCCTGCTGGGCGGCCCAGTTAGGTGGATCCAGAAGGGAGGCCCATGCCGGATAAAGGAAGGCTACGGTGGAGTCACCAGCGTACCCGGAGCCTTGGAGTACAAGATACACAAGACTAGTGATAGACGGTGTAGGACTCTGTAACCTGTCCGGCTAGGACTTTCCCATGTAACCCTAGGATCTGACGACTATATAAGTCGGACCTATGGGAGCCTTTAGGGCACAACCTAGTATCGTTTTACATACACCTCGCACAGCGAACCTATCTCTGTAACTCGGCATATTGCCATTATAGTGATTTATAGTAGGAGTAGGATTCCGACACCGTCGTGGGATCTGAACCTGGGTAAGCTGTGTTACCTCGTACCCGTCAACCATCCGCCTTACCCCACGTCTCTAAACACGCACTGTGAGGACCCCTCCATGGCGTACTCGTCGGTAATACCACGACAGAATTGCTACAGTAGCTAATGTTTTTAGTAAAAGTTTTGTTGTTCTAAAGCTAAACCCAAGGGTCTATTATCTTTTGAATACACTAATGTTGCTAATGAAGATTGTGTGAAGTTTTGTATGAAGGAAAATTTCCAGGTGTAGAGAAAGAATGATATAATGAGATGAACAATGGACAAAAGCTCAAGATTCGGGATGCCACCCCGTGTCACCCCAAGAAATATTCAAGAGGTACAAGCGTCAAAGCTTGGGGATGCCCAAGGCATCCCCTTCTACATCAATAAAAACCCCAGGTCTTTCTAGACACTTTGTTTTTATTGTTTCATGCACTATTGTGTTGTTATTGGATCGTCTTAGTTTTCATTTTAGTTTGGTTAGTTTGCTTGAATAAATTAGTTTGGACCCCCGTTCTCGTTGTGTTGTTTCAAATAAGTTGATTGGTGTTTGAGAGGAGTAAAAAGTCCTTTCTTGACTAGTACAAGAGGAGCTTGCTTTGACTGTGACTTAGACTTTAGCATGTCATGCTAGGTGTTGTTTTGACCTTATGCTTAGTGATTATTGTTGTAGCATGACTTGTTCCAAACAATTAGGATTGCTTAGTGTGCCTTGAAGGAATCATGTGTTGTTTAGCATACAAAAGCATAGTATTGTGGTATTCTCCTTTGATGCTTTGTTTGTGTTGACTTGGCACATGCTCACACCATGTTATGACTATGAACAAGTCACCATAGCCTCTATGATCATTTAGTTATTGACTTATAGTACCATTTTATGCTTTGATTAGTAATGTTTTGTCGCTTTGCATGATTATGGCCATTATTGCTCTCTTAATTGGTCGCTCCCAGTCTTTTGCTAGCCTCCACTTTTATGAGTAAGCTCTACTCATGCATCCAACTCCCAAGAAACCAAGTTATTCCAAAGTGTCCACTATAAATTCCTATGCATGGTGTGTTACACCATTCCAAGTACATTCTTGTTTTCATCTATCTTCCAATTAAAAAGTATTTTGTTATGTGAAAACTTAGTGATTAAAGCTCTCACAAACTTGATGGCACACTTTATTTTTCATGCCCCTAATAAAATTGAACCATTGTGTCATCTATGTTGTATATGCTTGCACTTATACGTTGGAATTAGCAGAACCGTGCTGTCACGGGGAACACTTTCAACATTGCACTTGTACTTTGTACACCAGGGTGCCAGTTGCATGTTTTCTTCTATTTTTGGTTCCAGAAAAGGCAGAAAATCAATATTCTCGGAATTGGACGAGACAAAAGCCAATCTTCCTATTTTTCCCGGAGCAACATGGAACTACGAAGCTGAGATGGAGGAGGACACCAGGGTGGCCGCACCCCCTAGGCACAGGCCAGCCCTGGTGGCACCCACAGGGGGTGTGGGACCCCTGGCCCTCCACCGACCTTGCCTCCTTCGCCTATAAGAAGCCCCCGGGGAGAAAACCCTAGATCATCTGGCGGAAATACACGAAAACCTCCACAGCGCCGCCGCCACTAAAGGGGAGATTCGGGGGACAGAAAGTCTCTGTTCCAGCACACTGTCGGGACAGGGAAGTGCCCCCGGATCCATCTCCATCGATCTCCATCACCATCTCCATCGTCGTAGCTGATTCCCATGATGAGGAGGGAGTAGTTCTTCCTCGAGGCTAAGGGCTCTACCGGTAGCTATGTGTTCAACTCTCTCTCTATGCATGATCTTGTTGTGGTCATGAGCTTTGTAATCAAGTAGATCTACTCTGCTACTCAAGTGCTTCAATAGATCTCTAGATCTCCCCACGTGTGTGTAAGTGACAGCGTGCATAGCGTGGTGGCACGTAGGCTAGAGGTTACATAAATACTCATCGTTCTTTAATAGATCTATGTTTTTCCCACGTGTGTGACAGTGACAGCGTGTGCGCCGTGTGTGGCACTTAAGCTAGATTACATATATATATTCATGAGTTATATTTGGAGTTGGATGTCTTTATAAAATTATAGTGTTTGTTGGAACCATCTAGCGCTCAAGGTGACAGTGTGGGGTTATCTAGATTGGGGAAGGCCCTACCGTGGATTAGAGTGTCTAACCGGAGAGTAGTTAAGAGTAGTATCATGAAGAGAATATATTTATATGAGAGAGTGTTCACTAGTGAAAGTATGATCCCTGGGCCTTGTTTCTAAGCATTAAAACACCATTCACAACTAGATCCGTTACATGTTTGCTTGCTTCCATCTTTTTGCCTTTAGTCTTTACCTCACCGTCAAGCTCTTTTCTGGCACCGCTACCACTTGTATTTCACTATCTCTTCGCCGAACTAGTGCACCTATACACCTGACAAGTGTATTGGGTGTGTTGAGGACACAAGAGACTTCTTGTATCTTGATTGCAGGGTTGCTTGAGAGGGATACTTTTGACCACTTCCTCCCTGAGTTCGATAAACCTTGGGTAATCCACTTAAGGGAAACTTGCTGCTGTTCTACAAACCTCTGCACTTGGAGGCCCAACAACTGTCTAAAAGAATAGAAGTGCGTAGACATCAATGTGTTTCCAAAGTTACATCCTTTTAAAGGAAAGTATGTCTTCGTTGGAGGGGTGGGCGGTACTAAGACCACCAACGCCACAAATGCATCATCCTATTTTCCCAAGCACCCGCCTCACGGCTGTAGCACCCCAGGAAATCCCAAATTAGAAATTGTCCCTTGTTTCTATTTTTTTGCATCATCATGACATCATCATGCATATGTTTTCCCCTAAAAATATTTTTGTTAAAACCCTATTTTTGATTCTATATCACTTCCCTCTTTATTTCAAATCAAAATCTACCGAAACCGTATGCCCTGTCGCACAGGGTTAAGTAAACCATGGACGTAGTAGAAGTCATCGCACACCTATCGATAGTGACGGTTCGTTTCACCGTATGTGATGGGCAATTTCCATCGCATGTGATGGCTCGATCTATACTAGTGGATGAGAGAGGCCGGCGCTTGTAATGTTGGGCCTGCTGGAATTCTCCCGCCTATATCTGGTATCATAGCATGGTGTGGATAGTCGGGATGGCTATGGGCCTAGGTAGCAGTGTGCGCTCGGGATGGATCCATTCTGTGAGGCCTTGCAGCAGTTCATGGGCTGACTGCGCGAGCTAGGACAAGGGGGAGTACCACCTTGCCCAGCGAAGCCGGAGGTGACCAACCTATAAGGCAGGGCAAACCTCGCCCTTTGCTTGCAGGTTTTGGGAAGAGGGTAATGTTGGGCCTGTTGGAATTCTCCCATCTACATCTGGTATCAGAGCCTAGTGTCAACTGTCGGGTTGGCCGTGGGTCGGCTAGTAGTGTGCGCCCGGGCTGGATCCGTTCGTGAGGCCTTGCAGTAGTTTCCGAGCTAACTGCGCGAGCTGGGACTAGGGGAATGTTGGGATTTAGTCCCACCTCGCCTAGTGAGGCCGAGGTGACTAGCTTATAGGGCAGGGAAAACATCTCCCTTTGCCCGCGGGTTTTGGGGTGAGAGAGGTCGATGCTTGTAACGTTAGGCATGCTAGAATTCTCCCCCCTACATCGTTCCAGCGGTTCGCGGACTGACTACACCAACTGAGACTAGGGAGAGAATGTTGGGATTTAGTCCCACCTTGCCTAGCAAGGTCGGAGGTGACTAGCTTATAAGGCATGACAAACCTCTCCCTTTGCCCGCAGGTTTTGGGATGCGTGAGGCCAGCACTTGTAACATCGGGCCTACTGGAATTCTATACATCCATTTGGTATCAGACCCTAGTGTCAATAGTCGGGCTGGCTGTGGCCCGGCTAGCAGTGTGCGCTTGGGCTGGATCCATTGTGCGAGGCCTTGTGGTGGTTTCCGGGCTGACTACGCAAGCTGGGACTAGGGGAATGTTGGGATTTAGTCCCACCATGCCCAACGAGGCCGAGGTGACCAGCTTATAAGGCAGGGCAAACATCTCCCTTTGCCCGCGGATTTTGGGATGAGAGAGGCCGATGCTTATAACGTTAGGCATGCTGGAATTTTCCCGCCTACATCGTTATAGCGGTTTTCGGACCGATTGCATGAGCTGGGACTAGGGGAGAATGTTAGGATTTAGTCCCACCTCGCCTAGAGAGGTCGGAGGTGACCAACTTATAAGTCATGGCAAACCTCTCCCTTTTCCCACAGGTTTTGGGATGAGTGAGGCCAACACTTGTAATGTCGGGCCTGCTGGAATTCTATACCTACTATTTCGTATCAGACCCTGGTGTCAACAGTCGGGATAGCTGTGGGCCGGCTAGCAGTGTGCGCTCGGGCTAGTTCCATTCCGCGAGGCCTTGCAGCGGTTTCCAGGCTGATTGCGCGAGCTGGGACTAGGGGAATGTTGGGATTTAGTCCCACCTCGCCTAGTGAGGCCGAGGTGACCAGCTTATAGGGCAGGGAAAACATCTCCCTTTACCCGCGGGTTTTGGGATGAGAGAGGTCGATGCTTGTAACGTTAGGCATGCTGGAATTCTCCTGCCTACATCGTTGCAGCGGTTCCCGGGCTGACTACACAAGCTGGGACTAGGGGGAGAATGTTGGGATTTAGTCTCACCTCACCTAGCGAGGTCGGAGGTGACCAGCTTATATATAAGGCATGGCAAACCTCTCCCTTTGCCCGCGGGTTTTGGAATGAGTGAGACCAGCACTTGTAACGTGAGGCCTGCTGGAATTCTATACCTACATTTGGTATCAGACCCTGGTATCAATAGCCGGGCTGGCTGTGGGCCGGCTAGCAGTGCGCGCTCGGGCTGGATCCATTCCGCAAGGCCTTGCAGCGGTTTCCAGGTTAACTACGCGAGCTGGGACTAGGAAAAAATGTTGGGATTTAGTCCCACCTCGTCTAGCGAGGAGGCGGATGGCGACTAGCTTATAAGGCAGGACAAACCTCTCCCTTTGTTCGAGGGTTTTTGGGATGAGAGAGGCCGGCGCTTCTAATAGTGGGCCTTCTTGAATTCTCCCGCCTACACTCCTGGCCTGTGCAGCGGAATGCAGCGGGGTGATTGTGGTCCCTGGCGGAGTTGTTTGCAAGAGGGAGAAGATGTTTGTGTGCGACGGCGGAGACATGCAGCACAATTAGGAAACAACATTAGATTAGGACTGGCAATGACTATAGAGTTCCTTTGAAAATTTAATGGCTTCCTTTCGAAACTGACTGGCTAGATGTGGTTTGTACTCTCTCTGATCACCTCTAGTGAAGAGTACATGCAAGGTACGTACCCTAAAGGAGAACTCAAAGATCTAAGAATCCCGATCGAGGAACCCGGCCGTCATGTGTTAACTTCATCCATCTAACTATAGTTGTATACTACACGTGAATGCCGAAGAAGGCGAAACCGAGCTGATGGTGCCGGGGAAGAGGGTGATGGTGTCGCCGTCCCTGACGTCGTGCCAACGCAGCGTGAGTTCGTCGCGCATGATGTCCTGCCTGTGGATGAAGAAGTACTCCTCGGGCGGGTGGAGGTGCGGCGCCATCCTAGCGACCTCCCGCCGCATCTCCCCTGGGGTGTCGAGAGCGCTCACCTCCAGCAACGCTGCCGTGTTTCCCCGGTGCGACTCGAGCGTTATCATCATCGTCCTGTCCCCAGCATTGGCCGTGGCCGCCGCAGGGTGGCGCACAGGCACGGCGACCTCTACTCTGCCCTGCTGGTCTAAGGCTGCGGGCTGGCGCACGGCGTGGGCAACGGCATGCATCCCCTCCGCCGGCGGGTTATAGTCTGGCAGCGCCCTGACGCCCTCCCGCTCGGCCTCATCGAACAGGTGGTCCATGAGGATGTCTGAGGCGGGCAGGTAGAACAACGCAATGCTGCTGCTGCTGCTGCCGCCGAGAGCGGTTACAGTGGGGGCAACGCTGCCGGTGACGGTGGCGGAGGCGGGCTGAAGGTCCGCCGGCGCGATGCTGTTACCGAGAGCGAGAGCAGCTGCAGGGAGGACGTGAAGGAGGAGGCATGAGCCGTGGTGGATCGAGTAGTCCATCATGTCGCGGTGGTCGTGGAGCTCCTGGCCCATGAAGAGGAGCCGCTGCGACTCCACGGGGATGCCGAGTCTGTCCCGGATCGCCTCCTTGATCCACAGGACGGTCGCAAAGAACCGCACCCCACGCAGGGTGAGCACGGTGCCGCCCTGCGTGGTGGTCTCGATCTTCACGTCCATGCCGCCGCCGCGCGCTCGATCGAGGTAATCGAGTTATGCGTGCGTTCGCGTTCATCGTGAATTTTTATATGTGTCCCCCGTCAGCTGGCAGTGGGCTAAAACCCACGCTGAACCAGTCATTAGTGGAAGAAAAGCCAGGGGACTATTTCAATTTTCCACCCAACCCCATGTACTTACTACTGTAAACCATTTGTACGTGTGTCATTTGCGTTTCATACTTGTGGGACATGGAGCAAACCAACCCACCACAAACATCGAGCATGCATGTGATCCACAAGTACGGCATTCGCTTTGATACAATACCGGACCAGTATATACTACTCCACTCCAGTCAGTATAAAGTTCTTTTATACTACTATACTACTATCCTTTAGGAGTTGCTGCTGTACGGATAGCACAAATCGCGCAGACCGGGTCAAGACTCCAGCCCAACACTCATACTAGCTACAAGCAGAGATGATATGGTACGTGTGGAAACCAAATTAACTTTACGGCCATGCTAGCTAAACGAACGAATCTTATAAGGATCCTCCTCGTACCACCGGTCAAAACAAAAAGGATCCTCCTCCTCCTCGTAAGAACCACTAGTGCGGGAGGGATGCCGAGCTCCATTCAGCGAAATTGCATAAACCTACAATTTTTTTTGGGGGGGCCACAAACCTATAATAATTGGGCAAGGGTTGCAAGGAACTACAACTATATCGAGAAGAGTCGCATAAAACTACAACTTTTAGGTGCATGTGTTGCACGGACCACATTTTTTTAACTATCCCACTTAACAGCACATCTGCCATATGGGATCTCGGTCATCGATGTCTACGTGGAGTCAAAACTGCCATAGCAGACCCCGACTAAGTAAGGAGTGAGGGACTAGTCTGGCCGGACCAGGTTCTCTTCTTCCCCAAACTCAGGTCGTGGAGCAAGGGCGGCGGAAGGACGAAGGCGACTACAACCAGCGAGACGGACTCCCGTGATGGACCACAGGCAACCATTCTCGTTCTTCCCTCAGTAAGCTTTCCCCTCACTAAGCCCCTCGCTCCTTAGCCCCCTTCCCACGATTAGGGTTCTTGTAAAGAAATCTAGGTTTTGGGCTTCTGCACAAATTGGCTACGCCTATCTGATTCAAAAATGTCCTTTTCATTAAGTTTGATGCATGTGAGGCTGATTCTACTTAAGAATATGGAAAACTAGGGAAAATCGAGGCAAAATAGGTGTAGGAAATAAGAGTTCTCGCGCTAAGAGAGAGAAGAAAGAAGGTAGGCACGAGAGGAAGAAAGGAGAGGAGCGGGGGAGGCCGGCGCGGCGCTCGACTTGGTCAAATGCATTCGGCCTGGCGGTGACTGAATGGACGATTCGGCCTGGCCGTGACCAAGTGGGCATTCGGCCAGCATAGGCCATGCGGCCCCACGCGGCCACATGCAATCGTCCAGCTCCTCGCCGAATGGAGCTGAATCGGTCCGGCCCAGGCCAAGTGGCCCATTCAGCTAGATCCGACGATGTGCTACAATTGCAAATTATTGTATTCATGCAATACTTTTCGAAATGATTAAAAAAGTGTATTATTTAAAAAAAATCGCCTCGGCAAGCAGGTCTTGGAGCTCCAGCAGCCCCTCGGCAAGAAGCTCCACCAGCCCCTGGACGAGCAGCTCTTCTAGCTCCAATTAGTGCTAACAGAGGGTCAAGGAAAAACAATTATGAAAATGGCAGGATATGGTCTTACCTCACTGCAGGTAATGCACAAAGTTGCAGAGATAAGGAGTACTGATGCCTGTATGTAATAGAAGGCTACCATTTTGGTGTTTGTGATGACCTTATGTGCGGTGACCCAGCATACCACTACATGTGTAGTACACTATAGTCGTTGACATGACATCCACAGAACACCGTGCCATAAATATCTCATCCCTCAGAGTGGTACAACAGAAATATTGCGGGTCCATATTACAAAAGTATACACATTATTATTATTACAATACCGGAAGTTCAAAACTTCCAAAAGATCCAACTTACAAACCAAAATATAAGATGTTCAACAGAAATTTAAAAGTAACAACTCCGACTAGGAGTGGGGCTCAACAGCTTATTCTATAGAGTTCATGCTGCTCGGCTCCGATGGTTACTACTAACTAGATACTTAGCTGGTCTCATTCTCATCGACACCATAGTGGATCTCGTAATCCAGGCCTTCAACTCCTCCGGATAGATCAGGTTCCTCGTAGAACACATCTTCTAGGCATTCAGTTGCATACATTGGCACGTCCTCGGAATCCTCAGAGTCTAAGCAAGGGATCAACAGAAAAAATGAGTAACAGTGTTACCCAACAAGTTCATTATATGCAAGGTGGGAAGTTTGATGCCCTATCTACCACCTCGGATTATAAATCCTTGGCACTATGCAGTTTTTGTAAATCTTTCTTCAAAGATTGATTTTATTCTGAAAAAAAAACTATGACAATCAGCCATCACAGGTTGACTAGAACTTTCATGGAGTTCCTTTCCTGCCGCGTTCGTAGCTCCTTCCAGGAACAGGGAGTAACAAGTTACAGTTCTTACACTCTGCAGAGGTGCGTTACTTTACCCATGAGAGATCAACTCCTTGTTGCACAATCGGGCATACTTTCCCATCCACAATTCCATGATGTGGGGCCCAGTAGTTGGTCCAAGCCAATCACTGCCTCCTTCGTGACCCCGCATGCCTCCTTGGTGTACACCATGCCCACATAATGAATTACGGCAATGGTTTGTACAAACCGTTAGATGTCAGAACTATCGTGGGACATTGAGGGTTCCCACTCATATGTTGCATATCCTCTATGAATTACCAATTAATATGCACGCTATGAGGATAACAGCCATGACCTGCACATCCGGCTTCATGCGAGAGGAAGAAGATACAGCTGACTTCTCTGTCCTATTCCAAATCTCATGGCTAACGCGTAATATACGGCGCTAGAATCACTGATGTCAGGGGTTATTAAGTCCCTACTTGATTATCATTGTTGTAATTAGAGCTCTAAGTTCTATTGCTCCATCATATCACCACTTAGGATGATATCCATAATTTCTTTATTTGGGAAAATAATATTTTCTTTCTTTTATAGCATATATGATAACACACAATTTGCAAATACTTTGATAAAGACTCTTCAAAGGATATGAGCAAGTGATGAAGTTGCCTTGTGATGGAAAGGTAGTGAAGTCTGATGCTTGCACTGGACCTTGAGCTTCTAGTTCTACAAAAACATCATTATTGTCCGGTAAGGACAATATTTAAAGAAACAAAATGATTATGCAAGTAATGTAATGCATTATTTATATTTATATGCATTTACCCCCAAAAGTTCCTTTTTTCAATAAAGGATTTATAAATGTTTATTTTTAATATTTATAACATATATTGAGTTATTTTATTTTATTTCTCTTTATTTGACCTTTATTAATTTAATAATTCTTTTAGGAATTATTAATTATACATTAATTTTATTACTAAATATTTATTTAGTATTTTTCAAAAATACTATTATATTATTAAATAATGAAAGTGATTTTTATTTATTTTTATTACCTTTCAATAATTTTGTAAAATTCCATAAGGAATATTTAAATTACAAAATTCTTATACAAATTTTAATGTCCAAAATTTTGATATCTTATTTTATTTGGACAGAATGGATTATTGTGAATCCAAAAATATTTTATTTATAATTTTTGAACTTTTATTTTATTTTCTATAATTTTATTTAGGTTAGGGGTATTTTGGTCTTTTCTAATTGATCAGAAGAATTATTAAACAACTTGGGCTTATTAGGCCGAGGTGGCCCAATAGGGCATGGTCAAATGACTACCCCGAAGGGTTTTGGCCTACCCTGCCCACACTGCCTCCTCTCTATCCCTCGACTTTATCTGCTCCTCCTCTGACTCGCCCCTGTGGCCGGCGATGCCGCCACCATCGATTCTCGCCGTCGTCGGCCGTTATGGCCGCCGCCGTGGTGCGAGTTGGGGTTGTTGACGATGCTTGTTCATTCTATCCACTTGGATTTGACTTTGGGCTTCCCTGTGGTCAGTTCCACCCCATTCCCGAACCCTAGGGTTCGAAAAAGATGTTATCGTCGTCACCGCGATCCCGCCTGCGGTGGTGTGCTGGTCTTGTGCACTGCTGCGGCCTCCGCCGTGGCAGGTGCAGGTTGCAGCGCCCCTCTGGGTGTTCCCTGTGCCGCCGCGGTTCGTCGTCCCTTCTGCTTCCTCTTCGATGCATCAGCGAGGACCTCGGGTAAGTGGTCTCTGTGGTGTTTGTCCATGCTACTGCCTTGATCCTTTTTGGTGTGTGGCTAGTGGCTTCTGATGTTGAGTGATTTTGTGCTGATTGGGTTCATCTCAAAATTAGGGTTCATAATCCCCTGTTGATCATACCTATGCTGTTTTAGATCAAGTGTTGATTAGATTTGATCCTGTGAAATGATTGCTTGCTGTGGTTAAGGATTGATAGTAGCTTTGATGTTACTAGTTGCCTGTCAGATTGGTCCTAGTGGTAATTCACCATGATCCATGCTAGTTGTTTCAATCAAATCCTTAATTGGATTAGGTTGTTGATCCAAGGTTTACTCTACTGTCAGATTACTCATACTGACAGTAGTTTTCTCTTAGTGGTTGATTACTACAATCATAATATGGTTTTGTTTGAGATGAAACACTCTGAATCAAATCATTATATGTAATGATTTTCTGTGGATGTATAGACTCCTTTTAAATGTTGATTCCTGGTACTTAGCTTCAGGAAATTGATATATAATGATTTGTCCCTTTTCCTGTGGGAACTAAGAAAAGATGATTTTAGATCATTAAGAACTTGTCCTTGTGATGCCATTGTATTTTGGCACACAAGTGATTAGGTTTTTATTTCTGGGCTTAGTTCGATTATGCTTGGGATTAGAATTGATAAGATGATATGGAAGCTTTTATTATTATTCATGCCTATGATGTGGGTCTGAGGCTCTAGGATTTAATTCCTAGTTAGTTGGGCAATAGTTTGTTTGAATCTTATAGGATCAGGGGTGCTACTCTCTCTTTGAGAGATGTGCACTGATCTGATAGGATCAAATGAAAATGATCTAAGTTGTAAAAAAATAACACTAAAACCAGCGATGCTGGTCTGAGGGTTTAGTGTTTGTGGTTGAGCTTGATTTCTTGTCCTTATACTTGAATTCTCTAGGATAGATTCACCCCTCTTGGGTGCATATTGAGAGATCATTACATAAAGCAACACATGCTTTTATTTAGATATTCTGATGAAAGCATGTGATGGTTTTATGAGACTCACCGCAAGATTTGATGTTGGTGTAGTAGGTTGTTGATCTTGAGCTTGGTCAGGATCTTGATCTACTTTAACTATGCTCCTGAGCTTGCTCTTGAGCTTGCCTGCTCCTCCTAGCTCCTGGTCTTGACCTTGCTATCCACCAAATCCATTCCCCTCCTTATGTCACCATCCTGGTGATGTTTGGGTTGATCTGGGTGGTTGGTTTGGTTGCTGTTCTTGGTTGAACTGTTGTTCACCCTGGCTGTGTTGGTGTGTTGTGTAGTCGAGTGGTGCACTGAGGTGCTTTGCCTCGGTTGTGATGTGGTTTTGTGATCCTGGATGTGCTTGTGTGGTCGACAGCACACCATCTGCATGCTTGTGTGTGTGTAGTCTGTGTGCCTGCTATGCACATATGGATAAGTTCAGATAATTTGAACTTACAATTCCCAATCTACTTTTTACTCTGGTTGGTGAACTGGTCCCTTTTGGCTGTCATTTGCATTTTGGCTTGAATTTATAAAAGATGAGATCTTTCAAATTGGTGAAACTTGCCCCTTTTAACATTTCTCAATGATGAGATTGTCAAGTGCATCTCACTGACATATCTGAGAGAAATATACTAACACTAATCCTATTTTATTTTCTGTTTGATCTTTGTTTTGCAGGTACAAACATAAAGATGAAGATTTGGTATTGTCTTATATATAGGATAGTTAGTAGAGATTTAAATGTAATTTTCTTAATCTTTTGTAATTTGTCTTTTATAATTCTTGTAATCTTTATTTTATTTAATTGTAATAAATATTATGTTATTATTAATAAAGAAGATTCTTATTCTTTATTCTGTTGTAACTTGTTTATGTCTTTATAATATGAAAATGAATTTCATAATTTCTATTGTTTTGAGATTTAAGTTATACTACCTATATCTTAATTAATTTAAGATTCAAATCTTATATCTAACTCATTTAAATTATTATTCAAACACTTAAGTTTTTAAATTCAAACCCCTTTCAAAACACACATAATTCTTTTAAGATCACATCAAAGTTTATAACAATCCTACTTTAAGCCTAAACCTAATCTTAAAGTAAGAAAGAAACATTGATCACTTAAGATTTTATTTGGCGAAAATTTTACCCACTTTTTCACAAATAGATGCATGCAACAATACATAATCCTAAATCTACCCTTCGTTAGGTTCCTTAATGATGGGATGTTATAGACTTCCCCCCTTAAATTAAACTTCGTCCCGAAGTTTGTTGGAGATGTACCTGAATAGTTCTGGATAAGTTTTTCTTAAATCCTCTTCTTTCTCCCATGTGGCTTCCCTTTCAGGGTGATGTTCCCATTGTACCTTGCAATACTTGATTACCCTATTCCTCAATCTTTTCCAATTTTCTTCTAGAATCTTGCAGGGCTTTTCAATATAAGTCGGGTCGGCTTGTAGTTCTATCTCTTGATGTGTTATTGCATCCTCTGGAACTTTCAAACATTTGCGAAGTTGTGATACATGAAAAACATTATGCACTTGAGCCAGTCTTGATGGTAACTCTAAGGAATAAGCTATAGTTCTGTTTTGGCTCAGTATCTTGAATGGTCCAATATATCTTGGGCTTAATTTCCCTTTAACTCTGAACCTTTTTACTCCTTTCATTGGACTTACTTTCAAATAGACCATATCTCCTACTTCTGGATGCCATGATCTTCGGCTTTGATCCGCATAACTTTCCTGCCTGCTCTGGGCTATTTTCAGTCTATCCCTGATCTTATCAATGATGTATTGTCTCTCTTTGATATAATCAGGCGCAAATTCTTTGCTGCTTCCAGGTTCGTACCAACATATTGGTGATCTACACTTCCTTCCATACAGTACCTCATATGGAGCTGCCTTTAGACTACTCTGATAGCTATTGTTATAAGAAAATTCTGCCAATGGTAGGTGATCCTCCCATGTTCCTCCAAAATCCAGTGCACAAGCTCTCAACATGTCTTCTAGTATTTGATTTGTTCTTTCAGTTTGGCCTCCTGTCTCAGGATGATATGTCGTGCTGAAATCTAACTTTGAACCAAGTGCCTCATGCAATTGCTTCCAAAATGCTGAAGTAAACACTGATCCCCTATCAGTTACGATCTTCTTGGGTACTCCATGCTTACTTACTATCTATTTGACATATACTTCAACTAACTTCTCGGCATTATCTTTTTGATTCACTGGAATAAAATGTGCACTCTTAGTGAGTCTGTCCACTATTACCCATATCATGTCCTTTTTTGGTGTCATAGGTAATCCTGTGATGAAATCCATGCCTATTTCCTCCCATTTCCATTCAGGAATTTCTAAGGGTTGTAATGGTCCTGCTGGATTTTGATGTTCAGCTTTCACCCTTTGGCAAGTATGGCATTCAGATACATATTTAGCAATATCTCTTTTCATGTTATTCCACCAGAATAGTTCCTTCAAATCCATATACATCTTAGTACTCCCTGGATGTATAGAATATGGGGTAGTATGTGCTTCTTTGAGTATGACATTTTTGATCTCAGTCACATCTGGAACACATAAACGATCTTGGAACCATAAAGATCCATAATCTCCAAGGCGAAAAACTGATTTTTGCCCTTGAGATATCCTCCGAATTTCCTCAGCAATAAAAGGGTCTTCTTTTTGACGTCTAAAAATTTCTTGCTTAAGATCACTATCATGTTCTGCAACTACCTGCATAGTCGCTAATCCTCCAAGAACCTCTGTTCTAATGACTTGGAGTTCTAATCTTTCCAAGTCCATTTGTAACTCTTTTGGTAACTCTCTGTTGCTAGGCTGAATATCTACACTCTTTCCGCTTAAAGCATCTGCTACAACATTTGCTTTTCCTGGGGTGTAATTGATTGTTAGATCATAATCCTTGATTAATTCCAACCAACGCTTCTGTCTCATGTTCAATTCCTTTTGAGTGAAGAAATATTTGAGACTTTTATGGTCAGTGTATAACTCACATCTGTCTCCATAAAGAAAATGCCTCCATCCTTTCAGTGCAAAAACTACTGCTGCCAACTCTAAATCATGGGTTGGATAGTTGACTTCAGGTGGTTTCAATTGTCTTGAACCATAAGCAATTACTTTCCAGTCTTGCATTAATACACACCCCAAACCTTCTTTAGATGCATCATAGTATACGGTGAAATCCTTCCCTGTTTCAGGAACTGCTAAGATTGGAGCTGTGGTTAATCTCGTTTTCAACTCTTGGAAACTTGCTTCACACTTCTCATCCCACTTAAATGGTGTATTCTTCCTTAATAATTTGGTCATTGGTCCATCTATTTTGGAGAAACCTTCAATGAATCTCCGATAATAACCAGCCATTCCTAGGAAACCTCGAATTTGTTTCACATTGGTTGGTGCAGTCCACTCTAGCACTGACTGAACTTTAGATGGATTCACAGCAATCCCATCTTTATTGATCACATGACCGAGGAATTCTACCTCATCTAACCAGAACTCACACTTACTGAACTTAGCATAAAGCTTATGTTCTCTTAAAGTCTGCAGTGCTATTCTCAAATGGTCAGCATGCTCTTTCTTATCCTTGGAATATATCAGAATATCATCAATAAAGATGATGACAAACTTATCCAGGTATGGCATGAAGATCTTGTTCATCAAATTCATGAATATTGCCGGTGCATTGGTCAAACCAAATGGTACCACCAGATATTCATGGTGTCCATATCTTGAGACAAATGCTGTTTTTGGAACATCTTCCGGCTTGATTTTTATTTGATGGTATCCAGATCTTAAATCGATCTTTGAAAATACTCCAGCTCCTTTCACTTTATCAAACAAATCTTGAATTCTTGGTAAAGGATACTTGTTCTTGATCGTCACGTTGTTCAGATTTCTATAATCACCACACATCCGTCTTCCACCATCTCTCTTATCCACAAAAATTACTGGTGTTCCCCATGGAGATACACTTTCCTGAATAAATCCTTTTCTTGCTAACTCATCAATTTTCTCCTTGAGTTCTTTCAACTCCTTGGGTCCCATTTTATATGGTGCCTGAGCTATTGGGGTTGTACCAGGTATTAGGTCAATGGTGAACTCTATCTCCCGGTCTGGTGGCATTCCTGGTAATTCCGTTGGGAAAACATCTTGGAATTCATTAACTACAGGAATTTCTTCTAATTTAACTTCCTTCATTGAATTCAACTGCAGATCCACCATGATATGACTGTGTTTATCTACCTGGTAAACTATCCTTGCTCCACTTGGAGTTTTGATTGAGACAGTTTTCTCCTCACAATTTATCTGAGCTCCGTGTTCCATCATCCAATCCATCCCCAGAACTACTGCAATTCCATTCAAAGGAATCACATAAAGGTCTGCGAAATATGTACAACCACAGATCGAGATAACCTGATCTTGTTTTATGTGGCGTACAATCACATTCCCTCCTGCCGTAACTACGGTCATAGGACGTTCTAACGTTGCCCTTCTAATCCCGAACTTATCTCAGAATTCTTCAGAAATGAATGAAGTAGTTGCACCAGTATCAAATAGAACTTTGCCGGGATTGGTAAGGATATTGAGCGTACCTATTACTGCATGCTTCGAATTATCCACCTCCTCGAGGGTTGCACAGTTCAGTTTTCCGATAGGTCGGTTTCTCTTGCCATTATTGTTCTTGCCATTGTTTCCTCCTTTATTGGGTTGTCCATTTCCTCCACAGGCTTGTCCTCCTCCCTTGGAAGGCCATCCTCCCGGTGGTTTGCTCGGACAATCCGGCTTGATATGCCCCTTCTGACCACAACCATAATAGATCACTACAGGCTTTTTGCACTCCCTCTGGAAATGCCCTGGAATTCCACAGTTGTTACAGATAACATTCCTTCTCGGATTAGATTGATTTCCACCACTACCATTGTTATTGTTGTTGTTGCCATAATTCCTATTCCGGGGTTTGAACTCTAGGTTAGGTTTAGGTTTGCTTGCCTGAATTCTCTTGGTTTCCTTCTTGGCTCTCTTCCTCCTATCCTCTTGGACATTCTTGTAATCATCTTCAAAAGTAATGGCTGCATCCAACAACTGCTGATAAGTTTGCTTATTGGCTAACCTTAGCTGCATCCTTACAAATGGATTTAATCCACGCAAGAAACGTTTCTTCCTCTTCTCCTCAGTGTTAACATCCCCCTCAGCATAACGAGACAGTTGGCTAAACTCCTGGATGTACTTCATGACACTAGTATATCCTTGCTGAAGCTCCTCAAATTCTCTCCTCTTCAACTCCATGACACTTTCCGGAACATGATATTCACGAAATCTCTGCTTGAACTCCTCCCAGGTAAATTCCCTTCCTGGTTGTTGCATGGATAACTGATTTTTCCACCATGATGCTGCAGGTCCAGTCAAAAGATGAGTTGCATACCTCAATTTATCCTCATCACTGCAACCTATAGTTTTCAGCTTCCTTTCCGTATCGGCTAACCAGTCTTCTGCATCCATTGGTTCAGGAGCTGATGCAAAAGGTAACGGCCTTGCATTCTGGAAATCAGGTAAACTCACTCCTCCTCCTTCAGGTGCCCTCTGATTTGCTCGCCCCAGCAACTCCTCCATAAACTTGTTCTGGTTCTCTTGCATCATTTGCATATATTGCATAAAGTTCTGCTCCATTAACAGTCTCATTGGTGGTGGTAATGCTCCTTGATTTGCTGTATCAGCATCGGCCTTTTCCTTGTCCTCACGCTCCATCCGCTGCTGCTCAGTTTCCATTTCTACACCCGTATCCATGACCCCCCTAGTCCTGCAACATAAAGCGAATACTCATAATTACATCATGCACATGTGTTCTGAGCTCGACTTTACGCACAGAACTAGTCACACAATGAAGATCCAAAGAAAATCCAAATATGCATTTCACCTATTTTACATAATATCATAATGATACAAAGTCATTACACATATACCACATAGGTATAATCACACAACTACCTTATTACTTGGGGTACAAACACGGTACTTGATACTATTAACTAATTGTCTTGTAGTAGTAACTACGCTTATCGTACATGCCTGACGTGTTGTTCGTCGCACAGTTTGTGGAACATATGACCTTACAGGAGGAACATACTCTGTATCTAAAGTGTCAGGACTTGAGTCATTACTCAACCTGAGCGCATTGACTCCCTCCTGCTCAGCTGAAAATTCTTCAGAAACATATTCAACATTATCTCCAGCCTGCATCTCCTGAGCTTCATCTCTAGAGTTGTCACCAGGATACGCAGATCCTGCTGCTCCCCAGGTTCTCTCATGGACAAGATAATTGAATACTGGATAATGTATATTCCCTAGGCTTTGAGAAGATGTCGATGATTCAAACACTCTTTCCTCAGAATCTTCTTCTTCATCCTGATCATCTATTGACATGGTATTTCTACTTCTGTTATTAGGATTCATCCTTGCAGCCATCCAACTAGATTGTCCAACATTTCTGTCAGAACCATCTGTGGACATCTGGTGTTCATGAGGTTCATTATATGATCCCATTCTCCATCCATCCGAGTTCTCAATAGGAAGTTCTGAGTCTGAACCATCCTCTGAGCCCCGTGGTACTGCATACCGCATATCTATAGTAGGATTGTATGTAGGTTCAGGTCTTGGTGAGTAAGGATATGGTGTAAAGGAGTCCGGATCTATAGGTATATCCTTAAAGATAGGTGTTGCACTACTACTTGCTTCTTTCTCTAATTGGGATGCTAACTGCTTCCTCCTTTCCGGATCAGTTAGATCCTCTAACATGTCATTTTTGTCTTCGACAATCACTTGATGAGTCTTATAAAAAGACGCAAAGAGTGTCCGGTATCTATCCATAAACTTGGAAGCTAACTTAGGATGCTTCTTAACCAAATTAAGATGATCCGGTATAGGCCCCGAGTCGATAGAATCATGAGGTATCACAGAAAATGTGCTACCTTTTAGCTCCTTGGTTTTCTGCTCCCGGATATTAGCTATTGCCTCTACAATAGCAACATGATAGGCTGCTAAATGACTCCTACCTTCACCTATGGGTACATCGTGGTACAATCCAAGATTCTCTGGAAGTTGGATACACACACGATACTTGGATAACATCCGGCCATCAAGATAAGTGATAGTGTTCACTGGAATTCTAGTTGGACAGTTAAAAAGCTTTAAAAGTTGACGAAGTTGGTCTGTAAATGATCCCTGATAATCATCAAGAGTCTCCTCTTTCCTTACCAAAGTCTGTTTGGGAAACTTTGGTGCCATATCTCTGTATATCGGAAAAATAACTTTAATTAGTATCCAATAATATATTGCATCATAACAAAGAATTATCGCACTAAAATATATAACGGAATATTCTCATTTGAACACCCATTATATTATTTTTAGAGAATTCTTTATCGTTGCCAAATCTCCTACAGGTAATACCCTTAACTAGGTTTTCCAACCTAAGGTCAAAGCAATTTTCTCTGATACCAACTGTGGTGACCCAGCATACCACTGCATGTGTAGTACACTATAGTCGTTGACATGACATCCACAGAACACCATTCCGTAAATATCACATCCCTCAGAGTGGTACAACAGAAACATTGCGGGTCCATATTACAAAAGTACACACATTATTATTATTACAATACCGGAAGTTCAAAACTTCCAAAAGATCCAACTTACAAACCAAAATATAAGATGTCCAGCGGAAATTTAAAAGTAACAACTCCGACTAGGAGTGGGGCTCAACAACTTATTCTATAGAGTTCATGTTGCTCGGCTCTGATGGTTACTACTAACTAGATACTTAGTTGGTCTCATTCTCATCGACACCGTAGCGGATCTCGTAATCTAGGCCTTCAACTCCCCCGGATAGATCAGGTTCCTCGTAGAACACATCTTCTTGGCATTCAGCCGCATACATTGGCACGTCTTCGGAATCCTCAGAGTCTAAGCAAGGGATCAAAGGAAAGAATGAGTAACAACGTTACCCAACAAGTTCATTATATGCAAGGTGGGAAGTTTGATGCTCTATATACCACCTCGGATTATAAATCCTTGGCACTATGCAGTTTTCGTAAATCTTTCTTCAAAGATTGATTTTATTCTGAAAAAAACTATGACAATCAGCCTTCACAGGTTGACTAGAACTTTTATGGAGTTCCTTTCCTGCCGCGTTCGTAGCTCCTTCCCGGAACAGGGATTAACAAGTTACAGTTCTTACACTCTGCAGAGGTGCGTTACTTTACCCATGAGAGATCAACTCCTTGTTGCACAATTGGGCGTACTTTCCCGTCCACAATTCCATGATGTGGGGCCCAGTAGTTGGTCCAAGCCAATCACTGCCTCCTTCGCGTCCCCGCATGCCTCCTTGGTGTACACCATGCCCACATAATGAATTACGGCAATGGTTTGTACAAACCGTTAGATGCCAGAACTATCGTGGGACGTTGAGGGTTCCCACCCATATGCTGCATATCCTCTACGAATTACCAATTAATATGCACGCTACGAGGATAACAGCCACGACATGCACATCTGGCTTCATGCGAGAGGAAGAAGATACAGCTGACTTCTCTGTCCCATTCCAAATCTCATGGCTAACGCATAATATACGGCGCTAGAATCACTGATGTCAGGGGTTATTAAGTCCCTACTTGATTATCATTGTTGTAATTAGAGCTCTAAGTTCTATTGCTCCATCATATCACCACTTAGGATGATATCCATAATTTCTTTATTTGGGAAAATAATATTTTCTTTCTTTTATAGCATATATGATAACACACAATTTGCAAATACTTTGATAAAGACTCTTCAATGGATATGAGCAAGTGATGAACTTGCCTTGTGATGGCAAGGTAGTGAAGTCTGATTCTTGCACTGGACCTTGAGCTTCTAGTTCTACAAAAACATCATTATTGTCCGGTAAGGACAATATTTAAAGAAGCAAAATGATTATGCAAGTAATGTAATGCATTATTTATATTTATATGCATTTACCCTCAAAAGTTCCTTTTTAAATAAAGGATTTATAAATGTTTATTTTTAATATTTATAACATATATTGAGTTATTTTATTTTATTTCTCTTTATTTGACCTTTATTAATTTAATAATTCTTTTAGGAATTATTAATTATACATTAATTTTATTACTAAATATTTATTTAGTATTTTTCAAAAATACTATAATATTAGTAAATAATGAAAGTGATTTTTATTTATTTTTATTACCTTTCAATAATTTTGTAAAATTCCATAAGGAATATTTAAATTACAAAATTCTTATAAAAAAAATTAATGTCCAAAATTTTGATATCTTATTTTATTTGGACATAATGGATTATTGTGAATCCAAAAATATTTTATTTATAATTTTTGAACTTTTATTTTATTTTCTATAATTTTATTTAGGTCAGGGGTATTTTGGTCTTTTCTAATTGATGAAAAGAATTATTAAACAACTTGGGCTAGCCCCTTGGGCTTATTGGGCCGAGGTGGCCCAATAGGGCAGGGTCAAATGACTACCCCGAAGGGTTTTGGCCCACCTAGCCCACACTGCCTCCTCTCTCTCCCTCGACCTTATCTGCTCCTCCTCTGACTCGCCCCTGTGGCCGGCGATGCCGCCACCGTCGATTCTCGCCATCGTCGGCCGTTCTGGCCGCTGCCGTGGTGCAAGTTGGGGTTGTCAACGACTCTTGTTTGTTCTATCCACTTGGATTTGACTTTGGGCTTCCCTGTGGTCAGTTCCACGCCATTCCCGAACCCTAGGGTTCGAAAAAGATGCTGTCGTCGACACCGCGATCCCGCCTGCGGTGGTGTGCTGGTCTTGTGTGTTGTTGCGGCCGCCGCCGTGGCAGGTGCAGGTTGCAGCGCCCCTCTGGGTGCTCCCTGTGCCGCCGCGGTTCGTCGGAACTTCTGCTTCCTCTTCGATGCATCAGCGAGGACCTCGGGTAAGTGGTCTCTGTGGTGTTTGTCCATGCTACTGCCTTGATCCTTTTTGGTGTGTGGCTAGTGGCTTCTGATGTTGAGTGATTTTGTGCTGATTGGGTTCATCTCAAAATTAGGGTTCATAATCCCCTGTTGATCATACCTATGATGTTTTAGATCAAGTGTTGATTAGATTTGATCCTGTGAAATGATTGCTTGCTGTGGTTAAGAATTGATAGTAGCTTTGATGTTACTAGTTGCCTGTCCGATTGGTCCTAGTGGTAATTCACCATGATCCATGCTAGTTGTTTCAATAAAATCCTTAATTGGATTAGGTTGTTGATCTGAGGTTTACTCTACTGTCAGATTACTCATACTGATAGTAGTTTTCTCTCAGTGGTTGATTCCTACAATCATAATATGGTTTTGTTTGAGATGAAACACTCTGAATCAAATCATTATATGTAATGATTTTCTGTGGATGTATAGACTCCTTTTAAATGTTGATTCCTGGTACTTAGCTTCAGGAAATTGATATATAATGATTTGTCCCTTTTCTTGTGGGAACTAAGCAAAGATGATTTTAGCTCATTAAGAACTTGTCCTTGTGATGCCATTGTATTTTGGCACACAAGTGATTAGGGTTTTATTTCTGGGCTTAGTTCGATTATGCTTGGGATTAGAATTGATAAGATGATATGGAAGCTTTTATTATTATTCATGCCTATGATGTGGGTCTGAGGCTCTAGGATTTAATTCCTAGTTAGTTGGGCAATAATTTGTTTGACTCTTATAGGATCAGGGGTGCTACTCTCTCTTTGAGAGATGTGCCCTGATCTGATAGGATCAAATGAAAATGATCTAAGTTGTAAAAAAATAACACTGAAACCAGCGATGCTGGTCAGAGGGTTTAGTGTTTGTGGTTGAGCTTGATTTCTTGTCCTTATACTTGAATTCTCTAGGATAGATTCACCCCTCTTGGGTGCATATTGAGAGATCATTACATAAAGCAACACATGCTTTTATTTAGATATTCTGATGAAAGCATGTGATGGTTTTATGAGACTCACCACAAGATTTGATGTTGGTGTAGTAGGTTGTTGATCTTGAGCTTGGTCAGGATCTTGATCTACTTTAACTGTGCTCCTGAGCTTG